>OY728159.1:668754779-670134353 GCA_963277665.1 Viscum album | reverse complement strand
TTATGTTGATTAGGAGGGAAATCCTTACATGGATTACATGCATTGATAACGTTTCCATTCCTTCCACTAGTTCCAATATCTAAATAATGGAATACACTAGATTAGTTTATGAATCACAATACAAAATTCCAAATTTGAAAAAACACTTAACATAAATTTTATGGCTTATTAATATAATCCAAAATCATAAAAAAAATTTCTTTAAGGAGTCATATACTCATAAATCCTCTATAATGGTTTGTAATGAAAATGAAAATTATGCCAAGCATATCCCCTGGGAGTGTCGTAAAACAGAGTGCACCAAGGCCCGTAGTCTTGTACTAGGATACCCCAGGTCATTACAGAAACTTCTTGTCAGAGTTTTCACTCCTACGTACATCTATATCAGAGCCTCCAATACTTACTCGTATCTATATAGGGATGTATTTCCTGAAAAACTAAAAAAATATCTACATTACCAAAATTATACAAAGTTCTTCTATACTATTTCACAAAGTCTATCTTAGGGTAATGAACTCTAAAAGGTGTTTATCAAAATATAGTTTTCATTGTTTGTAATAAACTTCCTATGATACCCACTAAAATTCCATGAACCTATTTACCTAGATTTGGTGAATTATTACATAACATTGGCATGATCACAGGGGATCAAATCCCGAAATACCTATCAGTTTAGTAGACTTAGAATTATTAGATAAAAAACTAAGTTTTACAATACTTTACGAAATGAAAAACAACAACATTTTTTCTCCTTTTAACACATTCATCTCTCTAATACTCTCCCTATAGGTCAGTAATAATACACTTCTTCCCATCCGGGGAAAAATAAAACATTGAAATTGTTGAGATCAGGTCCTTAGTAAGGATAATAATATTGTGGAAAACATCATAAATATGAATAGACATTTGAGTAAATGTAAAGAATAAAACATAAGTCTTTTAAACATAAACTTTAGCATAATATGGAAAAGATAATCATATAATTCCATTTACTTATTTACATGGATATTCTACTAGTTGAATAATCAAATGTAATATCAATATCCAATTTCATAATGATGGAATGAATAATTCCTAACATCATAACCACATAGTCAAGGACTCGTGACCCGAATAAAAATAAGATTTTGTCAAGTCCTTATTCCAAGACACAAGTTTCCATCACAAGACCTAACGATGCATCAATGAGCTATAGTGGGCTCCACCCATAACATACTACATCCACTGCATTCCCCATATGAAAAGGTTGAAACAAAACATAATCAATCATATTAAAACTAAAATACGACACATAATTAATTTAACCATTAACTATGAATGGTATAAAAATAACACATCCACAATCAAACATTTCACAAAACCTTCAGTACAGTATGGAAGATTTTATCATAATAAATCAACATCAAACAAGTGAAAAATCCAACAATGAATGTTGACATTGATGAAAACAAAACCATTTGAGGGAAATATATCTTTATATTTTGACATTATATAATTTCACATAATTATAAAAGAAAAAATTTATTTTTAAAAATATTATATAATCTTGTAAGGGAATCTTTGAAGGTGTAATAATGGAGGAAAATAGATGCACCTACTGTATAAGTTAAATAACATTATTTTCATTAATTTTTTTGAAATAGTCTTAAAGGACCATGTTTAGAAAGCGACAGAAAGATTCCTTTATAAAATATTTATAAAAAGTTAATCAAGGGTATAGGTTATTTTATCCCATAGTCTAAGAAATATTAAAAATGTTTTGAAATACATTTTTATGAAACATGGATGTTGATGATAAAGAGGTCCCAGTAGATACTCATGTATAAACAAACATAAATAATGAAGATATTGTAGGATCAACCCTAACCTTCTACTTTTTCGTGATTGAGGGTACATAAACTCTGTTATAATACTTAAATAATTTTTATTAAATTATAGAAGAACCACATACATAAATATGATATCATATATGATCCTCTAATATTGCTTTGTTAATAATATTTCAGTAGTATCATCATTTCGGGTGTTAACTGGTTCGTTTTCCTTTATATTCATTGTTACTTAAGCAATGTTCGTTATGTATATGCATTATTTAATTCATATGTAGAATTATATTAAGATCTTAGACATTATAATCAATCATAAAATGAAAATTAATCTTGAATGGCTATTATGGGGAATGAATTGCAACACGTTCGTGCAGACGGTAATCTGTACGTACGCATGAGTGACAATATCATTTTATTGATGGTGAAATTGTATGTAATAGGATGGTATCTCATATATATATAATCATTAAATTATTATATTTATTATTTATATCAGTTATACTCATTATTATACCCATCTGAATAATGAAGTGTTTTAATAACAAACTGCACCACGACGTGGAGATGGTAAGACGTGCGTACACTTGTGTGGTGACTTCTCATTCATAGGATGAATATAATAATGAATATGGTTGTACCATATTTATAATAACATCATAGAATTTGTAAGGTACTTTATTTATTATTTTGGTATGGAAATAATAAATAATGAAGAAGTGGAAAAAGAAAAAAACATTGAAAGAGGTGGTGAAATTATTACCACTTCTTTAGGTGTAACTTTTTGAGTTGATCAAAAGGGATCCATAGGTTTTCCTTTTGTTTAAATTAAGGCCTCTAGGTCTAAGTGAGGTTAGTTGGGTGTATATTTGAGTAGGGGCTGGCTGTGCCAAATGAATTTGGAGATGTGATTTTGAGTGAATATGTAGTACCCTTTTATAAGGGAGGTGAGGGATACTTTAGGAAAAGATTCAAGTATTATTTTACTATACAATCATATTTGGTTTATAATGTCTCAAAAATAATTTATTTATAGGATAAGGTGAGTATGGGTTGAAAACCTCTCAATCAATATGTTTTAGATAGGTTTATTCACCTTATTAACCTTATCGTTTAGATTTACTAATAGTTAAATAGTTTAACTTTTACCTTGTATTCTGGTATTTATATAATAAATGGTTAATAAAAATACTATAAAAAGATAAAACAACCCCATGTGGTTCATTAATGATATATCTAACCATATCTAACTCATTTGAAAGAACATTATATTTTCTAGGAATATTATATCAATTAATAATGTAGTATTTGTTTTAAAAACTCATTTATGTCTATTTTGACACTATTTTGTATTTTGTCTTTGGGAAAGTCATAACAACATTATATCTTTGAAAAAAAATTATTTAATAAACAATAAAATGTAATATTAACCTATAAAGTTAGTGGAATTCATCATAAGTCTCAATTTACATTTATTTGGATATTTATATTATCAATTATTTTTATCAATCATTAATAACGTATTTACTACATCATCATTGTGTCATAAATAAAATTAATTATTTAATACCTAAAATTATAAATAATTTAAAATTATTTTGAAAATCAGTTTATCTTTATAATGAATATTGATAGTTGAATTTATCATATTTATTACCCCGTATTAAAAATGGGTTACTTATTAAACAATGAATTTAACACATTTAACACTTCTTTAAATAAAAATAATATTAAATGTCATAATCTAATCCGTGCGGACCAAATGGATAATATTTTATTCCTAAGGATTATTTTGGTTTAAATACAATTATAAAATATAATTAAGACATGTGTTATTGTAATTATAATATAATTTTACCATTAATTACCCTATTTACTTTTAACCGTGGTAAATAAAAGTCAAAAGTTACTATTCACCATAAAGTATTTTCAACTAATTAAACCATATTTTACTTACTGTTTTCAACCATGTATCTCATATTTTTAAAATTAAATTCATATAAGTGGTAAAATTACGTTTTATACAAATTTGAAAATGCACTTAGATAGTAGTAAAAGACTGTAAAAGATTCAATAAAATTATATATATATATATATATATAATATTATTATAAAATGACTCCAATGAATTATATTGAACTTATATAGGTATTATGTATCTATTTTGACCAAAAATAAAATAACTAGTTATTTAAATAAAAATATGGTTTTAAACAATAATAGTGTTTTTGACTATTCATCAAAAAATAGTTTTCAGAAAAATACCAAAAATTCACACTAAACTAATTTCGATATTATGAATACAAAAATATACTCCATTTTGAATAATAAAATATATTAAATTTTAAAAAGTTGTTATTAATATTTATAACAGCTAGTTTTATTGGTCGTGGGGTGTTAGAACTCGATATTGCGTACAACGTATGCTATTGTATTATTAAAAGAGAAGCTTACCATGGAAGCTTGAGGTGTTGCATCACATAAGGTTCTGTATTTTAAGAGTGGAGTAAATGTTCATTATGGAACCCAATTTCTCAAGATGAATTCTCATGAAGGGAACTATCAAGGTGGTGCAAGTAATGTATAAATTTCTAATGGTTAAGATACTAGAGATAAAATGTGAATGAAAAGAGGAATTATATATTAGGATGATTGATCCTTTTTAGTAGAATAATGATTAATTGGAATAATAAAAATTTTCGAGTTTTTAGATTCAATAAGTATGTTATATGAATGGTGAAATATATAAGGACTGGTCAGTTTATGTTTTTCGCCACAAATTTACAAGAACACATTGAACAGTTCTGATAGAAAAGAAGAATGATATAATGGAAATGTGATGTCCATGGAAAATACATGATTAATGGAAATATGACCCATAATATGTTCCTTATGCTATGATAATATTTTTTGGATAATGAAATGTGGCATATGAATCAGTCAAATTGAAGGTACTAATTACCATGGTACTAATTGAGGACATGTGGACGAAGAGTTCATGCTATCATGGATTATGTTTAAAAATTATTAGATTTAAAGAATATATTGAGTAATATATGGAATAATGAATAATAGATGTTCTCCTAAAATGATTTATCATAATTTACGTCGTTAACATGTTCCAAGAGAATGTACCATGAGGTTATTTATATTTTTGGAAGGTGACAATGAAGAGATACTTTTTGATATATAAGGAGTCAATATTAAGCTGGTTTCTTGATGTTATTTCCATGGTTTATGATTTTAATCATTTATAAGGTTTATAAGGATATCAGTTATTGAAAATTTTAAGTTAAAACATCAGAGGAAGTATTTATGCACAGATATTGCATTGAAAACCTTGGATGAAAGTCAATTTATTTATTATGCTTATTTCAAGGATGTCTATGATATTTTAGATTTTATATTAGAATGGTTTTATAATTGGACACCATGTATGTTTTGTAACAACCAATAAAATCCGGCTAGTAAATCAGTCTTGATCCCATGACCAAAGGTCAATAAAGGTTTCACACCTACCACTGGCCTATTCAATGTCATGTTTAATGTATAATTCTTTTTTAGGAACAATTAATTATAAAGAAACTACAGTGTTACTATTTATGATTATGTTTTAATTTATTAATGAAAATGATTTTTAAGAATAGTTATAGAAAAATAATTATACAATTTATTCTTTTATAATCCTCAAGATCTTCTTCAAATGTATTTTAGCACTTCAATCATAAAAGTTAGTTTCTGGAGATCCACTATAAGAGACAATGGATTAATTTGAAATTAACATTGCAAATCATTTTTTATTATAAAAATCTGGTTTATGGGATTTGGTGCCCAAACATACAAAAAAAACTCAAACAAGGAATGCACAAACTCAGGAAACTCATCCAACACATAATTACACATCATAAAATCCATAGTTATCTCTGCAACCCATTCCGGATTCTTCTTCACCAGTAGCCGTAGCCAATTCCCATTCCGACGACCTCCAGTAGCTCGCACTTTGTACCTGAAACCTGAGTTGTTTCAATGCTGATTGGTTTGGTGATTTTCCCTTGATCATGCGACCCATCCTAACTGCCATGGTCACCTCACTATTACTCTTAGAGGAAGACCTAGTCCACATCGGCTATGGGAGACAAGAATAATCTCTCCATTGTCGTCTTCTTGGTGTAGCCGAAACATTCCCTTCGAATGTATCCAGAGACTGCTTACCACCTTGAACAACCTCGATGAAAGAACGACCAACTAGGCCACTCAAATTTTCATTACCTCCCCTAGAGATCCCCTTTCCTCTACCAGTTTGATCCCCCAAACCCAAGACAGGACTCCCAACATTTTCCCCCTCCTTTGATCTAGAGTATTATACTCCATCAAAGGTAGGTAACAACCCTCTTGAAACACATATTCCAGATCCACCGCAGAATCCTCCTTCACACCAATACCAGCCTAAAGATACATATGTTTATCTGTTTCAACCATATTGGAGCTCCTGACCACTATATGGTTTTCTTCCACAATCAAACCAACATTATCATGCCCCCTGACTCTAGTACGTGGAACCTCCACTAATTGTATCTCTGGATCTACCTCACCTGAAGTCTCTCAGCATACTTCAACCAGATGACTCTCTATATGTCCCATGTTTCCAATGAGTTCTTTTTCCCAGCCTTCGATTGGATGTCTCACAGGAGCCTCCTCACCATCAATCCCTCTAGTAAGACCATCATCATCCAGACCCTCGACCATCAAACCATCAGACAAACCATCAAACCCATTACTCAAAGAAAGAAAAGGTGTAGCCAAAGGGTCCAAACCTCTATAATCTTTATCACCAACCGAGCTAACCACATCCACAGAAAAAAAAGACCCCCCATCCCCATCTTTCCCTACACTCTCACTGACCAACGAGCTAGTGGAAACCCCAACCTCATTCCTTAACCTGTGAAAACGTCCATCATCCTTCGGGTTATGCCTCTAACCCCCCGAAGCTCCAGGATCATGACTGATACTCTCAAAATACACCTTACAAGACCCAGCAAGCTTACCATTGAAAGTGGAATATGTCCCACCAGTTCAACTTCCTCTGTCAACAAGCCTGATCGATCTCAGCTTAGGACCTTATCTAAGCCTGCCTCTAATCAGGTATCATCAATTGTTCTCACTAGAACAGATTTCCCATTAGGGTGGTTTTCCCTCACCCATGGCAGATTTCCCCTTTGACATACCTCAGCTGAATGGCCCATCCTCTTGCAGCAATCAAAAAACTCGATCCAATATTCATAAATTAATCGATGTCTACAATGATACTCTTCTCCAATCATAATCCAAAAAAATTCAAACGGTGTGTGAGACGCATCAATTTCAACACACACCCAAGGGTTCTCTAGATGGAAAACCACCGCTGTGTGACTATCAGAACATAAAAATCGACCTACCATGTTGCACAATATTCAAATAATCTATGGGTTTTGAAATGGGAATGGAAGTTTGGGATAACTTACCCAAACCATGATAGAAGGTGAGTCAAAGATCATATAAAGATAAAATGTCCAACAAAGAAGAAGAAATCAAGTACCCTTGAAGTAGAAAGGATCCCTCAACCATGCTTGAATGAGATCTGCCTCTGTCTCAAAACGAATCATAATTTTCTTACTGTCAAGCAAGCCAAACACCGCGCATTCTTGCAGATCCCACAATCCAATAAATAATCGGTCAAAGTCATCCATAGAAGGCCTCTTTTCATGAATCGAGCCACAAGAGTGAGATTCAACAAGTTGGAAGATTCTATAAACTTGGAAGTAGAAAGTTTAAGGTTCATCACCCCATCGACTAGATCTGGGACCTTAGGTTTTATAGCAACATTCTCGAAAGGAGGGAGAAACTTTGGATTAGGGAAGGGTGGGAAATTCCTTGATCTCTTATGGGGAGGTTATTCCCCCTCTCCCTCCGAGGGGGGAGGGGCCGACGCGGCGACAGCCGTCATCACTTGCAGAGGAGAGGCATCGGAGGATCGAGATCACTCCTCTGGTCAGTCTGTATCAACATTGGAACCAATTAATTTGAAATTAAAAAAATATCATCTAAATTATAAAATTTTATTTATATAAATATGTCAAGTTAGTATTTTTCCTTATATTATTGGTCAATAAAATAATTACTCAATGTTAGTATTGTGATGAAAATAAAATATTTTATCCTAATACTATTATTTTTATGAACCGATTGCCCTTTAAATCATCAAGGATTTATGACTTTGAATCCCTCAACATTTCTTTTATCATTCACTTTTCTGTGATTGAATACCTAAATCAATTGTTATAAATATTTTTTCCCTTCATTTCCAATATTCACTCCCAAAATATGTTCTCCTATGTGGAAACCCATTTATATGTCACTCTGGGTAACTATTATAGTCCCAAATATCCCTTTTAAGGGAATTTAATATTCATTTTTATGACGTGGGTTTCTATGAATACAACTTTCATGTATAAAACCTTTTATGTACCAGATGAATTTTGATGGTGAAATTAAATTTAAGGGGTGTAGAATGTAAAACCCCAATATTTTGTGAATTATTTTTTTCAAATTAATTTATCTTATTGATATTTTTCATTTCAGATGACACTAAAAATAGTAATATATATATATATATATTAATAAACTAAGTAAAAAATTCCTTTCACACACAATAAAAACATGCCTTGTGTGACACAGAAAACCAACTTGGCTTGAGGTACACGAAATACAAGCTTCGCTAGTGCTTTACGCCACAACGACACGACGTACACTACATGCAATAGTGATGTTTCTCTGAAACTTCATTTTATTATTATAATTTTTTAAATGAGATAATTATAACATAGTTGTTGAACATAAATATATTACTAGAAATAACTTATATTCAAATATTATTTATAATTATTTTATATTGATAAAAAATATTGGAAATGAATGATATGATTTGTTTTGAAAAGTCCTTTTATGATTAAAAATTTATTTTCCTCAAATGATCTAATTTTAATAATAAAATTCAACTTAGACACATTTAGAAATTAATATTGGTAAAACCAAAATTATTTTTTATGTTAAAATGTTGAAATTATCATTGGGTAAATTTTTGGGTTTTTTTATGAAAAATATAAATTTTTGGAGAATACGTAAAAATAATGTTTACTGGTTAAATTTTTTATTTTTTTAAATTATTATTAATGATAAATTATATTTGAAAATTTTTTAATGTCAAGTTAGATCAATTAAATTAATATTAATAAAATTTAAGTCATGATAATTAATTTCATTTTTAATTTGAATTAAATAATGAAAAAACTTTTGAACTTATTTGTACCTTAATAATCTGTACTTTTGTCTCAAATGTAAGATTAACATCAATCATAATTTTTACTCTTATGTGAATTGAAATTAAAAAAAACCCTCATTAAAAAATGTTAATTAGTATAATATTTATATTCTAATCAGATCATGTTTATTTTTGACCAAAATGATTAGTAAATGTGAATAAAATTAATCACAGCAATTAAGGTCAAATAAAGCATAATTATGGACAAAACCTTAATATTAATAGGAAAAATCACCTATAAACTTCTCAAAAACCCATTTTATATAATTTTTTAGTTTATACACATTCAAATATTTATTTGTTTTGGTTTGGTAGGACATTTTATAGGAAATAACATATTTACACCATACTTTTTTTAAAATATTACAATTGAGTCATTTTTCCTTCCCTATTAAAGGCAACAACCTCTTTCAAATCCCCATACCTCTAAAAACCTCTTATGTTCTGATAATATCTAACCAATACACTTTCTAAAATCCATAACATACTCTTATAAATAATTCCTTCTGTAGAATACAATCCAAGTAAGCCTTTTGGAACAAACCATAAGGAGTTACCCGATTAAGAGGTAAAATCTTCTCTCAAGTCCTTATATTTTTTTTATTTATACACAACATACACTATCAATTTTAAATTACTATATATGAATATAGTATCCTAAATATACTTATATTTTTAAGCTAATTTTTTTTACCTACACTTACACACACCTCCATCTAATGGGTAATGAACAGACTATCATTGTGTATGGTGAACTATTGCCTCATAAAAGGAAGATTGATCATTATTACCTTACCACCTATCATGGTTGAAATTATAATGGAAAATATAATTAAATATGTTATATATTATATTTATTATTTTTTATGATTATTTAAGCCTTCTACAAGGAATATTATTTTTACTTTATATTTGGTATTAATACGGTAATTTGTTTTGAGGAAGTATGGACTACCGCCTACTCAAAGCGATGTGATTCATTCAAAAACTAAGTTGAATGTATTAAAGATGAATTTAGTGAATATATATGACATATTAGATATAAAAAATATAATTTAATAATTATATATAAAATATATATATATAAAAATATGTTTTCTACATTTTTCTCCCAACACCACAATTAAAAGGAAATAACATTCATTCGTACGTACGACCTACTGTCTCCATGAATTGTTAAATATGTTTCATATATAGGTATTATAAATATTATTAAAATAAAAATATAATTTATATAAATTATATTTTTAAAATGGTTTACATTTTGGAAAAATTATATAATTATAAGGACCAATAATATAATAAATTAAGACACATAAAGAAAATAAAGTGAATATTACACGAACTAAATCCATAACATATAATTGTTAACAAGAATGTAATATATGGTCATAATAAATGAAAATATGGTGTTATTTATAAAAAAAAGTATATATAAAATATGTGTTATAATTATATATTTAACATACCAGTGGTTTGAACGAGTACAACTAGTGTAATGGTTCAACGTAAGGGGATTTCATATCGTTTTTTGTTTCCGTGAGATAAATGAAATGTTTCCCACTATACCATTTTGTGTGGTGTATGTACTGCCGAAGATTGTATTCTATGCATCATATAAATAAATTAATGGGCATTAACATATCCATTTTATGAAATTTTATTCATGGGGTTTAATTTTCAGAAGCTTCCAAAGCAGCAAAACAATTTTCTATCAATTTTCCTCTTTTGAGACTCATGTTTTGTTATGAAACTAATTTATCTTATAAAATGTATATAAATATATTTTACAAGTTATTTTATGAAATTAATTCAATTCATTAAATTTTAATCTTCCGTTTATTTCCTACTCATGCATGGAGAGAATGATTCCATATTACAATGTTATTAGAGTTTATTGAGACAATCAATTCACATTTCGAGATTGGTTTTGATTTTTAATCCTATGATGAAATATCTTTATATATATCTCATGAAAATTCATGAAATTTCTTATCGTATTGTAATTAATGACATATTCATGTATTGGTACCATCTTTCTATTCATTAGTATATAAGATAGTTATGAATTAATTTTTAAGAAATCCTTACTTAACCATATCTTTAGTTAGAAATCTGTGTTTTCTAAAAA
Source organism: Viscum album (assembly GCA_963277665.1). Taxonomy (NCBI): domain Eukaryota; kingdom Viridiplantae; phylum Streptophyta; class Magnoliopsida; order Santalales; family Viscaceae; genus Viscum; species Viscum album. The sequence goes on along the minus strand of OY728159.1, from coordinate 670,123,039 downwards.
GGGTTCTATGAATATTATACTATTATCATAAAATATATAAAAAAAAATTACCATTTTTTGTCTTTTATTTTTTTTCTAATTAATATTCTTGTCACTTTTGTAATAATGAGTTTTTCAAAAAAATTACTATGAAAAAGGAGTGTTATTTTTTCCTCTTATGACATGTATAGATTTTCCCATCGTCTATTCATTGATGATTTTATTCATGTTTAAAATTATTATTTTTAATAATTTTTTAAAATTATAATTTCAAGGAAATTTTTTTCAAAAGGTTTTGAAACTTCTTCTATAATTTTTATGAAAAATGGGTTTTAAATGGTTTTAGGTTTTAAAGAGCCTTTTTCAAAGATGAAATGGTATTTAACTCAAGATACGTCTCAATAATATCCTTCCATGTTATTTTATATCAATCACAACATCCATTTATATTACCCATTAAATTATAGTAAATTATTCAAATGTTTTATTCAAACTATTTCTCAATGGTTTACGTTTTGAAGGAATGATGCTTAAGATACTCATTCCTCTTAAATGGGTTTTATGCTTTTATAACCCACTTATTATATGGGTTATGCTTTCATGAAGTAATTATGTAATCTATATCTTTTCATAGGTTATGATGTTATGATAATTTTATGATTCCCATTTAATTTCATGGGTAATGATTTTTTGTTTATAACCCATATATATTTTATGGGTAATGATATGATGAATGTTTTCTTATATTGTGTCACATGTATGATTGATGTCATTATAAGATGGGTGGGACCTATATTTATCTCAAATTTGTTGGGTAATAATAAGTTTTCAAAGAGAACAAAGTGTACATGGGTCGTAACCCAATCTTGAAAACGGGAAGGTACAAGGGTTTTAGAAATATCCTAAAAGAAAAAAAGGTACATGGGTTGTAGCCCAAGCACAAAAAATGAAGGTACTTGGGTTGTATCCCAAGCCTATTAGAAAGTGAGTACATAGGTTGCAGACCAAGGTCAGAAAAAAATAAGGTACCTGGGTTGTATCTCAAGCCTAATAGAAATAGGGTAAATGAGTTTCTATCCTAATCCTGATACAGGAATATGGGTCATAGCCGAATCCTAACATGTTATAAATCCTTGGTATGTATCCTTGACATAAAAGATTATATTCTTTTATGTATTCAAAAATTGTTTCTCTTATTCCTATGTTATGATTTCAGGGATCATAAAGTATATTTATTTGTGATTCATGTCTTATGAACTTCCAATATTAATCCCATAACTCATGGTTATGATCTTTGATATGCATGTTGTGATATACTAATGTTATGATCATATTCACATATCCATTTATTCATGTTTATTCTTACATGCCTCCCTTTTTTACCCTTACTAATCATCTGAGATTCCCCATTTTTTTCATTCCCCAACTTATGTATAATGGTTGTAGGTAGAAATAAGAATGTTGGGGATCTTTATTGGAGATGTTGAAGATCTTTCACCATGAAGAACGTTTTATTTTACAAGTTTCCAATGACACTAAACTATTACAATTCTTAGGGATGTATTTTTTTATTATACCAAATATACAACTAAAATGATGTTCTATCCATGTATAATATTTCTAGGTATCTATAAGAATGATATTTGACTGTGTTTAGTAGGACATAAAGATAATGAACTTTAAGGAATATGTTACCTCTTAATTAGGTAACTCACTTTGGTTTGCACCAAAGGGATTCCTTGGTATTCATTCTTCCAAAGAAGAGGATACTAGGATTAGTGTAGGTATGATGAGGATATGTTGGGGTAGATATTGGCTGATCCAAATTAGCATAAGTGGTGTATATAATTGGGATTGGTGGTGTCCTTTTATAAGGGGAGGAGGGCATTCACTATGTATTTTTTAAAATAAGTTAGGTGAACCCATATTTTTACCTAAAAAGGTCATCCAAAACCAACAAAACACATGAATTGAATGTGTATGACCTATGTTTGACCATGAAATGACTTTTTGACAAGTTTATATGTTATTTGACCTTATTTTTATTGTTATGTAACTTGTTAATCTTAAATTTGCCTTAATCGTAGTTAGTTTTAATTATATTCCCTAGTCATTTTTTAAAAAATATTTTGGAGATATTAGATATTATAAATTATTTTAATTCCATATATGGAATCCATTTTTCTGAATTCAACTAATATAAGCTGTATAAATTAATTTATATTTAATCTTCTTTGTAGGAGGACAATGAAGGGTTTTAAAGTAAAAACATTTAAGAGATAGCTAAATTTGTATATCCAATTTGAAAGTGAAATTGATTCCAATTCGAAAAATTGTACTAATAGATAAAAATTTAATCTAATTAAACATAAAACCAATTAATGGTATAATTTAACCCCCTAAATAATTAGATGAAAAAATTATTTTTGAATTAATATTCATTATTTTTCAATATTAATTACAAAATGATACCTCACAAAAAAAATAACAATGTAAACAAAACCGAATTAATATGTTTATATTTAATTATTAAGTTTATTTTTATATATAAATATATAAAAGATACAAAAAATGGATTTATGACAGGTTCTCCATTAGAAGACAGTAATAGTACCTTGATTAAAATATACTATTTTATAATTAATATTGGGTTTATTCTTATATCATGATTATAAAATATATTGGATAAATATAAAAATTATTTTATCAAATAATATATATATATATATATATTACATTAATATCACTCACTAATTTTAATTAATTATATTTTTTATGGTTAAATAGCATTATTAGCATAAAACTATTCTCATTTAATTCAATTGTTTTTTGTATTCTTTTTCAACTAAGTTATAACCAATGAATTAGTTTTATATTTCCTTAAACCATAGATTTTCATAATATAATTAATTTTATGTCAAACTGATAATTTGGTTGGTGGGTTATATTTTATTTAATTTAATATTAATATTTATATTCATGGAAAGACCCAATATTTCGTATAATGAATGAAATCAAAGAAGGTCGTTGTTGCATGTGATCCACACTAACTTAGTATCATTTGAATTAAAAGTTATACAATAGATTGAATTTATTTATAATATTAAATATATTTTAAATTCAAAAGGTATTATATTCCAATATGTTCTTGGTGTTGCGTGTCATACAAACTATCAAATATAATCTTCCTACTATTTATTATTTGGGTGATACATTATCCCCCCTTAAATAAATAGCATCCTTGTAATTTTTACTTGATCATTAGGATATATGGTTTTATATTTCCTAGGTTTTAAATCCCAAATTGTGATAATGGTTTGAAGTAAAAGCTCCATAAAATAGTGAATGGGATGTACAAAGGCCACATGTAATAACATAAAATTAGGTATCCTGGTAGAATATCATTAGTGGCCTGTAAGGATATGTACATATAGGGAAAGCATAAATATTTATATGGGTTTTTGAACTCATCAATAAAAAAAGAGAATGGTAAATGGAATTTTGAGGGCATAAAAGCCAAAATATATGATGATGTAGAATACCATCAGTTCAATAAAAAATAATTTATTATGAAAATAGTTTTTTATAATTATTATTCCTTATGTTGAGAAATTACATTACCTCCTAATAATATAAGGAAATATTCTTGATATATTTCTTTAAAAAAAATTCATCCTTTTGTTGTACTATGATAGAATTATAATTAATATTTTAGACTCTGATATTAATATTCCAAAATTCAATTTTATGCCAAATTTATTAAAATAAACATTCCACAGATCATAATGTCAACAAAAGAGTGACAAATAAAATGTTTTGTTTCTAAATATTCTATGAAGACAATATTGTTGATACATTAATCTCTAAACCTACAAGTTACATAACTTGTTCTTCATTAATATTTATTTATCAAAACATATTAACCAAGATGTGGTTTAGGATAGTGATTCAAATGAAAGCCTTATCATCATTCGGTTATGGGTCAATACCCATGTCTTTGCTGGACATGGTTGGTTTTCACATGGAATAAATGATTTCATTTTATAAAACTAAATTAATATAAATTACAAAATAAATATTATGGAAAACATTAAAATTTAATTTTTAAATAGATAAAAATTTTCAATACAACCCTAATATAAAAATTCTTTATCTATTTATTCTCACATAGGTTCTTCCTTGGTGTAGGGTTTATCCACAATATCATTAGTTAGATTTCTAAATCACAATAGAATATATTCAATATAAAACACCTTAGGTCTAACCTAGGTCATTCATTTTCATTATGTATTCAAATCATTCATAATTGATTTCAATTATAATGTGAATTATCTTATCATATCCCTCAGGAGTGTCAAACTAGGTGTATAACTGTGCTCATTATTGTGTATTGGGTAATGTCGAGTCATGCCTAACACACATTTTTGGTTTTATTACTCCGGCATAAATTTATTGAAGAACTACATCCACTTGTGATATCCAGATATAGATCTATTTATAGGAAGACCCATATAATATCTATGTTATAAATTTTTTTGGATATTATTCTATCCTTATCCTCAATTTCAACATTAGGGATATGTTCTCTAATATTTCTTTTCCTAAATATAGGTATCATGATTTCTAATAACCTTCCATTTATACCAAAAATAGTGACCTTCACTCGTAGATCCTGGAGTCTATGTCTACTGTAAATTGTAATGGATTTATTATAACAAATGAAACCCTAAAGGATCAGTCAATTTAGTAGTCTTTAAAAACTAGATACAAAAATGGTTCTTGTATTATAAATGAATACACTAATTATTACTTAATATTTTTATTTCTTTTGATGATAAAATTATTTTATATATTATATGTAGGCATATATTTCAATGTATGCCTTTTGAAATCATGGGGAAAATAAACCAAATAAGGTTGAGAATAAATGCTCAGTAAGGGTAATGTATATTGAAAGAAATAATAAATCAATGAGAATAAATATTATGGAATGGTATATGACTAAAAACACATACCATGTAATAAAAAACTTATAAGTAATTCCCTAAACAATATGGTAAGGTAATTACATAAAACGTATTCCATTTAAATAACTAGAGAATGAAAAATAAATATGGAAATGTAAAAAAATAAAATACATTTCATTTAATAAATGAACTGAAAATGAAATGAATCAAAATATATATGTCAATTCAAATATAATTGATGAATAATAATATAAACTAATTGAGGGAAATTATTAAATATTGTACATCATGTCTATAATACTTGAAAACTTATATTGTTAAGTCATCTTAAAAGGCTGTTCAAAAATATATGTAGAAATCTCTTTAATTTGCGCAAAAAATTTCACTCATTAGAACTTGTTGATGCATTGATAGGATATATATAGTCTGGTCCCCAACCATTATTACCAGTCCATAGCATTCCTCATATTGAATAATCAAAATAAATAATATTCCTTATGAAACATCCTTATTGAATATAGAATATAGAATTATAAATATTTCCCTAGATAATCATATAATTATCAATGAAAATACTTTATATAAAAATGATATCCATTTTTGGAAATTAACCCATCCATGATAAATGATATGGACAGTTTGGGGAAATTCAATGTCCACTAATCATAATAAATTTGAATATTTTGAGGGGACTAAGAAGAATAAAGTAAGCGAAGGATGATACAATCCTTGCCCAAATCAATCATAATCCATCAAGAAGAGGAATAAGGATGGTACTAATACAACACAACCCAAGTGGATTAAAAATAAAAAATATTTTTCATTGAAGAATGGAAATATTATAAAAATATCATTCAAAAACATTCTTGAAGAAAATATTTTTTTTCTTTTGAAACATCTTTTGAAAACCCATTTATTTGAAAATAACTTTTAAAAACACATTCTGTAAAATTTATAAGTTTAAAAATTTAATTTAAGATTCAAATAAATGATTGTGGGTATATCCATACATGACGTATGAGGTATAAAGATAATTATTTTTTTCATTGTAAAATGTTAGAAAATTAATTTTTCGTGATGGGAAAAGAAGATTACTTTGAAAACATGGATAAATGAAAAAAGGGTAAAATTTCATTACCTAATAATTGGGAAAAGGATAATTTTTTTTAAAACATTTAAATAAATAAAATTAGAATAAAATAGGTTATTTGACTAAATAAAGAAACAATGCCATATTTTCTTATAAAAAAGTTTCCAATATATCCTGAGTACCAAAGAGTATAAAAAATGAACTAATATATGAAAAAAGTCATGAATAACCAAATGAAAACAAAATGGAAGGTTTTATTAAATAAAGATCAAATAATTTCAACTATTGGAAATTCATGTTTAAATAATCTTTAACAAAATGAGATTGTAATGTAAACCCATGATAAGGTTATAATGTTGATGTGAGAATCAATCAAAATGCAAATTATGTGTATCAACTATAATTCGAAATAATTAACTGGAAATAAATAAATAGATAGTAAAAGTAATAATAAGAATAATAATATAAAATTAATGATAAAATTGATGTAATATAACCCAATAAAAAGAAATCAGGTTATGAAATTATTTTCCTCTTGGTAAATTTTGACTCAAATAACCTTAGAAAAAATAATTCCATTCGAAATTAAAAAAAAAATTATTGATAATGAATGAATAATGATATTATATGTCAATGTGGAAGTATGTGAACTATATTTTCTGTAAAAAATAATTTTATTGTTCAAGAGAAAGTTAACAATCAGAAACAAATGATACATTGATAGTATAATCATTATAATGTCATTGAAAAAAATAATATTTAAAAATTCAAAGTGTCACATACCACTTTGAAACATTCAAAAAAAAATATAAATGAAGGTAAAACGTTAAATAAAACGTAAAATATCATTAGAATAAATATATTCTTGATATAATCTATAAAATGGTAGTATATACACCATATAAAAGAGACTAGGTTCATAACAATAAATAAGTCTAAATGAAATGTAAATTGAGATGAAATCCCTTACCATGTGTTTCCTTTATGTGTGAACATCCTTTTACCTCTAGTATATGTGTTTTAAGAGTGTTAATATCTTATTGAAAACCCATACTCATATTTAAAATATCATATATGGTCATATTAAAATATCTTATTACCCGTATGATACAACTCTTTCATTATTTTCAACATTTATGGTGTTAATATCCAAGTATGTCGATTTTGTTTTAACTTATTATTTATTTTCCTATAATTCTATAATAAAATATAGAATAAAAAATGATTTAAATATTATATATATTAATTATATATGTATTTTTAATAATCCAGAATATTTGGAGATAAGAAATAGAATGCATCGTTCATAGAGACGATGGGTCGTACGTATACATGAACACTACTTTCATTTCATTGTCATATCAAAAGAATACAGAGTTAATGATATATATATATTATAATTATTTTATAATATATTCCATATATTTTATATAGTTTAATTATAACCATCCTTATACATTCCATGTATAGCGTGAAGGAATCACATTACTTTAAGTGGAGATAGTCCACACTTCTAAAAACGATGTTTTCGTATTTAAAAAAAAATAGAAACAATAAATGTATGTGTTATATAAGAATCCTATAAAACTAAGTACCCAATAAATATAATATATATCATATATAAGGAGTGTTTACATTATAATTTCCAACCATGAAAGGTGGTAAATTAAAAATTAAAATTTATCATTTTGTGGGGTGTTAGTTTGTTGTACACATAAATAGTATGATCATTAACCACTAGATGGATGAATGTGTAAGTGTCAGAAGAATCCTTATCATAAATAAATATCATTATATTGGGAATACATGTGTTTTTATATAACTATTTAAGAAGTATGTTTGGGGTAGCGTAGAATGAAATAAAACTAAAGAGCTTGAGGGAAGATGTTACCTCTTAATCGGGTAACACCTTTTTGTTTACACCAAAGGGATTCCTTGATTTAATATCATCCCCTAGAGAGGCTTATAATATGATGATAAGGACTTGAGGACCTATTTGGGTAGATATTGTTTGAACAAATGTGTATTTAGAGGAGATCAGATGATGGAGTGGTGGAGGCCTTTTATAAGGGAGGGAGGAGATATGCCTGGCATTTTTTAAAACAACGTAGTTGTTCCAGCATTTTTACATAACAAAATTCACAAAAAACCAAAACAAAATCAGGAATATAAGTTTTATGTATGATTATGGCCATAAAATGGATTTTGGACATGTTGATATTTTAATTTTCTATTAAGATTATGCATTAGTTTCATGTTAGTCCTAATTTCACCTTAATCATTCTAATTAATTTTAATCATATTCAGAAGCATTTTTTGTCAAAAATAAGTTAAAATTATAATAAATTATTAGTTAATTTTATTTAAAATATGGAATTCTTATTTTTAAATTCCAATCCCATAAGCGGTAGAAATTAATTTAAATTTAATCCCATGTGCGGGATGATAATTTACGTTTTTAAAATAAAAAAGATTATATGTTTTCTAATGTTTTATATGAAATTTCAAACTAAAATTGATTACAATTAAATAAAAAGGATTATTTGAAAAAAAATTAATCCAAATATACTTTAAAATTAATTAAAATTTAAATTTATCCCTATAAATGAATTAGATGAAAATTCAGTTTTAATTAAAATTAATTATTTTTAATATTAATTAAAAAATAATACTTCATCGAAAAATCAAAAAATTTAAATAATATTTTATTTCTATTTCAAATATTATGTTTTTACATATAATATTTATAAATGTTCTAAAAAATGTTTTTAAAATAAGTTTTTCATTAAAAGGTGGTAAAATTTCCTTATTAAAAATATAGTATTTTATGTGTAATATTGGGTTAGTTGATATCTTTAGCATATAAAATCTATTATATGAATATAAAAAATAATTTATTCAAAAAATATATATATATTACATCAATATCACACACTAATTGAAATTTATTTAATCAATTAGGGTAAAATAGATTTGTGAGAACAAAAATATTCTCTTTTTATTCATTTGATTTTATATTCATTAATGAATAAGTTGTAACCATTGAATTAGTTTTATATTTCTATAGACTATACATTTTTATATGTTAGTCAAAGATATTTATAAATACTAATTTAAAGGCTAGGTAATTTATTATTATACCGAATAATAATTTGTTGTTTCTCAGTAAGACTTAGTATTGCGTATAACTTATGCTATCGAAGAAGGTCATTGTTGAGTCAGATGCATGGTAACATAGTATCATGTGCATTGAATGTTGTATTGTAGATGTAATTTATTTAAAATATTAAATATATTGTAATGTCATTGGGTATTATATTCCATTACACGCTAAGTGTTGCATGTCATACATGATATCAAATACAATGTCCGTATTTTAGATTTTTGGGTGTTTATAACAGAATATATATATATTTAATTAAATAAAATATATTTATATTCATATAGAGTATTTTTATATGAATAATATAATAATATGTCCAAATTTACTATTAGAATGAAATATTTCTCTAAGGTCAATGTTATCGCCTTTAAATGGGGAACAAGTTTTAAAAATAAATATTGACACTTTTATAAATTCTATAAAAATAAATAAATTTTATTTTAAAAATATCAATATCCAAATAAGATGATGCTGAAATTCTGGTATTTTTTGGAAGACATTTATTTATCAAGTGAATAGTGAAAAATAATTATTTCTATAAAAAAATAAATTTCATTATATTTAAATGATATTTCTAATTTTAATTTGATATCAATGTAGTATAAATAAAATTTAGTAATAAACCATATTATAATTTTATGTTTAATCATATTTATGCCTTATTTTTGTATAAGTACATTATTTCGGCTTAAAAATGCATTTTTAAGGAAACAGTTTTTTGTTGTGTTTTAACAATTAAATTTTAAATTAAATTATTAAACATATATATTTTTTAATTTTGAAATGATTTATTTCATATTAGGAATCCTTAGGTATAGATTTATTAAATATGATATATTTATCTTTTTCTAATATGAATAGAGTCTTTCATAATTATATTTAACAACAGTTAAGGGAAAATATTGTAATTTATGATAAAAATAATAAGATATGGATAAGAAAATTACCCAAAATATTTCACAAATTTTATTTGTTGATTTATATTTTCTCATTAACACCTAAGGTTCTAATTTTTGCTATTTTATGGAAACATTAAAATGATAATTAATTTTATATTATTTGAATTAAAGGAAATCACAAATATCACATTATTTGCAATATATATCTCTTAGATATCTTTAAGGAAATAAGGTTTTTTTAATTAATATAAGTTTCTATAGTGAAAATAATAAACATATTTTCCTGAAATAAATTTATTTACAATTATTTGTAAACATTTCGATGAGGTTATGATATTTATATTATTTTTTAAATAAAAATACTACAAATTTGAAATTCATATTTTCATAACTAGATTATTTTTACTATGTTGTTAATAAAAATATATATTCCCCTATATATATTACATTGAAATATAAGAGATTTATATACATCATGATATTTAATATTTTTTTTAATAAATTATTACATAAAATAATTATATAATAATGATGTAGTAATTATTCAATAATTAAACCATCAAATTAATTATATTATAAAATATTAAAATAAATATAATTAAAAATAATTAAGGCTGTACTTTTTTTAAGATTATGACATATTAGGGGTGCTTTGAATGCTTTGTTCTAAAGTTATCTTACTTTCTTGTTTTCCATATGTCCAAAGTAATGAATAGTATCAAAATTTGATCTAATTATAGTTTATCATACTGATATTTTATTAAATTATTTAAAAAACATTAAATATATTTAAATAAATAAAGGAGTATCTTTTGTTTGAAAATTTCATAAATAATTCATTTACCATCTAGTTCACATTTTATAAGTTCGAATTCTAATGTTTTAATATTAAATTAATTGTTACCATAATTAAAATTAAATTATTTTAACTTAAGTCAATAGAAATGATAATATTTAAAATAAATCCAAAACATTTCAAAATTTTATTTTCTGATGAGAATAAAACCTTTTCCACTTTATTTTATTTGGATATGAAATTAATTTAATATAATTTAATATTTTTATGGTTTTCCAAGGGTGCCCCTCAGCTAAATTATATATGTTATCTCTTTCCATCGCTTAATTTTTCCATCATGAGCCATATTGATCAAAATAATCATGCCAATATTCCCTTGGAACATCATTATTTATGTTTTACAGGTTCTTTGTTTTTCAAAAATACAATCACCTGAGCCCTTAAGAATATATCAAGAGGAACTCCATTGAAGAAGGGGTAATCGTTTTTACCAACCTGTTAAAATTCATTTCATACATTACATCTAGTTGATGTGTTTTCCTTTCTAATATTATAAATATAGTATCATATATATTCTAATATGTTATGAAAATTATTAAACATCTATATTATACCTTTTATCGTTATAATAAAAAATGAAAGCACCACACAAGCGTACATACAATTTACCGTCTCTATGTTAAAGTGTTAATCATTTTCTATTTGTAAAATTAAAAAAAGGTTCTACAATGTATTTAATGGTTATATATTCTATTTATTATATTAATTATATTCTTTAAAATTTGTATATATACCTTATTTATGATAGTCTTGGAGTTCATGACAAAACAAGCATGACAAAACATGGAAATTAACAACTAAAATAATGAAATAAATAATTTATCATTAATTAAATAATAGTAAAATATTTGAAGGGGATCATATATGATATCAAAAATATTAATATGATTCCTTTATAAGGTAATATCACATTTAAAACCACTATACATGATATTGAGACACGTTTGAAAGAATTAGAACATAAGGTAAGGGTTTTCTCATCTCACTTTTATTTATATGGGGTATTCTTTTTTAACCACTTATTTATTATGAGTGGTGAATTTATGTAGCCCTTTAAATTATCATATCATGAATTTATTTATTCTTATATTATATAATGTTTTCATAGATTTTATAATTTCACGAGGCTTATGATTTAAATGTTTAAAGTTGAATTAGACCCTTAGAATTAGTAAATATTTAATTTCAAATCTTTTTCTCCATATCAATATTTTTGATATTATTTTACATATTTATTTATATAGATAGAAAATAATAACAATAGACATTTTATGAATATTTGTAATTTCATTTAGTGGTTTTTGGAAAAATTATTTTACATGTTTTATACAAAATAATTTTAAAATAACAAAAAGAATGTTTCACATTAACATAAAATAGAATGAACAAATTTTACCAATTTCATGATGCATAATTTTTTTGAAGCTACCATTAAAATAATATAATGTTATTTTAAAAAATATATATTTTATTATTACAAAAAAAATTAGAAATAATTTATTTAAAAGTTAAAAATGGTATTTTCCTCATGAATTTTTCATTAATTGAATCAATATCAACATTCTTTATGGAATCCTATTATTCATCAATGTTTATCTCTTATAAAACTATTTTTAATTTTTCACTGAATAGTTTATGAACATTGTGACTGAGTATGTACTATTTTGAAACTTTTCATTATAATTTTCTAGAAGGATTATGATTATGCTAATTGTATGGGATGGTTTTTCAATTTAATATGTTAGTTTAAATAATCATTTTTATATTTATTATTTTTCACCCCATTAATATGATGAATGAATTGAAATTAATGCGTGTCACGTGGGGCCCATTATATCCCCACAATGCATCAGTAGGTCTCATGGAAAAAAATACATCGGGTTTTGGGGAAGGCCTTACCCATTTATGTATACTTAATTGTTGTGGCCCTGTTGGAATGTTTTTTGTCCTGTATTATTCATTCCATCATTATGAGATTATTTGATGATAATCTATGTGGTATTCATCTTGAATAATATCCATGGTCCAGTTTCATTCTCATTTAATTATTTATATGGAATTATTTGATCAATTTTTATTCAGATTATATTATGCTGAAACTATTATCTTAATGGAATTTTAATTATTCTATTAACCATAACTTATTGTATATTAATTTTTATAGTAAATTATGTTGTATGCATACCCTTACTATGAATCTTAGCTCACCCATTTAAAATGTTTTATTTTCCCCTAGATATTAGGAAGTGTTTTATAATTAATTATACATACTTTTGCTATGTGGATAATGGTGTTATCAAAGAAAATATATTGAATATTTTATGTTTAAAATATAATTTTAATTTCACTTATGGATATATTTTACAAATAGTACTGAACTATATGTTCATATGATATTAAATTGCATCTACTCAATACCAATGTAATAATGTAAGGTACAATCTCCAAAAAACTAGGGTTGGGGATTTTACGTATTCTATTTAAAAAAATGTTAAAAAAATAAAACAAGCTAAAATAAAACAAAAAAATCATAGTTCATTATAAATTTAATCATGACATGATTATTTCATTGTAAAAAATTATATCACCAAATGAAAAGAAATTGATTTATTAATCTATTTAAGTTGGTCTTCTGCTTAGTCAAACACAATATAACCACCTATATGATAAATTTATACATATTATTGATATATATTAATAGAAATTGTTTTCATCATACTTTTTATCATTCACTTATAAATTTTTATTACAAATTTTTTAAGATTTTTTTGTAAAAAATCTTAGTTTATGAGATAATTTAATTCTTCCCATGCATATGGTGATTTCGTTATTTCAAAACATTCACATTGGTTATGGATTAATCAACTATATAATGATAATTATAATTTTATATTTGTATTAATTAATATTATGGAGTCCCATGGATATTTAATGGAAGTTTGGGTGGAAAGTCTCAGGGAGTGTATAAAATTATATTTTTTAGATGTTTTGACATTGTATTGAGAATTTATTTTATTAACGAACTTAAATTACTATTAATTTTTTTAGAAAAATAAAAAATTACTTATCATTACAAAATAGCAATAGTATATAAAATTTTATAATCATTAATTATATAAACATGAAAACTTCATTTATATACGTAGTAAATCTAACCCAAACAACAATATGTTATAATGAAAGAATGAGTGATGATATATTATTTTATAATGATATTTTCGGTTTTAAAAAATCACAATGATTTCAAAAAAATTATAAAATTCGGTAATCTGATGAATAAAAATCTCTAAAAAGATTAATAAATAGAAAAAACAATTAATAGGTTATTACATCAGAGTGTATTGATATTCTTATTTTAGGCTGTCAAAATTTACGATGATCAATTTTTTAATATTACTAATAAAATAAGAAAAATATATTTTATGAAACATAATTATATTATAAATTTAATATTTATTTATTCATTCCATTCCCAAAAATAACCATGTGTTGTGGAAATGGATAACCAAATATCGCATCTATGGAGATGTTAGTCCAGACATACACATGAGAAATGTTTTTAATCTCAAAACATTTTGATGGAAGAAAATTAATAAATATTTTATATTAATAGAATACTAATTATTTATAATTTATCATATATATTCATTATATTTAGTTTTATAACCATCTATGTGTTCTAATGATGAAAAAATACATCACTACGTTGTGGTGGTAGTCTACATGTACACACAAGAAATGATTTATTTATTTTCATAGGATTGTAATGTTGTATAAAATAGAAATTAATTAATATAATAACATTTATATATTTTAAGGTTACTAATTTCATTATATTGGGATAGTTTTAATATATTTTAAGGTCACATAAGATGAATCAGACTTGAAGGAATTCGATTAACACTTATATCACCTCCTTGGCTATCTTCCTTTGTATTATACCATAAGCCTTTCTATGAATGGTTTTAAGTGAGACCATGACTTACTAATCTTTGGAAAGAATTTCTTTAAGTTATTTTTCTAAGTATTCTTTTATCTAAGGTGAGAAAAGTGGGTAGAAAAGTGATGATATAATCTTACATTTATAAGTGAGGCTTGTGGAACCCTTGTAAATATTAGGATATTTTAAATAAAATAAATATCATTATCATGAAAAGTAGATCCCAGTTTTTCCAATTATATATATTGGATAATTTATGTTCTATATCCTCTCAACCATTCATATTTCTATATGTTTTAGTGATATTTTAACCCTTATCCCTTCGTTTCACACCCGTTAAACAGTTTAAATGTTACCAAAGTTAACATTTTTTAAAATAATAACAATTAATTGTGATAAAATTAAAATAGAAATTGTTATATAATTTAAATATACATATATAAAATAAAGATTAAATTTTAATTGTTACAATTCTTATATAATTATAAGATTAATTATAATATAATCACATAAAATGAATAAACCCCATTTTTATAAAAAAATGCTTTGGGTAAAATTAAATTTCTATTATTTAGTCCATAAATTATTTTTTAATAATTCGATAAATAAATTTAATATAATATTATTTAAGAATAATAATTTCTATTTTAAATTATAACCATTATAGAAATCAAATGGAACCTTCCAATCATACTATTAAATTAAAATATTGAAAAATAATTTTCTTAGAATAAAATAAATATTTAATTTAAATAAGTGAAGAATGTAATTTCTAATTAAAAAATTGATTTTAAATTATTTAATATACTCCTAAAATTCATATTTCGTTGTCCATTTTTTAAATAAATATACTAAATCATACATTATTAGGATGTCTTATGTATTATAGTATTTGTAAAACTAGTTTTTTCACTTTTCAATAATAAAATAAACATGTAACAACACTAAAAATATGATACATAAATTACTAAATCATATTATCCATGTCATGAAGGTTCAAAATTCTTTTTTGTAGTATATTTAATTAGAATTACACAATAAATCATGATTGGATTGGAGTTTTGGTCAGGATTTCTGACCACAAAAGTTGTTTCTTAGGGTGTGGATTTGTTATGAAAAAACACACTGAATGAACATAACACGTCATTTGGGGAAATTATTTAGTCATATTTGTGACCCTAGTTGGTAATAGAATGTGGTGTGATGTGATGGAAGCCAAGTTATTAGAGGAGACATGTGGGGTCAAATAGACCATGTTCATGGCCCATGGATGGTCATTTTAAAAAAAATAGTATTTGAGCCAATACCCAGCATGAAGTGTCCATGAACTACTTTTGTATAATGATTGGTGTCCATAATGAGGGAACTATTCTTTATTAGGGTATAGAGTGTAACATGACTAAAAATACGAGTCTTAAAATACATACACATACTAACCATGTGAACAAGGTCCCAATTTCTCTTCAAGAGCCTACCGGATCATAACTCTATAATTAATCATGATTATCTTAGAGTAGTGGTAATGATGGGTCACCTTAGGGGAAGTATCTCCAAGTGTGTGTTTGAGTAACGAAAAGTAATAACAAAAGAACATGTGCTTACCAATAGGGGTAATCATTAGTTAGTTATGTGACCATGGTTGTTAAGAATATATAGTGTGTTTGGAAGGAAACCATGTTATTAAAGGTGGCTCATGGGGTTAGATAACTATGTTCATGAATCGTGGATTGTTAGGCCATCACACCATGATTCCAAAAAAATCACAAAAAATTACCCCATGGAAAATTTGAAATCAAGAATTCCAAATTTTAGTCCATTTAATCAAATAAACAATCAAATATTTATAATTTTTTCTTTTAGATAGAATGAAAAAATATAATGAAAAATTATTTAATAGAATAATAGTTCTTTTAAATATTATGTATACCTATATTTAATTAATATTAATTACTAATGAGTTCCTACTTATTTCATTAGATATTTTATATTCATAATGTATTGTTCTTTACCTTTCAATTTAATATTGCATTATTCAATTAGGTTAATAGTTCCTCATATTATATAATACATAATTAGAAATTTATTTAATAAAATTGATCTTGAAATATCATGGTGATACATTGTCTCCTTGAAAATAATTATTCCCTCAAAATTTCAATTTTTATTACCCAAGATTGTGTGTGAGATGTAGATTTCTACATGTTAATTAATTAGTAAGTCACTACTTGGAAAAATATTATCTTTTAAGTAAATATTTATAAAACAAAATATGTATCAATATCAGACTCATAATTTGAATGAGTTATAGAAAACATAACTTGATAATTGAGGAATATTTTTCAAATAAAAATTGATAGATGTTTTTCCTCTTTCTTGAGTTGAAGAATTATTTTACCATCAAGATAAGGAATATGAGTAAATAAATATGATTAATTTCCAACAAATATGAAATATTTCATTCTTTTGTTGTATTCATATCATTCTTCCATCTCTGATTCACCTTATTTAATAAAAAATATTCCTAAGTTGAATTATCCTTGGATGAAGGAATAAACAAATAATTAACAAATCATAATATTCCAAAAAAACTTACATGTTATTCATTCAGTTTGTAGGAATTTAATAAAACTAAAAAAATTTATAACATTTAAATATAATACCTAAAAAAATATAATTTAACCATTATATGAAAATTCAATAAAATACTCTAAAAAACTCAATAGTAACGCTCAATGTTCATTTAAAATAAGTCCAAAAATAACTAAAAAAACATATTTCATAAATTTTTTAAACATTTAAACTAAAAACTATTAATCATGATTTGATAACATATTTTTTAAAAATTAATATAACATTTATCTATAAAAAACTCCAATCACTCATAAATTGAAATAACAACATGTAGACACCCTAATCATATGTTATCTAAAATATACATATTTTTTCCAAAATAACCTGGATCAAAAAGATAAAAAATAACTATAAAAACATATATACATCAAAAATTTAACTCAATAATTATTAATAAAATAATATAATACAATTTGAATAAAAATATCCTATTATATAATAAATCTCTTTTTAAAACACTGATTTTAATTATTAAAAATATTTAACGTATGAAAAAACAATTTTAACCTATAAATCAACATATCACATTATAATCCAAAGTATATCTATATTTTTTAAAAGGGGATAATTTTACAATGAGGGGAGTATATATTTATTAAAATCAAAAAGAGATTCCATGAGTCAAAAAGATGGGATTTTATAATAGTCTTTCTCAAAAGGAAACCCATGTTTGATGGTAATTCATCTAACAGTGTCCAATTAGTATTGATACCTTTATTAGAAATCCCATACTATACCATGTCATCTTCTCAATATAAATGTGTGATTATGTAATTGAGATCCAAATAGAGTGAAATAAATTCATTCAATCTAGTATTGAGTTTCAATGGCAGGTCGATCACACTATTCCGTATATCGTGGAAAATAGTGGTGGAGTCACTTTCAATCCATTGATTATCCAATCCTTTATGTCGAGAAATGATAATATCAGTGATGAATCATACTATTTTAGCCTCTAATGAGGAATAAATACAATAAATTTCAACAAATCATCAAAGGTTCATTACATTTAGATCCAAAAATACTACACCACAGCCTGAATGTCCTGGGTTTCCTTTTAAGGTGTAATCAACAATATTTTTAATCCAATATTTCATAGGGACCTTCTAGAAGACAAAAAATCCTTTTTATTTCTTATAGTTTCATAAAACTCCAATTTTCATTAGAGCCATGAAATTTAGATCTTAATTATACCATTGTCCTACTTGTAAGGTGTTAGACTCTTTTACTGTTGTAATGAGCTCATAATGAGTAGCCTAAAGGGAAAATGTATTATAATTGTGCATCATCGGACTCTGGCTACTCCAAATAAGGTGAAAAGTTGCATCTATAGCTGCTATAAATAGTTTTAGGATTTAAGGATCAACATGGATAAAAGTAAATTTTTATAGAGAATCAGCAATGGTGGATATTTCATGTCACGGATATTAAAATATGTCTTTCAATGCATTCAATAGAGTTGCAGTAGTGCAACATGACGAAAATAAGTCTGTGAAATCCTCTCTTTGTTTGTTTTAGAATATAAAACCACAATATACGATAATTCCAAAGGATATCAAGAATTAATTTGTAATAATTAATTTTTGTGCAATCCTCCATATTAGGGATAATCATGATGGTTTGATTCAACGAATTTCAAAAAATTTAACCCATGAAAATTCCTTATCCACCTCAATGATTGAATCGTAAAAATTCATACAGTCATGAAGACCATTCTAGAAAATCTACTAGATCATAGTATATCTATTTTACATAAATATGAAGTTATTATATTGGTTTAAATTTTTTTTAAGAAGCTCAATATTTGCTAGAGACAAGAAATAATTAATGGGGAAATTAGTGTTTAGTGGGAGATTTTTAGGGTCAACCAAAGAAATAATATGGGTTTCTATCCAATTTTAAATATAAAAATTAATAGAATAATCCCTCTAAGAAATTTATCTAAAGTGAGACATTATATTAGTGAAGGACGATTTAATGGATGACCAAATATATAGGTCAAAATAATAAATTTTTTAATTTTACAATTTTTAAAAAACCTATATCTAAGGAAGATAAGAGTAATCAAGTCATTGTTGAAATTATTCCACATGAACCTGGATTGAAGAAATTCATTAAATAACTTGATGCTTTTGATTCCCAAACCAGCATTATCATGGGGCTTGCAACATTTTTTCTAAGATATGGTGACCAATTTTCTTTTAATCGTAATTCCACTCCATAAAAATTTCTTGATGAAAGCATTGATATGATTTATCAATGGCCGAGGATATTTATAGAACAAAAAAGAAATTAACCATTTTGGAGTTAATAATTAATTTGTCCTGATATATATTTCCAACCATGAAGAGATATCATTCTCTTATTTAGAATAGAGTTGTTTTTTGATTAAGTCAACATTCTTTAGAATGTTGGCGACTTTAGGTCTTCCGTCCTCAAATGGCTCGTAGTCCTTCAATTTTTATTGATGTTTGATAATCCACCTTTCAAGGGGTGAGGTGGAACCCTTTCAATTCCTCTAGGTGTAAATATTATATGGTTCTTAGGCATTATAGTAATTGATTAAATGTTGGCTTCCAACACTACATATAACCCAGACTAACAACTTGGATCACCTCCTCCTGAACAACTTCATCGTGAAATCACCTCTCAACCTTTGCATGGCTGTACAACTAGGATTTCTCATTCATACACATGCTTTTCCAGATGGAAGGTGTCAACCCTCACATTCTTGAAATCATTTTATCCTCTACTATAGTGAAATATCCTTGCTCATCCTCCTTATGGAGCTTGTTCCTTGTAGGTTGTCTGGTTTTCATCTTCACTAAAAGTGTCTCGAAGGACTTTAGGTGGCATGATTGCCTTACTGACCTGAAGGCCTGGGTGGCCCGAAGGCCTTAATGGACTCAGGGACCAAATCGGTTTCCTGAAGGACAAAATGGGGGAATATTCCCAACTTCAACAGTGCCAAATAGTACCTACTACAGTTCTCACTGCATTTCCTGCTACAATCCTACACATTTCCTGCTATAGTACTGCTACAGTACTCAGAAATTAGCCTCTGTCTGGATTTGATCCCGGGTCACCTAGTTACACTTATGTAGTCCTTACCAACTAGGATAAGGCTCATGCATTTTATCTCTCCCCTAAAATAATGTAACTACACGATATTGAATAGGAATTGATCCATTTTTTATTCTATGTTCTAATTAGTGTTTAAAAATTTTAGAATCTATAATGTCATTCCTAAAATAAAATAAAATTTTCTTCCATATGATATATTACCCTAACACTTCTTCATTATGTGATAGGTACCTCTTTTGATGCAGAATAATTTTTTACCTCCTGGAAAAAATGACAATGTCATCTATATAAAAAAGGTGATTCAGAACAACAAGATTCCTTAATGTATGAATAGGTTTGATCTTTCCTTGTTCATTCGATTTATGAACAATCTTATTAAATAATCTTCTTAAATGGAGAAGAACATGTAAAGAAGAGGGTCACCTTGTCTGAATCCCATTAAACATTTAAAATAACCCATTGATGAAACTTTTATCAAAATAGAAATACGAGTAGACTCAAATAGGGATTTAAACCATTTCAATAAATTGTCACCGAATCCAAAGTTATGAAACACATTAGAAATGAAACCCCAATTCCTAGGGCTAAAATCATTTATGATATCATGTTTTATGGAGATACGACTACCTATGTTTGATTTCATGATGATATTATACCAGGGATGATTCCAGGTAGCTAAAAACCCAATGATATCTATATGATCAAATATATGTTCCCAGAAATATAATTATCATTTACCCCTATTGAACATAATTACGTCAACATCAATGATCTCATTAAACCAAAAATAATCTTTGTTATAAAATTTTTATCTCCAATATAAAAAATTCATTCTCAAATAGCCTTCATAGTAAATCACATAATGAACCAAAGTGTTATATACTCCTCAATTATTTATTCTACATAAATCCCAATAAATGTATCCTAACAAATATATAATACTCCTAGAAATGCATCACGTAAAACCTAGAAAATATAAATATGACTTTAAACTTATGATCAAAACTATAATTATATAAAAAACTATTTTATTTAAAGATATGATGTTATTATTTTTTGAAAACATTCTAACATGTATTATAATATAAACCCTTTTTCTAATACCATATATACCACAATGGAAACCATACACCAAAATTTAGCTATATACACATATTCATTACCTATTTTTCATTTTAAAAAATAGAAATGATGGAAATAAAAAATTCCATAACAGAATTGTACTTAATAAAAATATTGTAACATAAATTTTTAAGGACATTTAGATGTAGAGTTTAATAGAATTAAAAAACCCCATTACTTAAAAAACCAAATAATTCACTTCTGAAACAAATTTTTCCTATTATACCGAAATTTTATTATTCCATAATAGTTTTTAAACATATCCTAAAAAATTATGAACACATGATCCCCTTATAGATATAACTTATTTATTACACTTTATTATAACATAGGGAAATGCAACACACATGATTAGTGAGAAAAAATAATCCTTAATGTAAATGAAAGTTATCAAAAATTAAATATCATAAGATAAGATATAATGACCATATCAGCATGAGAAAAAATCCAAATTTCATGGAAATAAAATAAGAGAAAGCATACACATATAAGAATGGATAATAAATCATGTGACATGGAATACATATTCAATGTTAGAAATGATTCTTATGAGTCAACAATCATGATCAAATTGAAATAAAAATTTTATTAGGGTAACCTACAGAACACAATGTCAGAATAAAAAATGGTCTAGTTATCTTTAGACATCGTATTAATAGTACAGTTAGAATCATTTTTATATCCCATGTAGTAGGAGTAACCAAATTGGTTAACTCTACCATTGTATCTCTGAAACAATATCATTACCCAATGCACTGGAGATATTTATCCTAGTCAACCCCTATTTACATTTTTATTTTATAATAAAATAATCAAAATAAATAATAATTGGCCTTCTATTTCAATATAAAACTCCCAGAGACAATGATCATTCCAATATATAATAAAAATCACTATAAAATGAATAGTTTTCCAAAATATTTCCATAAATCATCATTATAATCCATCTATTTAAATGGTGTTTATTCTATCATTAGGAAATATCTGATTTCGATCATAATAAATAATAATGGATGTAGAAAATTATGTAAAAAAACTATTTTAAAAGCATCAGAAATATACATTGGAATAAATTAAATAAAAATTAACTTTATAAACATTTTTAAATTAAAAATTAATGCTACATTGGGATAATTATTTTCATTGAGCTACTATAGAAAATATAAAATGATTTTAATTATAAAAAAAGGAAATATTAGTGGGTAAATCCATTCATACTATATAATTTAATAAAGACATTCTTTTGAAACTTATTCAATGAATGTAAAAAGTATGTCATATAAAAAATGTATAAAAATATTCCATTTAAAATTTAATAATTAAAATAAATTTTTGTAGAAAACTAATTTGTAACATATTTATGTGATGATACAAAATCCATAAAAATAACGTGAATAATATGTTTTGTACCCCTCCATATCTTGGTGATTTAAGGATAATAAACACTAGTTTTGTTATAAAACATTCATTTTAAGAAAATTATAAAACAATTCTTATCTATAAATATATATGTGAAAAAAAAACCATGAATGGATGCAATATGAGCATATAAGTCTATTTGTTAAGGTCACCCAGGCTGCTTCCTGGTTTTAGGTAGAGGAAGACCAACGACTCGCTTATAATTCTTTTAGTTACATCTAAAAACTTTTAAATCCTTTTTCAATTCATTGGTGCCTCCCTAGACCACTATTGGGGTTTAAAGTGATAGATAGGGGGACCATATACCCATAGGATATATAGTGGTGTGTATAGACTAGCTAGTGAAGATATTCTGAAAGACAACCTAGCTGTTATGGCCTCCGTTATCTCTCATCCCACCTGATGCTTTGGAGTCCCAAAACCTAAACCACCACCAAGGATCCTATAGAGGATATAAATATACCTCAATAATGTTTTTGAAGTTATTTTTATTCATATACATCAAGTGATTGCCACATTGATACTAATTCTTTACTTAAGGGATCCTTCTACATCATTATTCCAATTATTTTTCACATTAATTTTTTCCCTCATTCTATCATTATACCTTTTTATAATTATAAGAAATAATTGGGGTATGATTTAAACAGTTCATGTAAAAAAATATTTAATTTTTCTTATTCTATTTTTGTTCTCACTACCACTAAAATTGAGAAACTCATGTTTCTTACTAAAGCCATAGAAAAATAGTATTATATTTAGTTTCTTCTAATAACCATAAAAATTAATGAGACTGTTTTTTTATAAAAAGACTAAAAATAAAAGGAACATGGTAATATTCTCTACAATTAATGATTTGAATTAATCTAAACCTTTGAAATAAAATGATACATAGACAATCAAGTAATTTGTTTTTCGAAGCTCAATTATCAAATTAGTTTTCACAATGAGTTATTTAAATTTAATCCTATGATTGATCTTTAATGTTAATTTTTCTAATAATTTACTAATTTGAACTTTTTTTATATTTTCTAAATTAAATTCACTACCCCCACTTTCCATCTTATTTTATGAAATAACTACACTGAAATGTTGACTTTTTTCAACATTTTTTTTCAAAAATATTAACCAATTACAATAAATGATGTATTATACTACTAACCCCGAATTATATCAGAAAGGAAACTCAATTTTCCAATTTACATTCTATATGTCTTTAGACAATAGTTACTGGAAAAATAAAATGTCTACATTTCATATAAGTATTTAAAATTCATATTGGGAAAATTGTCATGCATAGTTAAAAACCCACTAAGGAATCATAGATCAGATGGATTCCAAATTAAATTTCCACATTTGATAAAGATTGAAATGTCATGATTTATATTTATTTTGGTTTTTATACCACTAAATGTTATATTATTTTTCCATGTAAATCTACACAAAAAATTTGGAAACTTATTTCATCACAAAGTCCATAATAATACCAATGAAACTAAGAATGATATTTATGTACAATATAATAATGATTTTATCATGAATCGTAATGGTTTCATAACAAAATTGTTTACTCATTTTATTTCAATTTATAATTCTATGAATTCTTTTGTTGATGGTATTTCTATATAAATTCATTAAAATTAGATACATTGGGTTTATCCATGTTCTTGGGGACCCAGAATAATTTCAATTAAAGAATAAATGATATCAAGAACAAGAATTTAGTGGACCTCATTGGGTCACTCATGATGGATGAGATTACCAAAAAGGGAAATACTAAAAAACAATACAAGTTTTTGAAAGAGAATAAGAATATAACCTTTACTAAAAACAATGAATAATATTATCATAGTGATGATGAGATTTCAAAATTGTCTAAGAATATAGAAAAGATCATGTTTATCAATAAATTGTTACATCATCACAAAAATTATAATGAACATAGTGATCTAGTGGAACGTTTCTTCAGATACAACAAGAATGGGCACACCGAAATAGATTTTACAAAATTCAAAATGATGATGAAGGATAATATGTAAAGAATAAAAATAATAATGGATTTCACATGAGGTTCAAGGGATAGATTATTCACCCCAATAGAATCATGTGATAATAGTCCAAAATGACGCAATTCCGAAACTGAGGTAATTATTGGGTGAAACTATTTTTCATCCAAAATTTATTTTTTATCCATTCATTTAAATTATGAATATCATAAATATCCTAGAGATCAATTAGTTTAAAATTTTATTTTACTCACATAAAAATTCAATGACCATAAAAACAAATACAACCAAGTATTAAATGAAAAAAAATAAAAAATAAAATGAAAAATTAAGACTTATCCATAAAATTATAATATTAAATTAGTGCCAAAAACTAGAAAAATTTAATATGGAGATTAAAAATATCATTCAAAATTAATCCCTGGTAAATGAAAATAAAAGAAACTTTTAGGTTCCAAACATCTAGGAAATAAAAATTGTGGTATATGTTCTTTATATATATATATATATCCTATAATAATACCAATATTGTAAGATGATTATCTGAAGATAAAATTTTCAATTATTTTCTAGGAACATGTTAAATTATTTATGAATTTATTTATAAAAATTATCAATAAGGTTCCCTGAAATGTTTTCATCTCCCATTAATTATTTTCATGTTAAATTATTTTTCAAAATAAATTTTGATTCATAAACACATTTTAGCAAACATTTTATTAAAAAACCCATATGTGTACACAAAGGTATATTTGATTTTTATTTTTAAGATTTATTACAGTAATTGTTATGTCAACTAATTTGATTAATTTGGAGGAGAAAAAGTAATTATTTATAACTTTTATTTTCCCACCTTTATATTAGATTTATTTAATATGTTTATCATTTTATTTCTAATTATATTTTTTATACTTATAGTGTCCTTTATTTTGAATTTCTTGAAAATAATTTAAATTCCATGGATATTTTTATCATTTATACATTACTTCGAGGGGAAAATATTTTATTGAATTTATTTAAAATAATTTGTATCTAATTTATTTCATACAAGTTACCATTATTTTAATCATAATAATTAATATATTGTGTGTCCCCAACTAGTTTAAATAATTATATTATAATATTTAACAATTAAAATCCAATTCCTCTTTGTTTCTATGAGGATGCATGATTTGTACAATCACCTTATAGATAAGTATCTATTAAAGTAGAGTTCCCTTTTCATTTTTTTCAATGTATTATATTTTATACATGTATTAATTTTATTTGAAAAACAATCAAATATAACAACTAATTTTAAATTATGATTTTCAATTGACATTTTATATTCTTAAAATTTCTTATTAAATTTTATTTTTTATCAAATCGGGGAGATTTTTTATTTAAATTCAAAATAGAGATACCATGCTAGAATTAATAATCAAATATATTTATCATGTAAATATCAACAAAAATTATTTAAATCTATATCATTTGGATTTTATTAAGTGGTTATTAAGAATGTAACGATGGTGAGATTCTTATATAACATTGGAATGTTTGATGTTCTTTATTCTATTTGTTTTGATAAAATAAAATTTTCTTTTTATTGAATTAATATTTTTATACATTATAATTAATATTCATATTAATATAAATTTTATTTGATATCCTTATAATAATTTTTAATTTAATCAGAGGATAATTTAATTTTTTATTTATTAATATTATACTGTAGTTAATTTTCATTGGGATTAATAGTTTTTTCTATAATTTTTTATTTTTTAGCCACCTAGGAGTTCACATGCTATGTATTGGGTCCTCACTAGGTTGTTGGTGGGACTCACAAAACCATAACTGCTAGAAATCCACTACATTTCATGTAGTGTAACTCATCATTTAGCTTATGGTGTTAGGAAAATCCCATTTTGGAAGCCTGAGGGATAATATTATAAAACAATACCACATCTTCTTCCACTCAAGTTTCACTTAGTTTTTCCAACTCCTCATCCCTATTCAACTATCTCAAGACATTATGAATAAAAATTTTAATTAATTATTTTCCATATTCATGGACATATTTTATATTCCTTACAGTTTATATTTTTTTAATACCATTTTATACATTGAGTTATGATTTTCATAATCAAAAAGGGGGAGAAAAGTTTTAAATATCTCATATTAATCCTATGGGGGAAGATTGAGTTGATTTCTCTAATTGATTGTTAAAATTCCAAATTTACAAAATTGTTTTGAAATTTAATCCTCATAAAACCATTTTACATTTTATAAAAAATCAATTAATTTCATCCTTCATAATGTTTGATGTATTGAAATTAAATATAAAATATCATTTTTTTACTATCCAATTTCATTCAAAATAAAATTTTAAATATCATCATAAAAATTTTATTTTTATAGAAATTATATAAGATTATATGTGAATAAAATATTATCCTTGTTTTTAAAATATCATTGATTTACTCTATTTAATGTTTTTTTATCATCCAAACTGGGGAATTGTTATACCCAACACATTCTTGGTATTTTATTGATCAAAAAACTATTTGGTGCTCAAAAAATTTCATTTGATGTACATTTTTTTATGTTTTAGAGTTATGATAGTCAGTAAACAAACCAAAATATGATACATGATGCATTTGAATGTTTTTTATTGAAACATATGCTAGCCATTTTGTACGTCTATCTAGAGGAATACCACTAGCTAGTCAGTGGTGCTTCTAGTAGTATCGTGGAAAAATGAGTCCCATTGACTATCCATTAGTGCCTCACCATCTTACTGGTGGGATTTTTATTGACCTATATATGGTTTTAAATCCCATTAGAAAATTTGTGGGGCATATAGAGTAGCTGAGGGATATTTTATAAAAAATTCAACCAAGTTATTAAAGTATATTCTCTAAAATGTCTATCAGCTTCTGATGACTATTTTGGAGCAACAACACTACATTGATATCTAATATCCCTATACAGGTTATAAAGATAACTCTATAATGGGTAGGACATTAGGGTTACCTCTATTAATAATGTTATTAATACTTTTATATAACATTTCTAATCAATATATCTTTATGCTTCATGGTTCCATTTAATTTTCTTTCTGGAATTGTATATCATTCTTCAAATCTTACATTTCATAATTTTAATACTTGATTAAGATTTTTTTATTAGTTTTTTGCGTTATACTACCATATTTTTTTCATCCTTTTTCTATTTTCGTTATCACTATCCTTAAAATTGATAGACACATTTTTCTTCCCTATGCCATTGAAACACAAGAATTGTATTGGGTTTCTTGTTATAGCCACGAAAAAAGGGATTGCGGTTTTCAGGATATAAAAAATAAATTGAATGTAATTTTAGCTATCATGGATACCATTAATTCTACCTAATAATGTAATCCAAAAAATATGAGGACACATAGGAAATCATGTATTGTGTTTTAGATGAACTCCTTTATCAAAATTTTGTGCCCTCTAATTTTTTTTGATTTTCCATGTAACCTTCTCATTAATTAAAAATTATTTCTGAGATTTTTTTACTATATCACATTATATTGGTATTATTTTTTGGATTAAATTTCCCATATTTCCTTCAAACTCTGACCAACCACATCATAATTTAACAGATAGAGCTGAAAAAATTTAAATTATGGTTTAAAAGAATCATCCATCACAAATTTTAAAATAAAAAACCATTTTTAGTTAATGAAAAAGATAAGAAAAATTGCATTTTTTTTATAAAGTGATTCATGTAATTATATGTCAATGGGAGAGTATATAAAACATATAAATGAATATATCTACATCAATAATAATATGTCTCAAAATAATATGTTTGAGATGATAAACCCTTTCAAAGATAGTAATTCTTGAATAAAAATACATTGAATAGAATAAAATAATATGATTTATATAACTTATTATATTTGATAAATAATAAGTAAAATTAAAATTATGTTCTTTTGAGGAAAACATATAGACAACATCATGAAACACAACATGTATAATGTCTTGAGGAATGGAAATTGAGACTGGAAACCACTATAAAGATTATAATATTGTATTATAAATCAATCACTAATGGTATTTTGTGGAAAAAATGTAAATAAAAAAATTAAAAATTAAAAATATAAAAAATCATAGAACATAATACACATATTTATAGACTTACATAGTCAATAAAAAGTTATATAACCCAGTGAATGTAAAATAGAGTTAATAATCCCATTAACATGGACTTGTCCTAGGTCGAACATGTTCTATAATGTGGTATAACAAATTTATTATTATTATAAATTTAAATTATGACCACATTAATATTCATATTAATTTATATTATTATATTTTAAATTTTTGGTTACCCATTTTTGTACAATTGTTTATTAAAATTAATCTTTATGTGTTTACTGTCATGTTTCCAAATAATGTTTTTATTCAGTGGTTTAAGATTATGTACGTTATTCTTGGTTTCATCACCATATGAATGATAGTGATAATTTTATATATGTATTAGATATAATTCATGTCTTGCATGTATATTTTTTTTAACGTATATTGATTAATCACATGAAAAGATTAAATTTTTATATTTTAAAAAAATTCACTTCATAGAGATATTGGGATTTATCCACACATACACATTACCAATCCGAAATTTTTAAAAAATCATAAATAAAATATTACTATATTATATTACCATTAAATATTAATATTTAATTATTCATGAAGTAATATTTATGAAATTGATCATGTAGGAGTTATGATTTACCAAAAAGGAACCCGTTATAATAACTTATTGTGTAGTGATATATTATTGTATATTTGTTTACTCTGATATATGTGTGTCCTATGAATAGTTGATGATGTCATTGCTGGTTAGTGGTGAATTCATTCCCAAAAAGGCCATAATAGCTCTATTAATTCTACTTAATGAAACCCTACTTCATCATGAATGGATGGATCCTAAGGAGATCCTAACCAAGAAGTCCCCTTCATGAATATGTGATGAAATTATGAGGTTTCTCAATGAGTATGAAAACAATTCATGACCACACAAATAGTTCATGATGTCTTTGCGAGTACAATAGAGTTTCACCCATTAGTGAAGCTCTTCTAATCTTTTTGGAACACCCCTAATATTTTTTGATCCCATTGTCTATAAATACCCCACTAAATCCAACTTTTTAGTGATGGTTTCAAAACTTTTGGCTTTCAAATTTCATTAGATTTTCAAACTTCTTCAGTATAATGATCCCAAGGGACTATGGATCATACATGGTATCCTAACATCATAAAACCACATACCATGAGTTCTTAAAAACCTCCACTAAGGTAGTGATTTAATTCAAGAAGGTATACACACTCAGTGAAGTAATAAGCCCTTCTATGGTACTTGAGGATTTGAAAACCATTAATCCTTTTCAAAGAACTCCCCTTATAAAAAAAGAAATTCCCTCTGAGGCAGTGTCTCCCTAGTTTTTGATTCCTACTCTTTCCTGAAGCCCCTTGCCTCTTTAAGAACCATATATTGTTGAAGTATCACTCTGTGATGACCCAGGATTCTCAAAAAATCTCTTGAAATACTCTACAAAGTGCCTACCTTATGCTGGACCTTCTTCACAATGGTTGAGCTCCTAGGCACCCAAACATGTCCAAGACCAGTTTAGATTCACCTCATGTCCCGATGTGACATGTTCCTACCACTCATGTGTCTGATCGATCCAGACCATATTTTTTTCTATCATTCCACATGGACGTTGATTGGAAGAATAAGTACCATAATGTTGATTTCATCTAAGCATAGGCACCATTACTTGGACCTCATGACTAGACACTCCTCACTGGCAGTTCCATAACCATTATCAGTTTAAAATCACATTAGTTATGGAATCCTAATCCCATAGGGTGAGGAGTGAGTCCACCAACATCAGAGATATGGGTTGTAAAACTGACTAGATTCACAAATTATTCATAAAATATTAATCCACACAAAAAAATCATTAGAAGATGACTTAAAACTGTAGGCATACCCTATTCTTAAATCACTGGATTTCATGTACATGATTGAGGAGGGATGACCCAACCTCCTACATCATGAGATTATAATTGGATTCTCCATATATGTTCATCATGGGATATAACCTACTATCCGACTAGACACACTAACCATCCATACTGGGCAGCTTACATGCATAAACATCACATCATATCCCTAAATAATAATCCTCTTATGAATGATAGCCACGGTGTAAGCCCCACATACCCAACACAACAAGAGTAAGATTCCCTATGTATGGGTGTCTAGGGATTATCTCCAATAATATATACCCAATATAACTAACATGGAATGAGACCCTCCTCAATAATTTCCCATTTGTGAGCCCCACCCAAAATATTGTTTCTCTAACAAGTACCCCAACATCCATTCACCAACAGACTACAATGATCATTTGATCATAATGTCTACAACTTATTTTTTTTCATCAACTGAGAATGTCTTATGTAGGACTATAGGTTAGCAATGATCATGACATCTACATGATATTAGACCATTAAATGTGCCTCAAATTCATTGTAACCCCAAACCTTCCAAACTGCATTGTCTTTGATTCTCAAAAAATGGGGATACATAGGATGCATCCCAAATGTCCAAACCACACATCTAATGTCACTATTAGCTTATCAAAGAAACACCTATAATAATATCATGTCCATCACCTGGAGTCCAAATCTCTTCCTTATCCCTTAATAATGTCAATTTGTAGGCCTCATGACTTCTATCATTAATTCTCCTTTGGTGAGATGATCATTACTACATCATGAATTTGAACTTGAGGGATATTTCCAATCACATGACCTTAAACTATTGTATCGAACAACACAAATTTTAATCCTCGTCCTCAAAATAGGTTAATTAGGATTCTACTATATAGTTCAATCATGGAAAATTATAATCATAGGTGATATCTCTAAGGAACAAACCTCATTGATCCATGTTAATGGGTGTTAAGAACTATCCAATAAGGGTTTTCCTCAAGGGATGTTCACACCAAACCCTCAATGTGTAACATCCATCCTAACTATAGATGTACCTTCTATGTCTGTCTCAAGGGATATTTTGATCAATAATTTTGTTTCTCCTAAAGCGGTGTCTTGACCAATGATAAATACAGTTACTCCTTCTTAGGGGTTTTCTTCTCTGATCTGTTTTAAGTGAGATTATGATTAATCCTTCAAGTTTACCTGAAGGGTTTTCACAACCAATGGTAAACCCAGGAGATCCCTATTAGGGACATGCATCCCAAATCCACCTCAAGGATCATCTTTATATATTCATATCAGATTCTCCTTGAGTGTTTTTCTAATCCATTCATCACTTATCCATCTTAAAGAGTCATCTAAAAATCCTTCTAGGTCCCTCTCGAGGGCTATTATAATCCATCCATCTATTTATGACTCCATGAGGCATCCTGATCTATTTGTAAACAATTCATGTTTGACATATTACCCATTATGATAACATATCCTTTATTTACCTCAAGGGGAACACTGATTACCCATATTTTCCCACAAGACATTAAAATGCGGCCATCAAAGCCTCTCAAGACATTAACACTGTGCCAATCTCCACAAGAAGTTAAACCTGTGATGTAAGATATTGAATTTTTATAAGGTATGTTTCTTTTTATGTTTTAGTTTAACTCCATTTATTTGGTAAAATAATTTTTTACCAAGTTTTGGAGGAGGCTTGGGGGTGTTCCAGGGGTTCTTGGAATGAAATAGGAAGATAAAAGTGAGTTTCTAGACATGATGCATGGTTTGCGCATGGTTATGGAAAATTATGCGAAGCATCCCAAGAAACATTGCAGTCATGGGAAGAGTCTCACTCATAGTTGGAGTATTGTATCTAAAACTAGGTGGAATCCCCATGAAACCATGTGAAGGGTTTTTTTAGAAAATATATCACACACAATTTTCAAACGGTTCTAAAAACCGTCCTGGTAATCCATGTGGCCCAATATTTTTGATAAAATTAAAAAAAATTACATTAGAGGGTTTTTATGTTTCATTATGGTTTCCCCTATAATTAAATTCCTCCAACCCAAGTGAAACCCCAATTTCCTCAAGAGTTCCCATGGAAATATATCCCTCATTTAATAGCTGTTTGTAGTGTTTTCAGTTGCGAAAAAAAGATTTGGGTAAGGCTAATCCCACTCTTGCTTCTCTTTTTGGTTTATAGGATTCCATCTCTTTTCCATATCTTTTTAAAATCACTAAAACCCTCCTTTTTAGGTGATATTTAGGTAGAGGCATCAATGTGTTGTTGAATCATAATCTATAGATTATATTAGAATTATGTTCATCATTGATTTTGAGACATGTGGTCTATAAGTATTATCCCATTATTTTATTTTATATTTTGACATGGAATATTGTGTTATAATTTTTACCTAATTATGTTCTAGGTTACGTTGGAGTGTTAAATAAAAATTGGCGAGTAAGTGACTAATTTAGACCCTCGTTATCCCTATGGGATTCATATAGGATGACATGACATTTTTATGTCTACCCATGGGGTGCGTTAGCATTTTCAGACCTAGAAAATGGTAGGGCTAAATGAAGGATTTTCTTGTGATAATGTGAATCCCATGTAGAACATTTCTAAAAGGTTGATACTATTGAAAATAGAATGTTGATGTTTTTTCCTAGGTTTTCAGTTGATTTCATAAATGGTTATTTGGAATGAATATAAAGTAGGTTAATTTGGTTAAATAGGATTGCATTGAATGGTGTCTAAATTATGTTGAAAATCTAAAAAGGAAAACTACATATGAAATGTTGAGCATGTTAAGTGCGAAATGGCTTGTGAATTGAGAACATGTAAATGGTTTTATAATGTAATTGTTGAATGTAGGGTTAGTTAATACATGGAAATTCATGGGTTATACCTATTGGGATGAATGTGATAAAGTGATTGTCTAATGTATTATAAGAATCAAACCTGAAATGCATAAGGGTTAAATTCTTGTTAATTGGTAAATGAGATAACGGGGCTAATATATGGTAATTGATAAATATTTTTTAGGTAATAGGGGTTGTTGAATACACTCTAGGGGTAAATTTATGAAAATGGGAATTTGGGTAAATGGGTATTAATTTCAAATTGTAAATGTTTT
The DNA here is from genome assembly GCA_963277665.1 of Viscum album. Classification (NCBI taxonomy): domain Eukaryota; kingdom Viridiplantae; phylum Streptophyta; class Magnoliopsida; order Santalales; family Viscaceae; genus Viscum; species Viscum album. The sequence continues at coordinate 670,088,705 of OY728159.1, read as the reverse complement.
AACGAGATATGGCATAGTATTAATTCAAATGTTTCTTGTTATGTATCGTGAAATCTAATGGAATTTTTTATTATTGGTTGTGTAATGTTAAGGTTGTGGTTTTTGGATAAATAAGCATGTGCACATGGCTTGGTAGAGTGGGGTATAGACATGAGTTTCTACACCCACGGGCAGTGTTTGACAGAGGCTCTAAACTTAACCCCATAAATGAATGGGGTAGGGAAGGGGACAAAGGCTCTATTACCCTAATGATTTCATTCCACTCAGACAGAGTCTTTGGTATGAGGATAATGTGTTGGTTTTTTGTGTTTATACCTATTGAGATATGGACATGAATTTTCCCTTATGAATAGTTATTTATTACTTTTGACCATTTTGTACATGGTATGTATACTTAACCCATTTATCATGTACTAAGAGTGGTATAAGTAACAATGATTGTGTAAGCAATGAAATTGGCAAAAAGGATAATCATGAAACAAAAAGATCATTGTAAACTAATGGAACATGAACTATACCTTGTTTACATATCATTAATTTTGAACCTACATGAACCATCTATTAGACTAGATAGTTTGTAGACCCCATTTGTGGTATTCTATTATGTTTTGTTCTAACACCCTACTCGGGCTCTCGTTGGGTACCCAAACTGACTTCCTGGTTGTAGGTCAGGACAAGGGAAAAGGCCCTACTTTAGGATGTTGAGTGGGATCTGGAAATACATGGAGAAGGATCCGAACATACAATCAAGAGTAGTTTTTGTATCTAGTCATTTGTCTTTTATATTGGATTTTTTCACTTACACTACTTGTATACCATGACATTGTTAATGCTGAATTATGTTTGTTCAAGTACGGTGATGTTTGGCTTGTATGATTGTTAGCTGATTAACTTTTTCCACTATTTATTTTGTGTTCTACTATGGATTACACTAGTAAAGATGGTATAGTCTCCCCACATGACTCATTAGACCCTCTCCACTAGTTAGCAACCTCTGGAATACATGGAGGCACACTTGAGGTCATCCGATGACTCGACTCAGGGCACCGATTTTGTGGATCTCGGCTTAGGGACATTACAAAGTGGTATTAGAGGAGTTATTTTCTATTTATTACTATTTGAGGAAAGTATATAAGAGATTAGGAGAGTAGAGGGCTTTGGTATTGAGCTCGTTCTTCGGAGTTACTAACCTATGTATTAGGAAAAACCAAGTCACCTCGGGTGAAAATTATTGTTCTTGATTCATTCTATTATAATTGAATGATATTTCACCATTGGGGGATTAACATGCCATGTTATTAGGGTGATTTATGATATTTTTCTCGTTACCATTATGGAATGAGGTTATGAATTCATGTATCATTATGGACACCTAAGGATATAGGTGGCCTACATTATTATAGGCACACACAATAGATGGGTGTTTGGAGAATAGAGAGTAAAATGAATTTTACATCCTTGATAAATATAATGAAAATGATTCCTAATAATTCTATTGAAATTAGGTGAATGAATATAAATAAAAATAATATTTAAGTAATATCATGTATAAAGAAATGTTATGATCATGTTAAAATTTTTGGCTGTGATAAATTGTAATGGTTGATTAGGTGTCTACAAGAAAAAGATTGCATAATGGTGGTAAAATGTTTAATGGTTTTTTCATAATGGAAGGTGTAAATTAGTTAAAATTGTTATTATTACATGTTATCAAATGTGATATGTGCCTATGGGGAAAGGATCATTTTGTATAAGTGTAACTGGTTTGAAGATGTGTTGAAAAAAGAATTATGAATAAGTAAATTGGATACTCCATGTTGACCATGACCCATGGTAGGTACGATAATGGGAATTGTTATATGTATGACTGAAAATTAAATTTTTATGTCAAAATCACTTTTGAGGAGAAAGAGAGAAGCCATGATGACAAATAAACATAAACGCAGCCCTACCCCCACATCAATGATCATCAAGACCAAATATATTCCAATTCAAAAGTAAGTGAAAGTCCCACCCTATAAATAAAAAAAATACAATCTTTATCCACCATCCCATTGCTTCTCGTCTAGCTGTCCAGTGCAAGGATGCACGGGCCCAGTACCGATGGAAAACACCATACCCTCTCAAAACATTAAATTCTTAATAACGATGATAAGAAGATAACTCTCTTATCTGAACATCATCTAGAATGGTACCTTGAAAATATTCTACAATTAATGTCACATAGACCAAGGCCACAATTCCACAAGTGAACACACAAAATAAAAACCACAAATCCTCATCAATTCTAAGTCAACATTCACCACGTCAAAATAACTCAAGAGGTGCAGCCTCTTCAAACACCTTAAACAACTCCTAAACCTTCCACCATTCCAGAACCACTATGATCATCAATGAAGATAAGAAACTGGCAGAAAACTGTTGTAGTTAGTGACCTTAGGGAGTGGTTTTTGACCTAGGTGGGGTGTTTAGGGAACCCTTGGTAGGTTTATGGTCATTGGGTTGTGGGGTGTTGTTTAGTAATGCATGTTTGGAAACTATTGTGGTTCGTGACCATAGGGAGTGCATCCTGGACCCTAAGAACGGTTCTTTGGTTTTAGTGACCTTGTGAGTAGAGATCTTACGAGATGCATTTTGAATCCCATAGGTGATGTTTTTCTTGTTGTGCTAATGAATTTGTAAAACTTTCGAACAAAAACTAGAGTAAACAATGGTTTGGTGCACTAGGGACAGTGTGCATCGAAATTGGGTTGAAACATCTATTCATGAGCATTTGTTTGTTCATGTCATGATATGTATTTTTTGGATAGAGGACCAATGGATTTTCCTAGTTATGACTTCAGTCTAGATATATGGTATCATTCAACCGTCAAGGTGACTTGTGAGAGAGGTCATATGGGGTTTCTAATTCTTTTGGTTGTTTTTCGCACATTTAAATGTTTTGGACAATGAATGTTTTACTCATAGTGTTTCATGGTGCGGGTTTTTCCTGGAGGGATAAGTGGTAAGGTTGACGGATGGTGCTTCCAGTAGATTTGATATTACATGATGATAGTCTCAGAAAATCAAGGGTGACCTGAAGGGAGGTTATCCTAGTTGGGTAGTTACCTTGGATTTTGAAGAATATGATATGGATCATAGGTGGTATCAATGCATCGAAACTACCACCAAGTTTTAGTAAATGTTATATTTTTGATTAGTTCGTCTATAAAGGAACCCTAGTGTTGTTACAATAAGTATGGTTTGTTTTGAAGGTTTTTATCATATGGATTCCTAAATCACCTATTTGGATGAAGATTAATGGAGGTCTTGAAAAAAATTTAGAAGAAGATACAAGGGTGACTGGAGTGTGTTTATATGATTTTGCATGATGGTGACACCTAAGGTGTGGGTGGTCATGTGGCTAAACATGTTTGTATGAATGGTCTATTGTTGGGTAAGATGCAATGGATCCCTCATGGTTAATGAGGTAGACTAACCCAGACATATGGTCAGGTAAGTAACTGGGGAATGGGATACATAAAGGTAAATGTTGATTGGTGAATTATTTTTGGTTTTATTGTTGTGGTAGACTAGTTTTCTTTTATTTTAGTTGTTATGGATGCATCAGAAGAACTCAATTAGTGTGGTGAAGTAGTGCCACATGAAACATTGGTACATAGCTTCTTGGAAATTTTTCCATGGAGTGGTGGCGGGAATTGGTTTCCCGTCATGCCTGAGTAGTGGTGGTTGTGAATTGATGAGATGTGTTCAGTAGTGTGTCTTGAAATCCTTTCCAAGTCATGGAGTCCCATATTTCTATATCATAAATGGATAAGTTGGTGTTGGTGTTCTTCAAAAACTTCTTAGTGTACCTCAGTTAGTGATGATCATGCCCAATATCATGATATTATCCCAGGTGTGCTAAGAAGCTCTAGATTTATTCCCAGAGACATGAAGGTGTTTGTTTGGATGAGTGAAATCATGGATTTTATTCTCATAAAAACAATATATGTAGTTCTTGATGATGTTATGGACACCCCTAATGTCTTTGGGTGAGGTCCTCAGGATGGACCGAATGTCGACAAACGCCATGGGTGTCATTCATGGATGTTGGGAATGGGCACTGGGGGACGTTCATTTTATTTTTTTTGTAAAAATATAGATATCTATTCCTATGATAGAGTGTAAGACATTCTGGATTTAATTACTCATGGAGAGAAATGGTAACTACACTCTTATGGTGGGTAGTGATAATTTAGTCATTGTTGTGAAGAGGATAAAATTGAGTTCATGTAGTGGCACTAAAATTAAAACTAAAAACCTATGAGGTGCATGTTAGATTCCATAGTGAGGCCATATGGACCATGGATGTCTTGAATGATGAGAAAGTGTTGGCTTCGATATTATAGTGGTTCCACATGATGCTTGTGATGTTTGTGTTGAAGTCGTAGATGGGTTTGGTTGGATATGAAAATAGGTTGTGGAAAGAGAGGATAGACTCTATAACTCCAATTAAGATTGGGTTAGACTCAGATAATTTTCCTTGTGAGCTTTTGGAACTTTTTATGTTGAGGGCACTATGGCCATGTGATTTTTTTCATGCTGAGGGTGAATCCTTAAGACGGTTTGGAGGGAAGTAATGCTATTATGTTGGAATTTACCGGAATTCCTGGAATGACCTCAGAGGGTGCGTGGGATAATAGTTATAGTCTTCAAGTTAGTTAGAAGATTAGGAAGGTCAGAAAAGGGTAGTGTACCATCATTGGCAGGTGGGAATTCTGGGAAAATCTAGTCGAGAGAGGTTCAACGGGATTTGGTAAACATGAATGGGTGTGGTGAATGTGACCCAGCTCCAAGTTCATTTTGTGTTAGAATATACCATTTTGAATTGAATTTGTACCTAAGTGAGGTAAAATTGATCTTATTATTTGAATTGATAATGTAGGAATGTCCTCCCAAATGGATTCAACAGTGTGGTTGGATACCAATGTAGGGAATGCCCTATTAATGTTTGGGCATGGTGGGTTGGAACATGTTGGGTGATGTGAAAGTTGAGTTGAGATTCAGGTGATCATTCCAAGATAGTGCTAAATCAACATATGTTGGGATAGGTTTTTGTAAGGACCATGTCTTCTCATTTGGGATATATTGAGTTTGATCACTATTTGACTTGGGTAAAAACAAAGTAAAATGACGCTAAGTTATTTTGGTAATGGGTTTCGAGGAGGATGAGACTGAGGGGGAGCTAATTGGTTCCTCCATGATGGTGTGATGTTGTGTGGGAAGTTTCTGTGTGTAGTGATATACGAAATATTGTCTTTGTTTTCTTTGTGAAGTTCTCATTGTTGGGTATGGTAGAAGTTGATTCATCCTTGAGGAGTTTTCAGTTCATATTGTGGATGTGGTGAGGAAGACTTGAGGGGCATGTCTATTCCCTTGATCTATGTTCGGTGGGAACTGTGATGTGGAAATAGAAACATGTATGATGTGAATTGATAGGCATGACTAGTGTAGTGATCTCTCATTCCAGATTCATAGTTATGCATAGAAGAGAGGCTCGAGGATGTGTCATTATAAGGTGGGGATGTTTTATGTTACTGTAATTTTTTAAGGTATGTTTCTATTTATATATATGTTTTAGTCCCTTATTTTGGTCAATCAATTATTTCCCAAGATCACGAGGAGGCTAGGGGGTGTTGGGGGGTTTTTTACATGAAAGTGTATGAAAAATGAGTTTTTGGGCATGTTTTACGGTTTGTGCACGATTAGTGAAAATATTGCGGAGCATCCGAGGTAACCGTGCAGTGATGGATAGAGGCCTATGAATGGTTGGAAGATGGTTACAAAAACTATTTGAAATCCCCAACAAACCATGCAAAGGGGTTTTTTTCAGAAATTTTCTCATGCACGATTTGGAAAATAGGGAATGTAAATTGTGCGTCCTATAATTTTTGAGAAAATAACAAAAATTCAATTACAAGGTTTTTATGATTCATTAGGGTTTATCCTCTATTTCAATTCCTACAGCCATAGTGTCACCCCAGTAACATCAAGAGCTCCAATGGATCAATATACCTCATTTAATTCCCATTTTTAGGTTCTCTAGGTGTGAAAAAATGATTTGTGGATGGCTAATCCCAATATTGCTTCTCTTTTTGGTTTAGGGATCCCATTTCTTCTCTATCTCCTTCCGAAGACCAAAACCCATACTTTTCACGTGAGATTTATGTTGAGTCATAAAAGCGTGGCTAGATATGGATCTATGACTTCGATTAAGAGTGTGTTCATCATCAGAATCACAGTTGGTGGTCAACAAGTATTATCCCATTGTTTTATTTTAGATTTATATACAGAATCTAGTGTTATTAGTTTTTCATAATTGCATTCTTGGTTCTATTGGAGTTTTTGATAAAAAAAATGTTTAATTGAACAATTGAAACACTCATGATCCCCGTTGTATTCATAGTGGATGACTTGACCATTTTAGGCCTACACATGCGGTGCGCCTGTATTTCCAGACCTAGAAAATTGTATGGGTAATTAAAGGGTTGTAGGGTGATAATTCGAAGCCCTTGTTGAACATGTTTAAAATGTTGACTTTTTTGTTAATGGAATGTTGAATTTTGTGCCAAGGATTTGGGGTGATTTAATAAATGGTTGTTTGACATGAATATAAAGGTCGTTTGTTGGGTTAAATGGGATTGTGTTGAATGGTATATAAATTTTGTTGAAATGAAAATGATGACTAGTATATATGAAATATTTAGCATGTTAAATTGGATATGGATTGTGAATTGAGAAAATGTAAATGGTTTCCTAAGGGAATTGATGAATGTGGGATGAGTTAATATTTTGTAAATTATGGTGCATACCAAGTGGGTTGAATGTGATAAAGTTATTGAGCAATGTATTATATGAATCGAACAAAATATTCATATGAGTTAATTTCTTGTGAAATGTAAATGGGATAAATGTGTTAATATATTGTAATTAATTAATATTTGATAAGGCATTGGGGTTGTTGAATATGCATAAGGGGTTAAAGGATGATAATGTGAATTTGGATAAATGGATATGTATTTTAAAAGGTAAATGTATTAATAGGTTGTGGAATAGTGTTAATTACCATGTTGTTTGTTATGTATTGTGAACTCCCATGGCATTGTTTATTCTTGGTTGTATAATGGTATGGTTGTGGTGATTGGATAAATAACCATGTTCACATGGCTTAGTAGAGTGTGGTATTTAAATGAGGTTCTATGCCTATGGGTCAAGTTAGACTTAGGATTTAAACCCCACCCCATAAATGCACAGTTTAGGGATGGGTACGGAGGCTCTATTCCTCTAACAGTTTCATTCCACCCAAAAAGAGGCATTGAGGCTAGGATAATGTGTTTATTTGATGTGTTCATCCCTAGTGAGATAGGTACTTGAATTTTACCATATGAATATTGATTTATTACCTTAGAACCTTTTTTAGATGATATGTATGGCTAACCCATTGCGCATGTACTAAGTGTGTAATAAGTATCAAAGTTGCTGTAAGTAATGAAATTCGGAAAATTGATAATCATTAACTAAAAAGATCACTATTAGATAATGGAATTCGAACTGTACCTTGTTTAACAACCATTTCTTTATTTTAATTTCAGACCATCTCTATTAGATTGGATATTTCATAGACGACGTTGGTGGTGGACTAGTGAGTTTTGTACTCAAACCCTACGCGGTCCGTCATTGGGTACCCAAGTAGATTTCTGGGTTGTAGGTCCGGACTAGGTAAATGGTCATACTCTATGATATTGAGTGGGCTCCGGATGTACATATATAGGTATCTGGACATAGAGTCAGAACCATTTGGGTATTTATCCATTTGTCTTATTTCTGGGTTTTATTCACTTGTACTACTATTATAACCTGACCTTTTTAATGCAAAATTATGGTTTTTACCCAGTTGGGTGGTTCTTGTCTTGTATTTTTATTTGTTGTTTCATTTTTTTGTTATTTATTTTTTATCTAAAGTGGCGTACTCTAGTAGAGAGAGAATATTCTCCCCACATGACTCATTAGACACTCACCACTAGTTGGAATCCTCTGGAATATGGGGAGGCATGCTTGAGGTCTTGTGATGACTTGGATCGAGGCACCAGTTTAGTGGCTCCCAGATCAGGGATGTTACAAAGTGGTATCTAATGAGTTCTTTTAATTTTATTACTATTTGTGGATGGTAGGAAAATTATTAGGATAGTGTTGGTCCTTGAAAATGAGATCATTCTTGAAGTAGCTAACCCATGTATCAGGGGAAACCCAAGTCACCTAGTGTGGGAATTATTCTACTGGATGTGTGTTGTCATAGTTTAATGATATTTCATATTTAGGTGATGCACATGTAGTGTGATATGATTGATATATTATATTTTTCTCATTTCCATAATGGCGTGAGGTTGGGCATTCGTGCTTCATTTTAGGCACCCTAGGATATTGGTGGCCTGCATCATTATTGGAAAACAAACATAGGATGTGTTTGCAGAGCATAGATAGTAGAATGAATTTTAAATAATTCATAAATACAATGAAAATGATTCATAATAATTATAATTCATGTGGGTGAATTAAAATAATGAAAATTAATATTTAAGGAATAGCGTGTATAAATAAATTTTATGTCTAGGTTAAAATTATGGGTTGTGATAATTAATAAATGATTATTTGGTGTCTAAGAGAAAAATATTCCATAATAGTTGTAAAATGGTTAATGATTTTTTCAATATGAACGGTTTAATGAGTTAAAATGATTATTGTAACATGTTGTGAGATTGGAAATGTGCCTAAGGGGAAAGGATCATGTTGTAAAAGATGAAATGGATTGAAGAGGTGTTGACGGAGTACTTTTGATTATGTAAATTGGTAACCCCATGTTGACCAAGACCCATAGTAAGTATGGTATAGGTTAGTGTTCTAAGTTTGATGACAACCATTTCTATAGATTATAAAGAATGGTTTGTTTTATGTTGATAGTGTGACATCTTTTCCTTATGTGTTTTTATATTCTCAGTCAGTATTTGAAGCATCGTCAGAATGATAAGTTTAAAATAAGAATGATTTAGTTCAAAGGTGGGTAACAATGGTGTTGTTAGTTTAACCCTTTAATGTTTGGATTGGAGCAGTGAGAGTGCCCTAGTTTGAGACTTTGTATTTGTATTGTGTGTCCTTTCCAGTTGTTATGTGGCCTAGGTGGTGTGTTTATGGAACGCTTGGTAGTGTTGTCGTTGTTGGGTTATATGGCATTTTTCTACAATGCGAATGTGGAAACTCTCATCATTCATGATGGTATGAGTGCATGTGGGCCCATATGGATGGTGCATGGGTTTTAGTGACCTTGTGAGTAGAGACCTTATTGGTTTTGTTTTGAATCTTGGAGATGATGATTTTTTTTAGTTTCCATGAATGTGTACACATTTGGTATAGAACCTAGAGTAAATGGTTTTTTTTGTATGCTAGGCCCAAATTGCATCGAAATTGGGGTGAGATTGCAATTCAAAATCATTTCATTGTTCATGTCATGATATGTAATGTTTGGAGAGAGGACCAATGGATTTTTGAGTTTGTGACTCTATTCTAGGAATTATGTGTTATTAAACATTCAAGGTGACCTATGAGAGTGGTTGGGTAAGGTTTATAGTGATTTTGGTTTTGCGTTGCACATGAAGATGTTTTTTACATTAATAGTGATACACAATGTGTGTCATGGTGCGAGTTTGGATTTTAAGGATAAATGGGAAGGTTGATGGCTGGTTGTTCCAATCATGTTCTGGTTACGTAATGATATTCTCAAAAAATCAAGGGTGACGTCATGGACAGTTAGCCTTGTGGTGCAGGTACATTGGAATATGAAGCATGGGTGATGCATCATTGGGTGTGTCAATACATACTATGTACCACCAACTTTTAGTATATGGTATAGTTGTTCCTAGGTCATTCAAAAGGTCAACCAAGTGTTGTGATTGATGTAAGGTCTGTTTTGATGGGTTTTCTTATTTGGATTCTTGACATTCTTATTTTGATGATCATTAATAGAGGTCTTGAAGTTGTTTTAGAGAAGAAGAGACAAGGGTAACTGAATTGTGGTTATGTTCATTTGCTTGATGGTGACACCCGAGGTGAGGGTGGTCACCTGGCGAAACATGATTTTATGAATTGTTTGGTAGTTCGGTAATATGTCTGGTCAACTTCTTGGATAATGATACTGACTAGCAAAGATACATGGTTAGGTAAGTAACCAGGTGATGGGATGCACACAGGTAAAGGTTGATTGGTGAGATATGGTTGGTTTGATTGGAGTGTTAGAACATTTTTATTCAGTTATTAACTGTCAGGGATGAATTGAAAGAGCTCAAGAGGTGTGGTGGACATAGTGCCCCATGAAACATTGGTTCACTACTGCTTGGAGATTTGGTCATGGAGTGGTTGTGGGACATGGTTTCCAGTCATGCATGAGAATTTTTGGATGAGTGTTGATGAGATGTGTTCGGCATGAGATCCTTAAATCCTTGCAAAGTCATGGTGTCCCACAGTTTGACATAAAAATGGATAATTTGGTGGTGGTTTTCATAAAAAAAATCTTATTGTTCCTTATATAGTGACAATAATTCTTAATATCTTGGTATCAACCTAGGTATGTTAAGAATCTATGGAATTATACCATGAGACTTAAAGGTGTTTGGTTCGATGTGGGACATAATGGAGTTTATGCTTATGGAAACAGTATATGCGGATCTTTATTATTGGATGTACACACTCAATGGATTTGGGTGAGGTCCTTTGGATGAACCAAATGTTGAAAAATGCCATAGGATCTATTCACAAAATCTGGGAACAGGCATTGGGTGACGTTCTTTTTATTTTTTTGAGAAAAATATAGATAACCATGACTATTTTTGGGGTTTTTTTTGTGATTGAGTGTAAGACACTGGCATTTGAATCCCTCATGGGGAGCGATGGTAACTACACTCCTAAGTTGTGGAGTGATAAGTTATTCCTAGATGTGGAGTCGAGAATATTGAGTTTATGTAGTGGCATCAGGATTCCAATGAGAAACATGTGAGGTTCTTGTTAGGTTCCTTAGAGAGTCCATGTGGGCCTTTAATGTGGTGACTAATGAGAAAGTGTTGGCTTCATGATTAGTGTAGTTCCATGTGAATCATGTGATGTCTGTGATGAACTCATATAACAGTGTCATTGAATATGACAATAGGTTTTGGTATGATATATCTGGTTAACTAATTCCAACGAAGATTGTATTTTGTCTTGGATAATTTTAATTGTGTGGTTTTGGAATGTCTTCTTGTTGTGGGAACCTCAGCCATGTGATGTGGTGTCATGCATAGGGTGAATCCTGATGATGGTCTGGAGGGAGGTAAATTCCTTGTGGTGAAATTTTGTTGGAATTTAGTGAACAACCTCATTGGGTACATGGAATGATAATGATAGGCATCAAGACACCAATCACCTTGGGATGGTGAAAAAAGGGTAGTGTACCATTAATATAATGTGGGTATTCTTGGACAAGCTAGTTTGCGGTTGTCTGACCTGAGTTGGTAAATGTTAATGGGTGTGTCGACAGTGACCCAACTCTAGGTTTTTATTTTGGAAGAAAGTGCTTTTTTGAAATGACGTTATACCTAATTGGGGTCAAATTAATATTATTACATGAATGGATAGTGTAAGAATATCATCCCAAATGGATTCAACGGTGTGGCTGGATGAAAATGGAGGAAAATTCCGTAGGGACGTTCAGTCATGGTGAGTTGGAACACATTGGGTGATGTGAATGTTGAGTTGAGATTCAGGTGATGTTTCCTTGATAGTGGTGAATCGATGTATGTTGGGATATGTGATTGAAAGTGTAGGATGGAAATGATACTGATTGCAGTATCATAATATGGATGTAGATTCTCAATATACAAAAGGTGGGGGGGGGTAATTTTACACTTTAAAAATTCTATGGGAACATTTAATGTTGGTGTGAAACCTTTCTATTATTTAACATGGTTAAACAAGGTAAATTAACAAAACCTCTAGTTCTACAAACATGATTGATTCTAGAAATGTGATTCCGATATTGTAATTCTAGAAAGATGGTTCCAGAAGTGAAACTTATCAAAAGTTTACAAAGATAAATATTCTAACTTAATGTTGTTAAAATCATTCTAAATCAGAGTTTACAAGTATAAGATAGTATAAGATAGTTATACTTTCCTTAATAATAAAAATTCAGTAAAAAACATGAACCAAACAAGTAAAAAGTAATAAATCTTTTAACCCAATGAGAACGGTATCCAACCACTTGGGATAAAGGTCCCTTTATTTATACTTTCATGAAATTATGTCTTACCCACACAAGGGTAAGCCCTCAATATGAAGATCAGAGTCTGTCTTGCTATCCCTGTAGGCCCTCAACTTCAAGATAGTCGTCACCTCTGTCTTCCTCAACAAAGAAGTCCTCAAACTTTAAAGTAGTCAGTACCTCTGTCTTCCTATCCCCAGAAGCCCTCGAATTTACTCATAAGCATTTTGAGTCACACGAAGCAATTTTGAAAGTGACGTTCATTACGCAGTAAGCATGAAGGTATCTCTCTAGAAATAACTTCAGCAGCATGTAATCTCTAGAGTCCTAGAATAGTGTCGAGCTTGTTAAAATGAGCTCTTATTTATAGGCACAACTTCAACGGTCGGCTCCCTCCTCCAATAGTCATATTTTCCTTGTATTTTAGAGTGAACTGTACATGTGTCAATCAAACAATGGTTAGTTAGTAACTTACTACACAAAATAATTTTATAACCAAAACATGAGTAAGAAAAAATATGTTTGCTTAACCAAATTCATTATTCAGAGTGTAATGAAATAAAATTTCAGAATCTAACCAAAAACACATTTGGTCTCAATTATACAAGGATATTCGGATTCTGTCTTCTGAAGAATTTGGAACCTAAATTCTATAGAATTCCGGAGTCTTAATTTAAAGGAAATTTGGAGTATGAATTCAGTACAATTTATAGTCAGAATTTAGTATAATTTGGAGTATTATTTTACAAATTTCAGAGTTTGAATTCATAAGAATTCGGAGTCTGAACTCATAAGAATTCAATGTCTGAATTCATAATAATTCATAGTCTATACTTAGAATAGATCAGAGTCTAAATTCATTAGAATTCAGAGTCTAAACTTATAATGTTAAGAGTTTGAACTTTTAATGTTCGGATTCTGAATTCAGAGAACTCAAAATCTGAATTTAGAAGAGTTTGGAGTCTGAATTTAGAGAATTTGGAATCTGAATTTAGAGAGCTCGGAGTCTGATCTCAGAAGATTTTTGAGTCTGAATTCGAATCCTGAAAACAGAATACTCTATATCTAAGTATTATAAAATTCCGAGGGTGTAGATATGAAACCGAATTTTATACTTATACAAAATATGAATAATGAAAAACATGGTATGTATAAATATTCCACGGGGAAGGTAAATTTCCTTATAAAAGTAAATCATATCATAAATTGAATTGGCCTTAAGATAAGGTGTTTTTGATTTTCAAAACAAGAAGGAATGAGAAAGTCATAAAGAAACCTTATTGAATCAAAAATATCCCCCTTTTTGTAAGGAAAAAAAATCCTTACAAAAAAATATAAGGACTAAGAAAATATTTTTCTAGACATTGAATATAAAACATATCTCCCTTAATACAAGTGAAATGATAAATACGACTAACTCCCCCATAGGATTTGAAACCACTAAGGATCGTATTCTGATTTCCGGACTGATATTTTTCATAATCTTGAATACAGAAATATTTATAATGAAAACTTCCTCTTAGATTAACTCCCCCTTACTTGGTATTAGTATTCGGTTTGACATTCCTTTCTACAGATTTGTGATTTACAAAATTGATTAAAGGGAATGGAAATGAAATTACGGTACCTGAAAAATTAGTTCTAAACATCCAAAAGACAAGCAACCAAAAAATTCATTATGATTGGAAACGATTTTAAAAGGAAAGAATACAAAAAAAGATCAGAATTGAAAAAATTTATCCTTCTTTCTCCTTGGGCATCAACTTCTTCACTATTATTTTCAGCTTTTTGAGCTCATTATGATCTTCTTTTGCTTGCTTAAGAAGCTGATCCTTATCCTCTAATATCTTTTCTAAGGATTTGATTTTATCTTCCTGAGCCTTGAGAGACTCTAGCTGACCATTCAATATTTCTTCCTACCTAGAAATCTTCTCTTCTATCTCTATCCTGAGATCTCTTTCTCTCTTCCTACTCTAGGAAACTGAATATATCATTCCATCCATATATTTCACTTCTTGAATCTGGGAATTCTGTTCCGGAGTCAACATCTCGTCAAAACTACTCATGATATCCTTGATCTTACTGTCTTCGGTGTCAATGTCCTCTATGACACCATCTTGGAACTCATCACAATTTCTCATGTCCTCTATAGTTTTCCTTGAACAACTGATCATCTTCTTACATGATCTTTGTTGGGCACTGTAGTTTCTGAAAAAAATCTTGAAATCAGCCTCAAGCTTGACAGATTTGTCCATCACCATGGATGCTGAATCCGATTTCTGATTCAAGGAGTGTTGAAGTATCTGACATCTTGAGACAATTCTTGGATATATATGAATAGTACCAACAAGCTTCTTCAAAGATTCAACTATGAAATCATGTCCAAGGGATAATGATTCTGAATCAGAAACATTACTTGGTGAGGGATCTTTCTCTAACTCATGAGATTTCCTATTTGATGATCCACCAGCTTCCTTCATCTTCACAATAACTTTTCTATGTGTATCAAAAACCACTTGTTTCCATTTATTAGCTCTTGGAATAGATTCCTCATCCAGATAATGTTGTTCACTGTCAGATAGTTGAACAATTTTATCATTATATGTGTCTTCTTTTTCTGCTCTTGCCTCAACATCCTCTAGGTGTATGAAATCATGATTAAAAATTTCTTCTTCATACATCTTATTCACTTCTTCATCAACCTTTTCATCTTCACCTTTCTCATCTTTCCCAGGGGTAGAAAGCTTTGATGATTTAGCTTGAGTGGTTTGGAATGATAACTTCTTAGAAGAGCATTCCTTCTCATGAATGTCCTCAAATTTCTTAATCAAATCTTTAGTATCACCACTGCCTTCTTCATCCACATATTCTTCTAATTGTTCTTCTTCTTTTTATTTTAACTTTTCAGGAGTAACAACTTTTTTCCTCGGAGATTCAGGTAAATCTTCAACTAAGAATCATTGTGGTACCATAAAATTCTCAGAATCATTCTCAGCATCATTCAGAAGGGATTGCACAATCTCAGCTTCAGACATCTTCTTATTATATTTTTTATCTTTTTCTTGCTTTTCAAGATCATTAGTAGTCTTCTCCTTTAAATATTTTTCTTCTATAGGATCAAAACCAAATATAGGTTCCCTTAGATTCTTGTTCTTCTTGTCTTCCCTCCATTTAGCTACTACCTCATCTGGATAAGATTTTTTCTTCTTCAGTTTTGGTAGTGCTGATTGAACATCCTTGTCTATAAGAGATTGTAAATTGCCTTATAATTCCTCCAGCTTCCTCTTCCTTGCATCATTTTTAGATGGTTCATCCACATCCACTTTCTTCGGTATGGCTTCAACTTATTCTTATAAAAAGTCACAAAATTCTTCAGATTCCTTATAAAAACTAACTTTTATCCTTTTCAAGGTATTATCACTAACCAGTATGACTTTTCAATTCCATGGCTATGAAATGCAAGGAATTTAAGAAGACTCCAAGCACCAGACAATCATATTTTAAATAATGGTAGGATACATGATAATCTGAGCTTTTAGAAATCCATTCTTAATATTCTCAATAGTAATCAGAATATGTTTAAACAAATTCATCCTCCTTAGATTCACCAAGACAACCATGATATACATATCACTCTTCTTCAAATTTTCCTTGTCCCCTTTTATTGGAATGATGAATCCTTGAACCAACAATTCAAGGATAATAAAATTTTTAGATAGGTGAATACTCTTTGGAGTATTTACCTCTATAAGATCAAGATATGACATTGCTTTCACCTTATTAAAACTTCCTTGATTATCAGGTAATTTATGAGAGAAAAACTCTTCTTCTCCTTCATATTGGATTCTAATAAAACAAGCAACCTTGGTATAAGATAATGAATATGTCTTCCCATAGAACTTGAAAGAAAATTTGTCTCTGCCTTCTCCCTTGAAAAAACATGCTTACTTATAGAACATAAGCAACAAGTCAGGATACACAAGATCTTGTGCTCCTGGTTTTTATACACTTACACTCTCCCATCCATTCAGCCTGAAGTTATTCGAGATTATAGAACCATACTTATCAAATAAATTTGCATAAACCAACCTTTCCCTGTATATCTGCCATTCAAAAACAGCTTTACAATTGACATGCCTTTTTGAGAAGATACTTCGACAGACATTCTCAGTTCAGGAAGATATTGAAAATACGGAATGATCTTATGTAGGAAGGCTGAGCTTCAACATGCAAGAGCATTAGTTTTGAGGGGGGACAACCATCGGGGGTCCTTTATATAGTGTATTGAAGCGACGGTTTAGATTCCATATTCAATCCAAGGGTTGAAAAACTTTTGATTAGATCAATCGGTTGAAATGATAGCCACAAGGAAATATTGGTCGGATCTGATCTTTTGAGGTTTAAATAAACGGATTTAAGAAAAAATGAATACAAAAAATTTAAAAACAAATGAAAATACCATCAAGTAAAAGATGATTTCTAAAACATAAGAAATTAAACGCAGCTTTCAGATTTCTAGGAAGATTATTCGTATTGATGGAAATTCTTCTTGAGGAACTTAAGATTCCAAAAATTTGATTACGAATTTTTTTTAAAACTGACTACTAAATTTTAGAAAATCATTATTTCAAAAATTTAGAATGTCTAAATTATGAAAATTTATAAAACCTTCATTAAGGAAATTTAGAAAATATTCTTTATGAAAATTTAGAACATCTTCATCATGATAATTTAGAAAATCTATCTATGAAAAATTTTAGACATCTAAGAAACAAAATGTACTCCCCCCACGAAAAGGATTTTATTACTGTAAGGAGATTAGTTTTAAAAAAATTTTAACAAGGAATATTACCTTATAGTTATCATTTATAACTTCTATTTAATTTATTCACATCTATTAGAGGGTAATGATTTTCCCAAAATATCAGTAAGTTGATCTTCTGTTCTGATAAATTGAAGAATGTTATCTCCTTTTTTGTGTGTTCCCTATGATAGTGATGACTAATATATATGTGTTTTTCACGAGAGTGATGTGAAAGGTTTCTAATTAGGTAAATGGAACTATTATTTTCACATAAAATTTTGTTCTGGTAAAACTCAAACCATAGTCTGTGATTGTGTGCTGCATCCACAACACTTATGAACAACAACTTCCAGCTTCTACATATTTAACATTAGTAGAGGAGAGTTCTATTGAGTGCTGCTTATTGCATGACCATGAAACAAATGAATATCCTAAGAAATTAATGTTCCAGATGTATTTTTTCAATCCATTCTACATCCACCAATGTTAGCATCTGAAAAACTTTTCAAAACAAAAACATTTCTCGTAGTATAAAAGAGTCCAAGATCTAAGGTTCCCTTTAAGTAGCGATAAATTATTTTCATTTCCTTAAAATGAGATTCTATAGGACTGTATTGATATCTTGAACATAAGTATACCAAAAACATTAAGTCTGGACGAATAGCTGTCAAGTAATTTAGACTTCCTTTCATAACTCTAAAAGATGTTCGATCTACTTGTTTCCCAGCTTCATCTAGATCAAGTGAATTTGAGGTACCAATTGGAGTACTTATACTCTTAGTTTTTTCATATCCATACTTTTTAAGAGGATATTTAATATACTTATGTTGGTATATATAGATATCTTCTTATTTTTGAGAAATTTGAAAACTGAGGAAAAATGTTAACTCACCCATCATACTCATTTCAAACTTAGATTTCATTAGATCCGCAAAGAAATCTGTAAAATATATTATCATTATTTATAAAAAGTTTTGGATCTACATTTCTCTTAACATAGTTATTTTGAAGTAAAAATCATGTAAGTATATCATACCAAGCTCGGGGGGATTTATAAAGTCTATACAAAGCTTTGGTAAGTTTTTAAACATGTTCAGGATGTTTTGTATCTTCAAAACCAAAAGTTAGTGCAATAAACACATCCTCTTGTACATAACCATTATGTAAATAACATTTCACATCCATTTGAAAACAATTGATATTGAAAAATTCATCAAAGGAAAGTAGAATATGAATATATTCATGTCTAGCTGATGGAGAAGAGGTTTCTTCATATTTTATTCCTTCTTGATGATTATAGCCTTTAGTAACCAATATAGATTTATTTCTTACAATTAATACATTTTCATCACACTTATTTCTGAAAACCCATTTTACTCTAATAACAGAAGTTTCCTTAGGTCTTTCAACCAAGGTCCAGACTTTATTCATTTCGAATTCATTTAGCTCATCTTGCAAAACTATTATCCAATCGTCATCACCTAAAGCATCGTCAGTGATTTTTTGTTCTAATTAGTAAATAAATTCAAGATATTATAATTCATTTCATAATGAGCTTTTATTCCGTACAGGTTGATTCATGTCACAAACGATACTATCACTGGGATGATTCTTAATAAATAACTAAGTTGGGTTTTGTAAAACCTGTTCATCAACATAGGGTAGAAAGTCTTCTAGGGTAAATGTTTGAGAAATATCTTCCTGGACATTTTCCATATTATATGTATCTTCCAACAAATGTTGATAATCAATTATTGAAAACACATTTGAAGATGTAGGTTTAGGTTGTTTAAAAAAAGGGATTAGTTTCATCAAATTTGACATGTACTATTTCTTCAAAAGTACAAAAGTTTTTATTGAAAACTCTATAAGCCTTATAAGTTGTTGTGTAGCCTAAGAAATTTCCATCATCAGATTTTGGTGGAAATATTTGTATATTGTCTTTCGTATTCGGAATGAATACTTTTCAACCAAAAACATTGAAGTAGGAATGTATAGGTTTTCTACCATTCCATAACTCATAAGGGGTTTTATTCAGAGAAGGTCTAATCAAAACTCAATTTATAGTATAAAAAGAATTAATTACAGCATCAACCCAAAAATGTTTGGCTATAGAATACTCACTCAACATGGTTCTTGTTATCTCTTGAACAATTTGGTTTCTTCTTTCAACAACACCATTTTTTGAGGTGTTCTGGGTGCTGAGAAGTTATGAGTAATGCTTTTTCTTCAAAAAAAGTATCAAAATCTGAACATTGAAATTCTCCTCCATGATAACTATGAATAGTTTTCAGAGTAAGGTTTTTCTAATTTGTAAATTGGGCTCTAAAACTATTGAAATAAGAAAAATCTTCAGATTTCTTTGCTAGAAAATAGACCCGTGTAAATCTAGTGTAATCATCAACTAAGAAAAATACATAATACATGCCTCCAATGCTTCCAGTTTTTGTTGGACCAAAATGATCCATATGCAATAACTACAATGCATCAGTGGTTGTGACTTCAATGAATAATTTAAATCATGATTTATGTTTCTTTCCATATTTACAAGGATCAAAAACATTTGAATAATCAAATCTATGTTCCAATAGATCGTTAACTATTCTATCATAGAATGTTTTCATAGTTTCCTAAGGATATAGTTTCCTATACTTTTATACCATATCCAAGAATAATCTTCCATTTCACTGAGACAAAGTAGATATGGGCTCCTAAGGTCTTCTATGTTTAGTGTGTATACATTCTCTTCCCTATGGGTAGAAAGAATAAATTCTTCCTTGGAATCATGTACTAAGCACTTATCATTTCTAAAATTCTTAAGGTAACATTCATCACATAATTGAATTATTCTAATGAGGTTGTGCTTAAGAACCTTTACAAATAAAACATTTGAAATAATTGTTTTTTCAAGGAGAACATTGTTACATACACCAAAATTTCTCCCTCGGCATTATCTCTGAAAGTTACTTTTCTTCCTTTTGTCTTGATAATATTGTCAAAGAAGTTTTTTTTATTACCAGTCATATTCCAGGAATAACTACTATCCATGTACCTTGTATTTCTCTTGGTATCTTCTTTATTTTCCTGGTAATAAGATTTTTAGACTTTCAGAACCAAAGCTTTCTTGGATCAGGAGACTTTAAAAATCAAGATCTTAGGAATCCACATTTTCATTAAAAAACAAGCTTTATGAAATCCAAAGGACTGAGTTTTATTTATGGAACAACTTTTTTCCCAGAGTCCACCACACTGACAATTATTGCAGAATGGAGCACTTTGAGGAACAAAATAATTGTTACTAAACATTGGATTTAAACTAGTATAACTAAATCCAGAATTATTCCTTAGAGGGTGAATTTGAGAATACATTTTATCAAAAATTTTCTTTACTTAAGATAATGTTTGGCAGACACTTCCTCAAGGAAATTATTTTGGATTTTAGTATAATAATTAAGTTCATCTCTTCCAATAAATTATTTTTAGAACTTGAGTTAGGCTTGAAAACATATTTTAAAAAAATTACTTTTTCTAGATCCTTAGAAAGTTTATACTTCTCAGAATTTACTTCCTCATGGTTTTTTGAAATCCTTTCAAAATCAAGGTTTTTCTAATCAAGATCATTAAAAAGATCTAATATTTCCTTAGTAAGAATAGAATTCCTATAATTTTCCATATCAAGATTTTTCTTGAGTTTTGAATTCTCATTCTCAAAAAGCATAGAATACATAGAAAATTCTTCATAGGTAAGTATAGTATTATCTTCATCAGAAAAAAATCCTTATCAGAAGAGTTATAATATTTACTATCACTATAATTATAATTAAACGATACATTGTTTATGGATTCAGCATTTTGTACCTTAGCCATCAAACAATGATTTTCAATAGTTAGTCTGGCTATTAAACCAAGATTGTTCTATCCAGAAGATTCGTAATGTGACGATTCATCTGAATAGTCACACCACTGGAAATCCAGGTGTCATTGGATTTCAAAACAATCATAGCTTTAGCTGTGTAGTATGTCTTTCTATTTCTCATAGAATTCTTTTCTTTCCTTTCTTTTAAGCATAGGACAATTGGGCCTTATATGTCCAGCTCTCTTGAATTCATAACGCGCGACTTATGAATTTTTCTTATTTTTTCTATCATTCTTCTTGTATCTATATTGAAAGTTCTTATATCCAACAATCTTGTTAATCCTTCGATCAAGATTGGTAACTCATTTTTTAAATATTCACTTCCACTAGATTTTAATTGGATAATAACCTTCTTAGATTTAGATCTGGTAACTCTCTAAGGAGTTTTGGATTTCAGATGACTTGAAGTAGTTTTAAAAAAACACTGCCATTCCCATTCTTCTTCTTAATATTATCAGTATCTCTCTATATTCTAGTATTATGTTGAAGAAGTCTTCCAAAAAGTTCATCAAGAGAAATCTGTGTAACCTTTCTATTATCATCAATAGTTGTCCTCTTGGATTCCCACTCATTGGGCATGATGTCTATGATTTTGTCCACAACGGCTTCATCATCTAATCCTTTCTCACCCTTAGATCGTAAAATATTAACAATAGACATTAATATCTATTTCAACGTACATATGTGTTCTTCATAAGGAACGAAAAAACCATGATATTCAACTCTGAGCATGGATCTTCTAGTTTCAATAACTTTTAATGTTCCAAAGTGAGTAACATTAAGCTTCTTCCAAATACGATTTTCTACCTCACAAGATGAAATTTGGATATATATGATTCTATTCATAGAACAAAGAAATTTATTGCGTACCTTATAATTCAGTTGATATTCATGCTTTTCTTGGTTGGTGAAAGAACTGACTTCCTTGTCAGTGATTTTATATTCTCCGCTAAGCATAACAAAATTATCTACTCTAGTATTGATAATAAATGACTTCATGTGATCTCTCTAATATTCATAACAATTTCCATTCAAAAGAGGTAGTATGGTAGGATTTAGGTTGTCTATGGAACCAACATTGATTTCTGTGATATTAATGAAAATCTTTCTACACAAACATATATGTGAATATAAATATTTCAGAGACCTCCTATAATACCAAATGTAGGACCTAAGTGATACTGATTGTGGTATCGTAATAATGATTTAGATGCTAAATACTCAAGAGGGGGGGGGGGGGGTAAGTTGTACACTTTAAAAATTCATTGGGAAACTTTAATGTTGGTTAGAAACCATTCTATTATTTAACAAGGTTAAACAAGGTAAATTCACAAAACCTATAGATCTAAAAACATGCTTGATTCAGGAAATGTGATTCTGAGAAAATAATTCTGGAATGATGGTTCTAGAAATTAAACATAATAAAAGTTTACAAAGATAATGATTCTATATTAAAGAATATAGAATCTTACTAAATTAGATTATACAAGTATAAGAATGTATAATATAGTTATACATTCCCCAACAATCAAAATTCAGCAAAACAATTCAAACAAACAAGTAACAAGTAATAAATATTTTAACCCAAAGAGAAGGGTATCCAACATCCTTGGATAAATGTCCCTTGATTTATATTTTCTAGAAATTCTGTCTTACCCACACTAGGGTAAGCCTTCAATATTAAGATCAGGGTCTATCTATATATCCCCAAAATCCCTCAACTTCATGGTACTCAACACCTCGATCTTCCTCAGCAAGGATGTCCTCGAACTTTAAGGTAGTTGTCACCTCTATCTTCCTATCCCCAAAAGGCCTCAAATGTACTTAGAAACATTTGGAGTCAAAAGAAGCAATTCTGAACAAGACGTTCAGTTCAAACTAAGCATGAAAGTCTCTCTCTAGAAATCACTTCAAAAGTATGTAATCTCTAGCGTCATAGAATAGTGTTGAGACCATTCAAATGAGCTCCTATTTATAGGTACATCTTCAATGGTCAGCTCCCTCCTCCAAAGGTCATATTTTCCTTTGAATTTCAGAGGGACCAATACACGTGTAACTCAAAAATGGTTAGTTAGTAAATGACTGCACAAAAAATTTTTATAACCAAAACATGAGTAAGAAAAAATATGGTTTCATAACCAAATTCATTTTTCGGAGTGTAAGGAAATAAATGTTTGGTGTCTAACAAAAAACAAATTCAGTGTCAATGATACAAGGATATTCGGATTCTTTATTCAGAAGAATTTGGAACCTGAATTCTATAGAATTAAAGATTCTAAATTTAAAGGAAATTCTGAGTCTGAATTAAGTAGAATTCGAAGTCGGAATTCAGTAGAATTCGGAATCTGATCTTACAATGTTCAAAGTCTAAATTCATAAGAATTCGGAGTCTGAACTCATAAGAATTCGGAGTCTGAATTCATAAGAATTTGGTTTCTGATCATAGAATATTTTTGAGTTTGAATTCATTTGAATTTAGAATCTGAACATAGAATGTTTAGAGTCTGAACTCATAAGTTTTCAGATTCGGAATTCATAAGAATTCATAGTCATAATTTTGAATGTTCGGAGACTAAATTTAGAGAACACGAAATCTGAATTTAGCAGGGTTCAGAGTCTGAATTCGGATCCTGAAAATAGAATTCTCTATATCTATTTATTATAAAATTATGAGGTTTTAGATATGAAACCTAATTTTATACTTAGACAAAATATGAACAATGAAAAACATGGTAAGGATAAATTTTTCTTGGGGAAGGAAAATTTCATTATGAAATTAAATCATTGGGTAAATGATATTTCCATTAAGATAAGATGTTTGTGATTTTCAAAACATGAAGGCATGGAAAAGTCATAATGAAACCTTATTGACCCAACAAAAATGACCATGCCTTCTCATCTGAGAGATATTGAGTTTGGCCACTGTTAAAATTGGGGGTAAATTGAGAAAAATGACACTAGGTTATTTGGGACATGTGTTGAAAGGATGATCAGACCAATGGGTTGCTGATTGGTTCTTCCATAATGTTGTGATGTTTTGTGAGAAGTTTCTATGTGTATTGAAGTAATAACTATCATATATGTTTTCTTTTTGATGTTCTTGTGGTTGGGTATAGTTGATGTTGAATCATCCTTAATGAGATTATAGTTCATGTTGTTGTTGTGGTGAGTAAGACATATAGGGAATTTATGTTCCCCTAATCCTTGTTTGGTGTGAATTTTGATTTGAAAATAGATACATATAGGATGGTAATGGATAAGCATTCCTAGTGGAATGATCTCTTGTTCGAGATTCTAAGTGATGCATGGAAGAGTGACACGAGGATGATCCGTTATAAAGTGGAGAGTTCGTATGTTATCAAAATTTCTTAAGTTATCTTTCAATTTATTTTTCAGTTTAAGTGCATTATTTTGGTCAAATAATTGTTTCCCAAGTTCATGAGGAGGCTCGGGTGTGTTTTGGGGGTTATGGAAATGAAAAGGATAGAAGAAGGAGTTTCTTGGAAAATTGTATGGTTTTCACATGGTTAGTGAAAACCATGTGGATCATCCCAGGTAACCGTGCATCCATGAATATAGGCTTATTCATGGTTGGTTCATAGATAAGAAAACCATGTGAAAACCCTCATAAATCATTCAAGGGGTGTTTTTCGGACATTGGATCATGCACGATTTGGAAAATTGTGCAGGTAAACCGTGTGACCCCGTATTTTTGAGAAAATTAAAAAAATTCCATTGTTGGGTTTTTATAATTCTTTTGGGGTTCTCCTCTATTTCACTAACACCTGTCCAATTGACACCCCAAGAACCTCAAGATCTCC
Source organism: Viscum album (assembly GCA_963277665.1). NCBI lineage: Eukaryota > Viridiplantae > Streptophyta > Magnoliopsida > Santalales > Viscaceae > Viscum > Viscum album. The sequence continues at coordinate 670,063,836 of OY728159.1, read as the reverse complement.
CATGAATCAATTCCATCATTTAATGTCCATTTGGAGTGTTGTTAGTTGCAAAACTAAGCTCCTGGTAAGGCTAATCCTACTTTTGCTTCAATTTTTGGTTTAGGTATTACATTTCTTCTGCATCTCCTTCTGAATCCCAGAAGCCCCCATTTTTTGTTGAAATTTTGGTTAAGGCTTTAGAGGGTGGTTAAATCAGGACATATTTATATGATTGGTAGTGCATTCATCATTAGATTATAGGTAGGTGGTTTACAAGTATTATCCTATGGAATTATTTTAGATTTGGTCATGGAAGCTTGTGTTCTTCATTTTCTCTAATTGTGTTGTTGATTCTGTTGGCGTTTTTGATAAAATGGGGTGTTTATGTGGCCAAATGAAACCCCCATGATCCATGTGGGATGCTTAGAGAGATACTTGATAATTTTAGGTCTACCCGTGTGGTGCGTTGGAATTTTTGGACCTAGAAAATTGTAGGGATAAATAAAAGGATATTGAGTCATAATGTAAATCCCATGTAGAACATATATAATAAGATTATTTGGTTTTAAATATAATATTGATGTTTGAGCCTAGGTTTTTGATTGATTTAATTAATATTTTTTGACATGAATTGTAAGTGGGTTAATTAGTTTAAATGGGATTTTGTATAATGACATATGATTTATGTTGAAATTCCAAAGTGGACTAGTACATATCAGATATTGAGCTTGTTAAATTTAAAATGGCATGAGAATTTAGAACATGTAAATTGTTTTATAAGGGAATTTATGAATGTGGGATGAGTTAATACTTGGGAAATTAAAGGGGCATACCTGGTTGGTTGGATGTGATAAAGTGATTGTGCAATGTATTATAAGAGTCGAACCTGAAATTCATAGTGGGTAAATGCTTGTGAAATAGTAAATGGGATAAATTGGTTTATATATGGTAATTGATTAATATTGTCTTAGGAATAGGGTTAGTTGGATATACATAAGGGGTTAAGGCATGATAATGGAAATTTGGATAAATGGGTATGAATTTTAAATGGTAAATGTATTAATGGGTTTTGTCATAGTATTAATTCCTATGTTGTTTTTATGTATTATGAACTCCAATGGAATTGTTTATGCTTGGTTGTGTTATGGAATGGTTATAGTGATTGGATAAATTAGAATATGCACATGTCTTGGTAGATTGGTGTATTGACATGAGGTTTTATGCCCAGAGGTCGAGTTAGATTGAGGCTCTAAACTCCACCACATAAATACACCTGTTAGGGAAGGAGACAGAGGCTCTATTCTCCCAATGGTTTCATTCCACCAAGACTGAGGCTTCAAAGTTAGGATAATGTGTTGATTTGATATGTTTATACCTAGTGGAATAGGGTCATGAATTTCCCTTATGCATATTTATTTTTTGGCTTAAACCCATGTGTAGATGATATGTATGTCTTACCCATAGATCATGTACTAAGAATGGAATAAGTAACAATGATGGTGTAAGAAATGAAATTGGGAAAATGATAAGCATGAACTAAAAAGAGATCTATTAACTAATGGTACCATGATTGTCCCATGAATAATTAAAATTTATTTTTTTACTTTCATGAACTATCTATTAGATATGATATTTAATAGATACTATAGTTGGTGGGCTACTGAGTTTTTTAATCACAACCTACTCGGGCTACAGTTGGGGTACCCGAGCGGATTTTTTTTTGCAGGTTATCACAATGGAAAATGACATACTCTAGGATGTTGTGTGGGCTCGAAATATACATTGAGAATATTTTGGACATAGATTCGGACATGTTTGGGGAATTTTCCATTTTTTTATTTTATTATTTTATTCACTTGAACTACTAGTATAACATGACATTATTAATGCTGAATTATGGTTTGTACTAATTTGGGTGATGTTTGGATTGAATGTTTATTGGTTTTTTTATTGTTTCATCTATTTATTTTTTTGTGTAGTTTTGGATTAATCTGGTAAATAGGGTATATTCTCCCCAAGTGAATCATTAAACCCTCACCACTAGTCAGTAGCCTATGGCATAGGGGGAGGTGCGCTTGAGGTCATGTGACGACTTGGATTAGGGCACAGGTATAGTGGCTCCAGGATCTGGGAAATTACACATGACCCAATCAACCTCATCCCAATGTAGCGATCCATATCCACAAGATGTAAATCTTCAGACATAACCCAAAATACATATTACATGAAAATATGGGATGTCTATGGTGAGATAATTGGAAGACACATATCACTTTCATAAATTAACTCATGATCGACACATGATGCCTTGGATTCCATACCTAAGATTCAACACATTAGATATGATACCAAGAGGAAGCATATAGGTGACCAATGATCCAAACATACATACATGCCCATTGATACAACATGTGACTACTCTCAGGACCAATTGTTTCTTCCCTATCAAAATATAATCAGAATTTCCAAAAAAAGAGATTTAATTAACCAGTATCCACAATGAGATGGCACTGAGAATAATTTCAAAAAAAAATACCTAACGCTATGAGGGATACCTGAACTAGGGGAATACATATATGAAGGAATATTTGGATGGGGGAAATGATATCCCATCATCCCATTTCAATCAAAGATCAAGCATCACTATTGAAAGTGATGAAATATTTCCACACTTTGAATGTTGTAAATTGGGGGGGGGGGGGCAGAAGCCAATGCGCACATACCATGGGTGGATGTAAGGGTGTACCCTAAAGAAAGTTTCATACATAGAAATAGTGAACATGACATAAAGCCCTTCTCCTTAACATTGGGACTAGTAAAATTCGATACATCATCATATTAACATGTCAACAGATCCAGATATCTACTGGTATGTCTCACTAAGAAAATGGTGGGACAAGGAAGGAAACCCCTAGAGTTTGGGGCTATTAGAATATGGGAATCTTCAGTCTAGGTAATTTTCAATGTGGATATTTATCTCTCAATTTTCTAATGAATGATCAATGTTAGGTAATTATAAATCAATTTCTTTTTAAGTATACTAACGACTGAATACACTATGCCTGTAGGACCATGGATACATGAAATCCTCACCCCAACTCCCATAGAAATCAAGTCAGTAGATATTCTGATGTCACAATCCCACATGACATTACCTCTTCCATGACTTCTGATATAAGCTCTCCTACCTCACACCCATGACACTTCTCAACCAAAAACATATCTATAGGAGGGTGATGGACACCATCTTACATCAGTACAAGACATATGGGTTCATTCCCATAAGTGAAATGGTGCACCCATGTTCTAGATGAATTATTTTCTCACTAACACCTCCACCCCCAAGGGTCACGTAAGGGGTAGTCACCCTCCATTCCAATAATGATGCGCTTCGGGAGTCTCTTATGAGAATGATATTCTAAATTTTTTCCTTACACCAAGGATGTGATGGATTCTCGATTCACCCCATCAATGACTATTTACTAGGATCCACTATTAAAATTTCTTTATGAGGCCTCGTTAGTTCCAAAAATTATTGGTCATTTAGGCCGATGAATATGTCTGCATTACCCCACATCCATTTAACCCTGATCCAAACCACTTGATGCCAACTTTAAGGAAATTCCTAATAGAGTTTATGAAAAGGGGTATCAGATTCCATAAATCCATTGGATCATTCTATCACCGACATATCCTACCATATCCCTATGATAGAAATCAAGGGATGCATCTTCACCTAGTTGGGATCGAGACCTCATTCGCTTAGTAGGACCATTAGGATAACTCTATTAATCACTAGAACCACCAACATCCATTAAATACCATCCATTGAAAATGTGTTTCAGTATGAAGGTAGTCCTCAAACCATCACCAACCAAAGATTAGATCCTCACCACTCTCATAATCAGTGATAATTTCTTTCTCGTGTGATTCCCAGCTCAAGCGGAGGTCCTACCAACTCTAGAACCGATAAATGTGGAGGTCTCCACCACTCCATTAAAAAACAGTATGATGGTTCTCCCTATGATATCACCACTATCCAAAATAGTGTTCATACCCATGTCATATAAAATCATAGTGATGGTCATCCCCACTCCTTAAGCATCCAAGAAATAGGTCCTCCTCATGTCGAATCCAATTTGAGTGGTGGTCCTCCTCGGTCTGTTAATAGAAAAGATGGATAACCTACCCATCTTTCCATCAATTAACGTGGAGGTAATTCCCACAATTTAATATACAATTATAGAGGTATTCTATTTATTCGCATTTCTAAACATGGAGGTTCTCCCCATGAATATTTTGACCTGCATCAATGTCCTCTATGTGATCCAACCAACTAGTATGGAGGTCCGCCCCATACTATTACCACCAATGAACATGGAGTTCCTCCTCATGTAATTTCAAATCAAAGAGGATATCCCCCTCCCATTTCAACACATACAAATGAAAAGGTTATCCCTATGCTAAAAACATACCCTTCTCTAAAGATATGTCTCTAGGAAAAAGGGAGAACAACTACCATTAAAGATGAAATCATGGTAAGTGCGAGGTTATTGTTGATTAAATGGTTCCGAAGATATATCCAACTTGGTAATGGGTCTTCCACCATGGCTGACAAAATCGAGCGAGGGAGATCAATAAGTGATACCCCTCATCCCATACGGTGAAATCCACAACATCCAAGACCCCTCTGCATGTACATGATGGAGGATGATGTTCTCGATCACTAAGGGCTCATTGTACATCCATCCCCATCATTTCTGGTCTTCTTAACATATACTACCCTAGCTAATGGAGTGAAATTATGGTCTAGGATGAACCTTTAAAATGGGGAGCTACCTGATGATCCACAAATGAGAACTACTGTCATCACACAAGAGGCAATTGTGAACACCTAGTCCTATAAGGATGTGATGATGTTATTGGAACCACCACTAAGAGACAACCCATAGTTTACAGAATAGATACATCTTATAGTGGATATTGTACTATCTAACTGACTTATGCACCCATCCAAATTAGTCATTTCTCCAATATACTAGTCAATGATAATCAATTTTTGGGCTGACATAGAGCAGAACCCTTCCTATGATCCAGAAGTTTTATGTGAGACTCCATCCACTAGTCACTTGTCAGTAGTGTTTAGTCTAATTGAAACACCATAATTCTACATTTCATAATCCCTCTCCAATTGACATTAAACTTGATTTTACCAGACTATCTAAGAGATACTTCATCGAATATTTGATCGATAGTTGGCTTACCCCGGAAGTAATGTCTCTTCGATGATGTTAATAAAATGTTATTGACAGTTGATATGACAGTACACCTATTTGACTGGTTCCATGGATATTTCAGCTACTATAATACCCTCCAACATAGATGTGTTAATAGGCTCATAGTGCTATGTTAAATCAAAAATATGAAATTTACTCTTGAGAAGATTTGGGGCTAGGGGTAGTGTGTCTCTATCTACTTTAAACATATATTTCTACAAAATGTTATTGATGATTGATATGATAGTACTTTTATTGTCCTAGTACCATTTATCTTTCAGCTTCCATCATACCCTCAAACATAGATGTTTTAATAGCCTCATAGTGCTCTGTTAAATAAAAAATGAGAAATTTACTCTTGAGTTGATTTGTAGCTGGGTGTAGTTTGTCTCTCTCCAATTTAAACATATATTTCTACAACCTAACACTCTAATTTTCAATGGAATCTCTACTATATGTATAATTATAGAAATCCAAGTAATTTATTATTTTTCCAAATAAAAGGATGATTAAATTGGGTTTGTAGATGAAGACCCAACCCATGGGTAAGATCAATACCAAACACACCTTCCTAAAGGTGTCCTCGCCCATCAAGAAAGGTAGGTGCACGACCTCAGGTATCCAACCAATAAAGCACTTATTCCCCATGAGAATACTGACAAGGGTAACGACATGGTCAATCAAACATTTCCATCCCTGGATTCATTAAATATTGAGGTAGAGCCCATTATAGCCTTTGTACTCCATGAGATTATATAACACAAGAAGATCCTAACTAATTTCATGGTTAGTTAGTGCTCAGACTACGATGCTGCCTAATGAGATCCCATTTCTCCCCCAGTGGGGCAGCAACAAGTTCTCCTTAGCCACTTTCCCCCAGTCGAGCTTAGTGATCCTGTATATCTACAAATATTAGATGTAGGAGTTCATGGAATGTGACCAATATATGAGTCTTTGACCCCCCATTAGTATCATGATCACCCTCTTCAGGATCCAGGTCAAGACACTCCATGACCTGCTGAGCTTGCCTACTTAGTGGATGAGCATGTCAATGCATTGGTGGTATGAAATCCTCAACAAGATAAACTATTCTTGAGAAGTATATTTGATAGCCACTCTCACTGTATTACATTAAGCCCTGAATATTTGGATGGTTGAGATGCCACCTAATATAAATCAATACTAGTCATCGGTGTATGACATTTGAGCACCCCCAAGATTTGGGGAATCATATCCTTTCGCCCTTAAATAGAAATGGTGACCCACTGTATCATTTTTTCACCTCATCCCTTGGTGTGGGCTCATGTTGGGAACCCTATAGTAATAGGAAAACACTGTGATATGAATATTTTCAAAGAAATTTGAAGGGAATGGGTTTTTATGTCACAACCAGATTCTTATAAGGCCTATCACTGGCTAGGAAGATCTCTACATACAATTAATGTACTAGTTTAGATCCACCACATGTAGGACATTCATTTTTGACCTCATCATGTTCATGAAAAAGCTTGAAGAGTGTGTCATAGACTTTTCACCATGTGTAAATGCCTCATGTACTCTATCATCATGTCACTAACTCAATAGATTTTTTTACAATGTTTTTTAGCAATGTCAAGACTGAATTGTTCCATAACTTCATCACTCAGAATTTTTAAGGTGGGTTATGAGATTTTTCATACATGTATGAGTTCGTACATGAATCCTTATAGTAGGATAATCAAGCATGCATACGACTTATTCAATCTTCAGCGATAAGTAATTCCATTGTAGATATTTCCTCTACTTTATAGTTTGACACACCAAATGAGATGGAGTTATTTGACCATCTTACAAATGAGCCTCACCGAGTGCATCCTCATGAGGCACAATCTCACCAAGTATAGAATTTACTGGAACCTCCTCACATAGAATATCTTTATTGAAAAATATTATGGCACTAGCCCCTTATCAAGGATAGGTTCCAAGAGTTACCCTTCCATACAAAGGAAACATACCTATTCATTCAAGGATGCATATGTATTTGGTTATTTACTAAGTTCTGTAGATAATGGTATTTTGAAGCTTCCAAAGTGAAAGAGGATTCATGAAGCGGTATACACTAACCACCTGAAACATTTATATTAACACAAGATCCGTGGACATATGATTATGGACTATTATGAGTTCCTGTATTGAATTTAGGACCAAGTGGATAACGATTCATTCAAGTTGGGAAAAGTCAGGACACATGTGGTACATATCTCTTCTGAGCCCGTTGATGACTGTGAATGGTCAGGTGAATGATATTTGGTATCCAATCATGGGACTCATAATTATGAAAATTGGTTAGCCTGTAGAGTATTCTCCCATTCTCATTGTTACATATGTGCCTTCTAAAGATTCCTTGAACCTTCTGATGTCACCGAACCTTCCTCGACTACTTTTGTACCAACATTAGAGGCCTTTAGAGCTCATAAGAGTAGGAAACTACTATGCAAGGGGAACACATTCGTCCACTAGTTCTAAATCAATATTTCACCCTCATTGATTTCATGCCTCCATAGATGAGAGAAGCTACCTTGGATTTCCCCTTAGTGGATAATTTAACCGATGTCGAGAAGGAGTATACCTTAATGAATGTCAACGATTTGGTAGACCGATTCACATTCCCTAAAAATAAGGTATTCCAAAAAAATTGCTTAGCATTACTCTACTCGACAATATCAAGGGAATTGTTGACGAAATGTAAACCATAAATTGTTTAGTATTGTTCCTCAAATAAAGAAATGAATTATACTAAGATAGGGAAGTAGGTTCTACACAGAGCTCAATAGGCATGGTCCTTTCTTCTTGATCTATCGGATACCCCAATAAATTTTACTTTGTTAAATAACTAGGTTGACCAGCCACAACCACATCATGACCAGCCTAGTCCAGCAAGAGATAATGCTTATTCAATTGAATTTAAGTCGATAGTGCATCTAGGTGAGATATCTGGTCAGCAGAAGGATATTTCTATCACTAAACAAGACCCGATAGTAAAATTGAAGACACATGTTATTCCCCGATTCAATGAGAGAGCACCTATAGGAATTAATGTGCATCTATTGTAGATGTATGATGTCGTAAAGAACCTTCCCATCATACGTACAAGGATCTCGATCCTCAAGTCCCTATAATTTTCTATGGAAATGGGTGAGGCACTTTTATTAGCACTGAAGAGACCCCTGAAGTTCCATGAATAAGTACTTTCCACGGAAACCTACTATACATGGAAGGTCGATCAAGAAGAATTAAATTATGTCATCTCATTCTCCAGAGATGATGGAAGAACTCTCATTAAAGAGAACATTCTTCAACTATACATTATATCTCGATTCAATGGGGTTGAGTTCTACCACTGCATAGTAGATACAGTTTATGAGATTAATACCCTCCAAAATTGAATACACTACATGTTATGATTGACCATAGTTGATATAACACCCTCTGAAATGAAGATGCAGGGAAATGATAGGACTGAGTAGAGATCATGTGGTGGGATTCGGTTGATGACGTAGTTCATAGGATTGAACAAAATCACTAAATTTGTTTTTTCTTCATATAATAACACTTATAATGCACTGATGTGTTGGTCCTATCTTTATATTCATGTGGTAATATCTTCCTCAAATAACCAGTTCCTCCAGTACTCCATCAACAATTTTGTAGGGGTTCTTTAAGGTGATTCTTCTCCCTTTTATTCATGGTAATCCATCTATTTGGATGTATTCTATTACAAGGGATATGGTGTGAATGTTAAGACCAATGAGTTTGATAATAAAACCACAAAATAATACAGATGGGTAGAACTGTATGACCGTTTCATTCCCCAGATTTATCAGTTGGAGTCCAAGAACCTACAAATGGTAGTTTCTTAATAATTACGGAATGTTAGAGACTTTACATACTTAAATGGAAGGAATTTTTGTATATTACATTGTACTCTTAAATAAGAATGGCCAAAGTGATACAATAATCTCATAACCATAATAGGTACTAAGAAATTTATGCTATGACCTCCATCTTGATACATTCTTGATTATATCACAGGGCATGGGTTGAATCTACAAAATTTTACTCTCCACCATTTCATTGTTATAAAGCATGGACCACGAGCTTGAAGACCTAATGAAATTGAATTGATATCCATTGTCACCATTTTTTCAGTCGATAAATGTTTACCTAGTGAGGGCCCTATATCCACACATTTAATCCAAAAGTCCCACAGAGCTATACATTATGGAAAATTCACCACCTCATAGTGGTTTTCATTGAATAGACGATGATGTTGATTTGGATTACAGTCCAGCTTTGTTCAAAGAAATAATCTCCACAATCTCAATGAGTTGGCATATGTGATCCTTAGTACAAAGGTAGATCTGAGGCTAACTTTGATTTGTGAAGTTATTCTCCCATATGAGAAGCCAAAGTATGTGGATTTCTTGACGAACCACCACGGTATATCTTCTTGAAGTTCCTAATAGATTCCAGGAATATATCCTCATGTCACCATCCACTATCTGGGTTTATTAATAATTCATAATGGGTTTAAGAAACCTCCTAGAAAATTGCATCCCTCTCATGGTTCCATGGTTGAGATAATTTTGATATTATTATTAAAGAAAACTTGGTCAAGGATGTCAAGTACCCCTAGTTCTAACCAAAATCATGTTAGTCAGTAAGATTAATAGGAAGTTCAGAGTCTTTTTTGTCTTCCTTGATCTCAATTACCACTTCTCAATGTATGATTTTATCATTCCGATGATAAATTTGTTGATCAGTGTTATAACAGAATTCCATGACCTATCATTTTTGGATGGGTACTATGGCAATAATCAAATATGAATTTTCTATGAGGATGTGGAGGCTACCACCTTCACAGAATGGAAAGGGCCCTTTTTCTAGCAGTTGATTCCCTTCAGACTGAAGAACAAAGAAGACACTTATCAGAAGGCCAAAAAACATATCTTTAAACCAATACTTGAGACATAAGAATAATTAATCATGGAAAAGTTGGTTGTTAAATCCCCCCAGTGTCAGGACTATCATAGATAACTTGAGAATGTGTTCAACTTCATTCAATCATAGTATTTGAAGATAAAAACCTTGATGTTTTAATTCATAGTTAGCTATGGGATGTCCCACACCATTATCATTAAATACATAGGTATTCGTATCATGTCAAATAAGATCATGTAAATACTCTATATGCCTCCCCTAGCCATCCTCTGGGATAAGCGATGGTTTAAATGACACTTAGCCTACATTTGCACATTCATCATGATTTTTTCAGGGATGTGTAATCCCTTTTATTAACTCATGGAGAACGGTACCACCTTTAAGTGGGATGAATATTTTAAGTCTATGTTTGAGGAAATCAGTCATTATCTATAATAACCATTGGTTCTGATGCCACATGTCTTGAGGAACCCTCTTCCCACTATGTGACCACCCTAAAATGTTCCCTCAATTACCTTCTCACCAAGAGGTACAATAAGCATAATAAAAACTGTTTATAAAATCTCAACCACATGATCCTCGATATAGAGGCATGATATATTACCATCATGAAAAACTTCATTGAACTGGGTTTTGTAGTTCTAATGTTGCAGCATTATGTGTAGCATAATTTGATACAACATGTATCCCTACATGACCCACTAAAGTATATCCTAAATCACCTCTTGCTAACATGATGATTGACATGTTGGAAGTGATCCCTATACAGTGTGGCATCAAGTTCATATCATATGAATATTTTAATTTTTAGGCATTGGAATACTTCTTGGCCACCCATGAAGTCACAAAATAACTAAACATATACGTTAATTTCATATATGATTCCATCCTATCAGTATACTAGGTTATTCCATACTTGTGGATTCACATTGACGGTGCTTCATGAATCTCAATAGGTAGAAATCTCAACATTTACAAGCTTAATTGAGTAGCCATGGGGATCATCCTCCTAACTCTTGCACATTTTATCCTTCAATATTCATTCCTATTATAAGTAGGTTTCACCAAAAATGATGTGGATTATTAGGCTCTAATCACTAGTCTCATGTTATCCCTGGATATTGATGTACACCACTTTCATGTGAAGGGATATCCCAATTTGACCATTAAACAAGTTAACAGTGACAACACATTCAGAAATTCATAGCTTATACCCCTAATAAAATTCACAAATTAGCTGATGGCTAATTTCCCTTCTCAACTAGAATGACTCTCATGTCCCTCAGACATAGAATTGTTCATTTGATTCCATGGAATGATTTTAAACTTTCATTACAGAGCCTGAATAGGATGACCTCTTCATTAATTTCTGTTTTCGGGGGATAATTTATCAAATCATTCCACATTATCACATTATCAAATAGATAAAATAGATTTCTGTCAGTGCATCCACGTCAAGAACTCCCCCTAGAGTAGAAAACACCTCTTACTAGAATACTCCTTTCATCGAGTACCTCCAACATGGTATCCTCCCATCAAATTAAGATGAGATTGAGCGAATTTTATGACATGAAATGTTGTGTACCTTTCATATAGGGAAAAATTATCAAGAAACAATCTTTATATGAGGTTTTTATGGAATTATATTTCAATGCATCAATGGAGAATAGATTCCTCATGTTATGTACAAAGTTCATGCTAGACCCTATAGTTACCATTAAGAAGTATTGAATCTCTACCACCAGATTCAATAGAAGGGTGAATTCTAGCCCACTATGATCCATGATTACATCATGTTTTTCAAAAGGTGTCATTTGTGTCAAATCTATGCCAACATTTTCCATCAACCTTGAAACCCCACTACAAAACAATGTATTCATGGAACTTTTTATTGTGGGATATCAATCTCATAGGCCCATATCCTCTAGTGATAGCTCTTCAGTGCATGTTCATTCATACCATGATATAATTATTCTCTATCTGAGAATAATTGATTACACTAAAGGTGTTAATGGCTTGATCCCTGATAAAATAATTGATCACCTATACAATCCTTTGATTCATAGTATCTCATGTCATTATAACCAACAATGACTCCAACTTATGGGATATTGAGTTAAATAGAGTGTATGTAACACCCCAAGATTTTATGAGATATATTCTTTTTAATTACCTTTATTTCATGTGTTTTACACTACATAATGATTAGCTTGTGCTATACACATCACCGTATCAGCTTGCACTATAAGGAACAGTATTCATGGTTTGTTTTGTACGCAATTTCATTTTATTTTGATAGAATTAATTGCACACAACACTGAGAATATATTTTTTTCAATTTATAAATGAAATCTATTTGGATTATGTTATACGCAACATGAAAAGAATCTTTCACTACACGTAACACTAACTTGGCTTGCGTTACATGCAAAAGAGGCATTCCTCGATAGCTTGCGTTGTACGCCATACCGATTTTCACTAAAAAACGATATATTATTAAAATATTGTATAAAATAGCTGTTATTAATAGTATTAACAAATTTTTTTAATTATACATAACATTAGCATTCAAATTAAAAATTATATGAGAATAAAATCAATTTTTTCATATAAAAAAGTATTAAAAAAACAGTTCTATCGCCTTTTGATGGCGCACCCATTTTAAATGTTGTTTCGGACAATTTTATAAGTTATATTTGACAAGATAGAATTTTTATTTGGAATAGGGATATAAAATATTACTTTGGACATTTTTTTGATATTTTTGTGATAACATTCATATTTTGATGAATAGTGAAAATACGCTAAATTTTAATTACAAACATATTTTTTAATAGAAATAATTTATATGGTTAAAATATATTATTGAATGGTTTTAAAGTATAAATATAATATATTTTTATAATTTTAGACAATTTAAGACATTTTCATTAATTTTACATTGAATTCATCTATAAAAACATTTCAATCTTTTGCAATGTTATAAACAAAAACCCATTTTTTGGATAGCAGTAATAATTTAAAATTAATTAATGAAAATTATGTGTTTTAAATTTTTAAAAATGGATTTCATATTTGGAAATATAAGGTCAAAATTGTGTAAATAGATGCTTTTTAGTTTTGGACATTATGAAAAGTAACTTCAGTAATTATTTTATTTACCATGGTTAAAGGGTAAATCTGATAAATAAGGTTAAAATTAGTATTATAATAATATTAAACTACCCTAACACATACCCCAATTATATTGGATGATTTATTTCTGACCATGGGCATCCTTGGGTCGATTTTGGGTACACATAGATTTACTTAAATGTGAAAATGACACTTTAAAAGAATTAATTTAAAGTAATGATTATTATAACCTAAACATATATCTTTTATTAAATTTATTTTAATATAGGGTTATATAATATCTATCAATATTTATAAATATTAATTATAAATAAAAAAATATTTCCTATGTCTTAGTAATTTATTTATTATTTTTAGAAATTATATAAATATATTAATTTTTGACACATTTATGATGTAGTGATTACCTCATTAATGAAAGATTCAAATAATAAAATTTGTAAATATTAAAATAAAATGAAATTTTGAAATATTTATTTCATCCACAAATTTTTTGGATTATATTGATATATTTTATTTGAGTTAATGCCTTATTTTATAAGTAAATATGTTTTATGAATTTTTTAAAAAGCCATGTATGAATAGTGTTAAAAAACAGACAAAATTTGTAACTTAAAAGATAAAATATTTTATTGAATGATATTATTTTTATAAAAAATAATATTCATTGAAATGGTTAATATAATTCTAAATATGACATAAATAACTTTTTAGGGTCATTTTCCAAGATATGGTAATTAAAATAACCCAACATGTGTAAATAACATGCTATCATGGTAAGATTAAAAGGGGTAAAATAAGGGTAAAACCAAAAATTTAAGGTTAAAAATATATTCAAAACTTGTGAAAAAGTTTCTGGATGATAGATATTTGAAAAAAAAAATATTATAATATAATTAAGAAAGTTTCGGAACATTTTAATTTGAAATTTTCCTAAAGTGCTGCTCTCCATTCTTAAAAAAGGGCACCACCTCCCTCTCCATTTCACTCCATTGGGAGCCTTTATGCTCATCCAAACCTGACACATTTCTTTTCAAAACTTCCCTAGTTACACTCTAGTTGTTATATTCTTCTCAAAAGTTTAATTCAAGTTCCCTAAGAGGAAGCGTTAAAGGAGGCAAGTCAAGGAAAGGGTAATCCCTTCTACCGATTATTTCATATTTATTTCTTCATCAACATCATTTTCATTAGTTGTTTCATTATAATGAAATATCATCTGTAACACTATTATAATGATATGTTATTATAAATATGAAACTTACCTATTTTACCTTCTTCCCATCCTATTAAAATGAAATAATCACGCTTGTGTACGTACGGATTATTGTCTCCACACCATGGTGTAATCTGTTTTCACAACCATATTAGTTGGATGGTCATAATAGTGTTAATAATAACAATATATTTTTATTATAACATGATATTAAATCTATGAAATAATACACCATCCACTTCAATACTGTTCAACAACTATAGGAACGATAAAATCGCTTGTGCGTACGTATAACTAACCATCCCATTGAAACTTTGAGATTCATTATACATATTAACCATTGAAAAATTTTAATAGAGAATATATAATAAATAATAGTGAAATATATGAAATAATAATACTACTTAGTTTCTGTATATATTTATATTTCATTTACTTACTTCAATTCAATTTAAAAAGGAAACGAAATCAACGTTCATTCCTACATGCAGCATACCGTCTCCATGAATGATATATTCCATTACATTTGTCCATATTTTATATATATTTAAATACATTATATATATGATATATAAATCATTTTTAACATTCAGTAAAAAGTAAATCATGATATAAGTAATCATATTAACAATAAATAGATCAAACTTGTACGATAAATGAAATGATTATTACCCAAAACATTGCTTTAACATGGAATTTACAAATAAAGGGGTAATATAATGTAATAATTGAATCATATATGATATCATAAATATTATTATGTTTCTATTACAAGTTAATAATATGATTAAGCCCACTATATGAGAGTTTCTTACACATATGGATGAAATCTGATATAAGGGAGGGATAATTTTGCAATCTCATTTTTATCCGGGATTCTTGATATGTATGTATTTCTTGGTGATATATTCATCACCCATATCCCTGTTTTATGAAAATGTTTTCATAAATTTTTACCATTATTCTATGTATGTTTAAATTATTTTTACACATTTAATTTTACTATGTGGTATGGAAGGAATATTTCATTTGTTTATCAAATAAGGAACTTATTGACTTTTCTGGTAAAAGTACAAGGAGAATGATTTTTTAACATATACAGCATGAATGGATTTTTATATCTTCTTAATACCTTATTTCCATGATTATTTTTCTACAGTCTTTCATGTTTATTTTCAACTAATTTCTTTTCATTTAAAATTTCATGAAATTTTGAGAAAAAAATTATTTTTGAAGAAGAAAGGATATTTTCCTCTAGAATTAATTTCACGTGTTTTATCAAAATTATTTTCCTTCAATGATGAAATACGGTTATATTTGTATAAATCTTATTAATTTTATTTGATTGTGTTTATGATTTAAATAATTTTCGGTGAAGACCCGTAATTTTAGTGGAAATTTATTTCTTAAATACTTGTGAATGTTTTGAGTTCGTAGTTTCTGACAGTGTGCGATTCCGAGGAACAGAGTGCCCGGAATGATCCGTCAAAGTTTTGTTGAACTTATATTAATGCGTGTATGTAGTTTTCCTAAAAAAGTGGAATAACTTTTAATCATTTACCCAGATAAGAAATCTGAGGCCACCATTGCACTCATGAGGGCATGTTTACCCTAGTCAGGACTTACGTTTTGTCGGCACGAGCCTCCTATGAGGAAACCCGAAAATGGCATAACCATAAATAAAATAATTAAATAACGTTATTTTATTTTTCAAATGCTTATAACTCACAAATGGTAACTCGGATTAAAAATCTGAGACTACAACTAAACTTGTGAGGGTATTCTTTCTTTATGATGATACTAACTTGGGTCAGCGAGGGCCACAAGAGAAAGTTAGTTTTTGGCCTCGAATAAAATAATTAAGTGACAATTATTTTATTATAAAATTCATAACATTTAAACAGAAACTCATATTAAAAATACAAGGGTACCGTTGGGTTCGTTGGGCCATGTTTCACCTAAGCAGAGCCTAACCGTGACCCTAGTGGGTTGAGGGTGGATGTTATTAATTTTCATATCTTTTTTTCAGGTACGTTCAGTAAGCGTGCGAGCGGCGCTTCATATCTTTTGAACCGGTGCTCAGAATTGAAATCTGAGGGCACTGTTGAACTCAAATCACTGGTAATCTTTTAAGGAGACCATTACCACAGTTGCGTTTTATCGAGGTAGGAAGTTAATTTTTGGGGGGTTTATAAATAAATTAAATAAAAATATGTACAACATATTTTTATTTGTGGTGGTTTAATCCTCAATGGGGAGGTTGGAGGTGGGGTCCACCCACACATAACCTCCATTGGGAGGATATTATGTGGTGGGGCCAACACAAGCTCAATCCTCCTTAAAAACCCTTTAACCACTTGAGTTCCCCATTAATGGGGGGAACTCTTCACTTACCCAATAAATTCTTGGATCCTCTTCACATTCCCACTCCAAATTTATTGAGTCAACACCACCTTTTTATTATTTAATGGAACTTAATGAATTTGAATCATTTTGAATTCATTAATCTAACATTATATTAAGATGTGTTATTTTATTATTTGTGTTCGGCTTAATAATGTGGTGGAGTCTTGGAAGGATTGAGAATATATCCTCCCAACAAAGAACAACATCTTCTCTCAATGAAGAACGCCCATCTCCACCGAAGAACGACAATGCCACCTTCTCCCTCTCTAACCAGGGAAATAAAAGGAAGACGCCTCCGCAAAGAACGTCTCCAAGGATGACATCATCTCCTCTTGATGTCAACAGAACAATGATGCCTTCCCACAACTCCACCGAGCAAACACCATTTACAAGGTAGGGGTATGAGTTGAATTATTTTCTTGTTCCTTATCTTTCAACCTTGGTTTATTTGTTGGCCAATTGTTATCACATAATCCGGAGGGCACAGTCCAAACAAACACGACCTGATATTCCTCTGTTAGTTCTTAATTGGTTGATCATGGTGGTGGTGTAACGATGCCACCGGAGGAGAGAACTGTGGTGGAGCATCGGGAGCTGGTGACGGGCCGACCGCAATGAAACCGACTGCACAAGGATGCCAAAAAAAGGTGCGGCACCGTAGTGCTTCATAAAGGAGCTACGAGACACGGCGAAACCAGGCCGTAGTGGAGGAGGAAAAGTGCCATCATGCCATGGTGGAGGAACGGTTGCGGCCGGCCGGGCCGGCCGCCGTGGAGATGGACGAGCGGGACCAGCCAGCTCCTGCAACCCCTGAACCGGCTCAGCGCGTCGGTTCTCATCGTCAAACCTGTGAGGGGCACAACACTCACTCCCTCACGTGGCTGGCCGGGCCACCACAGGCCGGGCCCCCCTCCGCTGAGCCCCCCATATCTGAGCCTCCCCTTGGTTGGGCCGCCCTTGGGTCGGGCCTCCCTCTGGGTGGGCCGCCGTCGGTCCGGGCCGTCTCGTCAGGTCAAGCCATTACCTCAGCTTGGGTTACATCCTCAAACTAGGATGGAATTGTAGACCATGGTTTAGACTGGGTTGGGCTGGGTCAATCCGACTAAGTCGCACCTGACCCAGACCCGCTATGGCTGTTTACACCTTTTAGCCAGCATCCTGGGCTACGAGTGTCTGATTGACGTACCGCCTATGGTGATGAAATTCATGGAGCGAGACAACTCTTTTTCATACTCCACATGAGGTTTGAACTCTGTGGGAGTATGGATGGGTTATTTTAATCATAAAAATCAACCGAGCCCCTGGAACAGAAATTCCAATAAACTCTCAGACTGGGAGTCTGATAGACACGCCATATATCACTTTGGGTTCCTTATTATGAGACAAAACTACTGGATAATCAACTCAGGACTTCTTGATAGTCATTGTATCGACACTTGGATCGAGGAGAAACACTCACAGAATTGAGCGTGCTGTGTGTGGGAACCCTAGGGCTGGTTTAGACTGAGATGAGAAGATCCTCTGTGGGATCAAAAATGATGACTACTGTATCGGGATCCTATGTGGGTTCGACAACGATGAATAATCAACCGAAATCCTCCGTGGGTTCGACCTCGATGAATATTGTACCAAGATCCTCCGTGGGTCCGACAGTCCTATGTTCTGTTCCTGTATCCTGTGTTGGTCCGACAGAATAGCTGGTCCTTTATC
Source organism: Viscum album (assembly GCA_963277665.1). Classification (NCBI taxonomy): domain Eukaryota; kingdom Viridiplantae; phylum Streptophyta; class Magnoliopsida; order Santalales; family Viscaceae; genus Viscum; species Viscum album. The sequence goes on along the minus strand of OY728159.1, from coordinate 670,045,137 downwards.
ATGTGTGGGTCCGACAGCTTAGCTGGTCCTATATCCTATGTGGGTTTGATAGTTTGATCCTCCGTGTATCTGACAGTTCTAACTTCTGTTCATGTATCTTGTGTGGGTCTGACAGAATAGCTGGTCCTATATCCTGTGTAGGTCTAACAGCTTAGATGAATCAATGACTACATCTGATCATCTCTATCACTCTACAAAAGATTTATACCTGTGTGAGCTGAGTCATGTATTTCAACCATTATCATCATGGTGATTGACATTACATCCTTTGTGAAATGGTTTGTGCTTGGGCTTAAGAGTTGGAGCTGAACTTTGATTGATAACTTAGGAATATGTATAAACATATTCCTATGTAAGGTTGGTTGATACTTCGTAATTGTATCTTTCTACTGTGGTTTATACTTTGTCGATTCTGGGAGACCTTCAGGGGTCTCGGGGTTCCCTACTGAGTATTGTTATACTCACCCCTGCATGAGCTTTGCCCACACCTTGTTGTGTTCTATGCGGACGACGGTCAGTAGTGATCGAGGCTGAGGATGATGGATGGGAGGATGCTTAGAGCTAGACTAGACGAGACATACTTCAGGGATGAGTTGTTTGAGTTCAGTTCCTACCATTCAAGCTGGATTCCCCGGTGGACGATCCATGAGTTGTTTTCCCTTTTTTCTTGTACTTGTTCACTTTGTTCAGTTGGGTTTGTATACTGGCCCATTTACTTCCAGAACATCCTTTGTATTCAGTTTTACATAGTGCTTTGCTGCCAATTGTGTACTTTGATTATGTGTGTTTTCTATTTTATAAAGGAAATGCTTTACCAGCTTAGGGATTTACGCCTTTGGTGCTAGTCACCAGCCCCTGGCATATGGAAGGCGCCCTTAGGGTATTCACGGAATGAGTCCGGAGGACGGGTCGTGACAAATTGATATTAGAGGAGTCTGTTCTGCCAAATAACTTAGGACTCTAATAATTCTTCTCTGTAAAGCAACAATGTTAAGTGTATAGAGTGTGGTTTTTAGTTCATGATGTCCAGTGTTGGTGCGGCGACTGACATGTCCATACACTAGGGCCCTGACTTCTGATTTCTTACTCAGTGCATGAAAACACTGATTGAGAGTGTGTTTTCAAAATTTTTCCTTAAGTCGACTCAGCTAGGTCAGCTCACTAGGTTTAATCTTTTGACTGTGTCGCATTTGTTCAGGATGCATCCACGTAGACAGCCAGTTGGAGTTTCGAGAGAGTACCCGATGACAGCCCACCGAGCGACAAGGCTCCGGTGCAGGGCCCTCTTACTATGTTGGCACCTTTGGGTGGTGTACTAGCACCACCACGACACATTGGGAAGTATATTCCACCAACCACACTGGAGGATAGTGCACGCCAACTGATCACGTTGTGTTAGTTCAAGCTGTAGAGGCCTTCAAGTTTATGAGGCAAGACAGATTCCCAGGCAGCAAAGCACTGACTGGAGGCAATTGCTAGAGTTCTCTACATAGTTGAGAGACGAGTAGAGAAGATGGTGATCTTAGCTACTAGTGTTTCGTCAGGAGTGACCATGAGGTTGGTCCGAATAGTGATGAGGCATTGGTATGTGGACCCTTGCCTAAGATTATACCTTCATGTAATGGGTCAGCTATATCATTGCATGTTGGTTAGTAGTTACAACTGGCGGTACCGGTAGATGACACATGTAGGCTTGGTGCCTTAAACATGTTTCAGCATTAGATGCCCCTCAGGTTTCGAGGCGAGCCCGACTCACATGTGGCTGAGGAATGGCCTGAGGAGGTGGCTGAGAGTTCTTTAGAGCTTGTACATCTTCGTCAGGATGACATGTTAGTAACTGAGTATACATTGAGGTGTATCGATCGTTCCTGATACTCGATGAATACGATTCAATCAGTGATTTGGGGCTCGTACTACCGAGTGAGGTGTGTATATCGACATCCAGGATAGTTCCTTTTATCTAGATTCTAGAGAGAACATTTTCGATTGAATGTTCATTGGCTGAGCGGATACAGCCAGTAAACGTAAATAATGGGAAAGCAAGAAACTGACGCCAGTCTCGGAGAATTGAGTGTGTAAAATGTTTTGAGAAGAGGAAGTGTTAAGGTCAGATGAATCTTCATGGAAATAGAAGTGGATGTAGAGCTAGGTGAGCAGCATGGGGTGGTGTACATTTTGACATGTTACAACAACCCGCCTTTGTAGTCCCTGCCAGGCTTAGGGAGCTGGAGGGCCGGGGAAGAGAGTTGCTGCATGCAGTCAAGGAGTGTGACCCATGGGCTCTAGGAATGACTCAAGGTATGTTCTACCTCTACTACTAGCTGCAGTATCAATATACATAGGTACCAATCATTCCATCCTTCCACGAATCTTGTCCCAGAACTAATGTTTCCTGTTAATCTACTGACTTTACCCTGACATCTGGAGATACCATTGGGAGGAGACTCAATAATCACATATACGCCAACGGTGTGATCTGATCCTGAAGGAGGGAGTTTCGGTTGGAACCTCTTGGTGGAAGCGTTGAGGCCTTATGAGGTTAGTTTAGGTATGGACTGGTCAACCACAATTCGTACACAGATTTACGGTATTATGAAAAAATATTGTGGTTTATCTACAATGTTGGGACGAGGTTTTCCATAGTCAGCAAAAAAGGAAACTTCTTAAGCACATGGTAAACTCATGAATATGAGGGTGCAGCTGATCACTCTTGAATCGGCCATCCTTACCCTCATGGTAGCAGAAACTCTGAGTTTTCAGTTCCAAATAGGAGTGACAATACATGGGGACATCTTTTGAAAAGATGTTTCCAGGATTACCCCACAAAGAGGGGGAGGGATGTCTGCTTTGGCTGGACACTACAGAAAGGACATTCCAAATGTCTCCATATTTTCAGCACCTCTATCAGCCTTGAAAAAGAAGGGGAAACCCTTCGTGTTGTCATAGAGATGATAGTAGAGCTTTTAGGAGCTGCGGTAGAGGCTGACTAGTGTGATCATCCTGACATACCGGAGGAGGGTTTTGGGTACGTAGTCCATTGCGATGCATCAGGTGCCAGAATTGAGTGTGTCCTGATCCAGGAGTGAGAATTGATTGGTTATGGTTCTTAGCTGTTGATATAACATGAGATGAACTATGCGACACATGACCTAGATTTAGCAATAGTGGCAGAGTTTCTGTCACGATGCCTCAATTGTCAGCAAGTGAAGGCAGAACAATAGGTACGAAAAAGCTTGGTTCTGCCTTTTTGAGGTCCTGGAGTGGAAGTAGGATCAGATATCCATGGACTTTGTGACAGGATTTACACGTACATCTTGGAGATGGAGACCTTTGGAGTTTGACGATGGTGACCACGTCTTTCTACGGGTCTCGCCTCGATTAGGTCTATGAAGATTTGTTCGAGGCATCAAGATATCTTCGCAATTCATCAAACCTTTCGAGGTCCTCAGCAGAGTAAGAGAGGTGGAATACCACCTAGCTCTTCCACCTCAATTGCACCAGGTGCATGACATCTTCCACGTATCTCAGCTAAACAGATTGTAGCACGACCTGTCCCACATCATCGACTACGGGGTGCTGGATATCAATGACGGGGTGAATTTTACGGAGGTTCAATTGGAGATTGAGGATTGATAGAAGTGGGTCCTACGTGTAAGGTCGATACCTATGGTGCGTGTTATTTAGCAGCATAGGAACCTCCCGGAGAGCAGATAGGAGCAGGAAACTCATATGCATGCTCAATACCCCCATTTTTTCCCTTAGTTTGACTTGCAGCTTACGGGGACGTAAAGTCCAGAGGTGGTAGAATGTAAAGACCAAGAATTTCCATGGAAATTTTTTTCGTAAATACTTGGGAATTTTACGAGTCCGCTGTTTCTGGCGGTGCGCGATTCCAAGGCCCGGAGTGCCCGGAATGATCCATTGTTGTTTTGTTAAACTTAAATTCACACGTGAATTCCATTTTCCTGAAAAAGTGTAATAACTCTGAAAAGGTTACTCAGATCAGAAATATGAGGTCACTGTTGCAATCAGGATGGCAATTTTACCCTAGTCATGACTTAAGTTTAGTCGTCGCGGGCCGCCTGTGAGAAAACCTGAAAATGGCATAACCGTAAATAAAATAATTAAATATTGTTATTTTATTTTTCAAATGTTTATAACTCAAAAACGGTAACTCAGATATAAATTGCGAGACTACCGTTGAACTCGTGAGGGTATGCTTTTTTTAAGTAGATACTAACTTGGGTCGGTGAGGGCCACCAGAGAAAGTTAGTTTTTAGCAATGAATAAAATAATTAAGTGACAATTAATTTATTGTAAACTTCATAATTTTTAAATGGTAACTTGGATGTGAATTTCGAGGTTACCGTTGGGTTTTCTGGGGTGTGTTTCCCCTCTACAGAGCCTAAACGCCACCACAGTTGGTTGAGGGTGGCGGTTAATAATTTTACGAACTTTTTTGGGGTAAGTTCAGTAAACATGGGAGCAGTGTTTCATATCTTTTGAACCGGTGGTCAGAATTGAAATTTGAGGGTAACATTTTACTCAAAATGCCAGTAATTGCATAAGGAGACCTTTACCATAGTTGCATTTTATCGAGGATGGAATTTAGTTTTTGGGGGTTTTCTAAACAAATTAAATAAAAATATGTACAAAAAATTTTATTTGTGGCGGTTTAATCCTCAAAGGGGAGGTTGGAGGTGGGGTCCAACCACGCTCTCCCTTGGGAGGATATTATGTGGTGGGGCCCTCACGAGCTCAAACACCCTTATACCCCCTTTAACAACTTGAGTTCCCGATTAATTGGAGAAACTCTTCACTTCCCCCATAAATTTTTAGAGTGTCTTCACATTCCCTCTCCAAATTTATTGAGCCAACCCCAACATTTAATTAAGTAATTTAACTTAATGAATTTGAATCATTTTGAATTCATTAATCTAAAATTATATTAAGAAGTTTTATTTTATTATTTGGGGTTGGATTAATCTTGTGGTGGAGTCTTGGAAGGAATGAGAAAATATCCTCCCAATGAAGAACGACATCTTCTCTCAACGAAGAACGCCAGTCTCCACTGAGGAAGGACAACACCATCATATCTCTCTACAACTAGCGAAAGAAAGGGAAGAAGCCGCCCATGAAGAACGTCACCAACCACACCATCATCTACTCCTGACGTCAGTGGAACGACGTCGCCTTCCCGCGACTCTGTCGAGTGAACATCGATTACAAGTTAAGGGTTTGAGTTGAATGATTTTCTTGTTCTTCATCATTCATCCTTGGTTTATTTGTTGGAAAATTTTTATCACCTCACATGGAGGGAGTGGGAAGAAAAAACACGAACCAATTTCCATCCATTGGTTCTTGATTAGTTGAGGACGGTGGTGGCACAACGCCACCGCATGAAGAGAGAACCGCGGTGGAACATCAACGGCCAGCGACGGGCTGACCGCATGGAAACCAGCAGTGCAAGGCCGAAATAAAATGGTGTGGCACCATCGTGCTCCCAGGAGGAGCCTTGGGAAAACCGGTTCGCATCGGAGGAGGCACAACATTGTCACGCCACACGGTGGAGCCGAAAGCCGGGGCCAAGTCGGGTCGCGGCGGAGGAAGCCCTACGCCGTCGCGCCGTGCGGAGAGTAGGAGGACTGCGGTGTCATCGCGCCATGGTGGAGGAGCGGTGGAGGCCGTTCGGGCCAGCCAAAATGGATCTGGAAGAGTAGGACCAGCCGGGTACCGCAACCCCTGAACCGGCAAAACACCCCTGTTCTGTTCGAAAACCGTAAAGGAGCGTGACACCCCCTCCCTCGCATGGTTGGTCAGGCCGCACAAGGCCGTGTCGCCCAAGGGTGGGCCACCCAAGGCTGGGCCACCCTCGGGCTGGGCCATCTCATCAGATCAGGCCGTCACCTCAACTGGGGTCGCTTCCTCAGACCGGGTCGGACCTGCGGACTGGGTCAGTCTGACAGTGTCGGTCCAGACCCGGACCCGCTATTGTTGTTTACACCTTTTAGCCCGCATCATGGGCTAAGAGTGTATGATTGACATACCGCCCACAGCGATGGAATTCTTGAAGCAAGACAATTGTCTTCCATGCTCCACATGAGGTTCAGACACATTTGGTGTTCATTTGGGTTGGTTTAATCCTAAAAACCAACTGATCCCCTGGAATAGAAATGCCAATAGCTCACAGATCGGGCGTCCGATTTACGCACCCTCTGTCGCGTTGTGTTCCTTATGATGACAAATAACTATGGGATACATAAAATCAGGAATTCATGATAGTCTATGTATCGATACTTGGATCGAGGAGAAGACCCTCCCGGAATCAAGCGTGTTTTGTGTGGAAACCCTAGGGTTGGCTGCGACTGATATGACAGGATCCTCCATGGGTTCGACAATGATGACTACTGTACCAGGATCCTCCATGGGTTCGAGAGTGATGACTACTATTCCATAATCATATGTGGGTTTGACAACGATGACTACTGTATCGGGATCCTCCACGGGTCCGACAGTATTGACTTTTGATCCTGTATCCTGTGTGGGTTCGACAGAATAGCCGTTCCTATATCCTGTGTGGGTCCGACAGCTTAGCTCGTCCTATATTCTCTATGGGTCTGACAACATGATCCTCCATGGGTCCGACATTTCTAACATCTGTTCATTTATCCTATGTGGGTCCGACAGAATAGCTGGTCCTGTATCCTTTGTGGGTCTGATAGCTTAGCTGGTCTGTATCCTGTGTGGGTCCGATAGGTTAGATGAATCAGTGACTACATCTTATCATCTCTATCACTCTACAAAAGATGTATACCTGTGTGAGCTGAGTCATGTCTTACCACCATTTTCATCATAGTGATTGACTTTACTTCCTTTGTGGAATGGTTTGTGTGTGGGCTCGAGAGTTGGAGCCAGACAGTGATTGATAACACAGGTATATGTATGGTCATATACCTAATAAGGGTTGGTTGATACTTTGTGATGGTATCTTACTACTGTGGTTTATCCTTTGTGGATTTTGGGATACCTTCGGGAGTCTCAGAGTTCCCTAATATGTATTGTTATACTCACCCCTGCACGGGCTTCGCCCGTAGCTTGTTGTGTTCTGTGCAGATCATGGTCAGTAGTGATCGAGGTTGAGGGTGACAGACGAGAGGCTGCTTGGATCTAGACTAGATAGGATGTACCTCAGGGACGATTTGTTTGAGTTCTGTACCTACCCTTTAGGTATGATTCCCTGGTGGATGATCCATGATCTGTTTTCCCTTTTTACTTGTATTTGTTCTTGTTGTTCAGTTCGGTTTTTATACTGGCCCAATTACTTCCAACACTACCTTTGTATTCAGTTTTACTTACTTTTTTGCTTCTATTTGTGTACTCTGATTGTGTGTGATTTCTTTTTTATAAAGGAAATGCTTTCCCAGCATAATGATTTATGCCTTTGGTGCTAGTCTCCAGCCCTTGGCCTATGGAAGGTGGGCTTGGGGTAGTCACGACACGGGTCCTGAGGATGGGTCGTGACATTTTCATAATTTCCATTTCTCTGATATGGATTATGTAATGATGACATGATGTTTAAGAATCCCATTTTATTTCATTGGTTATACTATGATGTATGATTTATGTTTTTTGTTGAACATGTTTGATTGATTTAATTATGAGAGGGGTGGGACCTATATCTCCCTTCAATGCATCAGGTAAAGACATATATCTCATTAGATATACATGAATGAAACGATGGATAAATCAGGTTCTATAATACAAGGATGGAACAAAAAGTAAATCTGGTTCAGTAATGGACTTCGTCCAATATGATGGTCTTAGAAACGATTCCTTGGATACTATGAAAATAATATTATGTGGCTTGGCAGAAATGCCTTGGCTACTATGGAAATCATAAATGTGATCTATTGTTTTCAACAATTACATGTTTTATTTCCAATTCTATTCAATCATGGATAATGTTACTTTAGGATCCATGCCTCACGTACTTCTACGTTATATTTCATTGATAAAAAATCTGTTGTTTAATCTTTATGTTCATGTTTTTATGTTTTAATATTTATGGTTTGTTTTATGTTCTCCATGTTTACAATTACTGAGAATTTGATCACAACCTTTTTATGTTTTCTTTTCCCCATGATGTAAAGAACGGTTTTAGGTAAGAAAAAAGGGGGACCATCTTTATGGGAGATGTTAAAGATCTTTTACCATGATTAGAAGATTATGTTTAGAGTTTACAAAGACCCTAAAGTTGTATAGTATTTGGGATTTTGTTTGTGTCATGTATTATGTATTCTGAAAAAGAAATGTAATGTCCATGTAAATCAGGATTGGGTATCTACAGTTGGTATCATAGCGAATGATTAGTTATCCTTTGGAAACTAGGAAATGAAATCATTACTGAGATCCCAAGAGTTATTTCTAAGGTATGTATAGGGATGTCACTAAGTGTAATCCTAGATATAGATTTAATTCCTAGAATAATGGTAATGATCATGAATAACATAGGATCAGTACTAATATGTTATTGATTGAAAGTACTCCCCCTTGATTTAATGTCTTGCTAGTATAATTTTTGCCTCTCACATTATTCTTTTTGGGTTTTAGAAAATGGATGGAAACAGGAGGATTCATATTAATAGAGAATATTCTAGACAATGGAATGTTATTATTTATGAGAAACCAAATGAAATGGGAGTTGGAAAGAGAAGCATAATTTGTATGCCTAATTAGAAATCTCATAATATGATCAATAATATCAACATTGGTTAGTTTCTTCAAGGTGATAATAAAAGAATGACTGAGTTTCATGGTGATCATAGAGGAAAGAATGTTCAATTTTCCTCTTTTAAATAATGTGGGAAGAGACATCAAGGGGAATGTTTCAAAGGAACTCTAAGATTAATTGGGTGTGAAAAATAAGGGCACATATCCAGTAATTGCAATGGAATAGGTTCTGTTAACACAATGTACAAGGATAATGGTATTACTAAGAGATCATCAATGCTTAAATGTTTCAAATATGTAATGTACGATCATTATGAAAATCAATTCCCTAAGAGAAAGTCTCATGAGAATAATATTCAGTGTTGTATGAGTAGTATTTATGTTGATTACGATGAAGAGACTACAAAATGATATATGAGATGAATGAAGTGTTGTGGAATAAAATTATGAAGTTCAGTAAATGGTTTAAGAATGTAGTATAATGATTGCATGCTTATAAAGAGTAATAAAGTATAAGTAATTTAATGGTAATAAGAAATAAAGAAACATATACAGATTATTACACTATTGTTTTTCATTAAGTATTTGAAAGTATATGTTGAATTGTACTAGTAACCATGAATGATTATTCTGATATTTTTGGAAGGCACATGATATGCACATAATGAAGGGACAAGAAGATAATTACATGTTTGGTAGTATTATTGATCTCATTATTGATATAAGGATAATGTGATATCATGGTTTGATTATATAGAATTTTTGGAATTTTGGTATGTGGAAAGCGTTATCTTTTGACAGCATTCATGTTATCACTATGGTTCTATAGTAATTCATGTTTCAATAGAATACATGACTAAGGTATTCACATGTTTGGAATTTGATAACCATGAACTACCTTATAAGACATGGGTGATAAATGTTATGTCGATTTAGTTCACCTTTCTCTATGATTTATATTTTTTAATGGATTGTAATGTTATCCATTTATGGATATTAGAAGTTATTTTCCATTTTAAGATTGTTGGATTAATGTATTATCTCAATATAGGTGGACTCTTGATTATTTGATAACTTGTTATAGACTTTTTGTTGAGAAATATTAAATGAAATATCATTTTATTTCCTGATCTGCTAACAATTTATGAATAAAAAATTAAAATTCATTTCATTAAGAGATGTAGTGGAAATTGTTCAAGCAGTTAATAATAGTGATATGTAGAAAAATAAAGAAAGTATTTATTCTCATGAAAAATTATTCAACATTAGGGAAATTTTCTTGAAAACAAAAAATGTTTTCCTGGTACCCTCCAATCTGATGAATCAGGTGTTTCTTTAAATAACTTTATATTGAGGTCTTTCTGGTAGTTAACATTCTCCAAACATTATTCTCTATCACTATCCATCATAACTTGATGGTTAGATTTCTCTTCTATATCCATGTTTTCACTTCCCACATATGTTATCCAATATAGAAGCATAAGGATGAGTTATTTTGGGTAACTGCTTTGTTTTTAACTTCCCTTTTTTAAAATTAGGTTTTAGTTTTCCTTTTACGATGTGGATTTCCATGAAAAAAACATTCAAGTAGTAAACAATTTATTACCACAAAAAATTTCATGGGACAAAGTTATCTTAAGGGGGTATAATGTGAAACCCCATGATTTTATTGGATATATTCTTTTTAATTTATTTTATGTCTTGCGTTTTACGCTACACCAAGATTATCTTGCACTATACACAAAACTGTGTAAGCTTTCAGTATACACAACACTATTCTTGTCTTGTGTTCCACATAATTTCATGTTATTTTGATAGAATTAATTTCACATAACACTATGTATAGATTTTTTTCAATTTATAAATGAAATAAATTTGGATTATGTTATATGAAACACCAAAGTATGCTTTCACTATATGCCACACTAACTTGGATTGTGTTACACGTAAGAGCGGCCTTCCTCGATAGCTTGCATTTTATGCAATACTGAGTTTAAAAAAACAACAATATATTATTAAAATAATCTATAAAATTTCTCTTATAAACATTATTAACGAAATTTTTAATTTATAAAAAAATTATCATTCATCTTACACATGATATGAGGACAAATTCAATTTTTTTGGATAAAAGAAGTAATTTTATAAAACATGCAGTTTTACCACCTTTTGAGGGCACACCCATTTTAAATATAGTTTTTGATACTTTTATAATTTATATTTGAAAAGATAAACTTATTTTCTGGATGGGGGATATAAAATTTTACTTGGGATAAAATTTTTATTTTGTTCTAATAACTTTCATATTATGATGAATAGTGAAAATACGATAAATTTTAATTGAAAAAAGAAATTAATCAAAATAATTTTTATAGTTAAATTATATTATTGATTTGTATTAAAGTATAGATAAAATAATTTTTTATATTTTAATATAATTTTAAGACCTTTTAATTAATTTTACGTTGAATTTTTATGTAAAAACATTTCAATCTTTTCCAATGTTTTAAACAAAAGCACATTTTATCGACTAGGGGATTAGTTTTAAATTAATTACTGCAATTTTTGTGTTTTGAATTTGGAAAAATGGATTCTATATTTGCAATGAAAAAGTTAAAAATGTGTAAATTGGTATTTGTTTTTATTTTAGGACATTATGGATTGAACATCAGTAATTATTTTATTTACCATAGTTAAAGGGAAAATCTAGTAAATATGGGTAAAAATAATATTATAATAATATTAAACTACCCTAAAACATGCCCTAATCCTATTGGATGAGATATTTCCAACCATATGCATCTTGGGATCTATTTTGGGACCCCATGGATTTACATGGATGTGAAAATGAGGCTTTATAATAATTAATTTAATGTAAAAATAATTATAATCCAAACCTATATCTTTTAATAAAAAGATTTTTATATGGGGTTATATAATAGTTATCTATGATTATAAATAGTCATTCTAAAGCTAACCATATTTACATCATCATGGTATTTTATTTTAATTTTTTTATAAATTAGATAAATATGTTTATTTTTTACACAATTATGATGTAGTGATTACCTCATCAATGAAAGATCCAAATAAATGAATTTATAAATATTAAAACAAATTTAATTTCGTTATTTTCATGTCATTCACGAATTTATGGGATGATATTTACATAGTATCCTTGAGTTAATTCCTTATTTTTGATGTAATTTGTTTTTTATAAATTTTAAAAAAAGTGAAGTATGAATAGTGTGCATAAATGACACATTCCGTCACATAAAACATAAAATAATTTATTAAATGATATAAAATTCCTAAAAATATTATATTATGAAAAATTGCTAATACAAGTCCAAATATGTCATAAATAAATTTTTGTCGGTTGTTTTACTTGATTTGGTAATTACATTAACACACAATGTGTAAATAACAAGATATCATGTTAAGATTAAAAAGGGTAAAATAAAGGTAAAAAAAGACAAGGATAAAAAAAATATACAAAACATGTCAAAATATTATTGTATTATGCGTATTATATAAAATATATATTGTCTTAGAATCAAATAAATATATGATAATTTTAAATTGAAATTGAATTTATAATAAATTTTTATTTTGGAAGATTCCAAAATTACCCCTCTACTCTCTTATAAAAGAGAACCTCCTCCCCCTCCTTTTCACTACATTTTATGCCTTCAATCTTGAAAAACCCATACCCATTTCTCTTCTCAAAATCCCTGGTTACTATATAGAGGTTATCTTCCTCTCAAAAAACCAATTCTAGTGTCCTAAGTGGAAAATTTTGAGGAGGCACGTTAAGGAAGAGGTAATCTCTTCTACCGATTCTTTTAAATTTATTTCTTCTTAAACATCCTCTTCATTAGTTGTTTAATTATAATGTAATAGCATAATTTTAACTCATATATGGTTATTTTATTTTAAATATGAAGCAACACTACTTCACCTTATATCTATCCTACGAAAAACAAAATCATCGCATGTGCATATGTACATATTACTGTCTCCAGGCCATGGTGTAATCTGTTTTTCACCACCACCTTACTTGGATGTTTTTAATTTTGGAAATAATATCTATATATGGTTATTATAACATGATTTTCATTCTCAGATATTATAGTCCATCCACTTCAATACCGTTCAATAACTATGGGAACGACATCGTCACTCGTGCGTACGTACGGCTTACCGTCTCCACGACATGATGAGATTCATTATCCATGTTAACCATTCAAGAATGATTATAATGTATATATAATAAATAATCATGAAATATATGACATGATAATGGTACTAAATTAATGTGTATATATATATAGATCATTTACATACTTCCATTCTATTTATTAAGGAAACGAAAATGACATTCATGTGAATGTACGACCTGCCATCTCCATGAACTGTGTATTCCATACTCTTTATTGATCTATTATATATATTTATATACAAAATATATATTATATATAAATTATTTTTACATTCTAGAAAAATTAAATCATGATCTATGTAATCGTATAAAAAATAACAAGTCTAAGCACGTACGATAAATGAAATGATTATTACCCAAACTGTTGCATTAACATGGAATTGACAATTGAACAGATAATTTAATGTTTTTAGTGAATCATATATTCTATCAATGAAATTATTAAGGTTCTTATACAAGTTAATAATTTGTTTAAATCCACTATAAATGAGTTTCCGACACATATAGAAGAAATCGGACCTATGTTATGGGATGATTTTGCAATCTTATTTTATCCGAGATTGTTTATATGTAATTATTTTATAGGGATATATTCATCATATATGTCCATGATTTATAAAAATGTTTTTATAATATGTTTATAATTCATTTATGTAATTTTAAATTCATTTTTACTAATATTTGACTTCTACTACATGGTATGGAAGGAATCATTCTTTTGTTTACCATACGATGTACTTTTTGAATTATCTGGTAAAAGTACGAGGAGTATGGTTTCTTTAACTTATATGGCATGAACAGGTTTTTACATCTTCTTAATGACATATTTCCATGATTCTTCATCTACACAATTTCTAGTTTATTTTCAACTAAATTACTTTCTTTTAAAATTTCATGACAATTTGTGAATTTTTTTTGAATAAGAATTGATATTTTCTTCTAGAATTAATTTCAAGTGTTTTATCAAAAATATTTTCCATCTATGATGACATATGGTTATGTTTATCTCCCTATTATTTCATTTTTTTTATGGAATTAATTTTCATGAAGTCCATTTATATTATATGGGTTATTTTTTGATGGCATGATGTTTAAGAATCCCATTTTATTACATGGGTTATCCTATGATGTATGATTTATGTTTTCGGTGGAACATGTAAGAATGATTTAATTATGATATTGGTGGGACCTATATCTCCCTCCAATTCATTGGATAAATATTTATATCTCATCAGATAGACATGGATAGATCTACAGATAAATTTGGTTCATTAATACTGGGTCGGTACAACAAGTTATCCTGATTCAGTAATGTACTTCTTCTACTATGATCATCTTTGAAGTAATGACATGGCTACTATGGAAATCATTTTATGTGTCTTGGATGTAATGCCTTGGTTACTATGGAAGTCATATTATGTGCTTAATTTTCTTTCCACAATTACATGTTTTCTTTCTTATGCTATTTTATCATGGTTATTGTTCTTTTATGATTCATGCCTTATGTACTGCCATGTTTTATGCCATTTCTCATGAATTTTATGTTTAAACATTATGTTCATGTTTTTATGTTCAATTTTTTATGGTTTGTTTTATGTTCTCCATGTTTACCCTTAAAAATAATTTGAGCGCACCCATTCTATATTTTATTTTCACCATGATATAAAGAATAGTTTTTGGTACGAAAAATAGGGGGAAATCTTTATGGGAGATGTTGACGATGTTTCACCATGATTAGAGGATTATGTTCAGAGTTTCCAAACACACTAAACTAATATGGTGTTTGGGATTTTGTTTGGGTCGTGTATAAATTATTCCATAAAAGAAATGTAATTTTCATGTACGTCAATCATGGAACTCAATAGTGTACTCCAAATAGAATATTCAATAAAAACACACTTCTTGATACCAGGTAAAGGAAACTGGAAAGATCAAGGCATTAAAAGAACACTCTATAACAGTCTGTAGAAGATGGTGGGATAAAATAAGAATCTTTTGCTGAAAAAGGTCCCCAATTCCCTCTAGGACTATTAGAGGATGACACAAATATACTACTAGGTGACTCTATACTCCCCAATGTATTTAATAGAGGTTGTTTATCCCATTGAGGTCTAGTTTCCTTCACTAAAAATAGAAATCTATTACCATAAGACAGTATAATGATTTGTATAATTCAATCTTGTTGACCTCAAAGACCATAAAGATAATTAGCTCCAATACATGCTTAATTAAGAAAGGCATCAAAACATGACAGTGACAGCTTTCTATAATAAGGTTCCCCTTTTCTCATTCCTTTATGTTGATATGTATCTAGATATAAAAACCCCAATGATACATGGAAATAATCCATAAAATTTTGATCCTTAGTGAGAGGTTCCTTATATAATTCCTAAGGTCTATTACAATGGTACATACTTTTTGATCACCATGGATGAAGAGTATATCACTCCTCCCCTAAATGCCATGTTTCTCAAGTAATACTTCATGTAAAGAGTCTAATTCTAAGTATCATGATGCTAAAGTATATTAATATCTCCTGAATAATATGTGGTGTGGAACTGGGCATTCATGGCCCTCGTTTACATTATTTTTTTCACTTCTCTGCATTACATATATCCGTTTGTAGACACATTTGGTCTGCACTTTATGACATTAAACTAGGGGCTGATAACATCATAATTTTATAAGGATAAAATGTAGAACTATCATCTTATTTTTATGATGTTAAATTTCACAAAAACCATCATCCCTATTGTATGACATTAAACTACGCATCCACAAACCAATCTAACGACCTTAAACTATGTGATTGATACAAAATATACGACCATAAACTAAGATTCAATACCCAATCATCATGAATTTAAAATATGTGAGAGTATTTAATGGGTGTGTGTTTTGAAATTCAAGCCTCCGTGGTCATACTTTTCACACCCAGAACTTCCCTTTCAGAATACATCCTTCATGGTCGGAGCTCTATGACATTAAACTAAAAGAAACCACACAATGCAAGCATCTTGAATAAAAATATGTGAAAATACTCTTAAGAGACTACTATATGGTTTTGGGCCTCCTTGGTCCTCATTTACATTTGGGTTTTCTACTCTCTATTCCACACATGTCCAAAAAAAGTGATCTTATACTGGAAAAGTCTAGGATTCCTCTTAATGAGTGATCATTTTAACTCAAATACATTTGGATTCCCTATGTAATAAAGGTGGGATGAATGAACATAAATTTTGTTATCAAAATATGATAATCTGTAGAACTAACCCTTTTAAAATTAGGATGCCTCTAAATAAGATATGAGCATTACCACTGGCCCCAAATATGGAATTCCACACAATAACCATAGGATACCTAAAATTCCCTCCATAGATAGGATTTCCCCCATTGTTGTTGGTATCATACTATGACATGTTTCTATAACTATGTGTGTCTTGATTCCCATTTTCATGGGATATATAGGGATCTATATACCTCTTTTCTATGGGCCCAACATCAAATTTATTTACCCTTTCGCCCATTGACGTCAGAAATAGTCCACGAAATATAACCGTAAATTGTGTTCTATATGTTTCCTAGTACATATGCGGTATGTGATCCTCCATGGATCCATTCATGTTTGGTTTTACTTCTTTCACTTCATATACATACCCTTGGAGGGAACATTTTACCCAATTCCAAGGAACATGACGTTAAAATATCATACTTGGTTTTGACCAAATGACATTAAACTGTGTGTGATCCTTCTTAAGATTATTTTTTGTGGAGTTAGTCCACATTGGAAATCCTTTATGATGCGTGTTTCACTCTTCTATGCTACATATATACATTGAAGAAGCACCCCATGGTCCAATCCATATTACCTTAATCTAAGATATTATAGTACAAGTATCACGACATTAAACTATGTGAAAACTCTACCAAGAATGTGTTGTGTGATTTTGATCCTTTCATCCATCATGAATGACAGGTTTGTCATGATACGACATTACACACACCCATCTATGATACCCACCATATGATGAAAACTTTATGAATTGGAATTGAGATCTCGTCTTGATCCAAACATTACAACCATAATCTATGTGTTGTTTGTTTCCAAGTAACTGTGAGCTGCATGGGACTCTTAGGAATGTAGCCATTCATTGGCCCTCATTTACAATGGGTTATACCTCCCACATTCCCCAAAAATAACCATATATAAAATGTATCGACTGTTTAGTCAATGAAACAAGACTTTAAACTTTTTATTCTAGTCCAGAACAAATGACATCTAAATGTTGTGTCACATACAGAACAATGTATGGCTTGATTTACATACTCAAGGGATATATTGAGATGCCTATACCTTCTTTCTTTAGCCCCATACATAGATTTCCTTTTTAATTTTCTATTATATGTGTTGTAATCACCACAAAATGTCCAAAGAGACTCATTCTACTCATAAGACCTATTTAATTAGGTTGACCCATCCACGGGTCGGGATTCACTCATAACTTGTTGTGGGGAATTAAAGTACTAGAAGCATGACATTAAACTACAGTCTTACCCAGAACAATTTCAGGAAGCCTCTGCCTCATAGATGGGTTTTCCCTACGTTAAACCAAGATGCCACATAAGACAAGTATGAGAATATAAATTACAAATGTACTCAAAACATGATTTTAATCACTAATTTTACATCATATGAATTTTGGAAGCCTCATATCCAAGTATGATAAGATTCAATACCCTCTTTCGATAGGGTATCCTATTTTCTAATTGCGGTGTTCTATCAGGACACAAATCATGGTCTACGAAGACCTGCTTTATGGTAAACGAAACATGACCTTAAACTATTTTCAACCCCATGTACATTTTAACATAGAAGGTGGGCCTTATCAACCCTCATTCTGGTTGAATTAATACTTTTTTTCTATGTTGAATCCTTTCGGGAACCCCATAGTACATGATCTATAACCATAATAAAAAAGAAGTCCAAAAATAATAACATTAATCATTGTTTGGTTTGTCTCAAGGTTGTTTTAGGAGGCATAAGTTGGCCTTCTCGGCCCCTTTATATATGTTCGGTAACATTCCTTGGATGTCATATACATTCCTTCAAGATTTCCTTCTCATGGTCCATCCAGCATGACCCTAAACTCTATACGACTCTCCCTAGATTCTATTTCTATGTATAGGGTCTCCAATCATGTTTTCCTCATATATGATCATTTGTACATCTAGAAAGGTATCATTCATGGTGATTCTCTACATCCACATTGCATGATGTTAAAATGAAACCTTACCTTGAAGAACAAACATAGGAACCCATATTGATTTTACACGAAGAATAAATGGTGGTAAAATCAGTTCTTAATCCCCATATACTACACATCTTGGTCACATTATGTTAAACATTAGAATACATCCTGATCACATGATGTTAATCTATGCCATGTCCCTTCCTATTTGTACGATGCTAAACAATATGTCTAAAATCATCAATAAATGATGTAAAGATAAATATCATCTTAGTACCACATTCATGAGTCCATTTCCTCAGATGGTAGTCATATAAATCATCATATTTATAAATTACAATTACCCAAAATCTTAGGAAATTCTTCCATTGGAAGAAATTTTTTACTATGTTCAGACTGATTGAAACACACCTATGTGACATAAGCTATGGTGTCAAAATTCCAAGAGTACTGGAATCCATTTGAAAATTACATAACCAAATATACAAACTTTGTGTGCCCCTCTCTTGGATCCTAATCCTATTCCACATATGAAGGGACCCTCTAGTGGCATATTGTATAGATATGGATCACCTACTAGCCCACATCAATTCACCCAACGACATTGAATGACAATCCGAGATAGGTTATATTTAGTTGTTGATACTACTTTGTTGGTAACTATTCTAAGATAACTATACTGAAGTTATTTTTTGAACAAGGTCCAAAGTTATATTACATTTAAATTCTACCCACCTCGTATTTCATGTTATTGGAATTGTGATTCACACACCCCATTCCCCTTGGTTTGGGTCGAATTAAACACCCCTAGAATTAATCTTTTTGTCTGATATAGAATGTTGGATGATCATGTAAGCTATTCCAAGATCCCCATTCTCTAGTGACAACCTCTCTCTCTGTCATACAACTCTCTTATGAATGAACGATCACATATGAATCCTTTGTTTCTCAAACCGAGAAACACTAAAGTTATCTTATGGATTGATTGTTTATTATCATAGAAATATTTTTGGTGTGAGGAAGTTCAATGAAATGAAA
Organism: Viscum album; assembly: GCA_963277665.1. NCBI lineage: Eukaryota > Viridiplantae > Streptophyta > Magnoliopsida > Santalales > Viscaceae > Viscum > Viscum album. Next base: position 670,025,898 of record OY728159.1, on the reverse strand, counting down.
AATATGTTCGATCATAAAAATAAAACAATATAATGTTTCAATAGTTTATCCACATATTCGAGCCTCTCATTTACAAAAATATTCCTTCATAGATCAACTTTGGTAACTGAGCTTAGTGCTTGACTAACCTCTATTGGGTGGAATCTAGGACCTATTGCCACACCACCTTGTCTTCTTTTACCATTTAATCATTGGAAAAGAAATAATCATATTTGATCCAGTACTGGTTCTATTCATCCAGGAACATTGAAACCAATGATGTCACCTCCACCACCTTGGCATATACTATTACCAACTAGACATTTAGTCTATTTTAAACCATGGTTTGGGTAGTAGTGAACTCTTAATAATCTTGTGATGGAATATTTACATGGGAAATATAATCCTTAGACACATGAAGCACTTCAGATCCATCCCCATTGTGTTTCTTATAGGATATTCTAATCTCCTTCCACTATTCATATGTTTGAATGATGAGGAAATCTCTAACCTGTGCATGAAGGTTTCTATATATTAACCTACTAGTCCCAAAGATAACTAAAAAATGGTTTAGGGATATAACCCCTATTGGTAAATCAACTATCTAGGTCAAGATGATGAAATTCGTCCCATCCCACCACAGATTATGGTGTAAAATCAACATGTCCTCAATAGCCCCGGGGCCAAATTCATCCAAATATTTGGGTAATGTGGTCTCTCATTGAGGAATTTCCCCCAATATATTATTGGTTTTATCCTTAAAATGTATATCCTCATACATGAGTGGTTGGAAATCAATTTTGTCTTATGGTGTGAGTGGATAGAGAACTATCCCTATGAATAGTTCCAAGATAGATTATTTTTTAGAAACAGAAATCTTAGTTTCCCCTTATGGAACCACCAAGGTAAATGCAGATTCCATATATAATTTGGATACTACTGTTAGAGCCATGAAATCAACTTAAACCTCTAATTCCATTTTCACTATCAATTCCTGGACAAGAGACTCTAATGAAACCACCCCAACCACACCATCTGTCGAAAGAATTCTCCCCTCCAATATGAGAAAATTCAGCTCCAATGTCAACCTCTATTGGAGCCTCTATGATATGTTCATTTTCTATAGCACATTCTTCTAGATTTACTGTAGGAATTCCATCAACCACTTCCACCAAGGGCACGATCTATGTAGTTACCAATAATAGAACATCCGATGTCATCCAAACCACTACATCATCCTTGACCATCTCTGTTAGGAGAGAAACATCAGTCATTTATATTTCATCCTTAGGAATTTTTAATAACTCTTCGTGTTGGTGGTTGATCCCTTAGCTCTGTCAAAACATCCATTCTGAACTGTGTCATTAATGAAAAGAAATATTAGGAAACTAGAATAGGTTTTAGAAAGTGATGATACTAACATACATGTTGTATCCTAGTGAGGAGTTCTTGAAGATTCATAGAAATTACCCTAGTGATGGCATCCTCCCCAGCAATGTTAACAATGAAAACAAGATAAAATTTTATTTACGATTGGTCACCCATAGATATAAGATCATTATGGGAAAGAAGGAACCCCATTCCAGAAAATTGTTGTTTGGAAGTCCCACCACATTCAATTTCAGGTCTACCACGAACTTCCCCATCATCTGTTATTGACTCAATTGTAAGTGTAAAATGTGTTTTTCAATAGTTCATAAACATGTTATATTAGGGTCTCATGACATATAGATATTTACCTTGTTAGCTATATCACATACTCTCATAGAAGATCCTCAGTAATCATTTCTCTCACATGAATCTTTTGATTACTTGGAAAAAAGATCACAGAAAACTAACATGGCCACTAAAAAATGTCAGGGAGATGAAATATTTAGCAGCACATTCAATCGATTAGTCTGTAGGTGTGCTGTGACCCATGAATGGGTCAGGTCCCCCACCTCTACAACATATCACTCCACATCATCTAAAGAGATGTGAAATATATCTTTGGAATTCCCAATATTAGTAAGGGACCTATCATCCCTGATGAGATGCTGAAATATCACACAAAATAGGATATCTACATGTTTACATCCAAATTATCCTAGGCTTCATGGAAGATATATTTATTGGGGATATACATGAGATGTAACTACTTCCTGGGATCATGAACGAATGTTGTTAAGACCAATCTAGAAGGTTTACAATCAACATTATTCCAATTTAATAGAAACATTAATCCTGGTGTTACTCCTCTTTCTACACCTCTTTCATGTTTGGTCCCATGATATTCTAAGCTCACTACTACTATTGTACCCATTAAACCATCTCATTCGCTACGATGCCCTCTGACCACCAATTGACCACAACCTCACAATTTATGTGACATCCCATCATTATCATCGATATACAAGTATTTAATCATATCCCCAGGATATCTAGATAATCATTTTTGTGAATAATCATGTGTGAGGATATATGAAGTGGTAGGTGGCCACAACTTATTCCGCATCTGTCCATACTCACATGTCAGAACATGACAAATATACATCAACAATGAATGATATAATTCATACCTAACCTCGGAGTATACCTTTAGTCATAACCTATTCAGAAACCCAAGAATTCATAGAAACAATTTTGGATTTTACGATTCAAAGTTCGTCAAACAGGCGAATCCGGCCACTAATACCCCACCTCGATGTGCCAATAAGTATGATATCCACTCTATGGACCCTATTCCATCATCTTTCACCACTCCTATTGGTTGGGTAAATTGGGGAAATATAAAATTCTTCACTAGCCAAACATTAAACAACTCATCCATAAAACTCATCATGAATAAATGAATCCCCATGATGTTTACGATTGATGGAAATAATGTTGTTTTATGAGAATAAATATGGTTTTGATACTAAAACCCCCTATGTGTTCAGCCACCCAACTATACAAGAAATAAAAAGGCCCACATAGACAAAGTAGTTTATTATCTTAACTGATGTAAAGGATGAAATTTTATAATATCTCTAGTATCAATATAGACAAATTCATGGTTTTCCCAATGGAGAACATTACCTGCATTATAAAAGTGCTCGTCCACTTCTACATGGGAACATCAATTCCAAGAAGAATCCAACAAAAAATGAGGGCAACAATGAATCCTGCCACCCTGACTATGGGTTGAGCCTTAGTCATGATGATTTAGTCTGCCAACATCTAGTGGCTCACTTCTAGGATCCCCCATTAGAACATCTCCTTGATCTATTCATATCCCATATGACATGTATGAGGCTTAGTCAAAAACATATCTTTTGGATCCTCCCCATCATATAGATCCTCCCCTTCCACAAGCTCTACCATTGGTTGATTAAAAAGTATCCAAACACTATATTAATGGGTATCCCTCATCCATGGATTCTCTTTTTTGGTTCCCCACACCAGATCCCTCAACACCTTATCCAGGATAGGAAACTGCTCTTGGTCAACCCACACATTCCTTGTATGGAGGAACTCAACATACATTTCTCCTAGAATTGGTATTCCAAAAACATGACGAAGGTCGTAGAGGCTAAAACTGACCTCTCATGGATGTAGATGAAACATTTTGGTCCTCATTGACAATATTCTCAATAGTTCAGGCATGATATCTTGAGGACGGTAGACATAGAACCATGAACATAGTGATGCATCATATTAAAATACATACCTCAAATCCACTTAAAATTCAAAAAATGTAACACATTCTTAGTTATCCCAATACCAATAATCTATGAATTTTAATCCATGGAACATATCCCAGTTTTTATTCCACCCCTTAAGATGATTCCCCATTCCCCCTTTGAGAATCACAAAATATTGCGTTGGGATTACTCATTCTCGGGTATGGTTTTAGTAGTGCATGGTCTATCTATATATATATCATGAAAACCCTGTCCCATTGGAATTTCCCCAGTAATCCTCTATACGAGAAACAAGGTTTATCCCTTCTCACCATCGGTATGAAGACATCATCTCTCAACCCATACCTATTGAGCGACAACCTCCTTCAAAAAATGGTTACTTTCTTTGGGACACTATAAGTATAAACAATATTGCTTCTTGATCTGAGTCACTTCAAACACTTTAGATGATCATGTTGTTATTATCCACTTCTTCAAACTGAGTAGTTGTAGTGTTCACCTTTTGATCATCCATTTGATTTTGGACATAGTTATTTTTAATGTTTGTTTCATTAGGGTTCATCGTGAAGATCACTCACAAATATTTATAATTAATATCACATTCAGAAAGGCCACTTTATGAAAATGTGGTTCACGGTGTCTGGTTTGCTGAGAATCATCTATAGAGATATAGTCTAAAATTCTAGTTCAATAAGAAGAATTCACATAGCGTAGTTCATAGAGATCTTCAGAATCACAAAATGAGAGCAAAAAAATGTTTTTCATTACAAATTTTGAGGTGGATATAAGGGTCCCCCTATAGTGTTTATAGGTGTATGGAGGGTCTGAATTTTTAATGGCCTCCGTGGAGTGGTTTGTTTGAACAATATCCATGATTGAGCATCATGAGTGAGCTTCACAAATGGGAATTAATTGTCAATTATTGTCAATTATCCCTTAGAATATGATCCTTCATTTCCCCATCATCTCAAATTCTAAGGAGGGGGAATTATTTGTGCCAAAATATGCATTCCATGGATATAGTAAAGAACATAAGCTGGTTTATGATGAATTTTAGGTACAATGGCCCAAAATATCTCTACAGAGTCTGTTTCACAAGGCCCTGCTTCTTCCTGAGCAGTCAAAGCTCATGATGCTCCTGACAAGAAAGTCCCCTTTATAAATAAGAGAAGATATTACAACATTCCTCTATGTGTCTAAAAATGCTTCGCATCTGTGAGAAGAGTTTCTGTCTTATCTAGTCTAATAGATCTAGACCTATTCGAGAAAATTTGAAATCCCTCATGAAACAAATCAAATATTACTGAAACCCATTGTCTATAAATTCCCACATCATTCTAAATTGTAAGGTACTATTACTGACCATTAAAATTACAAATTGATCCGGATTCATGAATATTTTTAGCATACTGAACCAAAGTGTCTATGGATCATCCAATGTATGATATCTTCATGAAAACACTTCTCATGTGTTTCAGAAATCCTCCAACAAGGTCAAGATGACTTTCATAAAGGCATATAACCATCACGAAGGATTAATGGACCCTGTGGTACTCGAGGATTTGTGAAGAATTCATTCTTCATGATGCACTCCATTCAAAAACAATGACTTCCCTCTTAGTTGGGGACACCCTTTTTCACACATCCTACTTCTTCGTGACACCCCTAACCACCATGAATCACCAGATATTCACAAAGAAACTTCTTATAAGACCATGTTCTTCACAAAACCCCTCTCATGATACTCTTAATGATTCGTCCCTTATACTATCCATGATTCACAAATTTTTAGTTTCAAGGACCCCCACCTCCATATAGGAAATGTTCAGCTTCACCTCATGTACTGATGTGACATATACCACAAAATCTTAGTTACTCCCACTCTCCCACCCCATGTGTGTCTATATCTGTCCACCTATATATTGATTCTATTTATAAGTATCTAGTGTATGTTTATTCTAAGAAAAAGAACTCTAAAATGGACCTTGTTACTAGAAACTCCTTCATGGAAGTGAAAAATCAATTCCCCACCCAAAGGTGCACGAGCTATAGTCACATAAGCCCACATGGTGAGGAGTGATTCCACCCACATCTGATCTGCAAGATTTAAAACATCCTAATTTCACTTAATAGTCGATCAATGTTAATCTATATGAAAATTTGATCCGAACATGACATAAAATATATCTTTACCATACTCAGAAAGCACAATATTACTTGAATATGATTAAAAATGGATGACCCCACCTCATATCTCCCACAGAAGGAATGGGATTCCTCATGTATAATCATTATTTGATACCTCCATCTCTCTCACTACGACACCCAAACCCTCTATACCAGGTAGCTAACATGCATAAAACCCACCTCCGTCACTAATTAGTAATACTATTATGAATGGTATCCATGAAATTATCCCCACATACCCTTTAATTCAAACACAAGATGCTATTTATATGCGTGGTATGGGATGAACATAAAATGGATGTATCATGTACCACTCACATAGAATGAGATTCTACTGAAAAATATCCCATGAGTGAGCCCCACCAATATCTTTGTTTCTCCAAGTAGTACCCCAGCATCTGTCCACCAGCAGACAACATGAATCATGGAAAATTCCACTCTACTGATTCCTTAGGATTCTCACACTGAACTTAACTCACTTGGGATTAGAGGTTAGTGGTTATCATTACATCCTCATGATCCCAAACCTTAAAATGGGAATCATATTTTGTACAAGCCCCAACCTTATGATCTATGTGGGATTTGATTCCCATCTAATTGTTATATAGTGGAAGAATCTCGGAGGTCTAATAACAACAACCAAATTCAATATCATGTTCTCCATGACACATCCTCATTATGATCATGCCCCCAACCAAGAGACCAAATTTCTTCTGGTTACCTAGGTCAACACAATGAATAATCCCCATACCATATCCCATCAACAATCCATTCATGACACGACCATCCTTACCACAAATTGTAAATCTGTACAGATCTATCTAATCACTTGACCATAATGTTGAGGCATGAAACTAATAGTGTTTTTATCCCTGTCCTCTAAAAATGGATCGTTGGAGGACTATCTAAGGTTCAATCCCAACCCATGTTAATCCTAGGCAATCCTTATAAGGGACACACATCTTAAATCCATCTCAAAGGGATTTATGATCTATCCATTTGTGGGTCATCTCAATGGGTGTTCTCACCAAACCCCCTAGTGTTGCATATATTCCTCCCAATGATATACCTCTATAATCCATCACAGGGGAAATTCTACCCAATCCCATGGGTTCACCTCAAGGGGTGTCCCAACAAATGGTAATCATATGAGATACCTCTTTTGGTCATAACACTTTGAACAGTCTCAAGGGTTTTTCTAATCAATCCCTTTGGTTCTCCTCAAGGGGTGCCCTGACCAATAGTGAACCTGGATTCTCCCTCAAAGGGACACAACTCCAAGATCCACCTAAAGGGAAATATTGATACATTCCTCTAACATTTACCTCAAGGGGTGTCTCGGTCCATTCATCATCAATCTATATCATGGGGAATTCTGATCATCCTTTTGGGCGTATATTGATGGATGTTAATATCTATCCATTGACGCCTGCCTACATGAGGCAATATGATCCATTGGTAAACCTTTTTGGTGTGACATCATACATATTAAGGACAAACCTCCTTAATTTTCCTCAAATTGTATTCTGATCACCCATTATGTTCCACTAAGACATTAAGCTTGTTACCATCATGACCTCACAAGACATTAACCATATTCCTTTCTCCTCAAGACAATTAAATCATGACCCAATCTATCTTGATCAGAGGTCTTGATCTATCTCCACAGGATAAAGAACATATGACATAACACAAAATTAAAAAATAATTGAATCATGGGATTCCTGATCAAAAATCACTTCAATACTCATTCCCATAGTGTTAATTAACTCATGATCGACATGTGATGCCTTGGGATTGGATCCAAAGATTCTTTACTTGAGATTCCATTCCAAGAGGTAGAATATATGTGACCAGTGCTCCCAATATCCATAAATTCCCAACAATACTCAACGTGAAAACTCACATCACTGAAGGTTAATGAACTTTCAAGATGGAATTAGAGGGACCAGTCAGAATCAGTGCAACTAATCGGAGACCACAATGATATGACACCAGGAATGTGTTTCACAAATATGACCTAACTATATGAGGGATACCCATACTAGGGGACATGTTCCAAGGAGGAATCAAGGGAATGAAGAACCAACATCCCATCATCCGGTTTTCATCTAGGAGAATACATCAGTATTGAAATTGATGAAATATATATAGCCTTGGAAAGTGGGAAACAGGGGAATCAAAGAAGCCTGTGCACACATCCCTTGTGAAAACGTGCGGGGGAACCCCACTGAAATTGTTAGAAATTATAATGATATCATAAATATTACAAAATATTAATGATGAAATTTTTTTTACAAAATAAATTTATGGAATTTAATAAGAGAGACATGAAGGATAAATATTTTTAAAAAATTGAAATAATTATTATATCGATGTTCTCAAAAAGATCGTTTGAGGTGGTTAAGTAATGCAATGATCAGTTACTATTAATATTTTTAAAATAACGACAAAATCATATTATGAAAAAATAACCATTTTATAAATATAATATTTATTTTTTCATTATAACAATAAAACAAACCCTTTTATGTGTTAATAAAAATGTAATATGTTGTTTATAGAGGTGGTAGTCCACATTTATTCATTTTTGACATTTCCAACTTGAATTGACTTGGAGGTAATGAAAAAATCTAATAGTTTATCATTATTATATCACAAAATATTTAATAAATATTATATATATTAACTAAATATATCATTATCACCAATCATGTGAGGCGGTGGGGGGAAAAATAAATACATCCCCACATGGTGCGGATTGTCCACACATACACACGATAGAAAATTTCATCTTCAATACGATTGAAAAGGGGTAGAAAATAGTAATTCCATTACTATAATAACATTTAATTATAATAAATATACATATTTAATTATATTTGTTTTCTTATTAAATATTTTAATGTATTATAAGAAAAAATCATGTTGAGAGTATTTAGTTAAGACATATATCTTGTCATTGGATAACTTCCCTTGGATTACACCTTACTCCTTCTAGGATTGGTCTTTTGTTGAGACCATGATCTCTATGACATGTGGATGGATATTAAAATGGTATTTTATAGGGGTATTTTTAGATAATGTTCACAATGTGTGAGGAGAAGTTGGGAGGCGGATCCATTTATAAGGGAGAGGAGTGTCACCATTGTATATGATAAAAACATTGAAAATTAATAATTTTTTTGTCATGGAATATGAAACCATTTTCTCTATTTTAAAATATATGATATATTAATGTAAAAATAAACTCATCAAATAATATTTAGAAAATTTTTAATGATATTTGTTGATTTATCTATTAGTTTGACCCCCTCATTACCCATTTTTTACTTTTATTATTGTGGAAAACATTTACCAAGGTAATTATTCATAATGACTAAAAATAAAATGGAATTTGTTAGATAACATTAATATTTGGACTCCAAATATATAATACATTCTATAATTCATTTCCTATAATTGGTAGATATATATTCTAATGTAATCTTCCAAAACACATAAAAAAATTTAGAAAAAAGTATTTCTGTCACAAAAAATGAATTTTTATTTAATTAGGAAGAATTATATTCATTACTTGTGATTCCAAAAAACATAATTGGATCATTTTTAAAAAAATTAATGTTAAAATTTTAAAAATATTAAAAATGAATGACAACATCCAACCACAATATAACATGCAATGATACCAATAGATTTATTTAATATAATTAAATATAATTTTTCTCCCAAAAGGTCATGAATGGGTTTAAAACATCAATGTAATGTTTTTAAATTACCAAATATACTACTTAAATACATATTTTTTCAAGGAAAAGGGTTCAAAAATTTTATGTCATTCTCATATCCTAATTATATCCCTATTATTATGTTAATTGTAAAAAATATATACTAAATAATTAAACAAAAAATAATTCATTCCAAGAAATAAAAACACTACCCTAAGATAAATTTGACATTTTTATTTAAATAATAATGTTTATTTAATAAAATTTCAATTCAAAAATTTCGTAAATTTAATATTTTTTAAAATAAAAAGTATATATAAAAAATTATTTTATAAACATATGATAATTTTTAACATTAAGTTTTCATTAAATTATTTCATATTGATTAAAAAAGTTGATTATTTTTTTCATATTTTATACTCATAATTTATTAATTTTACCAACAATTTTAATAATATACTATTAATTTTAATGTTGTGTTATGTATATAATTTTTTTCCAAAACATATTTATTTAAACCAATACATGAAAAAATATTGGAATGTTACTATACACATCTCTCTTAGTGGGATTTCAAGGGATTTATTTTGGTTACCTTTATCGATTTTAACTAGCATGGTATAGTTTTACTTGATTTAATGATTTTAGAGAAGGATTTCGTGATATAATTTTTTGGATGTTAGGGTATGCGACACAAATCTGGTAAGGTTAAGTATAACGACCCATACTTTAGATAGATAAATATTACTTAAAAGTTGATGAATATTAATGAACAAATATAAAGATGTCACGATAGGATCATATAGGTATATTGTATTTATAAAAAGTGAGACATAAACAATTGTCTCATAAGACATTAATTTTATCCCACTGATTTTTTCATAACTAAACAACTTATTACATATCTTTCTTAATACCATTATTCATGTCTGAGGGTAAAGAAACATTTGTAAGGGTGGTATAAGATGATCTGTAAAGATAAAAAAGGGATATATCAATCATATCATAATCATAGTACATAATAACATAACATTTGAAAATCGTAGATTTCATATGAAAGGTCATCATATCATGGAATGTGATAAATCATGAATGTTCACAAGAATCAATGAATGTAATCTTAAAAGTCATAAAATAAGGAATGAAATGTTGTGGCATAAACATAAACATAGTAAGTCATTTCATATTAGTCAAGTCTAATTTCAAGACCATCATAGAAAACAGAGTCCATTTCTGATCTGAGTTAACTCATCTTTCCAGCCCTGTAATTTTGAACTTAGATCATTTATTATTCCATAAATGTATATCTCATGGGTTATAAATCTTTTCCCAACTAATTTTATGGATTTATTTTTCCCACAAATCTCACATTGAATTCATTATTACATGGTCTAAAAAAACATAAATCATTCCTCATAGAAAATCCTAAGAATAAAATGGATTTCATAAACATCATTCCTTCTTAATTTAATCGATGTAAAATAAAAGAATTTAATAAATTAAATACCATAAAAACCAGAAGAATAATAGGGATAGTATTCATAAAAAATAACCATGTTAAAAAATTCCATCTTAGATAGGAAATAATTTTTATTGAACACTTGAAATTAATTTTTGAGGAAAATATCATTTCATCTTCAAAAGCATTTTCTTTCTTCAAAATGTCAAATATTTTTAAAAGATAATAATTTATTTTTAAATATACTTTAAATCTTGTGAAGAATGATTAATACAAATATGTTGTTATGAAAATTTTAAAACCTTTCATTCCATATAAGTTAAATGCAATCATTCTTCTCGTACTTATGTCAGATAGATTAAAAAGTACATCGTATTAAAAAATGAAAAAAGACTCCTTTAATACAATTAAATAAATATTCATAAATAAGAAATATTTACTTTAAATAAAATATATAGGAAAAAATAGAATATTAAATTTTTAGGAAACATGGATGTGGATGATAAACATACTCCAGTGAATAGTTATGTTTAAACAATCTCAGAAAATAATGAGATGGCGAAATAATCCCAAACCTCAGGTCCTATTTTCTATGTATGTATCTGATCATACTATATAATTATTTAGATAACTTCCTTTAATTATTTCAGAATCATATACATATTTATTATATCATATATGATCATAATTTCATACGTTTGTTTATAATATTACTACTCGTCTATAGGGTGTTAACTTCATTATTTTCATATGCATGTTTGGTCTAATCAGTTGTTGTTCATATTATATGGATATATTTATATCATTTATATAATGATATTAATATAATATATATCATATTTAATCATCAAATTAATATATATAATAATTATTTAATGAAAATCATGTATAATGAACCACATCCCATCATAGAGATGGTAGGATGTATATACACATGAGCGACGATATGATTCACATATTTGTTGAATGGTATTGAAGTAGATGGTGAATAATACTTCATAAAAAATATATAGTTATAATAATCCTATATTGTTATTATCTCCATAAATGTACCAATCCATGTAAGGTGGTGGTGAAAAACATATTACACCATGACATAGAGATGGTAAGTCGTATGTTCGCACGCATGGTGATTTTCTTTTTCATAGGATGGATAGAAGATAGAATATTGTTGTTTCATAATCATAATAACATATCAGTATATATGTTATATTAGAGTTATTACATTATAATTAAAAAACTCATGAAGATAAAGTAGAAGAAGAAATAAATTTGAAAGAATCGGTAGATGAGATTACCTCTTCATTGACATGCTCCCTCTAAATCCATTTTTAAAGCACTAGGGTTCGCCTTTGAAGAAGACCAGAACCTATAGAATTTAACTAGTGATGTTGAGAAATGAAAAGAGATGTGGATGGCCAATCATGAAGGCTAATATTAAAGTTAATAGGTGTTGGAGGAGGTTCCCTTCTATAATTAAGGTGAGGGTGCATTTAGGATCTCTAAAAATATTAATTTATAATAAAATGAAACCCTATCCAAAAGAGCCAAAATGTCCCAATTTGGAATATTAGATGAATTATGGATGTAATATCATCATAATATAAATATTTGACATGATTTTTTTGACAATTAGAACCTTATCATTTTAATTAACACTAAGTTATTCTATTTAATTTTTATCTAGGTTAGCAAATATTTCAATATTAAAAGGATGAAATATTTAATTATTTAATTTGAATTAAACCATAAATAAATACCTCAAAACATTTTAGACCATATTATAATTGTTATATATTTTATGAAAATTATTTATGATATTTAAATTATTTAATAAAACATTATTTTTATAAACAATCAAGAGTTTCATTATTGATACTATTCAATTAATGTATTTTTAACAATATTAAAATAATATGATAACTTATAAAAAATTTATTTCCTATATATATATGAGTTCAAGAAAATATATAAAATTCATTCGAAATTATAATTATAAAAATTATATTTATTTTAATTTTTTTAATAATATTTATTTAATTTTTTAATTAATAAAATAACTACTACAATAGTTTTGTGTAATTTTTTGATATGATTATTTTTTAATAAAATATAAAAATAAAATACAATAAAAAATATAAATCCTTTATATTTCAGAAGAATACCTATAATTAAATTTATATTGGGAAAAATCAATCCTTAAAAATTTTATACTTATTAAAAGATGAATGTGACAAGTTTATCATCCCTATATGTAAAATAATATACGTTTTATTCTATATTCTACAAGGCTTCAAATGGTCAATACCTCTGCCTGGGGATGATTGTGGATGATATATACTGTACAAATATGATTTGGTAATGTTTTATCCTTTTAATTGTTATTATCAATTTAATAATAATTATTTTATTGATTTCTCATTAATTAAATAATTTATGTATCATTAATGTATACGTCTTTAAGGTAATTATTTATTTCGTAAAAATTAAAAATAATTTATCATGATTAAAAAAAATCTAAGATTTCAAATGAGTATTTATTTTCAAATTTATATTATGAATATTATTATATTAAAATGAAATAGTTATTAAAATTTGAGTAAGAAATATTAATCATTACTTTAAATAGAAAAATTAAATGTCTTAATCTCATCCAAGATACTTATAAATGACACTATTTCCACCCATTGTTTTTTTTGGTTGAATAAAACTAATACATTTTTATTAGTACAAGTTTTATTTTAATATCATAATATTATTTTTAGCCTTAATTACCTCAGTTAACCTTTTACATTATTAATACAAATTACAGAATATAGTATTCATAATGCCAAAATATAAAAGTAATATATTTACATAATTTTTACTTACTAATTAATCATATAGAATCTATTTTTAAAAATTCTATGAAAAAAAAGTTTAAGTAATTAATTTCAATTTAATCATGTTTTCAGAAAGAGAAAATGAGTTTTAAAAGATAAAACGTTACAAAATATAAAACTATCATTATATATGAATTCAATGTTAAATTAAATACCATGACATACATTATATTGAATGATGAAATATATTATATTAATACATTAAAACCAATAAATATTATAATTTAACCATTCAAATTAATTTAATGAAAAAAATTCGTTTTCAATTAAAATTTAGAATATTTTTAATATTTAACAAAACTTGAAAGTTACTTGAAAAATATCATAAACTAATCCAAAGTTAATCGTTATATTATACATTCAATGAAAAAATTTATGTTCTCATGTAAAAATTATTTGTGTGAGTTAAAATATTAATTTAATATAGGTTCTCTATTAAAAGGTGGAAAAAATACCCTTTTGAAAAATATAGGATTTTATACAACAAAAACGGTATATTCTTACCCTATGTCAAAAATATCTCTTTTTTGAATATCAATTTTATTTTATTAAATATATAAGAAATATATTTAATTAAATAAATTACTATTTCTATATATCTTAACAATAATAAAAATGTATAATTGGTTAATATTTTTCATTCACAATAAATTTTCATAAGTTAGTTATAATAATTCCTACTAACCTAGCAGCTAGGTTTTAATGGATATTTATACTAATGGTGTCACAAAGACCATTTAAACTCATGATTTATTAAAATGAAAGCTTTTGATGAATTAATATTATTTAAAGAAAATATTTCATAAAAACATCTGGGTTTTACATTCTACCACCCACAAACTGAATTTCACCCCTAAAATTAGTCACTTTGATACAAATAGATGAGCATACCTTAGCCTCATCACATCCTCATGTTCCCATGTGGTTTCCTCAATTTGGATGTTCCACCATAAATCATTAACCCAACTAGGGGTCTTGTTTCGTAGAAATTTTTCTCTATGATCCAGAATGTCTATTGGTTTTTCTTCTTAAGAAATATCTTTCTCTAGAGGTACATGTTCTATGTTTAGTACTTGTAAAGTATCATGTATGTAATTTCTCATGAGATATACATGGAACATCTCATGAACATGAGGGAGATTCCATGGAGGCACCAATCATTATTATACCTTCCTAGAACAATATAGAATTTCAGAAGGACAGATATATGTAGGGATCATATTTCTCTTCTATCCAAAACTCATTACTCACTTCCATGGAAATATTTTTAGAAATACCTTGTACCACACTTCAAACACTAGGACATTTCTTCAGTTTTCAATATAGATTAATTATTTAATCTAAGAATATATTATGATTTGTTGGATAGTTCTACCCTTTTCTTCCATTTCATCAACATAATCTCGTCCAAATAGATTTCTTTCCCCAAAATCATCCCAGTATGTTATAGTTATGCACTTCTTTAAACAGGGGTTCCATAAGTATGCATCTAAATAGTGGAGTGCGAGCTATTATTGTAAAAAAAATTCACCAAAGGTATGGGTTGATCCCAACCACCTTCAAAATCCATAGAGAAAGATATCATCATGTATTCTAGAGTTTGAATTCTCCTCTCAGACTTACCATATATTTGAGAATGATAAATAAAGCTGAAACATGTCTCTATATCCAGATCTATTTGAAGACTTCAGTAGAAAGTTGAGGTAATCCTTAGATCCAGATTAGATATAATGTAATTTGGTACTCCATGTAATCTAGAAACATCCTTTACATATATCCTTGAATGTTGGTCAAAAGATAATTCCACTTTTATAGAAATTAAGTGTTCCAAATTCTTAAGGAAATCAACTATAACACATATAGTATTATTTCTTTTAGATGTTTTGGGAATTATGAGGACAAGTTACATATTAATGTTTTCCAATTTCGATTCTAGAATGGGTAGTGATTGTGGCATCACCTTATACTTTTTTAAATCCTCCTTAACTATATAAAAACAAGCACCAAGAGACATAATTTTTAACATGTCTTTCCATTCCCACCCACCAGAAATAATCTTTTAGTTCCCAGTACATCTTTGTTCTTGTTGGATGAATAGAGACTGAAGAACTATAATCCTCATCCAAAATCTCATTATTTATTTCTAGTATGAGAGGAATATAACATGGTTCCTAAACCATACTATTCCTTCACAATCAGGGTTGAAATCAGGATCATTTTTCACTTTCTTTTGTAGCTCTAAATCTTCCTTCTGTGCCTCCTTATTCTTCACCTGTGTAGATGGTTGAACATGGAATTGAGAAAGATAATATTTCTCAAATTTCATTAATATTTCAGGGTCTATTATTTCCAAATCCATAATTATTATATCTTTTGTTTTCCTTGTCATTGATATGCTAGCATAGTCCCTTCGACTGAAAGAATCTTCAACCATGTTCACTTTCCCATGGTGGTAGTGTATTCAGAAGTCGTAATATTTAATCAACTCCAACCATATTCATTAACACATATTCATCTCCTTTGTGTGAAAATATACATTAAAATTTTATGATCATTAAAAATATCACACCTTTTATTGTAATGATACTTTATTCATATATTTAGTGAAACTATTATGAAAGTTAACTCCAAATCATGAGTTAAGTAATTTTTTTATGGATTCCAAATTTTCATGAGGAATAATCTATCACAGTATCATTTTTCATTATATCACAACCCATCAACTTCTGGTTTCATCATTTTAGGTCACAAACATTCCCCCATAGCAAGGTACTGTGAGCACAGGTGCACCGGATAACTTTATTTTTAGCTCTTTCAAATTTTCTTCACATTCCTTCGTCCACGCAAACTTAACACCTTTTTGAGTCAAATAGGTGATTTGATTAGATAATGTGAAAAAACTATTACAAATGGACGATAATATCAATACAAAATAAGAAAACTTTGGATCTCATTTACCATTGTTTGTTTTGATCAACTTTTAATAACTTTGGTTTTTTGGTTCCACAGATTTCCCATCTATGAAGATTATGTGACCCAAAAATGAATCTTTCTGAATCCATAATTCACACTTGATAAATTTTTCATAAAACTAATCCTTTATCAGGGTATTTATTACAATTCTCAAGTGATATTCATGCTCCACCTATCTCTTAAATTAGAAAAAAACATCGTCTATAAAGACTACCATAAACTGATTACAAGAGTCTCTAAAGAATCTATTTATTATATCCATAAATATAACATGACATATAATAAGACCAAAAGGCATAAATATAATTTTATAGTGTCCATACATTTTACGTGATGTCATCATTGGTATATCCTCCATCTTGAACCTTAGTTGACGATATCCTGAATGAAGATCAATTCTGGTAAATTATAGAGCTCTACGTAGTTGTCAAAAAAATTCATCATTTCTGGGAAGATGATATTTGTTCTTGATGTGGATCTTGTTATGTTCTCTATAATCAATGCAGAGTCTCGTTGATCTGTCATTTTTTTCAAAAAATACAATAGGTGTTCCCTAAGGTGATTTACCTGGACATACGAATCCCTTGTCAATATTCTCTTTGAGATAATTCTTCAATTCCTCCAACTCAAATTGGTCCATTCTATAAGGTGTTTATTAAATAGTCATAACACCTAGTATGAGTTATATTTAAAAATCAACAACATGATTCGATGGAAGACTCAATAATTATTTAAGAAATACATCATCAAACTCATGTTCAATGGTTGTAATCTTAATTATGAGTTTCTCTCCAACCATTTTAGATAGATATCCTTAAATTAAAAGAATCAAGAGCCATAAGATGGAAGGAATTTATACTTGAAAGTTATATTAATCCTTTCATCAATAGATGATAATTTTCTGATCTAGAATATGAAATGTGACTTCCCTTGAATGGCGATTAATATGACCTCAATACAGAGAAATCCAATACATTATAAGAATCACATAAAATTCCACTATATGAAGGATCACCAGATTTTTAGGAATCAATTTCCCACAAAATTCACCTCTAGAAGAATTAAAAACTTTTGATGTAACTGTTGTGAATTTATGGGTTTTTACAGCTAACTCAACATCTAATTATTGGGAAAATATAGATTTAACCTTAGAAAATTCAAAAAAAATAACACTGTATGTTGATGTAGAATCAAATAAAATATTTTCAACTTTATAGTGGTTGGTATCTATACCTTTCACCATTCCATTATTTTACTATAAATCACTGATAATTATTTGAAGTTACATCCCCTTTTCAATGCCCAAAAATATTTCTTACATCAATCCTCATCAATAACCCTTCGGTTTGGGAATTGATTTGAATAATTCCACATTTCCTTTCACTTGTAATATTGAAGTGTATGTGATTAATTCTGTTTATCCTTTTCTCTATTGGAATTATTAAACATATTTTCCCCATCACTTCAGAATTGATCATCATGATGACACTCTTTTCCACACCTAAAACATTTTCTAGTCACTTTATGAATATTTCATCCATGTTTCTTTCCTCACTTTGAGAATAAGGGAAAATCATCTTCTTTTCAGTGTGGTATTTTGTTTTTCCCTTGAATTCAATTTTTCTCTTCTTATCAACACCATATGAATAATAGGATACTAAAATCTCCATCTCAACCTTGAGATCATATCGAAGGATTTCTACTTAGCTTTTGAAGCCCCTTTTGAGACTTGGATTTATTCCACTAAAGAATCTAACTATTTTACTCTCATGTTTGATATCAATTCATGAACCATACCTTTAAAGTCTTGTATAATTTTCTCCATAGGTACCAAAAAAAGTCATATTCATTTTTCATAGGTTTATGGATCTCCTTCTACTTATTTGTTCAAAGAATATGAGGAAATTAATTATTGGAAATTATGTTCTTGAAATAATCATTTTCCATGGATTCAATTTCAATTCCTTGACTCACAATCTTGATATGGTTCCACCATTGATTAGATTCACCTTCCAAATGATAGACATCTAAGATGAATTTATATTATTTTGAACATTAGTGAACAAAAAATATATATTAAGTGGTACTCATCCATTATTCATCCACCAATGGATCAATAGAACCGCTTAAAAAGGTACACACTGCCTCGTGAAGGAATAAACATAATTTTGTTCCCTCATTTTCTCATTTGGATGTCGAAAATAATTTATAGTTTGAGAAAGTTATTTGAAAATATCTACCAAATATTTCATTCCTAATCCCATAAATTGTTTTTTTTTGTGGACAATCATTGCATTGCCCATCAATTTCAGTATTAATGGTGTTTCATTGGGTTCCGTCCATTGAATAAAACCATGAAGCATAGTGTGAGAAACACTATTCATAATGGAAAACCACACAATCAAGAATAAAATTTCAATTTAGGACACATTATCTTTTATCCTAGGTTATTTAATATCATTTCTAAACCACTATTATTGTATCCAATAATTTAACATATCCTTAGGGTTATTTACAATGGTTTTCTCATCCTATATTCCAATGTATAACTAAACCTTTCCTAGGAAACCAACTATAAGGACCCATACTTATCATACATATATATTATATAAAAATTGATGAATATTAATTAAAAATACAACAATTCCATGAAAAGACTATATAGGTATAGTTTAATTAGAAACTGGGAATTAGAAAAAACTAGTTCATAAGTCATCTTTATTATCTCCCACTTATTTCATCATAACTAGGCGCCTTTTTAACATATCATACCTAATACCCATCTCTTTTACATGGTGTAAAAAGTTATCAATGGGCGATCATAGAAGCTCATAAAGGGTAAAAAAGGGAGATATATATCATATCATAATTATAATACATAGATCATAACATTTGAAAATATTATCATCCATACAAAAGATCATGATATCATGCCATGTGATAAATCATTAATGTTCATAAGAATCGATGAATGTAATCCCAAACGTTATAACATAAGTCATGATATTTTTTGGCATATACATAAGCATAGAAAACAATTTCATATTAGTAAAGGCTAATTGTGAAGACCATCATTAAAGAAAATGTCCATTAATGATCCGAGTTCACTCATTGTCCTAGCCTTGTACTGCTGAATCGAGATCATTTCTCATTCCATCCATGTCTATATCAAGAGATATAAATCATTACCAAATGAATTAGAGGGAGATATATGTACCACAAATTTCATAATGAAATAATTACAACATGTTCTATTGAAATATAAATCATTCATCATAGAATAACCCAAGGAATAAAATGGGTTTCTTATGCATCATTCCATCAAAATATAATCTATGTAAAAATGTATTTAATAAATAACATTTCATAATAAAAATAATCAAACCATACGAATATTAGTGATTGAATACTTGAAAAATAACCCTATTAAATAATTCCATTTTTGATATAAAATAATTTTTATTAAACCCTTGAAATTAATTCTTGATGAAAATATCCATTCTTCTTCAAAAAATATTTATTTTCTAAAAATGATACACATTTTAAAAGAAAATAATTTCATTTAAAATAACCTTGAAATGTCGTAAATTAATCATCATGGAAATATGATATTATTAAAACATAAAACCCCATCATTCTGTATATTTTAAAATAAAACATTTTTTCTTAATTTTGTTAGATATGTCAAAAAATAACTCATATTGAAAAAAAAGAAATATTCTTGTCATTTCATTTAATAAAAATTGTCCAACTAATAAAATTTAATTAAAAAAATTATAATAAAATAAATAATATTACATATTTATGAAATGTGGTTGTGGATGATAAAAATACTCTATAAAATAATTATGTATAAAAAATCTCAGATAATAATGGGATTGGGAAATTATCCCTTACCTCAGGTATGATTTTTTGTATATATCTAAGCCTTGTGTATAATGATTTAAAAAATATAATTTACTTATTTAATATTCATTTTCACTTTTTTGATATCATATATGATCATATGATCATCTGTTTGTTAGTAGCACTACTACTCATCTATCGGGTGGTAACTTCTTTATTTTACTACGCATGTTTTTTCAGATACATTATTTTTCTTCTTATTTCAATATAGTTATATCATTTACATAATTATTTTTTTATAAAATATATCATATTTATTCATTCCATTATATTATATAGTCATTTTTAGTTTTGATCATATAGAATGAATCACATTGCATCGTGGAGATGGTATGCCCTACAAACGCATGAGTGAAAATATCATTACCATATTTGTTAAATGGTATTAAAGTGGGTGGTGTATAATATTTTAGAATTATTATAATGTTATAATAAACATATATAGTTATTACTTCTATCATTATCCTCATTCATGTAAGGTGGTAGGGAAAAATAGATTACAACACGTCATGGCGATGGTAAGCAGTATGTACGCAAGCGTGATGTTTTCTTTATTCATAGGATGGATAGAAGATTGAATTTGGTTATTTAATAATCATAATAAAATCTCAATATATAATTGATACTATAGATATTAAATTATAATGAAACAAATAAAGAAGATTTATTAGATGAAGAAATAAGTTTGAAATAATCAATAGGGGAGATTATCTCTTCTTCGATGGGATCCCTCTAAATCTCCCCTTAAGGCACTAGAGATAGACTTTTATGAAGACTTCAACTTGTACAATGTAAATATGGATGTTGATAAAGTAAAAAAGGAAGTTTATTTCTGAGAATTAAGGCTCAAAGGTAATTGAATAGGTGAGAGGGGAGGTGCCCTCTTATAATTGAGGTGAGGGGAAATTTTGGTATCTCCAAAAATATTAATTTATAATAAAATAAAACACTATCAAAAAACTGAAAATGTCACAAAACATCCCATAGGGCCTATACCTTGACTACCCCAAGCCTGCCTTCATTAGGCAAGGGGTTGGGAACTAGCATACAAAATGCATATCCCTATAACGGGAAGGAATTTTCTTTTAAACATGTACATACACACAATCCAAGAACACAACAAAAATAAAATATGAATTAAAATATTGTAGTAGAAGGGCACTAAATGTAAAGGGGCTGGAATAGAATCCCAATAGAAAATTACAATTATAAATGAAAGAGAAAAAAACTCATGGATTGTCCACCAAGGATCCTACTGGAAGGGTAGGTATATATCATCTCCAATGTACTCCACATCAGCTATTCTCCTCGGTGTACTACCTGGTCTTGGCTCCCTAATGTCTCAGCTCAGCTATTTTTCCTCTACACAAGACACAACAAGGTTTGGGCGAAGCCCATGTAGGGGTGAGTATAACAATGCTCTGTAGGGACTCTGAGACCCTTGAATGTCTCCAGAGTTCCACAAAGGAAAAACCATAAAGAAAGACCTCAAAAAAAATGCACGAAGATATTGTCATCTCACACCAGGTTTAAAAATCAGAGTTTAGGAATATAGATGATTAGTCAGATGATATATCATATTAATTCCATTAGATGATCCACAACTGATCCAAAAGAAGTTCTTTTATTATCGGCCCTCTATTAGACGTTAGTAGTTGTTCCACGATGGGCCACTGTAAGGCGGGTCCTCATAGGGTCACGCTACAGCTGATTCACACTTGGTAACTAGTTTCGGATCTACACAGGGTCACTAGAATACTGATCCACATTGGGATGCTATGATGTTGATCCACACATGGTCTCTGTATTGTTGATCCACACAGGGTCTGTATGATTCTGATCTACACAAGGTCACTCGATGTCAATCCACACAAGGTCACTTTTGTAGAGGTTGGTATGATTAGTCATATAGCTAGATCATCCCACTATGTAGTTTTTGATGCCAAAATTAATTGGTCGCTCTTCTAATTCATTTAAAAGCGAGACATTGGATTCCCGCTCACATCACGCTTGATTCTGGGAGAATCGATCTTCAAGCCATCAATCGTATTTCAACCAGTACATAGTCTCTCAAAAAAGCATACCCAAGTGACTGCCTCGTCGTAAGGGTACCAACATGATAGATGGTTCATCGATCAGATGTCGTGTCTGTGAGATATGTGCACATTTGTAAAAAGAATGCTATTGTATTTATGTATGATTCAACCTAATTAGTACGTCCAACACTGCCAAACCTCACTTAGAGTATCTTCAAAATACCTACTTGTCACAAGGGTCCTTATACCAAAGAAGGTGCTTCTATCGGACACCTGATCTGTTAATTACATTTTTGGTGAAATAGGGGTAATCACTCCTTGGTCTGGCCAGTCTCAGTCAGGCCCACCAGAATATGGCAAAGGGAAAACTTCCCAAAATTGATCCAAATGCCACTGTCAGCATGTCGAACGGACACCTGGTTCGTCAGTTACAAGTACTTCTTTATTAGGGGACCGGTTGGGTCTGCACCCGGTCCGACTTGGTCAGATCGTCCCAACGTAACAGGTCATGGGGTCTTCCTAACCCCACCCAGGTTCAGCACATTAAGATTCAGCCTGGTTCAATCGGTCCGGCCGTCGGGGTCGACCGAGTTTGGTTCGTTGTCCTCGGTCATGGTTGGACCAGCCCGTCAGGTGGGGATCCTCCAACCCGTACTGGCACACTTGGTCGTGGTTCTGGCCCCACCAGCTGGGCAGGTCCGGTCCGCTTAGCCAGACTATGTCCTGCCCGGTCCCCCAGAAGGCCTACCATTTTCTTCAACTGGCCTCATGGTTGTGGGGCCATTCCACCCAGCCGGTGGGATGCTACCCCACTTCATTACACCATTTTCCATTTGGTCGATATGTTTTTTCCAACGTTAGGCGGCACAGGATGCGCTGCCCCCTCTGGCCACAACCATTGCCGCCGGTGGTTCCTTACACCGAAGGCACCTACGGGCACCGCCCTTGTCCAGTGCAGCCAGCTAGGGTCGGCTGCCCTTGGCCACCACAACAAGCGAAGGCGTGCCACTTTCCACTACCTGTGGTCGGTGGTTGTTGGTCTCCTCTGGCCACCGCCAACCTCCGCCAACATGGCGCGTCAGCAGTTTCATCTGTGGGCCACTAGATGCTATCTAGTGGTCTGTTTTTTTATGTTGTCTACACCTATGGCCCTTCTGGGATACCACCATCATAGAATGAATGACTATTTCACATTGCCGTTGAGTTGGAAAAAGTGATCCTTGAAGTTCACATCATGAACCAAGCAGTAGAGGGCCCGAGCCATTTTTGATTTTGGTCCGCACCCTCTGCGTTACATGATAACAAGAGGAAGAGAAATTATCTCATCAAAGATGACTTCAAAATAAACCCCTACCTAGATTATAAGTCCACTAGAAGATGATCCACAGAACCACCTTCATCGTTGTTGTCTATTTGTGATTCAGTGAGGCTCATCACCGCTCGCTGGAACCTCTTACGTCCTGAAAATGGTTGGCGTCGCGGTAAATTTCCAGAGCTTCGTCGCTTGGTGAAGCTGTGTCAACCCACCTCACCGAGCATCATATAAATAGGAGGGGGAGTGGTGGTTAATGTCCCACATAATTTGTGAGGTTCATTTAATTAAAGACTTCCCAAATTTCAACGGTATAGTTAAAAACAAGGAGTGATTCCAATTAATGGATTGACATATTGTCGGCCACGCCACCCCTACTTGTCCATTGTAGGAAATAGAAAAGAGGAAAATAAATAAAATAACATAACATATTTTTTTTATTAACCTATCAAAATTCTCAAAAATTAACCATTTCACCTAACCTACTACAGTCAAAATGAAGCCTCCCTTAAGCGAATCATTGAGTTGCGGATTCAACGGTGCCCTCATATTATCAATCCTTGCACCGTTCGATAAGATAGAAAATGCCGCCCATGCATTTATAGAACGTACCATAAAAAAGTTCAAAAATTCATTCCGGGCACACTGGGCCTCAGAATCATGGCCTGGCAATTTTCTCAGACTTTTAATAATTCTATATATTTTTTACAAAATTTAATAGAAAATCTAGGTCTTTATATTCTCCACACCTTTAGTCATTTTGTCAATGAAATCCACAACATAGACTAAGTAAACAAATGGGGTACTGAGCACAAATCCAAGCCTCCCATTCCCATGTGCTCTCCTGGATGTTCTCATGCTTCATGTAAACACACACTAGAGGAATCGATCATCCATGAAGGTCCCTCTCCTGTTGATCTTCAATCTCTACTGGAACCTTCATAAATGTCTCCCCATCATCAATTTCCATATCGCACCATTCAAGAACGTGTAATGGATCATGCACATACTTACTCAGCTACGACACATAGAAAATTTCATGTACCTGATACATCTTTGGGGGAAGAACTAGGTGATGCGCCACCTATCCAAATCTCTTGAGAAACTGAAAGGGTCTGATGAACCTTGTAGACATCTTTCCGCCCCATCCAAATCGCTGCAAACCTTGTCGAGGATAGACCCGTAGGAAGACATGGTCTCCCTCCTCGAAATCCAAAGGTCTCCATCTCCTTTCAGCATAAGAATTATGTTTTCTCTATACAGTCTTCATCCGCACCTGGATGATATTCATCTTCTCAGTAGTAGCCCATACCAACTCTGTACTCATAAGAGATAACTCCCCAGGGTCTGTCCAGCATAGAGGTGATCTATATGGTTGAACGTTCAAGGCCTCAAATGGTGCCATACAAATAGGGGAGTGATATCTATTGCTGTATTCTAACTCTACCAGGGGTAGGTGATCCTCCCAAATATAGCCAAAATCTTAGACGCAATCAAAAAGAATGTCCTAATGTGTCTATAAGGTCCGCTCTTTCTGACCATCCGTCTGTGGATGAAAGGTAGTGCACAAAAGTAGCTCTGTCACGAACGCATCCTATAATACCTTCCACAACAAGTATATAAAACATGTTTCATGGTCTAATATGATCATCAATGGCACCCCATTAATCCATACAATTTTCTGTATGTAGAGTCATTCCAAACCCTCTAATGATCCCTGCCATCAGATGGGTAGGAAGTTGGCCGACTGGGTGATTCAGTCAATGATCACCCAAATAGAATCATGCCCCCTAGACATCTGTGGTAGCCCCATCGCGATGTTGATGGATATAACATCCCTCTTCCACTCCAGTACCTCATGTGGTTTTGCTAATCCTAATAGAAATTGATGCTCGGCCTTCACTTGCTGACAAGTGAGGAATCATGAAACAAACTGTGCCTCTACCATCTTTATCCGTGGCCACCTGTGCTGACGTTGGTGGTCCCGGTACTTCGTTGCTACAACAGGATGTACCACAAGATGGGAAGTATATAACTCTCTCAAAACCTCATCCTGTATCACATCTAGGACCATGGTGCATCCTTTGAATTTTATGAAATCCTCCCCACCTTCAAAAAATATATCAAGTGCATGTCTTGAGGATAACTGAGCATGTCATGTCTCACAATCAATTTCTTCAAGTTGTGCCTACCAAACTCACTGAAGAAGTGGGGGGGGGGGCGACATTCATAGACTGGAGGTAAGATACCCTATATCTATCCACAAAGGATATATGTAACAAGGCTAGATACCATGTCACCTCACACAAAAACTGTAGACCAGACCTTTTACTGAGTGCATTTTCTACAAAATTCCCCTTCCTAGGATTGTACACTATCTCAAAGTCACAGACCTGGAGGAAATCTAGCAAACTTTGCTATCTCGTGTTTAGGTCCTTCTTTAAAAATATATAACTGAGATTCTTGTGATAAGAGTAAATAGTAAACAGTTCACCCATTAAGTATTGTTGCCACATCTTCAAGGCGAAGACCACTACTGCTAACTCTAGGTCATGGGTAGCATAGTTCTGCTCATGTTGTCTCAACTGTCATGAACCATAGGATGTCAGTGCTCTCTCTTGTTTCAGTACACATCCATTTTTGGTCACTGATGCGTCATATTAGACTACATACTCAATGCCATATTCTTGTAGCCTCAATATGGGGGAACTCATCAGTCTCTACCTCATCTCTTGAAAACTCTGTTGGCATCTCCATCCATATGATGGGCTTTCCAATATTCGTCAATACTGACTAGGATACCGCAAAACATGAAAATTCATGAATGAATCTCCGATAGTACCCATCCATCCCTATGAAACATAACACCTCAGTAACACTCCTAGGTGTCTCCCAAGCATGCACAACCTCTATCTTTTCCAGATCCACTACAACTCCAGCCTCTAAGATAATGTTACCCATAATCTAGAGCTCCCATATCTAGAACTAAAACATCGAGATTTTAACATAATGTTGGTGCTCTCGGAGTGTATCCAGTACTATCTATAAAAGATAGGCATGATCCTCCTCCGATGTTGAGTATATCAACATGCCGTGGATGAAGACCAATACAAAGTAATCGATGAATGTCTAGAATATCCTGTTTATGGGTCCCATGAACAATACAGGGGAGTTGGTCAAATCGAATGGCATAACCAAGAAATCCTAGTGGCCATACCGACTTCTGAAGGCCATCTTCCTCACATCCCCATCTTGTACCAAATGATGATGATAGCCTGATCTGAGGCCTATCTTCAAAAACCAATGATCCCCCTTCAGCTAATCAAATAGATCATCAATCCTTGGAAGTGAATTATTGTTCTTCATGGTCACCTGGTTCAGGTGCCGATAATCTACACATAGCCTCAAACTCCAATATTCCTTGTTGATTAACAAAATCAGGGCTTCCCATAGAGAATCATTGGGGCTTATGAACCCCTTCCTCTAATAGTATTCCAGTTATACCCGTAACTCAAGAAGCCCTATGGGAGCCATCCGATATGCTGGTGTAGATATCGGTGTCGTCCCAGTGTAAATGTCGATGTAGAAGTCCATATTTATCTGATGAGGATTTCCCAGAACATCATCAGGGAATACATCGGCATACTAGCCCACCACTACAGGATACATCAAACTCTCAACATCAACTGCTCTAATGGTAAGGCTAGGCAACTAATGTGTGATAGGATTAACCCTCCTCCGGGTAAGTCAATCATGTGCTGCAAAGGTTCTCTTCTTACCTGTGTAGGAAAACCTGGTTCCATCCTCATGGAGACACTACACTGTGTGCCTAATACTGTCAATCTTAGCATGGACTGTGGATAACCAGTCCATTCCCAAGATGATGTCATAAGGCCTCAATTCCATTACTAGAAGATACCAGACGAAGCTCTCGCCTCCTATAGTAATATCACACTACAGGCACTAGTGCTTAATTTTCAAATCGTCTCCCATAATAGTATTTAATCCCAAGGGTTAAGCCAGCAACTCCACTGGAATCTCCGAACTCTAAATGAGATTTGTGGAAAAGAAAGAGTGAATGCCTCCATTTTCTATAAGTACTGCATCTAAGGTGGAGTAGACACATATCATATATTGAATCATCCCTGGAGTGTCGTGGTCATAGGCCTCAGATACTAGGAGCTGATCTCATCCCTATTCACATGTTCCTTATGGTCGGGGTGGACCACATGGTGGTGGTGATTGTAGAACCTCGAACCGTCTTCCACCACCTATTTCATGACCTTCTCCTTTTACACGTCTGCCGCCCAACAGACCACCTCTCTCAAATCTTTGCCTCTACCTTGGTAGTCCCTCAATCATCTTCTGATCGTCAGTGTGGTTGGTCAGGCAGTTGCGAACCATGTTCCCTTTCCCACTGCACACGAAGCATAATCTACTCCTCTACTAGAATGGTCTACCTCATAAGCCTCACACCTCCGACACTATATCCTAGGGTCATCCACCAGATGTTCTAGTCCACTTGGACCTCTATGTCATCTACCTACTACCATCCACATATGAATCTACTATGTGTCACCCAATGGTGGGTCTCACAGTCATTTTCTGCTTAGTAAGAACACTCTCCACCAAAAGTCCTCTCTCCATCACTCCAGCATGAGTCGGAATACTATGAGATGCCATCGAAACTCTGATCTCCCATTGGAGTCCCTACTCGAAGGTCCGAGCCTTGACGAAAGGTTCCCAATCCATGTTGGTAGAGTAGCATGAGAGTTCTATGAACCTATTTGAGTACTAGGCCATGATCAGACTCCCCTGATGCAAGTGTAGCATCTCTTGTATATGCATAAAGCATAAAGTCACTCGAATGAACTTGTCCCTGAAGAGGCCCTCTGAATCTACACAATTGAGGGTTTCCTAGTCATGTGTCTAGAGAGTTAGGCTCCACCATCTCCCTTCTACTCCCAAGGAAAATACCGGTAGCTATAATCACCATCTGGTTGGATAGTGTCCCAAAAAGGTGAAAAACTATGTCCACCACCTCTAGCGAGTCCTCAGCCGCCTGAAAATTCATCTCACCTTGGAACCTCAACGGCCTCTACCGTTGAAACTTGTCAAATGCGCTCAGTCGGAACACACCATCTACGGGTGGGGCTGGTGGAAATGGCATCCCAAGAGGTAGTGGTACTGCTGGTACACAACTCGAAGGTGCTAATTCTATAAGAGGTCCCCGAGGCCTCATTGATTGGTGGGCCGTCATTGCAAACTCCCACTAGATTCCTAGATGGTTGTCTACATGGAAAATCCTGAAAGGAAATAGGTGTGTAATGGTAAATAAGTTATACCTAGTGAGATGAAAAAAAGGGATCAAGAAATAAAACATTTCCAAAACACACACATTCAGTGTTTTCATGCACCAAGTCAGAAATTAGAATTCAGGGTCTTGGTGTATGGATAGGTCGTCTGCCGCACCAACACTAGACTCCCCAAACTAAAAACCACACTCAAAACACATAACACTATTGGTATAATAAAAAGATCAGAGTCCATGTTCTTCAGTAGAACTGACTCCTCTAATACCACTTGGTCACAAACAATCCCCTGGGGCTCGGGCTGTGACTAACCCAAGCCCTCCTTCTATAGGTCAAGGGTTGGAGACTAGCACCGAAAAGGTATATCTCTATAATGAGAAGGAATTGACATTAAACCTGTAAAAACATGCAATCTAAGAACACAAGAAGAAGAAACTATGAAGTAATCTACTGTAGTAAATGTTTACTTAAAGTAAAGGGGTCAAAATACATGCCTAACTGAAAAGTACAAGTACATCTGAAAAGATAAAGAAACTCTTGGATCATCTTCTAAGGATCCTACCTAAAAGGTAGGTACGGATTGTCTCCACAACACTCCACATTATCCTATCTTCTATGTGTGTTTCCTGGTCTGGGCTCCCTCTAGTCTCAACCCAGCTGCTCTTCATCTACACAAGACAAAACATGGGGCATGAAAAGCCTATGCAGGGGTAAGTGTAACAATACTTAGTAGGGACCCTGAGACCCCCAAAGGTCTCCTAGAATTCCAAAAAGTAATAACCACAAATTAAGACTTCATACACAAACCAACAATCAATAGTCAACTCACACCATGTATATAACTCAGAGATCAAAAATATAGATGACTCTTCATAAACTATATCATCTTAATTCCATTAGAAGTTCCACTACTAATCCAAAAGATGTTGTTCTACTATAGTTCCCCTCTTGGATGTAATTCGTTATTCCATGATGGGAAACTGTAAGGCCTGTCCTTGTCGGGTTATGCTATAGCTGATCCACACAAGGTTGTTAGTTGTAGATCCATATAGGGTTTCTAAAATAATGATCTACATAGGGTCGCTATGATGCTGATCAACATAGGGTCACTATTTTGCCAATCCACACAGGGTTTCAATGTTGCTAATCTACACAAGGTCTCTATGTTGATGATCCACACAGGGTATCTAGATGCCGATCCTCAGAGGGTCTCTAGAACATAGGTAGGGAAAATTAGTTGTATAGATAGATCCTCACACTATGAATTTTATGATGCCTACCTGCATTGGTTTGCCTTCTTCTTCATGTCAGATACATCCACTAGATGCTCTCTCATATCATGCTTGATTCAATGAGAACCGTTTCTCAAGCCATTAGTCATATTTCAACTAGTACATAGTCCCAATAAATTATAGTCAGGGGACTGACATGCCATATGGGTCCTAAAGTGATAGACCACACATCGATCAGACACCCAATCTGTTAGATATGGGTACTTTTGTAAAAAGGACCTAGTTGGATTCAAGTCTAATCCAACCCTAATCATATGTCAAAGTCTACCAAAACTTACTTAGAGTATCTCCAAAGGACCACCCCGTCATAAGGGTCCTTATTCCATAGATGGGGCGTTGACCAGACGACCAGTGTGTTAGTTACATTCCTTTCGTGAAACGGTGATGATTTTACCTCGGTCTGGCCCGGTTTGTTCAGGCCCACTGAAATATGCCCAAATGATCGCTTCTCGAAAGGGATCTCGATGCCACTAATGACATGTCGAACATAAACCCAGTTCATCAGTAATGAGAGTTTCATTATTCTGGGTCTGGTTGGGTTAGGGCCCGGTCTGAATCGGTCTGACCTGCCCAACGAAGTGGTTCATAGGGTCTACTTGACCCCATCTGGGTCTGGACCGTTAAGGTTCAGACCGGTTTAATGGGTCCAGCACATCAGGGATACCTTGGTTCAGTCCAAATGCCCAGGTTGTGGTTGGCCTGACCCACTGGGAGGGGCTCTTCCCCCTTGCACTGGCCCATTGGGCGGGTCCAGCCCAACCCACTGGGTGGGTCCAGTCCACTTGGCCAGCCCATGTCCAGCCTAGTCTGCGAGAAGGAGGACCATTTTCTTTCTTTGGCCTCACAGTTTCTGTGTCATTTCACACAACTAGTGGGGTGCTACCCAACCCCATTTAACGATCAGTTGTTTGGCCGACTAGGTTTCACCAATACAGTGTGGAGCATGACCCACCTCACCATCCTTCCTTGTCCTACTAGATGCAGCCGCTACCTCCAGCAGTGCCGCCTTTGTCCTGCTGGGCCACCTCAGGCCGACCATGCTTGGCTGCCGCGGCAAGCGACGATGCATTACTTTCCACCGCCCACAATAGGTCACTGTGGATCCCCTCCAACCACCTCCAACATGGCGCATCATTGGTTTCTTATGTGAAAAACTAGACGTGATCTGATGCTCCATTTTTTATGTTCTCTACACATATAGCCCTTCCGAGATATCGGCATCATAGCGTGAACCGCTATTTCACATTGCTGTCGAGCTTGTAAAATTGTTCCCCAAAGTTCACATCAAGAACTAAGAGATGGAGGGTCTGGGGCTTGTTTGTTTGGCCCGTGCCCTCTACATTACATGATTTCAAGCGGAAGAGAAATTAACACATCAAAGACAACACAAAAATAAACCCCCTACCTAGATTAGACATCCGTTGACAATGATCGACAGAACCACCCTCATCATTATTGTCGGTTCATGATACGGTGGTGCTCATCACCAATCTCTAGAACATGTCTCGTCTTCCATGTTGTGGGTGTCACAATACATTTCTAGAGTGTTGTTGCTTGGTGAAGCCGTGGAAAAACCCCTCTCTGAGCTCCACATAAATTTGAGGGGCGTGGTGGTTAATGCCCTGTGGAATTTATGAGCTCCATTTAATAAATGTACCTCTCAAATTCCAACGGTACTATTACAAATAATGAAGAGTCAAGCCAATTAATGGATTGACATCTTGTCAGTCCTGCCACCACGTCTTGTCTGTTGGAAGAAAAGAAAATGAGGAATAAAAAGAATATAACATAACATGTTATTTTTATTAATAATTCAAAAGTTTATAAAATTCTATTTTTCACCCAACCTATGGCGATTGAAGTGAATCCTCCCTTAAGCGAATCACGACGATGCGGATTCAGCAGTGCCCTCAGATTTTTAACCTGAGAATAAGTCCAAAAGATAGAAAATTCCACCCATGAATTTACTGAATGTACATTAAAAAGAGTTCAGAAGTTATTTCATGGCACACTGGATCTCAGAATAAAGCCTCTTCAATTTTCACAGACTCGTAATAATTACATAAACGAATAAATATTACATAGAAAATCTGGGTTGCTACATAAGAAATGTCCCAATTTCAATGTTGTGATCAGTTAGGGTTTTGATCTCACCATCCAATAATTTTTCTACAAGTTTTATCTCAATTTAAACATTATCATTTTACCAAACACATAGTTATTCTATTAAATGATTAAACATGGTAATGATATTTCAATATTAAAATGATACAATATTTACTTATTTAATGTAAATTATACCATAAATAAATACCTTAGAACATTTTAGACCATATAATACTTATTATATATCAATTAAAAATTATTTATGATTATTAAATAATTTAATAAACTTTATTTTGATGAACAATAAATAGTTTCCATTTTGATACTATTCAATTCATTGATGTTTGAAAATACTTACATAATAAGTTAACATTGAAAAAATTAATTTATTATATTTCTAATAGGACAAGGTAATCTATAAAATTAATTTGACATATAAATTATCCCAAATTATATTTATTTTATTATTTTTAATAATATTAATTTTATATTTCCTTTAATAAAATAATTACTAAAACAGTATTTTGTAATCATTTAATATTCATAGTTGTTGAATGAAAATGAAAAATAAAATAAAAAGAAATAGATAAATCCCTTAGATTTCATAACAATACTTATAATTAAATTTTTCATATGTAGAATACATCAGCAAAAATGACATACTTAATTAAACATGATTGTGGAATGTTTATCATCACTTTACATAAAAAATATAAGTGTCATAATATATTCTATAAGGCTCCAAATAGTCAATAATATGAACCACAGATGGTTATGATTAATATTTACCCATCAAATAAGATGTTTTCACGTTTTGGGCCTTTTAATGGTTATTATCATTTTAATAATATTTATTTTTAATGATTCATCACCAATTAAATATTTATGAATCATTAATTAATATTTTATTAATGTAATTATTTATTTCCTTACAATTAAAAATAAATTATCAAGATAAAAAAAGGATTTTATCTTTCAAATAAATATTTATAGTCAAAATTATATTATTTATAACCATATATTAAAATGATATAGTAATAAAATTTTGAGTAAGACAAGTAGAACCTTTCATTAAATAAAACAAATTAAATGTTTGAATCTCATCCATGTGGCTCCCAAAGATACCATTTCAACCCATGGATGATTTATTTAAAACAACACTCATCCAATGATACTAGGACAACTGCTAGGGTAATTTAATAATATTATTTTTACCCATAAATACATGATTTACACTTTTTCCATTTTAATAAAAATTACCCAAGTTACTTTTCATAATGCCCAAAAATAAAATGAAGTTATTTACCTAATTTAAACATAGTTATTCAAAATAAGGATTAAATTGTTCAAAATTTAAATCACAGAAGATTCAATAATTAATTTAAAATTAATCACGTTGTTAGAAATGGATAATTGGTTTTAAATGTAAAAATATTGGAGATGATTGAAATATTTGTACATCTGAATAAAATGTAAAATTAATGGTAATGAAATACAATATATTTGTTGATAAAAATATATTCTATTTATAAATTAAAACAATTAAATATTATAATATAACCATATAAATTATTTTTATGAAAAATTTGATTTCAATTAAAATTTAGTGTATTTTTTATATCAATCAAAACATAAAAGTTATTAGAAAAATATAAAAGACTCACCCAATGTGAATATTTATGTCCTAATTCCTAATAACATGTATTTTTTCATATAAAAATTATTAATGTGTTAAAATATTGTTTTAAAAGCTGTTCACAATTAAAATGTGAAAATTACCCATTTGGAAAATATATGTTTTTGTAAATCAATTAGGTTTTAATCAAACCATATGTCAAAAATTTCTATCGAATGAATAAAAAAATATTTTATTAAATATATCATAAATATATTTGACTAATATCATTTAATATATGTTAATAACTTAACAAAAATAAAAATATAAAATTTATTTATATTTTTCCTTCATAATTAATTTTCATAAGTTTGTTATACATGTTTACTCTAACCTAACGACTAGGTTATTGTGGTTATTTTATACTATGGGAATATCATGGTTAGTTTAAACTCAGTATTTCATGCAATGAAATCTAATGAAGAATTAAAATTATTTAACGAAAATATTTCATAAAAACATACTGGTTTTACAACAAGAGCAATATTGGGTGTGGTTAGAATTGTCACACGTGTGTCTAAAAAATGAATTATTTTAGTTGAGTTTTCAATTAGGATCATTATGAAAAAACATTTATCTTAATTTTTTGGAACCATCCATGTTTTATCTTCATATTTAAGTGGGTATGGTCTACTGTAATTTTTGGATGGGTAGTTTCCAATGATGTTTATGACATAATGTGTGAGTATATGGTCAGATCATTTGGAATTAGTTAGGTATGAATTATTTTATTGTAATATATTAATGGAATCATTCATTGTTACACCAAGGTTAGGGTTACATCAATCTTAGAGGGTTATTTAATTATTCTTGTTCATGTTTTCTAATATACATTCAACACAAAATCAAACCCATAAATAAAAAACACATCATGATCAATTGTATAAAACACTTGTCTTTATTTCACATTAATAAATATTTAATTACAAAATATTACACAAAATAAACCTTAAAATATCAATAATTATTGTGTCTTTGTGAATTACATACATTATATAATAACATAAAACATGAAATGAATCATCTTTATTGAAAACCTCCTTGAGACGGTGATATTATTCCATCAGAAGTATAACTGCATGGGATAACCTAATAACAAAATATAATGAATTAGTCTTAACTTACATTGACATTACATCAGATTGACATAATACTTAAAAAATTACAAAAATATACACCCAAATACATTATTATAGTAATACCTTTGGAAACTTGGGAAAAATTATTCTAACTTGGTGAAATTTCATCAATGTTTCCCACAAATATCTTCCACCATAGTATTTATACTTTAAAAAACATCTCTATACCCAGGGGAAGATAAACATAAGGAAGGGGTGAGCTCAAATTCAATGTAAGGGTAAATGAAATAAATGGGTAATAATATCATGAACATAATGGTATTATAATGTGATCATGATCATTAGATGATTATAACCTTCATATTAAAAATCATAATCAAGAATCATGGAATAATTATTTTTTGTTTGTAAGACATGAATCATAAAGAAATAATGAACATGACTTAAGAAGTCATAATATAAGAATTATACTTATAATTGTGAAAGACACATATGAATATAAAAACCCTATGTTAACATGATGAACTTTGTAACATGTTAAGCTTGGGATAATCACCGAGGTACCTACTTACAGCTTGGGATTCACTGCCATGTATCCTCTTGTTTTGGTCTCGGGATTTCATTACATGTACCCAATTATTTTGAGGATGGGAAGTCCTCCCATGTAACATCTTTATTCAGGATTGGGATGCACTCTCATGTACCCTTTGAGATCATATATCAAAGTGTCATTACCTAATTCATTAGAGGGAGATATAAGTCCCACCATCTTAAAATTAAATCATACATACATGTTCCACAATATCTTAAACAATCATATCATAACCCATGGAACGAAATGGGTATCATACACATGTAATCAGATCATAACCTATGGAAAAAGATACAAGTTTCATAATAATTTCATCAAAAGTGTATCCCATGGACAAAATTGGGTTTCAAAAGCATATATCCTGTAAATGGGAAACATGTTTTATAATCATAATTCTAATAAAACACAAGAAATTCAAATAAATAATTTAAAGGAAGCATGGATAATATCTCCAATAATACATCATTATCAACAATGTATGTAATTATATATGTGAAATAATTTTGAAACGTCTTTAAAAAAATTTCATGACTAAAAGATCCTTTCTCCATTGAAAAACGATTATTAAAATGTAAAAACTTTTGAAAATCATTTTCATGAAAATAAAAATGAAAGATTTTAAATGAATCATTTAAAATATTTTAAAATATTTTTTTCTTTTAAAACATGTATAGGCTTATTAAAACCATTTTAAAAACATTTTTCTTGAAAATATATAAAATAATCATGAAAACCACATGAAAAGAAAGTCCTTGAATAATAACATGAACACTTATAACGAAAACATTATACAATTTGAAAGAAAATACATTTAAAACCTATTTTAAATTATTTTTTCTTAAATTTATCATTTAAACATGCAATGGAAGATTAAACGAAATGACAGTGGGTATATCTGTATATGTTGTATGAGGTAAAACAAACAATCATTTTTCATTATAAAAATTAATAAAAAATTAATTTTATGAAAAGCGATTAGAATATTACTTTGAAAAAAATTAATGTATAAAAATATAAATATTTTTTTTAATAATCATAGGATATTATTAAAAAATTAATGTGATCCCTTTTCAGAAATCTGGTTTTCAAAGAGCACATATTTCTATCATAAGAGAGAGGTAAGGTCATATTTTCTTAAAATACATTTTCTTAAATACATTTTCTTAATTTTTTAAAGTAATAATGAGTGTAAAATGGTACTAATTAATGAATAAATAAATTTTAACCTTAGTAGAATAAATTTCTTGAGTTTCCATGA
The DNA here is from genome assembly GCA_963277665.1 of Viscum album. Classification (NCBI taxonomy): domain Eukaryota; kingdom Viridiplantae; phylum Streptophyta; class Magnoliopsida; order Santalales; family Viscaceae; genus Viscum; species Viscum album. The sequence continues at coordinate 669,988,460 of OY728159.1, read as the reverse complement.
AATATGGATCAGAAGTGTTCATTAATAAAAATGTGATCATAAATAATCTTAATAAATGGGGAAATTGTCTCAATAATCTCTGACCACATGGTATCTTTCAATAATACTCCCAATGTACGAAAATGAAATTAAATAGAGCATAAAATATCATGAAAATAGATGTATTCCTGATATAAAATTCCAATGGTATTTTATACACCTCAAATAAAAATATAGGTGTATAACATGGCACGTGTCTCAAAGAAGGAAAATTGAGACAAAATTACTTTAACCATTTGGTAAATTTTGAAACATACACCCCATGATAGAGATATCATATAATGGTTTTGTAAAAAGCAATATATTTTTGTATAATAAGAATATAATACATTCATGGTGATTATATACACAACACAGAAGAATTGAGCCATGCATAAGGCATGTATCTTCCAGAAATAAAGAGCGATATTAAATTCACTTTCATTATGTCTCGACTCTCTTCGTACTCATGAAAGATTAATGTATACTAATTTTAAATTAATTATAATTATTTTAAATAAGAGTATTATTATATTTAATACCATATATTTTTTATTATTCCCTTATTTTATGCACCTATTAACAGTTTTATATTAACGCTTCACTTCCGGTGTAATCCACTTTGATTTTTTCACGTGTATTAATTTGATATATCGTTAATCCCTATAATTATATATTTATTTTAAAAATATCAAAAATATATAAATATCATTTATTTTCAGTAAATTTTTAATATAATAATCCATAGAATATAGAATAAGGAAATGGAATACACCATTCATGGAGATGATAGGCTGTATATTCACATGAACTTTGTTTCTGTTTTATTATCATTTGAAAGGAATAATGTAAATGATATATATATATATATATAATTAATAAATTATAATTATAAAATCATATATATCAATTATATTTACTAAAACCGTCCTTAATAAATTCCATATGCTATCTGAATTAATCACATCGCTTTGAGGGACAGTAGTCCACAATTCTTAAAATGAAATTTTTGTATTTAAAAAAGATGAAAAGTATGAAGATTTGTGTTGTAATATAATGAAATAAGATTAAACAATTTATAAATATTATAAATATTATATGAAATCATATGTTACAATATAATTTTCACCATGAGAGGCAGTAAAATTAGAATGAATAATGATCGTTTTGTTTGTTAGTAGTTCGACATACATAAAAACAGTTTGTTTGTTACCCATTAAATGAATGTGTGTGTATGTTTAGTTCTAAATAATAGTATAAAATTTTCTTATTATATTTATTATAATGGTATTTTTAATAATAATCCCATAAAGAGAGTAGATGGGATGGATAATGAATATAAGATAATGGAGCATGAAGGACAATGTTGCCTATTCTTTGGGTAACTTCTTTTGGTTTTCCATAAAGGTATTAATTGAATTTATTTAATAACAAAGGGATGAATCAAGGATGAAATAAAGGATTAAAATTAGTTATTTGGGTAGATATTGGAAAAATCTATATTTCATGAGATGTGGGTGGAAGTTAGAGGAGAAGAGGAATTTTATAGTGGAGAAGGAGTGCCACTCTGGTAATATTTTAGAAAAAGGAAACCACATCAAAATTCCATTATTGATAGTGGATCCAATAATGGTCCATCTTCGATAAAAGGGATTATAGGGTCTTTATATGGTCATAAAGTGGATATTTTAAAATATTCTAGGTTTTATAATGCCTTATGTTTAGGGTTTATTCGTTCATTAAGATTAATTTAACATTAATCATTGTAATTAATTTTTGTTACGTTCAGTAATAATTTTGGTCAAAAAATAAAATGTACATATTAGAAATTATAAATTATGAGGATTAAAAAATTTTAATCCATTTTTATAAATTCCAAACTTATAATTGACAAAAATTTTCATAAATTTAATACCGGATACAAGAGGACGTAACAGGTAAAAACATTGAAATTTTTGGTATGATTTTATAACCAATTTCAACGTGAAATTGATTCCAATGACCAAAATTTTATTAAAGCTTAATAATTAAATATAATTAAAAATTAAAATAAATTAAAATATAATTTATCCTTATAAATAAATTAGATGAAAAAGTAGTGTTGAGTTAAATTTAAGTATTTTTCATTATTCATTAAAAATGAATCTTCATAGAAAAATACATAAATTCATTAGGAGCTAATTTTTATGTTTCTATTTCAAAAAATATGTTTATTTTTACATATAAAATTTCTTAAAGAACAAAATATTAGACTTATAATTGGTTCTCCATCATAATTTATTAAAAGTATATTAATTAGAATATATGGTTTTTGTATAAAATTTTGTTTGTTCTTATCATATGCATATCGAATATATTGGATTGATTAAAAAATATATTATTAAATAATATATATATATATATTACATAAATATAACTCACTAATTATAATTAATTTAATTTATTAGGATAAAATATCTTTTTGAGACTAAAATAGTTTTTTATAAAAATATTCCATTTATATTCAATTGGTTCTTATATTCATTATAAGTGATGAATTAATTTTATATTTTTGTAAACCATAGGTATTAATATGTCTGTTAAAACTATTAATAACAACTAAATTAATGTCTAGGTTTATCCTTAATATATTAAATTATAATATTTTAATAATCTACTGTAGTTTTGTAAAACTCAGTCTTGCGTGTTACACAGGCCATCGGGAAAATCCAGTCTTGTGTTTAATGTATGATAACAACATCATTCCGTATAGAGTAATCTAAAAATTATATTTTGTGTAATGCATGATTAAAACCACAATGAGCATGACTATATCCTAACATAGTGCTTTAATATATATATAAAATAACTATTTTTTGTGTTACGTGAAGTGAAAAATATTAAAGAAGTAAAAATATTTCAATATGATTATTTAAAAAATCATGGTTTGTTACATTATTCCACCGTAAAATGAATTAATCTCTAAAAATTCTCAAAGGTTATCAATTTCTTAATAATTTTGTGTTCCTTAAAAATAAATCCTCATCGTAAAAAAATGAACACTAAAAAATTCTTTAAAAAAGAAGGTTGGAACTATAAAGATTACCCAGAGTAGCACATAGTAGGGTTTCCATATATGAGAACAAAAGTGGAAAGTGAAAACATGGAAATGGAAGATAAATACAACTATCAAATTATGGATGAGAGTGATAGAGAACATGTTCAGGGGAAATTTAACAATAAAAAATCCATAAGTATATGATTACCTAAGGGTCCAATTGATTCTTTAAAATAGGTCGTACATGGATAACCTTATAGGTTTCAGGATCCTTTTCCCAGGGTTAAGGAATTTACAAGAGAAGATATAGTTAATATATTTAGTACAATCCAATCCTTTGTTTTCGGTGACAAAAATCCACTTCATCATTTATTCAAGGAAATGAAGGTGAATTTTTCAGTCCAAATTCATTAACATATAATGAGATCCATAAAGAGATTAATCTGTTTTGCCAACAATCTATTCGAAAAAAGTTAGAATAGGTCATCTAATATTTCTTAAATCTACACATGGTGAGATAATACCTCAATTATCACAACATCACCTGATAGTTATCTAAACATTTAATAAATGGTTATCCTTATAACCCTTCCAAAATTTAAATCACCTTTTATTCCATAAAAGTATCTTATCATAAATCAAATACATTTTCATTAGAAACTTTGCTCCATACTTGTATTGATATACTATAAAATTTTATTTTATTATTCCAAAATCGGTAAAGGATAAAATAATTACATGAAATATCACCAAAGGATGAACAATAGGACATTTATAGGGATTATTCATAAGAAATCAAACACAAAATTACAAAATAAATATGAGAGGATAAGCATTTATAAATTAACATTGTTAACATCATCCATTAAGAAGGAATAATCTTTCCCTTTTCCCATTGTCTATAAAGGTTTTTGTGGATTATCGTTCACATTAGTCCTTCGATCCAGGTACTTCTTAGTGTAATGATCAATATCCATGAAATTTATGAACTAAAGTGTGGGAGGTGCATCAAATAATAATTTATCAATATTTTCGTCAATATGTTACATTTTCCTATCACATATAAATTCAACCACTCAATTAACTTCACTTCCACACTAAAAAAAATTAGTATCAACCTTAATACAATTTCCTCCATGTTCATCCAATAATTTGTTCTTATTTGAAGGCTCATATTATTTTTTACATGGTTTTTATATTTTCTATTTAACTCCACCTTACATTTATTATAAAAACCATGAGATATATAAAAAATTCCAACCTCAATTTCTACATTCATATAGAATATATAACCACTTATTAATAGAAACTAGAGTATATTAAATTCAAGGCCTTTCAATGACTCGGATTCAGACCACCAATGAATTGATCAATTTTTCTTTTAGTTTGACTGATAATATTGGAAGATTACCTCACATGACTCATATTGTTTTCTTTATAAGAATTTATAGATTCATCATACTTCTGATTATGATCTAGTAATTACTTTTCCATATTCTTATGATGAATTTGTGCAAATTGATTAAATAAAATTATGTTGTTGAACTCATCCCAATTTATAGATTTAATTTCATATTATTTCCAAATATTCTTAATTATATTACACAACTAATCCACATCAATTTATAATTTATAAACATCAATTATTACTTTATCATTTTATGAACATTGGAGAATAGAAAATATATTGTAAGTGGTACTGGTCTATTATTTAGGAATAATTGGATCATAAGACCCACTAAAAGAATGTGTAAATTTCCACAAGATGGACTCAACATTTTTTTGTTTCCTCCTTTTCTCATTTTTTAGTCTTTCATGGTTTATATATGGATAAATTTGGGTGAGTGTAGCAACAAAACCTCTTATTAATTCTCCCACAAAAAGTTTTTTCATAGAAAGAAAATCATTGTATTTTGCACTATAATCACCATTAACACGGTTCCTTCCAGTCTATCCATTGACAAAAACCAAAAGATAAGAGTAAAAAATAGTTATTAGAGTGAGGAACCACATAATAATGAAAAAACATATATGATGTATAAATTATGAAACCTTATTTAATCTATTACACCGTAGGATTTTACTATATTAATTATAGAAAAACAATATTAAAATCATTCATGATAGTTCAGGAAGATTTTGTGAATTTATAAAGCATATCACCTAGGAGAGTCCAGCTTGGTGTGTTGTAAGGCCTCTTTTCATGTACCAGATTACCCCAAACTGAGACCGTGACATCTTATCGATGTTGTTACCCCTAGTTACATCAGGGATAGAGCCACATCCACAAATAGTAACCATATAAATATGTATTTCTAGGAAATCAATCACACTATCCCTTACCAAATATCTAGGAAATTTTCCAATAATTTTCTTTACCCATAGGATTATCCTTCGACATGTACATAGTTTTCACACTATGGTTTTTTCATCCTAGATTCTAAATTTTAACTAAACCTTTTCTCTGATACCAATTATAATGAAATTATATTAACATTCATTGATATTAAATAACTTTTTTGGAATACATAAAACATTATAAAAATAGACTCCAAAATACCAGACATTGGGAACATGGTAAAAAATCTTCTCGCTCAGTGAAATATCTTCATTGTTTCCCTCAATGATCTTCCCTCTTATTAGTTCTACATAAAAACCCTTTATTCATAACCTAGGTAAGAGAAACATAAGAAATGGGTGATCTCAAATGCTCAGAAAGGGTAAATAAATTAAATTTGTAAACATACACTGAAAATAAGGTTATGAGAACGTAATCATGATCATTAAAAGTTCATACCCCACATATCAAAAATCATAAACATGATTCCTGGAATAAATATTCATAGTTCATAAGACATGAATGATAAGGAAATAAAGAACATGATCAATGAAATCATAACATAAAAATATGACATGGAATAATGGTAGGCATAAAATCATATAAAAACCTTTTTTCAGGGGTTCCTACCAAGACCTTTGAAACATGTTTGGATTCTATTAATCAATTGTGTACCTACTTCAGCATTGGGATTCCCTCATGTGTACCCTCTTATTTTGTGCTTGGTAAGTCCTCACATGTGCCAAATTTTATGGGTATGGTATTTCTTCCCATGTACCCAAATTTTCAAGGTTTAAATTCCCTCCTATTTACACTTTGATCTCATAAAATATTCCTCATAACCCAATGCATTGGAGGGAGATACTGGTCCCATGCATCTCAGAATGAAATCATACATACATGTGCTATAATATTTTAAAAAATCAAATCCTAAAACATTGAATGAATTTGGTATTGTAAAAATTTAAGAACATCATAGCCTATAGAAAAAAGATATTGGTTTCATAATCATTTCAACAAAATCATAACCCTTGGAACGAAGCAGGTTTCAAAAGCACATATCCTCTAAAAGGAAAATGAGTTTCATAAATATAATTCCAATTAAACATAATGCATCCAATAAAATAATTGAATAGAAACTTTGATCATATACCCAATAAGGATTTAGTAAGACCAAAAAATGTCATCATAGATGGGAAATAATTTTGAAATATATTTAAGAAACACATCATGAGTAAATTTTCTTATATCCATTGAAAAATAATTCTTAAAATATAACACTATTTGATACCAATTTCCCAGAAAATAAAATTGGAAGACTTTAAAGCTAGCATTGAAGACATTTTGAAATCCTTTTACCATGGAAAACGTCAATTGAAGTTTAAATAACATTTGGAAGACATTTCCCCCTAAAAACATATAAAAGAAGAAAGAAAACATTTGGAGAACCCCTTTACTTGATTTATACTTTGAAAATTATCAATAATGATTGAAAATGGTTTGAAAGCAATTTCTTGGAAAATCAAAATTAAAAAAATTTTCATAAAAAGAAACCTTTTATACATTCAATTTAATATTAAAAGGATGGATGATAGATAATTTTGTACATGTCATATTAGATAAAAAGAACATTTATTTTTCAAGGTAAAAATGATAGAAAAAAAAAGAATTATTTTGAAAGTGAGAAGAATATTAAATTATATACATTGGTAAAAGAATAAAGGGTTAAAATGTAGCTAAATTATCAAATGAGATTTGTAGGAAATTCTTTGTATCCAATTTTTGAAATCAGGGATTTGAAAGAACCCAGATTGTTTACCCAAGAGAAAGGTATAATCATATTTTCATAAATATATTTTCTTACCAATATTAAGTAAAAAAGAGTTCAAAATGGTTATAATACATGAATACATCAAGACTAACTATATTAAAAGATATTTCATGAGTGTTTGTTAGATATATATCATAAGAGTTCATCAATAAAAATATGACTATAAAAAATCTTGATAAATGGTGAAATTATTTCAATAAACAATTACAACATGGTAACATTGAATCATACCCCCCATATTGGAAAATGAAAATAAATATGACTTATAATATAATTAAAATAAGTATATTCATGATAAAATTTTTAGAAATGAGTTTATACACCCTATATAAATATTTAGGTGTATAACATGGAATGTGTCTGAATAAAGGAAAATTGTGACAAAATTACTTTACCCATTCAGTAACATATGTAAATTATTCCCTGTAAAATAATTATTATGAAATGGTTATGTAAATTCATATATATTTAAGTATTATAGGAATATGATACATAAGTGTATCATATACATGACACAAAATAAGGTAGTGGTGAATAAGGAATGTATCATACCGAAATAAAAAGTGAGATGAAATTATCTTACCTTTTGTCTTGACTCTCTTTATACTCATACATGAATCATGTATAATAAGCTTTGGATTATTATTAATATTTTACATAATAATATTATTATATAAAATACCATATATGGTTTTATTATGACCTTATATTTCCCACTATTAAATAAAAATATGTAAAGGTTTAACATCGGGTAACATTTGTTTTGTTCTTCGCATGTGTATTAGTTTATTATATCTTTGGTCCATATAATTAAATATTTATTTAAATAATGTATTAAATTATATAAATATCATTTATATTCATTATATTTTTATTATCCTAATTTATAGGATATATAATTATGAGGTAGAATACACATTTCATATAGGTAGTAGGTCATACGTACGCATAAAAGTTGTTTCCATTTTATTGTAATATTTAAATGATGGTAGTAAAGGATATTTATGTATATATATAGTTATTATAGTAGCATTATTATATAATATATATCCTATATGTTCACTAATGTTATCATTAATACATTCCTTGTAGTGAGTGAATGAATCTTATCTCTTTGAGGGGGTGGTATTCCAAACTTATTAAAAAGAAATTATCATATTTACACAAGATAGAATGTATCGAGATATGTGCTATAAATTAATTACAGAAGAATGAAGAAATTATAAATATGATAAATATTATATAAAAATATTGTTTTTATAATAATTTCCTCCATGATTTGTGGTAAAGGAATAATTAAGAATCATCATTTTGTGAGGCGGTAGTTCTCCGTACACATAAACAACATGTTCACAACCCATTATTTGCAAGTGAGTGTTTTTCTAGGATGATATTATAGAATAAAAAAATATAATTATATTTTGGATACTATTTTTTTGTATAATAATAGAATAAAGAATGTGTATCAGATAGAGAATGAAAATAAGATAATGGAACTTGAGGGTGGATGTTACGTATTCTTTGGGTAACTCCTTTTGGTTTTCATCAAAGAACTTACATGGATTTCATTCTACCCATAGAAAGGCAAAAATAAGGGAGGTATTTTCGTGATATGCTTGGTCATATTTTTTATGATCTTATGTGTGTTTATATTTTTGTGAAAGAGGGAGGAGGGGAGGATTTTTATAGTGGAGGATGAGTGTCACTCTTGTAATATTTTGGAAAAGGTAATCCCTACTTACGTTTTCTTATTGAAATTGGATCCAATAATGGTAAATTGTAGATAAATGGAAGTATTGGGTATAAATATGTCTATTAAATAGATTATGGACGTGTTTCAAGATCATATTTGGTCTTCTGTTTTGGTTTTATCACTTTGTTAAGCATAATTTAACCTTAATCATTGTAATTAATTCTAATTACATTCACTAATATCAGTTTAAAACTAAATTCAAAATATTAGAAATTAGAGATTGTTATTATTGAAAATATTAAATCCAATTTTCCAATTTCCCCAAATATAAGCATTAGAAATTAATTTAAATTTAATCCTATAGATGGGATGACAAAGAGGGGATTTAAGTAAAAATGTTTAAAAGATTGTTTGGTTTTATAGACAATTTCATTGTGAAATTGATTCCAATGAACTAAATTGAATATATTTTTTAAAAAATTATCTATGTAAACCTCAAAATAAATTAAAAAATAATTCATCCTTATATATAAATTAGATGAAATATTTATTTTAAATTAATGTTTAGTATTTTTCATTATTATATAAAAATTAAACCTTCACATAAAATACCAAAACATCACCCTAAGCTAATCATTATGTTTCAATTTTAAAAATGAATTTTATTTTCACATAATTTTTTTTAAAAGTTCATTAATTTATATTTAAAATAAGATCTCCATCAAAAGGTGGTAAAAGTACCTTAAATAAAATATATGTTTTTATGTATAAAGTTTTTGTTTTTTATTATCTTATGCCTAAAATATATATTTAATGAGTATAAAACATATTTCATTGAATATGTAATATAAATATTACATTAACATCTTTCATGAATTTTAATTAATTAAATTTTTTACGGTAAAAAAACTTTGTGAGCATAACAATAGTTATTTATAAAAATAATCCCTTTATATTCAATTTGTTCTTATATTCATTATAACAAATGAATTAATTTTATATTTGAGTAAAAAATAGGTTTCCATAAGTTAGTTAGTACTATAAATAACTATTACCTTAATTTCTAGTTTATTTCTTTATAAATTATTTAGTAATATTTTTTAATATATTATTTTTTAGTAAAACACGACCTAGCATGTTATGTTTCTCGTTAAGGAAAGTTAGTCTTGCATATAACATAAATTAACATAAGTGTGCCTTATAGAGAATGTTAACCTTTATATTTAGTATATTTTATTATTAAACTCGAATTACATATAACACAAGAAAAAAATTATGCATAATTATATATAAAATAACTTTTTTAGGTGTTGTGTGAAATGAAAATATAAAAAATAATAAATTAATTGAAGAAAAATTATTCATAGAAGCTCAGGGTATTGCAAAAACATAAGAAGGTGGTGAGATATAAATCCGATTAAGTGAATAAACATTGAATAAATAGATACATGTAAAAAATTAGGCATATAAATGGTGAAAAAAGAGTGGAATCATAAATATAAATAATGATATATGATATAACATGATAATCATAAAGTGGGAAATGTGGAAATAACATAAAAAACAGAATCATAAACATAGATCAAAGAAACATCTCTTAATACATCATGTTGGACATATTCCCATTATGTAATCATGTTCACTCCCAGTCCCAACATGAAATATCATGATACTAAACATTACTAAATGCATTGGAGTGCTATCTGGGTACACTAATCATAATCATGTCATTATCATAGTTATGTTTGCCACATGGATCATACAACATGGATTAATTAATCATAATATTGTATTACATGATCAAGGAGTTTGGAATACATACATGCAATTCCAAAATAAAAAAGTATATGTGGATAAATATGAACATCCTTGATAGAAGATGTATATGATATTCACTACACAATTGGTTTGTCATGGAAAATCATAGTGATATTTTGGTAGCATAACGATGCCACAAAAAAAATTCATAAAAGTGGGTTGATGAGCGATTACTGGGTATAACCACACATAGACATAAAATCTGAATTAATAGGTACATGGAGAAAAATATATCAATAATATAACTTAAAATTAAAATGCATAAGGTAATGAAGAAACATGAATAACTTAGAGGATCTTAAATATTTTTTAGCATAGTATTGAGTGTACATAAAGGATTACATGAGAATTATAGTGAGTTAAAGGGGGACTCTCATAATTAATATATCAAATTTAAATTAATGTTTATATGTAAGAATATCTCCCGACATGATCAAACTTAAATTAAGAATCCTAACAAAAAATGGATGTTTGAAGGAAAACAGAGGAGATTTCTCCCTTAAAAAAATTAGACATAGTAACCACTTAGATAAAGGTCAAAATGAGAGAGGATAAATAATATCTCAAAAAATTATCATCAATTTGAATATAAAGGAATTTTCATAAATAAATGATAGTATAAATAATCTTAATTAAGAAGACAAATTTGATTGAAGGTGCTTCATTTGAAAGGAGGAGATGAATGTGTGGATCACTTACTTGATTCTGTGACTCCAATTTCTTGAGAGGGAATTAATGAGAGCTTGAGGGTGCCTTGGTATTACTCTAGGGAATAGAGAGTGGTTATTAGACATTTTAAAATGTGTTTCACTAAATATAAATGGTATATTATGTGGGATTATATAGGAAAAGAGGGAGGTTTCATTATAATTCTTATTTTGGAATCTACATAATAAAACATCCAAAACAAACAAAATATTCCATTTTTTTCAATAGTTTATACCATGTGAGAGTGTTATACATTATTTTATTAGGTAAATGGATGAAATAAATAAAATATCTCCTTTTATTATGTGTAGGTGAGTCAAACTCTTTAATAAAAAATTTTAAAATATTAAAATATAGTATATGTTATGGAGGATTCATAATGGCATCACAAAATAATTCAGATAAACATAAAATAAAATTATTTAATTGGTAAAACATATATTTTCTTTTGTATCTGATTTATATTAATTATTCATTTGGTTTCAGACATTATGATATTATAATACCCAAACTATATATATATGGTATTTAATTTTTACCCGAAAATTCGACTATCTTAAAAAATAATGAAAAATTATCCATTGGATAATTTCAATTGAATTAATCTAAAAAAAATTAAATTTAACTTAATAATTTTCAACATATTTTAATTTTCACTTATAAAATAATAACTGACATTTATTTCAAATTGAAAATGTTTCCAAATAATATTTTTCAAACCCATAAAAAATTACATTTGACTTCATAAAAATTATATGATAATTTATATTTGATAAAAATTATTTAATAATAATATTTTACTAAATTATAATTTAAAACATTAGTTCATAAAAATAAATTCCTTAATTGAATTTTAATATTACACAATATTACTATTAGTGTTTTATAGAATAGAATTCATTTATAAATAAAAAATAATAGAATGAAAAAATATTGATCATTCTATAAAAAACTATATACATAGTCATAATTATATTCCTTTCATACATATATATTTATTATGCCTGAAAAGTCCTTAAGAGTAAGGTTCGTGATGGTAGGACTTCCATGGGTTGGTTTAACGATCAGGGTTTTGTGTCGTGATTTCAATGATCATAAACTTATCTCTTAAATGGTTTCAATCATGCTTAATTATTTATATCTCATTTTGGTATTTGTTAAAGGAAAATACCAGATATTCTATATCCATCAGAAGCTCCGATGAATGTGATTTTTACAGTGCGATCCTACTAGTTGTGGACATCATTTCATTTTTATATGTTAATTAGATTGTTAAAACCCTCTATGTATAATGACCATGTGAGAACTATTCAACGACTATATCATCAAGGGTATATATATTTAACATTCATTTAAAAAAAATTGGATATAATTAAACTAACTAAATTCATTTTTTTCCAATAACCATATTACATAATGAGACATTTAATTGAATCGAAGGGGGAATTTTATTTATAATAATTTGGGTCATTAAAATATTACCCTTTTAAGAATCTTATCTTGTTAAATTTTATTTTCCCACACTGAAACAAATGAGGGTAATTTAATTTTATCACCTACTCTGGTTTCCATGTTTCTTCTTCAAACTTTTTGTTTCTCCATAACACATTGTAAAGAGGCATTGTCTTATCTCATAGACCATTTTATTTATTATATAAGATCATCAATGGCTTCTCTTTATTAAATAATCATTCTCCATTTCTACTAAATCTAGATTTAGTACATGTGAGAGATATAGTATGTACTTCTTCAAGATGGATACATTGAATACATCATTTACTTCAGATAGATTTGGTGGGAGTGCTAGTCGATATTCGACCGCTTTAATTAAATCAAGAACCTCATAGGGGCCGATGTTTCTTGGAATAAGATTTCCCTTCTTCCCAAACAACATCAATTTCGTCTCCGGTGATATGTGAAGGAATACATTGTCTCTACTATAAAACTATAGGTCAAATCAAATATTTTCAACAAATAAATTTTTTGACACTCTAAAATCTTGATGTGTTGCTGATTGATCTTAACCATTTCTATAAATTCCTCAACCATTGAGGGACCTAGCATTTTGTGCTCCACAAATTTATAGCAACACATAGGTGTTTGTCACCTCTTCCCATAGAGAGATTCAAAATGAGTTATTTGGAAGCTTGAGTATAAATATTTGTTATAATATAACTCTACTTGTGGAATATGTTCATCACATCCTCCTTTAAAATCAATAGAGAATTATCTCAATATTTCCTCAAGTGTTTGGATAGTTCACTCATATTGGCTATAACACCACAAACCCAGTTACCCAGAGTCGGTGCATTATTACATTACATTGGCATGATCATAAGAATGATCAAGTCTCGAAAGACTGATTAGTTTAGTAGCCTTGGAATAACTAGTTACATTCATAAAGTTTACATTACATCATAAAATTAAAACTACAACAATATAGTCTCCATAGTCCACACTCTTATCCCCTCATACTATCCATGCAGGTCATTGATAAAATACTTCTTCACATCCTAGGAAAAAAACATAGAAAAGGGTGAGATCAGATGCTCAGTAAGGATAACAATATAGCATAATCTTTCATAGATAAGCATAAACACTTAAGGAAATGTATAACTAAAACAAAATCATTTTAAAATTGAACTTCAGCATAATATGGAAAAGATAAAATAAAAAAAATCTATTTACTTATTCACATGGATATTCTACTAGTCGAATAATCACATGAAATATAAATAAGAACTTTCATAATGATGGAATGAATAATGCCAGACTATCATAACCATGTATCCAAGGCCCCGTGCCGAGACTACAAATAAGATTTTTTCAAGGCCTCGTGCCAAGACACTAGTTTGTCTCATGAGACCTACCAATGCATCGAGGAGCTATAGCAGGCTACACCCATCACTTATTAGTCCAATGCATTCCTCATATGAAAAGTTTGATATATTAAATAATCATTCGTATTAAACTAGCATACAAAAGATCAATACTAAATCAACAAACCATGAATGGTATAAAAATATCACATCCACAGTCAAACATAACTCATTCGATACAATATGGAAGATTGTATTGTATCAGAGTAATCTCAATCATGAATAATGAAGGATATTGACATAGATGAAAATAATTTCCAAAAATATATGAGAGTAATATCCCCCTTTTTCGTGAAATCATATAAAAGTCACACTATTTTTCAAGAAGCCATTTAAAAATAGATTTTTTAATCCATGTTTCCCATACCACTTTGAAACATTTAAAAGAAATTTTAATTTTAATACTTTAATGTCCATATGAATAAATTCATAAAACCATTTTTAATACATGGACATTAATGAGAAATATTTTGATGAATAAATCTTTAAAACACTTCAAAATGTATTTTAGTTAGAGTTTCTAACCAAAATAGAGACACTTGAATACAAATAATTTTTGTAATAAAAACGTTATAATATCATGAGAATAAAGGGATTCATGATATACTATGTCAATGTACATTATATACACCATATAAAAGTGATTTGGTTTATAACAACGAAGAAGTATCAATGGAATGTAAATTGAGATGAATTCTCATATAAAGACCATACCCTTAGGTTAAGGATAAATAAATGACATAATTATATGTGAAAAATATAAATACACTAAATATGATTGGATATTTAGTTTAAATCAATCATATGATATTCACACATATTCTTGTTAAAACAACACTAATGAATTGGATATTTAACTCAACAAATAGAGATTGAGTTAAAATTAATCCTATCAAGTTCATACAGATATACATGAGAATTTATCAATGGACTGATTATGTGTATAAGAATTATATACAAATGAGGGGAGTGGAAATTATGACATAATCAAATGAATAGTTATTCCACACATAATCGTGGAGTAAAATAATCAATGATGTATGCCTAAAGTCGAATGAGTGCAAATTGAAATTTCAAATTCCCTTATCGATTAGGTAAATTATGAAACATACAACCATGAATGAAGGATCATAAAATGATGATTTACATACTCATAAATTAATGTATCTTACACAATGAATACAATCATGGCCAGTACACACACCACATGCAATAAATAAGTGGTGAACAATGGAATTCTCACAGAATTAAAAGTGAGATAAGAAACCCCTTACCTTGTACTTTTCCTCGGTTGAGGGTAGGTTAAACTTATATATAATGTTTGAATTATTCTTATTAAATTATAAAATAATCATATACATCAATATGATATCATATATGATCTTTTAACATCGATTGTTAAAAATATCTTAGTATTGTCGTTGTTTCGGGTGTTAACTTACTCGTTTTCTTTTATATGATTTTTTATGTAAGCCATGTTTTCCATGTGTAGGTTGTATCTTTTTCATATCCAGAATTATATCAAGTCCATAAACATAATTTTTAAATCATAAAAATATAATTATACTTGAATGGATACGATGGAGAATGAATCTCATCGTGTTCGTGGAGACGGTAGTCCGTACGTACGCACGAGCGACAATATCTTTCTTTTAATATTAAAATAAAATTTAATTGGAAGTTATATCATATATAAAGAATCATTATAATGTTTTATTTATTATTTACATGAATTAGACATCATTATTATACCAATCCAAATAATAATGTTTTGAATAACAATTACACCATGACATGGAGACGGTAAGCCGTACGTACGCACATATGGTGACATGTCATTCAAACGGTGGATAGAATACTGAAATATTGTCATACCATGTTTATAATAACATGAAAGTATATATAATATTCTATAGTTTTTTTATGGTAATAACTAAGAAAGATGAAGTGGAAGAAGAATGGAACTTGAAAAACGGTGGTAAAATCATTACCTCTTCCTCGGGTTCTTCCTTTTCATTTGACCAAAGGGCTCCTTAGGTTGGATTTATGACTAATGGAAGGACTCTAGGATGAATTGAGTGAATTTTAGAGAGTATTTGGGAAGGGTTTGGACGATCTAAAAGGCTTTTAAGGTGTGAATTAATGAGAAGGGGGAGTGCCCTTTTATAAGAGGGGTGAGGGGCTCCTTTGAAAAAACTAGAAATATTATTTTATAATAAATTCATATTCAGTTTCTAATATCTCCAAAGTGGATTATTTAAAGGTTAAGGTGCGGATAGGTCGAAAACCATTCAACCAATAGGATTTAGACAGGTTTGGGTAACTATATTATCCTTATCATTAAGTATTATCTCTTAGTTAATTAGTTTCACTTTTACAATATCTTTTGTATTTTTATATTATATGGTTAATAAACATACAATATACATCCAAGATAACCCCAAGTGTTCAATTAATAATACAAATATCATGATATAAGTATCTTTTCTGATCCTTAGATTTTTAGAAATTTAATATCATTTAATAATATAATATTTGTTTTAAAAACACTTTCATGTCAATTTTGACACTATTCAACAATTGATTTTTTTAAATCATAAAAGCATTATTAATTCTAAAAAAGTTAATTAAATCAATCCTAACATGTCATATTATCATAGAAAATTATTTTTATTTATAAAAAGCCTCCAATTACATTTATTTGGGTATTAATAATATCAATTATTCTAATTTTTCAATAATTAGATAATTACTACATTACCATTTTGTCACAAATAAATTAACTTATATAATGTCTAAAAATTTTAAATAAAATACAATAATGTAGGAAATCTATTTATATTTCTAATTAATATTTATAGTCGAAAATCCAACATATATAACCCTATGTAATTTTTTTTTCTAAACGATATATGCTTATGTCATTTTTGTATTTATTTTAACTTAATTAAAATAAAGTGTCCCTATCACCGACAAGTGGCTCCATGGGGTCCCAAAATCGACCCAAATATTATCATTGTCGGAAATGTATCCACCAATAAGGTTAACACACATTTTAGGGTAATTTAGAATTATTATAATATTATATTTTAACCCTTATTTACCGGATTTACCCTTTAACCATGGTAAATAAAATATTTACCGAAGTAATTATTCCAAATGTATAAAAATAAAAGTTACCTATTTACACAATATGGACATCCTAATTCCAAATATGGAATCCATTTTTCCAAATTCAAAACACAGAAGTGGCAGAAATTAATTTTAAATTAATTCCCGTTGTTAAAACAAAAAGCGAGTTTTTTAGTGATAATAACTATCAAAAGATTGGCACTTTTTTATGTCTGGTTTAATTGTGAAATTATTTACAATGAAAAAAATTATATTAGATGGTAAAAATATTTTCTAAATATACATTAAAACCACTCAAATTCATAATTTATGAATAATAATTATTTCGATTAAAAAAGTTGTTTTTAATAAAAATTTAGTAATTTCCTCTATTCATCAAAATATGAAAGTTATCCCAAAAGTACCAAAATTTCACCCTAGGCTAATTTCGATATTCCGAATCCAATAATTAAGTCCATTTTGAGATATAGAATATATAAAATTTCAAAAGGTGGGTATTACTATTCATAATGGCTCCTTTGAGTGGTCGAGGTGTGTTAGAACTCAAAGTTGCATACAACGCGCACTACTGTATTAATCAAAGAGAAACATATCGTTGATGTTTGTGGTGTTATATTCTCCCCTATTTCAATAAATTGCATCCTCACAATTTTTAAAATTGGGCATTGGAATATAATGTAAAGTCCCACATCGGAAAAAGATTCAATAACACTATCTCTTTAATAGAATTAAAGTGAAGTACAAAGGTCACCAAAGATAACATATACTAGGATTCCATGTAGAAAAACATGGATATGGATGATAAAATAAGTGTCATGTTCTATTGGAGAGGGATAGAAAACATGATCAAGAGAAAGTTAAAAATAATAAAACCATAGAACTTGTGTTCGGACAAACGGTCATTAGTCTCCAGTAGTAAAAGTAAACAGACAACATTTTTTTTGTTTTATTTTACATTACATATGGATGAGGAATTAAATTCAGATATTGACTAAGAAAATAAAGAGATATAATTAA
Organism: Viscum album; assembly: GCA_963277665.1. Classification (NCBI taxonomy): domain Eukaryota; kingdom Viridiplantae; phylum Streptophyta; class Magnoliopsida; order Santalales; family Viscaceae; genus Viscum; species Viscum album. The sequence continues at coordinate 669,969,989 of OY728159.1, read as the reverse complement.
TTTTTATGTAGAGTTTCATTCTTTAATAAATTTACACCACTAACTCAATTTTTTAAACGATGAGTATTCAAGAAGACTTCGTCAAACTGGAAGAGTTAGAATAAACTTCTATAGAATCACATAATCTATGCAGGATAAACTATATATTTACATTGTATTTAGAGATTAATCAAAACCAAAATGGTTAGTAAAATATCTAATTATCCCCCAAAAGGATATTCCTTGAGAGAAATAAACACCAATCTTAATTTATAAAATCAATACCCCAATGTTAAATAAATTCCATTCAATAAACAATTGTCCTTAAAATCCTTCACTATAATCGAAACTAAAATTGAAACCGAAAACATAGAAGAATATGGTTATTTATTCTTCCAGGTTAAATTTTATCTCCAAATGACATCAACTACTCTTAAAGTAACATACTTATAAGTAATTAACCTAATCAAATATTCTCTACCATAGGTTAATCATTCCCAAATCACTATAAATCCACAATAAAAACATAGATAAAAGTACACCATTTCTCCTAAAATAAAATCCCATACTATTCTATTTTCATTGGGCATATAGTGTTCTCAACAAAGCGAACATCTTCCAAAATAACATTGATCACTTAATAACCAAATCATTTTCCTATACTAAGGGTATTCATTTGATAAGACATAAGAACCCAAATCAACTTATTATTTATCAATAAAATCATTTAACTAAAAATAATTAGTCACACTATCCAGGGACTTCACATAGTCCAGTGGTAGGTGATAAATCCCAATCTCACTTTGGTTGTGGGTTTGATTCCCACATCTTTGTCCGACGCGATGGGTTGTCACACAGTCTATGTGTTGTCATTTTTCAAAAACTATATTTTATAACATTACAAAAATAAGATAAATTCCTCAAAATAAACATAACATAATTTAACCACAAATGTTATATCATACCTTGCATTTTCATCCCAAAATATAATAACTTGTAATTTCCTCAAACCCAATGATCACATAAAACCAAATGGTTATTTATAACTATATCCTTAAGAGAAAGATAATTCTTCCTTAAATATAATTTTCACAGGATAAATTGAATGGTTACACATACAAGAGAAAATTCATCCAAAGTAATCCCATCAATAAAGAGCACTAACACTTTTAAACATTTCACCATTCATTTATTTCCACATAGGTTCTTCATTATATGTTCCTCAGGTTCCCACATTACCTCTTCCATCATATGATTTCTCCATAGAACTTTTACCAGACGAGTCATCCAGTTTCTCAACACTTGATCTTTGGTATGAAGAATTATAATAGGCTCTTCACAATAAGATAGATCGGGATCCTGTTCAAATTTTTCATAGCTGAGTACATGCGTTGGGTCATGCATGTAATGTGTCACTAGTGTTATGTGGAACACATCATAAACTTGGGAGAGACTAGGAAGAATTTCTTTTTGGTAGAATGTATTCAAGTGTCACAGTGGTACCTTTGGAATTTTTCAAAATCATATACTTCCTTTAACCAAAAACTCCTCATCCATCATGGATAATGTCGATGGAAGTATCGATGCATCAAAAAAAATAGGTATTTCTTATATATAATTTTGAGACATCGTCTTTGACATTTTTATTTAGAAAAATTCTTACTGATTCATCTTCAAATATTTTAAAATAAGGCTTTGGTAAATCAGTTTTTGTATGTCCCAAAAGTCAAAAATATATAATCTGATACATATAGGCTGCTAGAAGGTCTTCCTCTTCTGCAGCATCTAGAAAATCATTTAGTGCATTGTAATTTTGAGATAATGTGAGGAATTTGAAATGACCCTGATGGTACTTCCCATGCTTAGCATGGTAAGAAAGTTGAGAGTGAAATATTATCACAAAGTTGATACTTGATCCTTTAGAGAATCATGCAATGCTAAAAGAATTGGATGTCTCATAAAGTTGTTTTCATGTAACTTGGACATTTGAAAAAGTTTCAACATCATCTACGCATGACTTCTGGATATTAATTGTATGTAGTTCTTCAGGAAGAGTGAGAAGAGTTGTTCGTGATCTTTCTCCCTCCATGTTTTATCTATCAAAAAGAAAATACAAATACGGTTTTTGAATACTTATCTAATATGAATGTAAATAAATTATACATAATAAGATTATATTGTAATTGCACAACATATCCTAATTTGGGGTACCCTATGTTAAAATCTAGGTTAGACACTATTTATTTCTTGACATATATTCTTAGGGGCATTTTTTTATTCTCTTTATAATGGATCATACTAATCTTGTTAATTTTTCAAAGCATATCCCCTGGGAATGTTGTAACCAAGAGTGCAGCAAGGCCCATTTTTGTGCACCAGTTCCCGTTCGAGTCTATCTCAATGCTCTGTTTTAGGGTTTCACCCCTAGGTACTTCTATGCCCGAGCCTCCTCTACCTGCTCGTATCCAGACAGGGATGTATTTATTGGAAAACTCACAAAATCTAAACAATACGAAAATTCTAGGAAATTCTTCTATACTAATCATCAAAGTCTATCTTAGGGCTATGTGCTCTAATCAGAGTTTATCTAAATCTAGTTTCCAAGGTTTGTACTAAACTTCCACTGATACCAACTGTAACACCCCAACCCCAGTTAACCAGAGTCAGTGCATTATTACATAACATTGGCATGATCACAAGAAAGATCAATTCTTGAATGACCGATTAGTTTAGTAGCCTTAGAATAACTAGATACATTGATAAAGTTTACATTACAGCATAAAATAAAAACTACAACAATATAGTCTCCATAGTCCACACTCTTATTCCCTCATACTATCCATGCAGGTCATTCATAAAATACATCTTCACATCTCGGGAAAAATAAAACATAGAAAAGGGTGAGCTCAGATGCTCAGTAAGGATAACAATATAGCATAATCTTTCATAGATAAGCATAAACACTTAAAGAAATGTATAACTAAAACAAAAGCCTTTTAAACATGAAATTCAATATAATATGCAAAGATAAAATGAAATAATGACATTTACTTATTCACATGGATATTCATCTAGTTGAATAATCACATGAAATATCAATAAGAACCTTCATAATGATGGAATGCATAATGTCAGACTATCATAACCACGTAGCCAAGGCCTCGTGCCGAGACTACAAATAAGAGTTTGTCAAGGCCTCGTGCCAAGATACTAGTTTGTCTCATGAGACCTACCGTTGCATCGACGAGCTATAGCGGGCTCCACCCATCACTTACTAAGACCAATGCATTCCTCATATGAAAAGTTTGAAATATGACATAAACATTCGTATTAAATTAGTATACGAAATCTCAATACTTAATCGACAAACCATGAATGGTATAAAAATAGCACATCCACAGTCAAACATATCTCATTTGATACAATATGTAATATTGTATTGTATCAGATTAATCTCAATCAATAATAATGAAGGATATTGTCATAGAAGAAAATAATTGTCAAAAACTATTAGAGAGAAATATCCCCCTTTTTCGTGAAATGATTCAAAAGTCACACTATTTGTCAAGACACCATTTAAAAATAGATTTTTGAATCAAGGATTCCCATACCACATTGAAACATTTAAAACAAATTTTGATTTTAAAAAATTAATGTCCATATAAATAATCTTTTAATACCATTTTTAAGACATGGACATTAATTATAAATATTTAAATGAATAAATCTTTAAAACTCTTAAAAATGTATATTAGTTTGTGTTTCTAACCAAAAGAGAGACACTTTAATACAAATAATTGAGGTAATAAAAACATTATAATATCATGATAATAAAAGGGTTTCATGATATACTATGTCAAAGTACATTATATACACCATATAAAAGTGATTTGTTTTATAACAACAAAGAAGTCTCAATGGAATGTAAATTGAGATGAATTCTCTTATAAAGACCATATCCATAGGTTAAGGAAAAATCAACGACATAATTATGTGTGAAAAATATAAATAAATTCAATATGATTGGATTTTTAGTGTAAATCAATCAGATGACATTCACACATATTCTTGAAAAAACAACACCACTGAATTGGATATTTAACTCAACAAATGGAGATTGAGTTAAAATTAATTTTATCAAGTTCATATCGACAACTTTAGAATTTATAAATGGAGTGGTTATGTGTGTAACACCCTAGGTAAATAAATAATAGACATTTTCATATTTATCCATATTTGTGAATAAAATATTAATATGACTTTAAAGGGGACGCTATGCTCGATGGCGTACCCAACACGCAACAACGAGTTTCTTGGAAATCTTACGTTGCACTCTAATAATAAAATAATATTATTTTAAATGGTAGTTAATATGTAGCTGTTATAATGGCGGGAATAGATATAAGTAACTAAAATATGATTATATATGTTTTTTTAATGTTTTTACATTTATCCAATAAAAGCTAAAGGCTTAAAATACGGAAAGAATTAAATTTTAGGTGTATATGCCCTAGTTTTCACTAAAGGTTCACTTGTCGCCTTTTAATGGAGAAATGTCATTAAATATAGTTTTGATCACTCTTTTACATTCTTTTGGACCAAATAAAACTCTTATTAAGAATCGGGACATCAAATTTTAATTTGTGTAATTTTTTGGTATTTTTCCGATAAAGTTCATTTTTTAATGAATAGTGTAGAATGTTGTGTTTTAATTCAAAACCACTTTTTAATCTAATTTATTTATATGATTAGATAATATTTTGAATTGGTTTTAAAGTGAAATTAGAAAATATTTTTACCATTAAATCCAATAGTGGCCATTGGAATTAATTTCACTTTGAAATCAGACTTAAACTAGTGTCAATCTTTTGATACTTATTGTTTTATAAAAACACGCTATTTGCTCTGACAGCGGGAATTAATTATTAAATTAATTAATGTGACCTATATGATTTTAATTTTGTAAAATAGACTTCATTTTTTAATTCGGAATATCAAATATAGCTTAGGGTGAATTTTTGGTAATTTTCTGAAAAACTTCAATTTTTGATGAATAGTGAAACCACTAAGTGATAATCAAGCAAACTGATTTTTTAGTTAAATGAAAGTTTACCACTAATGTGTATTGAATTTTGAAAATCCGACATTCATGGTTGTCATTAAGATGTAAAATGTGGTTCAATGAGATTAAAATAATTTTTTGGTGAATAGTAACTTATTAAGTTTTTAATCGCGATTAGTGGTAATTAGTGTAGTTTAAGGTAGTAATGATATTATAAGAATGTTAAAACACCATGACACTTGTCCTAAACCTATTTGGAGAGTCATGGACGACCAAGACAAGCCATGGGACAACTTGGGGACCCCATTGAGCCACTTTAGTTGGAAAATGACAATAATATATTTTTATTTAATGTTAAAATTAAATTGACACAAAGATGAGTTGTTTTACTAAAACAGTTTTTATGTGGGGTTACAAAAGTCCAAATTTTGATTATAAATAGTCATTGGAAAGCTAAAAAAAATTTCCTACATCATAGTAATTTTTTTATAATTTTTAGACATTAAATAAAATAAATTATTTATGACATAATAATGATGCAGTGATGACATCATTATTTGACGATTTAAATAAAATGGAAAGATAATGTAAAATCTATGAACTAAACATGTCCAAAAATTATTGGATGGGTGGATTTCGAACCTTTATAACCTTAGACACAAATTTTATCAATTTGGGTCCTTTTAAATCCGAAAAACATTTTCAAATAAAGTAATATTTCCTTACTTTCCAAAAGTGCCCCTCCTCTCCTCTTATAAAAGGCCCCCACCTCTACCTCATTTCACATACTTATCAAGCCTTTGGCTCGGCCAACCCCTGCCCATTTACTCTCTCCACATCCCTATCCTCATCCTAGAGGATTCCCTTTGGGCATAATCCTTTCAAAGGAAGCCTTTTGGCTCAAATCAAAAGGAGTTACACTTTTAAAGGTAATTCATTCTCTAATGTTCATTTGTTTTATTTTGCTTCTCCAACCCCCTAAACTCTTTTTATTTTATTATTTTGTAACAACACCAGTATCTTCAATATACTAGAATGTTGTTATAAGATTTATTCGAGCTACACTCTCACACAACTACATGAAATGGTTAAAGAACATACGGTTTCCGTGGATGGAGAAATTCTGCCTCCCGAAACGATGATTGTTCAATACTCATTTAACACCTAAAAGGTGGCCATTATGATGTCACTATTTTTATATATGATATAATAATATGTTTATATTTTACTTATGCTTCTGTATTTTTCATTTTTGTCTTACCTTTATGGCTTCCATTATGGGTATACGCGATATCTTCATTTTAGGAAGTGCGGACTACCGCCCCCTCAAAGTGATTTGATTTGTTAAATACCATATATGGGACGTATAAAGGATGGAACTATTATATTATATATGATATTATACTGGAATTATAATACCTTTATATCATTATTATTCCATTCTATAAAATACGAAATAGAAATGAAAGTAGCGTTCATGCGTACGTACGGCTTACCGTCTCCATGAACGGTGCATTTCACTTCTTACCTCCAAATGATTATGTAATGTTATAAATTCATGCATGTACTGGATATATATGACATACATGATATCTACATAATGAATACAATTCTGGATATAATAAACATTTGGCCACATGAACAACATGTAATTGTAAGAAGTCCACTTTCGACTTAAGAACCAAATATCGACAAAACAATAATTATTAACTTAATGATTACATAGTGTTTATAATAATAAAATAAGTGATATAAAAGAAATAATAAGATTGAAAAAGGTTATTAATCAAGTAGAAATTAACTCAAGTTTATTATTCAGGAGATTAAAGAACGATCGAGTCAAGTCGGACCCGAGGTAAGGGATCCTACAACTCTCTTTCTTTTAAGTACACTCTTTTATGTCATTTCTTTTAATATCATATTTCTTATGATTGGGATGTTCTTTTATATTACTCCTACTGTAATTTTTATGTTCATGTGATGAGAGACCCTATTCCCTCCCATCAATCCATTTTGGAAGTTTTGAGTGGCACCGTTAGGCTGCCGAACTTTCGTAAGAGATCTAACCTCTCTTTCTTTTTAAGTACTCTCCTTTATGTCACTTCTTTTAAGTTCCTATTTGTAATGTTGGGGGATGTAATTTATATTCCTCTTTCTGTAAATTTTATTGTAATGTTATGAGATACCCTATTTGATCTCATCAATCCCTATTCGGAAGTTTTATGTGGCGTCGTTAGGCTGCCGAGAGTTCGTAAGGGATTTTTCATCTCACATTTATTCCCGTGAGATTTATGCTACATTTGCCACAAATTCCATTGAGTGGTGTATGTTCTGCCCATTATTATACTCTTTGTGTAATATACTTTCGTTTATGAGTATTTACATCAATGATTTATTGTCCTTCTTTCCTGGGGTGTATGTTTTGAAAGATACCCAAGTCGGTAAGGGAACCTTTCACCCTCCTCTTTTTTAAAAGACTTATTTTGTTGGGTGTTTTAATTTACATATTTTTTTGTTAGGATATGTTCTCATATATCCTTATTGATGTAAATTTTATGTCCAAGTGATGATATACACTTTTTATCTCTCATCAACTCCTTTTGATGTGATGCCGTTAGGCTGTCAAGGGAACTTTTTAACCCAATTTCGATTTTTTTGGGTTCAACATGTGGTCATTGAATATGTCATCCATTGAATATGTGTGAATGAAATTTTATTGTTTTACACTTGATATCCTCTTATATTGGGTGTATTTATATTTTTCACACATATTTTTGAGATTGATTTGTCCTTAATTTAAGGATACCTTCTTTATAAGGGATTTCATCACATTTGACATTTCTATTGAGGGTTCATTGTTGTTATGCACCAATTCACTCTTATATGGTGTATATACTGTCCTTTGGAGTATTATATCATGAATCCATTTATTCTCATGATATTATAAAGTTCTGACTAAATGTTATTCCTCAATTATTATATTCAAGTGTCTCTGATTTTGGTAAAACCCCTTTAACCGAAATATCATTTTAAATGTTTTAATTATTTGTTCTTATTAATATCCATGTTTTCAAAATGGTTTTAAGGATTTATTTATATGGATATTAATGGTTTAAAATTTTAAAAGCTTCAAGGGGGTATGGGACACTTTGATTAAAAAATCTCATTATTAAATGTTTTAAATGGTTTTGGAAATGGTTTCTTTTTGAATGGATTCATTATCTCAATATACTAAAATGTTATATTGTGATGTGGAAATGTTATGTTTCCTTTATGCATGTTTTATGTGATACGTTATGGTTCTTGGGAATTATTATGAAGACGGGTGGTTCCGTGATAAACTGAGGGCGGGTGAGCCCGATATAGCTCTCCAATGCAATGGGTAACGCGAAGGAGTGAAACGTTAAGTTTTCTCCGAAGAGATTTAGGGAATATACTGTGATGGGTATTCCAAACGTAACCAATAGGGTTACTCCCTACGTAATAATGTTATGAATTCCTCAAGTTACCTTTATGTCTTATGTTTTCTATGATTTATTCATGGTTTGATGAGGTATGTTAAAGTGCCTTTGTTTTATGGGTAAAGTATGATTTCATTCTTATGTATTTATGAACTCATGTTTCCTTTCCATATTTTTATAACCCTTACTGAGCTTTTTATGCTCATCCCAATTTTTTGAAATGTTTTTCACAGGTCAAGGGAAAGGTACATGATGTGATGATAGTGTCAAGGATGTGTCAAGAAAGAATCTGTGATATATTTTAAATATGTTTCCGGTGATGGGAAGAATGAATATTGTCTTTTATGTAACCACTTTGTTTAAATGTGGAATGTAATGCAAGTTTCATGATCTAATTCTCTAAAACTCTAAATCTGAAAAGATCCTCAATGTGTAATCTTGTAATAATTCAAGATTAAATAAGGTTTAAGGCTAGGGCCTTATAGTTGGTATCAGAGGTCGGTTTAGATAACTTTGGAGGTTAGTGTACTCTTTAAGCATAAGTGACATTACCATAATGGTTAGGATTTCAGAAAGAGTCCTAGTTTTAGATAAAGTGAATGAGTAAGTGTATCATAGTGTTTATCTTCCTCATTAGTAAATGATGGTTTTGTTGATATACTCACACTAACCTTTTTGGTTTTAGTAAATGGTTGGATCTAGCAGGCACCAAAGTAACAGTGGATGTGAAGGAGACTGTAATAGTTTTTTGAGCAAACAACTGAATGATATGGGAGCTGCAATGAGAACTCTTCTGATTATCCTCAACCAACTATCTGGAGTCATGATTGACCACCTAAACCATGGAGTTTTCTCTAAGGCATCATATATGCAAGAAACAAATCCCTACGGAAGTAGAGGTAATAATCATAAAGGTATGTGTGTTCAAAAACCTATGTGTCAAAGATGTGGAAAGAAACACCTAGGAAAATGTTTCAAAGGGACAGAAATATGCTATAGATGTGGAAATGAAGGTCGAAAAGCAAGAACCTTCCATGGAAAAAGGAAGCATCCAGTTGACTCGAGGAAAGGGAAGGAAGTTATTTCTGAGGGATAAATTGAATGTTTTAAATGTGGTGTGCATGGTCATTATGCAAACACATGTTCTATGAAGAAGTTTCGTGAATGGGGTCACCAAGAGAGTACAAATGTTCGTTTACCAATACCTAATGCCATTCCTATTGAGGATGAAGAAACTGACAATGAACAATCAAAGGTATGTACTATTTCATGACTATTGTTTTCCTATTTTGGAATCTTAGGATATGATTCATGATTTTTTTTGTAGGAAAGAGGTATTTCGGAATAGGTTGGAAAGGAATGGATAATGGATCATGAAGAATGTTGAATGAGTAAGATGTCAAAATATAAGGGCTTCAAGAGTTATGGTGAAATTCTTAAGTGTATCAAGTCTCTTTTGATGATGGGGATACATTAGAAGACTTTTTATATTATGTGTAACCTTGATGTTTAATATAGGCAAATTTTATCCAAGGAATAGTTATCTTTTCTTTTGTGGACATAGTTATAAAGAACCATTTGGGTTTATATGATCCTTACTTTTGAGGAAATTATGGGTTACTAAATGTTATGATTGAAGTGAAAGGCATGAGATAAAATTTAGGTTAAAATATGTTATGAATATTTTTGAAGATTTTATCTCGTTTTGGGGAATGTTTTCAGAATTATATAGTTTTGAAAAAACGACAACATGCAGACCGTGTGACACCCCGTCGCGTCGGACAAAGCTGCGGCAATCGAACCCACAACCAAAGTGCGACTGGTATTTATCGCCTACCACTGGACTACGTGAAGTCCCTGGTTAGTTTGACTGATTCATTCTAGTTATATGATTTTATGAATTAAGAGTAAGTTGATTTTGGGTTATTTATAAAAATGATTAACCTATCATGGAGGATATGTGATTAGGTTAATTACTTTTCAATACGAGACTTTAGGAGCAACTAATGGTGTTTGGAGATAAATGTTACGATTTAACTTGGAAGACTATGTGACTAAATCCTTAAAATATTTGGGTTTCAATATTATATTGGTTTACTTTGAAGAATTTTATGGACAAATTGTTTATCGGATGGTCCTCATTGAACTTTGTGTTTTTTTTGGACAAATTTTGAGATTAAGAATAGATTTTCTTTTTATAAAGGGTTATCCTTTTCTAGATTATCTGATCTTCTAGTAACCTTTTTGGTTTTAGTTTTGGTTATGGTTTGAAGACATGGGAAATGTGTAGTTCTTTTTTTAGGTGCTCCTCTAGAAGTTGTTTATAGTACTCTTAATGCGAACAACTCTCCCTAAATACTCGTCTTTTGAAAAAAAATATGAGTTTGATTAAGGAATCTAGTAAAAGTTGAGAGTCAACATGATAAGTGATTATGTTTCCTTATGAATAAATTCCTCAATAAAAAGTAACTTAAAACAAAAATGTTGTCTATTAACTTTTCCTACTGGGGAACCCAACACCGTTTAACCCATCACAAGTTTGTGATTTTCTCATTGTTAACTTTCTCCTAAACATGTTTTCTATCACTCTCCATCAGAACATGAACCTATGTTTTCTCCTCCATGTCCATGTTTTCCTACACGGAGTCCTAGTATGGGTTAACTCGGGTGACCTCTGTGCTTATCTTTCTTTATTTTAAAGTGATTGTTTTACCGACTCTTGTTCCGATGTGGGACTTTCAAGGATGTTTCCAAGCGCAATTTTAAAATTGCGAGGACACAATTCCCAAAAGGGGGGAAGGATGTAACACCCTAGGTAAATAAATAATAGACATTTTCATATTTATCCATATTTGTGAATAAAATATTAATATGACTTTAAAGGGGACGCTATGCTCGATGGCGTACCCAACACGCCACAACGAGTTTCTTGGGAATCTTACGTTACACTCTAATAATAAAATAATATTATTTTAAATGGTAGTTAACATGTAGCTGTTATAATGGCGGGAATGGATATAAATAACTAAAATATGTTTATATATGTTTTTCAATGTTTTTACATTTATCCAATAAAAGCTAAAGGCTTAAAATACGGAAAGAATTAAATTTTAGGTGTATATGCCCTAGTTTTCACTAAAGTTTCACTTATCGCCCTTTAATGGAGAACTGTCATTAAATATAGTTTTGATCATTCTTATACATTCTTTTGGACCAAATAAAACTCTTATTAATAATTGGGACATCAAATTTTACTTTGTGTAATTTTTTGGTATTTTTCCGATAAAGTTCATTTTTTAATGAATAGTGTAGAATGTTGTGTTTTAATTCAAAACCTCTTTTTAATCTAATTTATTTATATGATTAGATAATATTTTGAATTGGTTTTAAAGTGAAATTAGAAAATATTTTTACCATTAAATCCAATAGTGGTCATTGGAATTAATTTCACTTTGAAATCAGACTTAAACTAGTGTCAATCTTTTGATACTTATTGTTTTATAAAAACACGCTATTTACTCTGACAGCGGGAATTAATTATTAAATTCATTAATGTGACCTTTATGTTTTTAATTTTGTAAAATAGACTTCATTTTTAAATTCGGAATATCAAATATAGCTTAGGGTGAATTTTTGGTAATTTTCTGAAAAACTTTAATTTTTGATGAATAGTGAAACCACTAAGTGATAATCAAGCAAACTGATTTTTTAATTAAATGAATGTTTACCACTAATGTGTATTGAATTTTGAAAATCCGACATACATGGTTGTCATTAATATGTAAAATGTGGTTCAATGAGATTAAAATAATTTTTTGGTGAATAGTAACTTATTAAGTTTTTAATCGCGATTAGTGGTAATTAGTGTAGTTTAAGGTAATAATGATATTATAAGAATGTGAAAACACCATGACACTTGTCCTACACCTATTGGGAGAGTCATGGCCGACCAAGACAAGCCATGGGCCAACTTGGGGACCCCATGGAGCCACTTTAGTTGGAAAATGACAATAATATATTTTTATTTAATGTTAAAATTAAATTGACACAAAGATGAGTTGTTTTACTAAAACAGTTTTTAAGTGGGGTTACACAAGTCCAAATTTTTATTATAAATAGTAATTGGAAAGCTAAAAACATTTCCTACATCATAGTAATTTTTTTATAAGTTTTAGACATTAAATAAAATAAATTATTTATGACATAATAATGATGCAGTGATGACATCATTATTTGATGATTTAAATAAAATGGAAAGATAATGTAAAATATATGAACTACACATGTCCAAAAATTATTGGATGGGTGGATTTCGAACCTTTATAACCTTATCCACGAATTGTATCAATGTGGGATCTTTTAAAACCGAAACACATTTTCAAATAAAGTAATATTTCCTTAGTTTCCAAAAGTGCCCCTCCTCTCCTCTTATAAAAGGCCCCCAACTCTACCTCATTTCACATACTTCTCATGCCTTTGGCTCGGCTAAACCCTGCCCATTTACTCTCTCCACATCCCTCTCCTCATCTTAGAGGATTCCCTTTGGGCATAATTCTTTTCAATGGAAGCCTTTTGGCTCAAATCAAAAGGAGTTACACTTTTAATGGTAATTCATTCTCTAATGTTCATTTGTTTTATTTTGCTTCTCCAACCCCCTAAACGCTTTTTATTTTCTTATTTTGTAACAACACCAGTATCTTAAATATAATAGGATGTTGTTATAAGATTTATTCAAGCTACACTCTCACACAACTACATCAAATGGTTAAAGAACATACGGTTTCCGTGGATGGCGAAATTCTGCCTCCCGAAATGATGATTGTTCAATACTCATTTAACACCTTCAAAGGTGGACATTATGATGTAACTATTTTTATATATGATATATAATATGTTTATATTTTACTTATGCTTCTGTATATTTCATTTTTGTCTTACCTTTATGGCTTCCATTATGGGTATACACGATATCTTCATTTTAGGAAGTGCGGACTACCGCCCCCTCAAAGTGATTTGATTCGTTAAATACCATAGGTGGGACGTATAAAGGATGGAACTACGATATTATATATTATATTATACTGGAATTATAATATAACTTTATATCATTATTATTCCATTCTATAAAATACGAAATAGAAATGAAAGTAGCGTTCACGCGTACGTACGGCTTACCGTCTCCATGAACGGTGCATTTCACTTCTTACCTCCAAATGATTATCTAATTTTATAAATTCATGAATGTACTGGATATATATGACATACATGATATATAAATAATGAATACAATTCTGGATATAATAAACATTTGTCCACACGAACAACATGCAATTGTAAGAAGTCCACTTTCGACTTAAGAACCAAATATCGACAAAAAAATAATTATTAACTTAATGATTACATAGTGTTTATAATAATAAATTAAGTGATATAAAAGGAATAATAAGCTTGAAAAAGGTTCTTAATCAAGTAGAAATTAACTCAAGTTTATTATTCAGGAGATTAAAGAACGATCGAGTCAAGTCGGACCCGAGGTAAGGGATCCTACAACTCTCTTTCTTTTAAGTATACTCTTTTATGTCATTTCTGTTAAGCTCATATTTCTTATGATTGGGATGTTCATTTATATTACTCCTACTGTAATTTTTATGTGCATGTGATGAGAGACCCTATTCCCTCTCATCAATCCATTTTGGAAGTTTTGAGTGGCGCCGTTAGGCTGCCGAACTTTCGTAAGAGATCTAACCTCTCTTTCTTTTTAAGTACTCTCCTTTATGTCACTTCTTTTAAGCTCCTCTTTGTAATGTTGGGGGATGTTCTTTTATATTCCTCTTTCTGTACATTTTTTTGTAATGTGATGAGATACCCTATTTGATCTCATCAATCCATATTCGGAAGTTTTATGTGGCGCCGTTAGGCTACCGAGAGTTCGTAAGGGATTTTTCATCTCACTTTTATTCCCGTGAGATTTATGCTACATTTGCCACAAATTCCATTGATTGGTGTATGTTCTACCCATTATTATACTCTTTGTGTAATATACTTTCGTTTATGAGTATTTACATCAATGATCTATTGTTTTTCTTTCCTGGGGTGTATGTTTTGAAAGATACCCAAGTCGGTAAGGGAACCTTTCACCCTCCTCTTTTTTAAAACACTTCTTTTGTTGGGTCTTTTAATTTACATATTTTTTTGTTGGGATATGTTCTCATATATCCTTATTGATGTAAATTTTATGTCCAAGTGATGAGATACACTTTTTATCTCTCATCAACTCCTTTTGATGTGATGCCGTTAGGCTGTCAAGGGAACTTTTTAACCCAATTTCGATTTCTTTGGGTTCAACATTTGGTCATTGAATATGTCATACATTGAATATGTGTGAATGACCTTTTATTGTTTTACACTTGATATCCAATTATATTGGGTGTATTTATATTTTTCACACATATTTTTGAGATTGATTTGTCCTTAATTTAAGGATACCTTCTTTATAAGGGATTTCATCACATTTGACATTTCTATTGAGGGTTCATTGTTGTTATGCACCAATTCACTCTTATATGTTGTATATACTGTCCTTTAGAGTATTATATCATGAATCCATTTATTCTCATGATATTATAATGTTCTGACTAAATGTTATTCCTCAATTATTGTATTCAAGTGTCTCTGATTTTGGTAAAACCCCTTTAACCGAAATATCGTTTTAAATGTTTTAATCATTTGTTCTTATTAATATCCATGTTTTTAAAATGTTTTTAAGGATTTATTTATATGGATATTAATGGTTTAAAATTTTAAAAGCTTCAAGGTGGTATGGAAAACTTTGATTCAAAAATCTAATTTTTAAATGTTTTAAATGGTTTTGGAAATGGTTTCTTTTTGAATGGATTCATTATTTAAATATACTAAAATTTTATATTGTGATGTGGAAATGTTATGTTTCCTTTATGCATGTTTTATGTGATACGTTATGGTTCTTGGGAATTATTATGAAGACGGGTGGTTCCGTGATAAACTGAGGGCGGGTGAGCCTGATATAGCTCTCCAATGCATTGGGTAACGCGAAGGAGTGAAACGTTAAGGTTTCTCTGAAGAGAATTAGGGAATATACTGTGATGGGTATTCCAAACGTAACCAAGAGGGTTACTCCCTACGTAAGAATGTTATGAATGCATCAAGTTACCTTTATGTCTTATGTTTTCAATGATTTATTCATGGTTTGTTGAGGTATGTTAAAGTGCCTTTGTTTAATGGGTAAAGTATGGTTTCATTCTTATGTATTTATGAACTCATGTTTCATTTCCATATTTTTATAACCCTTACTGAGCTTTTTATGCTCATCCCATGTTTTTGAAATGTTTTTCACAGGTCAAGGGAAAGGTACATGATGTGATGATAGTTTCAAGGATGTGTCAAGAAAGAATCTGTGATATATTTTAAATATGTTTCCGATGATGGGAAGAATTAATATTTCCTTTTATGTAAACACTTTGTTTAAATGTGGAATGTAATGCAAGTTTCATGATCTAATTCTCTAAAACTCTAAACCTGAAAAGAATCTCAATGTGTAATCTTGTAATAAATCAAGATTAAGTAAGTTTTAAGGCTGGGGCCTTATAATGTGTATAAAAATTATATCCAAAGAAAGGGGAGTGGAAATTATGACATAATCAAATGAAAATTGATTCGACACATAATCTTGGAGTAAAATAATCAATGAAGTATGCCTGAAGTTGAATGAGTGAAAATTGAAATTTCAAATTCCCTTATCGATTATGTAACATAAGAAACATACAAACATGAATGAAGGATCATGAAATGATGATGTAAATACCCATATAATTAAATATATTACACAATGAATACAATCATGGGCAGTACACACACCACATGAAATAAATAAGGGGAGAACAATGGAATTCTCACGAAATTAAAAGTGAGATAAGAAACCCCTTACCTTGTACTTTTCCTTGTTTTAGGGTAGGTTAGCCTCCTATATAATGGTGAAATAATTTTTATTAAATTATAAAATAATCATATACATTAATATGATATCATATATGATCTTTTATCATCGATTGTTAATAATATCTTAGTATTGTAGTTGTTTTGGGTGTTAACTTCCTCATTTTCTTTTATATGTTTTGTTACGTAAGCCATGATTTCCATTGGTAGGTTGTATATTATTCATATCCAGAATTATATCAAGTCCTTAAAATTTATTTTTATATTATCAAATGATAATTATACATGAATGGATACGATGGAGAATGAATCTCATCGTGTTCGTGGAGACGGTAGCCCGTAGGTACGCACGAGCGACAATATAATTCTTTTGATATTAAAATAATATTTAATTTCATGGTATATCATATATACAGAATCATTATAATGTTATATTTATTATTTATATGGATTACAAATCATTATTATACCCATCCAAATAATAATGTTTTGAATAACAATTACACCACTATGTGGAGACGGTAAGCCGTACGTACGCACGTATGGTGACATGTCATTCAAAGGGTGGATAGAATACTGAAATATGGTCATACCATGTTTATGATAACATAAAAGTATATATAATATACTGGAGTTGTTATTTTATCATGGTAATAAAAAAGAAAGAATAAGTGGAAGAAGAAAGGAACTTGAAAAAGGGTGGTGAAATCATTACCTCTTCT
Source organism: Viscum album (assembly GCA_963277665.1). Taxonomy (NCBI): domain Eukaryota; kingdom Viridiplantae; phylum Streptophyta; class Magnoliopsida; order Santalales; family Viscaceae; genus Viscum; species Viscum album. The sequence continues at coordinate 669,952,794 of OY728159.1, read as the reverse complement.
TCGGGTTCTTCCTTTTGATTTGATCAAAAGGGCTTCTTAGGATGGCTTTATGACTAAAATAAGGCCTATAGGATGAATTGAGGAAATTTTAGAGCGTACTTGGGCCAGGGTTTGCCAAACGAAAAGGCTTTGAAGGTGTGAATTAATGACAAGGGGGAGTGCCCTTTTATAAGAGGGGTGAGGGGCACCTTTGGAAAAGCTAGAAATATTATTTTATAATAAATTCATATTCAGTTTCAAATGGCTCCAAAGAGATTATTTAAAGTTTAAGGTGTTGATAGGACGAAAACCAATCAACCATTAGGATTTATACAGGTTTGGGTTACTATATTAACCTTATCTTTAAGTATTCACTCTTAGTTAATTAGTTTCACTTTTATAATGTCTCTTTGTATTTTTATATTATATGGTTAATAAAAGTACAATATACATCCAAGAGACCCCAAAGTGGCCCATTAATGATACACCTATCATGATATAATTCTCTTGTAAGAAAATTTTATTTTTAGGAATTTAATATCAATTAATAATATAATATTTGTTTTAAAAACTCTTTTATGTCAATTTTGACACTATTCAATAATTGATATTTTTAAAAAAAATCATAATAGAATGATTAATTATAAAAAGTTAATTAAATAAATCCTAACAAGTCATATTATCCTATAAAATTATTGGTACTTATAAAAAGTCTGAAATTACATTTATTTTGGTATTTATAATATCAATTATTCTAATTTTTCATTAATTAGGTAATTACTGCATCACCATTGTGTCATAAATAATATAACATATATAATGTATAAAAATTATAAATAAAATATCATTATGTAGGAAATATTTTTATCTTTCTAATTAATATTTATAGTTGAAAATCCAACATATATAACCCTATGTAAAAACTGTTTTTCTAAAAGATATATGCTTATGTCATTTTCATATTTATTTTAACTTAATTAAAATAAAGTGTCCCTATCACCTACAAGTGGCTCCATGGGGTCCCAAAATAGAACCAAAGATTACCATGGTTGGAAATGTATCCACCATTAAGGTTAGGACACATTTTAGGGTAATTTAGTATTATTATAATATTATTTTTTAACCCTTATTTACCGGATTTACCTTTTAACCATGGTAAATAAAATATATATCGAAGTTATTATTCAAAGTGTCTAAAAATAGAAGTTACCTATTTACACAATATGGAAATACTGATTCCAAATATGGAATCAATTTTTCCAAATTCAAAACACATAAGTGGCAGACATTAATTTAAAATTAATTCCCGTTGTTAAAACAAAAAAAATATTTTTAAGAGATAATAACTATCAAAAGATTGGCAGTGGTTTATGTCTGGTTTAATTGTGATATTACGTCCAATGAAAAACATTATATTAAATGGTAAACATATATTATAAATATACTATAAAACCATTAAAATTCCTAATTTATCAACATTAATTATTTCAATTAAAAAAGTTGTTTTTAATAAAAATTTAGTAATTTGCACTATTCATCAAAATATGAATGTTATCCTAAAAGTACCAAAATTTCACCCTAAGCTTATTATGGTATTCAAAATCCAAAAATAAAGTCTATTTTGAGTGATATAATTTATAAAATTTCAAAATGTGGTTATTAGTATTCATGATGGCTACTTTCATTGGTCGTTGTGTGTTAGAACTTGAAGTTCAGTACAATGCACGCTACTATATTAATCAAAGAGAAGCATACTGTGGAAGCTTGGGGTTTTACATTGGCCATATATTTGAGGGTGATATGGCATAAAAAAATTCACCATAGTGTTTTGAGAATTATAGAGACTTTTCTAAAATGTTTAGGTGTGTTTTGGATCTCAATCCGATATAATCGATAGTAGTACTCCAGGCAACCTCACCACTACTCTAATTTATATACATGAAATTATATCAAGTTATCAATCCTGTCGAATCGAAATAATTTTATCAGTATTTTTAAGATGATCCATAATAACCTAGACAACATTTCTTCCTTTGGATGTCTTCAAAGGTCTATGGAAAATTTCCAGGGTGTTTTTTTCCCATTTCTATATTGGCATGGGTAAAGGTTCCGTCATCCCCTTATTATTATTACTTTCAACCTTCTCATGCAGAAATAACATGAAATTTCATGTATATTTAGGTATCATATTCTTCATGTTGTCCCACCAATATTTTTCTAGTAGATATTGATGAATATTTATGGTTATTGGGTGAATTGATAAGTTTTAACAATGAACATCATCTATTAGTTCCTTCTTTGACAGAAGACTTGATGGAACAAATATTCTTGACCCAAACCTAAAAATTACTTCTTCATTAAATTTGAATTATAAAGGATTCCCTTTCCTTATATTTTGAATTTTTTTCTGAATTCCAACATCAACTTATTGAAAATCCTTTAAAATTATTGAAGATATGTCTACGAAACCATTTGTGAATGGATTGATGATGTTTCTTACATTATGATTCTCGTTGTAATATTTTACCAATCTATGATGATCAGTTCATTCTTAATTCTTAGAAAATGTAAAATAACTGGATCCTTTCTTTATAGAGAGTCTACCACTCTGTCAGATTTTCTATGATGGTAATGAATTGATATATCACAGTATTTGATCTTCTCTAACCATCTTCATTGGAGAATATTTAATTATTTCTCTATGAATATGTATTTGAGAGTGTTATGATCCATATATATTTCATTTTTCTCCACAATGTGATAATGCTTCCATATTCTCAAATAAAATATCATTGTATTCAAATCTAGATAAAGAATTAAATAGTATTATTCATGATGTTTTAACTTTATTGAAGAATATTCTATGACGTTTTTATTCTTCAGAAACACACAACCCAATCCCTTATTCAAATCACCATTGAATACAATGAATAATTCCCCACTTGTTGGTAGTGCAAGATCAGTGGTTAGGATTAGCCATGTTTTCAACTCATTTAACCGCTCTTCAAATTCATCATTCCATGAAAATTTGACTCCCATCCATGTTAGCTTGGTTTGAGGGTTTTAAAATGGTTAGAAATTTCTCACAAATTGGAGATAATACATAGCTAAACAAATGATACTATGGGTATCTGTTACAAATTTTAGCCTTATCAGTCCTTCAATTTATTTTATTTCTGAATTATCAACAGATATCTCATTACCTATGATGATATTATGTAAGAAAGGGAATTTATTTAACCAGAACTCACACCTTTTGTACATTTCAAAAATATTATCTCTTAGCATTTTCTTTAGCACAGTGCTCAAATGTTGTATATGCTCCTCCTTGATTTTTGAGTATATTATAATAACATCTATAAAGACTACCCAAAATTTAATTAGGTAATATAAAAATAAAAAATTCATCATGTCCATAAATATTGATAGAGAATTATTAAGCTAGACTAAAATCACTATGAACACATAGTGCCCGAACCTTGAATAAAAATAAGTCTAGGGCATAGTCACCTTCTTCACCTTAACGAGATAATATCCTGACTCTATATCTACATTTGAGAAGTATTTTTCTCTACATAGCTGATAGAATAATAAATTAATCTATTGAAAGGGTTATTTTTTATTTATTATGATCTTCTTATGCTCTTGATATTCAATGCAAAGGTGCATTGAACCATCCTTCATTATAATGAATTGGATTGGTACACCACACGGTAAATCCTTTGGGCATATGAACCCTTTATACAAATTCTCATGTAGTTATTTATTAAGCTTCCCATGTTCCACAAAATCCATCTTATATGGAGTCTTGGAAATAAATAAATTTCAATATATAATCTCGACAAAAATCCAACCTCTTAGCTAGCAGGAATAACATAAAATTACATGGGAAAAACATCAACATATTCCCTCATAATAGTCATGTATTTAAAGATGATCACTTCATTAGACTCAATAATTTTTATTAGAAAAGCATACTCATATAAAATAATATCAATTCTTAGGATGATGATGTGAAATAATATTTATCCACCTCTTTTAACATGTACAATATGAGTGGTTAATTGACCACTAAGAGTGTGATTTTCTTCCCACTTAAATTTATGATGTCTCAATATATGGAAATCCAATCCATGATGATAATTGCATAAAATTCCACCAAAGGGAGTATGATAAGGTTCGATAGTATTTTAATCCCCCATATTTTTTGTGTGGTAGGAGTTATATAATTGGGATGGAATAATTTCCCAATTTCCCATTTTCACCGATATAACTACTCATATGGTTTATAAAGGTCATTGAATAGTAATACTAAACATTAGTCATATTAAAGAATTTGTAGAATCTGAATCAAAATGTTCATTCACTATTCTAGAATGAATAACTAGTGAACCAATCATCACTTCATTTTTGGGATCCATGCCACTAGTTCTGACGGAAAAATATCACCCTTGCAACCTTGGAGGTCAATGGTTATCTTCGAAAACCCATAGATTAGGGAAATTATTTCTAAAGTTCCCTGGTTCCTTTTAATGTAGAAATGAACAATGTGATGATGTTTTACTAGATCATTCAATTCATTCATACAATTATCAGGATTCTCTTATTGGAAACAATTAACCAAGTTTCCTTCCATTACAGACTAAAGTCATTTTTTTATCCATTTAGGAAATTTTGAATGTTGTTCATTTTTCACATTTGACAAGTTGGTTTGTCAAATTTTATAGAACCATTTGATTTTTCAATCAGACTATAAGAATTATATTCCAGTTTATAGTTCTTATCCCTCTGATATTAGTGGGATTTTATGTTCTCCGTATTGTATTTTAGGGAACATTAGAAACATATCTCATAGTTATTAATGTTATGGATCTCCTTGTCTTTGTGTAGACTAGGATTTATCCCACCTAAAAAGTGGTCACCCTTTCATTCGAGGGTAATGAAAAAAATGAAATTTATATATGAAATTATTTTGATATTTTCCTCATAAAATGAAATAGATTTATATCCTTTTTAGAGGTCTAGGAAAGCCCTTTCCATTTTTTGAAGAAGAGTGCGAGGAAAGTATTAATCAAACAATATTTTTCAAAATTCCTTTAACTCCATATCATTGATGTCGTACCCAGACATCATATTTGGGATCAATTTCCACCACCAGTTAGATTCACCTTCCCTATGATAAAATCCCATAATAACATTCTCTTTTTCTAAACATTAAAGAATTGAAAATATCATTTCAATGGAGTTGATCCATTATTCAATGATTAATGGATCATGTAACCCATTAAAAGTAAAAAATAATTTATCACATAAGTATCTCGATTAAGGATTGTTCTCTCTTTGGGATATTTTGATAGTACTCCTGATCTAGTTTTATATACAGAACCTTCATCATCTAAGAGATTATTATCATTAAGTTCCTGATTCCACTGCTCATTGGGTTTTCCATCTTGGGGGGAATGTCATCACATTTTTTTCCGAATTGAGTTTTTATATGATTCCTCCTATTTTCGTCTATTGACTAGAATAATAGGAAAAGTAAGTATGTGTATCTTTATAAAATAAAAATTATAAAATGGAATCCATTGAAGTCCTATTTTCATGTACTATTTGTGCAGTTAAGCCCATTTTCGTATATGAGGTTACTATGAGTCTGGATGAGAACACGTTGCCTGAGTTGTTACTCCTAGGTACATCCCTTATAGAACCACGTCCATATATAGTATTCAAGAAGGGATTAATTTAGAATATAAAAAACTTATTCTATATTAAAAAAATTATGGTCTTTTTCTTATACTTAGTCATTTCACTATGGATTTTTCTAGAGTTATTTAATCCTAATCCTAAAAATAACTAAACATACCCTCTAATATCAATTGTGACATACGTTTTCCTTAAAAAACCATAATACATGATTTATTAATTAATATAACACTTAATAAAACCCAATATACCAATATTTCTAATGTATTTGGGAATTAGGTACATTGTGTAAAAACATAAAACATGCAATACATCATCATTATTGAAACCTCCTTAAAATGTTTATAACATTCAATTATATAGAAAACTGCTTTGGGTAACCAAGGATAAAAACATAAGAAAGGGGTGAACTATAATGCATATTAATGTAATACACATGGTATAAAGAGACACAATCTATAAAATATGCATATAAATAGGGAAAAATATTAAGATACATAAATATGAACAATGGGACATAATAAATCCTCATAATCATAACATGGGAAATGTGGCAACGACCCAAAACAAAGAATTGTAAACATGGATCAAGGTTAAATACTCCTTGAACAAATAGGGGACATATTCCAATAAAGAAATTAGGTTCACACACTATCCCATCAAGATGTATCATGATACTAAATATTACCGAATACAGTGGAGACCTATCTCAAATCACCCATCCCAATCATTTCATTCTAGTGCGTAAGTGTGCCATATAGATCATACAACATATATTCAATATTTATTTATAATTTATTTCATGATCGTGGAGTTTCGAATATATAAATGGAACTACCCAATTAAAATCAATATGTGCATAAATATGAAAACTCGTGAAAGGAAGTTGGTATGTTATCCACTACACAATTGGGTTGGCATTGAAAATCACAGTGATACTTTAAAGGAATGAAATCACCACTAAAATAATCATATAAATAGGCAAATTGGAGAGAAATGGGACTCTAATAACTTATACATAAAATGTTGTATTTTAGGTATATGAAAAATTATATCCGAACAATAGAAATTGAAAATAAAAGGCATAAGTTAATTAAGAAACACAAATAATGAAAATAATTCTTAATATATTTTAGCATGACAAAGGGTGTACATAAAGGGTTATTTATTGAGAGTTAAAGGGGGATACACATCATTTTTCAAAAAAATTTAAAGTATGGGGATATATAAAAATATAACCCAACATGATCAAACTGAAATTAAGAACCAGAACACAACAAATGGATGCTTGAAAAAAAGAGGAGATAAATCCCTTACAAATTTTGGCAATGTAACAACTTATATAAAGGTAAAAATGAGGGAAGATAAATAATATATCATTAAAATAACATATGTTTTATAGTAAGGTAATGTTTATAAATAAATTAAATTATAAAAAATTGTAATTAAGAAGAAAAATTTGAACAAAGGTGTTTGATTTGAAAGGAGGAGAGGGAAATGATGATCCCTTACTTGAGTGTGTGACTCCAATATAATTAGAGGGGCATATTCGGAGAATTCATAAACATTATGAGGACAATAGGTAGTGTAGGGAAGATTGCGAACATGCTTCAATGAGTTTCAGTCAAGACAAATGGGATCTTTTGTTGGTTTATATAGTAAAAGAAGGGATTTTCATTATTATTTTTCTTTTTCACTGTACATAATAAAATATCAAAAAGAACAAAATATCCAATTGTTTATACCAAATGGCAGATGTATACATTATTTTATGAGGTCAATGACCTAATTAATAACATTTTTTTTCTTTTTTATTGGAGAATCATACTCATAAAAAATGATTTTAAAACATTAAAATATAGTATATTTTCTGGAGGATTCCTTATTTCTTTTAAAAATAATTTAAATACACTTATAAACCCATTATATTGAAGGGAAGATATATATTCATTCATCAATACCATTTAAGGAAATTATTACATGATGTTTGAGTATTAATGGTATCATAATTCATAAAGTATATTTATAATGCATTCAATTTTTATCCAAAATTTGATTGTCTCCAAAAATTATGGAAAATAATCATTATATAATTTCAACATTCTGATTCAAAAAATAATATTACTTAATAATATTCTAAATATTTGAATATTATATTTTATAATAATAACTAGAATTTATTAAAAATGATAGTTTTTTGACAATAATAGTTTTCAAACCCATACAAAAATTACATTTGATTTAATATAAAATATATGATAATTTATATTTGAGAATAAATTATTTAACAGAATAATTTTATTAAAATAATATTTAATACCATAATTCATCAATCAAAATTCCTTAATTAAATTTTAATATTACACAAAATTACTAGTCATGTTTTATATCACAGATAACATTGATAAAGTTAAAATAACATGATTAAAATATTTTCATAATTCTAAAAAAAATAATGTATATTATAATAATTAAAGGGACTTATAACATATCCATTTATTACACCCACAAACTCCCTATGATTATGATGTGTGATGGTGAGTGTTTCATGGTCAGGTTCAATTAATATGGTTTGGTCCATGATCTCAATGAACACGGTTTTCTCCCATAAATTGTTCCGCTCATGATTAAGTTATTTGATATCATCTTGGTATTGGTCAGGAGAAAAACCCATAGACACTATATCCACCTAAAACTCTAACAAATAAGCTTTATAGGTTCATATAACATAATGTGAGGCCAACAAATCTTTTTTTATGTCAATTTGATTGTTAAAACCATATATATATATATATATACTGACCATGTGATCACTGCTCAATAACTATATTATCAGTGGTAGATATACTTAACAATAATCTAAATCAAATTGTATATAATAAAAAAATATATGCATGTTTTTTTTATAACCATATTACTTAATAAAAAATTTAATTAAATCAAAAGGGTAATTTTATTTATAAAAGTTCGAGACATTTCAATTTGGGTGATTAATGTTATAACTCACATGTAAATGTATTATGGGTTAATCAATTGAAAAATCTGTGATGGTACTTAGGTTAAATTGATAACATGAATAGAGGACATGTCATATAAGATGGTTTAATTATTTTTTATTGAGTTACTATACTTACTAACATTGTTAATTAAGTCCAATAAAGTTCAGTAGTGGATCTATGATAACCATACCACTATGTTGAATGATTGTGGTGAGGAGAGAATTGAAATATTGGAAAAGGATGGAAAATTCTATCTTTCATTATTAGATACATTTTAATTCCTTACTTACATATTAACCATCCCTTAAGACATATTATCACTCAATTAGACAATCCAAATAGGTATTAGAAAGGAATTCAGGTTATTGAAAAAATACTTTTGGATGTTCACTATAATATAGACAATGATATAGTATGTTTTCAGGTGCCTTACCTATCAATATGTGATGTCCCGAAACCAAATTCATGTAGGTGTGTTTTATCTATCTCATCTATCTAAAATATATTGAGATATAATTTATTGGGATGTGGAAGTAACATTATGAGGATTTTTTGGTACACTGATTTCATCATGGGGATAGTTTACTACCTCAATGAGTCAGTTAATTTCAAAAAACATCAAGGAGGTTGAATTATGTAAATGATTCGGCATAGTTTTATGTCAATTATGTTCTAAACATACATAGTGAAAATATTAAAATTATTTATTTTGGAGATTCTAGTTTTCATTTGAAAGGTTCATTATAATTTCATTGTCCCCTTGAATGAAAAAATGATCATCCATCCTTATAAAAATAAAATTTTCATATAAGTACTTTTCTTGAATATATTATTCTATAAAATATTACAAAAAATGGTCAATGTATATGGAAAATAATTGAAATGTATTGCAAATATTTCATATTTTATTCATATTCATATTATTTTTCAATATCATTAGTGGTGAGAAATGATGTATTCTTTTATGTATTTCCATGATTAGAGAACATTCACCATATAATGTTATAGAGGATATCTTAGTAGCAGTTTATACTATTTGAGAATGGTGATAAAATTTTTGAGGTGTTTTATTGATTAACATTACCTCCTTGATTTAGTGTAATACATAATTTTTTTAAAATGTCTTAGTAGTAGAAGTGGAAGAATGACTTGGACACATATTTCCTTGGGATCAAATTTCATTTGAGAGGTCTAATAATATAGATAAAAAACATGATTATTATGTTATGATAAAAAAAAGATCTTATAGGGTGATGTATACCTTTTTACATGTTTGATAATATCATGAATGAGTTTGTGAAGACACTTATGTTTGAGAAAACCATACACTAGGGAACAAACTAAGGATTTTATAGTCATTGTACTTATATAGATTTCCAATGATTAAAATACCATTAGTGGGGAGAGTGAAATTCACCCTTTTATGGGATATAATATTATTATTATGAATTTTAATTTTATTTAGATGTTTATATTTTATTTTTTAAGCTATTGGGTGTTTTATCGATGTTTTGAAAATGTTTTGGGAGGAATAAAAGAGTTAAATTTATAGGGGGAATTGTGATGCAATTATTAGTAAAAATGAAAAAATTAATTGATATGTGGGGGTAGAACCATCATTAGGGTTTGGTTTAAAATAACCATACCATAAAATATTGCAAACCTAGTTATGATTTTTGTATTTGCGCATGGTTGGAACATGGTTTCACAAAAATGTATGGCCAAATCTTACAACCGTTGAGAATTTTGGGCACTGGTATCTGCCATGTTTTGAAAACCAAGTGGCCCCACCATTCAAAATATTAAATATCTATAAACGATATATTTTTAACTTGATCATTCCAAAAAATAATCCAACTTTATCATTGTATTTGGGGTTTCCAAAAATATGGGTTCCTTTATGTGTGATTTTGGGGATATTTTTTACCCCAAATGTCTCTATGCCCTTATTGTATTCCTAGAACATTCAATATATAAATCAAAAGCAATGCCTTTTTATCTACCTATTTAATCTTATCTTATTATTTTGACTTTGGAGAATCCATATTGTGGGAATACCATGACCATATCTAGTGGTTGGAAATTTTATAGGGGGTATTTTTGAACCATAATAAGATGGTCATATGATCTGTAATCTTTAATGGAATGTTTTAATTTAAACATTAATAACATACATGATGTTGGTGTCTTATTAAACACTATAATTTTGATAATAACTTCAAATATTTTTATATTTGATGTTTAATTCTTGTTTTCATCTATGATAAATTATTTTATCAAATATTGGTTGAACCATCTAATTTTTTTAATTTTTTAAAAATAGTTGTGGTAAGCACCACAAAATATTTAATAATATTATGATTCTATGACTTATAATTTTAATAAATATTTAACTACGTGATAGAAATATTTTTTTTGTGGAGTTAGTGATAGTTCATGTATTAACTCATGTTACTAATGGAATATTTTTATGGGATAATGGTTTAGAAAAAATGGGTTTGGGTCTATTTGTTCATGATGTATATTCTTAAGGACCTATATATTCACAATTGGTAATAATACTAAAATTTTGACACATTATACATCATCGTTTGTAATGAGTTGATTATTTTATTATTAGGCCATGTTTGTTTACACTTGACCGTCATACCAATATTTTGGCACATTGGATTGTAACAATAAGTACAAATTTAGGTGAGAGGTAATGAGTTTCCCACAAAATTTTTGTTTGTTTGGGGAGTCCCAATTTTTTGGGGGATTTATATAATTGGTAAAAGTGTATTTAAAAATCTTGTTTCAATTTTTGTGTGGGATAATATATGAAAATAATTTGTTCAAGGAAATGTGTATTTTTTTTTGAGATTTGTATTTTTACAGTTTTCTCTAGATTATTTATGTGTATTTTGATTATTTATGTTTTTATATAAAATGTGATCTAACTTATTCATGATTAAATAGAGTGTGTGTGTTGTTTTGGGGGATTCCCTACTAGGATTGTATACTCACCCTAACATATAAATCCTTGTTCATGTTCAGGTTCAATTCAATGTGATGTGGGTAAGTTGGGGACCACTTGTTTTTTAAGTGAGGCGTCACAGTATTATGGATTGAGATAGTGTTGGGAGCATAGATCTCATTAAAAAGTGGGTTATGGGAGAGATCTTTGTGGGAACCTTGTATTTCATTTTTTTCTTTTTGTATTTTAGTCTTATTCAGTATTAGTGTTGGTTGTTTCACTCTATTTATTGTTATTTTATATATATTTAGACTTGACTTTTTTTAGTATTATAACATATTTATTTATTTTCTTGGATTTTGTTATTATATTTTATTGTGTATAAAAGGAAGAATCATCCTCAAATTAGTTGGTGATCTTAAGGAATTTATTTTTAGACATTGGTGTGTAGGGTATATACCAAGGAGATGTTGTATCCAAATCTTATATATGGTGATGTATTGAGGTATGGCTATAAAATTTAATTTTATTAAATATGATATAAATTATATTATTTAATAAGTCCAAACAAATTCTAGAAAACATATTAATAGTTTGGAATTCTTTTAAATATGATATTATAGGAATCTTATACATTATTTTTCTATGTATTCTTATAATGGATTTAATAATAAAAAATGTTTAATATTAAAGGAAATATATGTTATATAATTTTTTAAAATTATTTTCAATGTTTTATATATTGATTTATATATTAAATAAAATGTACTGATGGTTGAACTCTCAAAGTGCATGGTGGATTCATCCCTAATCGATGTATGTCATTGAATATTATAGGTTTTGGTCAAATGTTAAAGTTAACATTAGTATTATTCATTTATCTACATATGGTATATGATAATGAGGAAAAAAATATGTTTTCATGTAGTATATAACCAACTCTATATATAACATGTGGTGTGAGACACCATATGCATAGTATACAAGATGTTCATGGATTATATATATGTATATGAGATTCCCCATACAAAACACACAATTATTTTACCTTATTTTCATATGTTTTCAATTATATATATTAAATAATCTAATGAACCTAAGAATTTGAGGTTTAGTATCGCTATAGATCAGCTATAGAATCAACTTATTTGGAAACACATGTGACCATTTTACCATAATCAGACTACATTAGAACCTCGTCTATACTTATTATAAGCAATATCTATCATTATAACCTAGGGAATGTGATCATAATAAAGAGGTAAGATCAAATACCTAATAAAGGAAAAACTCAACAACATTCCATCAATAGCTTAATAATTTTCATAGGAGAAATAATGATAATGGAATTAATATCCTTTTAAAAACAATAAATAACATACAACGTTTTCCATAATCCATGATTAAAAGAAATGATATCTCAAATGAATAAATATGTGCCATCATATAAGGTTGTGATATAATAATCTTAATTCACAGAGAATAATCACTGGAATATGTCATAAAAATGTTCTTTTTAATGAAAAAAATATAATAACAAGGAATTATGGATCCAAAATAATCATAGGGAAACATCACATGGTTGTATAGGAATCGAAATATTATGAACTATTATATGGTAGCTCTATATTTCTTTTGATAAACAGTTGGAGACATGAGTTTTATAAATCATGCCCTATTAGTGACACAATTATCATAACAGGATTCCCTAATTTACCTCATGAGATATAGTACCATTACTGATGAAATGTATGGTGATGTAGGACAGTAGATTTCAATATCAATATATTTGTGTGTTCCATACGATATCAATTGTGATTACCTCAGAGGCACTTATATTTTATTTATAGAAGGTCTTTTATATCATGAAATATTTTAGGGAATTTTGGGTATTGGGTTTGAAAATGTGGGGATTAGGTGAAAATAGGTTATGTTCATGGTTTAAGTTAATTATTAGTACTACCCACATGGTATCTATGTGACATGGAACTTAGTGCATCGATGGATTTTTCATATTTTGAGCTTGATTAGTCTAACTGTGAAACATACCCAGAAAATAGTTTAATTGTATTTACATTTTTACATAGATTTCAAATGACTTGAGTATAGTATTATAAACTTTTTGTATCTCCCAATGATTCTATGCACCTCTATTTTCAAAGGATAGTGTCCACACATGGTTGGATCATGGTCTATTAAACTGAGAGGCATAACAGTGTTCCATGATCCAAATATATAAAAAACATTATTAACCACCTTCCCTTGATTATTTGGGTCTAATTATCTTATAATATAAATTAGTCTTGAACTAACCTGGTTCTAGTTCCCTATAGTATTATCAACATTCCTTTTTTTGGTGATTTTTCTATGTTATTGGATGATTTATTCAGGTTTCGACTCATTTTTTTTATGTTTTCACCTCCTCATCTTAGATATCCTCTTGATCCATCTTCCCTTTATTATATTAGACCAATTGGGGTGTGAAATCTCTAACTAGTGGGTTTTATATACATTAATGACTTTTATTATGGATATAACCCATTAACACATAATCTCTTCAATTCCAATCAAAATTTTTAAAGACAGCTAGTTTCCATTAATTTCAAGGTAGTTATATCTATAAAAAGGTTTTGTCTCATGAGTTAAATGATGTTATTATAAATTCCATGGGGTTTTTATGAAATTGATTAATCTAATATGAAATTGAATTTGTCTATTTATGATCATATTTATAATTATTTATTTTATTTGAAATATATTTATAAACATTATGTGTTTAATGAAATTCCCCATTTTTTTGATTCATAATGGATTTTAAACCATAGGAGTGGTGATTTGTAACTATGGAAATGTGTCATTAATGATGATCATATTTTATTTAATATTATTTGAAACAAAATAGAGTATAAACCTTAGGTACATTGAGTATGAAAAAATGCATGTTTAGTGAATGTGCCATCACTCGGGGGTAATTCTTATCATATTGATAAACCATAGAAGGAACCTATATAGGGTAAGAATAACATTATTCATGGATTAGTAGTTAATTTAATGTATGAGTATGTGTTTTTTTGGGCTATATACCAACTTTTCTTGGTTATATACATGATGGTATTTTTTCATTTTTGATTTATAATATGTTTATTTTATGGAATTTCTATGGGTTTTTCTATTTTCTCTTATATGATATACTTAAAATAAATTTCCTAATCCTGGTTTATGTGAATAGTAATTCCTTAATAGAATCTAAAGGATGTTGAGAAAAGAATTATAATTGATTTATTTAATAAATTTATTATGTTTATATCTTGAACTAAGAGTTTATTGTGTTATAAATTGTATAGATTTTCTAGTGGTACTATTCTAGTATTTATAGAATACACCTTATGTTTTACATTGGTCATTTTTATATTTAGTTTTTGTAGAGTAATTTGATGGTAATGTCATCATTAAGTTCAATAGATAATCTTGGTTATCTTAACATTCTTTGAGATACAGATTGGTGGTAATGACTAGTCAGGATGAGACATCGATTTTATATTATAATTTTTTATATTCTTCATTTTGGATTATCTTTTATTGTATAATTATAATATAATATTCTTATGCATTATCCTCTATTGGTTTTTCTCTTTATGGTAATTCATGATTCTTCTGTGGTACTTTTCTTAATCTTCACCATGTGGAAGGTCATATCCAGTGATGTGTCATATCCACTATTGTCGGTTTATTACAAAGTTGAATTAGATACATTTTTTAATTTGATGTGTTATGACATCTCCATGTTTTGGTACCTATTTTATGTTAAATAAGATCTTGTACCACTATAAATATGGTATTATGGGTGGAATGGTGCCTGTATAGAAAAATTTTATGTCTGAACTTGAGTTACCAAGGGTGGGACTCCATCTTGCAAGATATGTTATATGAGGATCGTACATAAACTTATATTAAAAATATATTCAAAAAATTATTTCCCAAATCATTTTGTTTAGAAAAGAATATATTATTTCCAACTTTATAATATGGGGAGTTTTTAGGTATGGGGTATTCCGCTTGTCTCGTTGAGTTGGTTCACTTAGAACCATATTTTGCTACTAATGAATACCTCAAATCCTGGAGGATCGATATGGGATATGAGGGAAAATATTTAGCTAATTATAGTTATATTATTATTATCAACATTTACTAAGGAATTTGGTAATGTTGATGGGGTTTGGGAAATTATATATGGGATAATGATCATATTTGGAGCTTCAACTGATACAGGGGGAATCCATAACTTGTCTTCTGGCCAAAAGAGGATGTCAAAGGTTGAATTTTTATCATTGGTGCTAGTTTTTGGAGATTATTAATGGAATATAAAGTAATTTTCAATCAGTGTGGGATGTAAATTCATACCAAGTCCAACATTATGGAAGCACACAAGATATTTCATCACTATGGACAATCTGGTCACCATAAGCATTTTTGTGGTATAATGTCTCAAGACAATAATGATACATCAAAATTTACCAAAAGATCACTGGTTCATTTAGATTCATGAATGGGTGGTGATTCGAATTACCATTATAAGGTGGATACTAAGGTAGTGATGAAATATCATGTGTTAGGTAAGACTATAAATCTTTATGTGTAATATTAAACACTAAAAGAATCTTATAAATGTACAACTACTATTATTGGTAATGTGTTTGTATAATCCTCTTTGGATATAGATTTTTTTGGTAGAGCTGAATATCATTATTTTTTTTATTAATATATATTTTTAATTTTACGATTGTTCTCATAGCTTGTTTCATTCATGATAGAACTTTCCAAACCCTAGGTAATGTGGTTAGGAACAAGGTTTTAAATGTAACACATGTTGGGTGATGATTTCTATCATCAAATTAGTATGGGTTTTCATAGCTATTTTACATTATAACTTTGAGATTATTATTTGAATGGAATGGATGATCAATTTTGAGGCCCTTATCAACTGCTATCAATATCAAGTTAAATTTATTTCCCCCACTATTGTATCTCATAGTTTTCATAATGAATGTTATTCTTGATTAGGGAGAGTAAATACCATTGTTTCTTTTTATGGAGTGATATAATTAAAGTTTTAAAAGATTTTTCTTGATTGTTTTGATTAGTTTTTATGTAGTATACTCCCTATATAGGTGATGACATACCCTACAGTCTTTAGTAATGATTATTTCTGAGTTACTTCCATTGAAAAAGGTTTATTTCAATACTAAACTTTTTCACAATAAAATTCCAATTTCTATGATATAATTTTACATAAAACCAATCGAGTAAATGGTGTTTCACATTCATATTAAGGATATTATGACCAATATATATTTTCATACTAGTTATTAACATTATGCCTTTCCTATTATGTTTTCCATGAAGGTAGGTATAATCCTTATACATTATATTGATTACCAAACTCTTAATCAAGTGAATAGTGAAACAAATAAACTATTACTATGATTGAGGATGTATTTGATAAATTCATAAGATATTGATGGTTTTATAGAATATAAATTTCATCAAGGTACCATCAGTTGA
This sequence comes from Viscum album, assembly GCA_963277665.1. Classification (NCBI taxonomy): domain Eukaryota; kingdom Viridiplantae; phylum Streptophyta; class Magnoliopsida; order Santalales; family Viscaceae; genus Viscum; species Viscum album. The sequence goes on along the minus strand of OY728159.1, from coordinate 669,935,595 downwards.
TATTCATAGAAGAAGATATACCAAATACATCATTTGGGATTTGGTAAAAGAATTTTTATTTTATAGTTACTCTATTTGAATACACTAACTATCCAACTGTATTTATTACGATGATGAAAAAGATCATTCCTTGGTTCTTGGAAACATTTAGTGTCATTTTTATGGAAAATATCTTGGGGTACTCTGATTTCTAGGGGAAACACATGGATTATTGGAATACCCTCCTTAAAATCTTGATAAAATATTTTGTGTACAGTAATCTTTTAAAATTTGAATTTTGGATCCATGAAGTGTGGTTTTCAGGAAATTTCATATCTAAGAGGGATATATCAGTAGATCTTAATATTTAATAGGTGGTGTTCTCTTGGGAGAAGACCAATAAATTATATGATATTCAAAGCTTCTAATGCTTATTTGTTCATTACTGGGTGTTGTTTTAAAAAATAAAACAACATTTCATCTTTAATTGCATCATTGACTCATAATGGTGTTATATTTGAGTGGAATGATATATGTTAGATAAATTTTTAGTAACTAAAGGAGGGTTTTACTTCATATTTAGGTCATATTATTTAAAAATAATGCTCAGTGTATGATGTTCTCAAGGATGCCTTAAGTACTGGATTGGGGTGTGTCTAGATGTAAGGAAGTCATGTATTGGCCTATATATCTCTCCAATAAAACCCTCATTAGAAGTACAACTCAACCCATGATCATTATTTTTAAGTTTTTTTGAACAATATGAAAACATGGAAAAACTATCACTTTTTAGATTTAGATATAGTATTTTTTTTTATCATAAGATACTGATGAATATTTTTACTTTGAGGGTTATGAACTGATGATGTTACTGACACATGAATTAATGGAATCAGTAGTGGATTGTACTCACATGAGTTTTCTTTGTTATGATGAGCATAGGAAATATTAAAGATTAGTAGGCAAGAGTTTACAACTTCAATAATTAAAAATCAAATTTTTATGACCAAATTCAATATAAGAAATTATTATAAATTTATTACCGTTGTTTTAGTAAATTCCATAAAGGGTTAGTAACCTCAGGTGTTTGCTCACATTCATTCATTTTTATTTTGTTCCTCGAAGTCTTGTTGGTAATTTTGGTATCTCTGAGCAAACAACTGATGGATATTGTACACTAGTAGAATTGGTTTTTGAATCATGGTACAACTATGATATTTCATGATATGAGACATTAGTATTTGTGGGTAGGGATGAGCTAGTTGATTGCCGACATATTTCCATGATGCCTTTCATTATAGAAGATTATGTGAGAGCACTAGCTAACTTCATATTATTGAACCCTTTACTAATTATTTTTTGGACGTGGGATTAAATATCCAAGGAATTCATTGCTGTTTTACCAAATAATTCTATAAAGGAGGATACAATTTTGGATATTAATAATTGACTCATGAATTTATCTTATTTACTTCATGTCACATACATAACTTATTTTAAATTTATATTTCATTTAATTACCATTTATGCTATTTTTGGGGTTTTCAAGATTTTATGGTGGAAGGAGTGAGTTTTCTTGAATTGAGACAAACCATGAGCCCATTTCCATATTTAAAAATAAAATTTGTTTCTTTTATAACTTTTTTATTTTTTAATATTTTTCAACCATTCTAGTTCCTAACTGGCCTCCCCTGACATATTAACACCACCATTTTAGTTTGTATCCTTTAGAAATCCATAAACAAGTTTTATATGGGATTTTACTTAAGGGATTTGGCCTGCCCGAAAGCCCAATTCCAGTTTTAAAAATAATGTTTGTTAAATTAATAAATTATTCAATTGTAAGGTTTGTTCGGTAATTCCTTGCCCCACACATGCCCATTGAACCTAATCGTGGATCCAGTATCCTTCCACCATCTTTGGAGCTCAGTTGCCTCGCGTTTTAGGTCAAAACTTCTGAAGCACTCAAATTTTATCATGATTTTAAAAGGTAATTTGATTCCTTCATAAATATTTCATTATTCACTATTTTCCCCCAATTCAAGTTCTCAATTAACCTTAAATTTCTTGTTCCTACTTTAATTGAATTCATGGCTTTTTTAAAATTCATCCACTGGTGTATTTGTGGCGATTTCTTCATGAACCCTCAAGTGAGTGAGTCTCCTTCATTCTTCTATCATTTTTCATAGGGTTTCATTCAATGTTATTAGGGTTTATTCCCTTATAAATGAAGTCCAAAATTTCTAAAGTGTAAGGTGTCAAAACTGAGGCTTAAACTTGCGGTTTCCTGGTCCAATGTTCTATTTTTAGGTTTGATCTACCCTCCTTGAGGTGTGGCGGTGGTGCGCTTAGGTTTTCGCACAAAGGATTCAAGGGTTTCCTTTGATTTGGTGGTGATTCCTTGTTTATTTAATCCTTGTGTCTTATAATGCTATATTTATCAAATTTTCAGGTTTATCTCATTTTATTATTTCTGAAAAAATTATTTTTTAGAGGTGTTAGTATTGCAAATGAATTTTAAATGCCAATTTTATGTGAATTTGAGGTCTTTTCATAGAAATGTTTTATGAGTTTATTTGGGGATGACCTATAACTAATTGGTTGATTTTATTGAAATTTATTAGGGATTATGACTATGTTTTGAATGTTATACCTGTTTTTTTATTCTAAAAAATCTTATTTTGGTGACGTTTGATCAGTGAAAGATTTTTGGGCCCCATTTTGGTTCTAAATTGGTTGTTTTACGTGACTATTTGATGTTTTGCCTAATGTGGTTGTTTTATAACACATTTAATAGGTTTATAGAAATTTTTTGGGCACTGTGAATTCTGTTTTGGGAAACTTGAGTTTGCACATAGTGTGAAATGTGGGGTTTTCAAGGAGTTTTGGGTGTAAAATAATGTGGGGTTTTGAGAAATTGCTTTATGGAAAATCAAAATGTTTTGTTGTCTATTTTAAGTGGTATAAAGAGTGTCTAGATACTGTACTATTTTAATGTGACAAGTAGTGGTGTTTTAAATTAAAATAGATTTATTTAGCATGCTGAAATTGTTTGAGCACATAGGGGGAAGCCCGGGTACCTTGGTGGAGGCAGATGTGTACTAGTACAGCTAGTGGACCAGATGGATTTTGTCCCTTTTTCACTTAGAATATGGATAAAGACCCTTCTAACTAAACTATATGGATGATTATTGGTGGCCACTAGGTTATGGGTATGTTCCCTACTACTGGCTAATGCACGAGAATGGATTTTATTATGGTTACATTACACCGAGGTACGAGGTACATGGGGCACAAGACTATCTAGTGCCTAGGGGTGTTCCTGATTTTGTTGCTCATTGGATTCGTGGTATTTGAACTTGTATTTTGGTGTATTTGGAATTATGTTACTCTATCTAACATTCCTATTTAAATGTGTTAACCTTCTGAATGTTTTGTCTTGAAAAATGTTTTCAATTTAAAGTTTCATTTCATAGAATTTGTCGCCGCTTTTCATTGCATCTTAAAACCGCTTGCTTTTTCACCTTGTATTGCTTAATATTTTAATAATAGTGTGGTATCCTATTGGTAATAGGCTCAAACACTAATTACACCCCTTGTGTATAAGTAGACATTTTTATTTTGACCCAGGTAAAGGAAAGGCATTGGGTGATAGTGGTTCGGGGTGTTAGTTCCCATCCTTGGGGCAGAGTTTTGGAGATAGCTGGTGGGCGATGGCCCCTTGTGATTTGGAGTCCATGGGGATCTTTTGTTTTTATTTCATTGTGACTTTGGACCTTTTTTATTTCATTTGAACTTATGTATTCAGTTCTGGATTTTTGTATAAACCTTGTTGGTATGAATTTTTCAGATTCATTTTATCAAATATTATTGGGTTTTTATGTATACATATATGGGTAAATCATTTACAATATAAGATAAATGATTCCCAAGCACTTGTTCCTACTCATGGGGATAGGGAACGCCATTCGGGCCTTATCACGGGCTGGGTTTGGTGCCAGTTTTAGCGGCGACCAGATTCGGTTCGTGACAAAATGGTATCAGAGGGGGTTCACTCTCTTTGGGTAATGTTATTTGGGGAACAGTCAGGATAGTCTGGAGAAAAAATTGTTGGGAATTGGAATTTTCGTTATGAGTACTATGGAAGATCACCACAACTTGTGAAGGGATTCAAGTATCCTGAGGAAGTCAGGATGTTTGGGTGTCCTTTGGTTTTCTTGGATTGATGATGATTAGGGGAAATGAAAAGAGAGTTGGGTTATTAGTCTTGGTGTGCTCGCAGGGTCTGAAATGTCATGTGGAGCCGAGGATATTTTCCTAGAACACTCTCTGTGATGGTGATGTGATTGGAATATTGCTGCCAACCATATGTCCAAGTCACCTACTGAAACTAGTTTCCTCTTGCATTTTCTTGTATTCTTTAGTTTTGAAATCTTTGATCTTTGGTTTTAAAGTGACTTGGATTTAAGAAGTGAAAAGTGTTTGTGAAATTATTATCTAATAAAGAGGGAATGGTTAGATTTTTTAAAATTGATAACTGAATTTTCATAATTGTATTGGAATGGAAAACGGTGTGTTTGAACCTCTTTTGAAAGCATGAACTATATCAATGTTGGTTTTGAAACAGTGTTTCAAATAGAGTTTTCTAAACTATTGAAAGTCGTTTTAATGGGATGAGAGATTTTGAAATTGATTTGTAGGAGTTGAAAGTTAGTTTTCATTTAAATGATTGTTCTTTTCGGAAAATCATTATAAGATGTAATTTGGTTTTGATTTTATGGTTAGAGGTTTTGAGAAAAAAAAGGTATTGGTTTACTGTTTTGGTTTTGAAAAGTGGATAGATATATTTTTTATGTAAAACTTTGGTATTTCAATGAGTGAACACATGTATTGGGTTATATGGGATGATGGATGGTTAATGGCATGTCTAGATGAGTTCTGGGATGGAGATGAGGAGAGTGCACATTATGGAACAGAAACATGCATGTATAAGGCCCATGGGGTACCATTGGTGGATACCCTAACCGCTGAATCGTTTATTTTCAAAAATATGATTTTGAATGAAAACTTGATTTATTTCTGACTAGTTTTTTATGGTTTGTACAATTTGTGTTTTTTTAAATGTTGATGTTGTGGGATGTTTTATGTCCAAGAACCACTCCCTTTTGTATTGTGTTTTGGGTTTGTGTTTGGTCAGTAAGATGTGTTGAAGGTCCGGTTAGTGGTCTCTTCTAAGAAATGTTTAGCGATGATTTTACAGTGATTCCATTCAGGTGTTTGGATCTGTTTTGTGGTTTATCTTGACCAATGGACCATCTTGGCTTGGACTTTAGGTTTAATCATTTAATAAGGTGCACCCCATTAAGGGTTAGTGAACAACTGAAGTGAAACCCGTACTGTTTCTCCATTTGAAGACCCTCTAGTTGATCAATATAAGGAATATTTTTCTTGAGATTTTTAGATTGATTCTACACCCTATCCTTTCCTAGTTTTGTGTCTCCCCTTATAGTGGGAGAGTGATCATGGAAGTTTGAAAGAGAACTTATCCTCTTAAGATTCCTTATTTTCCAAAGGTGGAAGTGGTCTAGGGTTGTTAGCATGGATGAGTATCTGGATGGTGTCTATGAGGTCCACTCGGTCCATCATAGTCTCTTCGAAGAAGGAGTTCACAATAAACTACCAATGTGGGAAATCTGTTCAAGAGAGGATATTGTGGACACTTTCTAGAATTGTGTGTTGTTTGGGGATGTTGTATAAGGTCCCACTGCATGAATTGTTTATATCAGTCGCAATGGTCATGTTCGGTGAAGCCTTATTATTTTGTGCACTCGATTGACTTTAAAGGTGAAAGTCATGTAATCCTTTGAGAGACTCTCTATTTTGGGAGAATGATTCCCTTGGAAAAACATAAAAAGATTCCATTTTAAAGGAAGGTGATTATAGGTGTTATTTACATGTATAATTTCTCACTCGAAGAAACAAGGTGTGATGTGTGTTCATTTTTTAAGCCCTTGTTTCAGTGAAATATCGAGTTAGGGTTAAGTGAGTTTGGAATGTGTTATGTCTTGGAAGACTTATTTGGTATTGTGGTGTAGTTGTTGGTGACACTGAATGAAGAATTCTCGTTTAGGGGGTTTCTATTACCTAACTGCGAGGCCGAAGATGCTTCAATCACTTTAGCTCCAACCATAGGACTTGAAGAAAAGTTGGCTCGTTGTCGGGGGAAATCCTAGGGTTTTTTAAACCCATGTACAATGTCTTATCCTCAGTATGAAATATATTAATAGTTTAAACCTCTAGTGTCCTCATATTTCTTATATTGTTACAATTATGTGGAAATAGGTTGAGGGCCTTGTACCCAAGTCATCACCTTATGTTATTTTCTTTCCCTTTGGTTTCCATCGAGTCATTATAGAATGCTTGGAAATTTGGATAAAAATGTTGAGGACCCAGTTTGTGTATGATTAGTAGTGACCATGTTCCTGGAAGCCATGTGAAAAAAAATAATCTTCACAGTTAGTGAAGAATTTCCCAAACCGTGCGGACTGACCCTGCTCCCTTCCCAAATCATTATAAAAAATTGGTCTTTCTGTGTCGGCCCATGCTGGTCGGTTAAGATGGTTGGTTCATATGGTGGGGAGACCCACTATGATTCTAATATATGTTCCTTCTTAAACTGTGAATAGATTTATACCCTTTATATTAGGGATTTCGTTGAGGCCTCCCCTGTTAGTGTCTTGATTCTGTCTCTGAAAATACTATATGTTGCCTCTTATGGTGGGGGGGGGGGGGGCTATTTGTGTCCCCCATAACAATAGCTCAGATTTATCCATGGCCTTATCAGGGTGGTAGGTAGTCTCATTTGGAACTATGTAGATAGCATCATCTTCTTTGAGTAAACTTTGGGATTAGGGAGCTCCCAATGGTTTAGTTAATGTAAGGTGAGTGTAACCTTGTTCGAAGTTGTTGTTCGTTTCGGTGAATTTCTTGAGTCTTGTTCAGATAGCGTTCAAGGAGTTTCATTTTGGGATAAAGTATTAATGTGATTGATCATTTTAGGAAAGAGGTGTAAGTTTGGGTTGTGAGAGTAATCATTCATTAATTGATCACTAGAGGTGTTTTTTCCGTTGGGGGTGAAACTTGGCAAAGAAGGTCCACTTAGTTTATCGGTTGGGTTTGGTTTTGGTATTTGGACTTGTTGTAGCTTTCTGGGGAGGGATGGATTCCATGGTGGGGATATGTTTCACATACATGACATATTTTAAAGTTAAATATCATTTAATTTCCATTTATGCTTTGTTTTTGGGGTTTCTCAAGCTTTTATGGTGGAAGGGGTGAGTATTTGTGAATTGGGCCAAACCATGAGCCCAATTCCAGATTTTAAAATAATTTTTTTCTATTATAAATTTTCATTTTTTAATATTTTTTTCCCATTAAAATTTCTAAATGGCCTCCCCTAACATAATAACAACTCAATTGTAGTTTGGAGCCTCTATAAATCCATAACCATGTTGTATATGTGTTTTTATTTAATAGATTGGGCCTGCCCGAAATCCAAAATCCAATTTTAAAAATAAAATTTGTTTAATTAATAACATATTCAATTTTAAGGTTTTTTTAGTGATTAAAATCCCCACACGTGTCCATTAAACCCAGCTGCGCATCCAGTATCCTCCGAGCCTCTTTGGAGATCATTTGCCTCGCGGTTTGGGTCCAAACATCTAAAGCACTCACATTTCGTCCAGATTTAAAAAGGTAATTCGATTCCTTTATAAATCATTCATTATTCACTCTTTTTCCCCCATTACAGTTCTTAATTAATCTTATATATCTTGTTCCAACCTCAATATAATTTTTGGCTGTTTTCAAATTCATCCATTGGTGTATTTTGGGAGATTTCTTCAAGAATCCTCAAGTGAGTTAGTCACTTTCATTCATCATTCAATTTTCATAGGGTTACATTCAAGGTGCTTAGGGATTCTTCCCTTACACATGAAGTCCCAAACTTCTAGTGGATAAGGTGTCAAATCTATGATTTAACCTTGGGTTTTCTTGGTCCAATGTTCTATTTTTAGGTTTGATCTACCCTCCTTGAGATGCGACGGTCGGGCGCATGTGTTTTCGCACAAATGATTCAACAGTTTCCTTTGTTTTGGTAGTTAATTCCATGTTTATGTAATACATGTGTCTTAGAATGATGTATTTATAATATATTCATGTTTATCTCATTTTATTATTTCTGAAAAAATTATATTTTAGAGGTGTTATTATTGAAATTGAATTTTAAATGCCAATTTTATGTGTAATCAGGGGTTTTTCATATAAATGTTTTATAAATTTATTTGGAGATTCCCTATAACTACGTGTCAAATTTTATTGAAATTTATTAGGGCGGATAATTATGTTATGAATGTTTATATCTATTGATTGATTCAAAAAAAATCTTATTTTGGTGAAGTTTGATAAGGGAACGATTTTTGCCACCATTTTGGTTCTAAATTTGTTGTTTTACGTGAATATTTGATGTTTTTCTTAATGGGGTTGTTTTATAACACATGTAATAGGTTTATAGAATTTTTTTGGGGACTGTGAATTCTGTTTAGGTACGTCTGAGTTTGAAAATAGTGTGAAATATGTGGTTTTCAAGGAGTTTTGGGTGCAAAATAATGCGGGTTGTTGAGAAATTGTTGTTTGGAAAATCAAAGTTTATTTTTGTGTGTTTTAAGTGGTATAAAGAGTGTGTAGATACTGTACTATTTTAAAGTGACCAGTAGTGGTGTTTTATATTAAAAAGTATTTATTTATCATGATGAAATTGTTTGAGCACAAAGGGGAAGCCTGGGTACCAAGATGGGGAGGATGTGAACTTGTACGTCTAGTGGACCTGATGGGTTTTGTCCCTGTTTCACTTAGAATTTGGACAATGAAAACTATAAATAAACTATATGGATGATTATTGAGGACCACTATGTTATGGATATGTTCCCTAATAGTGGCTCATGCACGAGAATGGATTTTACTATAGTTACATTACACCCAGGTACGAGGTACATGGGGCCTGAGACTATCTAGTGCCTAGGGGTGTTCCCGATTTTGTTGCTCATTGGATTTGTGGTATTTTCAGTTGTATTTGGGTGTCTTTGTAATTATATTGAAATATATAACATTCCTATTAAAATGTGTTAACATTCTGAATGTTTTATCTTGAAAAATGTTTTCAATTCAAAGTTGCATTTCTTAGAATTTTTCACCGCTTTTCATTGCATATTAATACTTCTTGCTTTTTCACCTTGTATTGCATGAACATTAGAATCATATGGTGGTATTCTATTGGTATTAGGATCACACCCTACATACACACCTTGGGTGTAATTAGACTTTATTATTTTGACCCAGGTAAAGGAAAGGCTTTGGGTGATGGGGGTTCGGGGTGTTAGTTCCCATCCTTGGGGTGGAGTTGTGGAGACGGCTGGTGGGGGATGACACCTTGTCATGTGGAGTCTATTGGGATATGTTGTTGTTGTTTCATTGTTTCTTTGGAATTTTTGTATTTCATTTGAACTTATGTATTCAGTTCTGAATTTTTGTATAAACCTTATTGGTATTAATTTTTCAGATTCATTTTATAAAATGTTTTTGCAGTTTTATGTATACATATTCGGGTAAATCGTTCTTAAACCATGATAAATGACACCCGTGCACATGTTCCAGACCACAGGGATAGGGAACACCCTTCGGGCCTTGTCACGGGCTGGGTTTGGTGCCAGTTTTGGAAGTGACCAGATTCGGTTCGTGACACATCATATTTATAAGATGACTATGGTAGTGAATCTAGGATTCCTATGTCTTAGGGATCTTGAATCTCAATGGAGTTCTTACTACACTAATTTTTGATAGGGGCCCATAGTTTACATCCACGTTTTGGAAATGCTTGTAGGAGTTGATTGGTTCCTAGATGAAATTATGAATGGTATATCATCTATACATGGATGGGTAGAATTAAAGATCTATTCAAATATATAATTATATGATTTAGGTTTTTTCATGATTTTAATGGATTGTGGGAACTAAATATACCTCTCGTAAAATTTTTAAATTCCAAAAGTAAAAAATCATTGAATAAAATGGAACCCATTGATGTGTTTTATGAGATTCCATGTATATTTCCCTTTTGTCATGAATAGTTGTGAGATAGGTCCTTGGTTTGAATTATACTTGATTAATAGATGATGTAAATGGAAAGTTTGATTCAAAATTGGTTATTGGATACTCTGATTAAAATAAATCCTATAAATATCACCATCGCCACCTAAATGAGTTTTCCATTGGTGAACAAGTCTCTTTAATAGTCTCACCTCACCTGGTGCATCATTGGTTGGGTATGAAGGGTAAGTATGCACATACAATATTTATCCATTTTTTGATCATTGAATGTATTGTAATGGTGGATTATCTTTAGTATTTTCTATCTCACTTGAAATCAATTCATGATGTTTACCATGTTTCCAAGTTGAGTAGGTATCAAATGGACAATTACCATGTGTTTTAATATATATATATTGAACATTATCTTCAAACATGTATAGTTTATTAGAAACTTATGATTATGGATCACCAATATTATTGTCTACACAATAAAAAAAATTCTTTAGTCCATGTACAAAGAATGAATAAATCCGATAACCATGAGATGTAATAGTTGAATTCATTATTGTTGCCAAATTTTCCTTCTTTTGGGAGGGTCTTGAATCATGAGATATTTCATGGGGTAGAATTTGTTTATGGTTTTTAAAATTATTACAAACATTTATTCCAAAGTACATTATTTATTAAGCATGGTATATTTATTGAGAGGATTTAGAGGCTTTTAGGTAATATGGGTTATAATTATAGAGGGTTGGATTAAATTTTTATTGTTGATGGTTTAGTATCATGGTTATTATTAACCAGGAAAAAACCGTGTAACATAGAAATGAGATATATAATAGTGTTTTCATGGTTTGAAAATGGTTAGTGAAACTATTCATCTCGCCAATAATACCTAACAGTTGTGTGGAATTTTTTCTAATGATTTCACTCAACTTGATAATGGTTTTCCAAAATATACTTATCTACCTATGTAACCATGTTCCTTTTTTTAAATGGGTAGATTCTAAAAATGGATAACATATAGTTTGTTAATCCGTACTGCCCAATCATTCTTCCCGAAAATAACCTATAAAATGATCCAATTTGTCACTTTTCCCAAGATTTTTTATACTTAATAACCACCTAATATCATTTATTCATGAAATAATATCTATCTTGTTCTATAGAGGTCTATACCCTTAAATAATTTTTGATTTCTTTTCATTCATAGAGGATCACTTTATTGTATGTATGTTTTTTATCTTTTTTGTCCACCTCTACCAAGGAATCCACTTGATCCGTCCTCCACTTATTCTATTATAACTCTATTGGGTTGTGAATGCTAGATATATGAGGTTTTTTGGGGAATTAATTATGTTTCGGTTAGATCTAGTCTCATGAAGATCCAATCTCATTATCTATAATCCATGATTTTAAGGGAGAATTGTTTTATTCCAGTGGTGAGGTAGGTGTCTCTACACAATGGTTCTAACTCAAATTTTTTTTATTGTTGTTTTAAATTCGATTTGATCATTTTATGTAAAAAACAATATGATATCAATGAAGAATATTTTCATGATATGCATGTTTTTTAAATGGATTTTCATTAAAAATAGATTAATGTACAATTTGTGTTGGATAGAATGAATCTAAGGATAATTTGAATCTAAAATCAAAATTCAAGCATGGGAGAAGTGATACATCACTATGAAAATGTTTTATAAATTATGAGAATGGGGTAATTAATGGTTTTCTCAAACATGTTACATTTGAATCCCTAAATGTCTCGGTTATGGATATATATAACCTTAGCGAGGGTGGAACCACTAGGGGTTATTATTGTGGTATCGATAAACTATGGAATGTCTTGATAAATATATGATTCAAGTTATTCTTGTCTTATTGTTCTGTTCTGTTTATGAGTATGTATCCCCATAGACTAGAGTCAAATTTTTCATTGATTTATACATGATGGTATTGTCTCAAGTTTTATTTCAAGGATGTTTATTTTTTGGTATTTTCAAGGATGTTTTGGTTTATTCTTATATAATATCCTTCATTGAGTTTTAATATTACTTATTTGGTGTAAAATAATTTATCAAATTTAAAAAATGGATATTTCAAAAAAGTTGGATTTCAATTGAAATTTATCTATAAACAGATTTTCATAAAATTTGGAACTAATAGTTACATGGTGTGAGAATATGTAAAGATAATTTGGTAGTATCATGTGATTAATTAGTTATCACATGAATCTTTTTTACTTTGTGAATTTATTGATCTAGTTTTATATAAATTAGGTAAACATAAGAATTTCATGTAGTTCACCGAATTCTCTTGACTTTCATAACCTTATTTTGGGAATTATTAGTGATAGTATATTGAAACAAAGAGGCATTCATTTTATATTATCATGTCTTATTTTTAGGTTTATCCTTTTTCATCAAAGATTTATGTCTTATGGATCAATAATCATTTTCTGCATTGTACTGTATTGGTTTATCTTATTTTTGTTATAAATGATACATTTTTTGTTATTTTTTATATTCACTTTATGATGATCCATCTCGGGTTATGTTTCATGTCATCACATGTCTATTATTTATATCAATCATTCATAACACCATGAAAACACTTGGAATAAAAATATATTTCATATCATATCAAAATTCCATCGCATATCATGATATCATGAGTTGATCAATTGATACCATACATTTATCAACTAAAAGGGATCTTTTCATAGAATAATTTAAAGGGAAATTCATAAAACATATCTTGATAAGAGATATATCCTTTTTAAATAGATAAATATGGAATAAAAACATAGAAAATGGTGTTTAGAAAATATTTCATTCCATCATCCTAGAGATATATTGTAATTCCCTGAACACAGTTGCAAAGATCTAGTGAATTATTTTAATACATTGGGATGATTAAAAGGAATCATGTCCTGAAGGAACAACCAATTTAACAGTCATGGAAAATAGGTTACACACATAAACCTTACACTATAATTTTTACAAAAAAATATAGCATAGATAATCCTTTTAGAACACCATTATTCCCTTAGCTTAGCCATATATATCAATCATAGAACACTTCTAGGTATCCTGGGAAAATTATAACATAAGAAAGGGTTGATATCAGATGCTCAATAAGGATAAAAATTATAGTGGAAGCTGTCACAAATAAAAATAAACTTTAATTTCATGGTAAAAATATTAAAACACAAGCATTTTAATACATTTTCTTCAGCATAGTATAGCAAGAATAAATCAAATAATTCTATTTAAACATTCATATTGATATTTTACTAGTTTAATAATCACATGTAAAATCAATAACTAATTATATTACAGGGGAATGCATAATTTCGAACATCATTACCACTACGTTAAGGCCCAATTATAGTACCATACACAAATATCCTATCATGGCCATGTTCCACGACACTAGTTTGTCTAATTAGACCGACCGATGCATCTAGGGGATATAACAGGCCCTACACGTCACATACTAACTCAAATACATCCTCTTATGAAAATGGTGGAGCATTTATTAAACATTCTTATTAAAACTAGCATACGAAATGTTAATACATTAACCAATAACCATGAATGGTATACAAATAGTACATCCAAAGTCAAAAAGATCATAAAACCTTCAATACAATTTTGAAGATTTTATCATAATAAATCAACCTCAATCAATCTTAAAATCCAAAAAAAGGATGTTGACATAGATGAAAATAATTTACTAATTTGATTAAAACTATTTAAGGGAAATATCGCTTTTTAATTTAAAACATTTAAAAAATGTGAAAATTTTGAAATAATGCTTTTATTCAGAAAATAAACATGTAATATTGTAATGGATGCTTCAAAATGGTAAGGATACATAATAGAGGATAATATTTGATCACACCATATAAGTTAAAAAACATTCTTTCCTTAATTTGTGGAAAAGATCATAAATTACATTGTTTGGAAAGTTATGATAATATTCCATTCAAAATGATTTATAAAAAGTAAAACATGGGTAAAAATATCAATAAACTAATGTTGATAATATTTTGAAATATCTTTAATGAAACATAGACAAGAATGATCAGGTTGTGTTTAATATACTTATCTATAAATAATATTAGATAATAATGATATTATGAAATTAACACTTAACATATTGTTTCCATTAGTTGAGGGAGAGTTAGACTTATTTATAATGTTTCAAACTTTTTATTAAATTATAAAATGAACATATCAGTATTTATGATATCAAATATTATCCTACTATATCACTTTGTTAGTAATATTTCAGAATTACCATTGTTTCTTGTGTTAACTACTTCGTTTTCCCATTCCTGTTATGTCATGTAAGTCATGTTTTTTATGAAAATGATATATTTTATTTGTATACATCATTAAATGATGTTTTTAATTATTCTTTTTAGTAATAATTTAAGTTTATTGTCATTCTTGAATGTTTAACATATATAATGAATCACACCGCGTCGTGGAGGCGGTAGGTTGTACAAACGCATGAGTGACTGTATCATTCCATTGATGGTTAAATAGTATGGAATTGGATGGTATATTAATTATAAGGAATCATTAAAATGTTATAATAATTATTTATGTACATTATACTCATCATTATATGCTTCCAAACAAAGTTATGTTGAATAAAAAATTACACCACGACGTGGAGACAAAATGTTGTACGTACGCATATATGGGGATATTGAAATTCATAAGATGGATAAACAGACGAATATGGTTGTACCATGATTATATTGACATATTAGTATATGGATGATACTAGAGTTATTATTTTAATTTGGAAAAAACATACAATGAAGACGTATAAGAAAAAAATAACATTTTAAGGGGTTGATGAAACAATAACCTATTCTTCGGGTGTTTCCTTTGGATTTGAACACAATAGCTCCATAGGATGGATTTATTCCCAATGTTAGGCCTCTAAGATTAATTTTGGGTGGTTGGGAGGAGATATTGGTAGGGTTTGGACAAACCAGAGTCTCTATATGTGTGATCTAAAGAGAAAGGTAGGATCCCATTTATAAGAGGGGTGAAGGGAACTTTAGGGAACATTTTAAAATATTAATTTATTATAAAATTATTTTCAGTTTATAGTAGCTCCATAATAATTAATTTAAAATATAAGATGTGTATGGATCTAAATAGCATCAAAAAATAGGTTTTATACATGTTTAGGTCATAAAATAAATGTTATATGTTATATTTAACCCATATTAAAATAGTTTAACTCTTACCATGTCTTCAAGTATTTTGAAAGTATTGGGTTAATATATTTACTATTAATTTCCAAAAAGAAACCAAATTGGATAATTTATGAATATTTTCACAATATCCTAGTTATGTTTCCAAAAATATAAGAGTTTTGTGAATTTTATAACATCTAATTAAATATTACTTATTTTAGAGTATCATTTTTGTCAATTTTGATACTATTCAAAATATTGATTTTAAAAATATATAAAAAAACTAGGTAAATATGAATAATTTTCACTAATATGTTACTAAAATTTCAATTTTATCTTTGAAATTAGTGGATGTCATTCATTAAATAAAATTATATTTATTTTAATATTATTAATATCATTTATTTGATTCTTCCTTTAATAAATAAATTACAACTTCATCTTGGTGTCCCAATTAAGTTTAATTATTGAATATCTAAAAATTATAAAAAAATATAATTATGTAGATAAATTTATTACATTTATAATAAAAATTTATAGACTATGTTATCATATATATAATTCTATATTAAAAATGGTTTACTTATTAAAAATTTAATATGACATTTTTAACTCTTCATTAAATAAAATATAATAAACGTACTAATCTGCCAGACATGGCTTAAAAAGGATCAAATATTCTACCTATGGTTAATTTATGTCTAAATAGACTTATAATAAAGAATTACGAAAAGTTTTAGGGTAATTTAATGTTATTATAATATTATTTTTACCTTTAATTACCTTATTTACCTCTAATAGTGATATAAAAAATTCAAAAGATACTATTCAAAAAAATTATTCTGATCCTATTAGACCACATTTTTCACCCTTATTAAAACCAATTATGTATTATTTTGGAAATTTTATTCCTAAAAGTGGTAAAATTATGTTCTGATATAATTTGTAAATGTTCTTAGAAGGTGATTAAAAGAGACATTAAAAAGTTCAATAAAATTTTATATATCTAGTTTTATTATAAAATGATTCAATTACATACATTGGAAAAATATATTTATTATTTATCTATTTTTAAAATAAAATAAATTTTAATTAAAATAATTATTAAATGAAAAACATCTATTTATATCCACAGTGCTGGGGGTTTCACTATTCATAAAAAATTTAATGTTTTCAGAAAAATACAAAAAAATATAACTAAGCTAATTTTTATATTAAAAATTCCTAAATGTCGTCTATTTGGAAAAATAAAATTTATAATATTTTAAAATGTGGTTAATACTATTCAAAACCACTTTTTAAATGGATAGCTCGATAGGTTGTGGTGTGCTCGAACTCAGTTTTTTGTATAGAACACACTACTAAATTATTTAAAAGGAAGTGTACCCTAAAAGTTTGGGGTGTAGCATTATCCCCTAATTCATTAAGTTTTTTCCATGTAATTTAAACACAAGATTGAAAGATAAGGGTTTGAAATTTCCAAATATATTTGTTGAAATCTCACATCAAAAAACGGATTAATCACACCTCTATTTAAAAATAAATTAATGGAAGTATGAAGGTTACAGAAAAAAACATACTATGGATCCATGTATAAAAACATGGAAATGAATGAAAATGTAACCATCATGTTCTGATGGAGAGTGATATAGAACATTATTTAGAGAATGTTAACAATCTCAAAGCTATAAATTTGCAATTATACAAGGGACCATTAGATTCAGTACAAAATAAAGTACATGGAAAACATTTTTGGTTTTCTGATATTTCCCTTATAGATGAATAATTAATTTACTTCGTATACTGAGAACATAATCAAGCATACATATATACATAATCACTAGAGTTTCATCCTCTAATCAATTTCGATTATGGATTCATCTTTTTTTCCAAATAATGTTTGTTAAGGTGATTATTTTTTCCCACTTGAAGAACTTTATTCTTTTATTAGATAATCTCATAAGTAAATAACCAAAATTTTCGTACAAGATAATATAATTTCCGAAAATAATCTAAACAAAATACTATAAGACTCCAAATGTTCACCATTGATCATTCAGCAAATAACTAAACTTCATAAAAACCTTATTGACAATGATTGAAACCCAAAATTTAATCGTATTTGACCACATAGTTTTTTATGATAAATTTTAACATTTATCTCTAAATAACATAATCACTCATAATATATCATACCAAAAAGTAATTAAAATAATTACATATTCTCCAAGTTAGGTTAATCATTTCCCTATATAACAAAAATCCCTACAAGTCCACGATAAAATCATAGATTATTATATAATAAAATTTAACCATTAATCCTCAAATAAAATCACATAGTATTAAATTTACCTTAATCATAAAATGTTTTAGAAATATTGAATCTATTTTGAAATAATATTTATCAGTTAATTCTGAAATAATTTTCCAAAACCAAACATAACCATTTGACAAAACATAAGTTCCCAAAATCATGTTTTTCATATTCCATCAACTTTATAAACCAAACAATAAAAAGTTATTCTAACTAGGCACCTCACGTAAGATTGTGGTAGGTATTTCACTCTTGTTTCCCTTTGGTTTTGGGTTCAAGACTCACAACCTTTCTGGATATGATGGGTTGTCACCCTCCCTACAGGTTGTCCTTTTTATAAAACTATATTATTATAAGGATCTAAAAATAATCTTTAGAAATGTTTTCCCTTAAACAACAATAAACAAATTTAAACATAATCTATTCCATCCTTTTGAGTTATCCAGAATACCTCTATCAAAACACTCTCAAAATGGTCATTAAATTCTCAAAATCAATTGTAACATCAGATTACCCAAATAATCTAATATTTCCCTTATTGTTACATGATGAATATATGATTACCTTCAACATATTAAAATGTTAATTAGAAAAAAATTACTACAATACAATCATTATATATATCACATTCTTTTATTAAAAAATATATATAATTCATGAATCCAAAAATAAAAATACATTAATTATTCCACTTTGACCGTAGTGAAAACATAATATTGACCTTGATCCATTTTCTTATTATAATCCATATATCATTGATGCATTGGAAAATAATTAAAATAATGTCCCATATAATTTCAATTATAGCATCACACAACCTCTTTAATTCTCTTACAATCACGAGACTAGTGACCTTTTTCTCCACATTTGTAACAAACTACTCTTCTTTTCAAGAAAGTACCAGGAAGTTTCTTCCTTCAATTAAATCATAAGGGAAAAATCCTTCTTTACCATTTCCCTTTATTTTTATCTCACTCTACCATACTTTTCTTCTCATTCTTTACTTTAATGTCATAAGACATTAAGAATTCGTTTTCCATTTTGATAAAACACAAGACTATATCTTTTAATGATTAAAAATAATGGGAGACCAACTCCCATTATAGGAATGGTTTTAATCCATCAAAGAATCGATAAATCTTACTTCGTGGGGTATTTATGTAGTCTACATAATTCCTTTCTTACCTTGTGAAGTTATCCTCAAACATTACAACATTCTCATCCTTATTTTACCTCAGACTCAAAAGTTTCCTTTCCTTATCAGCTCAATGTTCACGAGGAAATTATTTCTATAGGAAATGTTATTCAAACTCCCTACATTCCATATTTTCTACATCTTCATACTCTTTTGTGTTTAGAATTAAGGAACACCATTGATCAGTATCTCTTGAGAGATGGTAAAATACTATGACAACTTTCTCCCTTTAGTTACCTCCTACATCAAGAAATAGTTTCTCAAAGGAATATATCTATTTCTCAACCAAAAATGGATTTATAGTCCCATTGAATGTTTAAGGATGTTGTCTTATGATGTAGTCTAAAATTGATCCTCTGCATTGTTGATCAGGGTTCCTTATTTGGGTATAGTTGTTATTCATAACCTGATTCAGCTATCCCAGTATGATTATAAGATGTTATAAAATGGTTTCATCACCAACCCCGCAATAATTATCTTGTATAGGAGGAAAATCTCTAAATGGATTACGTGTGTTTATATGATTTCCATTTATTCCTCTAGGCTTCATTTCCCAACAATGGCATACTATATATTAGGTTACGAATCATAATTAATAATTCTAAACTAGTAAAATATTTAACATAAATTGAAAAATTATGCATATATTTTCCATAATAATAAATATGGTTATTTAAGGATATATTTACTCATAAATACTTCATAATAGGTTTCAAAGAAAATCTGAATTATCATAAGCGTATCCCCCACGAGGGTCAAACCATGTGCACAATATGGTATGTTGTAATTTACTAGGTTAGCCAATGTAATGCTCATAACACCTTGTATGATTTCTCACCCCTAGGTAAATTTGTTCAAGAACCACGTCCACATGTAGTATTCAGACTTGGATGTATTGATTGGAATATCCACATTATCTCTATATTATGTAAATTCTTGGGTGTTCTTCTATACTTATCCTCAAATTCTATAATAGGGTTATGATCCCTAATCTATGTTTTCTAAATCTATTTCCAAGGTATTTTCCTAAACCTTCCTTTCATACCAACTATAACTCCACGACCCCAATTTCCTAGAGCTAGTGAATTTTTTTAATACAATGGAATGATTACAAGGAATCAAGTATTGAAGGACCGATCAGTTTAGCATACTTAGAAAATATATTACATATATGCAATTTACATTTTAATTTTGAACATAAAATACCGCATCGATAATACATTGATAACACCATTATTCCCCTATATTAACTATTCATATCAATCATAAAACACTTCTTAGCATCCTAGGAAAAATAAAACATAAGAAATAGGTGAGCTCAAATGCTCATTAAAGAAAAAATAATATAGTGAAAGCTATTACAAATAATCATAAACATTTAAGGCAAGGTAAAAAACTAAAACACAATCCCATTAATAAATTATATTCATCATAATATGGAAACAATAAATAAAATAATTCCAGTTAAACATTCATAAGGATATTCCACTAATTGAATAATCACATGTAAAGTAAATAACTATTTTTATAATGGTGTAATTCATAATGTTGGACATCATAACCCTTACGTCAGGGCCTCATTCCAATATCATGCACAAATATTATATCAAGGCGTTGTTCCAAGACACTATTTTGTCTCTTAACAACTACTAATTCATTGAGGGGATATAGCATGCCTCACTTTTTAGTTATTATGTCTAATTCATTATTCTTATGAAAAGGGTGAAACATAACATAAAAATTTGTTTTAGATCTAGAGTAAAAAATGTTAATACTTTAACCATAAACCATGAATGGTATAAAAATATCACATCCATAGTCAAAAATATCATAAAACCTTCAGAACAATTTGGAAGTCTGTATCATAATAAAACAACCTCCATCAAGAGTGAAATCCAAAAAATGATGTTGACATAGATGAAAATAGTCTAATAAATTCACAAAAATTCTTTGAGGGAAATATACCATTTTTACCTCAAATAATTTAAATGTCATGGTATTATTATAATAAAAAATATATTTTGAAAATAACTCTTTAATATTTGAAGGGATGCTTCAAAATTCTATGGCGGTATAATGGAGGAATATTTCCGCTCACACTGTAAAAGTTAAAAAAACATTCTTTCCTAAATTTTTCAAAAAGATCATAAAGTACATAGTTTGGAAAACAATGGAAATATTTATTTAAAAATGTTTTATAAATATTAAAACACGGGTAATTGTTTTAAAAAAGTGGTCAATAATATTTTGGAATACCTTTAATGAAACATGGATAGGGATGATACGGTTGTCCCAGAAGAAAATTATGTATAAACAATCGAAGAGAATAAAGAGATTGTGTAATTAACCCTTAACATATACATTAATTTAGTAGTGGGTGAGTTATAAATCTATGTAAAGGTTAATATATATTATTAAAATATACCAGGAACATATCTATATTTTTGATATCATAAATTATCCTCTTATGTCACTTTGGTAAAAATACATCAGTATTACTGTTGTTTTGTGTGTTAACTAATTCGTTTTCCCATTCCAATTTCGTCATGTAAGTCATGATTCTTATGCATAGAATATATTTTATTCATATACAGAATGATATTAAATTCATAATTATTCACAGTACTCATCATATAACTTTTATAATCAATCTTGAATGTTTAACATAGAGAAATAATCTCACCGCGTCGTGGAGATGGTAGGTCGTACGTACACACGAGCGATGGTATCATTCCATGATGGTTAAATGGTATGGAATTTAATGGTATATTAACTATAAAAAATCATTATAATGTTATATTTATTATTTATATCTATTATAATCACCATTATACCAATCCAAACAATGTAGATTTAAATAAAAAATTACACCACGACGTGGAGACGGTAAGTCGTATGTATGCACACATGGTGATATTATTATTCATAAGATGGATAAAATGGGGAATATTGTTGTCACATGATTATAATAACATTTTAGTATATAGATGAAACACAAGTTATTATTTAGATACACAGACAACATAGAAACAGAAAGTATAAGATGAAAATAACATTAAAAGGGTTGTTAAAATAATTACCCCTTCTTCAGGTATTTCCTTTTTATTTGAACAAAAGGGCTCCA
This sequence comes from Viscum album, assembly GCA_963277665.1. Classification (NCBI taxonomy): domain Eukaryota; kingdom Viridiplantae; phylum Streptophyta; class Magnoliopsida; order Santalales; family Viscaceae; genus Viscum; species Viscum album. The sequence goes on along the minus strand of OY728159.1, from coordinate 669,913,610 downwards.
TATGATCGATTTATGCCCAATTTTAGGCCTCTAGGATGAATTGAGAGAGGTTTCTAGGAGAAATGGGAAGGGTTTGGATGAACCAAAAGGCATTATTGGTGTTAGTTAAAGAGAAAGGGATGTTCCCATTTATAAAATAGGTGAGTGGTGCTTTAGAAAAATTCTTGAAATATTAATTTATTATAAAATGATTTTCTATTTATAGTAGATCTGAATTTATTTATCTCAAGGGTAAGATGAGTATGGGTCAAAATACAATCAAAAAATAGGTTTCAGTCATGTTTATTTTATAAAAGTAACCTTATCTTTTAGATGTAACCCATAGTTAAATAGTTTAACTCTTATCATGTCTTCTTTTATTTTGACACTATAGGGTTAATATAGTTACTATAAATTCCCAAATGAACCATAATTGGATAATTTATGACATATGTGACACTATAATAGTTTTTTATTCTGAACATGATATTTTTATAAATTTTATAAATTTGAATTAAATATTAGTTATTTTAAAGTATAATTTTTATAAATTTTGATACTAATCGAAATTTTCATTTTTTAAATATAAAACTTACATGGTAGCTTTGAGTCACTTCCACTAATATGTCACTAAAATGTCTATGAAATATTAATAATTAGTGTATGTCATTAATTAAATAAAATTATATTTATTTTAATGTTATTGATATAATTTATTTATTTATTTGATTCATCCTTTAGTAAATCAATTACTACATCATCATCATGTCATAATTAAATATAATTATTAAATTTCTAAAAAGTATAAAAAAATCATTATGTAGATAATTAACTTATATTTTTAATTATTATTTATAGTCTAATATATCTTATGTAAATCCTAATATAAAAAATTGTTTAGTTATTAAAATCATAATATGTCATTTTTAACTATTCATTAAATAAAATTTAATAAATGTTCCAATCAAACACTAGTGTCTTAAAAAGGATAAATGTTTTGGCCTATGATTTATTTTTGTGAATATAGTCTACTTTAAAAGAATTTGTACTTGTGTTAGGGTAATTTTATATTATTATAATATTTTTTTACATTTAATTACCTTATTTACCTTTAATAGTGGTAAATAAAATTTCAAAGTTACTATTTACCAAATATTATTTTGATACTATTAGGCAAAATTTTTCACCTTGATTACAACCTTTTATATTTTATTTTTAAAATTAAATTCACAGAAGTGGTAAAATTACCTTTAGTTTTATTTTGTAAATGTGCATAGAAGGTGGGTAAAAGAGACGTTTAAAAGTTCAATAAAATTTAATATATCTAATTCTCTTATAAAATGACCCCAATGACTTATATTAGACTAATATATATGTTATGTATCTATTTTGACTTTAAAATAAACATAATTTTAATAATTATTTAAATGAAAAAGTCAACTTTTATCCACAACGTAGTGTTTTCACTATTCATCAAAAATTAAATATTTTTTGAAAAATACCAAAAGATCACCCTAAGCTAATTTTGATATTGCGAATTAAAAAAATGAAGTCTATTTTGAAAAATAAAATTTATAAAATTTTAAAATTTATTTAATACTATTCATAAATTATTTTTAAACAACTTTTTGGATAGGTCATGGTGTTCTCGAACTCGATGTTGTGTACATCACACACTATCGAATAATTTAAATGGAATCATATTGTAGATGTTTGGGGTGTTACAGATGTACTAATAGTCACTATTGAAATAATAATTTTTTTAAGTATTAATAAAAAAATTAAGAATTAATTTAAAATGAAATGTCAATAAATCATCTAAGAGGAAGATATAATTTTTTTCTTTAATCAAATGTATAGTGTAATATAAAATACACGATCATGAAATGAAAATAACTTCCTAATATAAAAAATAGTGATTGAACACTGTATAAATAATAGAGTGACATAAATTATATATTAAATGTGTTAATGAAAAAAATTTAATATCACTATAAATAAAAAATATTTAAATTTTAATATTTTAATTGATAACACTGGTGGGAAGAATGAATATGGACTAAGTTGATAAATATGTCTTTTGAAGGGGATGATAATTATTACAAACATCATAACATTTTATGTGGGAAAAAATCGATAAAATGAGATTTATATTATTTTAAAATGCTATTACCTATAAAATAAATATGATATGAAATATAATATAATCACAGTATAAAAGAAAATAATCATTTAATACTATAGTCAATGTGGAATAATTATGATTTAAGAAAATATTGTTTGTCAAGAAAACCACATACATTTTAATCCTCACATCAATGAATGACATTTAATCTCATGATGTTTATATATAAGCATATTAAAATCCTATTTTAGAACCATATTGTAAGATCCCGGTGAAGATACCACTATATATTTCCTTGATTTTCTGGATTACATAGCCCTAACCATGCCTCCCCATATGTCATAGAATGTCAACTAGTAGTGAGCGCCTAGGGTGTGTCTACGGGGATACTATGGCCACATGTCAGAGTGTAACACAATGGTATAATATCTACTATCATCAATGGAAGTAGAAAATATAAAAAAGAAGTTAAGTGTCCCATATAAATATAAATGAGAAATTACAAGGCTAATATCAAATACAAAATGACGTGCCATGTCATATATCTATCAAGCATGGAAAAATTTACAAAAGAATCTAGTATAGTAGATGTATCAAAATACCAAAAAAAATGAACTATCCCATGTATCATCATGATCAATACACAATCTATTCTTTATTTTCTCTTATTAAAAAATGTAAAGAATAAAAAAACATGAGATTTACTCGATCCATAGTAGTATTCATCAAGTATTTCTAGGCACCCAACATCATACTGTATATCATGTGTGAAAAAACATAGTATTACACAACTAATAGTGTCTATAAAAATAATGTTTGTGTTATATATGAAATTTTTTTGTTTATTATATAATAGTTATAAGACATATGTAATTAAACTGATACATGTCATCTGATAATTCCTAGTCCATGAATCCCCCATATAAACAATATTCATGATCCTATAAATAATGGTAGTTTTAAACATAAATAAACAAGTAACCTTTTCAAGTCTATGAAATGATATCTGTTTCTCATACCATGGATATATATAAGCTTATAAAAATTTCATCCATGGCCATGATGTATAACCAACTATGTCATATCGTTCATTGATAGGTCATATAGTCCAATGTAAAACATACAGAATATCCACATAAAGTAATGCAAAGTATCGTACCATGAATTAATAGATCCACATTATAGAATACCCAGGCATCCTCGTCGAGTCCATGGATCATGTCTACAAAAACTCAGTAAATACTTTGGTGGAATCTGAGGATCATGTCAACATATAATGTACAATGTGAGTTATGAAATCTTAATCTATGGGGTATCAAGGCCCGTAGCATCGTATGAAATTAGGATCCACTAAGTAAATATGTCCAAGTAATCCATAACTATAAACAAGATCAATGGGGTAAATGTAAATGGATTCTTTGAAATCAGTATCTATGGAGATCATTCAAGTAATCCACCACCATTTTAGTTCATCATATCAATCCACTATTAAGTTTATAAATATTCTAATCACACGTGTCCTTCCAAATCATTCCCACATTCTCCATTCACACTTTATATGCAAAAAACATAATTTATTCAAACAAAAATGGAGGAAAAAACTTTTTATTATCAATTTAATTCAATCAATTACATTCATATTCAAATTAACGGGTAAAATGAAACACTAAAAACCTTATAAAATCAATTTATTCTCATTAAGGAGTCCACTAAAATTGATAAGGTCACACATACACAATGAGGTGGTATAAAATAGGGTAGATACAAAGGCACACACAATGGGTGGCCTAGTTTGGGAAACAACCACCAAAGAATGAAAAGATATTCCAAGGTAAAACTGAAAGGTTCTATGTTATCCATTTCATGTAATAAATTAAATTGATGCGTGAAACTAGAAATTATGGAATGTGGAATAATGGAAACTATTCCTATATAACACCATAAATTGGGGAAATGTTATATAACACCTACCATATACACGTGGTATAAAATTCATCCAGTATCATACGTTGAATCATAACAGATTAAAATAAAAATGAAGAAAATAAAAAAACTCCAAAAATATGGAATAATAGTTTCCAAAAAAATAACATTTTTTATATAAAGACAAACAAATAACAACACATGAAGAAAGAAGAATTTTATGATATTGATCCAACAAGACTGATAGTAGAAGAAATGAAGTTCAGGTCATGAAATGAAACCAAATCATTTGTTATAAATCAAAAAGGTTCTCCTATGTTAGAGATAAGTGAGAGAATGGTGATGAATTTATAATAATAGAGGCCCTTGATATTATTTTAAAAAAATTATATCAGTAATTTTTGTGGAATCCGAATTCCTTATGCATCATGTAAAGCTACAATTCTACACCCTAAGAAAAAAACCCTTACTCATCTTTTATTGTTGTTCGCAAGAAATTAAACATCGTTTCTTGAATACACATAATGTGAACCACTTCATGGTGTGTAATTGGCTTGCATCAAAATTATTTCCATCCTACCTCTTCCTTCCCAATAAATTACCCAATTGGACCTCGAGCCCGACATTATGGCCTATGAAAAAAAGATAACTACAACTAGAGTCTCAAAAAAAAGGATTCAGGAATCATAAAAAAACTATGATCTTATAATTTTCCCCCATAAATAAATTCACCCACAAATTTCCCATTTAATGGTGGTCAATAATTTTCAGAGAATAACTCTGGCCACTATGCAAATAGGTCAACCTCCCCCTCCTATGCCTAATTATTTAAATATCCTTGCTACTAGAACACCCATACTAGAAGAACTAAACATACTTGAAAAACATTATGCTTTTTTCAACATTAAAAAAATTATTATCTTTCAGGTATGCATCTTCTTGAAGCTCCACCTCATCCAGTTGTAAATTATGATATAGTTCTGAGTGATAATGGCGCAATTGAAATACATAGAAGACATTGTTCATGGATTGGTACATTTGAGGTAAATACAATTAATAGTCTTCCATCCCATCAATCCCCAGAATATCAAATGACCCAAAATATTAAGGGGAAAGATTACCATATATTCTAATTCATCTATGCCCCAGCCTATGTGTGATACGTAAAAAGACTTCATCTCTAACCTCTAACTGTAGAGGTTGATAATGGTGATCGGAAGAGGATTTATTTATAGACTATGTAGTATCCATCAACGTTTTGGTCAACTGGTCCTCCTCATAAGTCTCCATCGTGAGACACAATCCTAATAAAGCATCATCTTGTGCCTCTAATGAGTTAAAGGGTGATCGACACGACCCACCATAAAATGCCTCATATGGTTCCACCTCTATAGTCACTTGATATCTTTTATTGTAGGTGAACTCAACCATGGATATATTCCTCTCCCAAGATCCCCTATAATCCAAGACACATGCTCACATCATGTAATCAGGAACCCGAATCATTCACTATGGTTTTCAATTTTTATTAGAGTGGTAAGTTGTTCATAGAAGAACCAGTGCACCCAAATCCCTTTGCAGATGATTCGAGAAACAATATGTAAACATGGTGTCCCTATCTGATAACATGTTCCGATGAAACCCATGAATTCACACTATCCCAAAGATATATAACCTCCCCAACTACACCATTGAAAAGGTATCCATGATCAGTTGGAAATGACTGAACTTCATAATCCTTTCCATAAAATCCCACATAGAAAAACTACTGCAATGTGACCATAGAAAACTAGTCACGAAATCCATCACAATATATTACCATTTACACCCAGGAATTGGTAACTGCTTTGAAACTGAAGTTAGTCTTGATATTCCTCTTTTACCCACTGAATGGTGGAACACCTTGTTACCAAACCAACTACCCCAGGTATCAAACAAAACCACCAATACTAGATAGGTAAATCGTGATACTTCTTGGTAACAGTTGGATGTAATTCAAAAAATAAGGCATGATACTCTCTCATCAACTCCTGGTGTAGGTCAGCTGAAACCCATTTGAAACCATGAATATACAGAATTTCATCCTCTCCCACAATCTTACTAGGATGTGGGTCCTCACCCGCCACACAATCCCATAAGACTAGGAATTTTGAATCAGATAACTATATCATCCTCACTCTATCCACAATATTATATTCTACTATTATGTATGAGAGAATGGTCTATCCATGGTAGTCATTATACTCTAATTTCATATCTAAGAATAAGGATATAATATCTCACTCACTTATTACCTCTTGAACTTAAATTGACATTGTACTCCTACTCAGTGCATCAACAACTGCATTTCCCTATCAAGGCATATAGTCAATATTGATCTTAAAATACTTCAGGTACTCAACTATAAATATTTTCCTAATATTCAGATAATTTTGTGTAAATATATACATATTTTTTGGTCCTTGTACACCTAAAACTTTCCTCCCATTAAATAATTCCTCCAATAATTAAAGGCACATAAAATAATTTTTTTATTGATATCATGTATCGATTAATTCCTCTCGAGTGGCCTCAACTAATGAGACCCATATTCAAGGACCCTATCTTCCTATATCAGAAAAACTCTTATCTTAATACTAGATCCATCACAATACATAGTTTATCTCTTTCATGGATCTAGAAGAATCAAGACCAGCACTAATGTGAGTCTCCATTTTATCTCTTGAATGGATTCTTTATAGGTATATTACCATACAGACTTTTCCAAATTCTTAGTCAATCCTGTAAGAGGTTCTTCTATGCGTGACAAGTCCTGTATGAAATTCCTATAATAACTGGAAATCCACAAGAATCTTCAAATATTAAAAAAATCTGTGGGATTCTCCCAGTACAATACGACTCTCACCTTCTTATTGGGTAATTGATAATCCAATCTATGAGATAATATCACAAATAAGTGAATCTTATCCACACATATGTGGAAATTTTTTAGTGAAAAATATAAAGGATTCTAAATCAATTTATTCAAAAAAAAATGTCATGATGTTTGGAATGGTGATGCCTATTATGAGAATTCACCAATATTCCATCCCTGAATACCACCAAAAATGAATCTAGATAAGTATGAGAAACTCAATTCATTTGTTCCATGAAATGTAATATCATGTTCGTAATATTTGATGGAATAACTAGATACTCATATAGACCATAACTACTATAAAATGTTGTATAAGGTATGTTGTAGGTCAAACATGCACCTGGTGATAACTTGATATCAAATCAATCACTGAGAAAACTCAAGCTCCTTGGATGTGATAAAAAAATATCCATTGAAAATGATATTGGTACTTAACCATCACCTAGTTGAATTTTCAATAATCCACACATAGTCCGAGTGTACCATACATCTTTTTGGAAAAAGGAAGATATAACCTCTTGAAGAATTATTGGGTCATATAAAAAAATTATCCACTAATTCAACTACCTACATCATGTGATCCTTGAACACCGTGGTAGACATCTTATAAGGAGGAATATATACTGGTGCATCTCCTAGAAGTAGATCAATATAGAACTCCTCCTCTCTCTTAGAAGGTAAATTGAAAATTTCATCCACGAAAACATACATGAAATGATAAAATATTATAGGATAGTCTACATGACATTATCCCCATTCATCAAGATATAAAGTAAGAATATGGGCTTCCATCACTCCATTATCATGATTCTTGGGTCTTGATCAACACCCCTAGACATCTAATTTACCCATGTGATAAATAACTTTCCATATAGTGGTGTGTAGGTCACCTTCTAGTGATAAAAATCAATGTAGGACCATTAAGAAACTGACCATTCTGTCCCAATTAGGATATCAAAATGTGTCACCTCAAGGTTAAGAAGATCCCATATGCATCGACAACTAAAAATTTCAATGGGTAACTACCTATAATTATGTACAACCTTCATTATTATCTATAATAGAGTATCCAATTTAATAACCCCTTCAGACAACTGAACAAAAAACTAATGAATTTCCATAATAGGTAATGATATGAATCTAGAGGAAACATCTATATCGAAGAGAGATGATAAAAGTGTATAGGATACTAATATCTTACCTTCAATATGTATGGTCTAATGGTATTCTGTTTTGGTGTATGTTTTAAAAAATATATATGGCCAAAACTGAAGCCTTGTGAAACAACTTCACATCCCTGAGAAAGAACATAATTTTATCTATGCACAACTGGTGTCTGAATAACTCGTCTAAGACCACTACCACATCCAAAGATAACATCACTACACTAGATCCCAGCCTAAAATGGAGCTATGAATCCTTAATCTGAACATTGATTTAGAGTTGACCCCCTTCCACTAACTGATGGAGGGACGGTCTTGTAAAAACACTAAATATCTAAAAATAATGACAAATACATCAATTTTTTCTTCACACACCTCCAATGACACATAAACCAATTATCCCGTTTGGCTCTTAGTGTCTGAATAAAAAACTAATTTCAATACATGGATTTTAAATCCATTGAAAACACATATCAGAGCATATTAGTTTATTTTAAAACTTCCCACAAACTCTAAGATACTCCTCAAATATTATTTTTATAAGATTTACTCTTCTCTCATGAGGTGTCTCCATATGATAAAATATAAATAAATGTCTCACAACAAATCATTATCATGTGGACCACATCCCCTAATGTATGGGGGGATAATGACCCCAGAACACATGTGTTATCTCTTCCATAGAAAAGGAACAATGTTGTGCCCCATGAATGGTCTCATAAATAAATAAATCTCTAATAGAAATATGAATCCACACCCCTATCTGAATCTAATATTAGTTCCTCAGTTGGAACAATAGGAATATATAATAGTATCCCATTTCCCAACACCTCTAGATAATAATGATCACCACAAACCTGACATACGACTCGAGGTCATCATGGTAGAATTTCTATAAAATGGAAAAACATGCCTAGGATAAGACCGAAAAAAACCAAGTGAATGATATAAATTCATACAAATGGTCGAATCCTTCTTATATACAAGTCGCAATGTTATTCCTTCTCTTAACTCTAGGATTGGGTAAATAGAATCATTTTTAAAAATCCCCAGAGACACTTCCTACTAACACTTTAAATTTTAGTCAAGGTCATGCCCTTTGTTTCTCAATTTAATATAATTTCAATTATTACTTATCCTAATTATCATTAAATGAATTGACCAAATAGGTCACAACTCCCAACCTGGAAGGGCACAGACACCTCATAAATCGAATTACTACATCAATTTAATCCAAACCACAACATATTCAATCCCATGAAATGAATTATACATCTCTCAATGTGCCATAATTAGCATCCTATGCTATCTTTTGTTTCAAAAAAAGGAATATAACTATTTATTTTTTAGAATGAACTATATTTAATATCTATGTCTATAAATTACCTAAAAAAACACTAATAGGATTGCAAATATATCTCACAAGGAAGTTATCACAATGTCATGTAGTTAAGAAATGATTCTTATATGGCATGGCATAATTCATGGGATATAAATTATAATAGGTTCTAAAATGATTCATGAGATGGAAAAACCGCATCTCATTAGGCCATGATGAAATAAAATACTCTATCATAGTAATCATAACATACCAATTAATTTTTATCACCCAACAGTTGCATAAAATAAATACAAAATGGAAAATGAAAAAAAAATTCTAGGGAATTTTGATTTTTCTTATACATGGGATAGATACTACCCTGAAACACATTACTAAATTAAAAAACATTGCTAAGATATTATCTATTATCTAAAAATATTAAGATAACTAGAAAATAGAATATTTTATACCACAATGTTACATCACAACCCTATTTCTACTAAATAGTGCCTCAAGCCAGCGGGTCACATGGCCTCAATAAAACCTCCATGTAAGATAGATTCTACCGAATAGTAGTGAATGACTATTTTTGGTCATTGTGAAGACTATTACATCATATAAAAGTGTAAAATAGGGGTATAATATCAAAAGTAAATAGGTGAATTAGTAAATCAACCAAATAGAAGATAAACATCCAAGAAATAAATAAATATGAAATTCCAATAGATATATAATATAAAAAATGACGTTTCATTTCATGTCTATAACAAATCCAGGTTGTATGATATAAAAACAAATTATGGAGTATATCACAGGTACAAAAGTAATTAATGTAATGTGATATATGTCATGTGATACTATCCAACCTACCAAGGAACCCTATAAACTATAGTCAATATCCCATAATCATGGTAAGCATTAAAAAATAAATATGTAACACTGTCTACTGTATCGAAAAATATATGATACACAAAGAGTGACTATCTGTAGCCCAAATAAAATATACACCATAAAAATCCTATATAACCACATGTATAACATCTATCATAGCCACATCATATAATCGAATGTAAAACTTATAAAATTTCAATTCTGTGTTTTAAAAAATAATAGATTATGAAGTTTCATGTCCAATATATTAAAGACCAAGTCATCCTCATAATGTCTTATGAGAATGTTAATGGTGACATGGTAAATAATTTGGTGGATTCAAAGGATCATATTAAAATAGCAAGTCTAATTTACGTAAAATAAAGATAGATCAAAGTAATTGAAATTATTTTATATCCTATAGAATCTAGATGAAAGGAGTAAAATGTCCAAGGAATCCAAAATCATAATCATGTTGCATAGGTAAAACATCCAAGAATCTATGGAATCAGGATCCAAGGAACTCATCTAAGAAATACACAACCATTTTAATTCATTATCTCAATCCATTTATCATGTTATAAACATTCAAATCCAACAATTTCTTCAAAAATATTCCCTCATTATCCATTCAAATAATTTAAACAAAACTACGTTATTTAAACACCTAGTATGGAAGGAAACAACTTACTACTATCAATTTTTTTCAATAAATTCAATTCATATACAACTTAAGATGTAAAAATAGGTTCTCAAAAATAGAAAAAATTATATAATTATCATTAAGTATCTTACTAAAGTTGGAAACATCACAATTACCCCATAAGGAATTATAAGGTAGGGTAGATACAAAGTCACATCACATCGGTTCAATAGGTTGGGGAAAAAACCACCAACGATACAAATGGTACTCCAAGGGAAACCTAATAAGTTCTAATATATCCATTTCTAGCATTCAATTAATTTTAGGGATGAATCTGAAAAGATTTTCACATGAAACAACAGAAAACATGTATATAAAATAACAAAACTAGATAGAATGTTATAAATTACCTACCTTATACTCATGGATGAACACTCATCCATTATCAGCCTCTAATTCGATCTAGATCAAAAGAAAAAAGATGAATAGATGAAAAACCAATAATATGGAATATTATATTTCACAAAAATATGTCTGTCGATATGAATACAAACAAATAAAAGGCTAATATGAATGAAGACCTTATCGTCACATATCCAACGAAGAAAATGGTGGAAGAAACAAAGTATGTATCACAAAATGACACAAAATCCTTAGATAGGCTTAGAAGGGTGCTCCTTCATGAAAGGGAACATAAGGGGTGAGGTTCTATCGAAAATAGTGACCCTTATTATTATTTTACGAAACTAAAATATGTCATTTTCGCATATATATAAATTATTTACATGTTGTGTAAGGATATAGGTCTTCATCTTGGGAAAACCCCATTACATTTCATGAAATTTCTTCCCCATGCCATTATAGATTGTGTATTCAATACGCATCGTGTAGAACACAACATGGATTGCAATTGGCCTACAGTTGACATATTTCCCACCAACCTATTCTTTTCCAAACGACATTCCCACCAGTCATCAGGACCAACTTTAGTGCCTAAGACAAAACATAAACATAAACAATAGTCTCAACTAGAAACAAAAGGATCCATACCTTGATAAAATAACCCAAGATTTGACAAATATTTTTATCTATTACCCTATAAAATCATTAAATATAATCATACATTATATATTTATTAGTTTGTTATAGTTTATTGTAATAACTCAATATTTAGGATTTGGGATGTTTCACAAATGATTTAAAATTTCAATTCTCATATTAATTAATTGACACCAACATCAACATTTAATTACTTTCCTAGGTGATATAATAAATTCATTATAATGATTTATAATTTAATAATTTTGTATTGAGTTTCTAGTTGTCATTATTGAAGATAAAATCAATGATGAGTTCATTTTAGTTATTTTGACAAAAAATCTATGGTAACAATTACAAGTAAAATGTTAATATAAAAAAATAAAAAAAAATAATTTTAAAAAAATATTTGAAATTCATTTTATAAATTATAATAATCATTAAATTAGTGTGTTTTTTAGAAAATGAAATATATTATCCTTTGGAGGAAGTAGTCTTCATGTACTCTTTGACTAAACATCATTTTTCCATAAAATTGAAATAAGGTATAAATTGATTAATCATTTTAAATCATTATCATGATATAAATATAATATTTAATCATTTGGTACACATTTTAAAACATCCATGTGAGGTGGTTACTAAAAATAAAAAAATCCTTCGAGAAGGTAATATTCCCCACATAACATGAATGATGTCTTAATTTTTCAAAGGAAATAAGAATTATAAATGAGGGTTTTTTGAAACATGTAACAAAATTTATTTATAATAACAATAATGATTTTGGAATATAATAATGTGGAAAATATATTTATGAATAGTTTGAAGAAGAATAAATGGGAAACCAATTAGAGAGGATAATGTAATTACATATAAGAATTTTATTTATTCTTGGAAACATTCATGATTTAGAAGTAAATTATGAATATATATAATGAGAAAAATATCTATAATGTGATAAATTATATTTTGGGTAAGTGATGAGGCAATGTACAAGGGTGGTTTTTTGTTTTTTTGTCATTCACCGAGTAGTGGGAGTTGTAATTTTTATGTAAAATAAATGGTATTTTTTACATGTGATTTCATAGTATAAAAAACATATAATTTCAACATGGAAATTGAATTAAAATTGGAGAATAATGGATGTTAGGGTTGGATGATTTTGCGAGATGCTATATCCACTAATTTGGTGGAAATATTTAAACATTTCTTATGTGCATTACCCAATATATTTTACCACTTTACCTTTTTTACATTTACCTATGTATCTAATTTTTACATAAGTTATTAACTTTATAAGATGAAAAATAACATGGAAATTATTTTTTAATTAATACCCTTTTGATTCCGAATAAGAAATAAGTTTTTTATTCTATTTCCCTAAAATTATAAAAGAATATTTTAATATAATAAAATTATAACTCCTTAAAAAATTTAGATAAAAATATAACATAGGTTTTAAAAAGTTAAATATTTGTTTTATAATTAAATTTTAAATTTTTAAGTGAATATTTCTACTTATAAAATACAAGTTTATTTAGGAAAAGGGTTTATAAAATTTAATTTATGATTGTATATTTATGATGTCATAAGTGTATTTTTATTTGTAAAAACAATATTTATAAAATTCATAAAAAACATTTAAAAAAAAACATTTCAATTTTTTTTTCATATTTTTATATTATTGTTCTGAATCAGAAAATTGAACTTTATTTTTAAAAATTAATATTCAAATAATTACAATTGTATCATTCAAATGGAAATATAAAATATAATGAAAAATTGTTTTTGGGGAAAATGACTTTTTAAAATATTTATTGTCATTATCATTATTTCAAATAAATTCAAAATTAACAAAGTGGTAATATATATTCCATGTAAATAATATATATTATCATTATTTAAGAATAATATATTTAGTAGCATGAAATTAGCATTCGTAGAACATAAAATCATTAATCTAGAAAGCGTTAAATTTTATGCACAAAATGATTTAAGATATTTAGCTGCCATTATTGAATTTTATTGAGGAATTAGAGAAAGAAAATGATCATTCATTTCTTTTAAAATTCAAAATGTGAAATGGATAAAATTTATGTGATATATTTAAAACTTCTTACTTTAAAAAATACATGTTTATATTATCATAATTTCTAATTACATAACCCATGATGATTTTCATGCATGACCTACGTAACACCCCAAGACATTACAATATATTAATTTATGGATAAATATAATTTCATTATTTTTACTCAACACTATTTTATTCTTACACCACACCCAACAATGAGTTGGTTTGCGTTACATGTAAGACCCAGGTTTACCAAACAACAATATATGAATAAAATATTATTATTTGATATAATATATAACCTAGAAATTAAATTTGCTGTTATGAATAGTATTAACAATGTTTTGAATTTTATATATCCCATATAATTTTAGAAATCATATTATTTTTTTTCTTAGATATAATATATGATCAAAATCAATTTTTTGTTATAAAAGAAGTATTTTTTTTAAAAAAAATAAATGTTTTTCCACCTTTCGATGGCGCACCTACATTAAATCCAGTATTTAACACTTGTATATATTGAATTTGACAAAATAACATTCTTATTTGTAATTGGGACATCAAAATTTAATTTGGATAATTTTTTTATGTTTTTATGGTAACTTTTATATTATGATGAATATTGAAAAATACTATATTTTAGTTGAAAGCAACCTTTTTGATCAAAATAATTTAAATTGAAAAATTATTAAATTTAATGGTTTTAAAAAATAAATATATTATATTTTTATAATTTAATATAATATAGGACATTTTAATTGTTTTCAAATTAAAATTAGATATAAACACATGTCAATATTTTTTGGGTTTTCACTTTTGAAAAACTCGTTTTCTCAATTTCATAAATGAGATTAATTTTAAATTAATTACTATTAATTATGTGTTTCAAAATTTAAAAAATGGATTCCATATTTTGAATAATTGGGTTCAAATTATTTTAATAGGGTTCTGTTATTTTCTAGACATTATAAATTGTAACTTTAGTCATTTTTAATTTCCGAGGTTAAGGGTAAATCATCGAATTAACGGAAACAATGATATTATAAAATTACACAAACACCAATTAAAATACTATTAGATGACTAAATTCAACCATTATAATCTAATATTCTAATATAAATAATTTAATGGACACTTTTCTACAAATATGACATTACTATTATAAAAATCAATGAATGTGACTAAATTTCACACTCACATTTTATATTAGTATATTACTTTTAAAATATTGAGAACTAAGAGATAACATAGACTATATGTAGTCTATAAAAAGATAATATAATTACCTACATCATTTAAATTTATTTATAATTTTAAGAGATAAAATAATTACCACTATGGAGGTCTCAATGTTCACGCATAAATTATTTTAGATATATAAATATCAAATAAATGATATTTAAAATAAGAAAATAAATATAATTTTAGTGAAGTAGTGTCATAAAATTTTTTTATGGATTCCTTTGACATGGTATTTATATTTTAAAGTAATATTTTCACCGAAATTTTAATTTAATGATATTTTATAAATTCAACTAATGAATAGTTTCAAAATTGATATTATTGATATTTTAAAATAATCAATATTTTAGTAAATTGTATAACATTAATAAAAATATATACATTTTCAAAATAATTGGGATGAAGTTAAATATCTCACAAATGGTATATTAATGTATCATTTTACATTTTAGAGTGAATATATTAACCATTAGTAATAAAAATACATGTTGTCATGGTAAGAGTTTCGGGAATTAATTTAGGGTGAATCGAAATTATAATGTTTAAAATTAAACCAAAACATGACTAAAAAATTATTTAATGAATAATATTCAATCATTATTTCAAGATGATTTATTTTTAGTTTTTTTATGTACAGTAGTATATGAAAATTAATTATATATTATTTAAATCAAATATAGTAACGAAATATCACTATCCTGTATTTTAATATATTTTATTTGTCAACATAGGGCCAAAATCCATTTGTGAGCGAATATAAATGCAGATTTTGATATAAATAATATTATTTTAATTGTATAAAATTATTATTAATTTTATTAAGTTATATAATTACCTTAAAAGTCTATTTAATTCAAAATAATATTTATTAAATTAACAAAAAAATAGAAGAAAATATTTTAATAATATAAACTTTCTTATATTTTGGATTAGTTAATGTGTCTAAAAAGTTTCATTGATCAATATGATATATTATAGATGTGGGGAAGCATTAGATTATAATGAGCAGTTTTTCTTTTTGTATTTTAATTTTTCCTAGAAGAATAGTATTAAATTTGGAAATAAACATATCTTATTGAATTAATTTATCAATAAATTATTTAAAATAAAAAAATTTAAATAATAAAAATGGGATAGGATATGGTCTAAAATTTATTCTAATTATAATTTATGGATAATTTTTAATTATTTATATCTATTACATCCTTATTATATTTTAATATTATGACTATTTCCTAAAGTTCCCCTCCCCACTCTTACAAAAAGGCATCTCCTCCCAGACTTCTTCACACCATTTTATGCCTTATATATTCACCAAACCCTAACCAATTCTCCAATAAACATTGTTATTTAGAATTTTTATGTCTAGTTTATAGAAAAATATCACCCATAGTGTCCTTAAGAGGAGATCTAAAGGAAGTCCAACAAAGAAGAGGTAATTGCTTCACTAATTCAATTCAAGTTAATTTCTTCTTATACTTTCTATTTGTATGTGGTTTAAATATTAAAATAATAAGTATAGTTTCATCCATAGGCTATGATATTATTATTATTTTTGGGAACTCCATATTTCCGATTTTATCCATCATACAAATAACAATATGACAATGCATGTGTACGTACAACTTACCGTCTCGACAATGTGGTGTAATGTTTTATTCAACACTACATAATTTGGATGGGTAAAATGATGAGTATAGTGGATATAAATAAGGAATAAAAAATATAATTATTCTTTATAGTTAATATACCACCCAATTTCATACCATTTAACCGTTAAGTGAACTATATCTTCGCTCGTGTGTACCTATTACCTACCATCTCCACGACATGATGAGATCTACCATCTACGTTAAAAACTAAAGAATGATTGTAACATTTAAATTATGAGGAAAAAAATATTATGAACTTAATTTCACTCTATATATGAATAAAATATACCATATTCATACCAAACATGAATTACATGACAAAACATGATTGGGAAAATGAAGTAGTTAACACCAGAAACAACAGCAATACTAAAATATTATTACCAAAATGATATAATAGGATCATATAGGATATCATAAATATGTATATGGTATTGGAATATTTTAATCAAATGTTTTAACTATTATAACTTTGGATAAGTCACCATCTACTGAAGGAATGTTTAAGGAAAGAGTTAATTTCACAATCTCTTTATTATCCAATATTGCTTATATATAAGTATCTACTGTAAATTCCTTGTCATTCATTTATATTTTTCTTAATAGGAAATTCAAAATATTATTGATAATATATTACTGTTATCATAGAAATATTTTACTTTTTATAATGCATTTTTAATGTTCTCATTCCATTATTCTTTAAATGAGGTACTTTATATAATTTTCAACATATTTCTGAAGAAATGTTTTTTTATGTTATATAGAGCAAGAGGAAATTTTAAACCATTATTACACCATAATGTTTTGAATATTTCATAACAATATTATGAGGTTATTTTCAAAATAAATGTTTTATTCTAAAATTGTGTGGTTTATAAATTATTTCAAATTCAAAAAAGGATATTTTCCTCAAAGAGTTTTAATGAATTTGTTTAATTATTTTCATCTATGTCAACATCCATTGTTGGATATTATTATTATTTAAGGTTAACATATTATAATACAATCTTCTATATTATATTTATGGTTTTATGATATATTTGACTATGGATCTACTATGTTTATAAAATTCATGGTTTATGGTTGATGTATTATCATTTTGTATGCTAGTTTAAATGTGATTGTTTATGTTATGTTTCACCGCATTCACAAGACAAATGAATTGGACATAGTATGTTATGAGAGGGGCTCGTTATAGCCCCATGATGCTTCTATTGGTCTCAAAAGACAAACTTCTGTCTTAGAGCAAGTCCGTGATTGTATGGTAATGGTATTGGCACGAGGCATTGAGGGTATAGTTAGAATGTAAAACTTTTTCATTTCCTTATTACGAGATTAGTTATTTATAGTTCATGTGATTATTCGACTTGTATAATATATATGCGAATGTTTAAATATAATTATTTGATTTATTTTTTCCATACTATGCTGAATATTATGTTTAAAATGTCCTTTTTAGTTTAATACCTTTCCTTTAAATTTTATGCTTATTTATGATAGGTTATGTTTTATTTTTTATTCTTACTGAGCAATTGATCTCAACCCTTTCTTATGTTTCATTTTTACCAGAATGGAAAAAATTATATTTTGATTCACTTACAGGGATAGTCTAAGGGATATCGGTGTTTTCAAATGGAATAATATGTTTTTTTATTTTAATAGGAATTTTATAACTTTTTTTATTTAGTATATAAACGACTAGTAAAATGATTGATCCTTTAGGATTCTGTTTTTTTGTGATCATGAAAATCTAATAAAAGAATATACAAACTATAGAAAACTAGGGTCGACGAATTATAGTTGGTATTAGAGGAGTTTAGTACAATCCTTGGAAAATATATTTAGAATAACAATGATTAGGGAAAATTAAACAATTTTAGAAAATTTAGGATAAGTATTGAATAACATCCTAGAATTTTGTTAAAATATAGATTTGGTGGGTATTCCAAGAAAATACATCCTTGTTTGGATAATATATGTGGACCTAGTTCTGGCTATGATGTACCTAGGAGTAGTAAATCTAATAAGGTGTTCTGGTCTTGACTTAGGGTGACATGGTATATGACAATGGGCCTTACTACACACCTATTTTGACACTTCTGGGGGATATGCTTAAGATAATTTACATTTTCATTACAAAATAGTATGAAAGTATTATGAGTAAATAAATTCCAATAGAAACCAATATTTATTATTATTAGATTTATGATGCATAAATTTATGTTATGTTCTATACCATTTTATGTGTTTTACAAATTACATAACATTATAAGACAATATAGTATATGGTATCTTGTAGAAATGGCACCTAGTAGAAGGAATGAGAACTCCACTAATGAATAATAACCGAAGAGTAATTTTGATCATAAATTTCATTATCTTGAGAATCAATTTAGAAGGAAAATAGTCTTCCATATATTATCATAATATGTGGAAATATATTCATGTGTTAATATGATAATTAATTAATTTTATGATTACTATATCTTTTAAAGGAATCATGAGAAGAAGAGAATAATAGATAAAAATATCGATAAATAGAAGAAGGGAAAGAATGATTTTACCACATGTGATAAATGTGGAAAGAATCACCCTAGTTAATGAATGAAGTGAATTGGAGTTTGTTATTAGTTAGGATCAAAATGACACCAAGTTGTTGATTTAATGGGTAATAATAAGGTTTCCGATGTACAATGCTTCAACTGCAAAGAGATGTGACACTATGTGAATTAATGTCCCAATCATCATAGGAGTATACACCTGGTGATGATATGAGATAATGATCATATTATAATACTACTGCATATGAAGTGGAATGATTAATATTCAAATTCAATATTTATTTTATTTGAATTACAAATATATAGGTTATAAGAATTATAGAGTATATAAGGATTGTACTTAAGTATTATATCATTAAAGATTTGATATCATATGGTACTAGGAAAAGTGACATAGTCGTAACTTCAAATTTTTGGAAAATATATGTGTAAGGGAAAGAGAACCAATAATATGTTTCTTATATTGGTATAATGATTTTGGAATAAATAGGTGATTTATTTGGATAAATTATATTGGAATTATTTACTAACCTAGAACTGATTAATGGTTTTCTTATTCCATCATTATTTGAGTTCATAACATTTTTTCATTAAAGGAGTCCATAAAATATACTATGTTTTATATAAGAAATAAGTAATCAAATATGTATTAAATATGGTTTTATGGTAATTAATGTTATTAACACATTTTAATATAATTCTTGAAAATGGTATTCACATGCTTTTATGTGAGAAAAAAAATTGGCATAAGGTTATGTGACCTTTCTTATATATTTTTGGACTCTGAGTTTCGACATAAGTATTTTGTATAAGACAAAAATTTGGAATGAATTAAATTAGATATTTTATAGTATTGTTTACGGTCTTTACATTTTATAAGATTATTTATAGAATTTTATATTAATATAATTTTAAGAAAAGGACAACTCGCAAGTCGGGCAACAACCTGTCACGTCAGATAAGGCTACGATAATTAAAACAAGAACCATAGTGTGACAAGGATTTATCTCCTACCACTGGACAACAATAAGTCCCTTGATATTATAACATAGTATTCATTACATAAATGGTAAATGTACTTGTTTGGAACCATATACAATTAAGATAGTTATATTATTTTTTATATTTATTATATTTTGAAGAGAAATATGAGTTTTGGGTAGGAATTAGTGAAATTATGAATCTCTACTTGATATGTATGCATGATTCCTTATGTTCCTATTAAATGAAGTAAATTAATTCATCAACTCTATGGAACGAATCTTGAAACCAAAAATTCTTTCCTAGTACTTTATCACATGAATCAAATGATCCACTAAATCATTTCAGATTTATAGTAATGGCTTTGTTAACATTCTTCTTATCATGTTCTCTATCACTCTCAATATTAAAATGATTGTTATATTTTTCTTTCATGACAATGATTTCCTAAAAAGAACCCTTATATGGGTTATTTATGGTATCCTTCGTACATAACATTATTTATTTCTAAGTGGGGGTCTCATTTATCCTTTTTATGAGGTGGGATGTTAACAATGTATTTTTGAAATGTCAAACCCCTAGTTTTTTTATCCCAAGTTTAAATTTTGAGGATGTAATTTTTTGAAGTATACTCATCAAACACCATGTTAAGATTACACTACACACAACAATGAGTTGGCTTGCATAACATACGAGCCCAGTTTTACTAAACAATATTATATTAATAAAATATAATTATTTAATATAATATATAATATAGCTGTTAAATTGGAATTTTGGAATAGTATTAACCAATTTTTTAATTTAATATCTTACATTAAATTTTAACATTCATTTTATGTGTTTCATAGATGTAATATGAGAAAAATAATTTTGTTTGGATAAAAGAAGTATTTTATAAAAAAATGCAGATATCCCACCTTTTTATGGTGAGCCCATTTTAAATCCAATATTTGACACTTTTATATATTCAATTTCAATAAATATTTTTTTCCTATCAAATAAAAACATAAAAATTTAGTTTGGATAAATTTTTGGATCCATTATGATAACATTCATATTTTGATGAATATTTAAAAATACTAAATTTTAATTGAAAACAACTTTTTTAATTGAAAAAAAATTATAGTGTTAAATTATAAATTTGAATGGATTTAATGTATAAATATATTATATTTTTATCATTTAATATATCATAGGTCATTGTAATTATGTTCACTTTAAAATTAGATATAAATAAATGTCCATCTTTTAATGGTTTTTACTGTTGAAACCCCTAATTTATTGTTTTTTCAACATAGATTAATTTCAAATTAATTATTGCAACTTATGTGATTTAATTTTTGAAAAATTTATTCAATATTTGGAATCATTGGGTCCAAATCATGTTAATAGGTTTCTTTTATTTTTTTGGACCTTATGATTAGTAACATTAGTAATTTGTTTACCGCGATTAATTGTAAATAGAAAACCTAAATGTACAAATGATATTATAAAATCACTCATACAACTATAAAAATCCTATTTTATTACTTAATTATACCATTATTAACTATGGTTCTAATTGAAATCATTTAATTGACACTTTTTCATGAATATGACATTAATATTATTAAAATCAATGAATGTGACAAAAATATCACACTCTCATTTTATATAAGTATATTACTTTTTAGGTGGTGATAACCAACAGATATAATCGAATATAGGAAGTGTATTGATGGATAATAAAATTAATGGTACATTTAAGGGTCCTTTAACATTTTAGTGTGACTATATAAGCCTCTAGTAATAAAAACACTAGTTTCCATGGTAAGGGTTAAAGGAATTAATTAAGGGTAAATCAAATTTATAAGGTTTTAAAAAAACCAAAACATGTCCAAAAATTTTCTCAAGGAAGATAATTAAATATTTATCAAATTATAATTTATTTTGAGTTTTTTAATGGAAACATGTGTATTAAAATAAATTATATATAATTTAAATCAAATATAGTTACAAACTATCACTATCTTGTATTTGAAAATCTTTTATGTGTCCACATTGGTCCAAAATCATTTTCTAAATGAATATAAATGTATATTTTTATATAGAAGAATTTTTTTAATAATATAATTTTTTTTATTCTTATATGTTCTATATTTACCTTAAAAGTCTCCTTAGTTCTCAAGTAATATTTATTAAATTAACATAAAAATATAATAAATTATTTTAATTATATTTATATTAATATATATTTTATTATTTAATTTTTATAAAAAATATAAAAGATCAATATGATATATTATAGATTATTGAAAGCCTTATATTTGAAATACCATTTTTGCATAATTTATTTTAATACAAACTATAGAAATAGTTTGATTTTTGGAATAATAATATCTTATTGAATTAATTTTTTGTTAGATTATTTAAAAATCAAAAAAATTAAATAATAACAAGGGGATAGGATATGGTTGAAAATGTTTTTTAATTTTCTTTTATGGTCCATTTTCAATTATTTAGATCTTAAATAATCTTATTATATTTTAATATTTAGAGAGTTTCCTAAAGTGACCCTCCCCTCTCTTATAAAAAGAAATTCCATACCACACTTCCTCACACCTCCTTGTAATGTCCTAACTTTGCTCACCCTTGAACGGGTGATCAGACTGGTCGCCACATGACCTCAAGCGGGTCTCCACATACTTTAGAGGCTGTTGACTAGCACCAAAGGTCTATGAATAGTATGTAGGGAGCATATACCCTGTAATCAGAGTTTCATAGTAGTATATTAGAGTAAATAACAATCAATATTGGATGAAGTAATCCATAATTGAAAAAAATGTGGAAGAAAAATAGTACTGAATATATAAAATTGGCCAACGCCAATTATACAACAGATGCATGAATGACAAGATAATGATACAAAAATGGAAAGCAATGAACAATAAAACATGCATTAAATTCCAATATATGAAATAAATAAATAATGAAAAAAACCCGAGGCAGTATCCTCCAGTATCCCAAGCTTCTGCTCGGTCCTATGGCATCCCGCCTTTATATTAAAAAACATTTTATTACATTTTACATACATAGTATCATTAAAGTCTACTATCTTGGAAATAAGAAACAATAAAACTTGAATACAACATAATTTTTTTTTTCTAATACCCTTTTATATCTTCATCATATGATTATCCTTTGTAAAATTACTACATCTCATATCTTAGAGACATACATCAATGTAAAGGTTGAGAAAAAGTCCCAGTAAGGTTAAACAAGGAATTAGTTTTCTTGGGATATCAATAAGAACATAAATAGTAACAAAAAGGCATGAGAAATGGAAGAATAGTCATATCATGATAAAAATAACTTGACACATAACTTGAATATGTGGCTACAACATTTCATTTATACATTCATGAACATATCACCAAGGTCCATCCCTAAGGTGTCATAAAAATTACCAAGGTTATTCACCAAGGTATCGTGCAACTTGTCATCTCTAGAGATTAATTCTTTACCAAATGCATTAGAGAACTATCAGAGTGCACCCTTAATATGTATTTACATTCATGTGATCCACATATATCATAATCACACATTTCATAAATAACCCAAAAATAATAAATGAATTGGGTTTCATTCAAACTCGTGATGTTTTAAAAGCTCTTAAAAATAAGATAATTATATCATCTATAACCCATGGAGAGGGAGTGAGGGGTATATAAAGTTCAATTACAGAATAAAAAATTCATCATTATATATTTATTAACAGCCATATAAACATAATAGGTCTGGTTATTCACATAAATAAACTAGGTAATTTCTTGAGAGAAAGAGATAGAAATTTTGAGACGAAATTTCGGCATCATAATGACTATATAACATGGTTTTATAAAACATTGAAAAGAGATGGGACAAGGGTCAACCACACATAAATAATTCATAATAAATTATGGGTACTAAATAATATCATGGTATGTATATTTTAATGAAATACCACATGAAAATGAAACATGAAAGAAAAGAGAAGATGTGATTTCATTTACAAGAAATTCAGAAGTTTAACAACATCACATAAAAATTAAGAAAAAAAATTGATAAGAGAAGAAAGGGTCTATAATAATTTGTAAATTAAATGGACAGTAATAAGATTATATAATAACATACCCTCAACATAACGAGATGGAAGATATAAGACACAACATAGAAGAAGTCTTGACTTAAAAGAAGAGTGTGAAAGAATCCCTTACCTTGAAGAGTAAACTAAAAATCATAATGGTCGGGACCATGGGAGGCTTGAGGGAACCTTTGGAGGACTCCTTGGGATGTAAGGAGACCATAAAATCGTTGAGGAGGATTTTTAAATGAAATGAATGAAGGAATGACTTTGTATTAATAGGAGAAGTGAGGGGACAAGTCATTAATGGCCAAGGGACACCTCATCGGTGGTATTGTCAAAACCATGGGCTTGACCATGGTATTTTCCCACGGTATTGGACACATGGGACACCTCATACCTTATCTTAATATTCATAACTTGAACAGAATTATTAAAAAATTATTACATACTTAATAATGTCATCAAACACCCGAAACACAAAACTGTAATTTCATTATTCACTGAAAATTCAACTTTATCAAAAAAATAACAAATATTCACCTTAACCTAGTATCGATGCTATGAATTAAAATATTAACTCAATTTTATAAAAAAAAAATTTATACATTTTTAATTTAATTTTTAAATAATAAACAATATTCAGTGTAAAAAAACTATTACTTAACTAATAATATTTGAAACATTTATTTACCTATTTTATTGAATGACATTACTTAATAAAGGTGACTAAATTATATTAATACTTTCTTATGTGAGGTAACTTAATCCATTTGGTCACATTTCTATTCATGAGCGTAAAATCACTATTCATAATTTACTATTCACCAAATAATATGTTGATCTTATTAGACTCTAAATTTATTACTGATCACAATTGTAGAAGACCATTTTTTTTAAAAATAATTACACATCATTAATTATGTATGGTTTACATAAATATTTTTAAATATACTTTTTTTCAAAATTCATCAATAATATACATCCTATATTTATGAGGACATTTGAAAATTCACAGACTTCACCATAAGAAGAATACACAATTTTATTTATCTCAAAGGATTACAAAAAGAAGCTATGACCTGGTTACATATCATCTTATCACACCAGCATATGACATAACTGTAATGTGTGCTAAGGTAACTGAATCTAGGGGTGGCTAGGCCAATATTGCCCGAGTAGTGACTTCTATAATCTTGAACTTCTTTCGAAGGAGATTCTATTCCATCTTCACACGATGATGTTCGGCTCAGGTTTGGTTAAGAGCAAAGCCTAATGGTGCTACCTCCTTCCCCAGTTCGGTCAGATGGGCTACGATCGGCATGAGACTACAGGATGAGGCCATCGTATCTTCTTTCTGTATTAATTAACCAATATATCATGTTTATATAGACAAATTTTAATGTTAAGAGTTTAGTTTCCAATGGTCATGTTGAACAACGGTCATATAACAGTTGAAACCCATCAGTCTCATTTTATTTTTACTAATTTCATTAAATGAAAATTTTTTGTTGAGTATAAAATAAAATAACACACAAAATTAGGAATCATAAATTAATAAAATGATCAAATTGTTATATTCTTCCCCCCTTAAGAAATTTTTTCCATGAAATTTTTAACTCTTCTCCATATAGTATAAATGGTGTGGGTACTTCTGCCTCACAGACTCCTCTGGTTCCCACGAGGATTCATAATTTTTAGAGTTCCTCTATAACACCTTAACAAGGTGGGTAGTTCTGTTGGGTATAACAGTGTCTCTACGATCCAAGATCTCCACCGGATGCTCCTCATAAGAGAGGCCATGTTACAGTTGTACCACGTCTGGGTTTAGTACATGTGAAGGGTCAGGTATGTACATCCTCAAGAGGGATACCTGGAAGACATCAGGTATATGTGCTAGATTTAGAGGAAGTGCAAGCTGATAGGCCACTGCTCCAATGCGATCAAGGATTTCATAGGGGCCAATATACCTAGGGCTAATCCTCCCTTTCATCACAAGACTCATGAATCTCATCCAAGGTGATATTAGAAGAAATAACTTGTTGCCAACATCAAACTCCTAGTCACTTAGATGGTTGTCTGCATAGCTCTTTTGCTGACTCTTATCAGCCTTAATGTGGTTTTGGATGGCATGGACTTTTTCAGTCATCTCTTAGAAAAGATCTTTCCCATGAAGATTTCTCTCACCAGCTTCATCCCAACAAGTAAGAGTTCTCAATCACTTCCCATAAAGAGCTTCATAGGGCGCCATTTGAATGTTTGAGTTGAATATGTTGTTGTAAGGGAACTAAACTAAAGGGAGATGTTGATCCCATCAACCGTCAAATCCCATTGGGAATGTTCTCATCATGTCCTCAACTGTATGAATAGTCCTTTTGGATTATCCACTAGTTTGGGAGTGATAGGCCATACTGAAATTCAATTTAGTTATTAGAGCATGTTGAAGACTTCTCCTGAATTTTGATGAGAACCTTGGATCATGATCTAATACGATAGAAAGTGGAACTCCATGTAGCCTTACCAACTCCTTCATGTAAATACTGGAAAGTTGATCAATAGAGAAATATTCTCGGATAGAGATAAAATGGTAATTCTTGGTGAGACGGTCCATGATAACCCATATCGCATTTCTTCCTTTGGAATTATCGAGAGACCAGTGACGAAGTCCATAGTGATAGTGTCCCAATTCCATGCAGGTATGGGTAGTGGTTGCAATACCCCTTTAGGAAGTTATCGTTCTGCCTTCACTTACTGAAATACCAGGCACCATGAAGTGTAGTAAAAAATCTCCCTTTTCATATTATCCCACCAAAAATTATTATGAAGGTCCCTTTACATTTTTTTGCATACAGGATGTATAGAGAATGCAGAGCTATGAGTTTCATCCATCAACTCCATATTTATTTCTCGAATAGATGGAACACATAGCCTTATATGAAATTTCAATACACCTTATTGATCAAAATTGAACTTAGGAAACTTCCCATCCTTTATAGCCTCAAACTTCTTCTGTAGAAAATGATCTTCTTTCTTTGATTTGTTGATATTCTCTAGTAAGGATGGTTGATAAATAATTTGGGTTAGGTTTGATGATTTCCCTTCCCTTATAATTCCCATGTGCAACATTACTAGGTCATTGATCAATGGATCCCTTTGAATCTGTATCATAGAAAGAACAAATGGGTATTTCCTTCTTAATGCATCAATATATTTGTTTGCTCTTCCAGGATGATAATGAATTGAAGAATCATAATCTTTAAGAAGTTCCAATCATCTCTTTTGTCTCATGTTTAATTCATTTTGTGTGAAAATATACTTCAAACATTGATGGTCTGTGTATATATCACATTTCTCCCTATAAAGATTGTGCCTCCATATCTTCAGAGCAAAAAGGACAGCAGCTAGCTCCAAATCATGAGTATAATAATACTGCTCATGAGTCTTCAACTTTCCAGATTCATAAGCAATGACCTTGTAATGTTTCATGAGAACACACCCAATCCCTTTTAGAGATGCGTCAATATAAATAACAAATCCTTCTCAACATGAAGGTAGAGTTAACATGGTTTCAGTAACCAATCTCTTATTCACCTATTGGAAACATTCCTCACACTATTTTGTCCAGATGAACCTGACCCCTTTTTTAGTTAACATGGTTAATGGATTATAAATTCATGAATATTTTTTTCACAAACCTCCAATAATATCCTACTAATCCAAGAAAACTATGAATCTCAGTTATTGTTGTAGGTTGAAGCCACTCCTCTACAACTGTTGTCTTTACATGGTCAATTTTAATTCCTTCATTGGTTAAAATGTGCCCCATGAAGGAAACATGTTGTAACCAAAAATCCCATTTTCTAAACTTCCCAAATATCATCTCCTTCTGACGAGTTTTTAAAGTATCCCCTAGATGATCCTCATTCTACTCTTGAATTTTGGAATATATCAGAATATCATCAATAAAAACTACTAAAAAGTAATCAAGGAAGTCCTTAAAGACTATATTCATAAAATCCATAAAATATAGAAGATGCATTAGTCAGTCTGAAGGGAATAACAACAAACTCATAATGACCATGTCTTGATCGGAAAGTAGTTTTTGGAATATCTTCTTTCTTCAACCTCAATTGATGATAACCAGATCGAAGATCAATCTTAGAGAAGAATTGAGCCCCACAAAGTTGGTAAATCAAGTCATCAATTCTTGGAAGAGGGTATTTTTTCTTTACTGTGATCTCATTCAGTTCTATATATTCAATGTATAGCTGCATCGATCCATCCTTCTTATTTACAAATAATACAGGTGCTCCCCAAGGAGACACACTTGATCGGATAAAACCCTTCTCCAAAAGATCTTGGAGTTGTTTCTTTAATTATTCCAGCTCCACATTTGACATCCTATACATGGTCTTTGTTATCATATGATATCTAAGAACATGTTCAATTGAGAAATCTACCACTCTTTCCGGGGGAGGTCCATGAAACTCCTCAGGAAATACATGAACATATTTTTGGATGATGGGGACAAATTCTATCCTTAAACACTCATATCCTTTTTCTTCTTCACTGATCAACTACATAAATAAGGATATAGGGGTTTTCTCGTGACAAAGATCAGGTTGAGATATTGCTCCTTGGAAGATAACTGTAGGTTTTCCATTTAAGACTACTGAGATTTCCTTGCCTCTGAATTTGATCTTAGCATTATACTTTGAGAGCCAGTCCATCCATAGTATAATGTCGAATTCCAGTATGGGAATGACTACTAGATTTGAGATAAGATTGTGCTAACTAAAGTAAATACTAGAGTTTATAAACAATGATGATTCTTGGATAATATTCCCCAGAGTCTTGAATGATAACTCTACTTTTAGAAAATCGGGGGTTGTTTCTAAATTCCTAGAAAACATAGAGGAAATAATGGAATGTATAGATCCAGAATATAAAAAAGTACTTTCTAGATTTGGGGGAACAACAAGAGTACCTTCTACAACGTCATTCGGAGCATCGACCTCAGCTGTTGTGATAGAACAAGAATGTCCTCAATCCCTTGGAATTTGATGAGGATGATGGTGGTTCTCTTCCACTTCCCTCAGATCTGGACAGTGATCGGAAAAGTGCCAATGTTGTCCCCAAATAAAGCACTGGACATCAGGTATGGCCCACACCATCATCCCCTTGTCGTTAGTGTTTGGAGGTTGAGGTTTCACCTCACTATGAAAATTCCTTACAATATGGCCATCCCTTCCACACTTTTAGCATTTCCCGCTCCTGAGCAGGCAGTTCCCCAAATGATTCTTCCCACATTTATTACACATCGAATGTTTCACTTTCTTGCTTCCTCTTTCCGGATCAAAGTTCCTCCCTAATATGGTATCCATCGATCTCTTCATGTCGTTGGATTTATGATACCACTGTGTCTCACCAAACTCTAGATCAACATTCATTGTATTCTGCATGATCTCCTCGTAGCTATCATAGTCTCAGCTGGCTTGATTCTTCCGCAGATGAGGCCTCAGTCCACTAAAAAATCTATCAACCTTACCATTTAGATCTATATCAAAGATAGAGGTATATCGTGAAAGCCTTGTGATGTTAATTTCATAGCTTCCCACAAATTCATTCTCCATCTGATTCATGTTGAGAAACTCTTTCTACATTCTTGTTTCATGGAATGAGGGAAATACTTAATGAAAAAGACCTCTCTGAACTCTTCCCACTACACAGCTTCAACACCCACTATTTTCCTTGTATTTTTAATTAGTTCCTACCACTGATCAGCGTCTCCTTCTAAGCGATAGCTATCCAGGGTAACCTTCTCTTGCTCTTAATAGTGGATCACAGAAAAGATCTTTTCGATGGAGCTGATCCACTGCTCAGCAATCAATGGGTCAGTCGATCCATGGAAGGTTGGTGGTCATTAATGCATAAAGGACTCAAAAGAATGTTATTCCCTTCATGGTGATATTGGTATCTCATCTTTATTCAAGTTATTTCCCATAACACGAGTTAGTTGGTTCATCATTCTCATGAATTATTCCATTCGGGCTTCCATTAGAGGGTTGTCAGCACATGGTCCATTGTGGTCACCATTTGAATGGTTCCTCCTATTGCCTACTATTTTCTAAAAGAATAAAATCATAGTGAGAAACGTAATTCATTTATGAATCGTTTTACTATAAAGGATTTTATGTACTAAAACTTCATGCTTCAACAATTACAGTTCCCTATAATTCCTTCATAATGATGCATAAAAATCTTGTGATTAACCAAACATATCCCCTGGGAGTGTCATAACCTAGAGTGTATCAAGCACAGTTTTTGTGCACCAGTTCCCGTTCGAGTCTAGATCAAAGAGGTGTTTTTGGGTTTTACCCAAATGTACATCTATGCCAGAGCTACCTCTACCAGCTCGTAACCAGACAGGGATGTATTTTTTTGATAAACCACATACTCAATAGTCACCAAAATACGATGACCTTTTCCGTTATTTAAGCTTTTCTATAGGGTTCTTCCTAAAGTTTTCATATCCTAATTCCCATAAATAACTAAACAATCCGTTGATACCAACTATGGAATCATACATTTTTATTTCATAACTTTTCATTACATTTTACATATAGAGGATCTTTAAAAGTCTAGTGTCTTGGAAATCAGGAACAATAAAACATGAATACAACATAAAAAAATTAATCTAATCCACTTTTAAGGCTTAATAATATGTTTATCCTATGTACAATTAGTGCATCTCATATTCTGGAGACATACATCAAAGTAAAGGGTGAGTAGAAGGCCGAGTAAGGGTAAATAAGGAATATGTTTACAGATGATATCAATAAGAACATGAATAGTAACAAAAAGACATCAGAAATGGAAGAATATGAATATCAGGATAAAAATAACTTGAAACATAACTTGAATATGTGGCCACATTATTTCATTTAAACATTCATGAACATATCACCATGGTCCATCACTAAGGTGTCATAAAAATTACAATGGTTATTCACCAAGGTATCATGAAACTTGTCATCTGTAGATATTAATTA
Organism: Viscum album; assembly: GCA_963277665.1. NCBI lineage: Eukaryota > Viridiplantae > Streptophyta > Magnoliopsida > Santalales > Viscaceae > Viscum > Viscum album. Next base: position 669,881,961 of record OY728159.1, on the reverse strand, counting down.
TTTACCAAATTCATAGGAGAAATATCAGGTAGTTCCCTTAATGTGTCTCTAATTTCATGTGAGCCACAAATATCGTAATCAAACATTTCATAAATAACCCAAAAAATAATAAAATAATTGGGTTTCCTTCAAAATCTTGACATTTTAATAGCGCTTAAAAATAAAATCATTATATAATTTATAACCCATGGAGAGGGAGTAGGGTTATATCTATGTCAATTACAGAATCAAATACATCATCTTTATATATTTTTGAACACCCATAGAAATGAAATAGGTCTGGGTATTCACATAATTAAACAAGGGAATTTCATGGGAGAAAGAGATAGAAATTTTGAGACGAAATTTCTCTAGCATAATAACTATATAACATGGTTTTAGAAATCATTTAAAAGAGTGGTTAAAAGGGTCACCAACTAATAAATAATTCATAATACAGTATGGGTACCGAATAATATCATGGTATGGATATTTTAATGACATACCACATGAAAAGGAAACATGAAATAAAAGAGAAGATGTGATTTCTTTTATGAGAAATTCACCAGTGTAACGATGTCACTTAAAATTAAGAAAACAAATTGATAAGATAAGAAAGGGTCTCTCATCATTTGGACATAAAATGGAAAGTAATAAAAACATATAGGAACATACCCTCAACATAAAGAGATGGATGATATAAGACACAACATAAACGAATCCATGACTAAAAAGAGGAGGTTGAAAGAATCCCATACCTTGAAGAGTAACTTCGAAAGCATGAAGGTCAGGACCTTGGGAGGCTTGAGGGAACCTTTAGAGGACTCCATGGGAGGTAAGAAAACCAGAACTTCTTTGATGAGAATTTGGAAATGTAATGAATGAGGGAATGTCTTGGTATTTATAGGAAAACGTGAGGGGACAAGTCATTAATGGGCAAGGGACACCTCATCTGCGGTATTGGAAACACCATGGGATTTGTCATGGTATTTTCTCATGGTATTGGCCACATGGAAAACCTCATACCTTATCGTACTTTTCATAAGTTGACCAAAATTATTACATAATTATTACAACCTTAATGATGTCATTTAACACCTGAAACTCAAAACTGTAATTTCAGTATTCACCGAAAATTCAACTTTTTCAGAATCATCCCAAAAATTCACCTTAGCCTAATATTGATGCTCTGAATTAAAAAATGAACTTTATTTTATAAAAATTATTTTCTAAATATATTTAATTTAATTTTCAAATAAAAACACTATTCACCTAAAAAACTAATACTTAACTAATAATTTTAAAAAAAGTTATTTACGAATTTTATTGGATCACAATACTTAATCAAGTTGCCTAAATTATATTTATACAATATTAAGAGAGGTTACTTAATCCTTTTGGTCACATTACTATTCATAAGTGGATAATCACTATTCATTATTTACAATTCACCAAAAATTATGTTAATCTTGTTAGACTATAAATTTCTTACTGAACACAACTATAGAAGACCATTTTCTGAAAATCATTACACATCATTAATTATTTAAGGTTTACATAAATATTTTAAAATATCAATTTTTATCAAAATTCATCAATAATATACATAATATATTTATCCAGACATTTGAAAATTCACAAAAATAGCCATAAGAGGAAAAAAAATTTATCTCAAAGGATAACACAAAGCAGCTACGGCCTCGTTACATATCCCATTATCACACCAGCATATGACCTAAGTGTAAGGTGTGCTACGATGATAGTATCTTGGGGCAGCTTGGCCAACATTGCCAGAGTAGTGATTTCTATAAGCTTGAAATTATCCCGAAGATGATTCCATTACAGCATCAGATGATGATGTTCGGCTTGGGTTTGGTCCAGACCAAAGTCCAGTTGTGCTACCTTTTTCCCTAGTTCCATCAGATGTGCTTCAATTTCCCGAGACTACTGGATCAATCCATCATTTCATCTTTCTATATTAATTAACCAATATCACTTATTTTTATCGACAAATTGTAATGTTAAGATTTTAGTTTCTAATAGTCATATAACAGTCCGAACCCAACGGTCTCATTTTATTTATACACATTCCATTAAATGAAATATTTTTGTTGAGTATAAAATAAAGTAACACACAAAATTTGGGAACATAAATTATTAAAAATTTCAGGTTGTTATAGTTTCTCTGCTCCTAAAACCCAATTAAATGCAAACCAAACAATCCTGTAATCAAATAGAATCTACTCAGGTACCCCCATGCTATAGTGGCCCAAGTAGGGTGTGAGATATAAATCTCAGTAGGAAGGGACCTTCGGTTTTACCCCAAATCCAAACATTTAATAAATAATTTAAACCATGTGAGAGCATGCATAAATAATGTAAGCAGGACAATGTAACTATATACCCATCTTCCTACTTCAGCTCTCACTTGGTGTTTGAACCATCATTATACATTTTTCATGCATACTCAACAATAATTACACAATAATTTTTTTTATCAATTAATCAAACCTCATTAGATTATGAAAGTCTCTAGATTGGTCTTAATCTCGACATCCCTCGTATAATCCACTCACCATAGATGTCTCTAATGTCCATATAAGTAAATAATGTAAATACTGAATATAAGGTTGTTCTTTGTCTTAGATAACACATCATTAAATATTCAATTTTAATCTTTCATATACTATTTCTGAGTCCATACACTAAATATAGTGATTAACTCCTAGGTTTATCCACTAACAGTGATTCACCCAATACATTGATAAGACTAAAACCTTTCTCATGTCGAATTCAAAACTCAATATGTCATAAAACTATTCAATAACCAATTAATTTATTTCCTGTACGATATATTGTACCCATAGTTCATTGTCAATTAATGTGAGTAGAACATCATGTCTATCACCATAAGGGGTATTTAGAGCGTCAGTCCTTGTCTCAATACCCAGGGTTATTTTGAGCATCATTCCATATCCTACAAATGATAGTTTCCATAAAAGATGGGTTTAGAATGAGATGTCTAGCACCCCTTGAGTATTTGTAGCATCATTCCCTATATCACAACACGTTTATCAATTATACATATATATATTTATCATTTGTTTAGAATGACATGTCCAACCCCCAAAAACCATCCATAAATTCTTTCATAAATTAGTTAATTTAAACCGTTAATTAATTCAACAACCATTTAACAACATAAACCACCCGTCAAATAAGTCAACAATTAATAAACCCTTCAACCACTAAATATTTAATAAAAAAATAATCATTATTTGTTTTTATGATTCGAACTAAATATATAATTCAACATTTAGTTATCCAAGTTCTTTAACAAGTATGAACCCATCCACTAAAACAATGATTCATCCAGGACATTAACAGTTTACATGCACGTCATAATCATCTCAAAACACGCTAAATAAGGCCTAGATATTTAGAAACCATCCCACACAACATATCATATTTTTAAAAAAATTCATTCAAGACAATATAAGGCATGGAAAAAAAACATGTATCAAAAGTTACCATTGGCCAACTGTCATAACAAACAATCAATTCTCAATCATAAATTAATGAATGCAAATTAATTAATTCAACAAATAATTAATTTAATCATGTTTATTCAACAAATAATCTATTAAATAACCATTTTAAATTTGACATGTAATAATTAATTCATCCATTAATTAATACCACTTTCCAATTTATATTCCAAACATGTCAAATATTCAATATTCTTAATAAACAGTAAAAGCCACAATTTTATTCCGTCTCATGACCGGATAGTTTATTCTAAAATTAAATGCCCTATTACCCATTCTGCCCATTCAAATCATTTATCAGTTAATCATATCACTTTAACCAAATTAGAAAAACATGATTAAAATAAACACGTTTTCAAGTCCTCATTTATCTCACATGGGTAGCATCATTTAATAACATCAAAACTGCCATGCATCGATATATCATATATCAGCTCTAGAAATAAGACATATAAAAAGCCAAATCACATCAATCATGATATGAAATTACCATTAACCATCAGTTTATATTTAATCATAATTTCAAGAAAAGATAATAGTTCTATAATCAAGGAAACTCAAATTATAAATTTATTTAAATAATCTATAAATCTAAAAAAAGTGATATGGATTTGGGACCCTAACATGGGGTGATGACATTTTAATTATGCAACACCTTAATGTAATTTGTGGAAATTAGTTGAAAAAGGAACATAGTCTCACGCGTATCACCATTATATATATGTATATATATCTACTTATATATATTTATATATATCTATTTATATATATATACACACCTAAATATATATTTTCATGTGTCTGCGCCCTGCAAGATAAATAAAAAAATCACCAAAACAACATTGGAAGAACAAAAAAATAGAGCAAGGTCTAAGAACCTACCGCTTGATACCATGGACTCAGATAAAATGTTAGACTCCATTTTAGGTAGTGAAAAACCAAAAAATGGTATAATTCTATACCTCTGAATAATGTCGACGAAGAAAATCAGCCCGAACCACCTCGTCTTTGGCGGCAGTTTCTAGAACGTGGACCAATGAATCTTGAGAACCTCATTGAAAACCCAACGAACCTAAGAATGCCAAAAATTTGGGTCACAAAAATTGAAATTAGTGTAAACTTTTTTGTAAATAAGGACCTAAAACAAGGGGTTCGTGTGCTAGGGTCCTGCCCAAATCGGTGCCGAGCTAATGTAGAAGTACTGAGCATGGGAGGAGGTCACGCCATATCCGTCACATGGCTACTGCATGGAGTTCATTCAGCCAATGGAGATGCGTGAAGGAGGAGCCAGAAGAGGGATTCACACCTGCCTGGGTGCGCCATGGGGGTTTTCTCCCTACCTGTGTTTGTCGCCTCTGATGAAGAAGAAGAAGGGGAGACATTCCCCCTTTTCTTTCTAACATTAAACCTAAAACTAAAACCACTAATTTTATTATTATTAAATATAATAATAATAATAATAAAACAACCATAATTAATTTGTATTTAATTTAATTAACTGTATTTCTCATAATAATAATAGTTACAAGGAATAACATTTATAATGTTAATAATAATAAGAATAAATAGAAAAATATTATTATTACCTCACAATTTAACATTTTCTCATTTAAAACCAAACCCCCAAAATATATCATCATTAATATTATTAATTATAAATAAAGTAATATACATTAATAATAATAATACATATAACCATAACATTAAGTATAATAAAAATAATAAAAATAATAATATGATTATGATTATTTCCATTAACCTTCATTTATTAAGTCTATAACTCCCAATTTTTTGTAACATCATTAATTATAAAAACTCCAACTCATAAACCCTAATTCATAACCATAATAATAATAATAATTACATTCACAAACCTAAAAGAATAATAATATCATTATTATTATTTCTGAAAGATTTGATAAACCCAACAACTATAATTAATAACAATTCTTCATTAAATTTGAAACTCCTCATTTAATTAATCTTTTCTTCGAGTATCTCAAAAAACAAATTAAATAATCATAAATGATACACTGCTTTAACAAGCAATTAAAATCCCAATGCATAAAAATATTATATGACACCATAATAATAATAACATTATTATTATTAGAACATTCCTCCATTTAATAATAATTGCTCCGTTAATAATTCTGAAAATATTCATTTAATTAAAATGGTTCTTCAATAAATCCAAAATCCATATTATATTCTTCAACCATCATTTAATTAATTCTTTATCATTAATTTAGTTAAACAAAAACAACAATAATAATAACTTCTTTATTATTTTTATTAACAAATTATTTTAATTAATCACAATCACACATATAATATTCATCAATTAAATTACATAATTTATTAAACATGGTAAACTGCATCCGTTGGACCGCAACCGTGCACTTCCCATGCAGAACCATTAATGTGAAATTTTTTGGATCTGGTGCTTCCAAGACTCATTGGGACTCATGCTATAATTATACGGTAATAATTCAAGCCCAAAAATTATTTCTTTTGGTGTTCCACACTAAATATAAAATTTCGGAGCTCGATTTAAAAAACATTGCAATTCATAAACCCAAAAAAATGAAAACATTCATATTTTAACCAGGTTCAAAATAACTATCCTTAACAATCTACCAATATTGAAAACTTCTTATCCCAAAAAATCCATCAGGAACCACTACAAAAATAAACTACCTACCAAGGTCATTTAATCTTGTTATAACTGACGTGTTCTATTCACAACACCATACACAACTTTAAACCTTAATAATACTAACGTCCATGCCATTAAAAATATAGCCCACACTCACTTTATATATTTAACATCAAAACGTAGATTATATTTGCGGTAATTACAACGACCTTGTCAGTGAAAATGGTTGAATCTCGATCATCCAATAGAACATGTTGCACATGTTTCCGTCGAAAGATATCATGGACCCAAAACCAAAATTTTCTCTTTATCTGACGATCTGACTTTTAAACTATTCCAAAGCATCCGAATGTATAAAGAATTCTTTACTCGACCTCTAGAGAAATTTCCAAGCCAATCCATCAGAATGATATTTAAAAAATCAATCATTCCCCAACACAAATAATGGAGTCGCCCAAAAAAACCACACATCTCGTGTACTACCCAGATAACAACAAATCATCAAGACCATAAAAATTTAAACTATAGCATGATGTTAGGCCAATGATATCTATGTTTCTTCATGATGAGGTAAAGATAGGGGTAATGCGCTTCATATTTAGATGAGCGCACTAAGAGAAAACCATAGTCATTAAGAATATAAGTTGAACTACTAATAATGACTATGTACTAAAATATCGACATCTCATTCCAAAATGTTTACCGAAAACGATGCGATACTACCCACCTTAAAATTATCCATGATTTCAAAATGAAAGATCAACCACTCATCGGTGCGCTATTTCAGAACACTAAACACATGTGTGTGATGTTCCAAGAACCATGATCACCATGTCAAACATAGTTCATAAAATCTGTATCATAAACCTATCAACATGCCATAACACCCCAGTACAAAGAAGACCTCTAGAGCAGTGTGATGGACATTCATTAATGACCTACATCATTCTAAGGGCAATACCTACCACGTGATAGCCCCTTGCGAAACATAAATGTTTACCCTCTCTCTTTTTCACGTGAAACTGATATCACTAATGTCGTAATCACTAGTTTATTTTAGAAATTTTAAATAATTCATTAAAACCTTTTAACATTAGAATAAATTTCTATAAACACCCATGTACTTTTTCACAACAGGTCACTTGTTTTTCAAAAAAATTCCCCACTGGAAAAACAGACATGCTATAAAAAATATACTTTTTAAACATTTAACTTATAGTGTTATTAAAATAATACAGTAAATTTAGCATCTAAATTATTTTTTACTAAAAAGGCGACCTCCAAAGGTCCAATTTATTAAGTTAGAGTCCTTAAAAAACAACCCCACAATGGTTCATTACAATAAAAACTCATCAATTTTAACTTCATAACCATTTTCAAACATACTATCGTTATATGGGTTGATCACATGGGTGTCCATATACCAATCTATAAGGCACCCATACACCTTACCACTGGCATTTTGATCCCATTTATCACAATCAACATTCATTAAAAATCTTAACATTAGGAACCCTTTCACACATAAAAACATATTTATCATGTTATCATAAATGGTGAGACAACATCATTCTATAACAGAAAACCATGTCACAACAACAAAACATGCTAATAATTAAGATAGTATAGAATATAATCACTCAGGAATGTTAAATCTATCACTGAAACATGATATCAACATAAGAAATGTAAAGCATATCAAAACATGTCACTAAACCCAAGGCACACATTCAAAATTAGCAGGCATCCTACTAATTCAACTACATGGCATGTTATATGCATGGCATGTGAATATGTAAGTGCCTAAGATGATGCATGTATGTAACATCCATGCCATATCATGCCAAGGTTAATATTTTCCAAATTTTTATAATCAATTAGCGACATAAAATACACCAGTCACACAAGGTGAAATCATATAAACTGTAACCTCGTATACTACGAACACCAATTCCCATCCTGGACCACTTGGCCATTTCTCGTACATGGGGTGATCATTCCCATGAGTGACAATTAACCCAAGATTCTAAACAAACCTAGTCTCCTGTATACCAACCAAAAATAGAATGAAAAAAAGGAAAATAACCCTTTGATACCATATTGTAACATCCTGATACGGCACATCCTTGAACTGGTGGTTGGACATGTCACCACATGACCTCAAGCGTGTCTCCTTGTACAGCAGAGGCTGCAGACTAGAAGTGAGGGTCTATGGATAGTCAGTGGGGGAGACTATAACTTCTTATTAGTGTTTCACAATAGTATATCATAGTAAATAACAATCAATAGTAGAAGAAATAATACATAATTGAAAATATAGTGGAAGACAAATATTAATCATTTTTTAAAAGTTGTCAACTCTAATTAAACATTATACTCATTCATGATATACTAATGATAAAAAATGAAAATCAGTGAACAATGAAGCATGATTTACATTCCAATACAAAAATAAATAGATAATGACTGAAAACCCCATGGATGTCTCCTCGAGCAACCTGATCTTTTCCTCTGTCCTCTACTCCTTACTCTCTTGTAAATGCATACATCACAAACCTACAACCAAAAGGAATATACTCGGGAACCCCAGTGAAATGTCTGCCTAAGTAGGGCGTGTGATATAAATCATAGTAGGATAAGACCACCAGTGTATACCACAAATCCATATATTTAATAAATAATTTAAACCATGTGAAAGCATACATAAATAATAAATGTAGTAGAATGAAATTATATACCCGTAGTACCTGCTTCAGCTCTTAGTTAGTGTCTGAACCAACAATACACATTTTCATGCATACTCAACAATCATTACACAATAATTTTATTTTAATAATTATTTAACAATCATTAAATTATGAAATTTTCATGTTTCTACCTATGCCCGAAATCCCCCATATAAGTCACTCACCACAGATGTCTCTAAATTCATTATAAGTTAACAAAGTAAAGATCGAATCCAAGCTTGGGCTTTGGCTGGGATAAATAGTCATAAGATATTCAATTTTAATCTTTCATATACTATGTCTGATCCCATCCACTAAATATAGTGATTCTCTTCTTGTCCCTTCCACTAAAAGTGATTCAGCCATTTCATTGATATATATGAACCCTTTCAAATGTCCAATTCACTAATAATTATGTCACAAAAGTATTCATTAACCAACTAATTTATTTTATGTATGACCAATTGGTCCCACATTCCAATGTAAATTAATGACAGTATATCATCATGTATTATACGATTGTAAGTATTTGTAGCATCAGTCCTTGTCTCACAATCCATGGGTATTTGGAGCATCAGTCCATGTCTTATAAATGAATGTTTTTTTGTAAAATAGTTATTGAATGCCTGGTCTAGAACCTGTGAGTATTTGGACCATTAATCCCTATCTCACAACCAATTTATCAATCATGCATAAATATTTATCATTGGTGTAGAACGACATTTCTAAATCCCAAAACCTATCCAATTATTAATTCAAATAATTAATCTATCCAATCTGTTAATTAAGTCAACAACTAATTAACAACATAAATCGCACGTCAAATATGTCAAAAATTATTTAACCATTCAAAAAATCAAAAGTTAATAATTAATTAATAATTAGTTATTACTAGAAATCCAACTAAATAGTTTACTAAACATTTAATTATCCAAATTATTTAACAAGTCAGAACTAGTGCACTCAAATAGTTATTCATCCAGGACATTGACAATTTAAATGAATATCATAAACATATCAAATCATGATGAACCTGACCCAGATATTTAGTAGCCCTCTCACACATAATATTATATTTTTAAACAACTCCATCCAAGACAAATTAAGGCATGGAAAACAAAAATTCATCAAAAGTTACCCTTGTCCAATAGTCGTAACAAACAATCAATTCACAATCTTAATTTAATGCATGAAAATTATTTAATTCAACAATTAATTAATTAAATTATATTTATTTATCCAATAATCAATTGATTAACCATTTAACATTTAGCATGTAATAAATAATCCATCAATTAATTATTACCATTTTCCAATTTATATTCCGAACATGTCCAATATTCAATATTCTCAATACACAGTGTAAGAAACAATTTTATTCTACCTCGTGACTTCATAATTAATTCTAAAAATAATTACCCTATTACCCATTCTTCCCATTTAAATCATTTAACTGTTTAATCATATCACTTTAACAAAATTAGCTAAACATGCTTAAAATCAACTCATGTTCAAGTCCTCATTTATCTCATGTTGGCGACATCATTTAATAACATCAAAAGTGTAATGCAGAGATATATCTTAAATCCATTCTAGCAATAAGACATATGAAAATAAAAACCAAAACAAGCATTATATGATAATAACACTAACCACTAGTTTATCTTTAATCAACATTTCAAGAAAAAACTGTAGTTCTATAATCAAGGAAACTGACATTATCATTTTATTTAAATAATATATATTTCATAAATAAAGTGATTGGGATTGTGGACCCTACCTCGGGGTGAAATTATTTTAATTACGCAGAAAATTAATGATCTTGGTTACAATTAGTTTCAAATGTAATGCATTCGCATTCATACGACCTTTATATATAGGAATATATATATATATCTAAATATATGTTTTCTCGCACGTGCACCCTGAAAAATAAAAATAAAAAATCACCAATACAACTTTGGAAGACCAAAACCAATGCGGCAAGGTATACAAACCTTCAACTAGATAACAAGGAATCAAATAAAATATAAGACTCCATTTAAGGTGGTGAAAAACAAAACAACAACATAATTCTATACCTTCAAACAATGTCGACAAACCGAATCGGCCCAAACCACCAGGACTTCAGCGGCAGTTTCCAAAACATAGACTAATGTATCCCTAGAGCCTCATTTCACAACCATAGAAATGAAGAACTCCAAAAATTTTGGTTACAACAAACGAAATTAGAAGAAAAATCTACATAATTAAGGACCCGCAACAAGGGGGTCGTGCACTAGGGTTATACCCATATGGGAATCACGCTGCTGTAGATGGTATAACTGTGGGAGGTGTTTTTACCATATGGGTCACACAGCTGCTGCATGTAGGTCATTCAGCCAAGGGATAAGCACGGAAGAGGAGCCGAAAGAGGGACTCACACTTAGTTGGGTGAATCATGGGGATTTTCTCCATGCTTGTGCATGTCATTCCTTAAGGGGAAGAAAATGGGGAGTCATTCATCCTTTTATTTCTAACATAAATCCTAAAAATATAACCCATATTATTATTATTACTTATAAAAATAATAATAAAATAAAAATAATTAATTTTAATTTAATTTAATTAATTTCATTTTTGATAATAATAATACTTATAAGGAATAATATTTATAATATTCATAATAATAAGAATATTTGTAAACAAATTATTATTACCACACCTTTTAACATATATTCATTTAACACCAAAACCCTTAAATATATTATTATTATTATTATTAATCATAAATCCACCAATCAAATTAAATAGTGATAAAAAATATAACAAAAAAAATTTGAATAATAATAACCATCAACATCATATCATTATTATCTCCATTAACCTTAATTTATTAAATCTATAAATTCCAATTTATTATGAAATCATTATTGATAAAAAATATAACTCATAACCCCTAACTAATTTTAATAATAATTATTATTATAACATTCATAAAACTAAAATGATAATAATCTCATTATTTATATTTTTGAAACCATTGATTAACCCAAAATCTCTATTTAAAAACAATGCATCATTAAATCTAAAACCCCTCATTTAATTAAATCTTTCTGTGATAATCTCAAAATCCACATTAAATACTCAAAACTTATAAACTCTTTTAACATACAATTAAATCCTTAAAGCATCAAAATAATTTATGACATGAGAATAATGATAATAACATTACTATTTTTTCACATTCCTACATTTAATAATAAATTGTCTTTTAATAATTATTATTCTCTTTATTTAATTAAAACAGATCTTCGAGAAACCCAAAATCTGCATTAATTTCTTCAACTATCATTTATTTAATTATTCATCATTCATTTAATTAAACAAACAAAATAACAATAATAATAACTTCATTATTTTTATTATTAAAAATTTGTATTAATTAATCAAATTCTCTAATATAATCATCTTTAATTAAATTAAATAATTTATTAAAGAGGGTAAACTGCATGGGTCGGACTGTAATCATGCACTACCCATGCAGATCCATTAATGTTAAGTTTCTCTTATTCGGTGCTCATGAGACTCATTGGGACACTCGATAAAATTATAGGGTAATTATGCAAGTCCAAAAATGATACCTTTCGGTGTTACAACACATGGAATAAATTTAGAGAGCTTGGTATAAAAATGGTCTCATTGATAAACCCAAAAAAATTAAAAAAACGTCATATTTTATCTCGGTTAGAAAAAACACATGACTTTACACTACTTGAGCCTTATAACGTGAAAAAATCCTAAATAATTATCCTTTAAACTTCATTATTTAACATTTCAATGTCTTGGTATTCCAAAATTACCATTTCTAGCTTGCTTAAGAGGATATCCAAAGGATGTCCAATGAAGAAGTGATAATTATTATTCCAATTCAATTCAAGTTCATTTTTTCTTATAATTCCAATTTCTAGGTTGTTTAAATATAAAAATAATAAATTCAGTATAATACATATACTAATATGTGTTTAAAATATTCGGACAAGCATATTCATCATTTTATCTATCATACATATTACAATATGAGCATGTCAGTGTACGTATGACAAACCATATCTACGACACGATGAGATCCATTCTCTACATTAACCATTCATTAATGATTTTAAAATTTATATGATGTGTACAAATAATAATTATATACTTAATTTCACTCTATATACTAATAAAATATATCATATGCATACCAAAAATGACTTACATGATAAAATAGGAATGGGAAAACGAATCAGTTAACTCCAGAAACAACGGTAATACTGAAATATTATCACCAAAATAATATTAAAAGATCATATACGATATCATAAATATGGATATGGTCCTGGTATAATTTAATAACATTTTTACCATTATAATGGAGTCCAACTCACCCTCTAATAAAAGAATGTCTAGGGTAAGAGTTAATTTATCAATCTCTTTATTATTTGATATTAGTTAAATGTATGTAACTATTCGGACATCTGTATCATCCATGTACAAGTTTCATAAAATGTAAATCAGAATATTTTCAAAAATTGATTACATTAATTTTTACCCATGTTTCACTTTTTATAAAATGTTTTGAAATGAATATTTCCTTCATTTTCAAAACTAGGTACTTTATAACCTTTTCCACAACTTAAGGGAAGAATGATTTTTTAACTTATACAGAAAAAGAGACTATCTTCCACCTTTTTGAGGCCTTAAATTTATGGAAGCTTTTCTTAAAATATTATATTTTAATTTTCGTAATAAATGATTTATAGTATAATTTTGTGGCTTCAAAATTATTTAAATATAAAAAAAGATACATCCCTAAAAGTGTTTTAATGAATTTATTAAATTATATTCATCTATGTCAACATCCTTTGTTATATTTTATACTTATTCAAGGTTGAATAATTATAATATAATCCTCCATATTGTATTGGAGGGTTTATGATATATTTGACTATGGATTTATATTGTATATACCATTTAGGGATTATAGTTAATTTATTAACATTTTGTATTCTAGTTTTAATATTAATGTGTATTATATGTTTCACCCTTTTCATAAGAGGAATGCATTGGACATAGTAAGTGATGGGTGGGGACTGCTATAGTCCCTCGATTCATCGGTTGGAATCACGAGACAAAATAGTGTCCAAGCACAAGTCCATAACTATATGGTAATGTTTTTGGAATGAGTCCTTGATGGTATTGTTATGATGTCCGACATTATGTATTTCCTCATTATGATATTAGTTTTTTATGTTGGATGTGATTATTCAACTAGTATAATATACAGGTGATGTTTTAATAGAATTATTTGATTTATTCATTCAATATTATACTGAATATTTTGTTTAAAAGGATTGTGTTTCAGTTTTATACCTTACCTTAAAATATCAATCTTATTTATGATAGGTTACTCTTTATTATTTATCCTTACTGAGCATCTGAGTTCTCCCTTTCTAATGTTTCATTTTTTCCCAGGATGTAGAAGAAGTATATTATGATTGAATTTTAGGGATATTCTAAGGGATATGAGATTTTTCAAATGAGATAATATGTTGTTTTTTCTTTTCAAGATGTAATCTAAAACTTCTGTTTGTATCAAGTATTTCTAAGGATACTAAACAGATCAGTCCTTCTATATTTAATTTTCTTTAAATCATACCAATGTAATAAAATAAATCACCATCATTTTTGAATTGGGTCAGGGCGTTACAACCTGGGGTATAATAATTTTTTTTGGGAGTCATGAGATGTGGTTTAGATATCATGGAACTCATAAAATTTTCAATGAGAATAAACTCCATTAACAAACTACTTAACTCATAACATATTTTTTAGAGTTTGAATTGTTTATGGCCTTGTCCAAACACAATTGAAGCTACCTCCATTAAAATATAAATAAAATTCATATGCATATGAAGGGACTCTAAAACATGAATGAAATTCATTAAATTTTCTATATAGATTTCATAATTTATTAACTTATATTCTTGAAAACTAATTTAACATCTATATTATAATGATCAAATTAAATATTTAATTTTAAAGTATCCCAATTTCATTTTAAATTGATGTTGATTTGGTGTTACACTCCTAGATTTAGGTAAGAAACCATTATTTTATGTATTTTAAGTATATAATGTGTTTGGGTGGTGTTTGGGTGTTGTTTGGGAGTTGTTGGAAGAGGTTTGAAATATTATTGGAGATTTTAAAAGTTTGAATGGATTGAGCATGGTGTGGGGAAACTATGAATCACCTATAAAAAACCATGCACAATAATGTAGAGGCTAAGGGGGAGACACACGAGAGGTTTATGGGTCACACGAACCACGTGGTAGCCTAGAAAAAACCATGAAACATGAGAATGTGGGATTTGTAATGGTTAGAATATGATTTGGAAACAATGAGAGCCAATCATGTGAGGTTCTTTCTTGAGACATAAGTTGGAACATGATTAGTGAATGGTTTTTTTAACCTTGGGACTAAGTATGCACGATATAAAAACTAAATCTAAAAAAGTGGATGTAGGTAGGTTTAATGTATTAACCATTCATTTATTCCAAAAAAAGACCTTAACATGGGATTTTATCTTCTTTAAGGCTATGGAGTCTTCCCACATCAATCTGGAGGTGATCTGAAATCATTTTTTAGTGTTTGAAGACATATTTTATTGGTAAGTCAATGTTATTGGGTTTTCTTGGTGGCTTTATTTAGATCTACTTGAATATCTCTCTATTTTTCTTAGATCTACACCCACAGTGGATATATCAAATGTAGTAAATACCAAATATAATTATATTTGGCATTTTTCATCATAGGGTAAATGATCTAAGGCGGGTTTTGGTAGTTTCAACCTGTTTTCATTAGTGTTTTTCAATTTGATGATCATTTTCACCCATTTTTTGAATTATGTGGATTCAATATTAAATCATATAATTAGAAGATGAATTATTTATTTCAAATGGGAAAAATTGGGAATTGTTTGTTCTGAAATTTGTTTGCATGTCATGGTTGAAACCTACTTATATAATGGTTGTGGATTTGTTGGATTGTGCAAATTATTTTCTCAAATTCTTTGGTTTCATGTTATTAAAATTCTAGTTTTAAAATATTGAATAACTATAATTTTGGTAAATGATTGTTTTAAACAAAATAAAATGGGTGGTTTTATTAAAATGATTTGGAATGTTTTTTAGAATGGTTTTCAATAAAAGAACATCTTTATTGAAACGGTTGTTTTGGAATAATGGTTTTGTGTGTCCATGTGCATATGTGATGGATATGGGCAAAGAGTCTCCCCCATCATTAGTGGGTTGGATAAGGGTCAGGGATCTACCCCATCAAATGGTTACGTAAGTGAAGGCTTAGTGAAATTATGGCTCACCACTAACATGTATAGAGAATTCACGGTTTTCATTAATGGTTGGAGATATGGTTATATGGAATTAAATTGTTATGAAAAATGGACCTTGTGAAATGATTTTAAATAATATTTTGGTTGTTTTACTTAGGAATTGGTTTGGTTTTGAGGAAACTGTTTGATTTGGAAATTATATATATATATATATAATTTTTAATATTGTTTTATATAAACCATTTTATATAAAGTATTTTTTTTTAAATTTATAACATGTTTTATCATAGTTTCATGAGTACTTAAGTCATTGGGGAAAATCTATCGAGTTTCATTACTCACCCATGCATCAGTTCATTGGTGATTTTGTAGATTTCATTTCTCGAGATATAGGTAAATGTAAAATATCACACATTTTTATGAGTAGTTCACAAATCCTGGGATGTGTTATGGTTTTATAACATGTTTGGAGCTTGGTGTTATCATTGGAGTCTTTTATTTTTTTCCTTCTGTAGTGTACTCTGATATTTTACTCTTCTACTATGGTATTTTTTTAGTTTGATTTTTATATCAATGGGTTTCTTTGAGTTATATTTCATTCATAACATGCATCTTGTAGTGGTTATTAGGTTATGAAATTCTTGGCTGGATGTTTTATTATTAAAATTTCATATCATCCACCAACTATTAATAAATCCCTTGGAATTTATTTCCAACCATTTGCTCCATGGGGATTTCTATTAAGGGAATGAAATATCTATCCGCCTACTAAAGCCAATGAGTAAGGGTGGGATGTTATAAGTGGAATTATCTTGGTTCTTGTGAATTTCTTGTTGAATAGACTATTTTAGTCTCGGTTGGTCTTTGGCTAGGTATTGTTTATTGATCATGGAGTGTAAATTCATTGTAGACTATTCATTATGTTGGGATGGAAAAATATAGTAGGATTGTGGGGACCTAAATTGTAGAGAAGAAAATGATGCAAATCTCTTTTTTATCCTGAAATTCATTCTACCGAGGAATTGGGTACAGAAGTGTGTTGGAGACAATTATATTATTTGTAATTTCATTTACATGAAATTATCCAATGAGACAAACATGACATGAATTATCGAAATGACATTACATTAAGAGTGAATATTTGATTTAATGTAATGATTTTTAGATTTGTTTGATAATGTGTGGCTTTTTTAATGTTGTTAAGGGTTTATTAAAATATTAATTTTAAAAAGGGAACATATATTAAATATGGTTTGATTTTTAAAATCATGATGAATTTTTTTTAAAAATGTCGAATGGGGAAAATATTGAATTTTGGAAAGTTGTGTTGTGATAGTTGTGATATGGTAGAATTTTTAATTGATAATACTTCATTTTTTAGAGAGAGATACTTATGGATGTTTTTGTATATATATATAATAGCACTGGAAATATATCGTAGGAATAGGTTAAATGATTCTTGTGAGATTGTGGTTTCACTTGATCCATAGGTGAAATAAAAATTGGATCAAAGCATCATTCTGGATTCTCAAACAAATGAGTTGGGACTAAAACCAGATACACTCTTTATAATATCTATTAATAATTGAAATTCAAGTGGATGAAGTATTGTTTTCATGATAATATTAGGTGATAACTCTAGCACTAAGAGCATGAGGAAGAGGGAAACATCTTCTCAAGGAGGTATAACACATAAAAATCAGACCATTGGAGAATGTAACCTTCCTATAAGACCCACGAGTAAGCATGGATGTTTTAATTTTGGTCTTTAATTCACATTAATAGAGAGTGTATAAAAAAACATGGAGCACTCCATAGTTTCAACTAAATGTGTAATCATCATTTCTATTGTTGTAGTGATTTGAAGTCAGGTGTACGAGACACTTCTCAAGTGTCGCATGCATCATATGAATCAATGGGATGAGGGCACCAGATTCAATCTAATAAGTATAATAGAGATATATATGGTGATTATAGGAATACCATGGGTTCCCATCAAGGAAAATCTGATAGGGAAATGATTAACTAAGTTCAGTGATAAAGCAATTATATGGAGCCGATAAGCTTATCATGGATGACTAGTCTATAAAATCTTTTGTGTGAGGTAAAATTATTTTGTATTCTACCCTTATGAAGAAATTTTTTTATACTGGATCATCCCATAATTTTCTTATTATATTTCAATTGATTTTATAATTTTACAAGTTTAGATGATAACTTCTATATTAAAACAAAAAACTCCTCTTGGTCAAAGTGAATGTTGAGCCATTGTGTGAATAGAAAGTTCTATAACTATTAATAGAGTTGAGTTGGAATGGTATTTATCTACGATTGTGATTGATATTTTTTATATATCTTGGGTATGGATTTTTTATAGCGTATAAGGCATACATTATATGCTATACTAGAAATACCAGATTCACAACTGAATATGGCATCAATCATCTACTTTGAGGTGTCTGAAATGTAATGGTAGGTGCAATGATGTTGTGGGCACTAGTATTTGGAATGATCTCATAACATTTTTTAGTATTGTACTTTGTATTAGTGGAAAAGATCATGATGAATAATTTTCCATCCTCAATTAATTTGTCTTCATATGTGTTTTTCAAAAATTATTTAAGGCTTACAACCTATAAGGGAAGGGGAGTCCATGAGTGATCTCTTCTCAGGGACCAGTCTTATTTACTTTCAATAATATAGGATGGACTTAATTGAATTAATGTAATTAAAATTAAAATTAAAAGGGATGGAATGAATATGGTTCATTCGGATGAGAACATCTCTATGGGCAGCACATGTCTTGTTTGTGAAAGAGGAGGATGCAACAATAAGGCTTTGTGTATATTATTATTAGATTATCCTTTTTATGATAAAAAATAGTTATCCACTACCATACATTGAGTATCTTTTTTATCAATTTATGGGGTTTATACTGGTTCTCCAAAATTGAATTTCAATCAGGATAACACCCAACACAAGTTTTGAAGTATGATATACAAATGTCATCTTTCAAGTGTATATATGAACATTATGGGTATGTGGTTATGTTGTTTTTTCTTATGAATACACCATATGTTATTATGGTACTTAAGAATAATTTATTTCAATGATATCTGGATTCTTTTTATGTGGTGTATGTGGATGACATATTAGAGTATTCATGGGAAATTGATGAGTATGAGCAACCCCTGGTGACAGTGTTGGGAATCTTAATAGATCATCATTTGTATTACAATTTATCAATGTTTGAATTTTGGATATAGGAATTATTCATTGTTGACCATGTAATCCCTAAAAGAGGTGTCTTTTTTGGATCCATAAAAGATATAGGCCATTATATATATGTAACCACTGAAGGATGGCTTCGAGATATGGAGTAACAATTGTTTTGATGGTTATTGTGGACACTTTTTTGTGATTTTTCACAACTATATTTTCTTATTATGGCATTGAAAAAGAATAGTTTTCCACTCCAATGGAACTTATAATGCTATATGTATTATAAAGAGCATAAATATCTTCTTAAATCAACACCAATCTTGATTTTTTCATAATCAGAGTATGGTTACCTAGTGTAATGTGATTCTTCAGGATCAGGGTTGGGATGTGTTCTCATGAAAGTATATCATGTTGTAGCTTATGGATTAAGCAAGTTAAGGTTTCATGATAATAACTACCCATCACATGATTTAATGTTATCTATCATATTTATGGTTTGAAAAACATGGATTCTTTATCTCTTTGATGAGAAATTTACTATATTTACTGATCATAAGAGATTGAAACATATTTTATCTCAATGGGATTTGATCCTAAGATAAAAAAGACAGATGGAGTACCAATTGTATTTTTTGACTTAGATATCTTGTATTTATAAATAAAGGGTATTTTAGTGAACGATTTATTAAGTAGAAATTCTGAAGCTCAACTTGAAAAAGAAGCTTCAGATAAGTGGCAGTTTATGTCACTCCTTGCTGATATTAAATTTGAATGAGAAGACTTAGGTGATGTTTTAGTTTTTATCATAGTTTAATTTTTTTCTAATTTTGTGGAGATAGTTAATGAGACATAGAAATCTGATGTAGATTGTATGGTAGTGAGGTCAAAACTCAATGGTGGGAAGACCATTGTGGGATCAAAGCTGGATGAGAGTTCATGGTAGTGGTTTATAAATTTTATGGTCATACCTATGGCTTTTTTTTAAATTAACCAAAACGTACCACCATTCATGATGTTTAGTTCATCAATGAATATTGAGATGTATAAGAGATTGAGAGCATTTTTTGGTACTTTTTCAAATTAAATGTGGTTGAGTTTGATTAGATATACTTAAATTTTCATCATATCAAGGAAGCTCATCTGTTACTAGAAGGTTTGTTATAGTCATTACCTATTACAATCTAGAAATGGGAGAAGATAACAATGGATTTTATAACAGGTCTCCCAAGAATGGTTGAGAAACACACTAACATATTGGTGAGAGTGGATTGGCTCACAATGTCATCTAATTTCATCCCTATTTATAATTCTCATATGGTATAGGACATTACAAAAAATATATATCTAACAATTGTTATAGAGGAATAGAATGATGATTTTTATTGTTTTAGATAGAGATCCCTGTATTACATATATTTTTTGAAATACTTATAGAAACACATCTGGACTCAGTTAAGAATTAATACTTCATATCATCATCAAATAGATGGAAAATCTTAATAGATGACAAAAACATTAAAATAAATATTGAGATATTATGTGATGAATTTGAGTGGTTTATGGGAAGATCTTGTAACATTAGTGTAGTTTTTCTAAAAAAAAGTTATCCATACTCAATAAATATGTCTCCTTTTTATGCATTATATGGGAGTCCTTTTCATTATCAACATTGTTAGGTTGAAATAAGTGATTCTTCACTCGTTTGGTCAAGCCTTATCTTAATGACAACATAGAAGATTCTTTTGATTAGTAAATGGATACAAATGACACAGATTCATCAGAAATCATATTCAAATCATCATTGATGGTCATTTTCATTTTCATTAAGAGATCATTTGTTCTTGGGGATCACTCAAGGGCTTGTACATCATCATTTTGGAGAGCATAGAAGGTTATCTCATATATAAATATTTCCTTTTTAGATACTTCAATGGAATGGTGATGTGAAATAATGGTTGGCATTACCGCCATGGTCTTTTTTGTGCACAATGTGTTCCATTTATCTCAGTTTAAAATCATCTACATGATCCTGACCATTTCATCTGATGGAATAATGTGGAACTAGAGTTGGATGATTCCTTGGTGAATGTGAATGTTATCATCGTGGATTGAAAATATAATGTCTTTCATTGAAAATGAATCAGTCTATTATGGGTTTTTTGGATATATTGTTTGATTCAGAAAGAGACATGGGAACATATAAAAGAAATGAAAGAGCATCAGATAGAACTCCTTCAGATAAGGAATGTTTTTCTAATTTTTGAGGAAGGAAAAAAATGGTGGGGATAATGAAGCACCTACTGTTTTAGGTAATTAAACCTTATTTTATATATTTTATGTTTATAATGTATTTGGTTAATTTTGTGGGTTTTGGATATTATTTTGAATTTTATGGGGCTTTCATAATGGTTCACTATTGGTGAACGGTTTTGGGAAACATTTGAACACCTATATGAAACCATGAAATGTGAGAATGTGGCTAAGGTGGAAAGAGTAAAAGAGGAACATAGCTTTTTCAAACTATTATTAAGCATAGGAGAAACTATACAATGTGAGATAGAGGGATTTGTCATAGATGTGGAGTGTCTTGGAAACCGTTTTAGTCAACCATGTGAGGTTGCAACTTGAGAAAAAAACAAACCCTTGGTTAGCTCATGGTTTGCCTAACCATGCGACTAATCATGCATGGTTTAAAAACTAGATCCCCAAAAAGTAAATATATAATTTTTTTTTGTTTTAACCTTTTATATATGCCGCAAATAGACCCTAACTCAGGAGTTCATTATCTCATTGTATAAGGAGTATTATCCCATCAATTTGGAGGTGATCTAAGGGCTTCTAATGGAGTTTGATATCGAATTCTCACAGTAAGTCATTGTTATGAGTTGTTCTTGATGGTTTTCCCTAATTATACTTCTCTATCTCTATATGATTCTTATATATGAACCCATTATGGATATATATATAGTATTTAATTCAAAATATTTTTAGATTTTACCCTGTTATGATTTTGGAAGACAACTATGGTTTTTTCTTGGTGTTTCAACCAGTTTTCATTTGGGTTTTTTGTGTCATTTAATATTTTCACCAGTTTTCTGATGTAGTTTTATTCTTTCTTCTCACCTATATATTAGTAGTTGAGGGTTATCTTCTAATTGGATAAATTTTCTAAATTTTGGTTGTAAAATTTTTGTGACATGGTAGAAACCCTCTTTAGTGCTGATTATTGATTTAGTGGTTTTTTGGAAATTGGTCGTGAAAATTATTTGATTTAACGAATTTAAAATGATGATTTCAAAATGTAGATTTTATAGAATTGTGTTAAATGGTTTAATAAAAAAATCATTAAAATTTATGGTTTTAGTTAAATGAGTTGGAATGGTTTGTTTGAAAGGTTTTATATAAAAGAACAGTTTTGTTGAGACAGTTGAAATGATTATTTTTGAATTGGGTTTTAGCATAGCGCTTGTGTGGGATCATGTGAATATGGGATGGATTTGTTTATGGAGTATCGTAAATATTTAGTAGGATGAATAATGGTCAGGGCCCTCCACCATCAAATGTATTATTATGTGATTTCTTAGTTAAAGAATGACTCGTCTCTCATGAGTAATGGGAGTTCCAGGTTAACATGCATTGTTCGATTATTGGATAAGTAGAAGTGAATGGTTCTAAAAATATAGGACTTCAAAAATTGGTTTAAATCATGATTTGTTTGTTTTGTTTGAAGATTTTTTTGGTATCAAAAAATCAGTTTTGTTTGGTAGTTATTTAATATTCAAATATACACTGTTTAGAATTGTTTTATATATAATATATTATATATATTTATGAAATATTCTATCATAGGGGCAGAGTAGGGATGTCTTTGAGGAAAATATATTGAGTTTCATTACTCAGCCCTACTTTGGGACATTGGTGCTTTTGCATATGTCATTTATTAGGATATAGAAAAATGTAAAGTATAACACATGTTTAGAAGTACTTCATGATACATGGTATATGTTGTGGTGATGGAATATGGATAATTTTTTGATCTTTGAGATTTCCATAAGAAGTATTTGATATTTTTCATCCATTGTGTACTATGGTATTTTATTCCTTCTCTATGGTATTTTGATTTAGTTTAATTTTTATATCAATGTTTTTCTTTGAGCTTTATTTCATTTAAATCATGCTTTATGTAGTGGTTAAATTTTTTATGTCATTACAGGTTTTTTGTTTTACTTTCAAAAGGGAAAATCATCCTCTAATAGTTAATGAAGCTCTTATAATTTACTTCTAGCCTTTGGTGCCTTGGGGATGTCTCTTATTTCCAAGTAATATCCTTCCTCCTCAAGAAAATGAGGAGGGGTGGTACGTTACAATATGAAACTAGATATTCAACAAAGTATTTATTCATAGTAAAATATATACTAAAATATCATGAAGTTACATTCTAACCCCTTAAATAAATTTAATCCTCTAGATTTTTTTTCTTACTAGTAAAATTAGCTAAGGATTTATAAAAGATAGAAATAACTAATGATATAATTTGTAAAGAGTTGTCAAACAAAAAAAATTGAGGAGACATACCTTTTTCCTTATAATTGATCTGTATCTAATATTGATTTTTTCCCAAATTATATGATCTAAACATCCAACATGACAAGAGATATAGAATCATGTTTTAAATAGATCATATTTTACCAGTCATTATTAGATGGCCATATGTTTATTTGGAATAAATAATGTTATATCTATATTTTGGTAATTAATATGGATTCTACGTGGGTATATATAATAGATCTTAAAAATTATATCTATTTTACACATAAAAATATTTTTGAAAATAAAATTTAGAAAAGAATCACCATGGGATATAATAATCATACAACTAGATTTCTTATCGAATAATTCAACAACATATAATTGGGGTGGTTATTTTATGATATTAGAAAACATTATAAATATAATAGACTAGATAAAACGTGAATCCAATAAGATATCTCCTAATATATCATGGAGGATATTTATTCCATAATTATCCGGATCTAATGCATTATATTTTATTTATTAGGATATTCTTTTTTCCCATAGAATATGAAGTCACTCATACAAATAATACTTGCTAATATGATATTAGGCCACAAATTTTTATAACTGAAAAACTCATTTCATAAAAATAATTGAAGAATGAATTGTACATTTGTTGGAAAATTAGTATTCTCTATTGGAATTTTTTATTTCTATGATAATTATTAGTTTTATGAAGAACCGTTCCACACATTAAACACCTTCTCATTCCTTTTATGAATTTTCTAGGATAATTCATACATATTTTTTTAAAATTGGTGGGGGGAATTCATTTATCCATTGAATTTATACATATAAATTCCATGAAACTCAATCCTTCTCATATTTTGTGAGTTTTTTAAATCAAGTAGCTTCCAATTTTTAATCACAATTTCAGATAGGTATATTGGAATAACAATAAGACTTCTTTTACTAGATATTATCACATTTAGTTGTTCATTGGGATAATAAAATCATTATCTGTCACACCATATAATAACATTGATCCTACAATTTATAATAATTTTCTAATATTGAGTATTGTTAAGGATTAAAATTCTTGATTCAATTTTATTAAAAAAAGAAATATATTAACATAAAATTGATAAATCTCACCCTCAATAATAAATTTATATATTTCAATCTAGGTTATTCATGGTTGTTCTCTAAATATGTTCTCTAAACCAAATAAATTAAATCCCTATGTAATGTTGTCTTTAGAGTGTCTGAATCACAAAATAATATCCTTTTGGAGTTCCAAAATAGGTGTATAGTTAGGAATTTTTCTCATGCATCGAAAAAAGTTTAATTTAATTCATAAAAAACCATTTATGTGTTATTATCCCTATGTTCATAATATATAGATGCTATATTTATTGTATGTATCTAGATATGTATTTAATTTATATTAAAACATGAAATATTATATTTAATAAATATATATGATTTTATACTATACATAGAGTTATACCTACAGCTTTCATTAATTGTTTCATTTTATAATCCCAAAATATGTTGAATTGATCCCAAAAAATAACTACATATTTATCTAATAAAAATTGAAAATACCCCATAAACAACCATTCATTATTTTTATATCATTTCCAAAAGATAAAAAATACATATCAAAATTAATCTAAGGATCCTAATAACTTCATGATTAGATCATTTGGGGATTAGCTAGAAAATAAATATTTCTTACGTCACTTATTGATATTGCTTAAAAATAAAACATCACTAGACATCAATCTAGTATTATCATAAGTTTTACTCAGATTCATAACCTAGGAATTGTAATCATAATAAAGGGGTTATCTCAAACTCAGTGTAAGTGGAAGCCCCCTAACATTACATTATGGGATAGATCATAAGCATAAGAGAAAACTTGAGCATGGGAGAAATATATTAATTAAAAAGGATAATGAAAACAAATGTTGTCCATGGGTTATAATATAAGAACATTTAATCTCAAATGAAAAATTATGTATTATGGAATACTCATGTGAGATAAAAATCATGAGACCTGAGGCATAATCATATGCATGTCACTGAAAAATTTTGCATGTCCTAGAAACACAGAATAAAAAGGAATAATTTACAAAAATAATCATTGTAATCTTTTATATAGGAGTTTGTGAATCAGAATCATGAAAACCCTTATATGGTGGTGTATACATTACATTATGTGACTCAATAGTCACATAATCATCATAACACATGTCCCATTAGTGACATGATACTCATAAATAATGACCCATTTTTTCTCATGAGATATAAAATAGTAATAACATTCATTGGAGGGAAATATAAGACCCCCCAGCTACATATGTATTTATACATTCTATGGTATAACAATAATTCATTATTCTATTACAACCCATGGAATAAAAATTGGTTACATATAATTTATAAATAGTTTTACATAATGTGATATAATATCAGAACAATTGATACCAAAAAATTAATCACCCAAAAGTAACATTTCATAATGTCAATTATAAGGTGATTCATAAATAATAAATCTATAGAATATATATGATATATAAATAAATTGGAACATGGTAGAAAAATCTAAAAAAATGGTATATAGAAAACATTTCTTAACATAATAATAAATAGATGATGTTATTAGTAACATTCCAAAAAAATGAATTTTAGATGTTTTGAGTAATGCATTTTAAAACCTTATTTACAAATAAATGAAAATATATAATAATTTTAAAATTTATAATGTTATTACAAATGAATTGTATAGTGGAATATAAAATATATGATCATCGTAGGGGTAAATTATTTTAATATAAAAACACATTTTTTGAAATAAAAATCATTAATGTGTGATAATTCAACTATTTAAAAATAGGTAAAGTTAAATTTTTAAAAAATTGAAATAATACATATTTTGTTTAGAAAATAATAAAGGATAATATTAGCGGGAAAAGTGAATGTCGAAATTTTTGAAAAAGAACTCATTCATAGAAGAATGGAATTATTATTAAAATCATCAAATTTTATGAGCAATGAAACCCATAATAGAAGATTTATTTTTTGTGAAAAATTAATTCATGATAAAAAAAAGAATGTAAAAATAAAAACATGATATTTTGGAAAAAATAATGTTAAAACGTAATTAAATATGAATAATTGTTACCTAAGAAACAAATTTTGTAATAAAAACTCCATACCTTTTACTGTTGGCTTCCATGAAGGAACATTAACATCTTGTACAAATAAAAATAAATATATTAATAAATATTTAATAAATTTATTCATTTATCTTATGGTATATACTAATTAATTATAATACTTTTTTAAATACTTATTTTTATAGTTTATTTTCATCATCAAACATTAGTGATTTTGATTGTTTCCCGCTTGATTTAAACTTATTATGTAAATCCTCATTCATTAAAAACTATTTGAAAATTATTATATTACATATTTTTCTAAGATATTTGATTTATAATGATTTATAATTTTTTAATATCCGTAAATGATATTTTTGGTCACGATTTATGAATAATGGATCAATAAAGAGTTTGTTTCGGAAATTTTTGAAGAAAAATAGTTAGTATAATAAAATGAGTAAAATAATAATATAAAATATACAAAAAATAATCAATTAATACACCTAATTTTAATTCATTATATAAATTCTTAAGATCGTCCCTCTAGGATGGTGATTAAAAATGAAATATTTCGTTTTATGGTGGTGGTTGTCTGCATGTATGCACATACGTTAGTTTCTTTTCCCCTCAAATGAAAAAATTAAAAAAATTATCAACTAAAAATATAAATAATTTAACAAATATATTTTTTGCATTTAATAAACCTTTTTAATCACCTGTGTTTTTTAGTAAAGGAAAATATAATATTTGGTTCATGGAAGCGGCATCCTACATGTATCCCGAAAAATGTTAATTATTTTATATGGAAAAGGAAAAGGTGGATAATTCTTATTAATTCAATGTTAAAACATAAAAATATGTTAATACTAATAATTTCATTATATTAAAATTGGTAATTTTTTTTAATATATAGTTAAATAAGAAGAAGAATAAAAATGATTATGAAGGGGAAAATACTTATATAGAAGAATTTTATTTATTTGTGGAATCCTTTTTTGTGTATCTTTGAAAGGGATATTAAAGGATCCTTTTATAAGTGCAAGAATAACATTTTTTATTATAAATTTTTAATATATAAATGAAATTATTTTAAAAACTGAAGGTTGATATTAAGTGTACAATAATGGAATTTAGCATATTATAGGGTTTATATATACTTCAAATACTTATTTTTATACATGATTTTAAAATATTTTATTTATTTTAATCCATATACTTGACCCGTATAGCATTTTACTTTTACCATGGTAACTAATTTTTACCTATGTAAATGATTTAATAAGAATAAAATTAATATGTGAATTATTACATAATTGGGATCTTAAAATACCAAAAATGAAATCCATTTTAATGAGTACAGTTTCCAAATTTGATAATATTTAATTATAATTTATTTCATATATACATATTTAAAAAAATCCCTTAGAAAAATATATCTTATGTTATAAAATGTGAAATATAGTTTATTATATTGATCATAATATTGGTCATTTTATATTTTTACATGAAAAACATTTCACTGCTTAAGAAAAAGGTTACATGAATTTCAATTTAATATTACATCCTACTGATTTCATAATAGTTGTAGAATTTGTAAAATCAGTATTTATTACTATTCATAAAAAATAATTCTTTTTATAAAAATTTAAAAAAATAATGTTACGATCATATGGTAATTATAAATCAAGTAGTGATATTCATTATATTAAAATAAAAATTTCAAATTTATTTATTAATTTTTTTAATGGAATCATAAAATATAATAAAAAACTTTTTCTATCAGAATATGTCAATTTGATGTATTAAATGTTCATGTTGTTATATACTATAAATTAATAATTAAATTAGTGTAAATATATTATTGAAAAAAAAAACATAAATTTAACCATTTCACCATAATATATATAATTTCATGCAATATAAATTCATATCACATAAATATCCATATTAATTAAAAATACATATTTTATCATAGAATGAATTTTGTTTTTTTGAAAACCTAATAAAATGTTATCAATGAATTACTACTGAAAATAAAATTTTCTTTCATTTTAAAGTTGAAATTAAGTATTTATAAAATAAATTTTCTATATAAATCCCTTATTACATTAATAATTATATTTTAATACCATGTTAAATTATAAATTCATAACCCCTCATTATCTTAGTGTATGAACAAATGATAAGATCAGATCTAATGGTAGTCATAGCTGTCAGTACATCTAGTGTAGATCTCATGAAATTTTCAACAAGTGTAATGTTATCTTGAAAATGAATTTCCACAAGCTGCAGTTATAGGATATTGGATTGGTTTTGGTCAAGGGAAAAACTAGAGAATCTCCCTCCATTTCAAACTACTAAAAATGTGCTTTATGTAGAATAATTTTACAACCGAATGAAATTTATTTCTTTATTCTCTGTGTATTTAATTAATTATTACTTCTATTTAGACTCACTAATTTATAATCTTTATTATAATACTCAAATTTTGTTATTTTATTTTAGTGTATTGGAGTTTCATTTTAGTTTTCTGTTTTGTTTGAAATACGATATTTCACAGAGTATTTAATTAAAGTAAAAAATATTACAAAACTTTTAGGGAATTTCATAATCCCCCATAAATAAATTATAACCCCAAAATGTTATAATCACATACTAAAGAAAGTAAAATAGGGTATCTAAAATATAGAAATTATTTAAGATAAAATTTATATTGATATTTCCACCATACAAACTGAGAAAATATATCATCTTCCTCTGAATTGGTTGATCCCTAACATTTAATTTTTCAAACATAATTTTAGCTTAACATCAATCATGACTCCTATAATAGAGTTAGTTTCCTATAGAAATATTTTTAAACCATTATGTAATATATAGTCATTGATTTATTTTAAATATAAAATTTGTTTTTATATTTTTTTTCTAATTAATATAGAGTAGATTTAAAGATAGAAAATTGATTTACCAAAAAATATTTGGAGGAAATATATTAATATATTCACCAATCACATTCCAACTAAAATCACAATGGGATAAAATAATCATAAAACATGAGGTTTTATATGATAATTAAAAATCAAATCATTATGTGGGGATTTTATTCCCCAAGAAAACTTCCTAGATATAGTAGGCATGTTGGAACTAAAATCCAATATGATATCCAAAAATCATAAGGAGAGGATATGTGTACCATATTTTTCATGATTTAATTCACTAGTGGTCTTTTCATAGGTAAATATTTGCTCACTTAGACTAAGAGGTCATTGAATCCTATTATCCTTGGCTGTCTTTAATTAATGAATTGATTTTGAGAATTATTAAATTCTTTGAATTTAAAGAATTGATGAATACTTCATTGGTTGGGACCATATTATAATCTATTGGATTTTTTTAAATTACTTTGAAATTAATTATCTCTAATATGAATCATTCCCCAATTGAAATATATTGTCATTCCTTTTAACCAATTTCATGGATACCTCTTCGGATATTCTTGATATGTTGGAAATTTAATCTTTTTTCCTCCATGGTATTTGTCAAAATAATACCCATTCAAATCCATCCCTCCCTTATTTGATATGTTTGAAAAATCAACCATGAAAAAGTTATTAATCATATGTTTTGATTCTTGGTTATTAATTACCATTATACATATGAAAACAATTCATATCAATTTTTATTATTCATTGGAAAAATCATTTAATTGTCCATATAAACCATTTGTAACTCTATACCACGTATTTCCAACCACTAGATAAAATAAAGGAGAGTTCATCATTACAATGATTTAATATACATTCATATAAAAAGGAAAACTGTTAATATAAATGGATTAAATCATACCCTAGAATATAAATTTTTAAATATCAATCTAAGGGTTTCTTGTTCATTTTATAATTAGGTTCCCTAACACAAATTTTTTAAATTAATAAAAAATGTTTCCTAAAGATATTGTGAATCAATAAATCATATCCCTTATGAGTGTCAAACTAGGTGTCTAGTTATTATTAATCTACATGAACCATGTGAATATTGAGTTTACAACAATGTATCCCTTTAAGGGTTATTAACCGTAGGTAAATTTATATCAAATCATATATCTACTTTTTTTGTAAATAGGGATTCCATTGATAGGAAACTTCACAATTTCCACAATACCATAATATTGGATATTATTATATTCTTCTACTATCCCATGGATTATCAAAAAAATTATTTCAACCTATTTCCCAAAAAATTATTAACCTAGAAAATAACTAAAAATGACTCTAATTCCTAATGGGATATCGAATAATAAATATAATATTATTTTATATCATTTATATAAGTTAAACATTACATATCATAAAAAATATCATGATGCAAGAAACTAAATTTTTAGTCTCTTTGGGAATTAGATGAAATTGAATATTATTTCAATGAACTACTCAATATTTCCCTATAATTTTATGATAATAGATCATATTCTATAATTATCATATGTTAAAATCATCTTCCAAAGATGAAGAATAATAAATTAGGAAATGTGGGAGCTCAAACTCTCTATAAATAAAAGATTCATCAATATATCGTCAATGTATACATCATATGTATACGAGAAACAATGAGCTAGGGAGAAATATATTACTAAAATGAATATGGAATGATAATAACTTTCTCAATCTCATGATATGATGGTATGTAATCCCAAATGAATATCCATGTTATATCGCATAATATAATTATATAATAAATAAGACATATGGAGAATAATCATAGGAATATGATGTAAAAATTTGACATGATAGGGAAACATATCATAATAATGAACTATGGAAGTAACCTAACCATATGAAACATTTAATAGCTGTTTAAGAATAAAAAACCATGACAAAAAATATAGTGTCTCATGAATTAATTTTTACAACCTATTCATGACATGAGAATCATAACAATTACTGAATTAGTGACTCTGGTATCATAATTTTTGGCCCATTTTTACCTCATTAGACTTAAACCTTTATCAAATAAATTAGTCAGTAATTTAGGAACCCCACAATCAACATCCACAAATATGTGTTCTATAATTTACCAATCATTCATCATCCAATGCAAATCCAAGGAATGAAGATTGGTTTCGAATCATTTAAAAATGATATCAAATTGTGTGATATCAAAAGATGATTAGATGATACCAAAAAAATATGCAAGACAAAAGATATATTTCATAAAGAAATATACAGGGTTTCTGATGTGGTTAGTTTTTATACACTATAATACATCCATTTTTTTGGGAATTATTTATGTTTTTTTATAAAATTTTTCACAATTTTTAGAATATCATTTCATTGGAAAAAATTGTATTAAAATTTAATGTCATCGTAAAATAAAAATATAATGGGTTGTTTTATACTTACTTGTATATTTTTATATGTGATGATTTCAGAATTTTTTTGGTGGAATTTATTTAAATCATTAAAAATATATTCTTCAAAATATTTTGAATGAATGTAAATTAGATGAAAGAAATTATGTCATTTCATTTCAATGATTATTATTTTTATAGGATCAATAGATTCTGGTAATTACAAATTCATTCAATGTTAATTTCAAAATTCTTATGCAGTGTCACATAATAATTTTAATTAAAATATTTTCTTCAATGAATTAAATCATTTTAGTTATTTAAATTTATTAAAATTCAATAAAGTTAATGTATTTTTTTATAAATAATTTTTAAATAGACGATTATGGTGATTTTAATTTTTATGGTAATAATATTTTTAGATTGGCATAATTCTAATTTTTTTGATAGTATGGTTCTGTTACCAAAAGGTGCTACTACCAGCAACCGATCTTCCATTCTAGCACAAAACAATAGTAATACCTCTAGCCCCCACACAATATATCAATTAATTCTAACACTATTAGAAGATCATATACAACTATCCCTAGGCCTCATCCACCATCAGCATCCCTCTATTACCTATCATTGGATCACCATGACACTCGTAGATCAAATGCATCAACCACCATTCCATCTATAGTAGGTATACACCCTTGGCGACCATATATCTTCTGCCACCACTAAATTGAAGACATAAAATTTCCTTAAGTCACCCACAATGCACCTCTATGAAATAAAAATCCCATGTTGACATTAGAAATCATCAAAACATGATCAAATTGAGGAAACGACCATGACTCTACCACCCCTCATAAAGATGGTGAAGAAGGAATTGATGCTGCTAGAAGAATCCAAAATCTATGTCATCGCCCAAAGCCTTTCCTCGTGAGAGACGACCTAGAATTGAATCCTCATTATACCCCACATTGAAGAAGACCTTTCTTGGGGAAAATGAATAAAAAAGAAAAAATATGATAAAAATAAATAAATAAATAAATAATAATGATTAAATAACACATATTAATGTAAAATATATTAAATAATAAAAATAATAATAAGTATACATAAATATATATATTATTTATAAGAATATATTTTATTAAATATTTCTATAGTAATAATATTTATAATATATATATATATTAATAGTAACAAGTATATATATTTGAATAATTTCGTTTATATTTTATAATAACAATAATATGATGAAGTAAAATAAATTTACATATATTTATATAATATTATTCGGAAGGGACATTGTGTGTAACACCCCAGGTAAATAAAGAGTATGAAATTTTCACATTTATCCATATTTGTGAATAAAATATTAATATAACTTTAAAGGGGACGCTATGCTCGATGGCATACCCAACACGCAACAACGAGTTTATTGGAAATCCTACGTTGCACTCTAATAATAAAATGATATTATTTTAAATGGTAGTTAATGCCTAGCCGTTGTAAGGGCGGGAATGAACAGAACTAACTAAAAAATGATTATATATGTTTTTCAAATATTTTTACTCTTTACAATAAATGTTATAGGATTAAAAATGAGAATGAATCCAATTTTAAGCGTAAACATTCCAATATTCTTTAAAAAATCGATTAACCACCTTTTGATGCAGAACCACTTTTAAATCCACTTTATGACAATTTTATGTGTTATATTTGACAAAATAAAATTTTTCTTTAGAATCGGGACATCAAAATTTACTTTTTGTAAATTTTTGGTATTTTCCGAAAAAGTTCAATTTTTAATGAATAGTGAAAAATGTAGTATTTTAATTCAAACCCTATTTTTAATCTAATTTATTTATATGATTAGATTATCTTTTTAATTGTTTTTAATGTGAAATTAGAATATATTTTTACCATTTAATCCAATAGTGGTCGTTGGAATTAATGTCACTTTGAAATCAGACTTAAACTAGTGTCAATCTTTTGATACATTTTGTTTCATAAAAATACGCTATTTGTTTTGACAGCGGAAATTAATTATTAAATTAATTAATGCAACTTATATGTTTTGAATTTTTTAAAATATACATATTTTTTGAATTTGGAATATCAAATATAGATTAGGGTGATTTTTTGGTAATTTTCTGAAAAACTTCAATTTTTGATTAATAGTGAAACCACTAAGTGGTATTTATAAATATTGATTTTTCTGTTTAAATGAAAATTTTCCATCTTTGTGTTTTCAATTTCAAAAATCTGACATAAATGGTTGTAATTAAGATGTAAAATGTGGTTCAATGGGATTAAAATAATTTTTTGGCGAATAGTAACTTATTAAATTTTTAATCGCGATTAGAGGTAATTAGTGTAGTTTAACGTAAAAATAATGTTTTAATAATTTGAGATGAGATTGACATATGTCCTACCCTAATTGGATGTGTCATGGCCGACCAATAAAATCCATGGGTCAACTTGGGGACCACATGGAGAAACTTTGGTTGGGAAATGACATAAATTACTTTTTATTTAATGTAAAAGTAAAAATGACACAAACATGAGTTGTTTTACTAAAACAATTCTTACATGGGGTTATACAAGTCAGATATTTGACTATAAATATTTATTAGAAATATAAGAATATTTTCTACAACATGATAATTTTTTTATAATTTGTAGACATTAAATGAATTAAATTATTTATGACATCATGATGATGCAGCGATTACCTCATGAATAAAGGATTTAAATAAAATGAAAAGATAATGTAAATTAAATGACCTACACATGTACAAAACCTATTGGATGGGTCTACATAGAACCCTTATCTCCTTAACCTCTAAATTTATAATTGTGGGACCTTTTTTAGCTGAAAATAGTTTTATAATAAAGTATCCTTTTATACCTTTACAAGAGTGCCCCTCCTCTCCTCTTATAAAAGGCCCCCATCTCTACCACCTTACCTACACTTCCAAAGCATCTGGCTAGGCCAAACCCTACCCATTTTGTCTCTCCACATCGCTCTATAACTCTTAGAAGCCTCACATTGGGCAGAAGTCTTCCCAAGGGAGCCTTTGAGCTCAATCCAAAGGGAGTTACCCGATTTTAAGGTAATGTCTTCACTTGAGTCCTTTTGTTTTATTTTTCTTCTCCAACCCCCTAAACTCTTTTTATTAATATATTTTGTAACAACAACAATATTTTACATATACTAGGATGTTTTTATAAGAATGATTCGAGCTAAACTTGCACACACCTACATCTAATGGTTAAAGAACATACAGTTTCCGTGGATGGCGAATTTCTGTCTCACGAAACGATGATTGTTAAACACTCATATAACACCTTCAAAGGTGGAAATTAAGATGTCACTATATTTATATATGATATATAATATGTTTATGTTTTACTTAAACTTTTTTATTTTTCTTTTTTGGCATACCTTTATTGTTTCCATTGTGGGTAAACACGATAATTTCATTTTAGGAAGTGCGGACTACCGCCCCCTCAAAGTGATTTGATTCATTAATGCCATATGTGGGATGTATAAAAAATGGATTTAAAGTAATTATATATGATTTATTTTACATATAAATTATGAATATAATTATGGAATTAAAATATACATACCTATCATTTAGTTTTAATTCCATTAATATGACATAGAAATGAAAGTAGCGTTCATGCGTACATACGGCTTACCATCTCCATGAACGGTGCATTTCATTTCTTCCCTCTAAATGATTATGTAATATTATAAATACATTTATATTATGTATATATATGATATATGTGATATCCAAATAATTAATATCATTCTGGATGTAATGAACCTTTGACCACACGAACAACATGTAATTGTAAGAAGTCCACTTTCGACTTAAGAACCAAATATCGACAAAACAAACATTATTAACTTAAATGATTACATAATGTTTATAACATGGAAGTAAGTGATATAAAAGGAATAAAGAACTTGAAAAATGTTCTTAAGAAAGTATAAATTAACTCAAGTTTATTATTCAGGACGTTAAAGAACGATTGAGTCAAGTCGGACCCGAGGTAAGGGATCCTACTCCTCTCTTTCTTTTTAAGTACACACTTTTATGTCATTACTTTTAAGATCACTTTTCATATGATTGGGATGTTCTTTTATATTAATACTACTGTATTTCTTATGTTAATATGATGAGAGACCCTATTTTCTCTCATCAATCCATTTTGGAAGTTTTGAGTGGCGTCATTAGGCTGACGAATTTTTGTAAGAGATCTAACCTCTCTCTTTCTTTGTAATTACTCTCCTTTATGATACTTCTTTTAAGCTCCTCTTTGTTATGATGGGTGATGTTCTTTTATATTACTCTTTCTGTACATTTTATTTTAATATGATTAGAAACCCTATTTGATCTCATCAATCCATTTTTGGATGATTTAAGTGGCGCCGTTAGGTTGCCGAGTTTTCATAAGGGATTTTTCATCTCACTTGTATTCCTGTGAAATGTATGCTACAATTTCTAGAAATTCCTTTGACCGGTGTATGTACTGCCCATTATTTTACTAATTGTGTAATATACTTTCATTTATGAGTATTTATATCAATGTCGTATTGTCCTTCTTTCACGGGGTGTATGTTTCAAAAGTTACCCAAGTCGGTAAGGGAACCTTTCACCCTCCTCTTTTTAAAAGACTTATTTTGTTATGTCTTTTAATACATATACCATTATGTTGGTATATGTTATTATATATAATTATTGATGTAAATTTTATGACCATGTGAGGATATACCCTTTTTATCTCTCATCAACCCTTTTTCTGAATTTTGAAGTGATTCCGTTAGGCTGTCGAATTTTTGCAAGGGAACTTCTTAACCCAATATTGATTCTTTCGGATAAACTTGTACTCCTTGAATATTTCATTCTATGAATATGTGTTAATGTCTATTGATGGTTTTACACTTAATATCCACTTATATTTGGTGTATTCATTTGTCACACATAATTATGTAATTGATTTATCCTTAATCCAAGTATACCGTCTTTGTATGGGACTTCGTCTCAATCTCCATTCATTGAGGCATATTTTGTTTTATACACAAACTTATTTTATACGGTGTATAAAACCCTTTGACTTTTACAAAATTAATCTTCTTTATACAAAGCATTTTACTAAATGAAAAATGGGAATGTTTTTGTCGTACGTATGTGGCGACAACGACTTCTCCGCCGCCGTGACAATTATTTGATTTTCGGCTTCCTCTACAAGCCATACATTTTTTTAAAAGAAAAATAAATACCATGTTTTACTTTTCTTTTGTTTTGGTATTGAAAATTAATTTTATAATTTTTTTATATCAATGTGTTGTATTGATATCTTGTGATTGAAAGGTGGAAATGTTATGTCTCCTATATGCATGTTTTATATGATACAATTATGTTGAGGTTTTGGGCATTATTATGAAGATGGGTGGTTCCGTGATAAACTAAGGGCGGGTGAGCCCGATATAGCTCTCCAATGCATTGGGTAACGTGAAGGAGTGAATTGTTAAGGTTTCTCCAAAGGGATTTTTGGAATATACTATGGTGGGTATTCCAAACGTAACCAAGAGGGTTACTCCCTATGTAAGAATGTTATGAATGCCTCAAGTTACCATTATGTATTATGTTTTCTATGATTCATTCATGATTCGATGAGGTATGTTAATGTGCTTATGTTTTATGAGTACAGTATGATTTCATTGATTCTTATGTGTACATGTACTCATGTTTCCTTGCCATATATTTTTATATCCCTTACTAAGATTTTTATGCTCATCCCATGTTTTTGAATTTTTTTTCACAGGTCAAGAGAAAGGTACATGATATGATGATAGTGTTAAGGAAGTGTCATGAAAGAATCCATGTTTTTTTTAAATATGTTTTCGTTGATGGGACAAATGAATACTATCTTTATGTAACAACTTTGTTTAAATGTGGAATGTAATGCAAGTTTGTGATCTAATTCTTTGAAACTCTAAACCAGAAAAGATCCTCAATGTGTAATCTTGTATTAACTGAGGATTAAGTAAAGTTTAAGGATGGGGCCTTATAGTTGGTATCAGAGGTCGGTTTAGATAACTTTAGAGGTTAGGGTATTCTCTAAGCATAAGTGACATTACCATAATGGTTAGGATTTCAGAAAGAGTCCTAGTTTTATATAATGTAAATGAGTATGTATATCTTAGTGTTTAGATTCCTCATTAGTAAATAATGGTTTTATTGATATACTCAAACTGACATTTTTTTAGTGAATGGATGGATCTAGCAGGCACCAAAGAGACAACAGGTTTGAAGGAAACTGTGGTGGTTCTCTGATTAAGATACTAGATAAAATGGGGGATTCAATGAGGAAACTCATGGTTGTTCTAAACCTACTATCATGGAGTCATGATCAACCACTTGAACCTTGGTATGATCTGTAATGAATCATGTACAAGATGACCAATCGATGTGGATGATTAGGTAATAATTATAAAGGTAACCATTAGAGTTTATATGATCTGTACTTTTGAGGTAATTATGGGTTATTATATGTTATGATGGAAAATGAAAGGAATGAGATAAACTTGAGGTTAAAATATGTTATGATTATTTTTGAATATTTAATCTCATTTTGGGGAATTTTTTTAAGAATTATATAGTTTTGGAAAAAGGACAACACGCAGACCATGGGACAACCCGTCGCGTCAGACAAAGCTACGGGAATCGAACCCACAACCAAAGTGTGACTGGTATTTATTGCCTACCACTAGACTACATGAAGTCCCTGGTTAGTTTGACTAAATATTTTTATTTAGATGATTTTAGGAATCAAGAGTATGTTGATTTTGGGTTATCTATGGAAATTTATTTACCTATCATAGAGGATATTTGATTAGGTTAATTATTTTTCAATACGAGACATTAAGAGCAACTGATGTTGTTTGGAGATAAATGTTATGATTTAACTTGGAAGACTATGTGACTAAATCTTTCAAATATTATGGTTTCAATCTCAGTTTGGTTTACTTGGAAGAATTTTTATGGAAAAATTGTTTATCGAATGGTCCTCTTTGAACTTTGGGTTTTGTTGGAAAAATTCTAGATATTAAAAATAGATTTCCATTTTTATAAAGGGTTATCCTTTTCTGGATTATCTGATCTTGTACTAACCATTTTGGTTTTGTTTTTGGTTAATGTCTAAATTCATGGGAAGTATATAGTTCTCTTTTGTGGATTAGGTGATTCTCTATAAGTTGATTATAGTACTCTTAATGCGAACAAGTCTTCCTAAATACTCGTCTTTTAGAGAAAATATGAGTTTGATTAAAGAATCTAGTAAAAGTTGAAAGGCAACATAATAAGTGATTATGTTAACTAATGAATAAATTCCTCAATAAAAAGTAACTTAAAACAAAAATGATGTCTATTAACTTTTTCTACTGGGGAATCAAATACCGTTTAACCCATCACATGTTTGTGATTTTCGTATGGTTATCGTTCTCCTAGACATGTTTACTATCACTCTACATCTGAACAGGAACCTTTGTTTTTTTCTTCCATGTCCATATTTTCATACTTGGAATCCTAGTATGGGTTAACTCGGGTGACCATTGTACTTATCTTTCTTTATTTTTTTAAAGTGATTGTTTTACTGACTCTTGTTCTGATGTGGGATTTCCAATGAAGTTTCCAAGCCCAATTTTAAAATTGTGAGGATGCAATTCCCAAAAGGGGGGAAGGATGTAACACCCCAGGTAAATAAAGAGTATGACATTTTCACATTTATCCATATTTTTTAATAAAATATTAATATAACTTTAAATGGGACTCTATGCTCGATGGCGTACCCAACACACAACAATGAGTTTCTAGGGAATCATACATTGCACTCTAATAATAAAATAATATTATTTTAAATGGTAGTTAACGCCTCGCCGTTGTAATGGCGGGAATGAACAGAACTAACTAAAAAATTATTATATATGTTTGTCAAATATTTTTACTCTTTACAATAAATGTTATGGGATTAAAAATGCAAATGAATCCAATTTTAAGCATAAACATTCCAATATTCTTTAAAAGTTCGATTAACCGCCTTTTGATGCAGAACCTCTTTTAAATCCACTTTTTGACAATTTTATGTGTTATATTTGACAAAATTAAATTCGTCTTTATAATCAGGACAACAAAATTTACATTGTGTAAATTTTTGGTATTTTTCCGAAAAAGTTCATTTTTTTATGAATAGTGAAAAATGTTGTCTTTTAATTCAAAACAAATTTTTAATCTAATTTATTTATATGATTAGATTATCATTTGAATTGGTTTTAAAGTGAAATTAGAATATATTTTTTCCATTTAATCCAATAGTGGTCGTTGGAATTAATTTCACTTTGAAATCAGACTTAAACTAGTGTCAATCTTTTGATACATTTTGTTTCATAAAAACACGCTATTTGTGTTGACTATGGGAATTAATTATTACATTAATTAATGAAACTTATATGTTTTGAATTTTTTAAAATAGAAATCATTTTTTAATTTGGAATATCAAATATTTCTTATGGTGAATTTTTGGTAATTGTCTGAAAAACTTCAATTTTTGATGAATAGTGAAATCACAAAGTGGTACTTATAAAAACTAATTTTTTCGTTTAAATGAAATTTTTCCATCTATGTGTTTTTAAATTAAAAAATTTGACATACATGGTTGTCATTAGGAAGTAAAATGTGGTTCAATGGGATTAAAATAATTTTTTGGTGAATAGTAACGTATTAAGTTTTTAATCACGATTAGAGGTAATTAGTGTAGTTTAAGGTAAAAATAATGTTTTTATAATATTATATGAGCTTGACACATGTCCTACCCTCATTGTATGTATCATTGCCGACCATGAAAATCCATGGGTCAACTTGGTGACCCCATGGAGCCACTTTGGTTGTGAAATGACATAAATAACTTTTTATTTAATGTAAAAGTAAAAATGACACAAACATGAGTTGTTTTACTAAAAAAATTCTTACATGGGGTTATACAAGTAATATTTTTTACTATAAATATTCATTATAAAGGTAAATATATTTCATATATGATGATTATTTTTATAATTTTTAGACATTAAATAAATTAAATTATTTATCAAATCATGATGATGCAGCGATTACCTCATTAATAAAGGATTTAAATAAAATGAAACGATAATGTAAAATAAATGACCTACACATGTCCAAAACCTATTGGATGGGTGTATTTCTGAACCTTATCTCCTTATCCTCGAAATTTATAATTGTGGGACCTTTTGAATTTGAAAATCATTTTATAATAAAGTATCCTTTTATACCTTTCAAACAGTGCCCTCCTCTCCTCTTATAAAAGGCCCCCAGCTCTACCTCCTTACCCACACTTCCAAAGCATTTGTCTCTTCCAAACCCTGCCCATTTTGTCTCTCCACATCCCTCTCTAACTATTAGAAGCCTCACATTGGGCAGAAGTCTTCCCAAGGAAGCCTTTGAACTCAAACCAAAGGGAGTTACCCGATTTTAAGGTAATGTCTTCACTTGAGTCCTTTTGTTTTATTTTGCATCTCCAACCCCCTAGACTCTTTTTATTAATTTATTTTGTAACAACACCAGTATTTTCCATATACTAGGATGTTTTTATAAGAATTATTCTAGTGACACTTACACACACCTACATCTAATGGTTAAAGAACATACTATTTCTGTGGATGGTGAATTTCTGCCTCACGAAACGATGATTGTTCAACACTCATATAACACCTTAAAAGGTGGCCATTAAGATGTCACTATTTTTATATATGATATATAATATGTTTATGTTTTACTTAAGATTCTGTATTTTTCTTTTCTGTCACACCATTATGGTTTCCATTGTGGGTAAACACGATAATTTCATTTTAGGAAGTGCAGACTACCGCCCCCTCAAAGTGATTTGATTTGTTAATTCTATATATGGGATGTATAAAAGATGGATTTAAAGATATTATATATGATTTATTTTACATATAAATGATGAATATAATTATGTAATTAAAATATACAGACCTCTCATTTAGTTTTAATTCCATTAATATTACATAGAAATGAAAGTAGCATTCTTGCGTATGTACGGCTTACCGTCTCCATGAACGGTGCATTTCATTTCTTACCTCTAAATGATTACGTAATATTATAAATACTTGTATATTCTGGATATATATGATATATATGATATCCAAATCATGAA
Organism: Viscum album; assembly: GCA_963277665.1. Lineage (NCBI taxonomy): Eukaryota > Viridiplantae > Streptophyta > Magnoliopsida > Santalales > Viscaceae > Viscum > Viscum album. The sequence continues at coordinate 669,839,166 of OY728159.1, read as the reverse complement.
TATAATTCTGGATATAATGAACCTTTGACCACATGAACAACAAGTAATTGTAAGAAGTCCACTTTCGACATAAGAACCAAATATCGACAAAACAAACATTGTTAACATAAATGATTACATAATGTTTATAACATGGTAATAAGTGATATAAATGTAATAATGAACTTGAAAAATGTTCTTAACCAAGTAGAAATTATCTCAAGTTTATTATTCATGACGTTAAAGAACGATCGAGTCAAGTCGGACCCGAGGTAAGGGATCCTACTCCTCTCTTTCTTTTTAAGTTCACTCTTTTATGTCATTCCTTTTAAGCTCACCTTTCTTATTATGGGGATGTTATTTTATATTAATCCTACTGTAATTCTTATTTTCATATGATGAGAGACCCTATTTTCTCTCATTAATCCATTTTGGAAGTTTTGAGTGGCGCCGTTAGGCTGGCAAATTTTCGTAAGAGATCTAACCTCTCTCTTTCATTTTAAGTACTCTCCTTTCTGATACTTCTTTTAAGCTCCTCTTTGTTATGATGGGGGAAGTTCTTTTATATTCCTCTTTCTGAACATTTTATTTTAATATGATGAGTGACCCTATTTGATCTCATCAATCCATTTTTGGATGTTTTAAGTGGCGCCGTTAGGTTGCCGAGTTTTCGTATGGGATTTTCACCTCACTTTTATTCCTGTTAGATTTATGAAACATTTGCCAGAAATTCCATTGACTGGTGTATGTACTACCCATTATTTTACTCATTGTGTAATAAAATTTCATTTATGAGTATTTACATCAATGTTGTATTGTCCTTCTTTCACGAGGTGTATGTTTAGAGAGTTACCCAAGTCGGTAAGGGAACCTTTCACCATCCTCTTTTTAAAAGACTTATTTTGTTATGTCTTTTAATTCACATACCATTATGTTGGGATATGTTCTTATATATCGTTATTGATGTAAATTTTATGACCATGTGATGAGATACCCTTTTTATCTCTCATCAACTCTTTTTCTGAATTTTGAAGTGATGTCGTTAGGTTGTCGAATTTTTCCAAGGGGTCTTCTTAACCCAATTTTGATTCATTTGGTTAAACTTGTACTCCTTGAATATGTCATTATATGAATATGTATGAATGTGTTCTGACTGTTTTACACTTAATATCCACTTATATTTTGTGTATTCGATTGTCACAGATAATTATGTAATTGATTTATCCTTAATCCAAGTATATCGTCATTGTATGGGACTTCATCTCAATATCCATTCATTGAGGCATATTTTGTCTCATACACAACCTTCTTTTATACGGTGTATAAACCCCTTTGACTTTTACAAAAGTAATATTCTTTATACAAAGCTTTTTACTAAATGACAAAAGGGAATGTTTTTGTCGTACGTATGCGGCGACAATGACTTCCCTGCCGCCGTGACAATTATTTGAGTTTCAGATTCCTCTACAAGCCATACCATTTTTTGAAAAGAAAAATAAATACCATGTTATACTTTTCTTTTGTTTTGGTATTGAAAATGGTTTTCATAATGTTTTTATATTAATGTGTTATATTGATATCTTGTGATTGAAAGGTGGAAATGTTATGTTTCCTATATGCATGTTTTATGTGATATGATTATGTTGAGGTTCTTGGGCATTATTATGAAGACGGGTGGTTCCCTGATAACCTAAGGGCCGGTGAGCCCGATATAGCTCTCCAATTCATTGGGTAATGCGAAGGAGTGAAACATTAAGGTTTCTCCGAAGAGATTTTGGGAATATACTGTGGTGGGCATTCCAAATGTAACCAAGAGGGTTACTCCCTATGTGAGAATGTTATGAATGCCTCAAGTTACCTTTATGTCTTATGTTTTCTATGATTTATTCCTTATTTGTTGAGGTATGTTAAAGTTATTATTTTTTATGAGTAAAGTATGATTTCAATGATTCTTATGTGTACATGTACTCATGTATCCTTTCCATATATTTTTATATCCCTTACTGAGCTTTTAATGCCCATACCTAGTTTTTGAAATGTTTTTCACAGGTCAAGGGAAAGGTACATGATATGATGATAGTGTCAAGAATGTGTCAAGAAAGAATCCATGTTTTATTTTAAATATGTTTCTGTTGATGGGATAAATGAATACTATATTTATGTAACCACTTTGTTTAAATGTGGAATGTAATGCAAGTTTAGATCTAATTCTCTAAAACTCTAAACCTGAAAAGATCCTCAATGTGTAATCTTGTATTAACTCAAGATTAAGTAAGGTTTAAAGATGTGTCCTTATATTGTGAAAACATTAAATATAAAATAAATTATTCAAAAAAATGGGCGACTTATTTCTGGTGGTCATTTTTCTATTTGAGTTAGAGTTAGGAATGATTTGTGTGAGGGAGATAAATTTGATAGTGTGTTGTGATCAAGAGTGGTGATAGAAGGTGGTGATCTTAATAACTCAATATTATATTTTAGAGATATCGTTGATGGAGGAAGGATTCACTCACTTGGAGTCCATTTATGTGCAGATGATGATCATGTAAAATATCACCACATAGTATAAAATGTATGTTTGTCTCTAGTGTCATTGTTTTCCGCATTTGTTTTGGAATAAGGAGGATACTTCTCATGTGTTCTTAGAATTTCCCAGATGTGGAGATTAACCCGATTTCAAGATATGATAACCTTATTTCTTATCCATCTTCCATTTTTGTTATTTTTTATTTTTTCTAAAAATTTTAATTCTTTATAATTTTTTAATTTAAATTAATATGTTTTTTTGATCCTCTGATGTTCTTCCTCATTGATGTGTGTTATGATATTATAGCTCCAGTAATGTAGAACTAATTTGTGTTTCTGGATTTTATGATTGAAAATAGATTCTACATAGAGAATCATGATTCATTAATATCATAAGAACACTATATTTCCTCTTAGTAGGATATGAATTTGATATTTGGGTGTGTGAGTGTGCACCCTTTCATCAAAATGTTCTTCTAAAATTTTGTATAATTATTTTCCCTTTCCTCTCTCAATTTCTTGATTGAGAATTTGAGATGGGTTGTTTTATTTGATTATCTCAGTATGATCATTCTAGTTTTTGATATTTCATTCCAAGAGTGAGCATGTCGAGTGATTCATTTTTCATTCTGGAGGAACGATCAAGAACTGAAGAGCCAGTTTTTTTACTATTCATTTTTAGGTGAGATGGGTGTATGATCCGAGTCATTATTCATGCAGTGATTGAAATGGTTTTCTTCAAATGATCTATGAAGGGTAACAGATGGTGGTTGAACATGGACTTGACCATATTATTTCTAACTCTCTTCTCTTTCATTTCAACTTATTTTTTTCTAAATTTTTTGGTTTGTTTTGATTTTTCTTTTATATAAGTTTATGTTCCCATCATCCCTATGCCGCTATGATTTTTTTCATGGGTTTTACTATTATACTTTGTATCTTTTAAAATTTAAATATACAAAATTATATATAGAAAAATAACTAGGGAATTGGATAATTATTATTTGAGGGAGACCAAAAGGATATCTATTTTTATATATTTTTGGCTTATAATGTTTTCATTGAACATACTTACAACAAGGTAATTGTCAAATTTTGGAAATGTTGTTGTGGAAGAAATATTTTTTTTTATCTTCCAAAATTTTATTGTAAATAAAATTATAAAAACTATAAATTAAAAATGATGACACTGCCTCGACCCTCATAGGACTATATCGGATGTTTTTTTATATAATTATGGATCATTCAAAAATTTGGTATCAATATTATTTTGATGAATATAGTGAGTAATTTAATGTGGATCCGAGACAATAACTAATGGAATACTTTATTTAGGATATTAAGGAGTTATATCGCCATTTCCATTTGTTTTATTTGGAAATATTGGAGTTCTACCCTTTTTAAATTAGTCTTTCCATGTATTCAAAGCTAGAGATTCTTGTTCTACATACTAGGGACTTTTTGAATTTTAGGAAAGAGATAAGGGATATAAAACCTGGGGAGGGAGTTTGAAATTTTTTTATGATCATTTTATTTCAAATATTCCATGTACAGGTTTTTATTACAGTGACCATTCTAATGATTTTTTAATTTTTGAATTGATTTATCCAGCACAAGACATGCTATCCATTTCCTTAGAGGACACTACACCAAAAGATGTAATTCTTTAAAGAAATGAAGGAGTAGGTTTACTAGCTCACTAATGACCTAGAAACACTAATTGAAGCACCAATAATTATTGAATATGAGTAGTATGACTAATTTGAGGGAAATTTTCCCTTTATTAAAAAGGATTTTATTTTATTTTATTAATCCTTTTAATATAAATGATTCAATTTTTGATTATACCTATATTGGTTCTAAATTGTTTTTTGAACAACTAATTTTCATGGAGGGCCCTATGGAAGAATGAAATGATGATGAATAAGATTAGTGATTATAATTATTTATTTTTTTAGTGTATTTTGACATGTTTCATGGAGTTAAGAAGGAAGCGATGTCTCAGACTAAACTAGAATAAAAATATCACCCTAGAGCTGAAGTCGTGCAACTCGTGCACGCTATCCCTTAAGATGTAAAAGAGGGGAATTACCCATTTACACTTCCCCCTCTAATATTATACAAGGGAAAACTATTAATAAGGGGGAATTAAGTTAGGTTTCCATTGTGGTATTCAAGAAATGGAAAATCAATGAAGCTATATATAATAGAGTATGGGGGTTATTAAGAAAGAAGACACAAACTCCTTTAGACTAGGGATTACTAGTTAAATGTATAGCTATGGATTATCAAAACCTATCACCCACAGGGGGGGTTATCCCATGATTACCTGTTTTCTATTTTTTTCATTTTCATATTTATTATTTATTATTTTTTTGAATTTTTTATTGGTTAGTAATCAGGCAGAGATACCATGTGTCCACCAATCATGGATAATTTATGCATTACACTAGAAATAATTATGTTAAACTCACTTACCCAATGTCAGGATTCAATAATTGTTTATCATAATTTGATTAATTTTAATGTCAAAAAGTTCTCTTATTGAAGGTACATGATTGAAGCTTCATCAGATCCTACAAGAAGTAAATAGAGGGAGGGGTGTCATGAATGAAATTCAATTTTTGAAAAGCTTATTCACCATTTGAGTGTTTGTTTTAATTATATATTTTTAATAATTTCCACAAAATAATCTTGCGTTTTAGGTGTGGGGGTTTAAAAATTTCTGATTCTATTGTTGGGCTTGGTGTGAAACATGTTGCTCACTAAATTATTGAAAACCCTTTTGAAACTAATTTCAAACCATCTTGTAGCCATTATAATTATTTGGAGTAAATTTTTTTATTACAATGTTCATCATTAATCTATTTGAACTACATTGATAATTATTTTTGTAGTATAAATTAAATAATGCATTGAACTTTTTGAAAAATGAATCTAAACATTATTTTGCAAATGTGGAAAACGTATTTTTTGAAATTATGTCTAACCCCTTCAAAACAATTCATTTCTAGTTATCCCATATATTTTGACCTAAATTGTCTCCCACCATACCATTTATCTTTTGTGGCAATATTGGTTTTTAATTGAGGGGGATACGGTTATTTCTATGCTATGATGTGATTTAAATTCTTGAAACACCAAAATCCCCCTTAAATTTTTTCCCAAATATGTCAAATAATGTCAAATTAAATTAGAATCAATGGGTCCTTAGAGTTTAGTTTGAACCTAATTATTTCCTTCATAGATGATAATAACATACTAGTTATTGAGGGTTGAAAATAATCTGAAATTATTGGTGATGTATGACTGTTGAGTGGTGTTGCAGACTGTTTCTAGGGATACTATATTTCGTTATTGAGATAGGGGTTGATATAATATAAATATTTGTGGAATTATGATCACAATAAGAAGAAATTGGTAATTTTTTCTTGGAGCTTGGGGATACACCATTAGAAAACTAATACGATTAGGGAGACTAATAAAATTATAATTATTAAAGTCCTATTAAACTGGTGTAAAATGGGAATATAAGACCTCACCATGAATATCTGAAACTATAGGCACTGTGATTCTGTATAAGTCCTATATAAAAATTAAATAAATGGTTTTTCATAGTTATACGAACATATATATCTTGATAAAATTACAATAAAATGTTATGAGATAATAACATTCCTAGAAGTTAAAATTGATTTTATTATGGAAACATTAATTTTGAAGCCAGATGAAGAAGGGGGGTACTGACTTATATAAATATCATTTTAGTTGTATCAACAAAGTGATAAAATTTTGAACTATTCTTTTTGGAACCTAGTAGAAAGTGAAAATTCAACTTACCTTTTGTTTATATTTAATTTCAAAATAACTCTAACTTTTCATTAATTTTATAATTAGAAATTGAATTAAAATTTATGAGGGGGCAGTCAGTGGGTTCATATAAGAGGGACGGAATATTCAATAGTGAATGCAAATTTTCTTCATGATTTATGATGTGTATATGAACTTATTCACGACATTATATAATAATACTTTAAAAAACTAGAACCACTTCAGATTTCTTTCCTCTATAGATAAATATATAGGCATGATTCATTTTGACTTGACTGTGAGTACTCATGTTTTTTATAAATAGTTAAAGTAATAATTTTTTTAGGAAAAATATATATTTAATTATGGTTGAGTTTTATTTTTCTGTTGTTGATACATGTTGACACATCATTTCTTTATAAATTAAAAAAGTTTTTTTTTCTAAATTAGTTATTTAATTACATTTTTTATATGTTAATTTTTTATTAAATTTAAAATTCTTCAAAAAAATTTACTAAAATGTCCACTTTAGGATATGAATTTACCTATTTTTATCCGCATGGCTGTTAAATATGTTTTTTATGAAAAATATTTTCTTTTTTTTCATTAAAAATATTTTTTTCCAAATATTTTGAATGAAACCAATTTTGATGAACTATATTTATATATTTCCATTCAATGAAAATTTGTAATATAATAAATATTTTATTATAATTATATTTTTAATTGTAGTTAATTTTTAATTCTGAATTTTTTTCACATAAAAGTAGTAATTAAAATATTTTATTAATTGAATTAAATCATTTTAGTTATTTAAATTTAATGAAATCCCTTGAATTATATATATTTATTTTTCCTATAATTAATTTTTAATTTGAAAATTTATGTGATTTTGATTTTAATGAAAGAAAATAATTATAATATAACAATTATAAAAAATTTAGTGTTGTTTCATTCTACTACATCCAATATGATGCAACTATAAACTGATCCACCGTTCCGGCAAAAACTGCACACACTAACTCTATCCTTGTCACCTGATCTAACTTTGAATTCTTGCACCCCAAGTTGATCATCCACATTCATACCTCTACCTCATCCACTACAAACAACTCTTCCTTATCTTCCATTATGTCACCATTCTATAGGTAGATCAGCTACATCCTTCTCTATAGCTTATATGATTGTCCTTCACCCTTTCGGAAGCATCCATATTCTACCACCACAACGCTTAAATTTTTCATACACAAATTAGTGATAAATCAGTGTTCCCAATCCCATCAATTGATATATTAATCTACCAGTTCACATCTTTTCTATCACTGGCCAACATTCACCAGTATCAATACCCACCATCCACCGCCATATTCACTAGTTTCTATATATCACTAAATGTTTCTAGTACACTACTAAAAAAGTATTTTATCAGCAGGAAAAATATAATATATCATTTCTAAAAATGAAATGATAATTGAGGTACTATTAAAATGGTGGTTCCTTTTTACCACTTCTAAAAAATATATATTAAACACCGCGTTTATGAGGTCTTAAAAAGTACTTATAAAAGGTTCATTTATCAGCACCTTTTCTAGCACTGATAAAAGCCAAAAATAACAATTTTTTATATTTTATTTCTGCAAATTGGAGGGTGGAAAACCCCCTCTTTTACCAGTGATCGATATCCTTTTATTATCAATCATCTATCCCCCATCCATCTTAAATAGTGATAGGAATTTTCCTTCCCCGTTTAATAGCATTATTCACCTATTTCACTTTCCTACGTACGCACCCGTATTTGTTGAGTTTAGAACCTTAGACATCACCCTCATACTAGAATGCCTTTTCCACTCCGCCACTTTATTTTGTTCTGTATTTCATGATATATCTATATATTTATATATTTTTTGTTTCATTTTTATTCAAAAATATATATATATATATTTAAATTCTTATATAAAATATGTTCGGTGTTTGTGTGTGATTATACAAGAAAATATATATATATATATATGTGTATATATATATATATATATATGTGTGCTTGTATAACTATAAATATAATTATTTAATTTTATTTACATATATTATATATCAAAACTTATATACATATATTAGAATATATGTAGATAAAAATATATATGTTTTTTAATATAGACGCACAAATATATTTATATATATATATCAACATTATATATACATTAATTTTATAAGTATATAAAAATAAATACATTTTTATTTTAGTTAAAATGAATATTATTTTTTATTATGAAAGGTTCTTATATTGAGAAATATAATTTTTATGTAAATATGTTTAATTATTTATTTATAAAATTTTATATTTTTTTTTTGAATATATAAAAAAATATTTATATATTGTTAAATATTTTATTTTAAATAATATTAAATTGTGAAAAATAATAAAATTTAAAATCAATAATATTAATATGAATGCATTCCACATAAATAAATTTAGTTATCTTTGAAAAAGTTTAAAATGCACCCTTAAAAGAGGATGAAAATCTATCACATTTTAAAAAATTTGGTTACTCCCCAACTAAAAACATAGTTCCCGATGCCTTATGGTCCTTTTTTGCCATAAAGAATGTGAGAAAGGGTTTCAATTTGTCATTAAGGCCTAGAGACTTTTACATTATTTCATTTGATATGTGTTAGATCCAAAATGAACACCCGGATAAAAATTATGATCTATAGAAGTTCAACTTATGTTTTCAAATTATTTTCAATTTTTTAATTTTTTATTCAAATTGATATTAAATTAAAATGACATGATAATAAAATAAAAAAATATTAATTAAAAGTATTTTTTATCATATTATTATCAATTTTCAATAAGTATCTTATATATTAATGGTAAATGACTATTTAGCCTTATCTAAAACTTATTAATATATATATATATATATATTACATTTATAACAGTAACAATATAAATATATATTACTGTTTTATTTTTAATGAATTTTTCTTTTGAATATAAAATTTTTCAGTGCTTGAAAAAAAATAGATGATAAAGGGGGGTCTTTATTTTCTCTTCTAAAAATTATTATAAAGGGGGTCCATTTAACAACACTAAAAACGCTGATAATGTTGGTACCTTTATCGTCGTGTTTTTTAGTGTTGTTAAAGTGCCGCGCTATGAAAAACCATTTTTGTGTTAGTGCTACCACCGTAGACGCAAACCAAGAACCACCGTAGATTTGGAACCTCTATTGATCTTTCACCTCAATGAGAATCCAAAACCAAGATGACATATCAACACCCTAGCACCGAACGTTGATAATGTTTCCCATTTATCATAATTGTTTTAGTGATGTTAAAGGGTGGTGTTACAAAAAAATTGTTTTTGTTGTAGTTCTACCACCATAGATGCCACCCATGGACCACCATAAATATTGAACCTCTATTTTACATGAATGTCAATGAAAATACAATACCATGATGATATATCAACACCATATTGTTGCTGAGGATGAATCCAACCACCAATATAGACCTGACTACCTATAATAGGAGTCATTGCTACTTCTTCTATATTGAAGCCATGATCCCCTCCACCTCACTGGATCTAATGAAATCCATCCAACCGCCATGATTTTATCATTTGATGGAACACATGACATCAACGCAAGTCACCCACAATAAACCTCTGTGAAAGAAGAAACCTGCACCAGCCTCATACATTTTCAAAAAAAGATCAGATGGAGGAGACCACCGTGAAACATCCTTCACTTTTGGGGATGCTGAAGTCATAATTTCTACCACTAGAAGAAACCAGAGGTGTTTTCATTTCCTGGTATAACTGCTCATATGGGAGGAGTTGGAATCGAATGAGCCCAGCACCTCTCTTCGATGAAGACCTACACATGTCTCAGAATATGAAGAAAGAAAAAATATTGATTACAATAATAATAAACTATTATTATTAAAGAAATAATATATATATATATTAATATTTATAATAATAATAGCAATATTTATATATATATATTCTAAAGAAAAATATTTTTTGTGAATTTTTTATAATATTAATAGTTATAATATATATATGTGTCTATTAACAATAAAAAGTATATATTTTCATTTTATTATATATTTAATATTAATAATAATATAACTATGTAATATATATTTCCACAAATTTATATAATAATTATCGGATGACACACTACCCATTCTTTAAAAATAATAAAATTATTCCAAAAGTGAATTTTCAATTTTTTACTGGTCACACTACTACTAAATAGGGTTTATAAAGCACTAGGGTTTTAACAATCGTCACTAAATGATCTGTTGAAAACGCTATTTCTCAGTGATTGAAAAAATGATGTTAAAAGGGGTCATTATATGTGATAAAAAGTGTTATTAAAGGGGGAGCTTATTTAGTTCTTTTAAAAAACAATAATTAATCTCCCCCATTTATCAGCGCTATTAAAATAGAGAGGAAAAATGAGTTTTTATCACCGCATCTAGAAAAGAACTAATAATGGTGGGTCTTAATCAACACCTATAAAAAAGAATTGAATAAAATTTTTTCTATATTAGTTATTTTTTAGATGATCTAATAAGTACCCCACCTTTAGCATAACTTTATTACATTCATTGATAGAGGGTATATTTAAAAAAAGTCCACTAACATACACCCATTGTAGAAGTCATTGCTATATGGAGACATTATGAGCCTTTTGGACTAAAAAGAGGAGATTGATAGTCCACATGGGTCACTGAGGCATATAGAACATCAGAAGATTCAATTTTATATGTTGTAGAAGAAAAACAGACAACTGGATCCATGGGTATGGCCATTTGAAAGAGGGTTGAATGTGATAAACACATAAAACCCCTAATAACCCTAAAATTCATGAAAGGAACATAACATTCGATATATGATTCCATTTTAGCTCTGAATCATTTCAAATTGAATTTTATTACACTTGATAAAAATAAATTTTCTTTAAATTTTGTAATCATTAAAGGAATACATTTTTTTATAATTTAAGAAAAAGTCTGAAAACATACTCGAACTTCAAACTACCCTAAAATTTGACCTGGGTGTCCGTTTTGGTTCTACCACATATTAAATTGTATCATGTGATGATATCTATTCCATAGGGGGTTTATGGCTAAGGTAATAATTTTTATCCTGTTTTTAAAGCCCTAAAAAGTCCTAGAATGCATATAAAACTGAGCATTTAGTCACCGATCCTAATTGTATAACATTTAAATGGCTATAAGTTGTGATCTAAGTGTCCATTGGAAATTTACCTCTTATCTTATTGAATAAGGTTTCATGATATTCGATTCAGCATGTTTAAAATGTAAAATAGAAAAGTATATTAGATGTTATGCTCATTTTCTTGGTTTATGCATTTTAGGGTTTATAGAGTTTCTTAATGTTTTTATGTGTTCTAAGGGTTTTATAAATACTATAAATTTTAATATATATATAAATAAATATTTATTATAATATATAAATATCTATATCTATATATCTATATATAAACACACACACACACACATATATATATATAAACATATACATATACAAATATATAAATATATGGATAAAACAATATAACAAAAAATATATAAATACGTAGATATATCATAAAATATAAAAATATACTATAGGGAAGTAGAAAAGGAACTAGTTTATAAGCTGGAGGTCTCATATACAAAACATGCTGGAAGTAAGGGAAAGTGATAAAGCACTGATAAAGGGATGGGGAAGTGCTGATGAAGGGGTTGAGGAGGGGAGATCACTGATAAATAAGGGGGTCATGATAAATTGGTATGGGTGGGACATGAAAAATAATTATACACTTTATAAGTGGGGCCTATAACAACACTTTTTTAGAACTGTTAAATGGGTCCTTTAATTGCACTAGAAAAGCACTGATAATGGTGTCCTTCATAAGTGCTAAAAATAATTATTAAATACAAACCATTAACATCTTTTACATAATAGTGTTTGTATAAGGATGATAATGCACTTTTACTATAGCTTAAGGTCTGATTTTTAGTAGTGTCAATTTTTATATTTATGGTAGAGTCCATCGTGATTTGTGAGAGGGAGTTAAAGGTTATAATGAGTGGTGATTGAAAGTAGTTATTTAAGGTGGTGATTGTTGGTATTGCATATTATATTTGAGAAATAACATTAATGGAGGATAGAGGCACTAACATGGAGTATAATGAATATCTATTCATGATTACATAAAAGAAATACATATGGAATTTATTATCTTTTAGTTATTAGTGTCATTATTTTTCTATATTTTTCGATTTAAGATAACCTCTATTTATAATGTACATGTCATTTTACATAAATTACAACTTGAACACAAGCATAAATATCCATTTAATACAATCTATGGTTGGAAAACACTTTTTTATTTAAAAGGCTAGGTATATAAAATTCAAAACATGGAACTAAAATAAAGAACCTTTGTGTTAATCTCCATATTGTGCTCCTAAAATTAATTGTTCACCTAACTATACATAAAATAACTTGGGAAAATACTTACAAAAAATGGGATTTGCTAAAAATTACAGTAAGGAAATAAAAATGGGAATAACGAATAACACATGAGTTATAACAAATAAAATTATTATATAGAAAGAATTAATCATAAATAAAAATATAGAATCATTACATATATATCATTGAATCATATGATTATTACAAACATAGGAATGTGGTAGATACTTATAACCTGACATACACATGAGTCAATCCTAACTTCCAAGATAGTATCACACGGTAGATATAATCACATAATATATTTGGTTTACTCCCAAATCCAATATATGACATCACATGGTAGTAAACCATTACCTAATTAATTGGACTGATATATAGGTCGACCCATCATAATCATTACTTTCACATGTTTCCCTTACAATAAATGAAGAATAAGGTATAAACAAAAGGATTATCTATGGAAATAGATTTTATGTATAATCATGTAATAAGGTATAATAAAAGGAAGAACCATACTAGTTTTAATGAAAGAATGGATTAAATAATTATTTTACATTCATAATGGAATGATAATAATATGTCATGAATAATTAATTCTATGTAATGTGAAATCCATTAAAATTGTGGTTATATAACTTATCAAATGAAACACTGAAGAATAGTTTTAGGGTAACGAATTATTAAAATTTAAAGAGTATAAAGTCATAATTATTCCCATAAAAACAAAAAAGAACTAATTTTTTTTCATAATAAGTATAGATAATTTATAAAAATATTTTTTTTCTTATAAAAGTTTTTTTTTCTGTACTTGAAAATGGGTATGGAAAAGAGAAGTTAGCTTTAATCAGTATTACTTGTAAAGTGTAATTTGGATGGTAACCTATTAAAACGTGAATTTTACCATAAAATAAATACAAATTGAGCTAGATAAATATGAATGGTTTATATATAAATAATTCCTGAGAATTATATAATAATAATGAATAAGTGAATCGGTCAAAGAGAGAGAGAAAGCATAAACCAAAGAGAAAAAAGTCGATTAGTGAGATCTCATACATTTTTTCTGAATGGGTTCTTCACTTTTACTCAATGACCTTGATAATAAAAACTATATTCATTAATAATTTAATTCAAAAACTATAAAATATATTTAATATTTATAATAAATTTATTATTTTTTTCTATCACCATTTTAGTGAGTTATAATGTTTTATCTTTTCATGCATGGAGTGTTTGTTTCGTGGTTTCATGATCTATTTAATTGATAATGTTGATTTATGTTCTTTTAAAATTGGAATAATTCTCTAAAAAGTCAAATTATAGGGTATTTATGTTATCACATTATTTTAAATATTCCCATATAACATTTTTTCCTAAATTATGATGATTAATTTGATAAAATTTTAATGAAAAAGGTTTTTTTTGGGCAGTTTTCATGACAATGATGAACTAGTATAATTTTATTTGATATTATGTATATAAAAGATTTATAGAACTTAAAATAAGTTACCATATACAAATTATCATCTAATTTAACCACAATAATGTTTTTATTACTAGCCTTGATGGTGATAATTGAAAAGTAAAACTCATCATCCTTGAGGTGGTGAATCGAGGTATTACGAACGATGTTTTAACTGGAAATTAAATTTTTAATTTTAAAAACACTTTTGAGGAAAAAGTGGGAAACCAAAACAATTCCAAAACAAGGATACTAAACACAAAAGGAAGAAAGAAAATAATTAATGGAAATACTAATAATATTAGAACCAACCATCGTATAAAGGCCCCAATTAAGTGATCTATCCTTCATATCCAAGTCATTATTCTAAAGATATTAAAAAAGATCATCCATCTTGTCCTAGCCTTGGATGTTTTCCTCTATGATGATATTCCTTTAATTAAAACCTCATGCCAAAATTTGGTCTTTTTTATTTATTTCCACTCATTTCTCTTCACTAATATCACCTCTATTTCTTCTCTCATATATTCTTTTGACATTGTCTTTTGACATATTGATATTAAAGGCTTCTTCAAAAATTTAATCCTTAGAGTGTAAAACATGATCCAAAATTTACCCATATTCCAATACTACCTTCCCTTCCCTTCTAATTATGGCTCCATCTAGTACAGATTCCAGGTTCTTCTCAATGAATTCTTGTTCAGGGGCCATAATTCCCTCAAATATAGTGTGATCACCCAACATACAATAAAATTTAATATCACCTTTTATATATTTCCCCTATCTTTTTTACGTCCAATTTTTCTTCTCCTTACATGAATATCAAGTGGATATTTTTTAGGAATATTCGGGTAGTCTATGTGATTTATTGGTCCCGCTTTTAAATTGGGAATTTCCCAGAGACCCGATTTCCTTTCTTACCATTCCATCATCCGAAGTCTACCATCATATCCCTTTGGCAGTCCTTCTCATAAAATTTCTTCTGTTGGGATTCTTCCACTTTATTAGTTAGTTTGATATCCTTAAAAGACATTGTCTTGTACTGCCTTTGTTTCCATCTTGAAATGTATGTTTTCTATCATCTAGGATCGAAATCATCCTTCCCATTCGCATTCATGAGTGAGAAATGGTTTTGGAGATAAAAGTTTTATAAAGGTTCATGAAGATCAGGTTACCCAATTCTCGAAGAAAGAGTATTATTAAAACTGTCATGAACCTCAAAAGGTAATCTTGATACTGTATGTGTGTCATATAAACATTGGTAAAATAATATTTCGACTCCCTTTTTTAAACTAGGTCTGGACTCTTGGCCCAAACATTCCATAGAGTCACCCTCATTTACTATCAAGCTCTTCATTTCATTATTTTGATCCTTTCTAGATAACATATTTCTTGTGTATGATATAGGATTTGAGATATCGATGGATGGTTCATAGGGAACTATAGAACCCACACCCTCACCCATTATTGGGCTTGAAGAAGACATGCTAATTAGATTAGTAATAGTAGGATTGAACCATAGTCAGTTTTAGACTTTAGGAATAGATGCATTCAAATTCCAAGGACTTTACTTTTTATATGTGGGAGCATCCGAAGATGGACCACCAACACCCACCTAGATCCCTTTTAGGAAAGTGACATTATCCAAAATATTCATTTTATGGATCTTTGACACTAGAGTCTCATAGAAATTATAGAATCATTAGAAAGTTATAGGAAGGAGAACTAAATGATTTTAGGATGAACAAAAATTAGTCCATGATTCCAACACCACTACTTATCTTTAGCAAAACTATTCCCTAACTGAGATCCTTACCCACTCCACCGAAATCCAATAAAAGTTAAACTCAACACAAATATGATGGGAAATCTAGTGAGAAACTGTATTTATACTACAATCTTAACCTAGATATTGGCCCATCATATTTCCTAGTAAACACAATATATTGGGATTTTGGATGGGTAATAGGTGTTTAGGTGAAAACCCATATAACTATAGTAGGATCATCCTGCTTCATTTTACATTTATAGAAGAATTTAATGATATAAACGTGAAATTAATTACAAGAGTGTGGTTCACTAGAAGAAACACATGTCATATCATTTAGTAACACAAAATAAATCATAAGGTGTCGTTTATCAAGAAAGTCGGCCATCACACGTTCTTGTGAACACCATTATCTGAATAAAATCATATAAAAATTGTTAATTTAAGGCCTTTATAACTCTAATAATTCAATAAATTATAGATCATGAAGGATGGTGGCTTCTTTTAACTCATCTATTGAAATTTTGAGTTAAGGGGTGGTATTTATAATGGGAGGAGAGGGTGATCTTGATTTTTATAATCAATAATTTTGTTCTTACCTCAAAAATATCAATTATGATGATTATTATACATATATATGGTAATAATTTCATGTGATTTTTTCCTAATTGGTTCTTACATTATTTATGAATAAAAAATTAATGTATTTGACTTAAAATGTTATATGAAAAAATTATCATATTTCAATACTAAAAAAAAATTTAACTATTTTAGATAAATCCCAAATATTCATCATAACCATTTTTGGCATGTAGATTTAAAAAATGGGATCCATTTACTGAATATAGTTTTTAAAAAATTAAAATTTGAATTCATAAATAAAATCCTCATTTACTTTATGAATACAAATTTTAATTTCAGAATCGATTTTATAAAACATCTAGAAATTAATAATAGTATCCTAAAATTATATAATCATTATAATAAAAAATTATTTTAAATTTTGAAATAATTTTTCAAAATAAAATTTTCATTAAATAATAATACTAAATATAAAGCTTCTTAATAAAATATTTATAATTTTCAAAAATTCCAAAACATAATTTCTCATTTTTAAATCAATTATTTTCTTCATATATGTTATAAATATATAATATTCTTATTTATAGCATACCTCTATATTATTTTTCAATTTTATAGATGATTTTACCATTCTAAAATACATATTACTCTTCATAATGTTCAGATTACTATTTTTAATACCCAAATTACTATTCAAGAGGTCAGGTTTCTAATCCAATAGAAAAATTACTATTCTAATGGTTAGAATTATAAAGATTCTATAGGTTCCTTAATCCTTATTAATATTTTTTTTTCAGTCATTCCTCATTCACATATATTTTCTCCCAAGGTATTACAAATTCACATTTTGATGAATATTTTGGTTATTAACATTATGTTTTATTTCTACAGCATTGTTCGTGAGTGCTGTCATTATAGTGGATATAGTAGATCCAAATTTTCCATTTCAAAATATATTATTTTATATTTGTTATCCCGTTAAAATATTTTACATTCATATTGATTTATTTCCTAACTAATTATTCATTATTTTTTATGATTTAAATTTATTTATCATTTTTCTATATTATGTTTCTATTTTATAACACATATAATAGATATAAAAAGGTAAATTCCATTGATTATTTTCTTGTTAAATATATACTTTCCCGTAATGATATTTCTCAATCAAAATTCCATTTAACATAATAATGTAAATATATGCGAGGTTACATCTCCTTCAACACTTCCTCTAGTTCCCATGCCACCTCTTCATTTTTATTATTCCGCCATAAAAAATTGGCCTGATGGGTAGTCTTGCTGCATAAAAATTTATCTCAACAGTCCAAGATCTGCATCAACAACTCCTCATAAGAGAGATCATTTTCCAGCTATACCACCTATGAATTCAATACATGTGAGAGATATGTTATGTAATTCCTCAAGAGGGATATGTGGAATACATCAGTAATTTGATAAATAACTGGTGGAATTTCATGTTGATAGGATACAAATCCGATTTGATCAAGACTCTCAAAGGGAAAAATGTACTTTGTAAATAGCTTTCCATTCTTCTTAAATTTCATGAATCTTTTCCAGGGATATATATGGCGTAATAAATTTCTCTATCCTCAAACTCTAGTCCCCATCGAGGATTATACTCATATCTCTATTATTGACTTTGGGTAGCCCGAATATGATGATGAATGTACTTTTCCATTTCTAGAATTTCTTAATTTAATTTAGATCATATTTCCTTACATTCATCAATATCATCCCACAATGAATATGTCCTATATCTCTTACTATAAAGGTATTCATATATATCCATTTCGATGCTTGATTGAAAAATATCATGGTAAGAGAACTCGACCAGAGGAAGTTTGTCATGAATCAGGCCGGGTCGCCATATGACTCGGTGCCCGACCCAGTCCGTGACATGGCCCGAAGGGCATTCCCATTCCACACGGGGTGGCATAAGTACCCAGGTATCAATAAAAATATTGGGAATGATTTAACCAAAGAAAACAAAGAACCATTGACAAGATAAACAACTAAAATATTGAACTAACAACCAAACAGACCCTTGAACTACAATCAATTATAACAGTTTACAACAAGAACCATCATCCAAAAGAAAATGACAAAAAAGAAACATAAACTCAAACTAAAACCTCCAAGAAAAAAGATATGTGTAACATCCATAAGCTACAAACTCCTACCTGCACGAGAATACCATCAGTGACCTGAACCACTACTACTAAGCCCGATGTCACAAATTGGAATACAGAATAAACAAGGTCTACATACACCCAAAGGTGTATGTAGGGTGTGAGATGACATCCTAGTAGGATGATATATAATAAAATGTTCCATGCCACATCATAAAAAAAATGAAAATTTAACATTCTCATTTTAAACCATAGTTTTGAAACACTTTTTAGGAAGACATTTAAAAATTGAATATGAAACGAAAAGAGCAATGAAAGAAAAACCATTTCACAATACTATTTTAAAAATAAAGTGGAATTTTATAAAGAACATACACATACTCAAGTGGTCCTCTGTATGCCGACGGAAGGCACCGCATCATGAATAGTTGAGAACTGTGGGAAAATCCCTTAAGGTGGCTAGTATACATGGTGCGCTGGAGACATCGTACCTCGGTGTAATCATGGCATAAAAACCATAATAATCAACACTCTTGTGCATGAGACACTAGTAGGGAAACACAAGCATAACCTTGTTGTCTCCAATCATCACAAAATTTTAGTCAGTGTTGTAACATCAATCATGCCAGATGAAACTGGGATTAACCACTCACATGTCATCTAGTGTACTAGTCCTAATCCGCCAACCTAGGTACTCGTGGTGCTCCCTTCTCCTCATTCAAGTTCCACATTCACCAAATATACCATTTTCACACATCACATGCCCAATAAAGACATTACACACACAAACGACACTGATTTCATACCCAAAACATTTTTAAACACTTGAAAACCAAATCAGTTCACAAACATTCCTCACATCTCTTATGCAGTTTAATAGTTCACTAAAATAAAATCCAAAATAGTTTCCTAAAGAACACTGTAAGGAATTACACTCGAAGGCATACCGAAAATCCACTTTTTAGACCAACCAAACACCAAAAACCATTTCACACCATAATTTTATTCACTTTCATGACTTAATAAATCATTTAAACAAATTATAGAACATTCATAAATAGAACAAAAAGGGTTTGCACAAGAAAATGCTCCATTGAAAAATTTATGAAACATTTAAAATTAGCAAACAAAAGTTTACACAAGATAGATGCACTCGATTTCTTATAATAATGTCACTTTAGAACCAAAAGAAAATCATATACGTATCAAAACATGTTTTCCACTGTTCAAATATTTTTCATTTTAATTTCAAAAGTACGCAACATGGAAAACACACCGAAAGTGACTCATTTTTTATTGAAAATCTCTAGTTAATTACACACACCTCAAAGTCCATGAAAATGGATTTCCCACCAGCCAAATGACCAAAAAACTCTTTCCAATCATGTTTGGAATCTCAAATACTAGTCAAATAAACAATTTCTCACTTTATAAAACATATCACATGTATACCATAAGACATCACTTCAAAACACGCAAATGTTTTCATGAAAAGACCATTTTAAAATCAATTGCACACTCAAATCTTCTAAAACCACATTTTCACCATATAAATATTTGATCAAACACGTTTAGAAATTTACATAGCAAGATTGAAATGAAAAACATGACCTTTTCTAAAGAAAGTGCACTTTTCATCATGGACGCTTTTCAAACAATTTTTAAAACACATATCGCACTACCTATGAAGAACAACCCGTCTTTTAAATGAAAACACAAATATAGGTGACAAGAGTATACTATTTCTGGTATTCAATTTCATCGAATGAGCATCCCAAAAAATCTAAAAATAGTTCACAAAATGAATTTAAATTATAGATCAAACTAAATCAACTAAACAACCATATTAAATTATCAAAAATAAGTCAAGGCATGGAACCACCTACATTTAACGCTAAATTTCCCACAAATTGGAGAAAAACTCCAATCAGAGAATTAACACACCATGAACGCACCACCCCAAGATCAAATTGAACCCTAAATCATAAAACTGTACAGAAATTATTCAATGTCGAACCCTAAAACAATACTCATACCTACCAGAACCTAAAAAACCAAAATAACAAGAAGAGGTGAAACCCCAAACCAATGAGGGAGAAGCTTATGCAAAAGTAGAATATGTAGTTGCGATACATGGGCCCAATCGAGAGGTCCAATCGACAGAAATGGTTTGTCCCATGAGGGGAGAGGCCTGCATTAGCTAGGGTTATGGGTGTCGGTGTGATGGGGATGTCAGCAGGGGAGCTGTAGGGTGTAGATGTTCTAGTGAGCGAGGGGCATGATGGTGATGTTGTTCGGGAGAGGAAGGAGGGCCGATAGCCATGGGGTGCAGCAGACCAAGGGGTTCGAATGATTGGGAGAAGAGGGAAGAAGGGGGGGGTTCCATGACAGAGAGGAGGGGGAGAGGGTTCCAAAAAAATGAAACCCTAGAAAATGAAAAGAAAAAAAATAAAAAAATGAAAATAAAAAAATTCCTAATAATAACTAATTATAATTATTATAATTATATTTATAATAATGTTTATGATAACTTAATAAAACAGAAACCATAATAATAAATTTAATAATATTACTAATGACTGAAATAAAACCATGACAAAATGGATAATAATATTAATAATATAAATGATGTAGTTATGATTACTATTATTTTTATTTTTATTACTATTGTTATTATTATTATTGTTATGATTATTATTAGAAAAATACTTAACCATTTTATTCATCTCGTTTAATTTTCTTGAGAAATTATTTATTCACCTCATTAATTAATTTTACCTCATTTATTTTCCATGAACATCGAGCAGGCCATGCGAGGAACCGGGCAAGGTCACGCGGTGACCCAGTCAAATCCGCACGGCTTTAATGGTTCCCCGCTCATGCGTTGGATGCCACCAAGCCACAAATATTCATTAATCAGAAAAACCTATAATTTCAATCAGGCTTGGCCCACACTCCGACCTTGAATTGCAAAATAAATTAAATATAAGAAAAATAATAAAATATTTTTTTTAGAAATTCGGGTGTTATAATTCTCCCTACCTTTGTGTTGTCGGTCCCTGGAATGCCACAACTAAGATTGAACCCCCATAGCTGAAACCGACACCCCCTTAAGGCTCAAAAAGTATTCCCACAAACAAAAAGTGAAAATGGGGAAATGCATCGTGCTCAGAGAAAGTGACTCAAAGAAAACATCAAGAAACTCGTAAAAAGACCTTCTCATATGTGTCGCCTACCCTGAAGAGCTTTAATGCCTCTAGTTGACTGATCAAGAAAATGAAATCCTGCACCCATGGAAACAAAATTCACATGCCTAAACACCTCATGTACCATTGAACGAAAACCCCACCATTTGTTAGGAAGGAACAAACAATATCAAACCACATCCCGAGAAGACTCTTATCCCCTACCACCAGTCCGTCTCTAGGAACAAAACCAAAAGAAAAACATGGGGAAGCCTAATGAGGCTCCCCACCATTAGAAACATTCCAACTCCTAAAAGGAGACTGGAAAACTGACATGGGAAGGCCCAGGTGGACTCTCCACCATTATGAATAAGGGCCAACACCGACTCATTCCAGACACATTTGAGTGAGACCCACCGTGGGTCTCCCCAACATTAGAACTGATAGAAGATACAAAAAATTGAAAATTTTCCAACTATGACCAAGCACCCCACCACATGGGGTTGGGAGGGCTGGGCCTAACTACCATGCATCAAAACCACAACAAGAGATATACCAACATCTCCAAATCCCTAGATGAGCATTATTCAAATTTGAGACTGATTTAACAAAAAGACTCCCATACAGACCACCAAAAGTAATTACATTCAATGGGATGAAACCCCCAAAACATTAGGGTAAAGAGACGATCACACCACTTTATAGCAACGAGAACCACCACACACCAAAATAGGTCATTCAAAATGGAACTATATGATACAATTTAATCCTTCTTCACCTTCAGTACCAACTATATAAACAATGTTGGGGCCTCATACCCTCCTAGGGTTCCTTACCATGCGCCAGCTTCACTCTGAGGCCTATGGATGGAGCCCTGATGTTTGAATCATCTCATACCTCATAGTCAAGTATTGAAGACCCCCAGAAAATGCTTCTTTTTGGTGTCGCATGCAACCACACCGTAACAGATACAACACAATCAAACACAACACATTATGACATCCATCTACTCCCTTGTGGCAAGTCCACCAGAACAAGGGTTTAGAAGATGCACATGTATCACTTCTTCAACTTAACCATGAAACATAAGAAGGAAGGATTCACGAAAAACAATCCCATTTGAACAAAAAATATTAAAAATCCCCTAAGAAGAGGAGACACACCTATGAGAACAAGGATTATTGAAGGATTTTTTGAAATCCACCCTTGTCCTTCAAGAGAACGCCCGATGAAGACATCACCAATCATGAAAATTTCTATCGAATGAAAAAGTATATAGAGAAGGACTTCAAACAGAGTATTAAATAACATGTGATTCCTGAAATTGACTGTATCATCCCCATGTGACTGGGTCTCCACAATAGTGGCCTAACTCAGACCCTTTCTTAAATGAAACCAACAAAGGACCAATGGTCATTTAAAATAGAAGCCCGCACTGACAACTCTAGGATGATTCCACCTTTCCCCTCTAGAATAAACATTATTGTCCTCAAAGGGGGCCTCCAGCCGCAACAACATCAAAATTCACACCCGACGACTCAAAAACCCAATGAGACTAAAACTCATATCAATTTCCCTCATATATGTCATACTGCTGTGAGAGTATCTGCTTAACCGAAAATAAAACTGAATAGACATAGCACTATAACTCAAAAGGGAGAGTCTTTGATTTAATCAACTAGTGGGTACACTAACACCGAATTAACCATGGCCACACTTCAATTGCATGTTAATTCTTTATGGGGGGGCATGCACTAGTCAATAAAGAAAACCACAGACCTAACCAAACTGGTCCAATGGTCAAGGCATACCACAATCGAACACTAAACGTGTAGGGGGGACCACTCCAAGGGATTCCCGAATCACTTTTCAAAAGAATTCACTAATCACATGCTTGCATAATGGATTAAAAATAAAAAATCAAACCCAAGACACAAATCGTTCAGAAACGATCCTTGGCTCAAAACGCCTCACATCCGACAGTTCAAAAACACAAGGACACCCCACACAATCACAGGTTACTAAAAAACTGAATTCTCATTTAACTAAACATTTTGAAAATAAGTAAAGATTGTGGGTTTCACAAACACCAA
This sequence comes from Viscum album, assembly GCA_963277665.1. Taxonomy (NCBI): domain Eukaryota; kingdom Viridiplantae; phylum Streptophyta; class Magnoliopsida; order Santalales; family Viscaceae; genus Viscum; species Viscum album. Next base: position 669,815,109 of record OY728159.1, on the reverse strand, counting down.
TGGTGTCCCATGTGCCTCACACATGCATTTTCCCATTCCGCAATGGTTCCCACCTCATATCCATCTAGGAATTAATCCGCTCGTGCCATTGAACACTTCTCTTTCCATATACAATCATGTATTTTGTTGCCCATGAGAACAGAAAGGATCAAAACCAAACTTTTCCATTTTACAAAAACAAAACATTCAACCCACACCTTTCAAACCTCATACATCATTTCCTTTTTAATGTACATCAATATTGAACAATTTCCAAGACCAAATAATTTTTACTTAAAAACCATATTTCCACAATCCCAAAACAATGAAACAAGGAGTGGTGTAAAAGGAAACTACTTTCAGTTGATGACTAGGACATATGGTTGGAGGCCATACGCCAATCATGCCACCTCTACAGAGGGTATTCTTGGACAATGTCCCCAGCACCACATGGCATTCCAGACCCTGTGAGATCAATGGGACCACATACCATACTCCCTTTTCAATTTCTCTAAACAATATTAACCACACATACAAAATATTTTTACAATACTCAACTTACTTTTGTAACTCGAGTCCCACCATGAGGTGTGCTATTCAGGAACCGTACTCATAGCCAGGACGACGAGTCCCGACATCCTCATTTTTGGTGTACTCTGACTCTTCCAAAAGAACACGACCCAAGAGAGAAAACCTTGCTCTGATACCATTTTGTCATAAACTAGGCCGAGTCGCCATTTGACCCGACGCCCAACCCAGTCTGCGACATGGCCGAAGGGCATTCCCAACCCCCACAGGCTGGAATAAGTGCCCGGGTATCAAAACAATGCATGTGAATGATTTAAGCAAAAAACACAAAACCAATGACTAGATAAACAAATAAAATTATGAACTGAAAACCAAATAGACAATCATATTAAAATCAACATTAATGTTTCATAACTGGAACCTACATCAAAAAGAAAAAGGCAAAAAAAGAAACTCAAACTCAAACTAAAACCTCCAAGCAACAAGAGAGGTGCAACATCCACATGATACAAAACACAATCATGCATGAGAAGACCATCTGTGGCCTGAACCATCGTCACTAAGCATGATTTCACAACCTGTAATACACAGTGAACAAGGTATATATACACCCAAAGTTGTATATAGGGTGTGATCCAGGAGCTCAGTTGGATGTCACCAAATAAAAAGGTTCCATTCCACAACATCAAAAAGATATTTTAACATGGTCATTTAAAATCATATTTTTAAACAATTTTAAGGAAAACATTTAAAAACTGAACGTGAAAATAAAAGAGTACTAAAAGAAAAACCAAATCACAATACTAATTTAAAACGGAAGGGAAAATTGATAAAGAACATACACTTACTCAAGTGGTCCTTCGTATGCCGACAAAAGGGACCACATCATGAATAGTAGAGCATTGTGGGATAATACCTTAAGGCATCTAGTATATGTAGTGCACTAGAGACATCATACATCAGTGTAAGCATGCTATAGAAACCACAATAATCAATGATCCCATGCACGAGCCACTAGTAGGGAATCACATCCATAACATAGTGGTTACCATTCATCACAAAATTATAGTTAGTGTTGTAATGTCAATCCTTCCAAATGAAACCCGGACGAACCAATCACTTTTCAAATAGCGTACTAGTCCTAATCCTACCACCTCAGTACTCGGGGTTCTCCCTTATTCTCAATGAATTTCCAAATTCACCCAATATACAATTTTCACATATTAAAATCCCAAACAAGACAATAAACGCAAAAAATACACAACTAGCATACCCAAACCATTTTAAAACACACGAACAACAAATCAGTTCACAAACATTCCTCACATATCTTTTTCAGTTTAATATTTCACTAAATGAAATTCCAAAATAGTTTTTAATAGAACAGAAGAAGACTTTACAATTGAAGGCATACAAATAATTCACAGTTGAGACCAATCGGACACCAAAAACTATTTCAAACCATAATTATCTTCACTTGAATGACTTGATAAATCCATTAATCAAAATAAAGAAAATTTATAAATATAACAACAAGGGTTTTCACTTCAAAATGCTTCATTAAAAAATTTATGAAACATTTAAAATCAGAAAACAAAAGTTTACACAAGAGAGATGCACTTGATTTCATGTAATAATGTCTCTTTAAAAAGAAAAGCATAGCATATAGCTATCAAAACATGTATTCCATTATTCAAACTATTTGAAATTTAATTTCGAAAGTACCCAAAAAATAAAACAGAACCAAAGTAACTAATTTTATATTGAAAATCTCCATTTAATTACACACACACTCCTCAATGCCCCTGTTAATTCATTTTTCACTGACCAAATGACCTAAAAACTCTTTCCTAACATGTTTGGAATCCCAAATACCACTAAAATAAGAAATTACTCATTTTATAAAACATATCACAATAATACCATAAGAACTCACTTCAAAACACACAATATATTTCATGAAAATGCCATTTTAAAATAAATTGCACACTCAAATCTTCTAAAAATTCATTTTCACCATATAAATAAATGATTAAAAACATTTAAATTTAATATATCATGATCGAAAATAAAAACAAGAACATTTTAAAAGAACATGAACTTTTCACCAAGCACGCATGTCAAAAAAAATTAAAACTCATTTTGCACAACCTATAATGCACAACCCATCATTTATACGACAACAAATATATAGACGAAATGACTATACTATTTTGGAAACTCAATTTCATCAAACGATCATGACAAGCATTCTAAAAACAGGTCACACAATGAAATTAAATTATAGAACATACTAAATAAACTAAAAAATAAAATTAAAATATCTAAAAGATGTCAAGGCAAGTGACCATATACATTTGATTCTGAATTTCCCACAGATTGGTGAAAAACTCTAATTTCACCATGAATGCACCACCCGAAGATCAAATTGAACCCTAAATCAAAAAACTGAACCAAAAGTTTTCAATGTCAAACCCTAAAAAAACCACATACCTGACAAAACCTAAAACACCAAAGAATCATGAATAAGTAAAACCCCAAACTAATGAGGTAGAAGCATACCTAAAAAAAGAATATAAAGCGGTGCTATATAAGTCCAGTGGGGAGCTCCGATCGCCAGAAATAGTTTGGACCATGAGGGGGTAGGGCTATGCAGGCTGGGGTTCAGGGTAGCGGTGCGAGGTGGATGTATACTAGGGAGCTACAGGGTGTTGCTAGTCTGGTGTGTGAGGGGCGTGATGTCAGTTTTGGTCGAGAGAGTGAAGAGGTCCGACGGTCATGGGGTGAGGCGGACTGAGGACATGCCAGGGGTTCGCACAACATGGAGGAGATGGTAGAAGGTGGGGGGGGGGGTGTTACACGATGGGTAGGAGGGAAAAAGGGGGCCCCCAAAAATTGAATCCCTAGAAAATGAAAAGAAAGAAAGAAAGAAATAAATAAATAAGGGAAAAGGAAAAAAATAAATCCAAATATTAACTAATTTTAATTGTTTTAATAATAATTATAATAAATTTTTTGATAACTTAAAAAAACAACAACCATAATAATAGTTTTTATAATATTACTAATGACATAATTAAAACCATTACAAAAAGGATAATAATAATTATTATAATCTTAATGTTATTTGTTATTATTACTCTTATTATTATTATTATTAGTATTGTTATTATTATTATTGTTATTATTATTATTATAAAAATACTTATTCATTTTATTCTTCTCATTTAATTTTATGAAAAATTATTTATTCACCTCATTTTCTAATCTTACCTCATTTATTTTCCCTGAACATCGTGTAGGTCATGCGAGGAACTGGGCAAGGAAGCGCGGTGACCCAGTCAATGGCGCACAACTTCATTCATTCCCCACCCATGTGTTGGATGCCACCAAGCATAAAATATTCATTTATCAGTAAAACATATAATTTCAATCATGTTCATCCCACACTCCAACCAAGATTTGAAAAATAAAATAAAAATATTAAAAATAATAAAATACAAATTGTTTTAGAAATCTAGTTGTGACAAAGATATTGGTCCCATAATCCTTTTAATTTTATTGAGAATACTCTCAACATATCTTCTAGTATATGAATAGTACATATATAATGACCATCTGTTTGAGGATGATAGGACTTAGTAAATTTAATATATATTATTATAGCATATTAGAGAATTTTCCAAAACATGGAGGTAAATCTGAAATCCCAATTTGATATAATTAACATTTGTACTCTATGAAGCATCACTACTTCCCTAATATATATTTCTATAAAAAGACAAATAGGGATGTCCTCTTGAATTAAAATAAAGATAGATGTCTTTGTATGATGATCCACAATAATCCATATATCATTATTTCCTATGTACATCTCAAAATTTCTGGTAAAATAGTCTATGATGGATTTTTAGCATTTCTATATAGCAATGGGTAATGGTTGCATCATCCCCTTAGACTTTTAACTTTTATCCTTCATTTTCTATAATACTATGTAATTTTATGTATATTCATCAATTTTCTTCATCATATTTTCTCACCAATAGTGTTCTTAGAGATATTGATACAACTTTGTGCTCACTAGGTTGATAGAGAAGGTCGAGATATATGAATCATTCAAAATATCCTTATTTCTATCAGGATTTTATTGTAGACATTTTCATATAACAAATATTATGACTCTATCCTCGTTCACTTTTATTTATAAAGATTTACATTTTTTGATGGATCCAACATTTTTTTGAATTTCCATAGCATATTTTTTATAATCATTTATATTCCTTAAATGGGATGGTTGTGAAATCAATTGAGAATTTATTGATGATTTTAATTCTTTAATTATTATCATTCCTATCCCTTTAAATTCTAACCAGATTTTATCCTTTTCAGTTCTCATCATTGATAAAGTTACCAGATGCTTTCTACTTAGAGCGTCTTCAACATTTTTCACTTTACTGGGATAATAGTATATTAATAAGTGATAATACGTGATGACATATAACCATATTCGTTAGAAAATATTAATCTATTTATGTGTGGATATATATTTTATATATTTTTTAGCACTGTATATCACACACTTCTCCCTATAAAGATAGTGCCACAGGATTTTCAATCTGAGATCACATCCACCAACTATAGATCATGTGTTGGAAATTTTTTATTACGAAATTTTGGATACCCTGAGGTGTAGTTGATCAGATAATCATTTTTTATTAGTACAGAGCCTGATTTATTCTTTAATGAATCTTTTTTTATCACAAATAGTTCCCCATTTGTTGGCAGTGTATGTACTCTTTTAGTGATATTATTATTTTTCCAAATTTTAAATCATTATTATTATCTAGTATTCTATTAATACATTAATACCTTCCATGTTAGATTTGTAATTGGGTTTTCAAATCATTAGAAGCTACTAACATATCATCATTAATACCTAGCTAATCTAAGGGAATTATAAATAAACATTATATATATTTGCATAGGACACTCATCAATTTACAAGGTATTTTTGGAGGGTCCAATGAAAACTCTTTTATAGTGATATCTTTCTGTAAGAATGATACTTACTCAAACCAAAAATCATATTTACTATAATTTTTCTTTTGGTTCTCCATTTTCAAAGTATTCAACACAATATTCAAATTTTCCATGTGATCATCCTCAATCATGGATAATATCTGAATATCATCTATAATGACTACAACAAATTTATTAAGGTAACCTATAGAGAATCCATTTTTTAAATCCACGAATATTTCTAAATCATTTATGCATCCAAAAGACATAACAATGAACTCATAATTTCCATAATTTTTTTTGAAAGTCAGTTTTAAGAAAATCACCATTCTTCATCTTTAATTTTTGATATCCCAAAGGAAGGTACCATTTTGAGAAATACTTGGCCCCGTTTAGTTGGTTGAACAATTCCTCTATCTATGGTAGGATGTACTTGTTCTTTACCATGATTTTATTAAGCTACTGAAAATAAATTTAGTGGTTCATTGATCAATCATTCTTCTTGACAAAGGGGGATGGAACACCCAACATTGAAGAACTAAATTATATAAATCCATTTTATATATTATCTTGTAAACAATTCTTTAATTTTTCTAGTTCAATTGAGTCTATTTTTCAAGGATAGATTGATATGGGAAGAGATCTTGGTATGAGATCGATTTGGAACTCAACCTATCAATCAAGAATTATCCCAAGAAATCCTTTTGGTAACACATCTGTTTAGTCACTCAAAATGTTCATGTCATAAATAATGATCATTTACATTATATTAATTATTTGAGAAAGATATTATTAAAAATAAGGAAATACTATCGATGATTGATAAGGAAATTCCAAAGGGTATTAATCTACCTTGTTACATTTATACATAATGTTAAGATGCCTTAGGTTGTGAAGAGTGATATTACTTTCATGAATGTTGATGATGGATTTATATAATGAAGTCTAGTTCATGGAAAATATAGAATAAGAATCCACATAAAAATTATAACATTAGAGTTTTTGGAGGTTAATTTCATAAACATTGAATGGGAATGATTTGTTTACATTGGATGAAATAGTTTCCCCATTTTATATCCTCACAAATAACTCCACCATATTATTTTGAACTGGAGTTTTAATAGTACTAAAAAACATGAATGATATAAAATAATGTTTAGAATGGGAATAAAATAACAAATTCACTATTCTTAAATGAATAACAAGAATACCTCTCACCACATCATTATTGGGCCCAACTCAGTAGTAGTGATGGAATATGTCTGCCCTTGTTGCCATGGTGGTTTTTGACATTAATTGTCTCCAACAACCCTTAGAGTAGGTAAATGGCTTGCATAATGATGTTGTCCTTGCTGTTGAAACACTATACTGCAGGTTAGGTATATATCTGTACATTAATTTATTGTTTCCTATTTTAGTGATTATTTATATATCCTCAATAATTATTTTCATGTTGGCCATTTTCTTCCACATATGAAATAAATACAGATTCCCATTAGATTGTTCCCATCATACTACATCCCACAGTTTTTACATATGAGATAATGTATTTTCATTCCTCTGTGGGGTTTGGTTTATTTCTCCTCCCATACTAAAATCTATTTTTTAATTTTTATCTTAATTATCATATGACCATAGAGGTTCTTCAATCTCTACCTCAACAATAAGGGAACAACATACCGACTCTTTATATATATCTAATTCTTGAATTGAAAAATATTTTTGATGAAAACGATTTAATCTTCTAAATAATTGATAAACATTTCTTTCAGTGTTCATCATAAATCTCGAGGCGTATCATGAATTCCATGGAATTGTTTACTCTTATAACCCGATAGACACATATTCATTTTTTATTACTAATAGGATATCCAACTCCAACTTATGAGAGAGATTTTGGGGAAAACAATATATCAAAAAATATGTTCTTGAATTTTTCAATTTCATTGGAATCAATTATTCTCTTTAGACATAGTGTTTTTTATTAGTTTCCAACACTGATCAACTTCCCCATCAAAACGAGAGACCAACAACATGAATTTGTATTCTTGTGACCATTATAGGATAGAGTATATCATCTCAATTGAGTAAATCCATTGTTTTGTAATGATGGTAATAAAAGATACACTAAATATAGGAGGCCTTCATTGCATAATGGATTGATCCACAAGATTCACAGTCTTAAGATAAGGAGGGAACTACACATGATTTATGTTATTATTCATAATTTTATTAAATAGATCTAAAATATAATGAATTTTTTAGATATTATTTCCATTAATTTTGGCATTCATTTCTTACCATAATTACTGTCAGCGTTGGTTCCACTATTTTTCATAAATAAATATAAAAAATAAAATGAATATTATGATGATTGAATACATAGATAATTATATTATAACGTGTAAAATATAAATATATAAAGACTAGAAATTAAATTAAAAGTATATCATAACAAATGACTCCTTATGTTTCAATCTTGTTTATCCACTATGATAAAATTATTACTAGGGATCTTTATTTTTTTTTCCTACTCCAAAAAAAATAACTTGACTATAATATGATACCAATTATAAATAACTATCTTTTTACGCATATTATTACATGATTTTAAGGATAAATAACCATCAAATATATACCATGGATCAAAAAGTTTAGTGTATTTGGAAGACTAATCACATAAAATTGGAAACAATGTACTAGAATAATTTATTTAATATCTATAATGTGCATTAAAATTCCTTAAAAATCCTAAAAAATCATAGAATAACATAGGAATATACACAGACAAAAATTGATGTGAAAAAAATTCTTGTAAGAGAAGAAACATGGGATTGAGGAAAAAACCATTTGTTAGAAGATATACCAAGAGAACGTAAAAGACAATGTTTATGATTAAACCTATTGAGGCATATCCTATAAGACATTGAATAATATGATCATGGATACATTGAAATGTGGATGAAACTTATAAAAACATATAAACATGATTCAATTATAATATCCAAAAAAATATCACATGGAAGATATAGCCCCATAATGGATTTGGTGTATTCCATAATCCGATACATAACATGTCATGAAGATAAAACATTAACCAATGAATTAGAGAACTATCTAAGAATACCATCATAACATGTACATGAATATCTGTGAAACATCATGATATCAAGCAAATAGTGTAATTAAAAGAAATACCCATGATCATATAACAAGGAACAACCAAATGGTGTATCATCATGGTATTCAAGAAAGAAGGGATTAAATCTGTATTGGAAATTACTAAATAAAATATAAGAATATACCATGAATAATTAACTCTAGATAATGTGAAAAATTTTAAATGAGAGGTAATTCATGTTTATAAATGTACTACTTAATTATAGTTTTCGGGGAATTAATGAAGATAATTCAATGTGGATAAAGGAAAAACATTCCCAAAAAAAACAAAAAATGAAATAAAATTATTTTTGATCATATATTTATTGAATTTTGATAAATAATGGAGTTTTATAATAGATTATTCAATGTACTTATAAATGGGTTAGAAAAAGAGATTCTTCATTTAATCTAGATTAATTTTTGATCCAAATAGAGATAAGAACATTTTAAGTGCCACAATTACCCTTAAAATAAATATGAATTCGTCTATATACATATGTTCATAACACATATAAATAATTTAAAATACATTTTAAAAATAGAGAATAATTTATTTTGGGAAAATATAAATAAATCATATCAACAAAATAAAAAAGTGGTTCAGATAGATATCTTAACTTTTGACTGCATGTCTTATACATCTGCACTGAATGTAATGTGTAACCAAATTTGATTCATTAATAATTTAATTATGAAAATATTAAACATAAATTTTATTTATTATATTTATATTTATTTCATTAATGGGGATTTAAATTAATTGTAACGTTTAATTTCATCGTTTATGGAGAATTAGTTTCATAGTATCATGATCGGTTCATTAGAATGTGATTATGCATGTTATTTTAAATTTGAAAAATTATCATTAATTGAAATTATATTGTTTTTATGTACTTATAACTGTTTAAATGTACGCATATATAATTTTTTCATAAATTATAATGATTTATTTTATAAATTGTTCCAGAAAAATGTTTACTTTATTTTGGTGGTTTTTATGAAAATCGTGAACATGTATCATTTTATATAATATTATCCATATATATTTGATATATGACATGAAATAAGTTATAATATATGTATTATAAAATTATTTAACCATAATAATATTCTTATGTTCAATATTGAAGGTGGTAATGGAAAACAGAATGTTTTCATCATTGAGGTCGGTGAACCGACATATTACTGATGATGTTTTCATCTTTCCAAAAAAATAGGAGATATGGGATTTGATGTTGGATACTCTATTACCCCAATAAAATTAAAATATATATATGATACTTGATTATTTATTTTTCTATATATAGATGGTTGAGGATAACTTATATGAAATAAATAATTTAAAAGAGGAAGATGGTTTATTTTAGCTCTTAAATGTTTTCTCATTGAGATATTCTTTAAGGAACACATGTTTGGTATTTTGATGATACTAGAAACAATATGTCATATGAAAGATGCATGGGAAGGTAATTAGAAGAATTTTCTAAATATCTATGTCATAGATGATGTGAGGGGATGGGGTTGTGAGGGGTTTTATTTATAAGGGGAGGAGAGTGGTGTTTTTTATTATTATATTCAAAAATTTATAATTTCAGATCAAGATAGTCAAAAATTTTGATTATGGTTTCTATATATAGTAAATACAACATGTGAGTTCATGATAATGTGTGATTACATCATCCATGAATCATAAATTCTTTTTTATTTTTCTTGGAATGTTAGATATCATAAATTTTCATATTTCACAATTCCCCAAAAGTCCACTATTTTAGGAAAATCCCAAAATTTCAACCTTACCATTTTTCAATGTATAGATTTCAATAAATGAAATCGATTTTTAGAAATAGTATTATCAAAATTGGAAATTTAATTTTTAAATAAAATAATTATTTATTTAAAAAATATCAATTTTTATATTATAATCGATTTCTTAACTATTTGAAAAATTATTTACGGTATAATAAAATTATTTAATAATTATAATACAATTATCCCTATTAAATGTCAGTCTCCCAATAGAAAATTTTTAAACTAAATAAATATTTTCATAAACCGAACCTCTTCATATATCCTGCAAAGCCTATTTGGATGAGAGATAATTAATTCTACTAAGTATTTAGTTATAACCTATCATACCCTTGAACTCATGCCCTCGTTATTTATGTTTTAATTAAAAATCAAAATTATAAAGATACTCATCATTATAAAAAACATAATATTATTTTATGGAATAATTGTTTTAAAAGAAAAATTATTTTACATCCATATATTCATTATACAATTCCAAATATATTTTTTTCATTTAACTAAAATTTATTTACATAAATAATCATTTTTAAAAGCATTATTTACTTATTTTATGATATAAATATATCATTTTTTCATTTATAATATACGCAAATATTTTTTTTCAATTTCATTTGTCAGTTTACTATTCAAATGATTATATTACTATTCTTATTAGTCAAATTACTATTCTTAATGGTCAAATTACTATTCCAAAAGTATGGTTACTCTTCAAATTGTTAGATTTCTATTCTAATAGTAAGAGTTAAAATGATTATATTGGTTTCTTAATTTTTATAAATACATATCAATTCATTTATTTTTCATTTAATTATATTTTATATCAAGGTTATATTATTTAATCATCAAAATTAATATTTTATTATTAACATTATGTTTTATTTCAATATCCCTGTTCGTGAGTGTGGTGGTTTTAGTGTATCGGGCATATCCAAATTTCTTTATTCATGTTATATTTTTGTACATTTATTATCCTACTATAATATTTGGTATTCCTATTGGTTTATTTTTTTACTAATGTATCATTCTTCTTTTAGGAGAATATTTTTTTAGTTGGTTTCTTTAGGTGATTTATGTGTTTTATATCGCATTGAATAATTATATGAAGAAAACTTTTTGTTTATAAAATTTCGAGTTGTTAGAGAATCAATGTATATATATATATATATGATATTTTAAACATAATTATATTTAAATAATTATGGTATAGAATATACCTTCTTAATTTCCATTCTGTCGGGCTACGATAATATCCCTTATGTGTGTGGAAAACTACAGCCTCACATAGTGATGCGATTCATTTTTCTATAACTCACTACATGGAAGATAAATAAGATAATATTAGTGAATATATGTGATAAATAATACATAATTATTATATTAAAAACAAATGTATCATTTGTAAAAAATAATATATATCTTTTTTATATTATTGTTGCCCTCATTGAAAAATAATAACATTATTCATGCATATGTGAGGACTACCACCCATACAATGAGATTTGAAAATTTTTTGTCAACACATCACATGGATGATATATATTAGATAATTTAATGAAATACTATTATAATATAGATACGATTTTAATTCTATAAAGACAAAATATCTTATACCTAATTTCAATAAGTATTAATGAAAAATTGAAATGTTACTCATGTGTTTGTACAACCTACATTCTCTATGTTCCGAACATAATTCATTTTTCATAACAATAATTTTTTGTTGATATTAAAATTATAAATTATGAATTAATAATATTATGAATTAATTATTATTATTATTGTAGATATTATTAAATAATGAACACTTTGACCATAGTCAACCAACCAAATTCATTTTTGATAGATAATCTGAATATCATCACAACATCCAAAGGGAACATAAATGAAAATAAAAAATGATTATAAAAATGTAATAAGTAAATTAAAATTTATAAAAATTTGAAAATTATTTTTAATAAATTAAATAATTAAATAAATTGTGTTTTTCCGGAAGATAAAAGAACATACATAATGAGTCAATCTCACGGTAGGGGACTTTTCTATTAAAAATAATCTTTTAGTTTTTTCTTTATTAATATCTTTTTCATCAATGTTTGTGTTTAGGAAATGATTTTATGAATGTAATTACATATTAATGATAGTTTTAGAAAGTAATTTACTTCATTAATTCAATGTTTTGTAAACAGTGATACTTTAAATGGAATATTTGACAATCATTAAAAATGACAAAAGGAATGTTCTATTTTAATGTTTATAAAAACAACAACATTTATGGCCAAAATAAAATTTATTTGAAGTTTTAGTTCTTTTTAAATGTTTAATTTTTTATTCAAATTAATCCCCTTTTTATGGGTATATTGGAATTGATGTTAGTGTTTTAAATAAAAAGGGTTTTTGTTTCTAAAAGTGACTTTCATATCAGTTTTAAGGATTTTGTGAAGTGTTATAGCATGAAAACAGGATATCATAAAAATTTTTATTCTTTGTATAGTACCTGAAAAGTATAAATTTCAAAAAAGAGATCCATGTATAGCTTATATAAAGGGCTGAGAACCATTATAGATCATGAGTGATCCCAATATAGCTTATAAGATGGGTTCCCCTAGATATCGCTAGGTGATACTGATATATCATATACAATAATTGTGACCAGTTACTACTCCAATGGATTGAGTAATTTTCCATTTCATATAGTTCTTTGAAGAGTGATTCATTGAAGGTTTTCTCATACGGATTGAACTAGGAACAAGTTACTTCTGACATGAGTATAAATCAGTTTGTGAATATAATGCATTATAGTTCCAAAATGATTTTAATTTGTTGATATGGGAATTAATAAATTTCATTGAAAAAGGTGTTATTTTTTCATATGGAAATAGATTATTTCACATTATCAATGAACAATGAGATATAGGTGAATCTTTAATGGGTTTTTGTGTTTTTCACTAGAATAACAGTTTTCATTCTTTTTATATCCATTAATGAGATTTTTATGATAATCCAAATTTCTGAAAATATATTTAATACTGTTTACATATATGTAAGGTAAAGGATAATGTTTATACGAATTCCATGATGATTTTTCTTGAAAACAAATCATGATTTATTTGAATGATTTTAAATTATGTGAAAAATTGATATTGATTGCATGTATCCACTTATTATTATATTGTTTTGATATATATTATTTATGACCATATTCTCTAAAAAGTTCAACCTAAAAATATCATATACAGTAAGTGAACTAATTATTTACATAAAACTTATGATTATGTAATTTTTAAAGGAGATTTCATATATAGGGTATATAAGGGACGATTTTGATAACATTACGGGTTATAATAATTCTAATTGAATTCCCTTTAAAGAGTATACATTATGGTCAATTTGAAATGATATATTATTTAAAGATTAAAATTATTCTCTATATATAATAGGATTGTTTAGAATAGTTTTACACAGTGGTAATAGATAATTATTAGTTGTAATGAACCAAGAGGAAACATCCCTCCAAAAAATCATCGTGAGATGGATGAAATTAGAACTATTAAGAATTTTATTATGGTTTTGTTCACACAAGTAGAAAATATTGGTGGTATCAATTGTAGGGATCATAATAATCTTCCATAGAGGATCATGATGATAGTGTATATTATTATCAGATAACATCCTCCAAATTTCAGTATAACCATAAAATCTAGTGGTTTTTGATGTATGGATCAACGCACTCGAGAATATATTTGAAGTCATGGTGGAGTTCACAATTCCAAAATCTAAATTTTCAATTTATAATTTTGAAGGTAATGTTGATTGATGACGCTATTTTCTAAAAAATACATGAGAGAAAGATGATAATGATCCCATAAAATGGGGCACATTTTGAATCATTTTTTGAAGTTCCTGAGAGAGAAGTTACACAATTAAGCTGGGGGGTTGAAAAAAAAGTAGTGTTTCTTAAATTTTTTTATTTTTTGATGAACCAGTGTTGACCTATTTATTCATGAACAAATCAAATTATTTTACAACCATTCCCAAATATAGTAAAGGCTAATGACATAGGAACACTGAATTTTTACAAGGTTTAGTCTCAAAGTGAGCCTACTCGTTTTTATGATTTATTATACACCACAATCATAAAGTTTCAACAATAATTGAAAGTAGTCACAACATAAAATTCATCAATATCATAGAATAACACTATTCTTTATAGATTCCAACTAGAAAAACTACTATATATTTTCTAAAATAAATCCAAGCACTACCAAAATAAGATATACCTCATCATAATGTTTCCAACTTCTAAAAATATTGATAAGTATCATCCTTTTATGAAATAAAGATAATTTCATAATGCAGTTTCCACTTTATCATGTTTTCTGACAAGAAATAAATTTTAATTTTCCCCCTCTTCTATCTCACTATATTTAAAAAATATGATGATCCAAAAGCTACTAACATCCTCATTTTTATTTAATGTCATAATTCATTACTTAATGAGGAAGGCATGATTTATCCATCATGATGTAATATATTCACTACATTTCATTACCCAAGTGTGGCTCACCAAATTTATTCACATAATAAAAAAATAATATTTTAAATACGTCAAGCACTTTCAACAGGATGGTGTCCAAATTTATTACCATAAGTAGACATGTTCTTAAAATAATATCCCATGTGAGAAATAGATTATCAATTGGTTCAATCAAGTGCCTTCACATGTTTAGATATTTCTCAGATATATACTTATTCTAACATCGAGTGTCTCCACGTGTATAACTCAACCTCTTATCAGGACCTGATTTAATTCTATTTTCATCTTACTTTAAATTATTCAAGAGGTTTCCATATTTGATTCCTCAACCCTTTCAACAAATATAGGTAGTGTGTGTACCTGTCTACTAAAACCCTTTATGAGATACTGGTAATGTCTATGACTATCTCCTCAAAACCACTATTAGACAAAAGGTGTTTATGGCAGACTCATAACTTAACATAATTTAATTACACTTGTGTGTTACTCCATTAAATTGGGAAAAAAGATGGCTCTTAAGAATCACCTATTACTGATTATGATCACACTAGAACCTCTATTTTGAGAGTTTCCCTTGATTTCCCAAAAAAATGGGTACATCATTTCATGAATTTGGGTCATTTTATATTGGTATATTCACTTCACATTTATGGTAGGTCGACGAACTCTTCAGACCCATAAGGATAGTATAATCCTATGAATGTCAATATTATCATAATATTTATTAACTGGTTGAAGGATCATGTGGTCCTCATGTTGAATTCATGTTCTTCACATGATCATTCTATTGATTATTCTATTCCTTTGTCGACATAATTTCAAAAAATATGATTAATCCAAATGGTAATTCTGGTAAAATATTGGATCTTTATGCAATCATAAATTTTCATGAAATGGATTTAGTGGTTTTCTTCACTAGAGCGTGTGATTAACATATCATCACATGATTACTTCATGGACTACTGATTATTATTCTAATATCCACTGGTTTTTTTGTTTGTATTCATTCATTCACCTTAAGAAAATCATTCACATATAAGATGAAGTTTCATGAAAACTTGGGTTCATTATTCACTATCTTGAGCCTTCAACATGTAAACCAGATTTATATGGTTGTTTTGACCTTGTAATAGATGAATGCCTCAGTTTATGCATGAAAAAAATATCATTTTGGGTTTAAAGATGATGAAAAGTTTGAATAGCTGGTGTGGATAATTTTTTTGGATAACGCATGGTATTTCCAACTTTTTAGGACTAAGGAATAGTAACCAAGAATCACCCATCTAATATAAAATTCTCATAGTTCCCTAAATATTAATTATAAAAAAATCCATGACCACCATTTTGTTGAGCTGATTATGTGGTTCAGCTCCTATTCCACCTTCACACATCAACCACTGGACCTCATCTCTATGAGACTATGGCCCTTACTATGAGCACGTGTGGGATTGTGAAGTCCATGTGCCTTACACATGGGATCATTCAATTTTAGTGCAAAATATTCTCTAGAGGGTTTATAAACAGCTCGGACCACCATGATCTTCCCCCTCAGTATAGATCTCCCAATGGGGCTAACCGCTTTGGTCCCTTGTGAGTGGTTGAGAGCTATCACATTGATGATTGTGTGGTTTGACAATAGTTTTTAGTAAACTCCCAGGATATATTTTCCAATTTTAGAACACACAATTCCAAAAATGCAATCCCACATCTCAAAAATTACACTATTCTTCTTATGAATTAACAATTTTATTTTTTCATGAAATATGTGATCTTCCAAAAATATCTATAAACAATGTTCCCTCCATTACACATGTCTTGGTCATTTAAGAACAAGATATTTAGTCAACACATTTTTAAAGGATAATTGTCCATGCATGAAATCCTATTCTGTTATACGGATCCACAATAGTTCACCATGAATCTCCTCATAATACACCACCACATATTAACATGTCAACAAAAAAATTCAAGTAAGGATAAAAAATATACCCTTTTTAATTTTTTTTGAAAATATCAACATCTAAAAAATCTCAATATATATTCCAATTTTTCTCCACATCATGGACAATCAATATGAACAGGAAAAATGGGCCCCACAAAACTCAACTTACTTCCCAAAAAAATTTTGTCCTAACTTTTAAAATTATTTATTGGACACATCATAAACATCATTTAGTTAATCATCTCTAATTAAACACGGGCTAAACCGATGTAGAAATTAAGGTAGATATAACAAAGTATTTCAAAGCTATCCATGAGTTACCATACATGTTGAATCATACTAAAAAATTATCAATTATTCTTATAGGACATTGAAAAATGATTAAATTAATCAATAAACTACTAAATTCTAACACCCCTAAACAAATAAATTATAATTATCAATTGAACATGATTTTTTAGTCCCATTATCTAATCATTATATATTGAACCCCCCCCCTGAGGGGTGCACTCATTTTTATCATTATAGAACTGAATGAATCACATGAGTAAAAACACTTCGCATTAGATTCTATATTTTTTTATCTAAATATAGATAAAATAAAAGGGAATAAAGTGGATGCTCTAGTATTAATCGGGTGATAGGAGAAGGGCAAATGTGTTGTTTTAATATGAGTCCTCGAATATCCCTATTCACATAGATTTTGTAAAATTTTATACAATATGATATTTTTTGAAAATGTATTCATGATTTATATCTCCACCTACAAATTTTTCTTGGAAAAAGTGACATCTACTACCATATTCATGGATCAGTAATATTGATTTGGGATTTTTGATAACCATATAGTCCTCGGATTTTCACATGGAATTTTCAGCGGTTTCTCAGTTTCAAATATAAAATTATAAAATTTCACTCTCATCCTAATCATTTGTGTATAATAATATTTAGAATATATATATTATACATAATCTACTATCAGTGTCAATGAATTATGTTGTTTTCAATACCAACCAAGGAAACCCTCTTTCAGAAAGTATGATATACTTGAATTGGACCTTTTTCAACACAATCACCATCTCAATATGCATATGTAAAACCAAATAGTTTTAAATATTTACAATGTCTATTTAGTATCCCATAGTGGAATGATACTTTTATGTATCTCATAATTATCTTAGAAACTAACAAGTGAGACACCATTGGATCACTTTGAAATCTATCATATAGTATCATTTCATATATTATATCTCTCATTGAACCCTTTAGATAGATAAGGATTCCAATTATTATTATTTTAAATTTTTTAGGATATTACAATTTACATCATCATATTTTCACAATTTGGTCCTACAGAAATGGGGTTTGAATAATTATTTTCATTTTCTATTCTATTCTTTTTTAGCAATTCCCGATGTACTTTTATTTAGATAGATATACGTAATTTGGTTTCCTCTAAATCTAAAATACCAAAAAGTACGTCATTTAACCATTAATAGAAATATCAAAATTATCATTCATATTATCTTTAAATTATTCACATTTACATTCAATTTAATGATCAAATATGATGTCATCCACATACATAATGTCTATGAGAGTTCTTTTGGACAGTTCTCCTATATAAATGTTACTATAAACTTTTCCTTTGATAAATTTAATATCACTTATATAATCATATTGTTTGAAATATGAGGCTCTAGGGGCCTATTCCAAACCAGAAAGACCTTACTAAAACATCATACCATGTTTTCATCTTTTGTAAGATAACAAAATCATACTATTAAATGTATAATTCCCTATCAAGATAATCATTTAAAAATGTTGATTTCACATCCATTTGATAAAATTTATAATGATTATGTGTGGACACTTTCTAGAACATACTAATAGTTTTTATTCTTTATACTAGTGAAATTGGTTCCTAAAAAGAATTTCCTTCCTTTTATGAGTATCATTTTGACAAAAATATTTTTTTGTTCCTTGATACCTCCCCATTCTCATTCGTGTTATTTAAGAAAACTGTTTAGGCACTGATAAAATTTTTATTTCTATGACTTTCTATTAAATCCCATGTGGAATTCATCTCAATTTTATCATGTTCTACATTAATAGTGTGTATCAATTTTTAATGATCAACTACTTCTACCTCTGTATGAGTTTAAACTAGAGAAATAAGTGGAGTTTGATTTTCAATTATCAATATTATAATACCTTGAATAAAAACCTATTGAATAATAATGATATTTTCATTGTCTAAATGTTTCTTCACATTTTTTGTACATATTAATCTATTTTTTAAATCATCATATTCACCAACGGTATACTAAAATTAAATATTTGTAGTGGTTGGCTCTCTCTTGGTAACTTTTTTATTATTCTATTCAATTGGCATACCAATTTCTAAATAATCATCTAAATTTTTATCAACTGAGCTATAAGAAATTTTCTTATTTTCAATAATTTTTTTTACTACAATCAAATTTCTTTTTCATGATCTTTCTCCCACATCATTATCCACTTCTATTAGATATATATAGCATGAAAATTCTATCCTCTTCTTTTTATTCCAATTCTCCTTGACTGATGTCCTATAATTTATCGTGAAAGGTATTATAAAAACCATGAAGTATTTGAGTATATTTTTTTATTTCACCACATTTCATATTATGTATTTTATTTTTCTAGTCATTGTATAAATATATTTTTTATATGTAAGGTAGTACTTAAATAATTTCTCTAGAAATACTCAAAGATATTGAATTTAGCTACCATAGTTTATCCCATTTCAAATATTATTCTATTATCTCTTTCATCTATGACATTTTTCATTTGAGAACATGGTGAGTTATACTGATTCTTGATTAAATATTTGGAATGATAAATTTCAAAAACATCACAAGTAAACTCCTTTCAATTATCTGATCTCAGTTTCTTGATATAAATATCCATCCCCATTTCATCTTGACATATATCTTTTTCAATTTAATTTACTCTAAATCATGTTTTATAAACATGAAATTAGTCAAATGGAATCAATCATCAAGAAATATGATGAAATACCAATTATATTTTTTTAGAATTTTTTCTCATCAAATAATGAATGTCATAATGAATAATATCAAGTGGTCTATTAGATATAATAACCACCGCTTTGTGGGATAGTTAATCCCATTTAATTTTTTTAAATGAATAAAATTTTTCATCTCACACCCTCTTTGTCTTGGATAGATCAATAAAAATATCATGCATCAATAGTTTACGTATAATCAGTACTTGTGTTTGAAAATAATTATATTCCATAGGTTGTATTCCTTTATTTCACTCAATTAAAATGAATTGATTGAGTCAAACAATTGAAATAGATTACTATTTGTTGTTTTACCTAGAGTTATAGTACTTCCATTATTTGTTATTTTCATGATACATGAATCATTTTTGAGAAAACCCTAATTTACATCATCAAAAATTTAGATGACAGTAATAAATGTTTTTATCACATCAGAAAATATTACATTATAAGACCTCAAATTTTAGGATTCAATATCTTCTTTTCCAACTTATTTAATTTTTTATGAAAAATAATTTCAAATTTTTACTCCTCCTCCTCCTTGACTCTCATTTTTTCTTGTAATTTTTTTATTCATCATGTGTGACTAACAACCACTATCAATACTCGATGGCATCGTTTTTCTAAGAGATTTTAGATCAACTATAGTAAAACAATATTTTCCTTCATTCATTTTTAACTACATTTCCCTTCATAGAATTGAATGTATATTCATAGAGTATACTAATAAAATGTTCAACCATATTTCCTAATTAATCACAATGAGTAAATATTTCTTATAAAATTTCAAATTTTTTCTTTGATGGAAGATTTTTTAAATACATGATAACATGTTTCTTAATTTGAAAATTTTATCCCTTTTTATCAAAATAACCCCCCCCCCCCCTCAGTTTATACCTCATATATGGTATATAAACATCATTGCAACATAAAAATAATTCATGATAAAACACTCTACAACACCTATAGTTACATGTAAACAATTATCTTCCCAACTGATAAAAACTATATCTTGAAGATTTTGGTTTCTAATTTTGGTATATTGAGATTTTATCTTATCTTATGTAATATATATTCATGGATAATTTAATTATTTATTTGATTTAGAAGATTTTTTTTCACTATTCTTCAAGTTATACATTTTTTAATAATATGTTTTGTACTTGGATTGTTATGGATAATATATTTATTTATAGAATCATTGAGTACTGGATTAACATGCTTCTTTAAAATCCTATTTTTATTATTTTGTGATGATTTATCCATTACCAAAATAGACTTGTTGAATAATTCTATAATATTTTCTTCTTACTTAATAATTCAATACATTTAAATTGAGTCCTCAACAATTCTTCTTCATTAAGTGAATGTTTCTCTAGTAGTTAATTTATCATATTTTATATGTCTTCCACTCTTACTTTTTTTCATTTTATTTATTTAAGGTCAAGAGTCTCTTTATTTACACATGATCCTTGATGTGATCTTGATCTTATGAATGACTTCTTTATTTGTAGAAATATTCCTCTTTCTTTCTCAGAAAACTAATTATTTTACATTTAAATAAATTATCATTACAACTATCCAATATTATTTTTATTTGAGATCATACACATTTATTTTATTATTGATTCCCATCATTTATTTCTGTTTCCATATATTTATTTTTACAAAAATTTGAGAAATTTTTTAATGCCATTAATGTTGTATCCCCATGGGGGTAAATTTCCTTTAACCTTTAATTATAAATTATTGAATATTATTGATACAATATAAATGATTCTATTTAAATATTCATCATGGTATTCATTATCAATTTCACTTAATCCTAATATTTCATCATCTCTAATCTTGAGATTTCTCAGGGCCTCAAAAGCCACCTTATAGTTGATATTCTTCTTGATGACTGGAATATTTTACATTAAATATGCATTGAGTATTCTTTGTAACTCATCAAGAGTATGAATATATAACTCTTCTAAATAAGATATATTATGATCAATCCTACGAGGATGATTTCTCATCAGTTTCATCAAAATAGATGATTCATCAATATTTCCCAAAAACTCTGATTATTACTAATAATCTTATAGATTATTGGGAAGTAAACATCAAAATGTTATTTTTAACCCTTATTGATATCTTTATATTTTCACCTTCAAATTTGTAATTTTGTGTTCTTGAATTTCACATTTAATTCCTAACTACTTTTCATGTTATCTAATATTTTCATCAAATTTTTTATTCCCTTAACCATTATGTAAACATTATTGAAATATACCCAAAAATGGAATTGTACGATTTTCCATCAACTTTAAAATCCCTCATATTGGTAAAATTCATATGAAAAACTTCAGTGACATGTGGGAATCTTGTAGTAACTATATATTTAACATCAATAACAAGTGATTAAATATAGGGTAACATCATATTCTTCATACTATAATTGTTCTTTTTGTAAAAATTACGAACATACCTATTACTGATTGTACTCTTCTTATCCATATTCAATATATAATAGATCCTAAAAGAAGGATACATGGTTATAATACCAATTGGAGTACCCAGGGAGAATTTACACCACTAAGAAGGGAGGGTAGTGTTAAATCATTGGTGGGTAATTATAATTTTCATTAATTTAATATTAACCTATTATGACCATTTAGGATATGCTCCACTAATTAGATTTAACAACATTTCTTGAATGATTTAAAACAGAACAAAAAGAGGAACAAAATATTCATAGATGGTTGGGTTTCAATGTGATCCTACTATTGTTTATGTTTGTTTAGACATGAAAATCATAAATTCTCCACTATAACTACCTATAGTTATAATATACCATTATTAAATAGTATAGAATCACACTATACATTCCATAATACCATTGGAACAACATTTTCACGCATTCTAAAATAATATGACTAAAACCAGTACAGGAAAAACCTATTCAGAATTTTCCTAACTCCTATATCGGTTCATGGAGGAATTATTTTTAATCCATTATGATAAATATATTATCAAATGCTTACTTTAGGTATTTTTATTAAATGAAATAAATTTATCTTCTACACTACTTTTTGGATCAATTTATTTAAATATTATCATGATCCATAAGCTACTTATGACTGGCTATGTATTTAATACATAATTCAATGACATTGTTTGAAGTTCATGATCTATCCATTTTTATGTAATCTATTCACTATATTAATGTGACTGAAGTGTAGTTCCCCAAATGACTTCACATAAGAAAATATAAACTTCACAAGGTTTTAAGAACTATGCCAGAGGTGCTATATTAATGTCTTCACAATAGAACATAAGTCATTTGCATGATCTTTTACATGAGCCATAGATTGTCTGCAGGTTCATCTCATGTTCCTTGACCAGATCAAATATTTCTAACACATATACATAGTAGGATGTAGGGTGTGTCTTTGAGTTCTCTTCAATAGTTTTTATCAGAAATGGTGACTTATAGGATTCATCTTCTTTAATTTGATACATGAGGTGTCAAAAACTATCTCCTCAACCCCATTATGAGATAAAACTAGTGTTTGTGATTTTATCATTAACCCCTTCAGGAAATATTGGTTGTTTCAATATCTATATCATTCAGTCACATTATTTAATCATGAAAGTTTGCTCCTCCTTTATTTTTTGCAACATGGATATTTTGAAAGAATCCCATTTTGATGATTTTGATCATAGAAGGTCACATTTTTTAGATTTTCTCTCAAGTAATAAGAAATTCCGAAACATCCTTCGACAACCACGGAACATTTTATACAGGATGAGAAACTCTTTTTTGAGGAATGTTGAGGATGTCATCAAACACCCATGGATAACATGTCATTATGAATGAATATATTCATAGAATCTCTATTTAATGATAAAATGGTCACACGATCTATGTGATGACACCATCTAATCCTCATGGTAACTCTATTAATCATGTAATTCCAAAACCAACATCATCATAAAAAATAAAAATAATTCAAATGATAAATCATGATAATGATGCTATATTCATGCTGTCATAAATCCTCATGTTATGGATGTCGTGGTTTTCTTTACTTGAGAGCATGATTAAAATATAATCCATTGATATCTTCATGAGTTGATGTTAATTCTTATGAAATCCACTAGTTTTTACAATGGCATGCTTGTGACCTCTTCATGAAAACTGGTCACATTGAAGAATAAGATGATTTTTTATATATTCTGTACATTCTTCGTTCTCTCGATAATTCGACAAGACTAATAAATTTCATTAGTTATCTCAATATTTCAGTGGCCAATAGAATTTTTTTATTATGGTAAAAAAATCATTAATAGGTGTGACATGAAAACCCATTCAAATAGGAATTACATGAATGATTAGATGATGTAGATAAATCTGATCAAACGGAACATATTATTTTCATCTTTAAAATATTTGATACTATAAATTATACATTAGTCATCCGACATCAAATTTTAACAGTGCATTCACTATATTTTATATTAAAATAAGCATACACTATTCTCTTGAGATAGATATGTGGTTCAACACCTGTTTTTTCCTCACAAACCCACCAATGGTCCTCATCCCTAAAGGATGCTAGCCCCTACAATGTACTCTTCTTTGGTTACACACTCAATGGTCCTTACACATGGTCATATACTAGTTTAATGGGAACTATTATCCTCTTGGAATATAAATGGACCAAGACACTATGCTTTGCCTCCTTTGGAAGGCCCTCTAATGGTTGTTTACCCCTTGGGACCAATTATGTGTGGATGAGGGATTTCCCATTAGTGATTGTGTTATTTGAAAATATTTTTTATCAAACACCCTTAAATATTATTCCAATTTTATAATACTAAAGGACAAAATTCCATTCTATATATCACCATAAACTTCTTTCTTCGGGCATTAAAAATTTATTTTTTTCATGAAAAAATAAATCTTATAAAACAATTTTATAAACATTATTTCATCATGTATAAATCTATTTCGATTTATAAATAGAAAAAATTCATCATATTGTAAATGGATATATTTTCAATCATGAAATACAATTCCATTGGATGGATCCCTAAAAATTCTCTCGACATCACCACTTCATTCACCATCACATATTTTTTTATTGAAAAAAAAATCAATGATCATTATTTTTAATGGTTAATACATTATTATGGTTTTTTGCATATAGATTGGGAGAGAACATCCATAAATGAGGCAAAATGGTGAATATTATATGGATGGGTACAAAGAATACATCCTAATAATGTACATGTTTGTGTTAGATTTTATTTGGGTCAATGTTAATGAAATTGATAGATTTTAATGATGGTTGAAACCATGTTTAGAATGGTTATTAGATGAATGAGAATTTAAATTTAAGAGAATATCATACTTTGTGTTGAGAAAGTTGATTTGGAGGTTAGATAAACAAATGTTCTTTTAGGCGATAATAGTATAAAAAGGTCAAGGTAGTTAGAAACTAAGATGAAACAAGAAAATATGTCTAGGTGTAAGACCAAAACTGATCCATGGGTGTTAAAAGTCATTTCAAGGAATGTTTGGAAGGATGTGGAAAGTGTTCTATGTATGGATAGTTTGGTTGGAAGGATCATGTCTTTATAGAAAAGAGTTTTGAACAATCATGGAATGGGGTAACCAATAGCAATCTGATGGTGATGTGTTTTAGTTTCATTGTGTTGGGTTATTTTTCTAATATGCATCTGAATTGAGTTTCAAAATATATAAATTATTTGTATCAAAATCATAGTGATGTAGATATGACATTTTATACCACCATAGTTAATTTTGGACCACCAAATGATATAGATACAGGTATAATAATTTTCTATCTGAATTATTCCAATTCCTTATTTGACTTTGGATTATCCAATTATTTTATTTCTATGAAATATTCATGTAAAATAGAAATATTACCACATTAAAAGAAGATAAAGATTTTGGTAAATATCTGGTTTGAAATATTAATGAAACTAATAATTATTGAAATATACCTATTATTATTAGTGGAATGGTCATCCCAGAAACTCATATTGAACTTCCCATTATATATATGTAAATCATTTTAGTTATAGATTTGTATTTCAGTTAATAATGCTAATATAGATTGAAGATATATGAATTTTTTTCATTGATCACATACAATTGATAACATACTGAGATGTTGAGAAATTTATTAGATATATAAATTAAACTTACCCAACTGTTATTGTTATAATAGAAAAACTATACAAATTTATTGTGTTTCAAAAGTAAATGAGTATATGACTCTTTTACCTCTTAACTAGCTTAGTTGTATTTCATATCAAGAGGTTTATCTTATTATTTACTTAGTTCCTGGTGTTAAATATATTTCAAGACACCTTATCAAATGTCTCATGTTGATCTCTTATAATTTAAAAATCCATTGTAGGATTTTAAATATAATGATTTTAGTCAACCTAGAATTTCACTATGGGGTGATCCTATTTTATTTCTTACAAATAAATATGAAACTATGAGGCCTTTCATTTATTATAGATCAATGAACAACATCACTGTTAAAAATAAGTATTATTTTCCACATATTGATGACTAGTTGGATAATATCAAGGGGGAACCATATTGTTGAAGATTGATCTCAAGTTATGGTACAATTAGTTGATAGTAAAGGATGAATATATTCAACAACCATGATTTTGAATATATAAATGCGTTGTTAGTTTGTAGTTGTACTCTATGGGTTATTTGATTCACCTACTATAGTTATGGGCCAACTGAATAGAGAAATCCATTATTTCTTGGGTAAGGTTGTGATTTTGATTACAGATGATATTTTTGTATATTATAAAATATTTGAGGAATATGAATGACAGATATCTATTTTTTAAAACAATATATGAAATGAAATTGTACAGAAAATATAGTATGTGGGAATTTTGGTGGTTTTTTCCCTATTAGAACATTGTTTCGAAATATTACATTATTATTGACCCTGCTTAAATTAATGTGCTTGAAGATGTGTATTAAAAAATAAATGTAACAAAGAATTATTTTTTTCATGGTTTAATGGGTTACTACTAGTGGTTTGTTGGACACCTATCTAAATTTTCTCATTCATTACAATGTTAACATAAAAATGAGTAAAATTTATCAATACATGATAATATTATGATTTTATTAAAGAACTATAAAAAATATTAATGACTTCTAGAGTTTTGAACCTTCCTTTAAGCATGGTGAAATTTTAATATTCAGTGATTCTTCATTGGTGGGAATTGGTTGTATCATACTACTGAATGATCATGTAATTCCCTACACTTCATAGCTACTGAAACATCATGAGATAAATTATATTCCTCATTATTTATAATTTGCTGATGTGGGTTTTTCTTTTAAAATCTTGAGCCTTCATTTATATGATGTAAATGGTAAGATATATATTGATCAAAAAAACATCAAGAACAATTTTACTGTAAAATAGTTGGACATGAGAAAGATAACATTGATAGAAATAATCAAATTAATTTCATTCAGGGATTCATTATAGTCCTAAAAAATATTACTGTGTGACAAATACATTGAGCCACATTAATAATCCTATATTTACCATGTTAAATTTTTAGTATGGAGATTTAGTAAAATATTCCATTAACTTATTTCTATAATTTTTGGATGTTAGAACCCTCCCCTACAATTATTTAGGTATTAGTATAGTCAAATTTGTAAAAAATAATTAATAAATCACAGAAAAAGGAACCTGAAATGAAGGAAAAGGTAAAATCCATTAATAAAGGTAAATTGATTGAGATTAATATTAATGGATAATGTGTTATCATATTTGGAACAGATTATGTGTGCCTTATTATTTCCAATTGAATTGAGAGTTGGTGTGTAATGCTCATAGTTCCTTATATTTTGTTCAAATATGAAGAAATGTAATTTAAAGAGAATTTCAAGAATATTACTGATGTCTTGGAAGGAAAATAAATATTTGTGAATTTACTAAGAAATGTATTACATTTCATCAGGTTAAATAGGAATGGAAATTACTGATGGGAATAATTCAATCATTTCTAGTGTAAGAGTTGAAATAATAAAATATATCAATGTATTTCAAGGTGTAATTTCTATTGATATCTCAATGGTACAATGTGATGTGGGTAATTATTGATCGATTAACTAAATATGATCATTTAGTTCCCATTTGAGAAACTATATATCTCAATCAGATTTATTTTCTATATCTAAATGATAAATATAGGTGACATTATGTTTATCTATCAATTATAATTCAACATTATCGCATGTCCAGTTTTAATTTTTGGAAGGGACATGAGAAGTCAATGTGTAGTGAATTAAATTTTTGTATAGCTTCTAATCCATATTATGATAATCAATTTAAGTAAAAAATCATACAATTATATATATTATTCATTATTTTTACTATATTTCTAGTTAATTTAAGATCGTCATATTTTTTGGTTATGTTTTCTTATAACAACATTTTTCATTCCAGTATACAGACTGAACCTTTGGAGGAATTATATTGAAAGCATTGTGAGATGAAATATTTTTAGGATAATTAGAAGAATGGAAGTTTAAGGGTCTAGAAATTTCGATGGAAATGTTGGAGATGGTAAAGCTGATTAAGAAACATAATGAGGATGGCTCAGAGTAGGCAGAAAAGTTATTCAGAGAATTATAGGAAATATTTTTTTCGAGGTAGGTTATCATGTATATCTCATGGTATATTGATGGAAAACTATTTTATTTATCATAAAATAGGAATTTTTGTACGTTGTAAATTTGAAAATATTATATAATAGATAAATGATAAATAATTTCCTTCTTATTGTCCCTGCCTCTGATTTTATCCTAGGAAATTTTTTTCATCTTTTAATGTTAAGGAAATATGTGTTAGATTTGTATCATTTTTGTGCCTATAGTAGATATGTTGGATAAAAATAATAATTATAAAGATAACATAGTTCGAATTATTTACTTTATATAGAAAGTATTTCAGAATAATTTTATTCAATAATTTATGGTTTTATAGAAAACCCATATTGTTGGAGAAAAAAAATGTCAATCATAAAAGGATTTAAGAGAAAGATATACCCACTTTTTTATTTAGATAATAAAAGTGGGAAGATAGTATTTCCTAAAAAATAGAATAATTTAAAAACCCTGTTAATTATAAAATAAATCACTTTCATTTATAATAATATTTTAATTCAATATAGTTCTATTCATTACAAAAATTATTAATTATTTTTAAAATAAATAAGGAATCTGTTTTAATTAAATAGATTTATTATACATTTTAATTTAAAATATTAATTTCTATGATTTGAAATATTAATTTTTTAAATTTTTTTTACTTTTTTAATAATCATATCAATATCATATTCACATAAAATGTCTAGTTTTTTTTGAAAACAAAATATTTTTCAGTGAATAGATAAAAATAATTATGATTGTAAAACAGTTTTTTTTATTAAATTTATAAACATAAATGTCCCATTAAGTTCTGAATATTAAATAGTTTTAAAAAATTTTATTTATTTATATTAAATCCTCTTAACTAATTTCGGATCACAATTTTATTAGATTTTAGTACAAGTTTATTTTTTCAACTAAAAAATGGTTTTTTTCGAAAAAGGTTTTAATGTTAATAATATTTTCCCCTTTTAATTAATTATAATAACCCATAATGTATAAAAATTTGAAATAAAAATTTATATTATATATATATATAGATAATTTTATAATTTGATAATGATTATTAGTAGTTATATAGTTGATGTAAAATTTTTTTATGCTTGAAAAATATATTTCTTGAGAAACATCCTTTTCGTAATGTCTATGCATTTTATTTCAAAAAAAATTCTTGATATTATATGAATTTATATTAGTAAAATTCTTTCTATATTTGGAATCAATATAATTTATATTAACTAATAAGGTGATGCTAATATTTTGCCATAATGAATAGTGAAACACTATTGGAATTTCAGCATTTTGCGACGGGATATTTCCGACGGGAGCCCATCATAGAAACCGTTTTATGATGGGGTCCCACCCCAAAAACATCTTTGCGATGGGGTCTCATCGCAAATAGACCATTGAAAAAAACTACATCGCAACTACTATATTTTGTGATGGGCCCGTTGCAAAAAATTACTACTTACGACAGGAAGTGGGCACGTCTCAAATAGATGTCTGATTAAATAAATTATATACAAAAGAACCTTTTGCAATGGACCAATCACAAATTGTATTTGTGATGGGACACTAGCCCATTCCAAATAGCTTATAGGTTATAATCCTTTTGTGATAAGCATGCCCTAATGAATTTATTACGACGAAAAATAAAATTGTCGCAAAAACATTTAATATATATATATATAATCTTTTTGCAATGGGCCCCGATCACAAAATGCCCTATCGCAAATACTTAGTAAAATATTATTAATATTAATAATAATATTAAAATATTAAAATATTAAAAATTATGAGAATTATCAATCTTTTCAAATACTTTATAAAATAAAATAAAATAATAAAATTATGATTAATGAAAAAAAATATTGTTATTATTTAAAAAATAAAAGAATAAAAAATATTAAAATTCTCAATATTTAGTACAAAATTATAACAAAATCATAAAATATTATTATTATTATTATTATTAAAATCAAAAAACATTAAAAAAATAGAATACTAATTATAAAATATAAAATATTGAAATTTTAAAAAGAATAAAAAATTATGCAATATTCTTACCAATATAAAAGACAAAAATAGTAAATAGTTCATATTTCAAAAAATGTTCTGTTAAAATGTTTTTATGAGAACAAAGAGTGTCTAGGGGGATAGTCTTCTGGACAATCTAGAGGAGCTAGAGGAGATGGTAGTGAAAACATCATCCCTAAACTATGAGTCAGACGGTGCATGTACTCCATATGATCATGCTGTTGTTGGTATCATTGATGCATGGCCACCTCGTACTGCTACTACTACTGCTACAACATCAATGCATGTCCTTCTCGTACTACTGTTGCTGCTCCTACCATTGATGCATGTCCTCCTTGTGCTGCTGCTGTTGATGCTTCTCTTCCTGATACTTTTGAAAACTCTCTATAAGCTCAATTTTAGAACACAACAACTCCTGATATTGTGAGCCATAAGATGATACCTCTCAATGAGCTCCCCTCAAGCAATATTCTTACATCACAACAGCACCATAATAAGTCTCAATACTCAAATCAGAGCTGATACCAACAACTTGGCCTTTCATGAAGGCATATTGGGACTCCTGCATCCATGCTGCCTCATCTAAATGGTGGGTACTAGTCTGACCAGCCATCTCGGCCTGACTCTAAACCCGTTTCTGATAGGTCGTTTCCACATATGACTCCTTCAAATTCAATTGAAATGAAAATAGTGAAAATATTATATGTATTAAATTTCAAACTAAAAATGAAATAGTACTGACCATAATCTGATGTCAGTGATCACTTTTAAGTTCTATAGTGGCTTGATTACTATACATCCTATGATAAACGCCATATTCTGTAATATCAGGATGCTCGACATTTTATATGAATATAATATAAAATTTTCTTATGTGATGTTATATAAAAAATTTTAAAAAAATTCTTACCATTTGCTCTCTATGTGTACTGAATGTATGACTACCAACTCGATGTGTCACCTCCTATCTCCCACAGTTCTACCAGCCCAATGAATATCTTCTCTGAAAACCACCACACAACCAGTATGAACATAATCCATACCAAATGTGATATGAAATGTACTCTGGTCGGTGGGCTTTGCATTACTTGTCAAATACTGTCGCTCTTGCTTTTTTAATGGGTGTCTTTCTCAAATTGTGCAAATACTGATGGAAACACTCACGCATTGACACCTCCCATGCATCCTGGATAGCGCCCCAGATGCTATCATTGTTGAGATACCATAAAACATACAAATAATTTATAATATGAAGTTATTAATGATTAAATTTGTAATTAAATATTATTTATTTACATACCATCCAATGATGGAACATTCTGAGGCACAGATCAATGGGAATCTATTCCCATGTGATCCCTGGCTCAGAAAAATAATTGTGGAAGATAGATCTCAACCGTCTAATAGATACCTATGTAAAACTATGTAAAAATAAAAAATAATCAAACAATTAGTATATAAATAAATTAATGAAAGCTAACTAAAATACACAGGTTATCATACCTCTGCGTTCATAGATCGAAACCAAGAAGTGGATGCCGTGTGGGGATAGGGTCAAGAATCATAAGTCATGCCAGACTATGCCCCCTCCTCGTACCCCCTGAACCGCCATCATATGGAGGGTCATATAATCCCAAATCCTCCTCATCCAAAGGTAGATCAGCCTCCTCCAACTCACAAAATAGATTAGGGTCCATCTAAAACAAAAAATTATTTCTATTAGCATATAGTTTAAAATTACTATTACATATAGATATAGATTAGTTATGATTATAACCATCATTTAATTATGTCAATGTTCACCTTCATCATCTTCTTCATATCTGGCAATGTCAATGTCTTCACATTCATCATCCGCACCATCAATATCTATATGTGTTTCATTTTCATCATCTATTTCCATTTCATATTCATTTATAGCATTATTAACATTATTGTCCCTATCGACCCTTAATTATGTGGTGTCATCATCTATATTCATGTCTCTTAGTGAAAAGAATGGAATTTGAGTAATCTCTTGAAAATTTTCAATTCATTGTAGTAATCAGAACCACATTCAGTTTGAGTAAATAGATTTATATAAGATTCCATTTTTATTATGCTCCACAAATCACTCAGGCCTCTTGATGTAGCACAGTAATTTGCAAAATATATTTGATGTGCCTATTGAGCCAGTAAGAATGGTTCATTTACTGTAAGAAGACTTTTATATTTAATACTGACGATTCCAAGAATCAGATGACCACACAATCATTTCTTAGTATTTATTAGTATTTATTAGTATTTATTAGTATTTATTTCTATTTATTACTATTTATTACTAGTAATTACTGATTATTAGTATTTATTACTAATTATTAGTATTTGTTAGTATTTATTTCTACTTATAACTATTTATTTCTATTTATTACTATTTATTACTATTTATTAATATTTAATAGTATTTAGTAATATTTATTACTAATTATTACTAATTATTACTAATTATTACTAATTATAACTAATTATAACTAATTATTACTAATTATTACTAATTATTACTAATTATTACTATTTATTACTATTTATTTCTATTTATTACTAAATATTACTATTTAATACAATTTTTCACAATTAATTACAATTTATTTATATTTATTACTATTTTTACTAATTATTAACATTTATTACTAATTATTACTAATTATGAACATTTATTACTAATTATTACTAATTATTACTAATTATTACGAATTATTACTAATTATTACTAATTATTACTCTTTATTACTATTTAATACTTATTATTACTAATTATTTCTAATTATTACTAATTATTGCTAATTATTGCTATTTATTACTTTTTGTTTCTATTTATTACTATTTGTTACTATTTATTACTATTTATAAGTATTTATTACTATTTATTAGTATTTATTAGTATTTATTACTATTTGTTAATATTTGTTACTATTTATTAGTATTTAATAGCATTTATTACTATTTATTACTATTTATTACTATTTATTACTATTTATTAGTATTTATTAGTATTTATTAATATTTATTACTATTTATTACTATTTATTACTATTTATTACTATTTATTACTAATTAAAACTATTTATTACTAATTGTTAATATTTATTACTTTTTTTCTAATTATTAGTATTTATTTCAAATTATTACAAATTAGTCTTAATTACTATTACTTACTATAAAATACAGCTACTAATTACTAATTACTGCAAATTATTTATAAACATTACTAATTATCGTTAATAATTTGTAATTAATACTAATTACTTAGAATTAGAAGTAATAATTTATTTTTATTATTACAAATAAATACTTATGACAAAACAATTTAAATCTAACTTAATTACAACAAAGGAATAAAAATTTAAATTAATATAATGAAATGAAATAAATACAAAATTAAATAAAACATAAATACATTTAAACTTGAGCTAATATAATTGCAGGCGGCTTCCCAACATTTTCGTAAAGAAATAACTCTAAGAAGTTTTCAATCTAAATTTTGAGTTTATAGAAGCAGAGGAAGAAAAATTCAAGGGGGAAGAAAAAACGGAAGGTTGTATATACAGGTTATATTGGTAGCGACGAGACTATTAGCGACGGGTCACATCGCAAATACCTTCAGTCGAATTAATTACGGTCGATGGCTAAAAGGTTATTTGTGACATACCGCTTCGCAAAAATTAACCTACCAACATCGTATTTTTGATGAGACAACATCCCGTCGCAAATTGGTTATTACCGCCGCTGGTTATTTACGACGGATTCCGTCATAAAAACCTTTCTCAAATTATGTGTTTTCCTAGAGTAAAAATATTATCAGTGTTTTACCATTGTAATGGAAAAAACAGATTTACCAAGTGTTTAAAATTAAATGATAATTGTTAAAATGATATAAATACATGTATAAAATATATTTCATAGGCATAAATCGACTTTATATTGACATAGGTTCTATATGGATCCATTTTATTTCCATGTGGAATGTAAAAAACGTGTGTATCACTTTTTCTTTTCAAAAAATACATTTCTTGCACTCACCACACTTATAAAAGGTCACAATCTCTATAATACACTTTACACCTTCAAACACTTTTGGTTTATACAATCCTGGCCAAAATACCTTACATAATTTCATATTCACATCCTAGAAGACTTTTTTATAATCAAACTAATTTGGGAATTTATTTCCTTTAAACAATAAAAGGTTGGCCGAAGAAAAGGTATATTTCTTAACAATGATTTTTTTCTTTATTTCTTCTTTCAACTATGTTAAATATTATTGAATAATTTTCATATAATAATTACTATATATTACATATAATTATCTATTGTTATGTAATTTTCATAACCTAAATCCATCTCTTTTTCCATCAAATGGGAAATGAAACTGTCACTCGTGTGTATAGTGGACTACCTCCACATGGAAAACTATAACTCATTTTTCATCACACACTCTCATGTATTTTTATAATGTTGGATTTAAAGTACATAAAGGTTATTTTTAAAATAATTGTTAATTTTTATTTTTGGTAGAACATATACCTTTTTAATTTTATTTTTATAAGAGATACACTAATATCTCACATGTTTACAACGCACTACAACATCACGAAATGAATCAATCAATTTTTCACTAACACATTACATGGAATTAAATAATAAGTAGTTAAATATATATTTGATATATATATATATATATATGTAATATTAATTATTTTAAAGAAATGTTTTTAATTATAATAAGATAATATATCATTTTCACTCTTTCCTTTCCACTAATTGAAAATGATAAAATTGTTCCTGAGTATGTAGGGACATCCACCTCCAAGAATCAATGTGATTCAACTTTCAGAACAACATATTATGAATGATATATATAAATATATTTTAAGAAATAATATTTTATTTAATATTTCAAGATATTATTTAATGATAAAATATGTATTACCTTCTTTCTATAATTATAGTTTAAAATGAAAACATTACCCATATATGTGTACGGTCTACCATCCCCTTGAACGCAATGTAATTCATTTTTCATAACCATATATTAATTTTTTTTAAAAAGTTAATATTATTTAAAAATATTATAATTATATCATTATTATCAATCATTAGATAATATAATAATGACCACTATGAAAATATTTGACCAATTGAAGTCATTTTTGACACATAAATGGAATATCATCAAAAACATCCATAGTGAATATTAATAATTAACTAATAATGTTTCATGTGTTCTTAGATAAAATAAATATCGGTGAAAAATATTATTATGAGACTAAATAATTATTAATTTTATTGTTCATTGATATAAAGAACATACTTGATGAGCCAGGCTTAGGGTAATGGAATTTTCCTTAGAAAACCAATGTTTAATTTAGTCCTTTAAACCCTCATTTTCTTCCATGCCCATTTTTTTAAAACAGGATTATAAGATAAATAATAATGACATTTATTTTTTATTAAAGAAATTTTTGTCATTATTTTATAGTTTTTCAAGTATATAATCATTCTATGGAATGTTTCACATTTTTAAAAAATAGCAAACAGATTGTTCTATTTTAACGTATACATCGAAAATGACTTTTCCCACCGACATAAGAATTATTTGAAGTTTGGATTCCATTAAATAACTTTATGTTTTATTCAAATAAATCCCCTATTTATGTTTATTTTTTATATAAATTTATATTTAAAAAAGAAAATAGTATTTGATATACAATATAAATTTTTACATGATAATAACAATGTTCTCAAATGTTTTTAGATGAAAAATTGAAAGCATAAAATGATTTATTCTTGAAATGTTACTTGATAATTTCAAAAGATAAATTGATGTTCAGGATACAGATTATGTAAAGGGTTAATCCCAATTATATCTCATGTTTGATCTAGATATAACATATATGATGGTTGTTCCTAGATAGTGTCAAGAGATCCTGATATAACATATATGATGGATACACCTAGATAGTGCCCTAATAAATAGAGCAATGATCCTTAATTTTATAGTAAAATATGAGGTAGTTACTAAATTTTTTATCTTATGTATATAAATAGTCTTTAATTATTCATAACATGGATTAAAAATTGGATATGAATTTTATTCTCTTTGTTAAAAAAAGGTTTTTTTACATGCTATGGGTTTTAATGATTTTATTTTACAGAACATGTACGTGTGATTTCTATATGCAAATAGTTTATAAACTATGTCATTGATAATTTAGATAAAGATAATACATGAATGGTTTTTCTATTGTTCACTTGAATAATGGTTTTCATTATTTGTAATCTCTTATTGAGCATTTTTTGATCATTATATGTTTTCAAATGTCTTTCAAAGGGTTGCATGACGTGTAAGGGAAATTAAGAAATAAAGTTTAAATTCATGATGATTTTTCATGAAATGAAATAATTTTTTTAAATGTTTTATATTATTTCTACATAGTATGTTTAAAAATAATATTCATCCTATAAAATTAGAACAATTTTCAATAAAACCTCAAAATGTGAAATGAAATAAATTTTTATTAAAATAACAATTTTCACAAACAATAATAGGATCAAAGGTGTCACATTCCCCACTCCAAAAATTTCATCCTAAAAGTTTTCATGGTTATTACCTAATAATCATATGAGGGTAGTTCTTCTTCATAGCATCTTTTGGATCACAAATTTATTGCTGTATTTTATTTTTTCTCTAATGTAAATTTCGTAGTCAAGTCATTATATTTCACAGTACATGTTCTCTATGGTCAATAATACAGAAATATACATAATAGTATGATCGATCAGGTTCCAAATCTATTACTTCATATGTGAGCATATGCAATTGAACAATAGAATAAAACAATAGAAATTCTATATAGAAAAACATAATATACTTTATAATGGATTAATATCATTTCCAAATGGTAAACCATGGATCAAACACTTTCCATGATTTTTAATGGCCTCATTTACCTGAGGTTCTTTTTTTTCCTTTAATAATAAAGCTTATAAAATCCTACGATGGAGATAATTTCAAGAAAATTTGATGTTTCATTTAAAATTAAAAAACATTCATTTGGTGATCTATATAACTATTTTCCCACAATAGGTGTCTTTATTATGAGTTTGAATGTCCTGTACCAATTTCACCATAGCATCAACATATTTTTAGCCTTGAATATTTCTTTCACCATAATATTCTCAAAACGTTCAGGTACATAATTCGTTTCCATATAATTATTTTTAAAACACAATATGAACACATTAATTAAATATATTCATATATTAATCCTCTTCATAAGGTATATAATGATCTCACAAAAACATAGAAACAAAAGATAACATAACCTCATCATGTAATATAATGTTTGGATTGTCCCTTCGAACTATCTATCATTTAATGAATGAAAGGTGGTGGTAAAATAAATCTTAATATTAAGATACTTCTGATTAATTTTCAATTTTTTTATATAAATAATTGATAATTATAAGACACCTTTGAATTTGGTTAGCTATGAATTTTTATAATATCATATAGATAGATTCGTGAAAGGTACTAAAGAAGTAAATCATATATTATCGAGGGTAAATTCATAGATATTTTAAGGAGATTAATGATAAACTTGTTTTCAATAGGGATATCATAAAATCATAAAATTGTTTTCAAAATATTAAATATGGTTTTAAAATTAAATGTAAATTATTCCAATCATATCGCCTAGGTTTTTCGAACCAGGCTCACATTAAGGGACCATTCAACAAAATCCGGAATGATGGTTGATATATACTTGGAAAACTATTTGCATAGTAATTACCATTATATTCTTCTAATTTAAATACTAATTAACTTATAGTATCTAGAAAAGGATGTAGTTCATGGAAACCCATATATTCTTTACTATTCCGAAAATAATTATAAATTTTTCTACAAAAATATATATATCCTCAAGATTTATCATATAGTTAAATTTTTTGTCTACATTTTTGAAAATATTTTTCACAAGGTTTCTACTTAATTTTCTCTGATATGAACTACGAAATCCCCAACTCTAATAACCTAGTGTTAGTGTCTAATTTATCACACTGGAATAATATAAAAGGGACCATATCACATAGGATTGATCAGTTTAATAGACTTGATGAGCTAGTTAAAATCACGATTCCTATTCTGAATTTGAAAAAAATATATAAAACCATTGTAAAATATAATATTATGGATCCCTAAACTCATTAAAATATAATATCTCCATATCACAGGGATAGGAATAAATATAATGATGACCTCAAATTCCCAAAAATATTTTCATATATTAAATCATATCATTCTCAAATAGTGTATAATCATTTTTGAAAGATAAATAAATGAATGGCATTCAATTCAATCCATAACCTGTCCATTAAATGAATCCATGGATAATATCCATTTAATAATACAATATATAAAAATATATAAAATATCAAGGATGTAAATTCATAATATTTGATGTCATATTCTCAAAAATCATGAAATCATTTATATTAACTCTTTTCTACATGAGGTTTTAATAGATGGTTTGAAATACACCAAAACTAATTGAACATTTTTAGCCAACTTGTTTGACTCAAGAGATTTTTTAATTATTCAAGGGGGAATCTATTACTAGAACATACCCATCTCTACTGGTCCAATGATTTCCCTATATATCGAATGACCAATTTTATTTGTAAGAATTTTTTCGTATCAATTAATTTCTATATTGAGTAATGAATAAATAATATAAATATATTCTGAGAAAATAAAATAACATTTAATGAAAAACTATATGTAAAAATGGTATATGATATAGGAAGTAATCATATCGATGATACAATGAATATAGATATTTAAAGTAAATGTAACTACCACTGAATGATTATTTATGGGAGATAGGTTTACAGAGACAGGAGACCATCTCTCTCTAAAGACCATCAGTGAACTATGTTTTGCGATCGGATTCATCAATATGTTCTCCAATGGATGCCTCCTTCCTAGTTCATAGGATAATCGAATCCTGTCTCTTCCAGGGGAGTAATATTTACAATGAAAAATATGTTACGAATTTTCAAAATGATGTTTTCCTCCAGAAACATTATTCTACACACACAATTCCTGAAAAAACAAGATGAATATCCTTCCTCAAAGTGCTTAAAGGTACAGATCTATCCACTACCTCACTTTCGAATCCACATTTATGCAACAAATTAGATGATTGCCATTTTCTTGTCAATTCTGGTCTTGAATCCCTTCAACAATATATGAAAATGTGTAAGTACCCTATTATGTGTCACACATCTTACCTCAAAGGTGAAAAACCTTGCGACTTTTCTGATCATAAGTTAAAAATCACACACTACTAGGGCTTCGCTGATTATAAATTAATTCCAATTGGCCATGGCTATTTTCAAATTTTATTGAAAGTAGATGATCATTTCAATCATTTAATGTAGTTAAGAAACATTCAATCTTGACACGGACTCCTTTGAATATTAGAATGGGACTAATTTTTTAATAACGCAATCATAAAAACACAAAAGAGAATGTTTGGAAAATGTTTCATTGTCTTAATTGGTTCTATTGGCACCCTAAGGTTCTTAATGACATAGTCTCATATATAAGAACCCCTATTAATATAGATCAAAATAATCTGACATTAAAACTATGTTTGTTTACTAGGATCATGGTGGAAATCAATTATGACACTAAATTACAGAATATTATTAGCATTAATGAAAAGGATCAAATAACAGAGGATAGAATGGAATATGTATAAAAACACCATTTTATGAGTTTTCCAAGAAAGTTGGACATTCTATCTGTAATATTAGGGTATTAAAAAATCATGTTGTCTACCCATTAGACAATGAATGGAATAATGTAATAAATATAATAGGAAAGACTAATATCACGGATAAACCCAGATCTCTTAAAAATAAAAATGATATTTTGGTTATGGATTGATCTTACCCAAACCATTTAGATGATAAATCAAGTAATACATGTGATGAATTGGTTAAAATAGATGAAAATAACAATATAATACATGAAAATTTAGATGATATTGAAAAACTTGTTGTGAATGTCATACAATCTGACAATTAATTGAAAAATATGTGACACATGATGTTGTAAATTATATTAATGTTTCTATACCCTATAATATTGTAACCAATACAGGTAAAATAATAGAAATATATCCTA
The DNA here is from genome assembly GCA_963277665.1 of Viscum album. Lineage (NCBI taxonomy): Eukaryota > Viridiplantae > Streptophyta > Magnoliopsida > Santalales > Viscaceae > Viscum > Viscum album. The sequence goes on along the minus strand of OY728159.1, from coordinate 669,774,067 downwards.
TAAAATATTTAGATAATGGTTCCCAACATGTGGATCTTAATGTTCCATGTACACTATAAATGGACAACATTTACAACTCTGCATCATCAGAAATGGAAATTTCTTTCCATCTATCACATACATCACTTTATGGAATGAATATAGCATATTTGGGGTGCACATAATGATATCTCCCCTCTACCTTTTCTTTCACAGGTATGGCCTCAAATTTAGAACACATTGATCTGATTGAACACAAGGCAAATAAACTAGTGATAAGTCATATATAGACGAACTCCATAGATCCCACTCTGTAGATGAAATCCCTCACGACTTCATAAGAAACTATTATTTCTATTTGAGAGATCCTATAGTAGGTTATAGACTCTACAACATAATTTTTTTTTTCTATAGGGGTCACTAATCTAGTCTCCATTAAAAAAGGACAGAATAAACAACATGGTGCCTTGATTAGCTTCCCAAAAGACTTCTCTTAACCGAAGGTGATAGATCTTGTTTTGTAGAATAAATAATTAGAAACTAGCTACTCTGATAAGAATGTGAAAGAACTCATTGGGTAGATCTAAGACACCTCTTCTTTTTGTTCGATCACAAAGATGAATTCAACTTCTCATGGAGAAAAATAGTTGGGTATCCCTAAACAGAGCCACATTTTTAGGTACCTGCATTAATTATGTCAATCATATTTATTGTAATAACAATATTTTAGATGTTATTAAAAATAGAGTTATTAGTAATACTAAGACACCATCTTCTATTAATATCATACAAGATACTGCCAAACAATCTTTCTCTACAAGTTATAATAACAACTACTTAAACTCCACTAAAGGTCATCTTAGGTTTAATACAAGCCCTAATTTGTCTAAGTTTTTTTAAGATAAACTAGGCCCAAAGTCTAGAATAATAAGAAAAAAGGGAGTTCTAACTCCAAACATAGGTTTCAATGAATATATTATATTTGAAATGACAAGGTATTTCAAACCATGATGCATTTATTATTTAAAATTAATGGTCAGCATTAAAAATACTCTAATGTTTTCCATTGATGAACAAAAGATTAAATTTTCAACTAATTTAGTTCGATCCTGTCACGTTGGATACACCTTTATTGGTTTATGTTAGAACAACCCAAATCATGATACTCTGTATTTTTCACTTTCATCATTGCATAATGTTAATGTTTTCATATTTCTATTCAATGTTTCACCTATGATTTTATGAATGATTACACACATCTATGTTTTTACCTTTATCTATGCCAAGAACAATTATCTGGTTATGAGGACTCTTTGGAATGACATATTTTTCGTGAGCTCTTGTATTCATTTTCCCTAGTTTGTTGTTAGAGATTATAATGATATTCTATCCTCAAGGTAAATACATGGTCTACTCCACTCAACTTTATCTATGAGGTAATTTAAGACTGTAATAGAAAAAACTGATTTAACTGAAATTTCTCTCCTCTGTGCCAAATATACATTGTACACGAGTCCTTATAATAGACTACTTGTGAGAAAACATGATAGATCCTTTACTAATGACCATGATTTAGATAAATGGGAAATTATTTCCTCTATCTCCCTTATGAAAATCAAATATGACTATCATCATATATTAGTCACCAACACTTAGAAAACTACAAAACCTCCTCTTCCCCACAGATTCATCATTGATTAGTTCTCGAATCTTGAATTTTGTAATCTCATTAATCATATTTGGTCCTTTATAACTCAATCCAACAATGAATTTTCTTTTACACTTAAATTAAAATTTCTCAAACAAAATATTATAAATTGGTGTTGTGTGAAAGCAAAGAAAATTGATTGCGACCTCCTATTTTTGTAGAATTAACTTCATAAAATTCAAAACAACAACACCCACCTATATTTTTCTTCAGTTCATAATCAAGAAATTAATATTATTATGAAACTCAATTCACATCACACTTTCAAGGAAAACATACATAAGAAAACATTCAAAATCAAATGGTTAATTGATGGTGATAGAAATGCCAAATTCTACAATTATTTGTAGAGAGTTTGGAAAGATTGCAGTCCTATTGCCTTTATCAAAGATGGAGATAACCTCTTGGATAACGAAGAGGACATTACTAATCATATAGTCACCTAAATTGATTCTTTATTCAATTTCCCTATAATTTGAAAGGATAAAATTCATGATATCATTCCAACCATTTAAACAATGTTTATAACACTTTCCTCATTGGTGTTCCCCTTGATCATGAAATTAGAAGAAATTTCTTCATCCTGAACCATGATAGTGCCCCGGGTCCTGATGGTTTTAATAATGGATTCTACCATAAATATTAGGATATTATCCATATAGATGTTTGAAAACATGTTAATAATTTCTTTTCTAGGGGATTCCTACCCCATCGGTTGAATGCCCAATTTCATGCATTGATTACCATGGTAGATAATGCCTCTAAAATTCTTCTCTTTAGACCCATAGATATTATAAACACTCTGTATAAAATGATCACCAAACTGATTGTGAATATACTTTCCACTATTATGGATTAAATTATCTCATGGAATCAATTTGGTTTTTTCAAGGAAAGATCCCTTTAGTACTGCATTTATCTCACCTCTGAATCCCCCAACATGTTTAAAAATAAGAATAGATGTGGTAACATCGCTATACAACATGAAATATAGAATGCCTTAGACATAATGTATTGGAATTTCATATTCAATGTTATTCATGGATTTGTATTCTACAATCTCCTCATCTCTAGAATAAAAACCCTTTTCAGCTCATCCAAATTTCCATCCAGATCAATTTCTCTATTAGAGGCTACTTAAATTTCACTAAAGGTGTTATACATGGTGATCCCCTATATGAAATCTTTTTTTCTGTCGTAGAGTACTATTTATGTTGTCTACTCACTAGTCTGGTTCACTAAAATAAACATAAAAATATTAATTCTTACAATAATGTGAATTCTCTCACTCACGTACTTTATGCAGATGACATCATTTTGTTTCTAAAGGGTGATATTAAAACCATCAGAACACTCAAATATACTCTCACTCATTATGAGGAGGTATCAGGTAAATTCATTGGATGGAATATATCCTATATCCATTTTGGGAAAAATATTCCGAATGGTAGAAAATATTCTATCATCAATGATCATGGAATTAAATAATAGAAATTTCTCTTAAAATATCTTGGGGTTCTTATTTTCTGGGGAAGACCCAAGGCATGATATTTTTCAAACATTGTTTGTCAAATTCATAATCATATTCCCATTTGGGAAAAGGAAAATCTCTTTCCATGGCAGGGAGAGTATTTCTTATCATGTCAGCCATTGTCTCCAAATTGTTCTACTCTACGATGGTATAATGATTCATGACTAGTCTTATTAAAAAAATGAAGGTTTACATCAAAAAAATTATTTGTATTGGAAGAATTTTTTGGGGAAACATATCACTATCCCTTAGGAAACTTTCTGTAATCCTTTGAACAAGGGTGGTGTTGGTATTAATAATTTAAATCTCTATAATGAGGCTCTTAAAGACAGACTCACTTTGAACCTGATTCCCAACAACTCACCCAATATTTCCTTCATCAAAAATAGGTTCATAGATATATTTAAAAGAGGTAACATGAATTTCATAAATTCTTCCATTTGTACCTCTATTAAAAATATTTAATCTGACATTCTGACCAATTCTAGATGGATGGTCACTAGAAACTCTTCCTTGAGATTCTGGTTGGTCAACTGGATAAGTTCTTTTCTTATTTCATTTATTTATCAAGACCTTACCCCTAAAAATATCAACAACAGTACCACCAATGTTTTTAATTCTCTTATTGATACTAGTCCTAAAAATATTGTTCAAATTATTAATAATTACTAATTTTCTATCTCGATGGATTCTCTAATTTAGGAACCTACTCATAATGGATTTCTATATTCAACGAATTTATACTACCATTCCTTCTATAACTTTGAAAATGACTTTATTTGGGTTATATTATTTGATAAGATTGGATTAGTGCTTCAAGACTCACTATTATTTTGTGTCTTGCATATAATATGGTTCACAATGATTTTTTTTTTGCAAATTCATGGGATCCATCTTTACTAAAAATTTCGTATTTGTAATCAACATATAGATTAAAATAACCATTTCATTCTATCTCATGCTACCACAACTGAACTATCGAACAATATTGTTTACATTTTTGATTGCCGATGGATGATTCGTAACACAATCAATGCACAGATAAAATGCTGTGTATATATGGATAACTCCCAAAAAATCAGAAATATATTTATTGATGGGGTTTTGGAGCATTTTTATGTAATCTGGGATAATAAAAAATGAAATTATTAACAATAATTACTCACATAACATTAATGCAGGTAGAATGTGTATTCTCATCACAATTTGTGAAGCTGTGTTAATTCAAAAAGGGTGTTGTGAAAAATCTATGGCATATTTTATGATTCTGAGACGTCTTCGGGTTCTTTCTATTTTCAGCCAGCCGAGACGACTGTTTGAGGATTTTTAGAGACCATTGCTTTTATTTTGGATTAAAATAAATGTGGAAGGAACCACTAAAAGAAAATCCAGGTCCTACAGGGTGTGTCTCCATCATTATAAATCATCTTGGTCATATCATTGGGTGATTTTTCTGGAGGTTGCATTATTTCAATCTATCTAGAAGCTGAAATGCTATGTGTGATACATGCCATTGCCTTTTCTATGCATGAGGGTTTGAAAACAATTTGGATTTGATGTTATACTACTAATGTAGTGTAGGCCATTTTGAATGGGGTGATTCATCTAGCTTGGTCGATTACAACACGCAGGATGAATTGTCACCATTCCTTCCAAGAGATCAATTTCATTACAACTCATTCTTACAATGAGGAGAATTTGGTTGTATATGGTTTTCCAATAAAGGGGTCATGCAAGACATAACCTACCTGGAGGATCTCCTAGACAACTTCCTTCCTCTACATATGAAATATTTCAATATGATCTAATCTTTTAGACTCTTGTAAGCTCTTATTTTTTTTATAAATTATGATTTGATCTTTTTTCCAAAGTGACAACTCCTTTAAAAAAATGTTAATTTAATTACTACTGAATTATGATTACAATAAATTTAATTCATAACGAGAATGTCAATGAATATAAAATTAATAAGAGAGAAATGATAATTATCATTTGATCAGATGTTTTGTATTTGTAAGAAACTCATTTCCATTAGTGAGATAATTTTGTTACCATAATATTAAAAAATTCGATGAAAGTGTTTATTTATTAACCCATTTAAAACGTGTAGATGAACTATATAGCATAAAATGGTTATGGTAGTGTTAAAATATGTTAATCCTATTCATGTTAATATAAAATAATTCCATCTCACTTTTAAAAAAAATAATCTATATAATTAACCTTTCGTAAAAATTCATGAATATTATTTTTAAACCATATAAAAATTCATGTATAACATAAAATTAATATAATACATTATTTTAGTAAATATAATGGACATTTTGACAACATTTTTGAAAAATAGGGGCATATAAAAAATCCTATACTTTATAGAAAAGAAAAATATGATCGGTTTTTTTTAAAATTTTATAGTTTGATTAATGTTCCAAATATAGAAAAATGGGGAGGAAAACATTGAAAATAAATAATTATCCAATTTATATGAAAAGATATGGTTTCTTAAGAGGGATAAATTAAAATATTCTGTTAATGAAAATAAGAGAAACCCTAAAAGATGAGATTGTAAAATAAATTTCAACCCCTTTTGTATCATTCAAATTGTAACCCATTGAATGAATAAAATTTATTTAAACTTTAATCATCATGAGTAAATATATATTCAAGTTAAATACATCAATAGTGTAATATATGCACCAAATAATAATATATAGGCGTGTAATAAAGAATATGTATGAATGGTGTCAAAACTGAGACAAAATACCTTACCTGAAGCTTCCACATTATTGAATTTTATTTAACCTAATGTATTGTTGTTTAAAACATGTTATTAATTAATACAATTGTCATATTCATATTTATAGTATAATGTATGATACACATATAAAATCTTATCACCATTTCATCAATAATATTTTATTATCAATATTGTTTTGTGTGTTTACTTCTTAGTATTGTCTGGTTTAATTCATCACAGATATTATATTTCAAGCACAAAGAGTGTAGTTTCAACAAAAAATAATAATATAAAGGATTTAAATATAAAATTTATTCATTAGATACATTCTTTTAATCATTCATGAAATCTAGACATTGAAAATGAATCGCATCTATTTGTGGGGATGGTAGGACGTACATACACATGAGAGAAACTACCATTTTTTAATGGGTGAAATAGAAAAGAAATAAATGATATTTTAAATTTATAGAATCAATATAATCTCATATATATCTTAGATATTTATTTATTCGATCATTATTAATATAAATTTTTGGAGGTGATATAAGAAATTTACATTTGTTCAAAAGGTTGTAATCCTCCATAAACATAACCGCTAGTTTTATTTCCTATTTTATATATAGCTATTTGGATAAATATTACTAAATAAACATAATAAAATCTATATATTTATATTTTAGGTACTGGTGTTATCATATTTTAATATTTATAATAGAATTGAACGTGAAAAAAATTAATTAAAATAATTATTTTGGTGTAGATTATTTTTTTTATCCTAGAGAAACCTCTATTGTATCTCTTGTTAACACCCCTAGGGGTTGTATTTGAGAAATAAAATGAAATCAACAACTCCTATAAAGATTTTGGGTATAGATTTTATGTAGTTTTGGTAAATCTAAATGGATCAATATGTGTTAATAATTGACTATAATGGGAGCCCTTTTATAATATAGTTGATTGAAACCCTTATAATTATGAATGTTTAAAAATATTATTATGTTCTTTAAATAGTTTATACCAAATGAATAATATTAAAATTTCAAAAGTAAAAGTTTAAAACAATAAAAAATATTTTTAGGCTAGTTTTTAGGTCATTTTAAATCTTTTCATTTTATATTAACCCAAAGGTAAACCTATTTTGACCATTATAATGGTAACCAAATTTTATTGTTTTTTACTATTCATTATGAAAATATAAGTTAACCTTATTAACTAATAATAATTTTCTTAATTAAAAACATTGATTTCATTAAATAAAAATCAATTAATATACTTTATAATGTTTAATTTAAAAATAATTGCACACATGTGATGAAAAATTATTCATTCATGAAATGCATTTTTTAAGAAGAAGATGGAATTACAATTACTACATGACTAATAAAAATAATTATTTGGATTTAAAATAAAAATTTTAGATATGTGACCAATAAATTTAATTTAACTCATTAACTAGTATATATTATTTTTTTAGATAATATTGGAATAAAATATTCCTTAAAAAAGGTTTTCTAAAAAATATCCCTTTTACCTCTAAATGATTTAATATTTATCTCAATCAAATAGATAATCAAAATATGGTTATTTAATAACATTTTAAAAATAATAATATATAAAATGTTTAATTTCGAAAAAATACATTTTAAATTATTCAAAGAATATTAATTCTAAGGTCACATTTTAGAAATTAATTTTTCGATTATTTTTGACGAGTATGTTAAAAATTGATATTCATCCTCTGAAAATTGAATTTTGGTTCCCTAAAATATGAAAAACTAAAATTTACAGTAATATTAAAATAAAAATATTCAATTAGTAATATTCATGTCAATGTTATTCCAATAAGTATCCCAATCGATCAATATTTGACATCTAGGTGAACACCCTTCAATCAATGGAATCAAATATAGGTCGTTGATATATGAAAATCATTTGAAGAAAAATAATGTTATACACTGATGTTGATGTAGACTGAAAAAGTTAGTGATGGATAATTTCAATATATAAAATTTAATATTCCTTATATTTTATATAAAAGGTAAACAATCAATCAGTAGGTGAAACATTTTTTTAGAATAATAGTAGTAACATACATTGAAATGCATGATGAAAATAACCATTATTTCGAAGAAACCCCTTTTATATAAAACTCAATGTATAATGGTTAAATCATTTACTTTATAAAAACTTGAAAACATGAATATAATATTAAAATATGATGGTAAATCAATTATTGTCAAAAAAATATAGAATAATTTTTTTATAGTTTTTATAAGAACCTCAATGTGAAACTATCACTAGTTTCATTTGAAAAGTAATATTAAAAATCTACGAGAAAGAAGAAATTAATATATATTAAAAGAATATATTTTAATTAATTTACAATATTTCAACCTTGAAAATTAAATAATGTTATTATAAATGCATCTTAGATTAGAGTATAATAAATATAAACATTATGCATAAAACCTTTTATTATTTTGAATCCAATTTATTAAAAACCAGCATCATAAATAATGAAATACAAAATTCAAAAGAATATAAATAATGATAAGTAATAAGATCGAATGAATTAGTGAATAGTTGATTTCCCAAAAATGATATTAAAATAATGATGAAAGCAAATTATGTAAATTGGTGAATAGTTTCATTCCTAAAAATATGATTCATTCTTACAAGTGTTATACTTTTATTTTGGAAATAATTTTATTAATGTTGTGATTATTAATGATGATAAGTAATTTACCAAGATAAAATGATTAAATAACATATAAAATATGTTAAATTAAGGATATATGAAATCATGAAATGTAAATTAATGTGTGAAATACTATGACCTAATGAATAAAATATGAAATTCTTTTAACACATGAAATGTTCAAATAGAAATCCTTCAATTTTATTATTTCAAATTAAAATTTAAATACCATAAATAATGAAATTATAATGATATAACATAATAAAGATTAATTATATAAAACAATATAAAAAAATTATTATTAATATGAAATATTTATCAACAGAATAAATTTATGAAAGAAACCCTTAATATTGTCTTGATAAGAACTATCGATGTGCCTAAATTCATGAATAATAAAATTATTATTAATTTATAATAACATAGTAATATTATTAAACTATATTTCATTTAATATAAACAATTTATAATCATATACTTTTTATTAGTTACTTTTTTTCCTTTTTTGTCTTGAATAATTAATTGGTGACTGCACATTTCAGCAATATTAGCTATTGAAGATGATATTTTTATCATAAGTAAAATACATAATATATATTTTTTCAAAACATAAATCATTCATTATTTTACTAGTAAATAATATTAATATTAGTATATATTTTACATATTATAAGTTTGATGAGTTTTATATAATCATTCATTTAGGTGGTCAAATAAACCAAAATAGAAACACATTAAAATATGATGGGTGAGTATGGTTAAGGAATTTTATATTATAATAATAACATAATAACAATGATATTAAATCATCATTTTTATGTTGATGATCTCTATATTCTATAGTTTGGATATAGATATATTGTTAAGATGAATAACCAAAAACATTACTTCATTAAGGTGGTATTCCACACAACACACAATTAACGATTTCATTTCCCAATGAGTGAGAGATAATGAAATTGGATTGTATATTTTTAAATGAATAATTATTATTAATTTATATATTTCACATAAATTTTTAAAATATATCATTATAACTTGTGAAGAGAGGCAGTAGTGAAATATAGATGGTGTCCCTTCATTGATGTTGTAGTCTGCACAAAACAAACAACATTATTTTTTTTTCTAAGCGGATGTGAAGGAATGAATAATGGTTGTTGCATTAATATAAAAGTAGATCAGTATACTAATGATAATTATGTAATTATTTTAATATAGTTATGGTATGTATGGATGATAATTGTTGAATTGAAATAGGTAATGTAGAATAAAAAATTATATCAAGATCTTGAATTCATATTAATGAAATTATTTGTATTCGAGGACAAGAGATAACTTTTAGTGACCAGGGGATTTAGAAGATAAAAGGTGATATTAAGTGATAATTTTTTCTAGGAAATTTAAAAGGGGATGTTTAGCATTGAAAGAGTGAAATTTATTCTATTTTCAAAGGTGAGGAAAACGTAACTTTTCTAAATACAATTTACTTTTCTTGATATCATCACACAATTAAAGGGTCGAAGATTCTAAAAGTTAAAAATAATATATTGTGGGGTGATATTTGGTATATAAATATTTTACATCAAATATCCAAACATGTTTTAAATATGTGGAAAATAATTTACTCTAATATTTTTGTATTTACCTTTATCTAGGGTAAATGTTTTTACCCCATTAATTTATTATTTATTAATCATATAAAAAAATTCCTCCCACAAAATTTGTGTTTTAAAAAACTAAAAGCAATTATATAAATAATTGAATAAAAAATATAAATAAGGGAAAATAATCTATTTATTTAAAAACATTTATACTTTGAAATACATTTATTTTTTGAAAAAAAAATATATTTTTTCAAAATATGTGTTCCTAAATATATTTACTATCGACCACCGATTTAATGTGAGTCTATATAATTACATTTTATAAGCATCATATTTGTGCGATTATTTAAATTAATTTTAATTAATTATTTATTTTAAAATAACACCACATTAATATAATAATTGTTATAAAATCAATCATTCACTATTATTATAGTCAACAATATTAGTCTTCATAATGACTTTTTTGTGATCAAAAAAATAAAATTCCTGATATCAAATAACTTAAACATGTAGATCCAAATATGAAAAATATTTTTTAGATATTGTGCCAACCGTCCCCTCCCCCCAATAAGTACCCATCCTAGGATGGCAATGAGATAAGGGATATGGTAAATACCTAAGTCCCAAGTCCAGTTAGACCTAGGTGGGAAAACTATCATAGAGTTTATACCATACATAAATAATGGAGTCAACACTTAATAAAAGAAACATATTTAATAGATAGATAAAATAGATTCACTAATAAACTCATAATCATATTGATAATAGAAAAAATGTTGCATACATGCCACATCATACATAAATAATAAAATGGAAAGGAAAATACAAGCCCTAAAATAGTTAACTCAATAGTGACAATAATTCTTGAATAAATCCTTCAAAAATATGAACTGGCAATATCCATCTCAATCTAAAAAAATTTCCTACTAACTAGAAAATTTTTTATATATACCAAGGGTAATAATAACATTATAATCTATAAAATCCTCCCTATATCCTCTTTTTCAAATCTAAAAGAATGAAATCTAAATACTAGTGAATATCATGAGAATCGAACACATCCAAAAAATAGATATACTATGTTCCCAGCCACACCAAGGCTATCTCTCACAAAATCACACAAACATGAGAGATTATATATTATAACAATAAATCAACATGGTTTCCTCACAACCGCTTCCCCTGGTTTGCTGCATTATCCCAAAGTCTTACATGTTAAACCATCTCTCTCCAAATAAATGCCAGCTTGAAGACACTAGGTCAATGTATCATAATAAGCATCTTGTGCATCACATCATTTCATCATCCCATATCACATTAAAATATAATAACCATGTATTTTTTTTCATTCCACCAAAACATGTAAGGAGTGTATCATACATTGGGTATTATGCCTCAAGTCGTCACAACCCGTATACTGAGTAAGGAACCTCAATCCATCACAACCTATACATGTCATTACCATAATAATAAAATATATAGTACATCTAGAGATATATGTGGGTGAAATAACCAAAATTCATTACCAAACACAACAATAATGTATAAGAAGTTACATATTATGTATACTATCATAAAATAATAGAATTTTAAAGGAGAGAGTCGAGAGGGGGCAGCCATCCTTCCATCCTCACCCCCAAAATGCTGAGAAAACTCTGTCCCACTATCCATTATGTGTCCTTTTCCTTACTGAAATTGGTCGAGTATCATATGAAATCATATAATGTACATGATATAGTACATATCACAACCACAAAATTGGTATAACAAAGACCTAGGTTCAACTATTGATATTTTCACTCGGACACCCATATTCTACTACTAGGTACTAAACATCTTATATGTACAAAATTATTTTGATATCTAAATTATATTCATTTTTTAACATTTAATTTCAAGTTAATTAATTCATTACCCATCAATTAACATTATTTAAACTATATTTCATTCATTATCCAAGTGATTTCCATGTTATATAGGCATAATCCAACCATTTTCCTAATTCTCGGGATTTTTTTATTCATGTAAGAACTAACCCCAAGGGTTATGAATTTATTAATCCATATTACAATTACCTACTTACCGGTACTCTAGAAATACAACCTAAGATACCCTCAATAGAATAATCAAATAACATCGAGCTACCTCCAGCTGCGGGGAAAGGAATTTAGATATAACAAGCATCCTGGACATATGTCTAGTAAATCGGTTCAATAAAAATGGAATCCAACTTATGTACAACAATAGGAAATCCCATATTAAACCAATTATATCATCTACCTTATCATCATCGTCAATAATATGTATATCACCATTCATCTCTCAAACGCATGAGTCAACTGTATCAATTACCTTAGGGCCCCACCCATATATCAGCAACCATCTCTGGCTCACATCACATCACATATGAAGAATCACATCCATGATACATTGAAGTAAGAGTCAAAGAGCTATTAGACATTTAAAATCAGAACTAAAACAATACATTCAGAATTTACATGTAAATAGGATCTCAAGGCTCCAAAAATACAGAATCTTGTGTTTATAAACATTTATATATCATTTGAAGAAGAATTTATTTTCATCCAAATATTGGGTTTTATCACATATTGAATTAAACGATTCATTATTCATAGGTTCCATCTATGGAAAAAAATACATCAACTATAACAAGCTATAAAACTAATTAAACCAACTTCATATCATTTTCTAGGTGTAATATGATTTAAAACAATTCTTATTTATGTTTCAATAATATATAATATTTTTAAAAAGTATTACATATCCATGTAATTTATCCAATTCTATTAAAAAATTTAATAATAAATTCAATTAAAAAAAATTTTCTTCAAATTAAATATCATTAAATTATTTGAAACCCATTATTTTATAGACATACCTCTTCTTTAATTCATTTTTGAAATAATAAAACATGATTGTATTTATGTTCATTCTACAAATTCATCAAATTCATCATTAAATATATAAAATAAAGAAGTTATATACAAAGAATAGTATAGAAGTCACACAATCTTTAGAAAATAATAAGAATACCATTATCATCATGGAACTAAAATAGTTTTCATTTCTAAACATAATGAATAACATTATTTAATTTATTAAAATATTTATTGTGTAAATTAAAAACCCATACAAATGCATAAACCATATGCAATTTTTTGATTACATTATATAATAATGAGAGGAAATTAATACACTACATCAATGTTCCAACATTATTGAAATAAATAAATAACATTATAGATCCCTAATGGGCTTTACCATGAGGAAATTTAGATCTCTCAAGGATTTAATTCCATGAATGGGTTAAAAACTAAAAAAAACGTCTACTAGAATGATGGGATCATCCTCCATAACATGGAATGAAATAAAAGTAGAAAAAAAGATCAAACTGAGAGAAACTGCTAGAAAAGATGAATAACCTACCTTGGATCACCAAAAAAATTGAACTCTAGAATCCATAGATTGATTGCTATTGAAAATGGGCTTCAAACACATTGAAAGTAACCCTTGGGAACCTAGGGTTTGAGATGAAGGAGTGGGAGAAACCAGATTCATTTTCATTGATTTTATTTATAGGAATATATATTTTTATATTAATATGAAAAATCCCCTAAGACCATGACACTGACCACCTAGGTTATATCATAGTTGAAGGAGAACACACCATAACTACTCGTAAAAACTCATGTTTCGGATCTACAACTACCGCCATAGAAAACCTCATATTTCCCCTTGGGGATGAACTTTTGTGTTGAATATAGACCATGATGAGGCCTCAAACCATTTAGTAGAAGCCTCAATTACGATTATGGTGTAACCCCCATGCCCCATATATAAATAGTTTATACTAGGGAATATATTATTCCAAAACAAACCACCATGACCTATATAGTCCAAAAAATAAGTAGCCATGATTTTCCCCTTTAAAGACTCCATACACATTATCTAGGAGACCCCTATATTGGAGCTCATCTTATGGGATATCCCAGAACCCCATGTCGTGGCATAACCTATAATTCTTGTGGCACCCCCCCCCCCTATTTACCAATCAAACTCTTTAGAACATACTCCATGTTCTAAAAATTCCCAAATCACACTAAATCAATGTATACTATATTCTTGTCCGTTACATTAGATTGATCTCTAATCACTCTTATCCTCAATAATTAAAAACTATCTTTGGGGAGAAATAAATAAAAAATATACTTTATTACATTAAAATATGATACATGGAATTTTAATCTCATGTACCAGATATTTTAGTAGTACTTGTAAATAATGTTTATACTTGATTTTATTTTTATATTTTAATATAAAAAATATAATATTTTTTTTATAAAATATCATTATCCACTCTATAATATCATTTCATATCAATCTTAGAACACATCCATTATTCTTGGGATGTTAACGAAAATAAGGGTGAGATCAAATGATAAATAAGTTCCACAAATAGAGGAAGATATGATAAGTAAATAAATAATCATCAATATGGTAATGTAAATATCTGAATACACAATCCATTTTATAAATATATTGACTATCATGATTACATAATAAATAATAAATATGGAAAGGTAAATTATTAAACACAAATCACATTTAAACAAAATTTACATTAACAATATATAATGAATAATAAATATGAAAGGTAAATAATCTAGTAAATATTTCATTAAAATAAAATGAATCTATTATATAGATAATGAATAATCAATATGAAAAGGTATATAACTGAAGACACTTCCCATTTAAATAACATAACAATAATGAATAGATAAGGCATGGCAAATATGAAAATTTAAATAACTAAAAAAATCCCATTTAATAAATAACATAGAAAAAAATGCTTCCAAATATTATATCATTATATAAATAACATTGATAATAATAACATAATTTTATGTGAAGGAAATGATTAGTTCTTGGGCATCATGATCTAAGGCATGATGGTACCTCTACTGTCATGACCATTAACAAGACATTGTAAATATATTCATATAATCTATTTAATTATAGCATACTTAATCACCTCATGAAACTATCAGTACATCGAGGGGTTATAGAATTCCATTTCCCACCCATCACTGCATTTCAAAAGAATTCCTAGTATATCAAATAATCAATTTATTTGATTAATAGAGTTATTTATCATCAAATATTTGTATTGTATAGATAATAAATATTAATAAATATTTCCATGAATAATAAAATAAAGGTCAATATACAACACAATCTAGAGAATTTTTAAATAGTTTAATAATTAAACATATCTATGATAAATAATATATAAATTCAGTTTGAATTTATTTTATAATGTTAAATTAATATGATTATTTCATGGGGATGTCAATGACTAAAAATTAAAACATGAAAGTTAATTTAAAGACATTAATTTGTTAAATTTATAATAAACCATGCATATAAATATTAAAAATGGTTTCAATACAAAATATCCCCATTTGAGTATATATAAAATAAATGGTTGCTTTCATTGATAAATAGATATTTGATATACTTATTTTTAAAAACATTTTCAAAGTAATTTTCTTATTCAATTTTACAAAAATATATATTTTTAAAACTAAAAAATAATAACATATTTTTATGATATATTCAATAGAAAATATCCTTCTAAATAATAAATTTACACTTTAAACATTTAGTGGTCATATCTGCTAAAGGGAAGGGGTCTGATATGAAAAAGAAGGATTTGGTTAATATTAATCAGCACTCTGAAAATCAAGAGCTGTCAGTCCTCATTGCTTCCCAGCCTGCTCCCACAGGTGCCAACATTACCACTCCTAATTTGGTGGAGGTGCAAGGAAAACAAATTGAGTCACGTGACTCATCCAAGGAGCTGGATGACCTCTCTGAGCATTGTGAATCCTTACAGGAGGATGATGATAAGACTAATCATCTTGAGGAAACATACTTCAAATTGCGCTCAAGGAAGGGGAAAAGGCCGATGGTGGATGCCGATGGGTTTATCGCACCGAATCACAAAAAAAATAGGAAGTGGAGGGACTAATCTACTCTTGAGAGAACAATAGTTACCAGGACTTTCGACCCCTCTAAAAAGGAAAACATTGAGCCTCCAAAGCTAGTAATTGTTGTTGAACCTGCTACAACTCTTGAAGTTGAAGAGGAGGAACATGATTTAAATAATGATCATGTGTACAGAGAGGCCTACCAGATAGAGGATACCGATGTATTGAGTGAAGAAGTTGATGCCTGTATAGATGAACAAGATGAAAATACATTCAGGAAATACACCAATGGTGATATTTCAGCTGATACTTACCTTCAAATTCAGAAATGAATGTACATCAGGATGATAGATGAATACAAGATGAATCCTGATTTCAAAATTAGAGACATCCCTTGGGAATGTCTTTTACTGCTCATTTGATCCTGTTTACTCAAGGAATTTTTTCAATTCTGAAATGTGAAAATGTATTTTGAGGGGCTGTGCTGATAAAGATTTTTCTAATTTATGCTGCTTAATCTTGTGGAAGTGTGCCTGTCAAAGCTATTTTTTCCCTCCCCAAGCCAACAAACATGGGGTGAAAGTGACAAAATCTTGCATCAAATTCAAAAGATAATGGATATCAAGATGTTTTGGTTGCTATGACATTAACAATGTAAGAACAAATGGAAAAGTCTTGGAGCTTTCTATGTGGTTGTGGTTCTCTCAATGGGCAGCCTAATGCCCCCTTATAGAGGAAGTCTTTTCTAACAAGTGGTCTATAAATAAGAAAAGTTTAGTCTGGAAGCGCTTGGATGTTGAAATGGAGTCTCAAATGGAAGAATCAAAGCTGTTATTCACATACTGAAGACCTGAATTTTTTTCTCTAGCCACAAAATCTCTGGCTCCGGCCAAGAAGGTGAAGTTCACTTCTCCTCAGAAGACTGATGTCAAGACGGTGGTGCACACTAGATGAAGATTTGGATGACAGCGATGATGAGGATGATCTGAAGATGGGTGATGCCGATGATGGTTCTGAAGATGATGATGAGGACGACTCTTAGGAGGAAGTCTCAGATGACAATGATGATGCACTATAGAAAGTGGAAGCAGGCAAGAGGGCCCTATGGTAGTCTTTTTTTCTTTCTCATTTACTTGTTTTTTGTTTGATTCCCCACTAGTGTAATTTCTTTACACCTCGAGTCTGTACTGCATACATCCTGTTTTTAAAAAATTCATTTGGGTGGCATGAACTGGGAAACCAGTTTATGTCATCAATCATTAAAAAAAATAATTTAGTCGTCATGATGATGGTAAATTACGTAAATTCTACACACAATAAAAAAACGATTCCATTAACATTTTTTTTGTATAAGAAGAACATGCATTGTTTATAAAAAACTTGAATATACCTTTATAAAATAAATTAAATTAAAATAATGGGTAAAAATTTATTTAATAAATCATTTGTTTAATTTTAAAAACAATTTTGAAAATATTTTTAGAAAATTTTATTTAAAAAAATGATAGTCAACCAAAGAGTGAAATAATGTAAAATATTAGTAACAAAATCAAACAAATCATAAGTACCAAAGAGTGGAAATTAATACTATTACATGGAAAATTAATGAATAACTATAGTAGAAGAAAATTCAATATTTATATTATACAATTATAAAATAATTTCTTTTAATGAATATTAATGCACAAACAATCCTGATTAAAATGAGTTAATGAAATAAACCCTAAAAAGATCACAACATTGATGTGGGAATTAATAAATTATTTCATTAAGTGTGTAAGATATAAATCCATATAATAATGGTATAAAAAAATAATATATTGTTATTTAAATCTACACATATTCATATAATATCAAATATAAATAAGAATTAAAATAACACAATGAGAAAAACTAAGTTATGAAATTCTATACCACTTTTAAATTTTCACGTAAAATCCCCATGTATGAAATAATTAATATTGAAACTTAAAATACCATGAATTATTAATTAATGATTATATTAAATGTCATTTTTTATGTATATAAATCATATAAAATATATTAGGTTCATAACATTATATTTTTCCCAAATAAAGGGAAATTGAGATGAAGTCCCATACAATATACTTCCCTTAGGTTGAATATGATTTTACTACCTGTATAATTGATTTAGGAATTTTATTAATTTATAAAAAAACATATTAATATTTATAATATTCTATTTGTTCCTATTACAATATTTTAGCACATGTTTATTAAAAAGAATCTATTATTACAATTTTATCGAGTTACAACAACTTTTTTTTATCATGCATGTTTTAATGTGTAAGTTATGGTTCAATATACAATTATATAGTTATAACTTTTACAGAATTATATTAATGTTATAAATATAATTATTTATCATTATAAACAATTGTATAATCATTATTGAAATTTTTACATTGAGAATCTATGACATCGCTTTATTGAGATGGTAGGCAATACATATGCACAACTGATGTTATCATTTCCCTAATGGCTGAAAGGGTAATGTATTATGTGATATATTAATTTTACCAACTAATTATAATATTATATATATCAAATATATTCATAAATTAAATACATATCACAATATATTTTATGATTATGTGAAAAACAAATAACATTACTTCGTGAGGCGGTAGCCTACTGTACAAACAAGCGACGTTATCATATTTTAAATAGAATATAATATAAGGAGTTATATGAAAAATAATAACTCCATAAGTATAATAATATCTCAAATATCTTATATATCTGTTATATCAATCATTATATCCATACTTGAGAGGTTGTGATGGAAACAATTACAAGGTTTCACAAGGTGGTAGTTTGTCAAGGACTTAATCTACTATTTTGATTCCCATTTGATGAAGTCAGAGACGGATACAGGTCATGAAATTGACATAATAAAATTAAATTATTATTAATATACTGTGATTATTATATAATAAATTTTTTAATATATTTTAATGATGTGGATGAAGAAACAAAAAAAATTGATTGTTTTAAGAATGTCACATCTTCTTTATAAAACATCATTATGATTTCATTAAAAGCCTTCATATAATAGATTTCAGATCAAACAAATGGATATATGATGTTAGGAGGTGCTTAAGGATTTAATTTATTTAGGTCATGGATGATAAAAATGGATATTTAGTTGTGTGTAGAGGAGGAGAAATGGATGAATTTTAAAAGTGGAGGAGAGGAAAAAAATGGCACTTTTGAAACGAAAAAATTACAACCATGTTTTTTCATGGCAAAATAAATTAAAACAGTCCATTAAAACCATAATAGGTGATTAAGTAATAATATGACCTTCCAATGGGGGTTGAACTAGATGTAGGTCATTTTTAACCATTATCTTTTTTGTTTAATCCTCAGGTAAATATGTTTTTACCTTAACCGTAGTTTTCAATTTTTGTTGATTCGATTATTTGTAATGGTAAAAAATAATGTTTACCTAATTAGATAAAATAAATTATTCTAAATCTGAATATTTATTCCATTTTTGAACTTCCCTTCACATATATGGAAGAATCCATTTTAAAATTATACCCATTGATGTGATGAAAAAGAGGGTTTTCAAAGGGAAATTTTTCCTAAGTATAAATGATTTTGATATCAAAATTCATAATAAAATTGACTAAATATACCCAAAGTAGTAATAATTTAATATAATTTAACTAATTATATGTTAAAATAAATATATCATTTAATTTAATATTTTAAATTATTCAATCAAAAATACATTTCTTCAAGAAAAATAAGTATTTCTCACTATTTATCAAAAAATGAATGTTTTTTGGAAAAATCTCAAAAATTTACCAGAAGATAATTTTTATCTGGTAATTTAAAAAATGTTGTCCATTTTTTAAATTAAATTTCCTAATATTTGATAAAATTTATTTTTAGTTATCCATTCATTGTTGAACTAAAATGTTTTTCCAAAAAATAAATTTTTTCCTGAAAAATATTACTTTTTATTTTATATGGTAATTATTTTATTTTTAAAAAATTGATAACCATAATTTTAATTATTTAGTTTCTACTAATAATATTAAAAAATTTAATAGATATTTCATAATATTATATTATATTTATGTTTATTTAGGTTTTATGTTTTTTGTTGCAGAAGTAATTAAAGTGATTAAGATTAAAGAATTATATTATGTGGGTTGTTTAATCTCTATCTTACCTATCACATATGCAATCAAATAGTATGTTATTATTTTAAAATATTTATGGTGTTATATTCTACACAACTTAAATATTTTTTATACTCATTATTTAAACTTCATCATTGTAATAAATTATTTGGAATTTGGAAATACCGTTTTTTAAAAACTAAATTTATAAAAGGGTTTATATAACATCTTTAAGATAAGAGATAAATGGAAATATAGAGGTCATCAGGATTAACACACAATAAGACTACCAATAGGATAACATTAGTTTAATGTTAATATATCGAAATGGAATTAAATAATAAATAATTATAGAGAGTGATAAATATCATTGATCATATGAATGTGAGTGAACAAGTGAAAGTTGAAGACCTCAAAATCATTAATCTGTGCTAATTTTAATGACCATTTGATTCATTAGATAGTATTGTAATAATAAACCAACATTGTTTCAATGTCCTTTTTCTAATGTTTAGTTATTATTATACTATATTTAAATATAAATAAATATACTCACATGATATAATTCTATTGTAGAAGTAGAATTTCATATTGGTTGTGCATGGAAAAATTTTCAATTCATCACTTCCTCTATGAATTGAATAACCAAAAATGAATTTTATATCAATGAAGATCTAAAATTCCATATTTAAGGAGTATATGATCCATTAATGAGTGAAATGTATTCCCTTATTCCTCTAACTATTTCCCCAAACCTAAATGGTTGGTACATGTTGTCCAATAAGATAAATTGTTCTCTAAACCTCAAAAGTAACACCTTTAGTTCAAAATTTTTATTTATTCAAAAAATCACCTAAGTAAAAATTTACATATTATCCAAATCATCGCATAGTCCTTTGGTATGTGTTAATATATTATCAAAATTCGTTTTTGGGTTCAACACTTGTGACCTTATTGAATGCGATGGGTTGTCAACCGACATATGTGTTATACGTTTTTAAGACTATATCAATATAATTGCAATAACATTCCAAAATTGTGATTAATAATGAGTAATAAAACATCAAAGATAAATAAATCTTAAAAGTTACCAATACCTTTATTATTATTTCCATAAAAAGTAAATTCATTCTTCCTCAAATGAATTTTTCACTAAAACAAATACTAAACTATTGTGTTTTATTTCCATAAATGTTTCCCAAAACATAAATGATCTTGGAAGAATCCTATCATTTAAACACAAAAATAAATTTTTAATATTATGATATTATGATCAGTCTTAAACTCATAAAACCATGATGGTATCAAAAAATATTAAGTTATTTATTCCATATATTATTCTAAAATTTAAACATTCCATAGATATTTCCGGACTCTTATAACCATAATACCATTAGTAATAAGACTTTTATAATATAACTCTAGAATCCAAATAATTAATTAAACCTATTTTTTCAACATATATATGTTTTTGGTCTATGATTTAACAATTAATATAATGCATAAACATGGATAATTCATAGGTTCCCCAAATATAGGAAAACTAACTATAAATGGATTTCAAGGATGAAATTTATTTCCTTTGACAGTAATATTTATTTTCCTTTATATATTCATTACATTGAGCCCTTATTTTCCACAACTAAAACATTTTATTCTTCGTTTGAGACACATTAATGGGTGTCACTTTCCATTTTTATGAAATTAAGGAATTAGAGAATTCATTCCCCCATGGTGTCTAACACTCAATCTCATAGAAAACACCATATTTCCATTATTTGGCGAGTTTGAGAGATTTTATGATATATATTGTTTATCATATATCATGAATATTTATTTTTAATTCTCACAACTACATTTAATATTTTCATCATACAATTTTGATTCTCATAATCACTAAAGTTTCCTTTATATTTAACGTTCACATGATTCTTTTAGGCTCCAAATACCAACCAAAACAAAAAAATTATGTGTTATAAATAAAAAAAATAGTTGGAAAAGCATATAATCATTTATATAATGTCTTAATGAAGAATCATTAATTCCTATATAAGGCACCTAATGTTTATCCGAGGTCATTCAACATCATCATCTATTCAAATCCATAATAATTTATTGTAAATGCAATGCTAATTATCAAAATCATATTGTATGTGATTGTTAAACCAGGTGCATGGTAATCCCATAATCGTGTACTGTGTAAATATTGAGTAAAGAATAATAATCATTTTCAATGTTAATACCCCTAGGTATATATATTCTAGAACAAAAATTTCTATTCATATCCATACAAGGATGTATTTCGTGGAAAACAACATAATATCCACCTTAAAATAACATTTTGATTTCTTTAAATACTCATCATTTAAGTCTAACATAGATTTATTTTCCCTAATCTATGTTTTCCAAAATCCTTTTACAAATAATATTAATAACAATTTTTTATAAGAAATATAACAACCCCAAATCTAGTAACCTGTGGATGATATCAACTTTATTTAAATAACATTAGATTTTAGGAATTTCATCCTGACTAACCAAATAGTTTATTATTTTTTGAAGACTCTTGGCATACATGATTCCCATTTACATTGAAATATATAAATTAAAATATTTTTTTCCAGAATATAATATTTTTTCTTGAATATCCTTGAATATCATTTATATTATAATTCCCAGAATTTTGGAAAGGGAAAAAATGAAGTGTCAGATCCATCTCTTAATAAGAGTTCCATAATGAAAAATATAACATAAGTAATTGTTCAATCAACAATATTGAATGGTAAATTTCCAAAAACACATGTTATTTAATAAAAAACTTGACTATCATTATTAAATAAGAATAATTAAAATGGAATGGTAATTAATAGAACACACATGGAATTTAATTTATTTTCCATCATCAATATATAAGGAATAATAAATATGCCATGATAAATAACTAAAAAACATTTCAATTAAATAATTTATCAATCATGAATAGATTAGGAAGAATAAGTTTTTAAAGGACAATAATGGTACAAAAATTACATATAAATCACATGACTATGATGAATATAAAAGTAAAAAATCAATTTAGAAAAGTACAAAATTAAAAATACATTTCATTTAATCAATTACTGAGAATCAAATTAATCTAGAGATGATATCAGTAATAAAATATCCTAGATAAAAAATAACTAAATTCTAAATGAGTAAAATTACCAATTTTTGGACATTATTATCTATGACATCATGATACCTCTATAGTCAACTAATTTTCCATGGTAGTTTAAAAAAATGGGTAAAATCCTATTTATTACTATATTATTAATTCACGTCATGAGAATATGTATTAAATGAGTCGATATAGAATTCTAGGACTCACACATCACTGCATGTCCAAATAATTCTTTATATATTGAATGCGAAATTTAATTCTGTAATGATGTTACTTATCATCAAATATCCATATTGAGTAAAGGATATAGATATCTCAATATTTCATTAGACCATAAAATAACATTTAATAGGGAAAATCATATGTATAAATGATATATAGATTAATACATAAATATACCAATGATAAATAATATGAATATTTAGAGAAAATATAATTCTAAATGATCATATAAAAGGTAAAATCTCACAGAATGGTTAGTGAATAAAAAAATTATCCTGATAGTGAAAGCCAATATATTACATTGGTAAAAAATGATCTTAAACCATCCATAGTAAAAATAAGGATTGTATGAATACAACATATCACTAGTTAATTATACGAAAAATAAATGGGTTTTTGTTGATGAATATAAGTTCCATATAAATATCATTAAAACAATATTGAGGAAAAAACCAATCACTTTGAAAATATTTTTTTCATATTAAATGTTACCAATATATTTTGACAATAATTTTATTTGAAAATATTATTTGAAACATATAAAAAAATCATTAAAACATTTATTAGTCATTACAACAGGAAATTATATACATGTCATAAACGTTAAAAAAATGATTAGTTTCACATTTTTAGAAAATCCAAACTAAGCTTTCTTGGAAGACAACATGATGATTCCATTTAAAAAATATTAAAAATGAAATCATAAGTAAAAATTTCATGAATAAATTATTCATTGAGTGTAAAAACATGTTTTTAGTTTTTTCTAGAAAACATGGTTTTAGAATAAAAATTATATTCAACTATAAAAGGAAATTAAGTCATATTTTATTAAACAAACATTTTATAAATCATTTTGAGTGACTATAAATAGAATATGGTACTATTATATGAAAAATATCCTGAATGACTATTGTAAAATAAAATTAAATTGGTTTATTATACAATTTAAAAATAACTTCCATTAAAGGAAATTCAAGCATTAAAAATATCATTTCAAAGTAGATTTTGAAATAAACCCTTAAAAAGATTATAACAATGAATTGAGAATTAACCAGTAATAGATTATGTTTATAAATTTTAAATCCAAAAAAATGGACATTCAATATAAAATAATCAAAATTCAGTACAGATATAATCATAGAATATAAATTAAAATTTAGAAGTTATATAACCTAACGAAAAATGATTTTGTGATGAAATTCATTACCACATGGTCATTGTCAAGTCAAATACCCTTTGATGAAATAATTTAGATTGAAACATAAAATATCATTAAATATTAATTAATAATGATATTAAATGTCATGTGGAATTATATAATATATATAAATGAAATCAATTCTATAACATTACAATATGACTCAATGAAGGGAAATTGAGATACAGTCCCTTACCTTATGCTTCCTTTTTGGCAGAATGTTATTTAACTTACTATATAATGGTTTTAATAATGTTATTAATTTATACATGAACCATATTTATATTTATAATATCATATAAGATCAAATTAAAACATTTTACCCCTCATTTGTTAAAAATCATTCATTATTGATATTGAATCTAGGGATAACTTCCTTGTTTTCTCATGTATGTTTTAACTTGAATGTTGTGGTTGTTGAAAATATTAAATAGTTAAATCGTCTATATAATTATATTAATTTTATAAAAACTATTACTGTTAATTATATAATTTTTATCGTCTCTTATAAAATTTGAACATGGATAATGGATCACATCACTTAATGGTGATGATATACTACATATATACCCGAGAAACACTAACATTTCATTAATTGGTGTAAGGGTAATAAATTATTAAATATATTATAATAATATATTCAATTTCATGTTATATATATCACACATATTCAATAATGTTTTCATTATTACAATTCATGTAAAGAATAATTGAAAAACGAATCACATAACTTTGCTTGGCGGTGGTCTTCCAAACACACTAGCAATGTTCTCTTATTTTAAATAGTGAGTAAATTAGAGGTGTACATCTGATATTATAATACTATTTGTATAAAAATATTATAAATATCATATATATGTGATAAATGCATCATAATAACCACAATTTAAAGGTGGTGAAGGAAAAAAAATTACATCAATATGTGAGGCGGTAGTCCTCCTTACACACGATCAACCATTTCATTTCCAATTTTATTTAATATGAGATGGATATAGGTCATTACCTTAACATTGTAACATATCAATATATTAAAGTTACTAAGTTTATTATGTAATCATGTTTTTAAAATAATTTAATGTGGTGTAAGAAAAAAAATAAAAACACATATTTAATAATGACTATATATTATTTAGAAAAAATTTCTGATTTTCCCTGAAATACATCATATTTTTTATTTAAAATTAAAACATGGAATCGAATATATTAGTAGGGTTTTATGGATGTCATTTGGGAATGCATATTCTTACCTATTGGCTTTGGATGTGTGAAGTGTAGATGAAATGGGGCAACCTTTTTTATGTTACGGATATGGAAAACATGAAATTTTTTAGAAGAATAAATTGTAATAATATTTTAATCACGATAAAATACTATAAAATAGGTAATTATAAAGAATAATAGGTGATAATGTCTAAATATTTCCATAAAATGGTTTATGGAGAATTTTTATGGCATGTTAACTCTCATCTTCTTAGTTTAACCCATTAGTAAACTTATTTTTAAATGAACTATGAGAATTTTTTTTCACTAATTTACAATTCATAATAGTAAAAAAATAAGTTGAACTTATTATAAAATATAAATTATTATGATTTAAATATGGAATATATTTTTATGAATACCATCCAAATATGTGGCACAATCCAACTTAACATTATACCTATAACATGATAAAAACAGGGTTTTCAAAATAAAATTCTCATAAGTATAAAATGGTTTAATATAAAAGTCCAATAAAAAATTGATTAAAATTTAACAAATTAGTTAAAATTAAATATAATTGAACTTATATTTCATTAAACCCAATTTAAAAAATAATATATCCTTGTAATTCACTTTTCATCAAAAAATGAATCACTTTATAAACATATTGGAAATTCATCATAAGATAATTTTGATATTAAAATTTTAACAAATATTGTAATGTTCAAAAATAGCTTTTCTAAAGGTGGTAATAAGTGATTTTAAATTATATGTGAATAGAGAAACTAAAACATTTTTTACAAAAACATTGTGTTTCATAAAAAAATATTTTTCTTTTAAATGATTATTATGATATTTATAATAAACAAAGAACAATAATTTTCATAATTTCATTAGTAAAATCAATGCAAAATAATTTAATATCTAGGTTATAATGGTATATTATATTACATTTCATTTAGACATTGTGTTTCAAGCATCACGAGATATCAAATAGATTATATTTAATGAAATATATTTTATTGATTGTTTCAGCTCGATGTTACATATTGCATATCAAATCGAATATAATGTCATTATTTTAAAATATATGGGTGTTATAGAATGAAAAAAAATTCTTCGGATACCTCTCAAGGATCTCTTTTTTAGGGGAGTGCAAACACCTCACATAGATGAATAAATAACATACCCTTGTATCAACATTAACAAGGTCAAATATACTTCTATAGGGGAGATTCCTATAAAATGAGAGTAATAACATAATAACTAATAAAGGGAAACCATCTTATAAAAAAATTGATAAATTTAGAGAAAACTTGTTGCATTAAATAAATTGGTAAATAAAAAAATATCTATGGATACTGAGTTCTTATCTGAGACTCATATTTCAATTCACTCTTCTATATGACCCAATGTCACAATATGACACAAACTAAGGGAATATAATGATATTGAAACTCATTCTCATTGGTGTCTTAAATCTCTATAGGACACTCCTCAGAGTTCACATAATCATTAGCACCAGTGTCACCCAAATTAATGATTTCACATTTATCCGAAATTTAAGAATGAATATGAGACACATTGATGATTTCAATATCATGAACATCGAAATGGTATATAAAATCTGATACAACTTTAATGAAACATTGGAAAACCACTTTAATGGCCCAAAAAACTGGAAATAAATATAAATCCCATGACCATATATTCTCTTCCATATATGTAAAGTCACCTATAGGAATACATGATCGCAAAATACAAGAACTTGAAGTCTCCTCCTACAATCAACATAATACTTATAATTGTCCTGTGGGATTTTCATCCTTTCAATAACTACTAGAACCATCTATATTATGTTATGACTAAGATCCAACCTAGGAATTTATAACTATATAGTCCTAGTATTGAATAATGAATAATGGAATGTGATATTGTATAAGGATTCAAATTATGCCACACTAATGATGGAGTGCCATATATTATTATTTGAAAAATCATCCAAGGGAAATTGCCTTAACCTGAACCATCAAAATGATTTATAGAAAATTGATAAATGTCTTCAATAGTATAGACAGACACTCTATTTGACTGTCTATCTATGAATAAGAATCAGTTCTATGTAGTTACTGATATCCAAAATCATGTTGGTGAACTCTCCACTTCCTCTATGTAAATCCAGGATCATAGTCATATATGATAGACTAAGAATTATGTGGAGTTTCAATAACTTTTATAGATAATACATTAAAAAAACTTCCATTGAGATTGACTCCATAATCAATATAATGTATATTGATGTCATGAAATGATCCACTTTCATGAATATAGAATCTATGCATCCATGTTCTCTAGGAAAACATCTAACAAAGCACATACATATTTCCTTCCCATCCCATCAATGAAAATCTAATGACCAAAGAAAATAACTGACAACATTGATCTCAACAATAACCTTACTCTTTTAAAGACATCATGGAATGAACTATGTAACCACAGACTTCAACCCAATCCATTAAAACTAACATCTCAAGGCTTGGTACATCTTTATCATGCTCATATGAACCACCATGGAAGAATTATGGATCTCAGGGAGAACCATATCATGTATCACCAAATGGAATCATGATTCCCCTATAAGAACAAATTTCGATTTGCATCATCAGACCAAATGTTAGTGGAATCATAAAAAACAACTCATCCTCTCTATAGAACTGTGTTATAATCCACTAGCTAGGGATCCTCCCCATGTAGCACCAAATATGACTACACATTATTTTTGTAAATGAAAACATATTACACTATCCTCAAACATATAATGGATGATGGAATGTGATATAAAAGAGTGTGTCACTCCTAAATCAAAGAAGGCACAAACCCATGTAAAAAAAGACAATGGGTTTTTTTAAATAAAATCTGGCTCTCCTAACATTGGCAACCCCAAATAACAAGGTTAATAACAACCTAGTATACAACCTCTATGACCTTAATAATGACCACCTCAATAAAGTATATCCACTCTATTAGAATAAGAACATATTAGGGATATCCACATACAACCATATAGACTCTATATTGATACTATGATGGATCATACTACTACTATTACGTTAGGTGAAACATCACACTTGATGAACCTGAAGCAGAAAACCTAGAGTACACTACATAATCAGGGAGTTCAAGACCTCTCATCACTGGTAACCTTTTCCTCTAAATAAAAACAGGAATTTGTTCCCATGGAAATGGATAGATATCCACCACCCTATGAGAAATGAGATGATGAGGGCTGTGACATACCCCTGAATGACCAAGAAACTGTTTGGTATAGTAAACTGGTAAATTCAAACAAAATTTCAGATTCATGAGGAATCTGGATGAATCCCCTCCAATAATGATCCAGTTCTTGTCATCATCCTCTCAATAACCTCTACTATTTCCAGTACATTGATATAAGTCAATAAAATATAATTGGGTAACCTTTCCCAAGATCTCCATGTTCATAGACTTCTCAAAATGCCTCACCCAATGTAATGAACAATCCCGAGTCAACTAGACAAGCCACCCAAATTGGCATGTCTCCTGATATAGGTAAAAAAGATAAAAAATTATTCTTGTACTGAATATAATAATAATAGTAAATAAAATCATTTTACAAGGAGTAAACCAAAGGGATGCCAAAAAATTCATAGAATCCAAGCTGAAATAAGCTAAACCAGAAATTATGTCATATCCCCATGTTTCTAATTGTCACCTGTAGACCAACATGAACTAAAATAAATAGAAACTATAGAATCCCACATACTAAATTATGATATTTCATTTTCATAGTTCCTATAATAAATCATCTAAAATCACCCAAAGGAAAAAGTAGGGTGTGGTCCCTATCCCAATAATAAATATCCATATTTTTTATACAGGTTCTAATATCAACAATGTAACAATTCTTTAAAAAACATATTTCTAAATTATTTTTTTATAAATCCAAACCATTTATAAATCATATCATATTTTACCCTTTGGTTTTAATTAATTAATTTCATATTCTTAAACTAAAAATATAACAGGTAGAATAGATAAAATAGGAAATCATATACAAGCATCAAGAGGAAAATAGTTAACACATATCCATGAAACAACCTATCATGTGAACTATGTAATATAACCTCATATAAAAACACATGATCAATAATCCTTGATAATAAAACTCATGAAACAAAAAACCATAAATGAAAAATAACCTCACATTTGGGATCTATCCCCTAGTATATTGTGTTCAAGATATTAAAAAGTATAAAAAGGAATAAAATTTGACTCAATTGTGATCATGTCCTACCAAAATATATCAAAAATGGTTACCTCTTTGTGGGGAATCACACACTAAGGCTAATCATTACTTCTTACCGACACACTCAAGGTTGTCAATATTAAATTTCCAAATGATTTTCCAAAATCATGGTCATAATTTTATAAAATGTTTCCAATGAAATGAAAATCCACTTCAATGATTGAAACCCAAATTCTAAATAAAAAAGATCCATTTTAAAAGAAAAAACTATTATTAAAAACATATTGCATTCCATGAAATCATTCGAAACAATTTATCACTTCAAATAATTGAAAAACAAAATAAATTTATCAATAATGGCATGAAATTAAGAAAATTATCCCATTATATTGAAACACCTAACTCAAAATGGTAGAAGCCAAGATTATTTCGAAAAAGGTGACAGAAAAACAAGAGAATAGACTTTTAAATAAATTTCAAACAATGAAAATAAAAATGATAGATTGAAAATAATATCCAATTAATTGTTTATATCCAAACATATTCCATAATAAAATCATAGGATGAACCATAAGAAATACATAACTCGAGTGAAGCAATCGAACAAAAACAGTGATCAATCTCTAAATAATGTAATAAAAATGGGAGGGAGTCACTAAATATCACATAGAAAGAGCCTCTATGTTGAGATAAAGTAAGCCTATATTAATGAACTAGTAATTTCATCCAAATTTCATTCTTAAAACACACTCTCTTTAGTTTTCATAGTGTGTAATTCCATTACAGGTTGTGAAATCCTCGAGTCCCATAAACACCTATGAATATATCTTTTAATTTTGAAAACCAAAAGTTTCATCATTAAAAGATATGTAACATTTACACGACATATAAAATAATCACAATATGAATCTATTTTATATTAGTTTTTCTGGAAGACATTACAAATCAAGTGGTCCCATTATAGGTTTGGTAATTTCCCATCAAATAGAATAAAACGACATGTTTTTTACAGAAAATTCTAGAAAATCCTTAACTTTACAATTATTGGTATCCTATAAATTCTTTCATAGCACTACTCAAATAAAAAAGGAAAACCAAAAAGGGTTAAAACATAACTAATAGAAAGGGAACAAGATGGTAAAATGTCCCCACAATAACATCTTTCTTACCCCATAAATCCCACATCACATTGGATATATGAAAAGAGAAGGGAACTAATACCCCATCAACGAATACTTATCCTATTTTCTATGCCTATAGTTTCATCACATCCACAATACCTAGACCAGGTAGATATTTTCCCTTGTAGTAATTATCCACTAAATACATAATATAGAATTTAAATCCAAACAAAGTTGTAACAAGATCAATATCAACATCATCCAATCTAATCATAATAGAATAATATGGTATTTAACTCATAATTGGAAAACATTAAATACATTATGGATATATGTAAAACAATATGGAAAGTAAAATTGATTTTCCACCCTCCCTAGTCATAAAAACAATCTCAATTGGGCCCAAAAATATATGTGCCAACTTCCCTGGCTTACAAAACCACTGTTGTCCTATGTGATGTAAAGCTTTCAGAAAGTCTCAATCGCCAACCTCAAACTATAGAATCTGAATATGCTTATCCACATAATATTTCTTGTGAATAAGTTCTTTGAATAAATTCTTTCATATCAACTACACCATCTCCAATATATCATGACAACACTCATATCAACCAAGGACCACACTCCAAACTCTGCCAAGAACAAGGGAGGTATACATGGCTTGTAACATCCCCAATAATTAGAAAAATATGATATTTTCATAACTGTTATTATTTTTGAATTAAATATTAATTTTACATTAAAAGGGGATTTTAAGTTCAATGGCTTACCTGATACGAAAACCTGGGTTTCTTTGAAATCTTATGTTGCACAAAACATGGAGTTATACCGAAAAATAAAATAATAAAATAATACTATTTTAAATGGTAGTTAACGGTTAGTGGTTATAGTGGTGGGAAGAAAAAAACTAACTACAATGTGATTATAAATGTTTGATAAATATTTTTACATTTATCCAATAAATTTTAGTAGATTAACAATAAATAATCCAATTTTAAGCATAAATGCAGTAATATTTTTTAAAATGTTAATTTACCACCTTTTGATTGCAAATTTTTTTTAAATCTAGTTTTCATCACTTTAAAATGACATATTTGAAAATGTAATATTTTTATTTAATATCAGGAAATCAAAATTTACATTGGTTGAAATTTTGGTATTTTCTGATAGTGTTCATTTTTTAATGAATAGTGAAAATATTGTATTTTATTTCAAAACAGCCTTTGAATCTAATTTATTTATAAGGGTAGATTATCTTTTAAATTTATTTTAAAGTGTAATTATTTAATGTTTTTTACCATTTAATAAAATATTAGTCATTGGAAGTAATTTCACATTGAAATTAGATATAAACAAGTGTCAATCTTTTGATAGTTATTATTTCATAAAAACTTACATTTTGTGTTGACCTCCAGAATTAATTTTAAATTAATTTTTTTCCCTTTTTGCGTTTTGTATTTTGAAAAATGGAATCCATATTTTAATCAGGAAGTTCAAATTGTGTAAATATGTAACTTCTATTTTTTGGCATTATGAATATTTATTTCAGAGAATATTTTATTTACTATAGTTAAAGGGCAAATATGGTAAATAAGGGTAAAAAAATATTATAATAATATTAAATTATCCAAAAATATGTCTTAATTCTACTGGTTGATATATGTTCGACCATTTGAATCCTTGATTAGATTTTGGGACCCCATAGAGCCACATGGGAGTGATAATGACAGTTTAAATTAATTACTTTAAAGACAAAAATGAGATAAAGATATATCTTTTAGTAATATAGTTTTTAAATGTGGTTATGTAAATTATATCTTTAGCTAAAAATATTAATTAGAAAGATAAAATTATTTACTACATCATGAAATTATATTTTAAATTTTTAGACATCATATAAATAAAATTATTTAATGCCATAATGATGATGCAGTTTTTACCTAAATAATGAATAATTTAAAAAATTAAAATTATAAAAATAAAAAAAATATCTGAAACCTATAAAATTCTTATTGGATTACATTATTTATAAAATGAGTAATATTATATTTGAATTTAATGTGTTTTGGAAATTTTGAAAATAACGATAATTTTATAATAAAATAATATTCTCAAACATCTCTAAAGAGCCCCTCCACCCACTTATAAAAATCTATCACCTATAACTCATTACTCAAACCTATCAATTAAATTGTATCATCCAATGTCTACCCAATTAAGATCACTAAATCTCTCTACTCCTACTATAAGCCTTACATTAGGCATAAGGCACTTGAAGTAATCCTTTTTGTGGAAACAAAAGGGAGTTACTCGATTTAAAGGTAATATCTTTTATTATGTTCTTTTCATTTATTTTACTTCTCTTACCCCCTAAAATCTTTTTTGTTACATTGTTTTAAAAAAATATTATTCTCAATATACTCAGTAGTTTTTATAAGAAATATTCGAACAAATATTAAACACACCTATATCTAATGGTTAAAGAACATACTGTTTCTATGGACAACGAACTACTGCCTCACGAATCGATGATTATTCAATTATCTCTTACCAGATCACATGGTAGACATTATTATAGAATTATATTTATATGTGATATATATTATATTTATATTGTTTCTATGATTTTTTATTTTCTATTTTTTGAATACCTTTGTGGTTTCCATAATGGGTAAATGCGATAATTTTATTTGATGTAGTGCAGACTACCTCCCCCTCAAAGTGATATGACTTGTTAATTCCATACTTGAAACATTAATAAAATAGATATAAATAAATTATATATATTATATTATACTAGAATTAAAATATACAGTTCAATCATTATGTTTTTAATCCATTAAATATGAAATAGAAATGAAAGTAACGTTCATGCGTACAAATGGCATACCGTCTCCATGGACGGTGCATTTCATTTCTAATCTCTAAATGTTATGTACTATTATAAATAAATGTATAGTCGATATATAAGATATATATGATATATAAATCATGAATATTATTCTATAGATATATGGAATTTTTACTAAATGGATAATTTGTAATTATAACAAGTTTATTTTTTGACTCAAGTTCCAAACATTGACAAAATGTCCAATACTAACTGAAATAATAAAATAATTGTTACAGAAAGGTAATAACTTGTATAAAAGTAATAATAAACATGAAAATTTTTATTAATAATTCTTAAATTAACATAAGTTTATTATTCAAGATGAAAAAGTAAAAAATGAGTCAAGTCGGACATGAGGTAAGGGGTTTCTTTTCACACTTTTAATTATGTGAGATTTCCATTGTTCACTAATTATTTATTGCATGTGTTGCGTAGTGTACCACCATTTGATATATATTATCATGATTTCCTTTATATTCATGGTATTTTGTGATTCATGTTTTTGATATAACTTTTTTTCATACGAATCGATTGATCACAATGTGGTCAGTTGTTTTCATCACACGTTTTATTCTTGTGAGAGTCATTCTATATTTTCCCCTATTTCCTTTTATGTGGTGTATGTATTGCCCATGATTGTTTTAAATGAGTAATATAATTTATTTAATTGGTCTTAAAATATTCATATTACGATACTTATTTCATGGGGTGTATGTTTCATATGTTACCAAATCTGTGAGTGAATCTTTCACCCTCCTCTTTTTAAAAGATTTTATTTATGTTATGTATTCTAATTTCCAATTTCTTATGTCGAGATATGTTATTATATATCCTTAATATTGTACATTTTTTGTCCAAGTTATGGTATAACATTTTCTCTCTCATTTAAAAATTTTCTTACTTTTAATATGATGATGTTTGGTTGTCGAATTTCTGTAAGAGAACATCTTAACCCATTTTCAATTATTTGGGTTAAACTTATACATCATTATAATGTCGTGCTATGAATATGTTTGAAAATCCTCTAATCGTTTTACACATAATTTCCACATATATTCGGTGTATTATTATTTTTCACAAATAATTATTTCATTTATTTGTCCTTAATCTAAGAATATGATACTTTCAAGGGACTTTGTCTCAATTTACATTCTATTGAGTCTTATTTGTTGTTATACACGAATTCACTTTTATATGGAATATATATTTCCCTTTAACATATTATATCATGAATATCATTATTCTAATGATATTATATTATATTATTAATGTTATTCCTCAATTATTTGTATTCAATCATATCTCATTTGGTTAAGAACTCTTTAACTAAAATAACATTTTAAATATTTTAAATATTTATTCTTTGAAATCTTTCTAAATAATTTAAATGTTTTAAAAATGGTTTTAAGGTTTTATTTATATAGACATGAATGTTTTGAATTTAAAATTTCATTCAAATTCTAAAAGTGGTATGGGACACTTGGATTCAAAAATATCTTTATTAAATGTGTTAAATGGTTTTGAAAATGGTTTAATAAAGCATTGATTATGTCAATATCATGAAATGATATATAGTGATTAAAATGCGGAAATTTTATCTTTCTTTTATGCTTGTTTTTTGTGATATTAATATATTATGGTTATTGGGTATTGTTTACATATATGGTGGGTTCTATGATAAACCAAGGGCAGGTGAGCCTGAGATAGCACTCCAATTAATTTGGTAATGTGATGAACGTAATGTTTCTCATAAGATATTTATGGAATATGATGGGATAATTTTTCTATTGTAACTCCCTCTATTACTGTGATAACTACAATGTCAGTATGTCATTTATGCCAAAATTTTCCTTTATGATTTTTGATTTCTATGTCTTATTCATAATTATTATGATTTTATAAAGTATGTTATGATTGAAAAGTATAGTTTCATTGATTTTTATTTAATTATTGGATAATGTTTTCTTCCTTTTTTTAAGAGTTTTTATTTTATGAAAAAAATGGATACTGAGTACTAGTGTGTACATATAATTTTCAAGTTGTTATGTAACAATCATGGCCAAATTATATAAAACTCTAAACCTAAAATGGTCCTCAATGGGAATTATAAATTAAATTCAAGATTATCTAATATTTTTAGGTTGGGTACTTATAATTGGTGTCAGGGGTCGGTTTAGATAACTTTAGAGATTAGGGTATTTTTTAAGAATAATTGGCATAACCACAATGGTTAGGATTTTAGAAAGAGTCAAAGTTATTTTAGATAAATTTAATGAGTTTAAGATAAGACGAATGAGTATATATTAGTATTTACCCTCCTTATAAGATATAATATGATGATTTTACTGATACACTCACACTTACCATTTTGGTTTTAAAAAATGGATGGATCTAGAAATAACTAAAGTAACAGTGGATGTGATGAAAATTGTGATGGTTTTCCGAATGAGAAACTGAATGAAATGGGATCTTCAATGAGACCTATTGTGGTTATTTTCAACCAAATATATGGAGTCATGATTGACCACTTGAACTATAGTGATTTTTATAAGGAATTGTATATGCGTGAAATAAATACCTATAAAAGTTCAGGTAATAATAATAAAGGTATTAATTTTCAAAAATATATGTTTCAAGGATGACGAATGAAACACATAGTAATATGATTCAAAGATACAAGATCATGTTTTAGATGTGGTATAGAAGGTCATGAATCAATAACCGTCATTGGAAAAAGGAAGCATCTAGTTTTCTCCAGGAAAGAGAAATATGTTCTTTCCAAGGGATCAATTGAATGTTTTAAATGTGGTGTGCATTGTCACTATGCAAATATATAACCTTTGTAGAAGTTTTGGGAAAGGGATAATCAAGATCATACATATATACATTCAACAATTTTTAATTCCATTCCAAATGAAGAGGTGGAAACTGAAAACGACTTATGAAAGGTATGGATTATTTCTTAGCTAGTGTTTTTAAATTAAAAAAATCAGAGTACATTATGTATGATTTTGTTTGTTGAAAATAAGTATAGAATATTAAGATGTAAAAACATGGATAAAGGGTCCGGAAGGGTTTTTGATGATTAAGATGTGTACATTTAAAGAATTGAAGAGTTATAGATGATGATATGTTTGAATGTATTAATGATTGGATTACATTGGAAAATTTTTCAAGTATGTGTCACAATAATGTTTGATATGTGAAAATTTTATTCAAAGAAGAATTATAATTTAATTTGTGTATATAGTTATAATGAACCATTTGGGTTTATATAATTTGAGGCAATTATACTTTTGTTACATTTTGGGATGTAAAATGATTTTTTTTATATAGAATTTTGATTAAAATATGTTATGGTAATTTTTGATGAATTTATATAATTTTTGAGAATTTTATAAAATTATATTTTTTTTAAAAAAGGAAAACACACAGACAAGGTTACGACCCATCACGTCAGACAAAGCTATATGAATCGAACCCACAAACAATGTGCGACTGGGATTTATTGCCTACAAGTGGACTACGTGAAGTCCTTGGTAAGTATGACTAATCATTTTTAGTTAGATGATTTTATTAATAAATAATAAATATATTTTGTGTTATCTATATAAATGATTAACTTATAATGGAGAATATGTGATTATATACGGCCCCAGCCTTAAACCTTACTTAATATTGAATTA
This sequence comes from Viscum album, assembly GCA_963277665.1. Classification (NCBI taxonomy): domain Eukaryota; kingdom Viridiplantae; phylum Streptophyta; class Magnoliopsida; order Santalales; family Viscaceae; genus Viscum; species Viscum album. The sequence goes on along the minus strand of OY728159.1, from coordinate 669,735,865 downwards.
AATGAATAATTCACATTGAGGATCTTTTCAGGTTTAGATTTTTAGAGAATTAGGACATAACTATTACATCTCAAAAGATTACAAAGTAGAAACTTATACTAAGTTTCAATAAAATTAAAACTCTTAAAAAGAAACATGTCTAGTTCCATGTTTTAGGTAGCATGACTTTCCCTTGATCCCATCCTTGACTCTATTCCACGTTAAGTCCTATGAAGAAAATTTCGAAAACTTGGGATGAGCATAAAAAGCTCAGTAAAGGGATACACAAAGAATGAAAACTGTCAGTTTTTCAAAACAACATGTAAATCATGTATACTTTATCAATGTAATACTTTTCACCATTTCGAATTAGTCAAAACTCTTCACTGAATAAAATTTAATTACATACCCTTCTGTAACAAAAAGATTACCATAAAACCTATATAAAGATCACATAACATATAAAGGTAACTTGGGACATAAACATACTTAAGTGGAATAACCATAAGGTCGACTTCCACACATAACACTTAATGGAATAGCCATTCGGCCAACATCCATACATACTTAATTGAATAGCCATAAGGCCTAAATCCATAACCAATTCATTGGAGGTTATAACGTAACCACTCGTCCTGGTATTCACAGCACCACCCTTCATATGGTTTATCACGTAACCACCCGTCAAATTTCCAAGTACCATTATGAAAATCATAAGAGATAAAAAAAATATAATGGAATGAAAACATTTCCACACATTGATCACAATATATAACTTAAATATAGTGACATAACAAATCCATTATAAAAAACAAATTTCAATACCAAAATACATAAAAGAGTATATGGTATTTATTTCATTTTAAAAAAACATTATGGCTTGTTCCGGAAGCCAAATACCAAATAATACTCGCAGCGGCGGAAAAGGTCGTTGTCACCGCGTAGGTTAAAAGAAACATTCCATTTTGTTGTCTAGTAAAATGCTTCATAGAAAAAGATTCCTTTTGTATAAAAGTAAAAGTCAAAAGGGTTCATACACCATAGTTGTGTATAAAACGAAATATGCCTCAATGAAAGGAGATTGATACGAAGTCCCTTACAAAGACGGTATCCTCGGTTTAAGGATAAATCAATTATATAATTATGTGTGAAAAATGAATAAAACCAATATAAGTGGATATTATGTGTAAAACAATCAGTGGTTATTCACACATATTGATAGAATGACGTATTCAAGGAGTACAAGATTATCCCAAAGAATCAAATTTGGGTTAAGAAGTTCCTTTGCAAAAATATGACAGCCTAACGGCGTCACTACAAAATTCCAAAATTGAATTAATGAGAGATAAAAAGGGGATATCATAACTTGGAAATAAAATTTAAATCAATAAGTATATATGAGAACATATCCCAACATAACAATTTGTAAATTAAAAGTCCCAACAAAAGAAGTCTTTTAAAAAGAGGAGGGTGAATGGTTCCCTTACCGATATGGGTATCTTTCGAGACATGCACCCTGTGAAAGAAGGACAATACAACATTGATGTAAATACCCATAAATGAAATTATTATACACAATTAGTAAAATAATTGGCAGTACATACACCACTCATAGGAAATTGTGGCAAATGTAGCATAAATCTAATGGGAATGAGATTGAGATGAAAAATCCCTTACGAATACTCGGCAGCCTAACGGCGCCACTTAAAACTTCCAAAATGGATTAATGAGAGAAAATAGGGTCTCTCATCATATTAAAATAATGTTTACAGAAAGAGGAATATAAAAGAACATCCCCCAACATAACAAATAGGATCTTATAAGAAGTGAAAAAAAGGAGAGTACTTAAAAAGAAAGAGAGAGGTTAGATCTCTTACGAAAATTCTGTAGCCTACCAGCACCACTCAAAACTTCCAAAATGGATTGATGAGGGAGAATAGGGTCTCTCATCATATGAACAGAAAAATTACAGTAAGAGTAATATAAAAGAACATCCCAATAACAAGAAATATGATCTCTAAAAATATTTACATAAAAGAGCGTACTTAAAAAGAAAGAGAGGAGTAGGATCTCTTACCTCGGGTCCGACTTGACTCGATCGTTCTTTAATCTCCTGAATAATAAACTTGAGTTAATTTATAGTTGATTAAGAACCTTTTTCAAGCTTATTATTCCTTTTATATAACTTATTTCCATGTTTTGAACATTATGTAATCTTTAAGTTAACAATGATTGTTTTGTCGATATTTGGTTCTTAAGTCGAAAGTGGACTTCTTACAATTACATGTTGTTTGTGTGGTAAAAGGTTCTTTATATCAAGAATGAAATTCATGATTTGGATATCATCTATATCATATATATCCAGAATATAAATGTATTTATAATATCACATAATCATTTAGAGGAAAGAAATGAAATGCACACTTCATGGAGACGCTAAGCCGTACGTACACATGAACGCTACTTTCATTTCTATGTCATATTAATGGAATTAAAACTATATGAGAGTTATGTATATTTTATTTCCAGAATTATATTAATCATTTAGATGTAACATAAATCATATATATCCATTATAAATATGTACTCATAATAATACATTACATATGGGGATAAGAAATGAAATGCACCGTTCATGGAGACGGTAAGCCGTACGTACGCATGAACACTACTTTCATTTCTATCTCATTATTTAATGGAAAGAAAATAATAATGATATAAAGGTATATTATAATTCTAGTATAAAATCATATATAATAAATTTAAATCTAAACTTTATACGTCCCACATATGGCATTAACGAATCACATCACTTTGAGGGGAAGGTAGTCCGCACTTCCTTAAATGAAGATATCGCGTTTACCCATAATGGAAACCATAAAGGTATGCCATAAATGAAAAATACAGAAGATTAAGTAAAACATAATCATATTATATATAATATATAAGTATATTGTCATCTTAATGGCCACCTTTGAAGGTGTTAAAAGAATGTTGAACAATCATCGTTTCAGGAGGCAGAAATCCACGGAAACAGTATGTTCTTTAACCATTAGATGTAGGTGTGTATAAGTGTAGCTCAAATAATTATTATAAAAACATCGTAGTATATTTAAGATAATGGATATGTTACAAAAAAATGAAGAAAAAGAGTTTAGGGGGTTGGAGAAGCAAAAAAAACAAGACGACTCAAGTGAAGACATTACCTTAAAATGGGGTAACTCTCTTAGATTTGAGCTCAAAGGCTTCCTTGGGAAGACTTTTGACCAAAGTGAGGGTTCTATGAGTAATAGAGGGATTTGGAGAGAAAAAATGGGCAGGGTTTGGCCGAGCCAAAGGCTTTTGAAATGAGGGTAAGGAGGTAGAGGTGGGGGCCTTTTATAAGAGGAGAGGAGGGGCACTCATGGAAAGGTATAAAATGTAACATTTTTTGCAAATGAGTTTCGGATTATAGTGGTCCCACATTGCTTTGTTTCGAGGATAAGGGTATAAGGGTTCTAAATCCACCCATACAATAGGTTTTGGACATGTGTAGGTCTTATATTTTACATTATCTTTCCATTTTATTTAAATCGTTAAATAATGAGGCCATCGATGCATTATCATGATGTCATAAATAATTTAATTTCTTTAATGTCTAAAAATTATAAAAAATACTATGATGTAGGAAATAATTTTAGTTTTCTAATGAATCTTTATAGTCCAAAGGATATTTTATGTAGACAAAATTAAAAATATTTTACATAGGTGATACATTCTTTGTTACATTTAACAATCTTTAAAAATAAAAAGATAAAAAGTCACTTTCTCACAAATAAAATTCCACAGGTCCCCCAAGATTGGGACAAGGCATCCCATGGTCGGACATGAGAAAACCAGTAGCCTTAGGACACATTTTTTGGTCATTTTTCATTATTATTATATTATCTTATTATCTTTAACTACCCAATTACTCATTAATCAATATATTTAAAGATAATTACCGTCGTTACTATTCATAATGTCCAAAAACAAAAGAGTCTTAATTACATAATTTTTAACTTCTGATTAAAAATATGTAATTAATTTTACAAAATTCCAAACACATAAATTGCAATAATTTATTTAAAAAATCTTTTCGTTGTCAAAACAAATAGCGGGTTTTTTAGAAACAATATTTATGAAAAGTTTGGCACTTGTTTATGCCTAATTCGAAAGTGAAATTAATCCCAATGACCATAATTGAATTACATGGTAAAAATATATTCCAATTAAACTTTAAAACAAATTAAAAATATAATATAACCATATAATTAAATTATATGAAAAAGCAGTTTTGATGTAAAATGCAGTATTTTTCACTATTCATTGAAAAATGAACATTGTCAGAAAAATACCAAAAATTAACCCAAGGTAAATTTCAATGTCCCAATCATAAATAATATGTTTATTTTGAAAAATAGAGCTTATAAAATTTTCAAAAAGTGGATTTAAAAGGGGTTCTCCATCAAAAGGCGGTTAATCGATCTTTTAATGAATATTAGAATGTTTACACATAAAAACTGGATTAATTTGCATTTTTAATCCACTAACATTTATTGTAAAGAGTAAAAAAATTTTGAAAACATATATAATCATTTTGTAGTTAGTTCTGTTCATTCCCGGAATAACAACGGCTAGCTGTTAACTACCATTTAAAATAATATTATTTTATTATTAGAGTGCAACGTAAGATTGCCATGAAACTTATTGTTGTGTATTGGGTATGCCATCGAGAATAGAATCCCCTTTAAAGTAATATTAATATTTTATTCAAAAATATGGATAAATATAATGATGTCATATTCTTTATTTACCTAGGGTGTTACATATTAGGTTAATTACTTTTCATTATGAGACTTTAAGTGTAACTGATGTTATTTAGAGATAAATGTTAAGATTTATCTAGGAAGCCTATGTGATTAAATCCATCGGAGATTTGGGATTCAATCTTATTTTGGATTAAATTGAATAATTTTATGAAAAAATGTTTATTTATGGTTATTTATTGAAATTTGGGTATTGTTTGACAAATTTTAGAGATTAAGAGTAGTTTTTATTTTGGTAAAAGATTATCCTTTATGGGGATTATCTGATCATGTACTAACCATTTTGGTTTTGGTTAATTTCTAAGGCATGGGAAATATATAGTTTATCTTATATGGATTATGTGATTCTATAGAAGTTTATTATATAAATTTTAATGTGAAAAATTCATCTTGAATACTCATCGTTAGGAGAATAGATTAGTTTGTGGTAGAAATCTAGTAAAGGGTGATTGTCTACATGAAAAGTATGTATGTTTCATTATGTTCTTATTTATGCTCATAAATAAATTCCTCAACATTATGAAAAGGAACATAAACCAAAATTTTTTTCTGTTTATCTTTCATACTAGGGAATGAAATACTATTTAACCCATCACAAGTTTGTGATTTTCTGGTGGTTAACTTTCTCCTAATAATTTTATCTATCACTCTACCTCAGAACTTGATAGTTTTTTTCTCATCCATATACATGATTTCATGTAATCCTCGTATCTGTTGTCTTTAGAAGCATTTTCTTCTTTACTTTCATTCTTTTAATGTGATAGTTTTATGGAATTGTTTTTGATGTGGGACATTTAATGAAATTTTTGAGCATTATTTTAATATTGCAAGTATGCAATTCCCAAAAGGGGAAGTATGTAACATCCCAAGTAAATAGGGAAATATGATATTTTCATACTTAATAATATTTTTTAAGTAAATATTAATTATAAATTAAATGGGGATGCTATGTTTGACGGTGTACCTGATACGCAACAATGGGTTTTTTTGAAATCTTACATTGCACGCAACTACGAGTTGTACCGAAATATAAAATAATAAAATATTATTATTTTAAATGGTAGTTAACGCCTATCCTTTGTAATAGATGAAATGAACATAACTACCTAAAATGTGATTATACATGTTTTTTAAATATTTTTTATTTTACCCAATATATTTTATAGGCTAGAAATAAGAAAGAATCTAATTTTAAGCATAAATACTCTAATATTCTTTAACGGTTCGATTTAATACCTTTTGATAGAGAACCATTTTTAAATATAGTTATTGTCACATTAATATGTTCTATGTGACAAAATAATATTCTTCTTTAAGATCAAGACATCAAAATTTAATTTGGATGAAATTTTGGTATTTTCTGATAATGATCATTTTTTAATGAATTGTGAAAATACTGTATTTTAATTCAATACCGCCTTTTAATATAATTGATTTAAAATGATATATTATCTTTTTAATTGGTTTCAAAATGTAATTATATTGTGTTTTTACCATTCAATCCAATGATGGTCATTGGATGTAATTTCACTTTGAAATTGGACATAAATAAGTGTCAATCTTTTGATAGTTATTATTTCGTAAAAAACGCTTTATGTTTTGATACCAGGATTTAATTTTAAATTAATTTTTTCCACTTCGTAGTATTGAATTTAAAAAAATGGATTCCATATTTTGAATTAGGGTTCGAAATTGTGTAAATATATAACTTTTATTTTTATACATTATTAATATTTACTTTAGTAAATATTTTATTTTCCATGGTTAAAGGGTAAATCTGGTAAATAAGGGTAAAGAATAATATCATAATAATATTAAATTACCCTAAAATGTGTCCTAATTTTATTTTTTGACACATTTCCAAATATGGGAATCCTTGTGTCAATTTTGGGATCCCATGGAGCCACATGGGAGTGATATTTACTCTTTATATTAATTAATTTTAAGTAGAGACAAAAATGTCATAAACATATATCTTTTAGTAAAACAATTATTAAAATGAATTATATAAGTTATCTCTTCGACTATAAATATTCCTTAGAAATATAAAAATATTTCCTACATCATGGTGGTTTATTTATATTTTTTGACATCATATAAATAAAAATATTTATGACACAAAGATGACATAATGTTTAACTCATTGATGATTGATATAAATAAATAAGATTATAAAAATGAAACCAATATCCATAACCTGCCCAAATCATATTGGTCAAATTTATTTCAAACATTAGTCATAATATCTTCATCATTAATTACTTTTTAACATTTTGAAACAAAATATAAGATTACAATAAAAATTTTATTATCAAACTTCCCTAAAGTGCCCATTTTCCCCCTTATAAAAATTCTTCACCTCTAACCAATTACTAACACCTCTAAAGCCCCTTGGATTGACTATCCTCTACCTAATTAATCTCCATAAATCCCTCCCCTACTCCTACAATTATTAACTTAGGAATTTGTCACTTCAATTAATCCTTTTCATTCAAACTAAATGGAATTACCCAACTTAAAGGTAACATCTTCTCTTATGTTCATTTCATTGATTTTTTTATCCAACCACATAAACACATTTTATTACATTAATTTTTTAACAAAATCAATATCTGAAATATACTAGGTTGTTTTTATGAGAAGTATTCAAACTACACTTACACACACCTCCATATAATGGTTAATGAACATAGCGTTTCTATGGACGACGAACTAGTGCCTCACAAAATGATGATTGTTAAATTATCTCCTACCGCCTCTCGTGGTGGTAATTATTATGGAACTGTATTTATATGTGACACATATTATATTAATATTGTTTATATTCTTCTGTATTTTCAATTTTTATCATACCATTATGGTTTCCATAATTGGTAAACGCGATAATTTCATTTGAGGATGTGTGGACTACCGCGCCCTCAATGTGATATGACTCATTAGTTCCATATGTAGAACATATAAAGTATAGAGATAATTAAATTATATATATGGTATTATGATAGAATTTTATTATACATATCTATAATTATGTTTTCATTCCATTAAATGTGAAATTGAAATGAAAGTTGCATTAATTTGTACGTACGACTTACCGTCTCCATAAAGTGTACATTTCATGTCTTATTTCCAAATATTATGTACCATTATAAATAACTATATACTGGTTATATATATGATATATATGATATATAAATCATGAATATTATTTTTGAGATAAATTGAATTTTTACCACATGGACAATTTGTAATTATAACAAGTCCATTTTTTGACTGAAGTTCTGAACATCGACAAAATTCCAATATAAACTCAAATAATTAACTAATTGTTATAGCATGGTAATAAAGGATATAAAAGGAATAATAAACATGAAAAAGTTTCTAAATCAATTATTAATAAACTTTATTTTATTATTCATTAATAACAAGGATCAACCGAGTCATGTCAGACACGAGGTAAGTGGTTACTTATCTAACTTTTAATTTTCTGAGATTTCCATTTCTCACCACTAATTTATTGAATGTGGTGTATTGTGTACTAACATTTGATATATATTTTCATTGTTATATTAATATTCATGTTATTATTTGATTCATTTTGTGGTTATTAAATTTTTTCATACAACTCGAGTGATTACAATGTTGTAAGAGGTTTTCATCTCACTTTTTAAACCCATGAGATTCATGCTATATTTTCCACTATTTCCCTTTGTGTGGTGTATGTACTACCCATTATTGTATTCTTGGTGTAATATAATTTAGTTTATTGGTATTTACATCTTCATTGTATGATCTTTCATTAATGGGATGTATACTTCCTAAGTTACCAAATCGGTGAGGGAATCATTCACCCTCCTCTTTTTAAAAGACTTCATTTCTGTTATGTGTTTTAATATTTAGTTCTTTATATCCTGATATGTTATTAAATAACCAATTTTTGTAAATTTTGTGTCCAAGTGAGTATATAACCTTTTACATCTCATCAAATCTTTTTTATAATTGTAATGTGACATCGTTAGGCTGTAGAATATTTGTAGGAGAACTTCTTACCCCAATTTCAATTATTTGGGTTAAACTTATACTTCTTGATTAGGTCATGCTATGAATATGTGATAATGTCCTATTATTGTTTTTTAAAAAATATCTACTTATATTGGGTGTATTATTATTGTTCACACTTAATTGTGTCATTGATTTTTCCTTAATCTAAGGATATGATATTTGTAGGGGACTTTGTTTAAATTTACATTCCATTGAGACTTATTTGTTGTTATACACCAATTCACTATTATATGGTGCACATACTTCCCTTTGAAATATTATATAATTAATCTCTTTATTACCATGATATTATAAACCTTTATTAATTTTATTCCTCAATTATTTGTATTCAAGCATCTCTCATTTGGTTTGGAACTCTTTAACTAATGTATCATTTTAATTTTTTTAAAGATTTATTATTCTAAATAATTATCATTAATGCCTAAATTTTAAAAATGGTTTTAAAGATTTATTTTTATGTACATGAATGTTTTGAAATTAAAATTTCTTTTAAATGATTAATTGTTGTATGTGACACCTTGATTGAAAAATATCATTATTAAATGTTTTAAATGGTTTTGAAAATGGTTTAATAAAGCATTGACTATGGCAATATCTTGAAATGATATATTGTGATTACAATTTGGAAATGTTATCTTCGGTTTATTATTATTTTATTTGTTATGGAAATATTATTGTTATTGGGAGTTGTTTACATATATGGGTGGTTCCTTGATAAACCTAGGTTGGGTGAGCCTGATATAGCTCTCCAATGCATTGGGTAACGTGATAGAGGTGAAAGTTAATGATTCTCCTAAATGATTTAAGGAATATACAATAATGGGTATTCCAATGTAAATCCTTATGCTGTTGTGATAGCTACAATGTAAGTATATTTTTTATGCTACAAGTTACCTTTATGATCTGTGATTTTTGTGTCTTATTCATAGATCTTATGATTTCCTGAGGTATGTTATGATTTTAAACTATACATTTTTCTTTTTAAGAGTTTTGAATTTATGAAAAAAATTGTAACTGAGTACTAGTGTGTACATGTAATTTTCAAGTTGATATGTAATAATCATGGCCTAATTATATAAAACTCTAAACCTGAAATGATTATCAATGTGAATTATTCATTTAATTCAAGATTATCTAATTCTTTTAGGCCAGGTAATTATAATTGGTATCAGAGGTCAGTTTAGAGAGCATTAGAGGTTAGGGTGTTTTTTAAGAATAACTCTCATAACTATAATGGTTAGGATTTTAGAAAGACTCAATGTTATTTTATATAATTTTAATGAGTTTAAGATAACATGAATGAGTATATATTAGTATTTAACCTCATTATAAGATATAATATGATGATTTTACTGACACGCTCACACTGACCATTTTGATGATTAAGATCTGTACATTTTAAGAATTGAAGAGTTATGGATGATGATAAGTTTTAATTTCTTAATGATTGGATTACTTTGGAAAATTTTTGTAGTATGTGTAATCCTAATGATTGATATGTTACTATTTTATTCAATGAAGAATTATATTTTCTTTTGTGTATATATTTATAAAGAACCCTTTGGGTTTATATGTTTTTGAATTTGAGGAAATTATACATTGTTACATTTTGGGATGTAAAATGAAATTTATTAGATAGAATTTGTGGTTAAAATATGTTATGATTATTTTTTATGAATTTATATAATTTTTTAGAATTTTATAAAATTATATAGTTTTTGCAAAAGGATAAAACACAGATCATGTGACGACCGATCATGTCGGACAAAGCTGCGGGAATGAAACCCACAACTAAAGTGCGACTAGGATTTATCTCCTACAACTGGACTACGTGAAGTCCTTGTTTAGTATGAATAATTATTTTTTGTTAGATGATTTTATTACTAAATAATAAATTTATTTTGTGTTATCTATATAAATGTTTAACCTATCATGGAGAATATGTGATTAGGATAATTACTTTTCATTATGTCACTTTAAGAGTAACTGATGTTATTTGGAGATAAATGTTAAGATTTATCTGGGAAGACTATGGGATTAATTACATCAGAGATTTGGGTTTCAATCATAGTTTGGATTATATTGAATAATTTTATGGAATAATATTTACTGAATAGTCTTTATTGAACTTTCAGTTTTGTTTGACAAATTTTGGAGATTAAGAGTAGTTTTTATTTTTGTAAAAGATTATCCTTTTTGGGGATTATCTGATCTTGAACTAACCATTTTGGTTTTGGTTATTGTCTAAGGCATGGGAAATATATAGTTTATCTTTTTTGGATTATGTGATTCTATAGAAGTTGATTATAGAACTTTTAATCTGAAAAATTCATCTTGAATACTCATCGTTAGGAGAATAGATTAGTTTGTTTTAGAAATAAAGTGAAGGATGAATGCATACATGAAAAGTATTTTTGTTTAATTATGTTATTATTTATGCTTATAAATAAATGCCTCAACATTATAAAAAGAGACATAAACTAAAAACGTTTTCTGTTTAATTTTCATAATAGGGAATCAAAGACCATTTAACCCATCAAAAGTTTGTAATTTTATGGTGGTTAACTTTCTCCTAATCATGTTTTCTATCACTCACCATCAGAACCTGAGTGTTTTTTTTCTCCTCCATATCCATGATTTCATGAAATCCTAGTATCTATTGTCTTGAGTGGCCTTTTTTCTTTACTTTCATTCTTTAAATGTGATAGTTTTATGATTTTTATTTTCAATGTGAGACTTTTAATGATGTTTTTGAGTCTAATTTTAAAATTGCGATGATACAATTCCCAAAAATGGGGAAGGATGTAACATCCCTGGTAAATAGAGAAATATGATATTTTGATACTTATTAATGTTTGTGAAATAAATATTAATTTTAAATTAAATGGGTATGGTATGTTTGATGGTGTACCTGATACGCATCAATGAGTTTCTTTGAAATTTTAAGTTGCACACAACTAGGAGTTGTACCGAAAAATAAAATAATAAAATAATAATATTTTAAATGGTAGTTAACGATAATCCATTTTTATGGAGGATATTAACATAACTACCTAAAATTTGATTATACATGTCTGTTAAATATTTTTTCATTTATCCAATAAATTTTATAGGCTAAAAATAATAAAGAGCCCAATTTTAAGCATAAATACTCTAATATTCTTTTAAGGGCTAACTTACTACATTTTGAGGGAGAACCATTTTTAAATATAGTTATAGTCACTTTAATATGTTCTATTTGACAAAATAATATTCTTCTTTATGATCAGGATATCAAAATTTACTTTGGATAAAATTTTGGTATTTTTTGATAATATTCATTTTTTAATGAATTGTGAAAATATTGTATTTTAATTCAATAATGACTTTTAATATAATTGATTTACAAAGATATATTATCTTTTTAATTATTTTTAAATCGTAGTTATATTATATTTTTACAATTTAATCCAATTTTTTCTCATTGGAAGTAATTTCACTTTGAAGTTGGACATAAAGAAGTGTCAATCTTCTGATAGTTATTATTTCGTAAAAACACGCTTTTTGTTTTGACAATGGGAATTAATTTTAAATTAATTTTGTCCACTTCATAGTTTTGAATTTAAAAAAATGGATTCCATATTTTGAATTAGGGGTATAAATTGTGTAAATATATAACATTTTTTAGACATTATTAATATTCACTTTAGTAAATATTTTATTTACCATGGTTGAAGGGTAAATCTGAAAAATAAGGGTAAAATATAATATTTTAATATTATCAAATTACCCTAAAATGTGCCCTAATATTATTTTTTGATACATTTCCGAACATGGAAATCCTTGTGTCAATTTTGGGACCCCATGGATCCACATGGGGGTGATAAGGACACTTTATATTAATTAATTTAATGTAAAGAAAAAAATAGTATAAACATATATCTTTTAGTAAATCAATTATTACAAGGTGTTATAAAGGTTATCTCTTCAACTATAAATATTCCTTATAAAGATAAAAATATTTCCTACATCATGGTAGTTTATTTATAATTTTTTGACATCAAATATATAATATTATTTATAACACAAAGATGACTTTGTGTTTTCCTCATTAATGAATGATTTAATTAAATAAGATTATAAAAATGAAACCAATATCCAAAACCTGTAAAATTAATATTGGATGAATTTATATCAAACATTAGTCATCGTATATTTATCAATAATGAGTTTTTCAGATTTTGAATCCAATGATAAGTTCATAATAAAATAATATTATCAAACTTTCAGAAAGTACCCATCCTCCCTCTTATAAAAGGACATCACCTCTAACTCATTGCTAACACCTCTAAAGCCCCTTGGATTGACCAAAATCTGCTTAATTAATATCCATAAATCCCTACCCTCCTACTAGAATCATTAACTTAGGAATTTCGTACTTCAACTAATATTTTTGGTTCAAACTAAAAGGCATTTCCCAATTTAAAGGTAACGTCTTCTCTTATGTTTGTTTCAATTATTTTACTTATCCAACCCCATAAACACATTTTATTTCATTATATTATTACAAAACCATTATCAGTAATATTAGAGGTTGTTTTTATGAGAAGGATTCAAACTACACTTACACACACCACCATCTAATGGTTAATTTTTCATAGTGTTTCAGTGGACGGTGAACTACTGCCTCACGAAACAATGATTGTTCAATAATATTCTACCCCCTCTCGTGGTGGCCATTATGATAAAACTATATTTATAAGTGACAAATATTATATTTATATTGTTTCTATTATTCTGTATTTTCAATTTCTATAATACCTTTATTGTTTCCATAATTGGTAAACGCAATAATTTCATTTGAGGATGTGAGGACTACCGCCCCCTCAAAGTTATAAGACTCGTTAATTACATACATAAAACGTATAAAGGATAGAGATAATTAAATTATATATATGATATTATACTATAAATTAAATATACATATCTATAATTATGTTTTCATTCCATTAAATGTGAAATAGAAATGAAAGTAGCGTTCATTCGTACGTACTGCATACCGTCTCCATAAACTGTGCATTTCATTTCTTTTCTCCAAATGTTATGTACCTTTATAAATAAATATATAATGTATATATATATGATATATATGATATATAAATCATGAATATTATTTTGGAGATAAATTTAATTTTTACCACATGGACAATTTGTTATTATAACAAGTTCATTTTTTGACTAAAGTTCTCAACATCGACCAAAATCAAATCTGAACTCAAATAATTAACTAATTTTTTTATCAAGGTAATAAATCGTATAAAAGGATTAATAAACTATAAAAACGTTTTAATCATGTATAAATTATCTTTAGTTTATTATTTATTAATAAAAAGGAACAAATGAGTCAAGTCTGACAAGAGGTAAGGGGTTACTTATCTAACTTTTAATTTTGTGAGATTTCCATTGCTCACCACTAATTTATTGCATGTGGTGTATTGTGTAAAACCATTTGATATATATTATCATGATTCAATTTATATTCATGTTATTCTATGATTCATTTGGTGGTTATTAACTTTTTTAATATGACTTGAGTGATTACAATGTTATAAGAGGTTTTCATGTCACTTTTTATTCATGTTAGATTCATGCTATATATTCCAATATTTACCTTTGTGTGGTGTATGTACTACCCATTTTTTAATTCATTGTGTAATATAATTTAGTTTTTCGGTATTTACATCTTCATGGTATGATAATTCTTTCATGGGGTGTATGCTTTGTATGTTACCAAATCGGTGAGGGAATCTTTCACCCTCCTCTTTTTAAAAGACTTCATTTATGTTATGCCTCTTAATATCGACTTACATATGTCCTTACATGTTATTAAATAACATATTTTTGTAAATTTTGGGTCCAAGTGAGTATAAAACCTTTTCCCTTTCATCAAACCTTTTTTATAATTGTAATTTGACATCATTAGGTTGTCGAATATCTATAAGAGAACTTCTTAACCAAATTTCAATTGTTTGGGTCAAAATTATACTTATTGATTAGGTCATTATATGAATATGTGAGAATGTCCTATAATTGTTTTAAAAATAATATCCACTTATATAGGGTGTATTCTTATTGATCACACATAATTATTTCATTGATTTTTCCTTAATTTAAGGATATGATATTTGCAAGGGACTTTGTTTCAATTTACATTCCATTGAGAATTATTTGTTGTTATATGCCAATTCACATTTATATGGTGTACATACTTCCCTTTGAAATATTATATAATTTATCTCTTTATTCCCATGATATTATATTCATTTATTAATTTTATTCCTCAATTATTTGTATTCAAGCGTCTCTCATTTGGATTGGAGGTCTTTAACTAAAATATCATTTTAAATGTTTTAACGATTTATTATTATAAATAATTATCATTAATGTCCACAATTTAAAAATAGTTTTAAGGATTTTTTATACGTACATGAATGTTTTGAAATTAAATTTTCTTTTAAATTATTCAAATTCGTATGGGAAACTTTGATTTAAAAATCTCTTTATTAAATGTTTTAAATTGTTTTCTAAAGGGTATGATAAAGCATTGATTATGTCAATATCTTGAAATGATATATTCTGATTGCAATTTGGAAATGTTATCTTAGCTTTATTCTTATTTTATTTGTTATGGACATGTTATTGTTATTGGGAGTTGTTTACATATATGGGTTGTTCAATGATAAACCTAGGGCGGGTGAGCCCGATATAGCTCTCCAATGCATTGGGTTACGTGAAAAATGTAAAATTTAATGATTCACCTAAAAGATTTAGGGAATATACAATGATGGGTATTACAATGTAAATCATTATGCAGTTGTGATAGCTAAAATGTAAGTATGTTTTGTATGCCACAAGTTACCTTTATGATCTGTGATTTCTGTGTCTTATTCATAAATCTTATAATTTCATGAGGTATGTTATGATTTTAAAGTATAGTTTCATTGATATGTATTTATTGATGGGATAATGTTTTATTTCCATATTTTATAACCCTTACTAATCTTTTCATTCTCATCCCAATTTTTTGAAATTTTTTTCCACTGGACTTAATGATGAATAGGGTCATGGATGGGAACAAAGAAATGTCATGATGCCAAAAACATAGAACTATAAATGTGTCTTTTTATCAGTTTTTATTTTATTAATTAAATGGATAATGAGTAGTAGTGTATACGGGTAATTTTCATGGTTATATGTAATATTTGTGGAAAAATTCTTTGAAACTCTAAACCTGAAATGATATGCAATGTGAATTATTCATTTAATCCAAGATTACGTAATGTTTTAAGGCTAGGTCCTTATATGGATGCCCACACAATCCCACATAGAGTGAATCATTTTTCAAATGTTGATAAATGTTTTTATATGGATCCTCAACCTAAAGAAAATTATTTTCTGACATTCCTCATCAATCAAGCACACAATCTGACTGTATGAACACTAGAACCTGGATAGTAATCTCTATCTGTATGTTTATCTAAGGATGATATCCTGTGATTAAATTTAACTAGTAAACCATTTCCTTTATAAACTATTCAAAAAAATTGAGGTGAACCATTTATATTTATCAAAAATAGCTACAATGGGAATCCTATGATTTATAAAAATCACTCAAACATACAATCCCCAATCCATTTCCCTTTTTTTCTTCATGATACGTAAAAAATGCACCGATTTATTGAATCCTAAATGATCACATACAAAAAATCCTCCCCACTAGTATTTCATGAAAAAATTATGAAACCCATGAATATATGACCCCAAATCTATACTGTAATGGGTAAGGGTAGTAATAACCTTATTTGTCACTACTGCTCCACCTTCAGTATCTGACAATTAATGAAATGTGAAATAAAATATTTTATTGACCGTCTCATCCAAGGACAAAAATAATAATGCCTCATGTCATGATACATATTGGTAGCCACATGTATCCCGAACCAAAAATAATGATTTCAAATATCCAAAAAACTTCTATCTTATGGAAAACATAACAATGACCCTACTATGGAAGCACAATGATCTAAAGTGATATTGAAACCACTCCCCCATGGCCTCCTAACTATAAAGGATTTTACTAAAGCATTTTCCCACAGTCTGTGAAACCTTCTAATGACCAAATTACTCTTAAAAATAAATTTCACATTTCATTAAAGTCAAGAAAATATATCCAAAAAATATCTTTCACTTAGAAGATCATTTAGAAAAAATATCATTGGACACCATTTCTCAACTAATACCAGTATGTCTTGTGTGGGAGATTTTCCCTTCAATGCATTGACAACCATATTACCATTAATTAGGGAATAAAAAGTAAACAAATTAATTGTTTTAAGATACTCTATAAATTTTCACTATAATAAATTATTCTCTCGCTGAGTAAAAATATATTTTAGGCTCTCATGATCATATTATACCATAAATCACTATCTAGAGAGACAATGATGACACATTTTTAGTTAATGAAAAAATACCTACAAATTCTAGATCATGGGTAGGGTAGTTCTTTTCATTAGGATGTAACTAGAAAGATTAATATGTGAAAACATGATTCACCTTAATCATGATACACCCCAAAACCATAACATAAGCACTACAGAAAACAGGAATACCAAATCCAATTTTTGGATGAATCCAAACGGGTGCAAAAGTCAACCTAACCTTCATCTCCTCAAAAGATCTCTGAAACATGAAATTCCATTCAAATGTTACACCCTTACATGTCAATACTATACTTGAATAAGTGATATTGGATATGTCTTGAACAAACTGTCTATAATTATCTTGCAAACCCATGATGTTGTGGTCCCAAACACATTTTTGGGATTCTTCTAGGACATTAAAGCTGCTCTCAGATATCAAAAACACCATAAACATCGCCTCTCATATCCAAAAATAATTCATGGAAAACTTATCATATATATGATATTTAATGTTCGAAAAATGATATCAAAATTACTAATATTCTCCTCCTTTGACTTGGATAAAACCAAAATTAATTCCATGAACACAACAACAAAAAGATCCCAAGAATCGATGAAATATCCATTTCATAAAATCGATAAACATCATGTGATAATTAGATAGATAGAATGGAATAAATAAGAACTTGAAATAATCATATTTACTAATAAATGATGTTTTACATATATCACTTTCTTAGACTTACAACTGGTGATACATTGACCATAGATCAATATTTGAAATTAATGGGCCCATCTAATCTAATCAGAGAGATCAGAAATCATTAGAAAGGGATATTTTTTTTAACAATCCACCGATTCAACATTCGATATTCAATACAAAGCCTATGTTCCTATCTATCTTCATAGTAAATAGGATAGTTAAAGACCATGGTGAGACACTAGGATGAATAAATCATTTAGCCTCTCAGTTTTCAAGTTTGACCTTATGTTCACCAACTCAGAAGGTTCCATATGTTAAGGTAGTTCTGAAACATTTATCATAGACTTTTACCATCCATGCAAGGGACTACTATATAAAAAAACATCTCAAACAAAAATTATGAAAATATACCAAAATATTGAACTATAAGACCTTACCTTCACGATGCAATTCCCCACATGCCCGGGAAAACATGAGTGACCCCATCGGTTGATAATAACTGATCTAGAGGATGATAACAATATATCTAGGACTTAATAATTATCATTTAACCCATTACTACAATCAATTCAATGATGTCAAGATCATGCACTATGAAGTTCCACTCCACCTCAAATTCGGCAATTATCACTCGATGTGTGGGACATCTAAAACCTTATTTAGGACACTATCCCAAATGTTACTAAATATCCAACATGAATATAATATGTTCAAAATAAAATAACAACATGTAAAATAATATTTATGATATAAAATAGTTACTATCACCTATATCAAACAATGTTCTCAACATACAAGATGAGACAAAAACCAATCCTCAAACAGTAGTCTATTTTTACACTGGAAAATGCCATATGGTCTTGGAAACATAATCATGTCCATTTTAATTATGATTATACCCACCACCCTTGGAATCATGTTTAGAAACATGTGAATCTATAGTTTGAGTGGATATTTCCCTACATCCCTGAGACATCCTTTCATAAAATCATTGTAGATGGCTATGTCATGAATAAATATAAAAAACATTAGAATCCTCCATAAAGTTAGTCTTGGTGTGACCTCACCATCCAAATCTGTATAGAAAAACTTCTTCTACATTGTTATTGAATATGAGACTAGACCTCAAGAAATCTAATCACTCTTACAATTACTTTTCTAGACAAAAGTTACACCCTAGCTAAATACTAAATAAACTAATGCTCTACCCAAATTTGAATTCATAGTTGTGTTTGCCTTTCAAAATTATCAATGTCAGCCACCTCCACAAAGGTCATATTTTTTATGAGTATCATCATTGACTGAATATTATACCTCATTCATATCTCTAAACTCCAATCCTTCAGGCACCCATTAGTGATAGGATATGGTGATAGATGTACTAACTCAAAAAATAGGTACAATACACTAGAATTGTATGCTACCCCTTATATAAGGCCAAAATATCCTAGGAATTTTCTACATGAAGTGTATCTGGATAAAATTAACGACTAAAGATTTTATTGAAGATACCCCATGTATGATCCTTGTCTAACATAACTTCAAAAATAGAGTACCAAAATCACATTCCTAGTCCATAAAACATATAAACAAAAAAACCACCATAGATTCTTTATAACTCTTCAAGATAATGAAGTCCATTTCTATCCACTCAAGCCACTCCATAGATTATTATGTTCTTTCTCACGTTGAATAGTGGTTGGATGATGCTTTGTTAATTCAAAGCAATGATCCACCACATGTCTTGGGTTCTTGAAACCAACTAGACAATAATTCTAAACAATGTGGATAAAAAAATCTACTAATGTTGGTTCAACAGTGGGATTAACCTATGGAACCAATCTTACAGCTTCTTATCTTGGATCTAGATGATCTATTCATGATTACATTATATAATACAAGAAAAAACCTACCAGATTTCAATATCCTATAACAAACATCTGGTACTGATAAAAAATATTTAATAAATTAAAAATTTAATATTAACACAAACTATCAATGATAAAAATATATAAAAAAAGAATTATAATTTATTAAAATCTCATTAAATTCATTTAAATGACCTCGAACTCCATGTATCAATCTTGGTAAAGACCCTAACAACTGATGATAACTCTATTTCATTCCGGGAAGTGAGATGTTTAATACCATTTTATACACTCTCCATCCAAATTTCAATGGTTTGAACTACGATCAACCCACAAAAAAAACCAAACTTATGCATTGTTAACAACAGTAAGGATGAGCATCCATTCGATACTAATTTATAACAAACCAACCCAGGTCAACTAGATTATCCATATTAACCAAACTACAAATGATATATGTAAAACAGGTAAACATAAACAACTGTTTATTATATGAAAAACAATACATACAACTAGAGTATGAAGTAGAAAAAATATAAGACAAAATATATAAAAAAGTCAAAACATGCTAAACCAGAAAATAATTCATATCTTCATGTGACCAATAGTGACCTCTAGACCAACCAGAACTGAAGGAAAAAGATATAAGGGATTATAGAATACTACATGTTACTTTTCCATTTACATGAATCATATATGAAAACATATTCCAACACCCAAATCAACATGTAGTGTATAATCCAAAGAACTATGATATACCTACGAGGATTCTATAAAGTTTCCAATATCAGGAATGAAACAACTCAAGATTAAAAAAATAGATTTAAAATTATTTTTTTATTAATCCATTACTTTACTAAATCATTTTATAATTTTTTCATTTTATCCATTTATATTCATAAATTCATTCATATTACCAAAAAATAAATTTAACAAGTAGAAGTGATAAAATTGGATAGCACATAATTTTTCCTAGAGGTAAACATGAAGACACATATCCATAAAAAACCTATCTTGTGAAGCTGCGTGAAAAAACCCTTATATAATTTTTTTCAGAAATAATACAAGATAAAAACAATAATTCGATAAATAACCTTAAATAAAAATCACCAAACATATGCGTTCTAGCCTCTTGGACATTGAGCTATACACACTAAAATCCAAAATATATATAATTTTGGATTCAAATTATATTGAGTCCTTAAATTTGATAAAAAAAAATTGTTATATCCTTAAAGTGAAACGCAAACTAGGGCTACCCCTATATCTTTCTCTATGCACCTGAGGTTCTAAAAATAGAACTTTTTAATACATTTTCAAATCGATGCTCACAATTTTATTGAACATTTTAAAATCCACAACAATCATCATTGATGTAATAAAATCCATTTCCTAGTCAACTAAATCCATTTTCAAACCAAACACCTTTTTTGAAAACCTTTTTATTTCAATGAAATCATTTTCAACCATTTATCACAAAAAATTCATTAAAAACAAAATATTTAATCCAGAATGATATGAAACTAATTAAATTAAACCAATGTATAGAAAAAGATAACTCGACATGCTAGAAACCTAGCTACTTCTAAATATAAGCCAATATCCTCCCAGGTGAAGGTTGTTTATTTGTAAGGGGAATGATGTGATTTTGTCGCCTCTTCATACTATTTGGTGACACATCTAGCTCCTTCAAATACTTCTTCTCTACCTCTATGAAATGTAATCCTATCCTGCCCTGAAATAATTTTCTCTAATATGGTTATGGATAATTCTTCTCCTTGAAAAGAGGTGATATCATTGTCGGTGCCTACACTTCAGGTGTCATTCCTAGGTCCTTCAGGATATAGAACTGATGTAATTACCTCATTCCCTATCAGATCACTCTCTAATTAGTGTTAACAAATATTCTCTTCAAGAAAAACAAAAATACATTGTCTTTTCATGATGTTGGATTTCTGAAACTATTTTTCTTCAAAGAGTGGCTAAGTCGTGGGATATTCCGGCTGAAGGAGAGATATGAATTTGTCATCATATAGGCTGAGGCACCATACTTGTGGTCTTTAAACCAATATAAATAATCTTACCCAACAGTTTATTAACTTGGTAGTTCGCAACATTGAGTTTGAGAAGTTGGAGTCAATACGTGAGGATAAATGGGATGAGGATGCATTTAATCGTCTTCTCTCTAAGAAGAACGATTTATAGGATCATATTCTAGAACAATAAGGTCTTTCATGATATCATTCCAATGTGATATGGATTCAATAGTGGGACAATAACACAACCAACTTCCATGCTTGTATCAAATAAAGAAATAAGATCAACATTCCTAATATACTCTATGAGGAAGGATCCTTTTCCAATGATCAGGATTAGGATGGGGGACTTGCTAAAAGCTTCTTCAAATATATTATGGATGAGCCTAATAATAAAATGTTATGTGTATAATTTGGGGGAACTAATATTTATTTGATACAATTCCTTATATGGTGATGGATCTGGATAGCACGAGTATGAACTTTGTCCCCGGGTGAATGATAAATACATGAGGATTCTCTTTCTCTTAGCACAAATAGAGTTCTTGGTCAAGACAACATCCTAGGGTTTTTTTGTGGCTACTTGGGATTTTGTTTAAGACTCCATTATTCATTTAATTTAGGATTTCTTTAAATTATGGAGTATTCCCCTTGTGGAAAGTACATATTCTATTCCCTTATTCTAAAATGGAAGGATCCATCTTCTCTGAATCATTATAAACCCATCAGTTTTTGTAATTTTGTTTAAAATATTTTATACGAGGGTATTAATCAGAGGGTGTACTCTTACCTATATCTTTAGATCTCAGATGAACAACACATTTTTATCAAGGTTCATTCCATTCATGGTGAAATTGTTTTGGCATAGGAGATTCATTTTGATTTGAATAATAATGTCTGTGGCTCAAAATCATCATAAAAACAAACATTGATAAGACATATTACTAGATAAAAAGGTTTCATATTAAAAAGGTTCTTAATTACATGGTCTTATTGGTTTTGGCAGTGGATATTCTATTTCATTTTGCTGCTCCCTGTGGCTATCGAACTTGTTTATGGGGAAGAGCTATGGTTTTTTCATGTCAGGTAGGGGCCCTCATAAATGATATCCCCTTTCCCCCACCTTATTGGTAATGGTTCAATATGTATTTAGTATTTACATCAATAAGAGACATCTTGAGAGAAGACTCTCCCAATTTGGCTATACAAATCATTTCCAAGGCATTTATCACCTCATTGATGAAAATGAAACAATTATTTTTTTTAATGGAGGAAAACAATATTTCGAGGGTATCAATATGATTATTAACTTCTAATTTCACTAAAGTGAGTAGAAAGTGAATTTTGAAAAGGGATGTCACTTTCTTTTGAATCAATGTAGGGAATGATGAATGAGATTCATGATATAAATGCTTGGTATTAGTAGTATAAGTATACCCATGGAGTACGTCGGTGTCCCCGTCTCTTCGAGTCACCTTCATGTGCGCCAATTCGATAAAGGGGTTGATAAACTGACTTTGCACATCTCTAAGATGAAGATGAATTTTATATCATTCATTAGAAGGCTTATGTTGATTAATAGTGTGTTTTACTCTTCCCTTGTGTATGTTCTTTCTGTTAGTAGTGTTTCGAATTTAGTTATTCTTAATTTGAATTGAGTTTTCTTGCTTTTTTTGGGATTCTCATACTGAGGGTAAGATTCACGAGTCTTATTAGGGTAAATTTTCTTTCCCCATGAGAGAGGGTGGTGTGGGCATCTACAGTATCTGAAAATTAATACATGGTTTTAATGCTAACAATGAATTGGAGTTTTTGGAAGGTAGGTTTCAATGGGTGTGTTTTACTTCTAGAAAGTATGGGACACCTTATGTCCCTCATAAGGGTGGGTCTTCCACTATTTGGCTTTTAGTGATTATGTTCCATTTAGAACTCGAGGGAAAGGTGTGATGGATTGTGGGTTTGGAGACATTTGCTTCTAGTTTCATTATTGGAGTGGGATGATGCTCAGGTTCCAAAGTGTTCCAACTTTGAACATTTCATTTATTGAAGCTCATTCATACCTCATGTTGATCAACTCCATTATAGATAGGAATAAATTATAGGTCTTCTATTAAATAAATCGATCCATGGTCCATGATTTATTTTTGTTTTCACTAGAACGACCTCTAGGTCTTTATATACTATGGAATATAGTAGTTTGGTGCATTAAATGATGGTTCATAACAGATGGGGTGAAAATTTGTGGTTCAAGGACATAACATCTATGATCGACATACATACGTGGTGTAGTCATAATAATTCCCTTCCCATAGATGATAATTTCTACAGATTGAATGTTCACTTGGCTTATATTTTTTTGTTGTAGCTCACATGATGTGGAATCTTTTCAACACCTTTTCTTCAAGGGGAAATTGGCTCAATGGTTGTTGACTAGTTTGGAATGATTTACTGGTGTTTCTTTGCAGGAGAATATTTGTGATAAATTTATAGTTCATTTGTTCTATGGTGTAGGGGATAACATATATGAGATGAATGTATGAGGATGTATCCGCACTGTCGAATGTTGGTGATTAAGGGTCTCAAGGAACAAATCGCCGTTTGAGGGAATTCTATGCTATATTATTGTCAATTCCTTTAGAACAAAAATCCTACTGGTGGAGTTGGTTATTCAGGTGAAACATTGGGAGACTTATCATTCTTCAATATCTCTTAATTTTTTTGGTACTATTGCTAAATCACCATTTTTTTCATCTTCCCTTGGCCGATGGGTTCATTGGTCCCCTTATAATAGGGGGTATAGCTCAACACCTATGACTTGGGTATCTTAGGTGTAATGTAGGGAGATGGTCTTGTGCATGAATATAGAAGTGTTATTATCATTGCCTTCACAACTTGTTTTTTCAGGGGAACTCTCTTCAAGATGAGGCTAATGCAATGCTTGTTGTTCTCATGCTATGTAAGGGTAATAACACTAGGATTTCAATGTTAGAGACATACTCCATGATTTTCATTGATTCAATCCATGTCATATTCCCATTATTTTGTCCATCAATTACTTGGTTTGAAGGTGAACGAATTTTTTCAATGGATAAATGATCATCATACACACTTGTTGCGAGGGGAATTAAGAAGATGATAATCTTTCATCCAGAGCCCCACCAATGGATTGTATTTCTGTTCTCACAGGTGCGGGGTCTTCTTCCCATGAGGTTTTAATTTTATTACTAGGGATGCTCTTGGACTCCAATATTATAAGCCTATATGTTCTTTCCCATCCCAGCCTGATGGTGTCATCCTAGGCCCACCTTTTAATAAAATTTCATATTAGTGAAAATATTTACTGTAAACTAATAGAATTTCCTCCAAAAGAATAGGAATTATAAAAAAGTAAAAAACTATCGACAAAAAACTCAACCTGATCAGAAATCCATACCCAGAGCATAACCGCAAACAATAACAAAGAATAACACAAAGGTTATATACCTAAATAGAAGAAATCTGACCACAATATTGATCAATCACTTAATGAAGTTATACATATGGGTGTGATTCACATAAAATTGACTAGGAAGAGCACTTAGGTTAGGAACAATGAATACTATACGAATGATATAATAATTTCTTCCAAAATTATTTCTTAAATCTATACTTTTTCATTTTACACAACATGTAATACAATTACACATCATAAAATCCTTGACTACCACGTACACTGAAAAATCCATTTCTTTTGACTAAGAACCCAATATTTTATAATTACATACTATTTTCCCTAAAAATGACATGTAAAATTATCATGATGTGCATCTAGTTTCAGGTTTCTATCCGAGAACAATTATTTGTCTCGAACTCTTATTACACAACATGTCATATCCCAATAAACTACAAAATCAACCAGTTTTGCGGAAAAATATCCTAAAAATCCTAGACATCACCATTAAAGGTGTCCTCTCAATTACATATCATCATTACTCAATAAATGAAATGGCGTATCCACAAAAACTTTTAAATCAAACCTGAATAAAAGGTAACCAAATATTACCACCTAACCTGCTCATCTAGTAATAGTTCTACAACATATCATAGAAGGGTCCTGAAACGTATCCCATAGACCCACATAGTAAAACTCTCATTCTAAAGATTAATCATCTTATGATAAATAGATAACTTAACATTGACGAAATGGAACTGTACATGGAATTTTTGTTTTAACATCTACCATGAGACCTTAGAATCCTCATCATCCTTGAGAAACAAGATCCACCATTATCTCGCTCCCCATGATTAATCATCATAGCCAACAAAACATTTCACTCAATTTGAGGATGGATTGATTTGAAATATATCTCAACCTCATCCTGCCAATCCCTTATGACCGAGTCCAAAATGGAGCCCTCAAACTTCTACATACAAAGACATAGTAACTCTTTAAGTGTAATACTCTACGTGTCATCATCATTGACCTATACTTTGTGGGGATATATTAGAGAATCTTGCTGAACATTCTATGCCTGAACCTAATGGGGATGTTGAAATGTATCTATAAGATCAAGAGGAAAATTAGTTTGACATCATAATCCTATAATATAAAATATTTAACATTAATTAATTAATCATATTGTTATTTTAATAAATAGCCTATTAATATGTATACCCATTTAAAAAAGGACACATATAAGAGTGATTCATGATCATTTTCCATGTCACTACAATGAAACTAGTATAAATTTTATTAGAAGGTGACAAAACCATAATAGATAATGAATAATATCAAAGGAGGCCCTAAATACCACATTCCTATATGGTCTCCCATGTTTAAATCACTTATAAAATAGATATGACCCCATTTCCCCGCCAACAAATAGAATTTTACATATTCCTAAATCCATTATTTTTCTGATTCCTTACATAAAAAATTTGATTACTCTTTTTCATGCCCCTCCACCCCAAAGCATCCCTTGTTGGCCATTAATAATAGAAGGGAGATGGTGATCACTAGAGTCCCAACTCCATTAGGCACCATGTTAGAAACTATAATCACGGTTTTATAAGGCATATAAATAGGTGGAATTACTGTCTAATAGAATTATATTGAAGAAAAATATAAGATATATACACCAATAAAATACTTAACATATGGGTAATCCAATCCCATATAGATAGATGAAATGTCATAAAAACTATATAAATAGTATGTAAATATTAAGCAACAATAAGGTACACTCGGTAGTGACCATGAATCCCAAAAACACTTATAAAACTAATAGAAAATAACATCAAACACGATTTCCAACCTTGTAATATAGACCCAAAAAATATGTTATATATAAATGGGATGGAAAAAAAATTATATTCCACAAGATCCTCTTCAGAGCCTTTTGTGAATAAGATGATGAATTTATACTAAATAACATTGAACAATAAGTGAAAATATCCCATAACCTATATAGGTATATTATGTTCCCAACCTCAACATAGCTATCTCCCACCAAGTCATTCATATAAGAGAAATTAAATATTATAATAATAAATCAACAAGGGTACCATGATACTAATTCCCAAAAAAAATTTCCCTCTACACCAAAAATATACATCCTTAGCCTTCTCACTCCAAATGTATTCAAACAAAACGGCACATGGGCAATGTATTAGAACATGGATCTCATGGATCATTTCATGTCATCATATCAAATAACATCACCATATAGCATCCAAATAATTTATAAGAGCCAACATAGCCCACATGAAATGTACCATAAATCAATTATTACTACTCAATACTTCACAGACCATAAAACAAGTATGGTACCTCGATTTATCAAAACCTATACAAATAATATATAAAATAATACTATGAAAATTGTATCTTTATAGATATGTAGGTTAAATTACCAGAATCCATCATATCCTTCTATATAAATATATAGGGAACTAACTACAACACAGACCAACACATAATACTACAAAGAGAATAGAGTAGGTACTGAGGGGATAGTTAAACACATTTCATCACCATAAAGATGTTTGGGAAACAACCCTCTTATAGTCCACTAGGTGCCAGTTTTCCTATAAATGTGGTAGGGGTTGTATATGAAATCACAGAATGTAAATTATTTAATATTGGACAAAACCATAGTATGAGCATATATTAGTCCTATGATGAAAATCATATAATAATAATCATATTTTTGACCCCCACTACTAGGGACTAGTTGTTTTAAAAACAAAATCACATTTAAAGAGTTAAATTTTTTATTCATTTGTTTAAAAACAAAAATTCAGGTAAATGAATTCATTAACCATTATTTAACATTATTCATATTACATTTAATTTACTCTCCAAATAAATTCAATTCCCTTTAGGAATATTACATCAAATTCCATCATTTTTATGATAATCATTAATATTTTAATTCCATAAAAACTCATCCTTGTTAATCATTTATTAAAATTTATTACTATCACAAAAGTCATAGTGATGTATGAAAACATCCAAATATAGCATCAATATATGAAACAGAAATCATCTAGGTACCTCAAGTGGTGGGGAAAGGAATATAGGGAAGGCAATCTACCCATACATCTTAACATTAAATCAATTAAATTATATAAAGAATCATAAATATGAACAATAATGGGTAAACATATTTTCACCATGATAAATCATCTGTAGATCCATCCCCAACACCCAAATGCATATCACCATGAATCTCATCCTCAATTTTTTCAACTACTGGCACATCCTTGGAATCCCAACCCATATCTTAGAAGTATTTCTAGGCTGACCTCACATTACATAGGAAGGATCAAATCTATACCACATATAAGTTGAAAATACAAAAACTATTGTGAAAAGGGTAAATTTTCCATAAATTCAAGGAATTAATCCTTCAACAAGGAAAAGGCTATCATATCCCCCATCCCAAGGCATCCAACATTTATATATAATATAAAATCTCATCCTAATGAATTTTTATTTACCAAAATATAAATTTTATACTATCTTGAATTAAACGATTCATTATTGATATGTTCCAAATACGGTAATCCCACAGAATTATCTAGAACAAACTATTAAATTAATTAAACGTTGTTCCTATATTATTTCATCAATATTATAAATTTATTGAAAACAATTATAATTACAATTCCATTAATAATTAATCTCATAAAAACCCATTCTTTCACCAATTTCCTTATAAAATTTCTTTTAAATAATGAATAAAATTTTCAACTAAACATTTATTCTTGTATCATTTCGATTACAAAAAAAAATATGAGTACCAATGAATTTGAAAAATATTCCACACCATTAAATATTTAGCAGACTAAAAAATTATTCTAAAATCTCAATGGGATTTTTTTATATACAATTGTTGTGGTAATACATTTTTATGGGTTGAGGTTAAGCCTTAGTTGACTCATTGTTCATGATGCATAAGGCCCATAGATGACCCTAATGCCTTGAGACACAAGTCCCCAAACATTACTGAGAGCCCAATAATAGTATAGATAACACACAATCTAGAAAAAATATGAAAACTATTATCATGTTGGAAAACAAGAATATGTGTTTAGTAAAAATAAACAAACAAATTATTTAATATCAATTAATATTTATTTTTTATATTTAATACCAGATAAGGGGATACAACCTGGTCAATTTAGGATTTCAGGTAAATAAATTTTAGAAGTGAGGAATCCACTACTTTAATCTTCTAAAAATCTTGAAATGAAAGTAAAATGACATCATATTTCTATGATCACAATTATTTTGAGGAAACTATGGTATCTCAAGGATGTCCTACCCCAAACACACTGAGAAATGAAAAATAAAACACAATTATATTTATATATTCTGTACTCCATATTGTGGAATGAAATAATTTGATATAATGACCACAAACATGGAGAATTATCTTGAAAATATGTATTATACTATAAATATCACACTGGTTCGAATTATAGAATCTGAGGATTGATCCCAATTGAATGGGGGTTTAAATACTTTAAAAATACAGCGTAGGCACCTAGGATATAATAGGATAATGTTTGAAAGAACTATTTTTGGTTTTTTGGGGGTATTTATAGGTGTAAAAGTTTTTAGATCACCATGATATAGCTCTTAGGACCACACCAAAAACCATCTTGGCTAAGACACTGTGGGATGAAACAACGTAAAAGACCCCAAGTCAAACACACATCCAGGATCCATGACTAGATCCCTGATTCACATATTATTTAGTAGGTGAGGTAAAATGACACATTTTATAGAACAAAATACATCCACCACTGATTTCGAAGAAGCCTCAAAAATTACAATGGCACAACAACTTCCCTATATGCCTTAGTGCTCGACAATTTAGAAAGGCCTATACAGTACCCAACCACATTGACATGGGTAGGATATAAAATGTAGTATCCCAGATTTACCCACCCCTTAGATCAATCCTAATCAAAAATCTAGAGATCATATTGTAGAATTATTTATTATGGAATAACTTGTCCCTCCACACCATAACCAGATCTCAAATAGAAATGGAACACACACTCTCGTTCCCCATTTTCCAGCAAAATTCCATGGAATCTACCCTATATTCCACAAAAAACAATATAAATGTAGGTAATCTCCAATAAGGTCCAATCCTTTTTAGAAAAAATTTACATAAGTGATATATATATTATTTTTAACGTATGTGAATAAAAATGGGTTTTATTGTGAAATATAACTTAATTTTTCACAATGATAAATGTCTGTGATGCATAATTCAACATTTTATCTTTAATTTATTTATAATAATTATTAAAAATATTTCATTTATTTAAATTTTTTTATAAAATTAAAAAAATTAATATAATTTCATAAATGTGATAGTTTTATAAAAGTTTGTATTCTCACTATTGATGTAATAATCGACTATTTTTTAAAATTTCCAAAAATATCACTATAAAAATATTTTAAAATATTAAATTTGGAATTAATTATTATTTATATAAAATAAATAACAGAAAAATTATAAATTTATCTTTTGAACATGATTAAAATATATTAATAATGATAGTATTTGTTGAAAGTCTCTATTTTAAGACATCAATTTTCTTAAATTATACTTTTATATACAAATGCTTATTAATGATCATTTATTATACCATAATTTATTAATTATTATTAAATTATTATTGAATATTACATGTATATTTTTAGTCTTGTGTTTTATGTGGAATAATCTATCAACACTGTGTTTAATTAATGTTAGAACTATTTTATAGTAAAAGTTTGTGTGATTACAATAATGATAGATAACAAGATACAATGATCCTTCCAGGAATGGATATAAAATAATGTAATCTCCACATCCTTCAACCATTAATTAATATTATTATAAAA
Organism: Viscum album; assembly: GCA_963277665.1. NCBI lineage: Eukaryota > Viridiplantae > Streptophyta > Magnoliopsida > Santalales > Viscaceae > Viscum > Viscum album. Next base: position 669,704,523 of record OY728159.1, on the reverse strand, counting down.
ATCAAATCCCTAATGCTTTTATAATCCGAGGTAATGAATATAAAATGGAATATTCCGAAATGTATCATTTTAATCGACTTCAATTATGTGGAGATCTATTGGTGTATACTAATAAATCTCACTAAAAAGAGAACAATGGTGACATAGACCTGGACCCATTGATAAAAATAACAATAGTTAGGGATAACCTTATCATAGAACATCAAAATTATAATATTATATAGTTATGATACAATATAGTTACCACCATCTACCTAATTCAATCAGAGGTACATGCAATGACAGTTTAAATTCCCAACTATTAGTTTCCACTTTGAATGATTAATTACATCACATAGTACAATAAAAAATATTAGGGTTTTGGAATCACATAGGGACTTAATCAATTTGTTACCATCCTATATCACTCTCCTACATGACACATTAATTTTGAGTAACATTGTTTCCTCTCAAACCCATTAAATTATCCCATGTACCGAAAACTAGGATATGGAATATATATCATCCAAAAGCTATAACACCACATTATAATTAGTCAACCACATTAGTATCACTCTATATATAGTAGTAAATAAGAATATTACTATTAATTACAAACTCAAATTTGACACAGGTCGGTGATTAGCAACAACAGTATAGAACATACACAAATTAATATAATTTCCTTAAAAAATTACATAATATTGTAATGATTACCTCAATAATATCTATGGAAATAAATAAACTAAATATAGTATCTGAATATTCATAAAATGGAAAAAAAATTGGGAAATACCCTAGATACACCAATATTAGAGATCGTGAGCATCAAAACCCCTAAACATCTTACACGAGATAGTAACACTTTTCATGATCACCATATCCATTGTAAATATATATATATATGTATATGGATAATTGTAAATTAATATTTAGTATTTTCTCCCAAAAACCTCTCATGATAAATTGGGTGAATCATATAAAATCCTAGGTGAAAATAGAATAAAATATACTCATCACATATGTATGGTCAACTATTTTTCCATAGAAGTGATGTCTTTTTCACAATGAAACATTAAATAAATAGTTAACATAATATTAATGAGTAATATGTATTATAATAATATACAGATTCTAATTTTTATATATTTTAGCCACCCTAAACCCCATATTTTACATAATAGTGCTCTCATTCTCTACCAAATTCATATTGATTATCATTAAAATCATAAAACCAATATAAAAATAACTATTACTATGTCACCATCACATTACTAAAATAACATAATAATACATAGAGCCATTAAAAATCATGTAAATTAATTTTATACCACTATACAATATATCCCATGCATAGGTACAAATGCTATAAACATAAAACATTAAAACTAGGAAACATGTACATTTGATAATTTCTAAAATTCCCAAACCCCAGAAGCCCAGAGACTTATCATTAGAATATTTTCAATTTTTATATACAAATGGATATAAAAAATTTAGTAGTTTTCAATTACATACATGATACCCATATTATAATGGGAAACTAAAATTAAGAATTACGAAAATAAAATTTCAACATCCTTGAATATTATTGAAAGGATTCCAATTCATAAACTAGGGAAAGGAAAAATAAGAAGGGTGATATCAAATTCTCAATAAGAGTATTCAAATTGTAATCAACAATGAATTTATGAGAATAAATTAACAGGAAGAGGAAAATAATTGGTCAAACATTCGCTTTTATCAATGAAATGAGAACAAAATGAATCTATAGATATATCGATGTAAAATGGAATGGATAAATAATAACTAAAATGAATGAATTTAGTAATTATTGGACATCATATATCTCACACATGAACCATTACCATAAATTCCTTTTTACAAGATGGTTTATGTCTATGGGTAGAACCACATTTATTCTTCTTGGAAACAATCTAGAATGGTTTTTCCCATGTGATTATATCTCATTCGACTAATGATAAATTGAGGGGATTCCATTAACTAGTCCCCAACCCATGTCTTATATTTCAATATCTTTCCTCAATATTTAATAATCAGTTTAAAAAGATATTTTAAAATTAAAGTGTCTGGGACGACATTGAAATATTTGAAATATTAATTCCATAAAACTAAATAATTATCAAATGAATCATTGAATACACAAAATATAAATAGATTCATGATAACATATATAAAGAGGTTTAGTAGATACACTACAAAAAAAAGTATGCAGGTAATATGAAATTTATCACATATATGTAAATATGAGATGAAAATCCCTAACCTCAGTGTAACTTTTTAGTTTTACATTTTCTAACCTCATGTATAATAATTTAAAGTATTTTATTAATATTTAAACGAAACTTATTAACATTTATGATATCATATATGAACTTCTTATATTATTTTTCCCATATTTGTTAATCATATTTCACCATTCATACTATTTCGTGTGTTAATTTCCTTGTTTCTCAAGTATGTTTTGACATTTTTTTGGTTTCAATTACATAGATCATTATTTATTCATCTAAATATTGTAATAAATTATTGAAAAATAACATATATATATTTATATATTTACAATAATCAATTTTTCTTGGGGATTGTAATTTAAATGCACTTTTCAGGGAGAAGATAGGCCTTATGTATGCATTAACATAACTTTTATTTAATATCCATTTTAGAAAAAAAATATATCTGTATATTTTAATTACATTATCATATTATAAATAAATATATATATCACATATTTACATGAGAACCATCCTTAATGCATTCCATATATAGAGAAAATAAATCACATTGCTTTGGGGGGGCAGTAATCCAAACTTCCAAAAACAATGTTACAATATTTACACAAGATGGAAAGAAAGAAGGTATATTTTATATAACAAATAAAAATTATTAAGACCACATAAATATCACATTTATCCAAAAAATAGTGCTAATTCCATAATTACAATCCTTTAGTGGTCAAAAAGAAAAAAATGAATGACATAATTTGGCGTCATGGTAGTTCTCTGTACACGAACAGTAAATTCATTACCCATTTGGTGGATGTTTTTTAGGTTTAGGTTGAAAACATGACATAAAAAAATTTTAATATATTGATCATACTGGAGTTATTATTTTAGAATGTAAAAACAATAATTGATGTAGTGGGGGTCGAAATAAATCTAATGTGATCATTGAAGAACGTTACCCTGTTTTCGGGTAAAAACATTTTGTTTATGACAAAAGAAATCCTTCGATGGATTTAGGATGAAATGGCAGAACTAGAATGATATTAGTGAATGTTTTACCATATCTAACAAGGATTTCGTCGATCTATAAGAATAAAAGTGGTGTTAGTAATTGTGGGAGGATGTGCCTCTTTTTAATTAAGGCGAGGGGTAATTTTGGAAACACTCAAACTATTAAATTAATATAAATTAAATTTTTATTCAAAATTAATATAAATTGTGTTATATTTAATATAATTTGATAATGGGGTGAATTACTCTTAGAAAAAAAAATTACACATTTAGGTCACATTATTACCCATACCATTTGGCTTAAACCATTAGTTAAATCCTTTAACACTTACCTTAACAACATGGATTTTTACTTTTTTTGAGGATAGTATAGTTACTATAAAATGAAACAAACCCATGAATGAGTCGTTTATGATATTTGGAACACTATCAAATTAGTTTGGATGATATTAATATTTTTTTAAATTTTATATCATTTTATAAATTATTATTTATTTTCAAATATCATTAATGTCAATTTTGACACTGTTAATTTCTTGAATTAATAAATATATCAATATACAAGATATCATCAAAATAAAAATTTAAAATATACATAATATATCTAGGTTTTATATAATATTATTTTATGACAAAAATTATATAAAATAATACTTATTTTAATATATTAATAACATTTATTTCATATGTCCATTAAATAAAAAATTTCATCACCATTGTGAAAGCCTTTATTTTAATTATTTCATCCCTAAAAAATAAAAAAAACATAACATAACCAATATAAAAATTTTATTTTCTAATTTATTATTTATATGTGAAGATATCCTCTAAATAACCATATATAAAAAATTTAATACCCATTAACGACAACGGTTTCACATATTGGACTTCCTTTAAAATAAAATACTATAAAAGGATTAATATCATTCAAGTGAATCCAAAGGCCATAAAAGTGGACCAATTATTTTTTTATCAAATATATCTTATAATATAAAATTATGATAGGTGTTAATGTAATTTTATAATACTTATAATATTATTTCTACCATTAATTACATTCTTTTCTCTTTACCATGGTGAACAAAATTTTACTAAATTTACAAATCAGATGCCCAAAAATAAAATAAAACTTTTTATATAATATTTACACAGTCACTCCAAATATAGAATCAATTTTTTAAAATTCAAAACATAATATTTTTAGTATATTATTTAAAATTATTCTAAACGATGGAATGAGTAAACATTTTTTAAAGGAGAAAACGTTCTATAGATTGAAATGGTTTTATATCCAAACTAAATGTCAAATTGATTCAAATATTTTAACTTATATTAAATTATGATAATTTTATCTAATAAAACATTAAAAATAAATTGAAATATAATTTATTACAATAAATTCTTCGTAGGAAAAAGTTTTTTCCAATTAAAATGAAATATTTTATTATTAATCCGGAAAACCTAAAATGTATCAAAAAAATATCCAAAATTCAATAAGAATATAATTTTATATTCCTTTTTAAAATAAAAAGATCATTTTTTTCAAATAGAATATATAAAAGTACCAAAAAGATGATTTCAAATAAGTTCACTATTAGATGGCTGTAAATTTCATTTATATAATATATGTTTTTATGCTTAAAATTAGGTTTATTATTATCATATACTCATTAAATCAGTTGGATGAAAGTAAAAAATGATAACTTCAATTTATATTATATTAATTTCATCTAAAAATAAATTCATTTATTTTTTAGTATAAAAAACATTCTGATCATATGGATAGTTCCTTATAAAAATATTTCTTATTTATTCAGTTAGTTCCAATATTCATTTCTAATTAATTTTCAACAAATGAATTCAACCACATATTTCCATACGTTATTTAATAATATTCATAAAATCTAACATAACCTATATATTTTATCTTATTATATTAAAAAACTAAAATTTAAATAATGATAATTTTTTGATAAAACTCAACCTTTTATGTAATGAAATCCAACTCATTATAATTTTATCATAAGCTTATCATGCAATAGAATTTAAATAAATCCAGAAAAAAATTATAATTCTTCAAAAATAAAAATATTGACAAGTTTTAAGGGTTACAGTTACCGCACCTTAATTAAATTGGGTCCTCAAAATTTAAACATAATTTCAGTATTCAATGATTTTGTATTTGAAAATAAACTTTTTTTGAAAACCCCATATCATAATTAGGGTTTTTAACACATATTATTAAATATTGTAAAAATATATGTCAAGGTCACCTAAAAAATAGCCTTTAAAATATAATAACATTAGTGGAAACATTTATATTGAATATAATTCTAACAATTATGTTCTGATGGAGAGTGATATAGAAAATGTTAATGATAATGTTGTTGACCATAAAACCATAAACTGCAGCTATAAATGAAGATCATTAATATCATAAAAATGTCGATAACAGGAAAACATTCATGTTTTAAGGCCTTTTTCCTAGAGTTTATAAATTCTTCAACCTTAAAAAGATGCAATTAAATATTAACACATGATACCATTCTATTAGCACAATATTATCCATGTTCATTGAACTATTTCTACTTCATTTCAAAGAATAGGTTTCAAAATATGGATACATAATAAAATAATATCTAAAAACATCCAATGATCAATTTAAACCATTTAAAAAATAGTTAAACATATTAACCATCCAGGTATTATGATCTGAAAAAATTAGATTCTATTATAAGACTATTTGTAGTATCAAGTTTTCTTTATTCATATCAATTAATCTATATACAATATTATCATAACAATATCAGGTACATATTAAATATTTACGTACACTAAATCATATTATTTTCATATAGTTTAACTGGAAACACAATCACCTTTCTATGTAATTAGAACCAATCAACATAAGCTTTCAAATACTTGATGGAAATGTACTACACTATAATCCTTATATATTTCATAATTCATATGATTGTACCATCATCAATAAAATAATTCTAAAACAAATTTATTTTATCCATATACATAAGTATAATAATCATTTCACTTTGTTTTTGTCAATAACATATGGTTAACCATGATCCCTTATCATTTTTTGAAGAATATTTCCTTGATTCTCGGGGAATTAATTGGCATATTTCCACATCTTCTTATAGTTATAACACCGAATAGTAGTGTTTTCCTTCTTCCCTTTGCATCATTTTTTATGGTAAATTTTCTCTTCACACATATAACATACTCCAAATATTATCAAGAATTTCAGTGGGAGATTCATTCCACAGTTCTCACATGTGCGAAAATCATACTTTCATTTATTTCCTTTATACATTATTTTCCATTCCTTTATCTTATTCTCCTTAATACCATTCAATCAATAGTATATTAATAATTGTTTCCCTATAATGATAAAACAAAAAACTATTTCATAAAATGTATAACTTTTTTGAGTCACCTAATCCCCTCAGATTGTTGGCTTTAGTCATTTAAATAAATGATCAATCGTGCATAATTTGTTGCATATGAAATCTGTAACATACCTTACAAACCTAATAAATGTAGATTTATACTCCACAAAAATATATTACTCATTTTGTTTTAAAATAAATAAAATTATCTTCATATCAGTATTTTGATACTAAGGTATGTATTTATCGAATAATGTTTCCAAATATGCTCTTCATTCGAGGAGTTATATTATTTCTTTTTCCCTGGTATTAAAAATCAACCACCACAATTGATCCATATCTCAAATGAGATAATAAACTACGAGTGTAACCACTTCCTTTCCACCAAATTAAAATTCCTTGGATATCTTCTCCAATGTCTTGGTCCACTGTGTTGCCACTATAGGGTCAATTGTATCACTAAATGATGGGGTCACTATGAAATTATGTGATCCAATATAAGAGAATCTCTTTTTGGAATAGGGTTCTCCATTCAGGAAACATTATTTCCTATAAACTGATTAGGATATCCTAGTATGGCTGTAATTTTCCCAATTCAATATATAATTGTATTAGTTTCATCATCTAGAAAATCTCTACATTTTCAACTATTATCGATACCAATCATCCATGAAGGTTCTATTTCTAAATAATGGTACAAACATTAAATGATCATATCAATATGAAACATAATTTATAATCACACAACTAGTAAAATACATAAAATAAATTAAATAAAACTATATCAACCTAATATCATTATCAAAAGCATGGTATATTTGGGGAAATTTATACTTTCAACTACTTTGTAATTATTTGTAAAGAAAATGTGAATTGTTCCAAGAATATCGCCTAGTATATTTAGTTTAAGAAAAGTCACCCATGTCACACACTATAAAATTTGTTACACCTAGGTACATCTATTCTAGATACACATACACTTAGAGAATCTGCATAGGGTTGTATTTATATGAATAACCACCAAATCACTACCTTACCAAAATTCCAGGATTCTCTTCTATATTTATCCTTAAATTTGATATTATGGACATGTTCCCTAATCTAGGTTAGAAAAATATAGTTTCCAAGTATTTTGTGAAACATTATATGATAAAAACAATAATACCCCAACCCAAGAATCCTAGTGTCGACACATTACATTATTTCATTGGACTATATAAATTATTCAAATCCCAAAGTTCCAAATAGTTTACTAATTTTAGAAAACTAGATTATATACATGGTACCCAAATTATATTGGGAAAAGAAAATAAATAATAATGAAAATAAAAGTTCATCATCTATAAAAATCATTCAAATGATTCCTCTTAATAACCTGAGTAAAGTAATCATTATAATAGTGATATGAAATGATCATTAAGGGTATGAAATGTGTAGAAAATAACAAATTTAAAAGAATGAATCAGTAAGGAATAGTTAATAACTGATAACATATTTCATTTAATAAAAGAACACTAAATGAAATGAATAAATATATATGTTGATGAAAAATATCATGGATAAATAGTAACAAAAATGAAGGAAACTCTTAATTATTATACATCGTGTATTTTGAACATAAAACACTACCTTCAATACCATTCATAACATGGTTTATGTATGTGAGTAGAAAACTATCTATTCATCTAGGAGACACAATCAAAGGGTTTGTCACCAAATTATTACATCTTATTAGAATACTATCCCATTGATGGTATTTCATTAACTAGTCCCAAACCAATGTCTTATATGGGAAAAACATTTTTCCTATATTGAATAATTGATTTAAAATGATATTTATAAATCAAAGTGTCTCATACTACTTTGAAATATTTGAATCATTAGTCCAACAAAATAAATAATTCTCAAATAAAACATGTTATACCAGGAATATATAGAGATTCATGATATGATATATCCAAATCTGTATTGTACACCCCAAAAAAGTAAGTTTTCAATATTTCATTTATCTCCCAAATATAAAAATTGAGATGACAATCCCTTACCTCACACTTCATTCTAGATTTTTATGTTATTTAACCTCTACTATAATGGTTTAAAGAATATTATTAAATTATAAAATAAACCTATAAATTTTTATGATATAATATATTATTTTATACATTCTTTTATCACCCGTATGTGAATAAATTTTCTTAATTTTCCATATTTCTGGTGTTAATTGCCTATTTTTCCAAGTATGTTTTGACTTGTTATTTGTTTTTCAATTAAATTGTTTATGATATCATTTTATCCAAATTTTAAAACATGATTTAGATATCATATATATATATATTTCTTAATAATTATAACCCATTAAATTTAGAGATAGGAATTGAAATGCACTGTTCTTGGAGATGGTAAGTTGCATGCACATATGAATGCTAATTTTATTTCATCTGCATATTAAATATTTGGATAATAAATGATATATATGTGTATAATAATTTTAGTGTCATATAAATCTTATATGTTTCACATATTTTTCTAAAATACATCCCCTATACATTCAATGTATTATGTGAATGAATCACATCACTTTCAGGAGGTGGTAGTCCACACTTCCTCAAATGATGTTATCATATTTACATAAAATAAAAAACATCAAGGTATGTGTTATATATATTTTAAATAATTATTATAAAAAAATATCATATATAATATAAAAAATAGTGTGTGAATAATAATTAGTAACCATGAATGGTTGTATAGGAGAAACAAACGACATCATTTCATGAGGTGATAGTTTTCGGTACACGAACGATATATTTGTTACATATTTGATGGAAGTGTGTGTAGGTATATGTAGAACCTTTAATATAAAAAAATATCAGTATATTTATTATAATAGTTTTATTAGAGAAAAATGAAATATTATGAAATGAGTCATTGGGGAATGAAATAAAACTAAATAGATCATTGATGAATGTTACCTCATTTCTGAGTAACTCATTTTGGTTTATACCAAAGTAATTCCTTGGATGCATTTATTCCAAAATTTATGATTCTAGGATCGGGGGAGGAAATTTGGTAGACTATTAGTATAGGGTTTTGTCGTGAAATAATGCTCAACATGGTGTGAGGAAGTGAGGGAGGAGATGCTCTTTTATAATATAGGTGACGGGCATTTTTGGAAACTCTCAAACTATTACAATAATAAATATTAATTTTCCAATAAAAATGCTACCAATTTTGGTTATTTCAATGATAAAATGTTTATGGGTCTAAATCCTTACCAAATATAATATTTTTATAATCTTAAGTCACATAATTATTCTTATCTTTTGGATTTAACCCTCAGATAAACCCTTAAACTCTTATTATGACAACTCGGAATTTTACTTTTTAGTGGAAAATATACTTACAATAAATTGAATAAGGAACTGTAAATGTTTCATTTATGAAATTTTAAAATTTATCCAAATCTGTTAGATTATGTTGATAAATTTTGTAATTTTATATCATTTAATAAATTATTATTTATTTTAAAATTTCATTAATTTCAAATTTTACACCATTCATTTCTTTTATTGTTAAAAAATATCAACACAATAGATATATTATAAACAAATACATTAATATATCCCTAATAAGAATATGTTATCAATATAATTAATTTATGACATAAATAATATAAAATTGTTTATATTTTATTATTTCTAATAACATTTTTTTGATATGTCCATTAATTACATGATTATTGCATTATAAATTTTGAAGCATTTATTTTAATTATTTCATCCCGAAAAATAAAAAATGAATTATCAAAATGAATATAAAAATTTTATATTTCAAATTAATTTGTATAGACTTATATATCCTCTAGACGACCATATATAAAATGTTTAATACTTATTAAAAGAAATGGTGCAACATATTGGACATCCGTTTGAATAAAACACTATAAATGGGTTAGAGTCATCAAAGTGGCTCTAGGAGCACATAGAATCATCAAAACGATATATTTGGTTGAAAATATCCCATAAAATAAAATTATGATATGTTTTAGTGAGATTTTATAATACTTATAATATTATTTTTACCTGTAATTAAATGATTTTTCGTTAACCAAGAAAATTAAAATATTACTAAATTTATATTCATTTGAAAAAAATAAACAAAATTTATTTACAAAATTTTTCCCCAATTATTAATAATATGAAATCCATTTCTGATATTCAAAAAATATAATTATTAGTAATTAATTTAGATTTATTCACATTGTGAGAACATGAAAAGTTTTTTTAAAGTGAAAACGTTCAAAAAATGAAATGTTTTTATATCCAAATTCAAGGTGAAAAAGATTCCAAATTCCAAAATTAGATTAAATGATAAAAATCTGATCTAATTATACATTATAACCAATTTTAAATAAAATTTCACAAAATAAATTATTTAGATGAAAAATTTGTTTTCAATTTAAATTCAATATTATATCACAATGCATAAAACATGAATGTTTTCAAAAAAATTAAAAAATTAAAAAAAAGTAAATTTTTATATTTCTAATTAAATTAATAATTTATTTTTTTCAAATATAATATTTTAAATTGTCAATTTATTTAAAAACAAGATCTCTATAAAAAGGTGATAAAAAGACCATTATAAAAATATTGTTTTTTATGCATAAAATTAGGATTCCTGTTATGTTTTTTATATTAAATAAATTGTATAAAATAAGAAAATATTTAATTAAATATATATTTAATTAATAACTTTAAGAAATAGTAATATATTTATTTATCAAGATAAAAAGCCTTTATCAGCATAAAAGTATTTCATTATAACTTCATTCGATATATTTAGTTTGTTACTACATTCATTTCTATTTAATTTGTGAGAAATGAATTCAACAACATATTTTGATAATTCATTTACTACTTGAACAACCCATGTTTTTGAAAATAATCTAAAATTCATGAATCGTTGTTTTAAGCATATAGTTATAAATATCCTTTAAACATAATATTGTCATATCTATGATTCGAATTTCAAAACATGGTCATATACACTAGTGATCAGTTAGTTATTTGGAGTCTGATAGAACCAAATTCTTTTTTTGTAAATAGTAACATAACCTTATGAATATTAACATGAAACTTATGAACAATAAATCATAAAAATATTTTATTTTATTAAGACAATGAGATATTTTTTAAATTTTCAATGTGTTATGAAAAGAGTTATAGTATTAAAATTATTTTTTTGTGATGAAAAAATGATTTTACATAAAAATTAAATTAATAACATTTATATATTTATTTTCCACAAATTGTGTTCATTTATGAATTCTACAGGTCGAAAAATTTTAGGGGTGATTTTTTGGGATTTTCTGGAATTCATGAATTTTTGATGAATAGTAAAATATTATATATTATGATAAATGCTAAATAATTTTTTTAATACCTCATAAATGATTCAAGGATAATTTAAGCACAGTTGGTTTGATATCACATGTACATATTACTATTTTTGGTCACATTAATCAAGAAAATTCATTGACATGAGAAAAAATTTAAACTAATGATTAAAATAATGTAAAATCCCTCCTCCCCTCCACCATAAATACAACCCTCCTTCCCCTATTCATCTCACACAACTCAATCCATGAGAATTTTATATGTTCTTACCAATATTTTTAATAAGAATCTTCTCCACGTCTATGATCTACGGGTCTCCCCAAAAGTCCAAGACCCTAAGCCTCAAGGAGGATCTCTAGGAGAAGAGATCAAGATTTAAGAATCCTTTTTCATTTTCTATAGTTTTCTATTTAATTATATTATTTTATTATAATATCTTCACCTAGAATTATTCAAGTGGAATGAAATATCTATTATGTTATATATAATTTATTTTAATCATGTTCTGGTAAATATTCATCATCATTATTTTTCTCCTCTTCTTCTTATTCTAAAAATAAAAACAGTATCTGGGATCTTCCGATTTAACAAAATCGTGGATGATGTGTTTAAAATTTTGATAAAAAATGGTTGTAAAACAATTTTAATGGATGGAAAAAAATTATTGTGTATTATATATCCTCTTTAATGTTCTAGAGATAACATATATACAAAATATTAGGTTAACTAATTAACCTAGTTTGTGATTATGAAAGAACAATCAAAACGATGTAAACGAATATCACTAAAGATTTATCAAATTATCCATCCTCTCACCATATAAAAAATACAAGTTATGGAATAATTTAATATTATAAAATCATATTTATACCATTTCCTTCCACTTCTATAATTTAACTTCCATACTAAATGAAAATCAAATACAAGCCGGTTATTGATATCATGTAAGGAAAGCACCAGAAACAATGGATGGAAAAAAATACTAATAATTAAAAGGTAAAATAATGTAATAAAATGATCATATAATGTATTATAAAAATGAATATTTATCATTAATATATTAATACCACTCTTTTAACCATTAAGAAATTGGTTTATACCTATTTGAAGTAAGACGTACCCATGGTAAGGGAATTCATAACCCAATTTCTAGTCTTTGGGTTAACATTATACTTCATTCATTATGAGGTATTAAGATTTTTTGTGCCGTAATTTTTTTATATTATGTTTTATATTGTTTATTTAGAGTGCATACACATATCCATTACATTACATTAATTCTCAAACTTATTATATTTGTAAGGTAATTTCCTTTAAAAATTCTTTTATAAGTAACTTTAATAAAATTCAGAAAGATTTTTTTTATATATATTTGGAATGAGTGATTTCTATTAATTCCATGATAAATTATTACCATGATATGTTACATGGACATATTTTTGTTGGTTTGAGCCCATTATAGCTCAATATATGTTGGGTTTATCCCATTATAGCTCATTATATGACTGATGAGCCCAATTATAGTTCTCCATTGCATTTGGTAATCAAGAGATGGAATTTTACCAATTGGTTATTCCATGTGTAATGGTGATTATAACTATGATATGGTAAATATTTCACTAGGAAACTATATGATGTTTCTATTCATGTTAATGAGATATTATGAAATGGGTTTTATTGGTTTTTATTTTATCACTTTACATATAATTTCTTTCATGATATCCCTTACTAAGATTTTTGTAAACATCTCATGTTTTTTAATGCTTTTTATAGGTTATATGTATGTGTAAGATAAATACATAAGACAAATTAAATGATTTGAATTTTTTTCAAATAAATTTTGTTTTTAATTGAGTTTTTTATTTTAAAAAAAGTGGATACAATTTTAGTAGTTTCCACATGTATAGTTATGGGATTTTATGTATTTTTTATGTCCTAACTTCTCTAAAACTGTAAAACTAAAAATATTATTGATGTGTAAGAATGTATTTTATTTTATAAAACTCGATATTATATAATGTTTTAAGGCTGGGTCTTTAAAGTTCATATCATTGGATGGTTTAGATTACATCATGGGTTAGGATGATTTCAATAAAATACCATAAATGATTTTGAAATCACCATTGATTGGAAATGTTATAGAATTTAAAAATTACCATGATTATTCATCTAAGATGACAGTATTCAGAATACGTTTCCATAGAGGTAACATGGAATCTACAGTACGAAGGCAGAAATAGAATGATATACTTGAGAATATGATGCCTGGAATATTAGGAATTGGATCCAAGATGTTTGTGACAATAATGGGACTGTTGACTTAGGTGATAAATGGTATTGGTGGTCATGCTAGAATGGAACCTGATATTCCATGAATAAACATGACTTTTGTAAAGAATTTTATGAGGAAAAATCTTGTAGAATTTAGAGGAACCATAGATCTAGTGAATGAAAAAGTATTGATCAATGATCTTGAAATGATATGTGATGTCATGGGTTTTTTAGAGCGCAAAAAGGTAATACTAACCTTTTATCATCTGTATGGTGAAGCTGATCAATGGTGTTCTCTAGATAAGAATATAAGATAAGGATATGATCTTGATAGTTTGGAATGTGATGATTTTAAGAGTCATTTTTTGCAAAAATATTGTACTTATACGGTTTGACTCAGAATTGAGAAACTATTATTGGAAATGAAGAAGAATGATTATGACTCGGTGTATCCATATGAAGAAAATTTTACAAGACTCGCCAGGTATATTACAGATTTTACTTTATATTTTTAATGTAAAATTAATAGATTTTACTCTGGTTTGAAACCACTTTTACTAAGATCATTAGATTCAATAGAGTTTAAAAGCTATGAGAAACATTTTCATTGTGATGAAAAAGTTTAGATGGAGTTTTCTGACATGTATGAACCTCACAATGGAAATAATAAGTAGAAATCAAGATGGTAGGCATAGGGGAAGAATTCATTAATGAAATCTAGATGTAATAATGTCAATTTACTTTCTTGTGATATGTGTGGTAAACGGAATCCTAATGAATGTCTTGAAAATTATAGTATATTCCACCAATGTGGAATGTTTGGAAAAATGTCTAGTGAGTGTAAGGAAAAATACCTGAAAATTAATGAGAAGCTTATGGTGAGATTATTTAACTATAAGGAATTTGTTTATTTTTCAAATCATTGTTCAAAAAAAGTCACTCAGGTAAGGTATTGGCGCGATTCGAACCAGAATGGAGTGGTTAAATATTTTTCAACCACTTCAATAGATGATGATTCCTCAAATTTGGTGTTTTTAGGTACATTATTTGTTTTAATATATTTTTCTAATGATTTTTTTATTCAGGGTCTACACATTCAATCATTTTTGATAAATTTCCTAAAAAATATGGAATTCCACCTCATCTAATGAAACTATAAACCATGGTCAAAATACGTGGAGTAAATATTGTGGAAAAAATAAGTTATAATAATATTCTTGTCCTTGTTTGTGGATGTATTTTTCATGAAAACCCCATTGTACTACTTCTAGTGGAGTTTGATGTTATTCTAGGAATGAAGTGGCTTTTGTTGTCATGCTATGATAGATTGGAGAGAAAAAAGTTGTTTTTTGAAAAGAGTTTCAATTTGTGTACAAGAAAGAACCCATACAATTGATAATATATCAGGATGCTTAGTAAAATATAAAATGAATAAATGAAATTTAAAATGGTCATATTTTTTATGATAAGGGAACTGTCCATATTAATGATTTACCAGTGGTAGATGAATACATGTATGTTTTTCTTAATGATTTGGATCATGTTATCCCGAATTGACTGGTTGAGTTTACTATTTACTTAATTCCGGCTGCTAAGACAATTTATAATCCCCCTTATCTAATGGATGAAATGAAACCTATAAAATTAAAAAGCAGCTGTAGAAATTATTGGATAAATGATTTATCCAACCTAGAACTTCACCATTGGGTGCGTGTGTCTTCTCTGTTGAAAATAATGATTGTTCACAGAGACATTGAATTTATTATTGATTCTTGAATAACATTACTGTTAATAACAAGTATCATTTTCCTCATATTGATGTTTTTTTGATCTGTTCGAAGGAGCAAAATATTTTTTGATTGTTGACCTGATGTTGGGGTACCACCAGTTAAATCTAAAGAATTCAGACAACCCAAAGACTACATTAAGTACCAGATATGGTTATTATGAATTTTTATTTATGCCTTTTGGGTTATCTAATGTACCTACTATATTCATGGATCTTATAAATATAATATTTAATTTATTTTCTGATAAATTTTTTGTTGCATTTATTGATGAAATTATGGTATAATATTGAAGTAAATAAAATCATGGAAAAAATATAAGGGTTGTTTTGAAAACATTAAAAAACAAAATTTATGTGAAGTTAAAAAATTGTAAATTTTGGTTACAAAAAATTAATTTCCTTGGTCACACTATCTATAAAGAGGGAATTACTATTGATCTTTCTAACATGAATGTTTTTGATTAATGGCCAAGACCCACAAATATAAATGATATTCGTAGTTTCTTTTTTTGGTAGGATATTTCTAGAGGTTTCTTGAAAAATTTCCATGGTTTTCTAGTCCAATGACTATGTTTACTTGAAAAAGAGTTAAATTAATTTGGTCAAAGAAAGTGATATTTTTTTTTCAAGAATTATAAAGAAGATTGGTGAATGATCCAATCCTAACAATACCTTCTAGAATTGGTGAATTTTTCATCTATTGTGATACTTATTTGAAGGACATGGATGTGTTCTGATGTAGGATTATCAGGTACTTACTTATGCTTAAAGATAAAAAACAGCTCATGAGTTAAATTATCCAACACATGATTTGGAATTGGAAGCTATGTTTTTTTCTTTGAAAATATAGAGGCATGATTTATATGTAGTGAAATGGAAATTTTATACTGACCTTAATATTATGATGTATATATTCCCTTATATGGAATTGAATATAAGGTAGAGAATATGGATTGAATTGATTAAAAATTATGATTGTATGATAAATTACCTTCCATGAAAATCCAACAGAGTGTCTGATGCCTTGAGTCGTAAAAATAATACGACATTAACCATGATACATTTGAAAAATGACTATTTGATTGTTTATTTAATGAATTTTGGCGTGGATGTTAATGATATAGGGAATTCCTCTATTTTGTCTTAGGTGTTAGTGCATTAATCTCTATCAGACTTAATTATGTAAGCACAGAAGAAAGATTGTGAGTTCCAAAAAAGGTTTAAATTGTGAAAAAGGGTATGTTTATAGAATTTAATGTTGTTAAAGATTGTGTTTTTGGGTTTGGGAAATGATTAGGTGTTCCAAGTGACTCTCTACTAGAGAAATAATTTCTTTTTAAAGCTCACATTTCTCCATTTTTAGTTTATCATGGCAGCATAAAGATGTATAGAGACCTTCAAGAGTATTACTGGTGGGAGGGAATGAAAAGAATCATTGCATATTTTTTCATTAAATGGTTATCATGTTAGCAGGTTAAAGAAGAATGGATGTTACCAAATGGGATGCTTCAATATTTTCCAGTTATAGAGTTGAAATCAGAAAATATATTTGTGGACTTTGTGGGGGTACTACCAATGACTTCTTGAGGTAAAAATGATATTATGGTTATTTTTTAATGAATAACTAAACAGACATTTTTACTCCCTATTCGAGATACTATATCTTGGTATCATTTTCTCAATTATACCTCAATGTTATTGTTAGGTTACATGGAGTTCATCTATCAATTGTATTTGACCGAGATCGTAGGTTCAGTTCTAACTTTTGGAAGGTCCTTTAGAAGTCGTTCAGTACAAAATTAAATTTCCTCCATATATTTCATCATCAATATACTGAACAGAATGAGAGGAAAATTCAAAACCGGAGGATATGAATTTATCTTGTTCAATAAACTACTATGGAATTTGGGATGAACATCTTTATTTAGGTGATTTTTATTATAATAATAGTTTTCATTATAGTAGATAGATCTCACCTTTTGAGGCATTGAATGAGAAATAGTGTTGAACTCCAACGTTTTGGGATGATGTCGGGGAACAAAAGTTTATGGGAAAATAATTAGTAGAGGATGTGGCTGAGAAGGTAAATATGATCCAGTAACACATGATGACAGCTCAAGAAGCTCAGAAACGTTAAGCAAATAACATGTGGAAAGACTTTTCCTTTGAGGTAGGTGATCATGTTTTTATAAAAATCTCACAATGTAAAAGTGTTATGGTTTTATTTAAGAATGGAAAGCTAAGTACATGATTCATTAGCCCTTATTAAATACTAGAGAAAGCTAGTCTAGTTTCCTACCGAGTAGATTATCATCCTAGTATATCTCATATACACAATGTTTTTCATGTTTCTATGTTAAGAATGTATGTGCATGATTCATATAATGTTTTGAGATCAGATGAAATTCATCTGGAAGAGAACATTTCATATAATGTGAAACACATCCATATTCTTGATCATATAGAGAGATTATTAATGAATAAGGTAATTTACCATGTTTAGGTTTTTGAGTAAAAAACACATGGTAGAACAAGCAACATGGGATTCTGAAAATTCTATTAGGGAAAGGTACCTTCAGTTGTTTAATATGTATAGAAAACTACATAGATGTAATTTTCAATAGTTGAGGAGAAAATAACACCCCATTATTTTAAAAATAATTAGAAATTCATGAAACATTGATTTATGTTTATTGTCAAAACTATCCATTAGTCATAATTTTTCCACTTTTAGTATTTGAATTTCAAAAAAATGTCATCTACAGTAGTGATCAGTAAGTTATTTAGAGTCTGATAGAACCAACTTGTTTTTTTGTTTATAGTAATATACCCTTATGAATAGAAATATCAATAGTAATATGGCACTTATAATAGTAAATCATATTAATATTTTATTTTCATAAGGTTATAAGACAATGATATTTTGAAAAAAATTTCATAGTGTTAAAAAATGGGTAATAATTTTAAAATGGTAATTCTTTTAAAAAATTATTATTTTTATAAAAAATTAAATAATTAATATTTTGAAATTTAAATTCTAATATTGGAGTTCATTTATGAAATCTAATTGTCGATAAATGTATGGGGATATTTTTTTGGTATTTTTATGAAATTCATGAATTTGTGATGAATAGTAAAATACGATAAATTACGATAAATTCTAAATACTTGTTTTACTACATCATAGATGATGCAAAGATGATGTAGGCATAGTTGGTTTAAAATAATAATAAAATATTACCATTTAGGGTCAAATGAATCAATACTATTCATAGTCCTAAGAAAAAAAATTAAACTAAAGATTAAAATAATGTAAATCCCCTCCCCTCCTCTACTATAAATACCACTCTTATTCCCCTATTTCTCTAACACCTCCCCATCCTTGAGAATTGACAAAGTTCTTCCCAATATTCATCATATGGCTCTTCTCCATGTCCAAGACCTTATGGTCTCACAAAAATTCAATGACCAAATTCCTCATGGAGGATCTCGAGGAGAAGATATAAGAGGTAAGATTCCTCATTCATTTTCTTGTGTTTTCTATTTAATAATTTTCTTTTCTTATAATCTATTCACCTCCCATTATCCAAGAGGCTTGAAAAATATAGTATGATATATATTTTGTATTTTTATATTGTTTATGGAAATATTCAATATCATTTTTCCTCTCCTCTTCATCTTACTGTAAAAATAAAATCACTGTCTTTGATGTGCCAATTTACCAAAATTGTGAATAAATTGTTTAAAATTTCCATTAATTCTTTAATAACCTGTTATAAAACCATTTTATAGGTTTAAAAATAATATAATTTATATTATATAACCTCTTTCATGTTCTATAGTTAAAATATATACATAATATTATTTTTTTAATGAAACTAGCTCATGATTATCAAAGAATTGCAAAAACGATCTAAATGGATATAAAAAATGATTTATCAAATGATTCATCCTCATACCTTATAAAAAATTGAGTTATGGAATAATTTAAAATTATGGAATGATATTAATAACATTTCATACCACTTATATAATTTCATTTGCATATGAAATGAAAATCAAATACAAACCGGCCATGGAAATCATGTAAAGAACGCACCTGAAACAACGGATATAACAAAATACTAATAATTAATGAGAAAAATATTCTAATAAAATGATCATAAAAGGAGTTATAAACAATAATATGTTTCTATAATATATTTTTAACACTCTTTTAAACATTATACATAAGGTTTAAAAATAATTTAATTATGAAGAACCCGAGGTAAGAGAAATCATAACCCAATTTCAATTTTTTGGGTTAACCTTCCACTTCTTACATTATGTGGTATTAAGAATATTTATGTGATGAATTTTTGTTATAATATGTTATATTATTTTTATTTATAGTGCATACACATATACATTCCATTCCAATAATTATCTCTCCAGTTATATTTGTAGAGGACCATTTTCGAATTCTTTTTAATAGTATCTTTAATAAAATTCGGAAAGACTTCTTATATATATAATGTGAGTGGTTTATCATAATTTACTAAAACACTGTTACCATGATATGTTCCTTGGACATATTTATGTTGGGTTTATCTCATTATAGGTTATGATTTTTTTTGAACCCATTATAGCTCAAGATATTATAGGTGAGCCCTATTATAGCTCTCTAATGCACTTGGTACTCCAGAGATGTAATTTGACCAAATGGTTATTCCATGTGTACGTGTGAGTGTAAGAGTGTTATGGTAAATATGTCATAAGGAAACTACATTATGTTTCTATTAATGTTAATTAGTTTTTATGAAATTTTTTTTCTTCTTTTTTATGATATCACTTGATTAACAATTCCTTTCATTATATCCCAAAATGATTTTTTTGTTCCCATCCCATTTTTTTTTTAAAAATATTCATAGGCTATATATATGTTTAAGATAAATATGAATTAAAATTTATATTTTATGAAGATTTTCAATGAAATTATCTTTTTATTTATGTTTTATATTTCGTAAAATGTGGAATCAATTTTACTAGTATCATCATGTATGGTTATGTAATGTTATGTATGTTTTATGTGATTATTTCTCTAAATATAAAAACATAAAAAGATCTTATATGTATAAGAATGTATTTTAATTTATAACACTCAATATTATGTAAATATTTAAGACTGGTTCCTTATAAATACTAATCTAAACCTTCCAGCTTAATGGCTAGGTTATATCTTAATATATTAAATAGCAATTTTTTTATAAAATTTTGGTGTTCAGTATAACTCAGTCTTGAATACAACACAAGACAACTGATTGATTTCTATATAATATGATTATAATGATTTTGGATGTAAGTAAATTTAGAAAAAATTAAATGTATTCCAAAATTAAAATATTATAAATTTTGGGTGTGTTACAATCTCATGACTCAATAGCCCACATATACATGTATATTTGTAATATGATCCACTATATAGTGGCTAATTACATAGCATAAATTCATAGGCCTGAATAACATGGATCATCCCCCATACCATACTACATCTATAGGAGAGAGAAGGGTATGGGTATTTTAAAACCATCCATATATTTTAAAGCCACAACGTTGGGAGAACACAAGAAACCTAAGTAAAAATATGGTCAACATTATCCTTAACTGATTCATATAATACACCTTATGAAATATCATAATATAATAGATATAAAACAAAACCATAAAGGGGAATGTATATAATATAAGAGTCAATATATAGCTATCTTCCTAACTGAAATCCACACAACATCATTAAGAACTATGAAGGTTATAATTTCTATGAACACAAGTATTAATGCTCAATAGTAATATAAATCATTTATAATTATCCCATTTACATTAGTTTAATAAAATCCACCACTAGTTCACAATAAATATTCACAAAAATCATCTCAATCGAGGAAATATTCATTTTGAAGTATAATTACTATTCTCAATAACCATTATTCCCTTAAATAATTCTTCAATTATTTCAATCCATATTATAGGTACTATAAAGAACTACATCCACACAAAAAAGTATGCAAACAAAATTTAATAAGAAACTGAAATCCAAAAATGCTGATATAGAAACTAATATAGGATCCAAGTGAGGTGTATCTATCCTAATGACATTATTTTCATGCTTCTATAGAATATATATTTTCCCACAATCAATTAAATGAAACAACAACCACCATAATATCATAATATCTCAACCCTCACTATATGAAACCATAGATATGGGTTTTAGTTTAAACTCAGTGTAGGATTTAATATTCATAAACATATATTAATCAAAATAATATTTATACCAAAAACAAAATGTATGGAGAAGACAATGTTACTTCCAATAAATCATTCGTGTTTATCCATAAATGGGATTGAAAATAATCAACGATTATTATTCATTTTGGTAAAAATCATCTTTATTTAACATCTTTATTATTTCAATTAATTATTATTAGGTTTAAATAATAAAATAAACCTAATAAATAATATTTTAATGGTAGTGATAATCATCAAAATAATTAACACAATAAATTATTTATCATATGATGAAATCATAATAAATAATTGTAAATTAATTAATTACCAATTAGTTAACTTCCATTCCTTACAATATCTAATATTTATAATATTTTTTTTAATTTTAGATAATAAATGAAACATATATAATTATAGAATTTTGTTAAACTATATTAAAAGTTACATGAGGTTATAAGAATAAAAATAATGTAATTACATACTAATTTCCAAAACCGTCCCTTCTATTCCTTAATTATATAATATTATATTCTTTTTTTTCAATATCAATTATCTACCTTTTAAAAAACAAATTATGGTAATTCCACATTTACATATAAATTAGTAATAAATGTTTTGAATTCCATATATAAATAAATCATTATTTAACATCATT
This sequence comes from Viscum album, assembly GCA_963277665.1. Taxonomy (NCBI): domain Eukaryota; kingdom Viridiplantae; phylum Streptophyta; class Magnoliopsida; order Santalales; family Viscaceae; genus Viscum; species Viscum album. The sequence goes on along the minus strand of OY728159.1, from coordinate 669,681,499 downwards.
GATTGGCATATATTTTTCAGTCCATAAATATTGATGAAAACCATAAAAACTAGTGAAAAGAAACAATCATAAAAAATTACTCATGGGAAACAAAACCTATTCCAATTATTTCCAATACCTCTTATATACGAATATAAGAAATAAGAAAAGAGAACATACCTCACCGTAGCTTAAAAATTATATATATCTGGATGCCATGTGATGAAGCTAATTATAGGGCACTCTCTATTCTACATTGATGTATATTTGGACATCAATGATTAGTGATAATTGATAAATATAAAAATATTTGGATTGGGAACATGAATTTAAAATTTTAGATGCATATATCATATTTTGATTACCACAAACATTTTTCTATCTTTAAAAAAAGATTTACTCTCTTAAATTTAATATGATTGATGATGTCAATGAAACTTTGTAATTCCATGAGATTTTAAAATAAGAAAATAAAATATTATAGCATGTGTGACATGAAAAAATAATTTGTATGAAAATATAACACCCGGAGATTTTATAATACATTTTTAAAGTAAATCCAACTTCTTTAATAGTTTTCAAACCACACAACACCAGTTTTGAAGAGAAACATGATACACTATAAAAATATCATTATTTAAAAATGGATATTATAAATCAGATGTTATGTTAAATGAAATGATTAATAATAATTAAATTTTGAAAATTGTATGTTAGAAACATATATAAAATAAATTTAATTGATATTTTTTTATTTAAAAATAAAATAAGTTCAATTGGGAAAAAATATATTTCAAAAAACCTGTATTTTTTAAAAGGTGATTTAGTGATGATTTTTAAAGATAATTTATTAATTAAAATTTAACTATTATATGAAATTTACATGGAAAATATATTTTGGTTAATTTGTGTGATATTTATGACAAACTTAATTATTGGATAAATAGAGAAATATAATTACTTTTATTATGAAATTAATTTCTGTTTAAATTATTTAAATCATTAAACTATATTTTAAATTAGATTTAAAGACTAATTAATTTATTTATTTTAATATTTTACTAATTTATGTCATTTTGAATCACTTTAATATTCAATTAAGGTATAATGTTTTTTTACTTTTTAATGTGTTTAAATGAAAATTCATTATTTAGACACGTCAATGGATTTAATTTTAATTTGAATTCCTCCACGTATATGAAGTGAATATAGAATAATACATTCCATGGTTTGAATTATAATAATTATTACTATCTAATATGATCATCCTAATTTATGACCAAAATGAATAGTAAAAACAGAAAAAAATACCATGGTTAAGGCATTAAAAATTTACTTGGGGGTTAAAAAAATACAATATTTGTTAAAATGAAATTTAAACATGTCCAAACAAATTTTGTATAAACATCTAGATCTTATAAATTCTTAGGATAAATAAGGAACAATGTTTTGGATGATTAAATAAGTAAATCGCGGTCAGAACTGATTATTTTCAAACATTAGAATTGTGGCCTCTCCACCATCTATAAAAGGAAACCCATTCCACCCTTCTCTTCACATTCCCAATTCCATTCATTTTAAAAAATACCGACCAAAATATATATTTTAAATACAACCACACATTCCAAAATCATTATTTTGAATTAAAATCCCTTTTAATAATTCATTGGGTATAAACATAAATAGGTTCTATGAAGAAGAGGTAAAATTATTAAAAATGTTTATTTATTTTATTTTTCCTTCCAAGTCCTTAAGATAATATTATAATATTATAATATAATATAAAATGTTTCCAATATATAAGGATATTTTATTTTTTAAATTTAATTACCTAACTCAATATCTATTTCCATCAAATGGTAAACAAAACTGTCAATCATTTATATGGAGGACTACCGCCTCGTGAACCTATGAAATTTCTTTTATCACCACCATTAAAGGATGGAAATAATGATGGATTTAACTTATTTATATGATATTTTTAATTTATTATACTTTTATAATTATGGTATCATATATACCTTCTTCATTTTCATTCTATGGGGATAAAATAATGCCACTCATGTCAACGAATAACTACGGTCTCATGAAGCAATGTAATTTATTTTTCAGTTATGATTTATATGAATGTTAATTAGGATAAAGTTAATTACTATCTATGATTTTTATCACATAACAAAATTTTCATAAATATAATATTAAATCTACCTTCTAATTCATTAGAAAATAGTAATGTCACTCGTGCGCACGTGTGGACTATTTCCTCCACATAAAAATATGAAATATTTTTCATTTTATATTTAAATTTTTTTTAATTAGTAATGATATGATTATTATAAAATAAGTATATAAAATAATAATTATTTTGTAATAGTTATTTAATATTTGTTTTTCTTTTTTTAATTCTTTAATAAAATGGGAACACCGTTTTTGCGTACATTCAACATACCATTTCCATTAATGGTGTAAATTTTTATATCCATAACTTTTTTTTATTACTCTAAAAAATATATAATGAATATATAATATATTTATACCAAGGATAAAAATATGTATATTATCTAAACATCATCAAATTTAAATAACAGAAACTAGGGAACCAAAACGTACATGAAAAAATAATGTAATTATTACCGAAGATAATGAATTTAACAAAGAAACTTTTATAAAAATGTGAAAAAAGACTATTATTAAATCACATATGGTATGAATGATATAATTATTTTTATATAAAAGATTTTTAATAATCATATATGAGTTATATAGAATTTTTTTAGTATCTTCTTAAATAAATTATGCACTCTCATGTTCAGTGGTGGTATTGAATTTTCAATATGATATACCATTTGTGATTTTTAATCATTTGAAAAAAAAAATAATCAATTATTTTATTTAATGTTATGCCATTTTTGGGTTTTCTAATTGGAGGATCGCGCCGACTAAACTTAATTCGTGGCTTGGTTAATCCTTCCATCCTGAACACAACGGTGCACTAGGATTTCTAATCTGATTATCTATTTAAGAGTTGTTCCACATTTTCAATAAAAATGCTTACACGTTCTTTTTAAAGTTAATCAAAAAAATCGATAGACCATTTCGGGAACTCCAAGCCTCTTAATCATGCGCCAATAGATTTCACAGTCTCGAAATAATTCCATATAATAAAAAAATTATACCGAATTTTTTAGACATTACATTCTCCCCACCTTAGGGTTTTACGCCATTGAAAGCCAAAACAATGTCAAAACATATAAAAGAGGATAATGAGCACAAATCTGAGCCTCATGCCCCCATGTGCTCTCTGGGAGGTTCCTGTGCTGCCAGTGAATGCACACCAGAGGTATCGACCACCCATGAAAGACCCACTCCTATTGATCCTAAATCTCTTATGGAACCTCTGTAAACCACGCCCTAATGTCAGTGCCCCGCTCGCTGTGGTTGATGATGTGAGAAGGGTTGTGCACGTATCTCCTCATTAGGGATACGTAGAAGACATCATGCACCTGGTGCAACTGAGGTGGAAGAGCTAGGCGGTAAGCCACCACTACAAATCTACTGAGGATCTCAAAGGTTCCAATGAACCTCAGTGATTACTTGCCCCCTCGGACAAAACACAACAAACCTCATCGAGGTGAGACTCGTAGGAGGAAATGGCCTACCTCCTCCTGTCGAAAAAAGACCATTATTGGCTCTAAGAAGTTTTTAATTGCTAATAAGTGAGGCATCATGATACAAAATCTTTCACTGCTTTCTTTATCCATAGCCACTAGTATTGACACTGAATGTCCTGATACATCTTCACCACACCAGGATGTACTGCTAGTGGGTATGTGTGGAACTCCCCAAATAGTTCCTCCCGAAGTGACACTGGTACCATTTTATGTCCCATAAAGATAATGAAATTCTCCCACCTTTAGAAAATCCATGAGGTTCCTATCTTGTGGATATCTATGAATGTTGAGTCTCGCAGTCAGAATCCCCATGCTACGCCTCCCTGACATCCTGAAGAAGTGGGGGAGGGACTATAAGAAATTGAAGAAAAGATGCTCCATCCTGATCCCCAGAGGATATCTACAAAGTTCCCAGGTGCTCTGTTGCCTCACCTAGAAGATGTACACCAGAGCTCCTGAAGAGTGAATCTGCTACAACATTCCCCTTCCTAGGTGTATAGACTATCTCGAAGTCATAGTCCTGGAATAACTCAAGAAAATGTTGTTGTCTCAGGTTCAAGTCTTTTTGAGAGATGATATACCTAATACTCTTGTGATTAGAGTACACTGTAAAATGCTCACCCATCAAGTAATGTGGTAACATATTAAGGCGAAGACAAATACTGCTAACTTCATTCCATGTGTAGCGTAGTTCTACTCATGATGTCTCTACTGTCGAGAACCATAAGCAATAACTACTCTATCCTACATCAGAATGCATCCGAGTCTAGTCTCTGATGTGTCACAGTAGACTACGTACCCAAAACCCTCCTCCAGGAGCCTCAAGATAGGGGAACAAGTCAGCCCTTACCTCTTCTCCTAAAAACTCTGATGGCATCTCTCAAACCAAAAGAATGGTTTCCCCTTATTGTCCAAGCTGATAAAGGTGTCTCTACCCTGGAGAAGTTGGGTACAAATATCTTGTAGTACCCACCCAAAATAGACATCCCACTCCCTTCAGGGAGGTATTCCTGGAAACATATTTTGAAAAGATGTCCCCATGCTCTGCCACTCTTTTTTGGAATTGTTAACTGAAAACTCATATTCATGTGTTTATACTATGGTGCTTGGGTTTCCTTTTTCACTGACCAAGGAAAACCCCATTCAAATGTTGTAGGTAAACCACATCCTTTTTTCCTAATATAGTAAATCTGAGAATGAACTTTAGATGTCTAGTCTATACCCAAACTAACTTCGTAAGGCCTCGACGCTTCCACAAAGAGGTTCTAACCAAAACTCTCACCTCATGAGTCAGATCACACCGTTGGTGTAAGTGTGATTATAAATTCTCCACCCAATGGTATCTACAGACGTGATGGTCAAGTCAACTGTTTAACTGGAAACACTTGGTATTGGAAAAGATTCTTGGAAGGAATGAATGGTTGGTACCTATGTCTATTGATACATTAGCTAGTAGTAGACACAAACCAAACCTCGAATCATTCTTAGAGCCCTTTGGTCACACTCATTGACTGCATGCATCTACTCTCCTCCCCTGTCCTCTAGCTACTTGAGCCTGGTGGGGTCCACGAAAAGGGGGTGGTTGTGACATGTCGAAATGTACACCACCTCATGTTTCTCTTCTAGCTTTTCTTCCACGTCTTCTTCCCTAAAGATTCATCTGTCCCTATCAAATCCTCTTCCTGTATGATCTTACATCCCCAAGTCTCTGAGATTTGATCTAGTTTCCTAATTTCACCTACTACCATTCACTGGATGTATCCACATATCCAGAGAACATTCAACCACAATGTTTTTCTCTAACACCCTAAAATATGTAGGAATGCAATGAGGAATAGTGCTGTCTTGGATGTCCTTAAACACACCTCGCTCTTAAGTCTGAGACTTAAAGAACTGATCGTATCATATTAATAGAGTACCAAGAATGGTCAGTAAGCCTCGATGAATACTCAGCTACTTACATGTCAACCTGACGAAGCTGTTGAAGCTCTGTTGAACTTTCAACCACCTCCTCAAGTCAATCCTTGGCTGCCTGTGAGTCAGGATCGCCTCGGAACCTGAGGGGTATTTGATGTTGAAACTCGGGTAAGGCACTAAGCCCATATGTTTCCTTTACCAGTACCGCCGGTTGTAACTGTGAACCAACGGGTAGTGATATAGCTGACACACTACACAAAGGTACTATCTCGGCTAATAGTCCACGTACCAAAGCCTCATCACAATATGGACCATCCTCCTAGTCACTCACTGAAAAATACTAGTAGCTAAGATCACCATCTACTCTAATGGGGTCCCAAATATGCGAAAAACTCTAGAATCCTCCTCCTTCTTACCCTCTGCTACGTGGGAATTTTTCTCGCCTTGAATCCATGGAGGCCTCTGCTACAGAAATTCATACAATGCTCTCAGTCGGCTTGCACCGTCCTCTAGTATTGTTGCTGACATCTGATTCCGAATGGGTGGTGCTGCTGCTGGTACACCACCCGAAGGTGCGAACATAGTAAGAGGGACCTACACCATAACCTTGTCACTCAGTGGGCCGTCCTTGTGTACTGTCTAAGGAATTCTAGTTAGATGTCTACGCAGCAGCATCCTAATAAATAACAGGCGTGCCAAGGTCATTTGTTATACCTGGTGAGCTTACTCAATAAAATAGAAGAAAACATTTCATAACACACATGCAATTAGTGTTTTCGTGCACTGGGTTAGAAATCAGAAGTTAGGGTCCTAGTATATGGATACGTTGGCCACCGTACGAAAACAATATTCTCTAAACTGATAACCACACTCAGTACACATAACACTAGTTCCATTAAAAATACCAGAGTCTTATGTTCTACATTAGAACCTACTCCTCTGATACAAATTTTTGACAACTCGTCCCCCGGGGATCAGGCCATGACTACCCCAAGCCCGACTTCCATAGGCCAGGGGCTGGCGACTGGCACCGAAATGCATATTCCATAAAACTGGGAATGAATTGCTTATATATACTATAAACACATTCAACCAAGCACACATAAAGATACAAACACAAGTAGACTATATAAAAATGTGTTAAAAGTAAAACGTGCTGGAATACAATCCCAACTGTAAATATACAAGTGCAACTGAAATACAATACAACTGATGAAAGATAAATATAGATACTAGATCATCCTCTGAGGTTCATACCTGAATGGTAGGTACAGATCGCCACATCCTCACTCCACATGCACCCATCTTCGCTGCATACTGACACGTTGTATGGTCCACAACTGGGCACCTTCCAGTCATGGTACCCTCATCATCCGTTATTGTTGTCCATTTTCTACATCCAACACAATAAGGTGTGGCCATAGCCTCTGCAGTGGTGAGTATAACAATAATCTGTAGGGACCCCAAGACCCTCAATGTTTCACAAAATCCACCAAAGATAAACCAAAAAGTATGAAATCAATTGTCAACCCTACTAAGATATATGCCCAAACATATACCTAAGTTATCAAGTATACCCATATCAATCGTGAGAAAAATACATTGTCCAAATCAATGTCAAAATCTCAACTGTTCCATAATGGAAGGATACCCATGAAGTCAAGTACCGCACATGTACGCCACACAGAAGAATATAACTAAGGTATTACTATAAACGAAAGTACCACATAGGTAAAAATTCAGTTCACAACAGGTATAACATAGGAATGTTAATAGAGAGGATTATTTATAACTATTGAATCATATTACTCTATTAAGAGGCTCTGCTGCTGAGCTGAAAATAATCGCTTGGAGCTAACCCACACAGGATCGCTAGAGCTTACACACATAGGATCGCGAGGAACTAACCCGCATATGATCATGAAAAGCTGACCCACACTGGATTACCATGAGATGACCCACATAGGATCTCTAGGTGTTGACCCATATAGGATCGTTGGAACTGACCAACACATGTTCGCTAGGAGATGACCCACACGTGATTCCTAGGAGCTGACCCGCACAGGATCACAGGGAGCTGACCCACACAGGATCGCTTGGAGCTTACAGACACAAGATCACTGGGAGCTGAACCACATAGGATCTCTGGGAGCGGAACCACACAGGATCATTGGAAGTTGTCCCACACAGGATCGCTGGAGCTGACCCCCGAAGGATCGCTGGGAGCTGACCCACACAGGATCCCTGGGAGCTGACCCACACAGGATCGTCAGAGCTGACCCACACTGGAAAGCTCGGAGCTGACCCACATATGATTGCTCGGATCTGATCCACCCAGGATCGCTAAGAGCTCACCCATGCAGGATCATAGGAGATGTACCACACATGATCGCTGGAGCTAACCCACACATGACTGCTTGGAGAAGTCTTCTCGTCACAGTTAGCTACTGGGTCTACGCACTAGGCTTGTTCGTCATTGGGAGAGTCATCTCCACAAGCCACTGATAAATTCTCCAACTTCCATGATTTCCCATGATGAAGTATCTCAGAATACCTCTATGTCATAGGGGTCACAACACAATATACTGCTTTTCAATCGGATGCACGGTCTATATGTTATTATCCATTTAGTCTCGGGGGATCGATTGGATTCATGCTGGATCCAAACTGACTGTAAACAATAATAATCCAAATTTATTTTGTGTTATACTTAAAGGGACTATCTATCTCCAAGGTGCCCAGTGCCGCTGACGGTTTGTAAAACAGACGTCTGGTGCCAATGTTGTGGCCAAAAGAGCGTAAATGGGTCATAGTAGGCCTGAGTCTGATCTGACCTCTTCACCCTAGCATGCTATGAGGGGTCCCTGAGTTTCGTGGGGGCCATGAGGCCGCAGAAGTTCATGGTGGGTGTTGTGAGGACGTGAGTCAATGAAGAAGCTTAGTTGGGGCAGTTTGATCGGAAAGGCAGCAGCATCTTGGGTGTCAGCTCAAGCGGCGGCTTGGCCAAGCCGGTGGCAGTGGCTCGACCCAGACGACAGTAGCGACTCAGACATCGGCGGTGCTGGGTCGAATGGCGGAGGAGGCATGGACGACGACTACAAAGACGGCTCAGGAGGTGGCTCGGGAAGTGGCTCGTGTGGCGTCTTGGTCCGAAATGAGGCAGGGGTTCCACGGGGCAGCGGGGCAGGCCGCGGGAGTCGCGGTGGGGATGTGGGAATTGCGGCGGGGCCATGTGTGGCGAGGTGGGGTCGTAGCAGTGGTGCGGTCGGGGCAGCGTGGCGAGGCTGGGGGCGGCGGAGTGCCACAGGGCGCGGAGGCCACAGGCGGAAGTGCTATTGCCTTCATCGCCTTCATCCATTGCGGAGAACACACCAAAGAAGCCGAATGACAAAGGGGTCAAGCCATGATTGTTTGGAATGAACCCTCCACATTAAAGAGGTAGCACGTGGCTCAACAAAAAATCATGATTAAAGAATGAAAAACACTAAAATTTGATATGAATAGTGGGTTATCATGTTTTGATTGATCCAAGTTCACCATGCCTTCCATGAACGAGAAAGTTAATCAAAAAGAATTCACAAATTCAATAATAACCCCCTACCTCATTTGATTCATCGATAGTGGTCGTGAGAAAGAAGTCAAAGAAGATGGGGGGGGGTACCAATGATTGATACTTCTAAAACCATGCTTCGATGATGGGCTCTTACATCGGCCTCTTCCTTGATTTCCAATGAACGTTCTTCAATGGCGTATGTCGTTGGAGTTCTTTGTTGGTGTTCTTCGTTGTAGAGCAATCTCTCAAGGATCTAAATCTCTCCCTTTTTCCAGGAGTTTCCCCCAAATCCACCGAAAAATGAAATTGCTAACATTATAGAATATGTAGTCATAATTTCAAATTTCTATAACTAATTACATAGGTTTGTATAATTAATTATTTGTTGGGTTGGCAAAATTAAGGTTGGAGGGAGTCCAAAATGTTTCTCACACTTATGAGGGGAGTTCAAGAGGTTTCATGCCTCGGGTGGTTGCCACCATCATAATCTCTCATGGGAGGTCAGTTTCGGTGGTCCCCACCACCATACCCTCTCTTGGGAGGTTTATTTCTGGTGGTCCCAACTACTCAACATCCACATGTGGGTGGTTTTAAAAAATAAAATAAAAATAAATTCTACACAATTTTATTTTTATTTTATTCTTTCAAAAATATTTGAAAAGATAACTTCCAACATTAACATACTGTAGTTGGGTTGAAGGTCTCTTCATTTGAATACCAATTCTACAAGTTCAACGGTGCCCTCAGATATCAATTCCGAACACCAGTTCAAAAGATAGAAAAACACGCTCGCACTTTTACTGAACATACCTGAAAAAATGTTCGTAAAATTACTAAATGTCATCATCGACCCACACATGACATGGTTAGGCTTTGACCAAGTCAAACACGCCCCAATGACCCCAATGGTACTCTCGTATTTCTTATCTGAGTTACCATTTAAAAGATACGGATTTTTCAATAAAATAATTGGTACTTAATTATTTCATTTACGGCCAAAAACCAACATTCACTAGTGGGCCACAACGGCCAAAGTTAGTATCTTCATAAATAAAGCATGCACTCATGAGTTCAGTGGTGGTCTCAGATTTTCAATCCGAGCTACCCTTTTTTAGTTATAAGCATTTGAAAAATAAAATAATTTATAGAATAATTTTATTTATTGTTATGCCATTTTTCGGGTTCTCACAGGTGGCCCGCGCTGACTAAACTTAAGTCACACCTAGGGTAAACCCGCCATCTTGAACGCAAAGGTGCCATCATTTTTTTGATCTGAGAAACCGTTTATGATTTATTCCACATTTTCAGGAAAACTTCTTAAGCACGCAATTTAATGTTTAACGAAACATTAACGGACCATTTAGGGAACTCCGGGGCTCAAAATCACACACCGTTAGATTTAGCAGTATTGAAATAATTTTAAATAAATAAAAAAATAATATGGAATTTCATGCAATATTAAATAAAATTTATAAATCCAATTAATAATTTGGAAATTATTAATAATATTATTATATTAATATTTTATTAAGTCTATATTTAGACTATAAAATTTAAAAAATTATAATAACGAAATTATATTATTATAATATTATAATAAAAATATTATTATTTTTATTAAACGATTACTATTAGAATAAAATTATTATGACAATATAAATTAATAGACCTCACCGGAAAAAACTATTCTTGTGTAAACTTATTTAGATAAAAATAGTTTATCAAATTAGAACATTGTTAAACAACCAGTTTTAATCTGACCTCAAAGCATCGACTGACCACAAAATAGTCATCCAATATTGGAATAAAATGTGGTATGTGGTGTTGGGATTGTGTTGACGCCATTTTCACAACTTAATTTAAATATAATATTATAATTGACATAATATCATCACGCCTCACTCTGATACAACTTATTGGAACTGGGCATGCAACAAAAGCCCCAAACAGTAGGATTTTAAAAAAAATTCCTAGATGATCGATGTAAACTTGTAGACGTCAGTGAAGAACTATCCGACCAAAATCGAGGATCTCGTTTGAAGGGTTGTATGCACAAAATAAATTGTAAATAACACGGTTAAAATCTGAATCCATGAATGATGTCTTCTAATTTTTGGGGATTAATACTCAAAGAATCTAATGTTGAATTCCACTAGATGGTCCACACAAGCTTCAAGGAACCTATAGGATGACCATTCTTCGTAATCCGATTGCTAGCATTGAATTGAGACGATGCCTTCGATGAACCAACGATCACAGAATTTCTTGGCTAGCAATGCCTGAGAGAGTGCTTGATCCATGTTCCTTGGATCCAGAGACTCTCTCTCTATAGATAATGGGAGATAGGAGAAGAGGGAGATGTTCCATGAATATTAATAAGAAATATCCTCTCCTATAATATTTATATTGTTTATTTAATATAACTGGTATCCCCTCACCATCCCGGAACACTTAACGCACTATCAACATAATTTTATGACTACGAAACTCAGTCATAAATATTTTAATAATTTACTTGTAATATTTTAAAATATATTATGTTATAATAATTGACTTATTAACTCGACTCATCATTCCCATAAATATTAATTGAACCTAAAATAATTTAATATTTTTTCTTGTGATTATTTGACAATTGTAAATACATTTAATAAATAAATTCAATCGTCATAATTATAAACTCAAATAATATTAATTTATTTATTTCATTGGTGATATTTTTTCCTTGGACTAATCCTAGACACCAATGGAGGGTCCCACCATGTACAAAACTTCTATTCAACTAAATAGGGGTGATTCTTGAATATGCTATTTTGTGTGACCCTCTAGGCCCTTATCCTAATTGTAGTAAATTGTATTCACAGACCAAGAGCGAGATCTAAAAACCCATCATGGCCCCTGAAGTGATAAGGATTTTCATAGTAGTGGCAATAAACCTACGAACACATACTGTTTCATATAAGCTCTTTGTATGAAATATCTCATAAACCAAGACACACTCACGTGACATATCCCTTGTCATACTTTTTTTTTATCTAACTGGAGGGATTTACCCTCGACTTCCATGGCTATAAACTAATAATGTTACTGCCATCCTTATCAACATGGCCTCAGATATATTACATCCCTAAACTAGAAGCAACAAATCATTTCTTGTACATTCTACGAATGTCATGCCACTAATGACACACCCAACACAAACTACCTCTCCATGACTTCATAACCATGGTTTTCATCTTGAATCAAAGTACACAATCAAATGACATATATTGGTAGTGATCTCAAGTCAGGAGACCATTACACATGGTTGTATATAGAAACATCCAATGACACCTGAAACATGTGTTGTTACTATTTGGGGGTCATTCCTAATGATATCACTAGAATATATCACCAAGTGCAAACTTCATTAGATGAAGTCTCATTACTTTTTATCCCCTAACACCTGATAGTCATACATCAACTTTATCCAATTAGTATGATGTATATATACTATATAACCTATATTTATGATTAATGTCATAGTATCTAGAAGTAATCATTATAGCCTGGGATCTACAATATCTTCTCAATACGACAATTAATCTTTGAACATTACCATTTCAATAGTGAAAGTAGAAAATTCTACACAATAATAGTATGATGGAATCATATATAGCTAACTGTATTCATGATATAGTTATCAAAATCATTGACTAGTTGGGTCTAGGTCACCCACTATATCAATAGTTGGTTTGGTTTTATACTCTTGGGTTTATTATTATTCTTTTTTCACATGTGTATAATATACATTAGTTTTCATATTGAATATATGGTTATCCTCACCCTATGAATATAACCTGATTTTTAGGTTTCCTAGATTTCTACATATATTTTCGAGACTTCTATCAATATCTGTTTTATTTATACATGCATGTGGGTGGTTTTCGTTTCTTTTTATATTATTCCCCATATTTTCTTGTGCAAGATTAATCTTATCTAGTGATGTTATATTATTATAGTGGATAATGCCTCCTATTTTATGTGAGTTTTATACTGTAGATCCAAGTATCCAACTTGGCCCCTAATGGGGGAAGGAATCAAGGGGTCATTATATATCTCCCCTCATTGAGTTATATTTAGTGGGAGATGGTGTTGACAGAGTCGTATCAAAGGTGATGGACAAGTGATAGGAAGGGTTTTGTAAATAAGAATAGTGATGATTTTATGGTTTAGTGTGGAAGTTGTTCTAGTTGACCTTGGTGCATGCCATACTTTGTGAGACTATCAATGATAATGGATTTTAATCCCCCCTATGATCTGATCCAGTGACCCTTTGATTATTGATTGATGAAGTGAGGTTGACCTATTTTCATATTTTTTACATAAAATAGGTACATGCATCATGCATAATTTTTTTTAGATTGATTTGGCTAGTTATGGTAAGATTAAAATTAACTAATTAGATTAAAATGATTCAAAATAGTATATACGCTATTAGGCTTGAAAAATCAATTTTTTTTTCAGTTATGGCTCTTGGACAATTTCCACATCCTGCTTCGGTAGTATAGGTTCATTAGGATGATCTAGTTGACTGCCATAGGGTGGATTTGCTAAATAATTTTTTGGGTTGGTAGTGGGAATTTCATTCTCATTAGAGGAATGTTTTATTGAAGTATGAGGGATGTATTTTAGATGTAGTTATAGAGAAAAACATAGAGTAGCTCAAGATTTATTATAGTTTGATGTGGACACGGGTGGTATTCTATGTACCTTTACCAGTTAGACAGATATGGGTGGGTATGTGTCAGTGGTGGATGTTATATTTAGGGTAATGGAAAGAGGAAATTGTTTCATGGTTTGAAATTCAAAAGGATTTCAAGATATACTTTCATTATACGAACTTGAAGGAAGTGAAGAAGTATGAAATTATTTTACTTCAACAATGGATTATGTCATCGCGGGAGTTGGGAATCAAATTCAAGGACATTCTGTTCTTTTCCATAGCTCATTTTCCCAATGTAGAGTCTCGTGAGCGATTGTTTGAGGAGTCAATATTTAATTTTATCCAATTTTATGTAAATCCATTTAAGATGCCAATGTACCTGAAGTTTTAGAAGAAGGTGGATGTGATCAGGTGGATAAAATCATGTGGAGGATATCGTTGAGATAAGAATTTTCAGGGTTCCTTGTAGATAATGGTTGTCTATGGAAGGTATCAAGAATTTGGTCCTTCAAGTTTTCAACAAGTTGGGGGGGGGGGGTCAACGTTAGCAATTTACCATCTAGCCTGCAGTGAACAGTGGTTTCCATTGTTTCCTAGTGGTAACTGGATAGTATGTTTTTGGTGTTTGGATCTCTTCCATTTCCAAATCTAGTTCCTATTGGTTCCCCAATCTCAGTTTTGAGATGGTGGAAAAGTTCAGAACCTACATAAATATCAGCTCCGAGTGGGACTATTTATATAGTAGTGGTAGCAGTATTATGCTCTATCGAGGGGAGAATGATTGTTTATAGGTTAACCTCTAGATGTTCCTCATGTTCAAGGAACATAAAAAGAGTGGTTTATGGAGGTGAGCATGATTATATTGTTGTAAGAGTTTTCCATGGTTAGATGAATATATTCAAGTTGGAAATCAACGAGGGTTCAGATATCACTAGAGGCATGGTTGTGTTTTCAAAAACCATTAGTTGGGTGATGTTTGATTCAAGATATTTTCAATCCTTTGATACACCAAATCTTGTCCATTATATGGGACTATATGTAGAGAGTATTCTAGTTCCCCTAGTGTTGAGGATGCTAATAAGAGTCTAGAATATCTTTTATGTAGTGTTTCGGGGGGTTGAGAATGATAATGGGGCCACATCAGTCCCATGTGGATAGTTTCTTACTATAGATACATCAATATGATTTCATCCAAGGAAGTTATTTGTTTTATTTCATAAATGATTTTATGGAATTATTTTGGATGAGATTCGTATTCTCAAATGTGGACAGACAACATGTGGTTTTTGTTTTCGAGCGGCATTTTCAGGTGGTTAGTCGGCACGTGGAGACCTATCTTTTATTTTTGTGTCAGTTGTTGGTGGAATTAATGAATGTTGTGATAGTGGCTATCCCTTTTTGTTTTTGGAGATATTCTAGATGTTTTCCATGTAGAGGTTGTGACCCTACCCTATTGAGGTGATTTTGAGTTTTGGATATACTTTCAACATTATGATTCTGTGATTATGATGTATCCTTATCAAATGGAACCTTCTGGGATGGGGGAGTTTAACATTTAGATAGATGATATGATGAAAATGTGTTTTAACATTCCTAGTGTGTCACTATGTGGTTCTCCATGGTTGTTCTCTAAGAAGGTGGATGCCAATATTCGGTTGTGTAATGTCAACAGAAGGGTGAATTAGGTATTTCTCAAGAACGTTTACCCTATTCTATGAATATATGATGTATTTAACTTGTTTATAGGTGGTTGTTTTTTTAATAGTTATTTTTTCCAAGTATATCACCAATTAAGGGGGAAAAGGAAGATATCCCAAATACTACAATTAGATGTAGGTATCATAACATCGATCTTGTTGTCATATAGTTTAGTTTTATTAATGCACTAGCCATGTTCATAGGGATTATGAACTATGTGTTTTCTGACATCATGGAATAGTTAATACTTTCATTCTCTAATGACATATTGATCTACAAAAAGTCTACGGATCAGTATGTTGATCATCTTAAATTTGTCTTGTAGGTTCTCTGATACCACAATCTATATGGAATTTTTTATAGGTGTCTTTTTTAGACACTATAGATGTATTTACTCAAGAATGTGGTGTCTCTGCAAGCTGTGGTAGTACTCCCATCGAATGTCAAATCAGTTGCTTCATGGCTTACACCCATGAATACAGTAGAGGTTCACATTTTTCTTGGTCTTGTCAGCTATTATACAAATATCGATCCAAATTTTACTTAAATTTTATCCCTGTGGAAAGCATTAACTAGTAATGATGCATCTGTTGTGTATAATTTTTATTACTGAATAGATTTTAGTTACTTAAATTGAATGTTTTTCAATACATTAGTGCTTAATTTTTTTGAAGAGTGTAACATGTTTGAAATGTTTTGTGATGCTTCTCATTTAGAAATGGGATGTGTATTAATGCATTAGATGGTAAGGGGTTTGGGAGGTTACGTCATGAAATGGAGTTATAGAAAGTTGTATTTACATTGAAGTTAGTGGAACCATTATCTTATTTGCGATCACATGGTTGTCTTCATAGAACATAATAGTTTGATCTATATTATTACTAAGAATGATCAGAATTTCTGGTATTATAGGTGGATTGAGATCCTTTTGGATTAAGATATTGAGATCTCATATTCCTTATGAAAATGGATTGTTGTGATTGATGATTTGATAAGGACGTCGTGGAAGGATGTTGTTCAAGTGTTAGTGGATGCTTGGAGATCCATAGAGCAATTGGAATACATTAACATAGATGATGTGGTAAATGATGGTTGAGGAGATTTGATTCATATAAGGATGAATTCTCCTACTATATAGATTGTGGAGGAATCTCATTGGGGATACTCAAAGGGAGAGGGGATGTACGGACATTTTATCCATGGTGATGTTCAAGAGGGATTTTCAGAGGATGGTGGGAACCATATGATATTTCTGGGGGTCTTTTTTATGGTGGTGATGCACAACAATGTTCTTTATGAGTTTCATATCTCACCTTTGGTAGTGAACCTAATAAAATCTATGAAGTACCATTTCATGTGGATGTGTTTTTCAGGGCCCACGATGAAATAGGCAGTGAAAGAGTTCATGGGGAGTTGTCCAGTTTTCCAGTAGGTGAAGCCCATGCATTATATACCTAGATTATTGTTTTACCCAATGGATATTCATGAGTCAAAACATGATGATATATGGACTGTTTTCTTTATAGGGCAACCCCAAGATTATGGAGTTTGTGATTTCATATTGTAGATAATGGATTGGTTTATTAATTTTTTACAAATCATAGTGATCATGGATTTGAACATAGTTGATTAATTGGCTAAGGGGTATACTAATGAGGGGATATAGTTTTATGAATTTATAAGGTATATTTTATCAAATTTGGACACATGTGTTACCTCACATCTTGGAGGTTATTATATAATTATTTTGGCACTCTGTTATCCATCCATAATTCCTTCCACCCTCATACATATAACAGATGGATTTGGAAAATCAGATGTTAGAGGAAATGTCACATGTGTGCTTCTTGGATGTTCGTGGATATTGGGTATGACTCCCGTTTGTGGTGGAGTTTACATAAAAAACAAAAACAATCTCCTAGTGGCATGGACCCATTTGAGGCCATTTATAGGTGAAAATTTCTTTCTACAATTTTTTGGATGGAGGTCGGGGAGGCAATAGCTCTTAGACCTGATGTGGTTCAGAGGACCACATATATTGTTTATCTTGTTCATGATTGGTTGACAGAAGAGAATGATAGCAAAAAATCTTATTCTGATCACAGGATGATGGATTATGATTTTTTTAGGACTACATAATCATTATTTTCTCCCCTCAACGTGGGAAATTGAGGTGTGGGAGAGGGAGTAATATTTCTACCACATTTTTGGGCACTTTGATGTGTTGGGGAATGTTGTTGTGGTTTTCTACATGTTGTAATCTCCACCATGGATGGAGGGGACCCAAGATTCCATCCATATATCTCATCTTCTTCGGTATCTTTGTTATGACTCTCTTGTCAACGATTAGTTATTAATTTATATTGAGGATGATGCAAGATTTATGGAGTATAAAAATAGGGATCCATGCTTTCTAAGAGAAGAAGCTTCATGGATGGTCTTTTCCATTAGTTTGTGTGTTTTTGGGGCATAGTTTCCTAGAGGAGAGTACATGGGAGTGATAAAAGTTAATATATTCTCAGTTCCTAGAGATTTATTGTGTTTTTCATTAATATATTTTTCTAGTGATGAGATTATTGAGACCATCGTATTTTACCTGATGAGTTGTTCTCCCTGTTTTGTGATATAAGATTCGTGATAATGTTCTGACATATAAAAATGGTAGGATATGATTCCATATTGAGGCCCATTATACTATAATGCTATAAAACACATTTGGTTCAGTCATTGGTACCAATAATTGATTACATATTTACATGGTGATGAAATTATCAGATTTTTATGTTTTAGGCCATGTTGTTCATTGGTTTCACCAGTTGTCGAGTTGGGTTGTATAGAGGTTGGATGATTTGGGCATCTGTGTTTTTGTTTAGTAATGAGGTTTTGAAAGATGTTTTATTATATTTTGGGATGGATTGTTTAACTAGTTGTATTAATGACGTATGATGATATTCATGAGAGTTATAACAAACTGTGGTTGTTTGAATCACATTATTTTTATGATTTTTGTTTTTGATTCATATGAATGATAATTATATAATAGTTATCAGATGTAATTTTTATTTCCTTTCCATCCCATTATATTTCCATTCTTTGGTCTTGAAGATGATCTCTAGGAGGCTTGAGGAGATTTCAATTGTTTTTAGAAGAGGTTGGAGTGGCAATATGGCTGCCGTAGGAAGCCTGCATCATGTAATGTTTACACGATGTGAAGTGATGGATCAAAGATTGTATATATAGACTAATTAATTGGTACGATGAGGCTAAGGGTTATCCAATGAATTTATTACACTTTATTTAGCTATAATTTTCAATTTTTGATATATACAATTCATGTTGATTATTTTTTCAAGGAACGATTGATTTTTTTTGGAACCGATGGATTGCACATTGTGTAATGATTACAATATGTGAATGGAAGGCTCCATGATTTTATGTCTTTTTCCATGAAAATTATTTGACTTCAACTGTAACCTTTCCTCTACTCTCAGTTGTTATGATCCCTGGGATATTCAAGAGGAATTATAACCCTCTTCTCTATGATTTGGTTCATTGGATCTAGTGGATGCATATTTTCAATATATGGTAATCACCTATCTTTTTCATATTTTTTTTATTCCATTATACTCAGACGGATCCACTACGGTGGTGAATTTTTTGTTTGAGGTGTGAGTTGGAATTTTTTTATGATTCTTCGATGCGGTGTAGGTTGATCAATATTCTCCCATGTGCGATTTTCATTTATAGGAAATTCTTTTTTACCCTATGATGCACATATTGTTGGAAAATCTTCATCGAGGATGGTAATCTATTTATTACCATATTGTGTATCATAAAATGGGGGTTTAACCTTGTATATCATTTAGATATGGTTTTGATGGATTAATCAATGACAATGAATTGGCTAATGAAAATTTTTGGTGGGGGAGGGGAGGGTTAACATGTTTTTACAACATTGACATTATTATGATATGATGGATTTCATTGTATTGATTCCACTCTAAAAATAATGGTTTTTGGGAGTGTTTTCTTATATTCTTCATGTGATATGGAACCCATAATTTCATGTTTTTGTGATATCACCCAAAAATAGAAACTCGATAACCACTTATACCGAGTACATAATATATTTTCCCATGGATTACAGCTTCAGTGATATCAAAAGAAAGATAAGGTAAAATCTGATCAAATCCCATTAAAGAAATTTATAAAATGGTCGTTGATGTGTTATTATGTGTGGAAATGATTTTGGGGTTGAGATGTGATGTGTGGATGACTGGTGGTATTTGTTCATGACATTATGTGGAAAATTATTTGATGTTTGGTTGTGATTTTGGGGTGGCATAGTGGTGGTTATTTGACCTTTCATTTGGGGTAACGAGATGGTGTGTGTTTGGCCTTTGTTTTAAGGTAGTGAGGTTCCCATTATTTTTCCATTATTTTGGGGCAAGGAGGTGGTGGTCAATTGGATTAAAATTTGGGGAAGTGAGTTTGTAGTTATTTGAGAATGATTTTTGAGCATAAAGGTGAGGGTGTGATGGAAATTATGGGCTACTTGTGATTTCACTAATACAAAATAGGCCTTCCAGAACCTGGAAAATGGCCTTTGTTAGCGCTGACTACTAGAGGGAAATTAAAAGGCCACAACTTTTATCCGCAATCAAAAAGTGTTGATAAAGGGGTCTTTTATGAGTTCTTATATATGAACTGAAAAAGGTAACCTATATTAGAGATTATATAAGTGATGATAAAAGAACCCATTATCAATGTTGAAAATTGATCACTTTATTAGTGCTTATAATGGATTCTTCTATCAATGCTTTTAAAAGAGATGATAAGAGTGCATACTACAATGTGCCACTAGAGCACACTACCCCACCAGTACAGTGTGCTATAACAGCAAACCATAGCACTGAAAACAGAAAAAAAATCAACAAAATATTGTATTAATATATTATTTAAATGAATAGAAAAAAATATGTAGTAATTTTCTTTTTTTGGAGATGTTAAGTATGTTTTAAACAAAAATTATACTTATATATTGATAAAATGCACTTCGAGTCATACTAATGACACCATGTTTCATATTGACGTATTATTGATTTCTACATGTATGAGCTGACTTATGGATCATTTTCCTAAAGTATTAAAATCATCCAAAAGTGATTGATCAATTTGAAGTACTTCACTTTTCTTTTTTAAAATTTCACTTTAATCTGGAAACACACAATTTGATTAGATGTCCCATGCTATAAAAATTACATAATCTTGATTTAAGTATATAATTATAAATTGATTTTTTTTCTAGTTTAGAGGTTTAGAGTTAGCCCATGACTATAACATTACATCTCAATAATTCCAATGGAGAGACTTCTAATTTATCCAAAAAAATTCAAAAAAATGAAACTCCTAAAATAAAACAAGAATTATGTTCATGATATAAATCTTCTTAAATTCTTATTTTCCCTTACCCTTCCTTATAAAATATGAAAAACACTTCAAAAAGATGGTATGAGAATAACATTCTCCATAAGGGTCATAAAATAAGGAATGAAAACATTGGTCCCTCAATACATACAAATCAATGAAATCATGATTTTCACTCATAAACAATAATATATTTAACATACCTCATGAGATCATAAGATTTATGAATAAAACATAGAAATCATAAATCATAGAGGTAACTTGTGGCATCCATAATATAATTACATTAATTCTGTTGCAGCTACATAGGGAGTTACATTTTTAATAATCATCATAGTGTATTCCCTAAATCTATTAGAGAAAAAATAAACGTTTACCATCGTAATGTTACCTAATGTATTGGAGAGATATTTAGGGCTCACCCACCCTCATTTCATCAAGGAACCACTCTTATATATATATAATTATAAAGAACCTTAACATAATCGTAACACATCAAATGAGCAAAATGGAAAGATAACATTTCAACATGGAAATCACATTATATCATTTCCAGATATTGACATAATCAATGCCATTTGAAAACAATATTCAATACCAAAATACATATAAAGTTTACATGGTAATTATTTTCCTTAAAAAATGTTATGAATTGTTACAAAATCCAAATACCAAATAATGGTCGTGGTGGTGGAAATGTCATTGCCACCCCATACATTAAAAAGAAATAATGTTTTTTTCATTTAGTAAAATGCTTCATAGAAAAATATTCTTTTTGAAAACCATTAAATAAAATTAAAATAAAATAGATATAATTATACAATATTTAGAATAAGGTTATGTATAAACCAAGATATTCTTCAATGAACAGATATTGAGACGAAGTCCCATATAACGATCATGTCATTAGATGAAGGATAAATAGATGAAATAAATATGTGTGGAAAATAAAAATACAACCAATATAAATTGATATCCATTGAAAAAAATAAGTGGCCATTCACACATATTCATTGAAAAACAAAACCAATGTTATGTATATTTATCTCAATTAAGGAAGATTGTGTTATGATTTGAGATAAACTCGTTGTTGCATGTTGAGTACACTATCAGATAAAGCGTCATTTTAAAGGTAAAATTAACTTATTATTCATAAATATTAATATAATAATAAAAATATTGTTCTATAAATACACGAGCTGCAACATCATTCCCCTATTTAGGGAATTGTGTCCTCACAATTCTATTCACTTATCAAATATGTTGGGGTATTTATCTCTTATATAATTCTCAGATTCCTATGTTGCCACATCAACCATATGGTTTTTCCAATAAACATTTACCTGATGAATTACCTTATTCTGCAACAATTTCTCAATGCAGTCAAGAATCATGACAATATATTCCACAAAAGAAGGATTCTTTTCCAACTAAACCACCTCTATTCTGAAAACATGATATAGATCCGGTATGTACTTTCACAACATTGAAACATGAAAAACATTGTGTATCTAGGATAAAATTTGAGGTAAAGACACACTATAAGAAACTAATCCAACTATCTATAGGATTTTATAGGGTCCGATGAACCTCATACTATATTTTTCTTTCTTACCAAAACACATGTCACATTTCCATGGGGAAATTTTCAGAAAGACGTGATCACCTACCTCTAAAGAAAGATCCATCCTCTTGTTATACTCATAACATTTTCTCCTACTCTGAGTTGTTCTCATGTGATTCTGAATTAATTTCACTTTTTCTATTATCTATTATACGAAATCTAGTACCATCAACTTACTTTCACATACTTCATCCCAAAAATCATGAGTTCGACGTCTAATTTAAAATAATTATGCAAATTGTGCCATCTGTATAGTGGAATGAAAACTGTTATTATATAAAAACTCAACCAAAGAATGATGTTGGTCTCAACATCCCTGGTAATCCATTAAACAAGTGCGGAGAATATTTTCTAATGTCTGAATAGTTCGTTCTGACTTCCCATCTATCTGTAGATGAAAAGAAAATCTAAAATTTTATTCAGTACCTAACGACTTCTAAAGGCCCTTCAATATGATTGAAGTGAACTTGAGATCATGATAAGATACAATAGAGATGGAAATCCATGAATCTTTTATATCTCTTTAATATAATATCGAGAAAGTTGATATAGAGACAAAGTTTCTCTAATTGAATGAAATTGAGCAGATACAGTCAATCGATCAATAATAAATTAGATTGCATTGTTACCTTGAAAAGTCTTTGGTAATCCCACTATGAAATCCATGAATATATTTTCCCATTTCCACTCTATAACTCACAACGGATGAAGATTCCCATTCAAAAAACTACTTCTCTTCTTTAACCTACTGAAAAATCAATCATCTCTGGGTAAATTCAGGAATATTGATTTTCAATCTATCCAACCAGTAATAATCCTAACTATCTCTATACATCTTAGTATTGCCTAGATGAATTGAACACATAGAACTTTGATCTTCACATATCAACTCTATCTTCAGCTGGGAATCAAAAGGCACACATAACCTCTTTCGAAACCTCAAAAAACTATCTTTATCAATGTCAAATTCAGTTAACTTACCTTTCTGAACCAATTATACCTTTTTCTACAACTCAAAAGCTTTTTTTCAAACATTCATTCATCATTTTTTAGAGATGATTGTACTAAAACCTGAAACAAAAAAGAGGAATCCCCAGCACCAACAACATCCAATCCAAAATTCATCAAATAAAAACCAAATGGTATTGTTCCAAATGTAGAATGGTTAATATATCATTATGCTTTAGACTCAAAGTATCATCCACTTTATTTATCTTTCCTCGATGGAAATGAATCATGAAATCATAATCCATGATTAATTCCAGCCATCTCTTATGTCTCATGTTTAATTAATTCTGAGTGAATATATACATCAAACTTTTGTAATTAGTATAAATTTCATAAATTATTCCATTCAAATGATACCTCAAAATTTTTAATGAAAAAACAACATTAGTTGATTATAAATAATGTTTAGGTTAGTTTAACTCATGATTTATCAACTGATTTGAAGCATAAGAAATTACATGTTCATTCTACATTAGTACACAGTCATGTCCTTTCAATGAATCATAACTCTAGATTACAAATTCACCATTCCTAGATGGTAGTTCAAAAAATTGAACATTCAAAAATAATCTTTTCAATTCCAGAAAACATTCATCACATTCTTTTGTCTAGATGAAATAAAAACCTTTTCTTGTTTACTTAGTCAATAAACTAAATAATCATTAAAATTTTCAACAAATCTCCAGTAATAAACTACTAAACCAAGAAAAATATGAATCTAGATTATATTTTTGGGTCTAGGACATTATTTAATGACTTTTGTTTTAGAAAGATCAATAGTTATGATATATTTAGATACAATGTGACCATGGAATGATTTTTTTTCTAACCAAAACTCACACTAGATATATTTTCCATATTGTTTCTTTTCTTTTAAGGTTTGCAAGAAAACCCTTAAAAGACATTCATAATCCTTTTTACATTTATAATATACCAAAATATCATCATTAAAAACAACCACAATCTGATCTAAGAACTCATAGAAAATTATATTCATATGATCCATGAATAGAATAGGTGAATTTGTTATCCCAAAAGGCAACACTACAAATTCATAATGACCATATCTTCTGAAAAAAGTAGTCTTTATAATGTATGCTTAATTTACTTTTAACTGATGGTAACCCGAACACAATTCAATCATCGAAAAATACTGAGCCCTATGGAGCTGATCAAAAAAATCATTGATATGAGGGAAAATATTTTTTCGAATCATTTATGCTATTCACGACTCTATAATCAATGCAAAGTATCATTGCATTATCTTTCCTTTTAACAAAAATGACAGGAGAACCCCATAGTGATGTGCCTTGTCGAATGAAATCTTTATCTAATAACACCTGTAATTTATTCTTCAACTATAAATGTTCAATTTGATCCATTCTATATTGGGGTCTTCAAATTGGATTAGCATCATGATCCATGTCCACAGTAAATTAAACATCTTGATTAGGTATTATGATGAGAATCTAATCATGAAAAACTTCAAGATACACAATTAACACTGGAACATAATTAATATGAACATTTTCATTTTTTAATCTTTATTTAAAAGGTAACATTAATTTCCATATTTTACTAGTTTCCCATCATCCTGATACATTATCAAAACTAAGGGTTCATTATTGTACAAAAAGTAATGTTCTTTCCAAAGAGAGTCGTCTTTAGCAATGTATTAAATATTATAATGATAAAAAAATCCAATACATACCCAAAAAATATTAAAATCTAATAGACATAAAATAATAATGTTTGTCAATATATTATTTCTGCACACAGGGACATAAAGGTTCATATAATTTTATTTTTTCTCAATAATTCATCCAGGTGTTTTTACCAAAAGTATATGATTCATATCTTGAGATGGAATTCCCAA
This sequence comes from Viscum album, assembly GCA_963277665.1. NCBI lineage: Eukaryota > Viridiplantae > Streptophyta > Magnoliopsida > Santalales > Viscaceae > Viscum > Viscum album. The sequence continues at coordinate 669,656,041 of OY728159.1, read as the reverse complement.
TTTACTAGAAAATCTAGCAAAAATGAATGAATTTTTATATCTAGAATCAAAAAAATATTAGCTTATTCTGAATATAAAAAAATGTACTTGATAATACTTTAGTTGATGTCCTAATATCTATTGAGGTAGTTCCCATGGATTTAACCTCCCCTTTATGCCTGTAGTCTGGATGCTTTCCATTATTTGAGTTCTTTGTTGGACACTCATTTTCATAATGACCAATTTCATTGAACTCTAAACATTTTACTAATTGTTAATAATATTTTTTCATAACACCGTGCTAATATTTTTCAGATCAATTATGATCCTTATGTCTCATTTGATCACATTAGAAGTAGTTACCAAAATTCTAAATTCATCCACTAGTTTTCCTTTTAACAAAATTTTCACAAATTATAATCTTATGTTTCTTCGCAGCAGATTTTTTTAAGAGTTATTCCATTTGATCTTCCACTTTGACCTCTTATTTTGGTGTTTTTACAAGAATAATTGATCATCAAAATACTCTTTTCCACCTTATCCGCACATCGAACAAATTTTTCATAACTATTAAACTCAGAAGATGCCAATTACCTTTACTAATTTGGTTTTAATTCTTATTAAAAAAGAATGATTTTAATATTAATATAACATATGAAATTTTGAGAATAACAAGCAAGTTGAGTGAATTTTTCATCCTAAGAAACCACTAAGACATACCCTTAACTGAAATCTATGATTTTTTTCCATCCTAAGTCATACAGCCTTAGAGAAATATTTCTCTAAAAATAAATTTGAATGTATCCTTATCTATAAAATCAATATCTTCACTATCCATAAAAAATTTAACCATTGGCCACCACTGATCGGATTCACCTACAAAACGATAAACAAAATGACTAACCTTTTTATGTTCTGACCACCCCATGACATCAAAAATATTTTCTAGTGCTTTAGTCCACCCTTCATCTTGAAAAGGGTTAGCTGGTACTCTGAATGATTGAGGATGTTTCCACCTGAAATCCTCCGCTACTTACATGTTCCTTTGTGGTTGATCTGGATGATCTCATGCATGGATACCACCACCATTTATAGCTTGAGTCAACTACACCATCACAGTAACAAACTATTCAGTTCTGATTCTATCCATTTCTATTTTTTGATTTGGTAGGTTGTTTTGATCTTTATGGAATATCATCATAAATGCCATGTTTCATCTATAGAAAACCATTCTGAACACATACATATCTTAAAAGAATAAACATTGTAATCATAAAATGATATATCATTTCAATTTGAACATAATGTAAAATAATTTATTGATATTAATTAACAATATCCTATCTTTTACTGTTTTCTAAACCGACCATTGATACCACCTATAAGGCCCCAACCATAAAAATAACATAATCAAGAGTTATGTCAAGAATTTGACATTGATGATATTTTCAAGTTTAGATATTTAGAGAATCGGACCATAACTATTTCATTACATCTCATAAATTAACTTTCTTTATATCATGTAAAAAACATTTAATGACTCTGGTAAGTGAATAAACAACTTAGTAGGGGTTATAAAATAAGAAAGAAAAAATTAGTCCATCAATACATACAAATATATAAAATCATACTTTTCACTCATAAACCATAATCTCTTTAACATACCTCTTGAAATAATATGATTTATGAATACAACAAAGAAATCATAAATCATAAAGGTAACTTGTGGAATCTATAAAATAATTACATTGTAGCTTTCACATCTACAAATTGTGTTACATTTAGAATACCGGAAAAAATATATTCTATAAATCTCTTTGGATAACCATTAATGTTTAACTCCTTCATGTTATCCAAAGAATTACAGAGATATCTCGGGCTCAATCACCCTCAGTTTAACACAGAACCACCCATATACATAAAAAATTCCCATGAACTATAACATAATTATAAGAGATAAAACAATCCCAAAGGGAAGATAACATTTCCCCATTACAATCACAATATGTCACATCAAGATTTTAACATAATAAATGATTTCTCAAAACCATTTTAAATAGAAAAATACATAAAATGGTATAAGGTATTTACTTTCTAATTAGAAATGTTACATATTCTTAAGGAAGACAAATAAAAAATAAATCTCGTGGTGGTTGAATGATCATTTTCGTCGTGTACGTTAAAAAGAAACATTCCTTTTTTTATTTAGTAAATTGCTTAATAGAAAAAAATCATTTTGAAAACCAATGAATTAAATAAAAAAATGATATAATTATACACCATATAAAAGAAGGTCATGTATAACCAAAATTTTCCTCCATGAAAGTAGATTGAGATGAAGTCCCTTAAAAAGATCATGTAATTAGATTAAAGATATATAAATGACATAAATACTTGTATAAAATATAAATGCAACAAATATAAGTTGATATTAAGTGTAAAACTATATGAGTCCATTCACACATATTCTTGTAAAACCATAACTAATGATATGGATATTTAACTCAATGAATAAATATTGAGTTAAGATTTTATAGAAACCTATTCTTTCGTATTGTGAATGCTATCAGACAAAGTGTCACTTTCAACGTAAAATTAATATCTTATTGTTAAATATTAATAGAAAATAATTATTATTATTCTATAAATAACTGTGTTATTACAATAATATATACAATCACTTCATGTATCAGTTTTATTTGAGACCAATACATACACGTCATAATGGAATTATGAATCTACGTTCTACACTATAATGAAAATATGAGCTTCTTTTTTTATTTTTCAGTGAGTGAAATTATTTGAACTAAAATATCAATTTTAAACTAATAACATAAAATTTGAGTTATAATAGTCAGACTATGAATCGAATTAAGGTTTGGATTATTCCTACTCATCTCAACTGATTTATAAATATTTTTCCTAAAGTATCAAGACAATCAGATTATTTTATCCTAGATTTGTTTATGACAATTGCAGTTTATACAAAAAAATCATTTTTAAATAAAAATAACTAGTTGGAGTCATACCAGTCACACTGTTGTTTATATTAAGGTGTGTATGATTCATACAGAATTAAAAGTATCAAAACAATCCTAAATTCCAATGTTTCCACACTTCCATTGTTTTTTATATCATACTACCAACACTTCAAATTAACTCGATGTTCTTAGAGAAAAAAATTTCTCATTGATGAATAATAGAACAGTAGAGTCATTCAATAACAAGAATTAATTTTCCGATACGAACATAAAATCAATATTTAGTGTTGGTAGTTCAATATCAAAAGCAATAAAAATAGAAAGCACATAAACATTTGTAGAAAGAATCATTTTATCGCTTTTGTTGATTGTTGCAGATAGTTGAAAGAAAAATATGACTTCAAAAATAACCTATGAAAAAAAATATATAACTATTAGATAAAATTATATTGAAATTTACATACCTTATGTAGGTAAAATTATGTGAAAATTAAATAAATTTGTATTAGGAATACAACTTTTCCTTATATTTGTTTGCATTCTGGACGCATTTGCTTGTTGTCGTTATCTCTCTTGCAGGCTCGAAAAAAATATTCCACTTGTACAAGAAAAAAATTAATACATGAGTTATACTGAAAAATTTAAACATAAATATGAAATAAAATAATTAATCTATGTATAATGATTTTACTTTAAAAACATTGTTAAACGCAGGGAAATACGGATGGTAAAGAAAGAATGATGATAAAAAATGAAAATATGTATTATCCGACAATAAATCAATGAGTGAGGAGGATGAGGAGAATTTCTCCATTGTGGATGGTTGTATCCTTTGAATTCATTGAAAATTTAAAGTTATAGAAAACTATTATACTCATCAGCTTATCACAAAAAATTTATCATTTCATTTTCTTCTCTGACACACATTCTCCATCTCTTTTGGATATGCACCATTGATTCTTCATATAATCTGAGTAACAGTCATCGATGGGATAACTTATGGTCAGAGTAGTATGAGTCACATAAAAGAGATTGGAGATGCGTCTAAATGAAATAAAATGAAAACATAACTATTTGGGTGATGAAGTTGATAAGGATGCCAATTATACTTTATTTGGTTCTCTAAAAGGGGAAGTGACTCCCATTTGTGATCATTAAACCATTTTCACATGTTATTAACTCATCACCGCCATTACCACCAATTCATTCTATATAAATGCTCCATCAACAAAGGAAATGATAGAGTGATGGAATGGAATGTATTGGTGAGGGTGGAGGAGAAAGAATCAAAATGCACAATGGTAGTGCTGTGCAGACATGGGGTCTTGGATTTCTATATTTTAATATTAGATTACGAGTGTATGTTACTAAAATTAAATCATTTTCTTTGATGTGAAGGCATATTTAATGATGAAATACGTTCATTTTGTAATCAAATTTTACCAAAAGGATTTGAATAAAACTTTAATAAAATATTCGGTTGATTGTTTTCATACAATTTTTTTTATAAAAATGGTTTTTAATATGTATTATTTTAATAAAAAAATGAGAGTGTTTTATATAATTTGAAAAGAGGTCAATGGAGGCATGTACTTCATTCACACTTACCTCAATTGGTAATAAACCTGAACGGGGTTCACACCTTCCACCATAAGAAACAATAAAATCGTGGTCACTCCACATTCAATACATAAATAAATAAATTGAATCTACCTCAATAATATATATATATATATATATGTGAGTGTGTGTCTGTGTAATATTAGTAACTTTATTTTAATAAATTTATATTTATATTATTTATCAGATTTAAATTTATATATATATACAATATATGATTAAAAATATATATATAATACATTTTTTTCTAATGAATCAAGAAATATTAATAATAATAATTTTTGAATTATATAATTTATAAATAATTATTATGGGTTATTATGTATAAAATATAAATATTTAAATTTTTGATGGTTTATTTATTTCATAAAATGTATATGTAGTTACCTAATTTTATTATTTTGAAACAAACATGAGTTTAATATATTTTATTGGCCATTTAAGTATGAATTATATTACTATTAATTAAATGTATATATGGACATAATATATATATATATATTCCTAAAATGATGAAAACTGAAAAATAGTATCTAATATATATAATTTGATATGTTCCATTAAATTTTTTTGATCAAATGAAGTAGACAAATTATGATTCTAGGTATTTGATGTAATATTCATTGACCCATCCTTGATATTTTTGGTATGTCCATAAATAAGTTCGCATAATGTAATAAAACAACACAATTACGAAAAATATGTTTAACCCTTAAAACAGTTTATGATACCATAGTAAATTAAATACAACCCCATAATTTTTTTTGAAAATAGAGAGCCAATAAAAATAACAAAATATAGTATCACGCTTACTAAAATTTCTCTTAAAATAAAACATCAAAATTCTCAGAATATAAATTTTCAAGGAAAAACCCTTACACAAGAATATTGAAACCAAATTTAGATTAATAAATTCACTTACATTAATTTTATAAAATCGGCTTCTATTTCATATTCACACCATGATCAGATTGATACTTCATTTTTTAAATCAATTTTCTCTTTTTAAGGTTCTTATATCCAAAACCTCAAATTTTTATATAGTGGAATTAATATTTATTTAATTGGTTTATCTACAGACCAAAGGTGATTCACTATGATTTCAAAACATATGAACAAATTGATCTTGTGGATAAAGATGGGGTATAGATTTATATGGTGAAGAAAATTGTTTCAAAAAAATTTAGAACACAAAAACATGATATCTGAAACAATAATCAACTAAAGAATGGGTCATAAAAAAATAAAATAGCATACAACAAATGGAGCAAAAATACAAAATAAAAAAAAGAACCTATAATAGAAAATTTGGAACCCTCTAATCTAGATATCTAAATGAACAATATAGAAAACAAATTGGAATCTAAAAATATAAACACATACCTACCTCACTAGGTTGAATGAAATCAATGATGCTCATATCCATATCTCAGTTTTTTATTAAAAAAACTCTAACTACAACTAAAGAATAGATGTTAGATGATGTTCGAGAAACTAGAGGCAGTGGGTTTGTGTGATTCGAGTGGGGTTGTTTGATTCCAGATTTGACTCACTGAGGAAAAACTCCATCAATTACAAAATTCCATGGAAATTTTATGACATCATGAATCATTCACAACAGGTTATTTTTTTCATTAGATCAGAACTCTTTTATCTAATTTTTTATCATTGATAAATGTAGGACATTATCAATTCTAAAAAATCACAGATATGGAACTCCATTATGAGTACAGAAAATATTGTATAGGTAAAGGGTACACATTATTAGTAGAAAAAAGAACTAATATAGGGTTGAATTTATCGTCATTTCTGTAGTGCTGATAAATATTCCATTTATCAATGGTTTTTTATCACTGATAAATATCATCACTATTAAATGCCTTTTTTGTAGTAGTGTGTGCAGTTTCATTATACTAGATGCCCATTTCTTGATATAATAATTATTAAATAATGATTAAAATTTACATGTATTAATTTGGTTTATGGGATGGAAATGACTAATGAAAAAATGAAATTAAAATACGAGATAATGGATTTGGATAAAAATTTGAAATCTGGCTTTTGGCTTACGATTTGTGTGGTGTTTCACAATTAATGGACGTAGTGAATGTGGTTATGTTTTAAGTTTGTTAGTTATTTATTGTGAACCCATAGGTTGGTATTGTGGGTGGATATATATATTTATATATACATTTACATTCCTTGTGATTCTATATGCACCTACCCACAACAATCACTACATGCTAACACCCATATATTCGTACGGGCATGGTTTTTACTGACTTCTCAATGTTGAGGATGGAAGAATAGATACTTAATATTCTCATATATATCTGTCTCTTTTATGAGAGTATATATACACCGACTGTAATGCTCAGAGTTCTACTAGAGCACTAGGTGACGGAACATGTGTTTTGGGTATGATTTGATATGACCTTATTTTGGGGTGGTTGCCCAAACTTTTTTGGTAACATGTTATATGTTCATGATGTGGGATGGTTTCTTGTGTCAATCGTGCATTGTATAATGAAGACATGAGGTTATTTTTCTTTAGGATCATGACAACATAATATAGTTATGGGTGTGATGTGATATCCCAGCTATCTATGGGAGAGAAGACATGTGAATATTAAGTTGGGAGTTGTTCCAGGTGTATGTGAGAGAGATGATATGTGACTGTGAATTGGGATGGTGTCCCATTTGTTTGTAGACATGATGTTTTGATACCATGTTATGGGGTGGTGGTATATGTTATTCATAAGATATTGGATCTCTAAAATGTATGATTTTGGGTTATGGGAGTTGAAAATCATGGGGAAAGTGGTATGGGGATCCCTTATCGATATACTTCCAATTATGATTTTAAAATTTCCTTTAGTTACATGGTGAGTATGAATTCAGGAGGATGGGATTGATTGTTGACATCTTTATGCATTGTAGGTTATACTATATTCTCATGGGTGAATTAATATTCATCTATCACATTTTCATAGGAGACTTTTGTTTTCATATTGAGTATACTTATATGCTTACTCTCTGTATATAAATTAATTTTCATGTTGATAGGAGGAATACATGGAATGTTCCATACATTACTAGGATTTCTACTTGGATAACTACATCATCTATTCATTATAGTTGTTTTGGTAATTTTTTAGGGAATTAAATATATATATCCCTTTTATTTAGTAATTAATTTGTGACAGTTTTGGTTTCTTTATATATAATTTCATAGAGTTTATAATGGTTTATTCATCATATCTATAGATTTGATATTATGTTAGAGGGTAATGTGTCCTATTTCATGAGAATTTTATACCACGATGATATTCACAAAACTAGGCCCTACTTGAGGAGCAAATCGGGGCTCATTAACTCTCTCCTATCATTTTATTATCTTTGGCAGGAGGGGTTGATGAATCTCCATATAGAGGAAAGATTTAAATCTTTTCGAATGAAAAAATGTGAATATTATTAGATGGAGGTGTTCCTATGAAGCTGTATTCAAATATGGGTTGAGGATCTTTTTAATGTATTTTTAAAAGTCCTACATTAGTATGATTCAAAATAGGTTAAATAATAACACAAAAATAAAAATGAAAATATCATTATACATTCAAATATTTCATATAAATTGAAAATAATTGAATCAAAGATTTGAGGAATTTTCTTACATTTTTATGACTCTCTTTTGTTCATATTTTGGAAAATTAATGAAAATTCATCTCTGTAATTCAAATTTGTCATAGAAAAGTAAAATTTTAAAATCAATCTTATCATTAATTTTTTTGAGAATATAAAATTGTATAATGTGGAACTAGTGAATTGTGAAGTTATTGATAATGCAATGAGGTGATTAAAAATGATATTGAGAGATTTTTTTTTCAAATCACCATACATATGGTACCAGGAATCGACATACTATTTAATTAAGGTACCAAACAAATTACTAGGGAACTAAATGAAGAACTAACATCCATGGGAAAGAAAGTATCTATTAAAAAAGTGAATTATTTATCAAAAAAATAGTTTTTAGATAAATATGTATCAAATGATGTTTTCATATATGAAATAGTATTAGAGAAACATGTATCATATGTAGAATAACCAAACACATTTTTTCAATGGGAGGTTAACCCGACACATTATTTTTGATATAGTATAATTAGACACATATTGTAAAAAATGATATTTTAATGTGAGGTACAAATATGTTATTCAAAATTGAATGTTTTTATGGAAATTAGAAGGAGACCTGCATTTCCATTATCATTCATATACAAATCTTGAATATTTAATAAAATTAAAAAAACTAGTATAGAACACATGTTTTAGAGTAGAATAAAAATAAAATAAGATAAATAATAAGAATAATAAGAAAATTTGAGTATAAAATATTTTTGTGTAGATCCATTGAATTAGAATAAGTTGAAAGAAAGAATAAGATGTGATTTTTATGTTAAAATTATATTAGAGCATTCATGCAACTAGTGTAAGGGGTGGAGAACTCGAGAAGAATAATTCTTACAATAATGTAGGTAAAATTTCAAAAATTATTTTTACAATTAGGAGGAAAAATTTTATATGCATTATATATAATACAATAGAAGAATAAGGATTTTTTTACTTTTGTGAATGTGAGTGAAGATAATTATGTCAATGTAGCTCCACAAAATTCAGAAATAGGTCTCAAGTGGTGGGATACGTTCTTAGTGTTTCAAATTAGTTCACTAATTTTAGGACAATCTATAATGTATGTATAAGGATACATCATGAGTTTTGTGTACACTAGGCTATGACCAGTATAAGGAATTAAGATTGATTTCTCACTTTAAATGTATAGGTAACTACAATTGGGTTAAGTATTTTTTGAATGCTAAACCCCAAAAATCGGTACCATGTTATCCTATATAATCATTGTACAATTGACCAACATACACAGCATAGGCGGTCAATAATTAATGGGTAGTAAAACTTGTAAAATCATCATATTCTATCCATTACTTGATTTTAGCTACTTTTATAATATGAAAAGTGAGAACAATAGAATAATTATATCAACTTGTCAAAGAGATAATGTGATAAAATAATATTGATTGGTTTTAAATGTCTCCAACACTAATTATCCACATCCCCCTTTTATTGTTGGTCATATTCTAAACTTGTCCAAATAATTGGTTTCAATGAATAACACGTATATTTTATTATCTATATTGTAAATTCATCCCTTTATAAAGTTTTATTTGATTCCCTACGTTTAAAATGATGTATATGGTTGTTCAATATTAATTTCTATAAATGAAGATTTCTATTTCTACCAAGACCATGATGAATTGGAAAATGGAACCAAATTATTTTTTTAATGACGATGTCCCTCTTATGCCAAGACAAAGAAATATATGTATTTTAAAAAAATGATAATACAAAATGCATATATTTTTGTAATTAATAATAAAAATAAGTTCAAACTACTACCATGGATAAGGACATCACTACTACCACAAGTGAATTAATGAATCAATTGATTAGGAGCTATGTGAATTTTTTTTGTAATAATATTCCATATGATGGAGAACTATGTGGAAGTGATCATATTTTTTTGACACACATGATATATAACAAAAAGAATTAAAATATTTGTTTTACTATTTAGAAATTTTTTTTTTATTTTTTGAAGATAGTAAGAAGTGATCACACAACATGAATATGAAGACGATAAAAAGGGTTAGGCCTGAAAAGGAAAGGTTCTAGAATGAATAAAGATATAAAAATAGGTCGGGGTAATAAAATTACATTATATCTATATTTAGGTAACTTCTTTTGATTTTTTAAAATAAAGGCATTAAATAAGATATATATAATGATGTGATCAATTGGGCTCATAATTATAAGATCCATGTGTTCTGTTAAAATGGGAAATATGAAAAGACATACAGGGGATGGTGGATGAATTTTGTTCCTTAAAAAATCATAGAAATGATACTTTTCAATGATTTCAAAGTGATTTTACCTCCCCTCTTAAACATGAGTAATAAGTGAAAATTAAATAATGAAAATTAAATAATACAATGATGTATAGGGTTTTAGTGAACATAATTCCCCTAGTCCACTCAACCAACACTCTCTATAATCTTGGTCATTTTATCTTGAGATTCCTCTTATTCAGATACCTATAAAACTATGTGTAGTATGTTAAAACCATAAAAAATTATTTTAGAATGCCTTAGGGTTCTTTTACATAGAACAAAGATATCAATTTCATAGAATGAGAAGTCAGCACTCTAATAAGACTGATTAAGTGTAATCTACACATTAGTAGAAAATATATTAATATAAAAATGTGAACACTGGTTTATCTCATAGTTACAGAAGGAACGGATAGATGTAAATTATCATTTATAAAGAAGAACAATAGAAAAATACCCATCAACATAAAATAATATTCCATTAAATAGTTATAGAGAAAAAACAAGGTAGATGATCAAAATGTAGGTATCAAAAGTTTATCTATGATAAGTGATTTATCGAACTGAAATAAATTATTTACAATGAAATACAGAGGTAAAAAAAATTAGTCAATAAAACTGATAATAATAAATACATGTATTCCCCCAAATTATACCTCTAGAAAAGATGAAACATTTTTATGTTATAATGAGAATCTATTAATATCACTTAATAAAAACAGACTCTGGGAATTTAATATGATAGTCGTATCACTTTAGGTGAAATAGTTCCAAAAAATGTCACTTGAAATATTTTGATTATTGAAATTCAAAATGTACAAAGAGAGATATTTCATCATTTAGAAATATAAAAAATTTAAACTGTTGTATGCGAGCCTTTGAATAAATAAATCAATAGCATTAACTAGGTATTTAATTATAGTTATACCATCTCAAAAATTTAGAAATAATACATAAATTAGAACTTCATATTTGAAAATTTCAATTAATGGGGTTCTCTTCCCAGTGAGAAATTTAAAAATTACAGTTGAAGAGATATGATTGATTAAAAATGTGTATTTGATGAACCATATGTTTGATCCAATAAAATTATGTTTCTTCCAAAAATATGGTTTCCGATCCAAATTTTCATTAAAATCATAGTGTGTGAATGTACTGTTCCTTATATGAATATAGTACAAAAACCATATTTTTATCATAAAACATAGGGTATAAAAAATGTTTGAATACTTCGTATAAACAATCTGAAAAATATACTTTGAGAAAGAAATCAATTTCTATGGGTTTAAGTAATGAAAATAGTTCATAAATAATATTATTATTGTAGTAACCATTATCCTAAATTAAACTTATATTAACTTCATTAGTAACATAAGGTTTTTGTGTTTTTTAGGATCAAAATAAAAAACAAATAAAACAAATTTTTGGATTAACACATTCTCGATACTCAACCCCTTTCATTAAAAAACCCCAAAGAACAATATTAATATAAAATTTCCTAAGAAATTAAATTAAAAAATTAAAGAATTAATAAATTTAAAGAATATTTTATCCTCATAAAGAAGATTATTTTTACAAATAAACTTATTGATTACATTTTTGTATGATTTTCATATATATTTCCATATCTTTTTCATATTAATTACTTAAAAAAAATTACTCAATAATACATTACGTTCCATAACCCTATCCCCTTCTCTATTTCATAAAAATTAAAATAAGAAATTGTTTGAAGATCATTTCACATAGAAGGATAAATAAAACTGACATATAACATGGGAAAAATATTAAAGAAAAAAATTATTATTTAAAATCAATCAAATTATAAACATATATTTTTGATTTTATATTATATATGATACAATGGATGAAAATAATAACATCATTTGGAATTGTTAATTGTCTCATCTACACTCTCCAAAAATTGAACAATATTACTCATAGAAGCTAAAACACCCAAAAATGGTTCTACTATCCTCTAAATATCTACAGGTAATTGATCCAAAAAAAGAAGATGAGAATTGATTAACAAAAAACATAATTAGGTAATTATTATTTGAATTATATATAGATTAATTCCTTATTTTCCCATTTGAAATAATGTATCCCTTAGAAGGCCTAAAAAAATTATTGATAAATTGACATTACTTGAATAATCGGATACTTCTGTTGAAGATAAAAAAACTAGTTCTGAAATAAAAGTTAGTTCTAACTCTTCACATGATTTCTAAACCATATTAGTTCTCCATGTATATTCATTAAATCATAAAACATATGATTATACATAGAAACCAACCTAAAAAGGGATTTATATAACTAAGAACATGAGAAGATTAACCATATAGTTCTTGAATATCAATGACTTTTTCTCATTTTCATAAATATTTTCATAAGTAATCCTTGTTAAAATAGATTTACTATTCACTAAACAGATCTATAATGAATTTTCAATCATTTAAAATTCTTTTAACTCATTTTGAATAAATATAATTAATAAAATTATCCAAACCATAAATTATCATAATATAATAATAAAATTTCACTGTAATTGAAGTATGTGGTCTATTCATGTTACTTATACTAGCTTCATCCGATGTATTTGAGTTTGGAATTTCAAAGACATGAGAATGAAGGTTTGATAGTGTGTGGGAAGATGTTAAGGTTTAAAAGGAAAATAAAAATATATTATTTGGACTATTTTCTGATGTATTTAAAGAGTCTTGATCTAAAATACAGAGTAATAAATTTATTTTTTACTTAAAAATATTTTTTTACATAAAAAATTATTATGAAATAATAACTATAAATAATTCAAAAAATTAAAAAAAAAAAATTCCAAAATAAAAATAGTTTTTTGAAACCAATGTTTACTTAATAACATAGATTTTCCATAAAAAAAACTTTCCTTCTTTTTGTTATTTTAGTTAATATAAGAAATTATGACACCCTACCATTAAATGTAATGTTCTCCTTGAAAAGTACTCATCATAAGATATATAAAACATTATGTAATGAAATAATAAGGAATTTTGAAATAATAATAAATTTATAGATATTCGAAAACATTATAAATTTTGTTACATATCATAAAATGAAATTAAATAATATTTAAATAGTATTCATGATTTATTAAATATCGTTATTTATAATGATTGATCATATAAAATAATATAGTGATAATTGATATAACAATTTATTCATAAATTAAAATAATTTACAACTCTTAATATTTATAACATTACTTTTATTTTATTATTGATAATGAACTACTTAAGAGATAATAAAATTTAAAAGAAAAAATTATTCATTAATAAATATTAAATTTGAGTTAAGTATAATATATCTACACAATAAGAAACACAAGTCTCTTTCAATACCCATATGATTTTAGGTCAAATAGTGTTAAAAACTAAATAATTATGTAACCTAATCTATTTTCATTTAAGAAGAGACTCCACAATTAAGTCTGTATAATGATTTTTCATAGTCAAGGAACTTCAGACAACCAAATATAGGTCATATAAAATAGAATTAATTTGAATAATTTTTATTTATTCAATATTGAAAACATTTTATAGTAGGTATTCTCTTACTTTTTTACCATGGAACAAAATAATTTCTACATTATTTTCAGATTTTTCCTCTATGTTAATTAGAAGTTTTACACTTATTATTAACATTATGTTTTTACAAGAATATTATTGAAATATTTTTCCACTTTAATAAGAATTATATAATTTTTATTAAAATTATTAACATAATGTAATATTTATTTAATTTTATTTTCATGAAATGTAATATAATATTTGAATAAATATATCTTAAATCAATAATCTATTTTGATAAAAAAAGTTATCATTATAAATCCAATCATAATAATTTTTTATGATTATAAAGACCCAACATTAAAATATTACATAATCATTAATTTTACATAAGACCATAAATTATTACACATCGATGATCATTTTGGGTTTAGAGTTTTAATGAATTAGGATATCTTCAATACATGACATACCACTTTCATACAAGAGGATACTACAAAAATAGTATTCATTTTTTTTTTCAAAATATAAAACATTAAAATTTGAAACATGATTTCTCTAAGAACACTCCATTAAACATCACAACTCCCTTATTTCTCTTACCCATCCTTATATCATGTGAATTTTTTTAAAAATATTGGGATGACTATAAAACTATGTAATAGATATAAAGAAAAAAAGTGTTAGTCAAGTGATAACATAAAAAGTAATAAAACACATAATCATAAAAAATATTATGTATAGAAAAATCATTTAGTTTCTTGGGTACATATTTACTATATCTCTCTTACATTCACCCTTACACATGGACTAAACTTTTGGTCAACATTCATCTACAGAGTACCCAATGCATTGAAGAGCTATAATGGCACTCACCCATCATATATTGATCAATAATGGGCTCAAACCTATATATAATGAGATATAATGGGATCAACCCAACATAAATAATTTCCAAAGAATATAGCATGGAATGTATCTTGAAAATCATATGAATCCACGTTTACCATATATATATATATAATTTAATCCAATTGAAATTTATAAAAGAGTGTTTTAAAATGATTTTAAATTGAGAGTCCCTTAAAATATAATTGGGGTGAGAATTAATATAATGGAATTAATATGTGTATAAACACTATAAATACCAATAATTCAAAATTATATAAACACTATTCATCTAACAAAAAACTTTAATACCATATAAATAATGAAGTAGAATTTTAAACTAAAGAATGGAAATTGGGTTATGAATTCCTTTACCGTGGGTTCTACTTACATAAAAAGTGTTTGAACAACATTTATAATTATTAAAATAGGGTTATTAATATATTAATTAAATATATTAATTTTTATAACACCTTATATGATTATTTTATAACAGTATTCGACACATTCATTAGTAATATTTTATTATTTCCATTGTGTCAGTTGCGTTCTTTACATGGTTTCCATGATAGGTTCATGATGAATATTCTTGTCGATTGGAAGTGAAACTCACGAATTAGAATGGAAGAGAATTTAAATATTTTGAGAAACATAAATTATACCTTTTATTATTTTAAATTCTGAAATGAGTATGATTCATAAGTTAAAACATTATTGATATTTGTTTTGGTCATTTTGGAATTTATTTGATCATAATGAATGTGTTTTGTATTATAAATTAGTCACCTGTGTAAAAAATGATTCATGAACGTATATAAGATATAATAAATAAATTAAAATCTAGTTTAACCATAAAAATTATTTCATGACCGTCGTTTAAAAAATTAAATGAAATTGAAATCACATCATCCACGATGTATATAAATCATCACACCACAGACGATGTTTTAATTTCTATAATATGTTGGAGAGTAGAATAAATATAATTGTGAAAATTCCATAAACATGATAAAATCCCTAATATGTAAGATACTGGATCATTCATTACTATGAGATAAGGGGATAGGAGAAAAAAATATAAAGAGAAATGATCTCAAAATAAATGAATAGTTGAGAAATCCCTTACGAAAATATGGCAGCCGAATTGCTATGCACCATGGATTTAGAATACATTTAAAGAGGAGGGAACATGAGTCACCCATTCAGAAATGAATCATAATATAGTTCAGATAAAGGATAAAATTTAAATAAGAGCATGGTTTGTAAACATTGATGGTATACCACAAAAAAGTGAACTTGAATGGAAAAAAGAAAGAAGTTGACAATTCTATTAACTTGTAGAGTGACTTGTAAGACATTATGGTTGGGACCTTAGGGGCTTGAGGACTTCTTGGGATGACTACTAGAGAGTTAAGATGGCCAGATATTTGTTGAGGAGGAATTTGGAATGAATGGAATGAAGTAATGGGTTGGTATTTATAGAAAAAGTGAGGGAATATTTAAATAATTTCCAAGGGACATATCATGAGAAGAAATTGAAAGAACCTAGGATTGGCCATGGTATTATCCATTTGGGACACCATGTATCGTATTTTTATCTATAAAATTCTAGAACAATTATAAATTCATTATTACACCATTAATGGTATCATTAAACTTATCTAAAACTCTAAACTATATTTTTACTATTCACTAAAAATTAAACTGTTTCAAAAAAATCACAAAATTTAATCCTAACCATTTTCTATGGGTATAATGAAAAAACAAACTCTAGCTTCTGAATATAATTATCAAAATATTATTAATTTAATTTGACAATAAAATCATACTTAATTAAAAAATTATCATTTTTAATTCCATAACTGCTTTTATGTAACATTTAAAAATTAACAAAGAGGTCATTATCCTAAATCCTAAAAAATTTAAAAAAATACAGTTAACCATTCATTAGGGTTATATTATTATTCATATTACTATTCAAAAAAGGTATATTAATATTCACTAAAAAAAATTCATTAGATCACACTCCAAATAATGTTAGAAATTGAATTGTAGATCACCGTTTTTCGAAATTCAAAACATAGAAGCAAAAAAATCACTTTTAAAGGATAGTTATAAATATCTATATTAAAAAATTTCATGCATTTATTTTTTTAAAAATTGGGGTGTTTCATTATCCCAACATTCTAGAAATTATGTCCTTGAAATTTTATATATTCATTAAACATATGAGGGTACCTTTACCTTATATTATTTTAATATTCCCATGATTCATCTTTAACCATGTAGTTTCTCCAAAAAATCATTACCAAGTGGATTAACATATTCTGCAATACTTGTTTCTTTCGATCAAGAATATGATATGGTTTCTCTTTATAATAAATATCGTCTTCTAACTAAACTGCATCTTGGCATGAGACACGATATGAATCTGGAACATTCTTCCACAATATTGAAACATGAAAAAAATTATGTACCTATGATAAAACAGAGGTAATGATACTCAGTATACAGCTAGTCCAACTTTCTCCAGGATTTCAAAAGGTCAAATGATTTATGAAATTATCTTCCCTTTCTTACCAAAACATATCACACTTTTCCCATGAAATATTTTAAGGAAAAAATGGTCACCTACCTTGAAAGACAAGTATTTCCTTATTTTATCTCCATAAAATTTCTACTTTCTTGGAGCTATCCTCACCTGCTATTGGATCATCTTCACCTTTTCTACCATTTTCTCTACTAATTCTGATCCCATCAACTTTCCTTCCCCAAATTAATACCTAAAATATGGATTTCAACACCTCTTCCCATAAAATGCCTCAAAATATTCCATATGTATACTGAAATGAAAAAAATTATAATAAGAAAACACAATTAAATAATGATGATTATCCAAACTTCTCTAGTAGTCCACTAATCAATATCAAAGCATTTCCCCCAATGTTTGAATCATTCATCCTACCTGCCTATCTGATTGAAGGTAAAAAGTTGTACTGAAATTTAATTTTGTGACCAACGAATTTTGAAGCCCCTTCCAAAGGATAGAAGTGAACCTTGGATCCCGATAAGTTATATATGAAAGGGAACCCGATTTAATGTGGCATTGTCTTTATGGTACAATCGAGAAACATTATCCAATGATATTGTATCTCGAACAGATATGAAATTTGAAGAATTTGTTAGCTATTAAAAATAACCCAAATCTCATTGGTACCTCGATATGTCTTAGGTATTCCAACCATGAAGTCTTTGGAAATATTCTCACTTTTCCACTATGGCACTAAAAATGGCTGAAGCATCCCCTTTTGTTACTTCCTCTCTTCTTTAACCTGTTCGCATGTAAAAAAATTCACAGTAAATTCTACAATATCCTTTTTCATTCCATCCCTCCAGTAATACTACCGTAAGTCTCTTTATATCATAATACTTCCCGGATGAAATCAAAATGGGGAAATATGGGCTTCACTCAATAAAAATTTCTTTAACTGGGAATCAAAAGGCATACACAACCTTTTTTCAAATCATAAAACACAATATTTATTAATGATAAGTTCTAGAAATGTAATCATTTTAACCAAATATATATTTTTTTCTATACCTCATGGTCTTCCTTGTGAGATTGATTAATTCTATCTGATAACGATGACTGCATTGAAACCCGAAACAAAATAGATGTATTCCCTACACTGAAAACTTCTAAGACAATATTAATAAAATCATTAATTAAGGGATCTTGATCCAAATGTAACAAGGTTAATGATGCTTGATTTTTTTAACCCAATGCATCGAAAAATTTGTTTAATTTCCCTAGAATGTAATAGATCGTGAAATCATAACCCTTTATCAGTTCAATCCATCTTTTCTGCCTCATGTTTAATTCCTTCTAAGTGAATATATACTTCAAGAATTTATGGTTAGTAAATATTTGACATTTCTCTTCGTATAAATGATTCCATCAAATTTGTAATGAAAAAAAAGATCAACCAATTCCAAATCATGTGTGGAATAATTTAACTCGTGAGGTTTTAGTTTTCTTGAAGCATATGAAATTACTTTATCATTCTACATCAAAAAACAACCATATACCATCAATTAATCATCAATCTAGATGGAAATTTCAGCATTTTGGGAAGGCTAAGAAAAAACATGAGCATTCACCAATAGCTTCTTCAGTTTTTTAAAAAAACATCACATTAATCTCTTTAAACAAATTTTACCCCTTTTCATGATATCTTAGATAGCGGTCTAGATAACAGTGAAATGTTTTCAACAAACCATCAGTAATAACCTACTAATCTAAGAAAAATAAAAATATATGTAATATTTTCAGGTCTTTTCCATTCATCAACCACTTTTGTTTTGGAAATATCAACACTTATTTCATCATTATTTACAATCGTCCCAAGAAAAGAAAACTGTTTAAACAAAAAATCAAACTGGATTAATTTTACGTAGAGTTTCTTTTCATTTAAGGTGTTCAAAACAACCGTTATGTGTTTCCTAATAATCCTCTTTACATCAAGAATATTCCATAATTTCATCAATAAACACAACCACAATCTTATCCAAGAAATAATGAAAAATTTTATTCATAATATCCATGAATACAATATGTGAATTAGTTAAACCAAAAGTCATAACTACAAATTGATAATGACCATCTCTATTATAGAACACAATCATCAGGTTGTCTTCATCTGTTACATTCAACTAATGGTACCCGGTCCTCAGTTCATCCTTCAAAATATATTTTTCTTCCTACAGCTGATCATATAAATCGTCGATATGAGGCGAAGGATAATTTTTTAATAGCAATGTTATTCAAGGATCTATAATTCATGCAATGTCTCATTGAACCATCTATTTTCTTAGCAAACAAAATAAGAGAACTTTGTATTGAAGTTCTAAGATGAATGAAGCCTTTATCTAATAATTCATGAAACTGACTTTTTAATTCAATAAGTTCCTTTTGGGCCATTTATTAAGGGGGTTTAAAAATTGTCATAACATTAGAAACTAATCCTATAGTAAACTCAAACGCTCGATTAGAAATAAAACATAGAAAATCATTGGAAAAAACATTCTATTATTCTTTTACCATTGGCACATAATTAATCATGATAGTTCTCTTATCTTCAAAAATACGAGCAACATAACTTTAATTCCTATCCTCTATCTGTTTCTTAGTTTCCTAAAATTTTATTTAAGCTATGGGTTCATTCTTGTACACAAAGTAATATTATTTCTAAATAAACTTAATTTTCACAACAATCAATTTAAGCATGTTAAAAAAGAAGTCTAGTCAATACACAGAATGACATTAAACTCAACTAGATGATAAACAACAAGGTTTATAGGTAAACTCTTTCCATATAAAAGGATAAACATTATATTATAATTTCTTTTTTCCAAAATATTTCCTCTAGGGGTTTTTACCATGAGATATAGATTCATTTCATGAGGTTTGATTCCCAATTTTTTTAAAAATATGTAGACCCTAAATCAAAAAATACTTTTGAAAAATCTGTAAAAACAAGCAATGTATATGAAACCACCTCATTTGACAGCTCACCATATGCTGAAGTGGTTCCAAAATATTTTACAAAACCCTTATGCTTCCAATCCTGCTGATTCCCATCTTGAGTAACTAGATTCATACAAATATTAGCAAAATGAACCAATTTCTTATAGTAAAAGCATCTCACCATTTACTTCTAAATATTTTTAGGATCATTTTTCTCACACTTACGAGACATTTTTCCAATCATTCCACATCGATAGCATTTCCGTGAAATTATAAGGCATTCACCAAGACTCCTTTTACCACACATTTTTCATATAGGAAATTCATTTTCATACCTCTATACTTCTTTGATGAGTTCTTCCCCATTTCTTTCCAACCTGACCGCTTCTCATTATTTTCATCACAAGGCACATATGTGTCCGAAAAAACCATCTCATCTTTTTTAGCAAAAAAAATTCTCATATCTTGTAAACTATCATAAAACAAAAACACCTTCAAACACTATTTCCAACTAGAGTAAAATATTTTAATTATAATTTTAATATCCCATTTAAAGTCATGTATGTGCCTGGCCAATATTATAAAATTGGCATCAAATGTTACCACAAAATCTTCATCTTTTTGCTTCAATTCCAAGATTTTTTTCTCCATTATGAGTCGGAATGTTATGAGAATATATTTTTCACGAAAAAGAATCTTAAAATAATATCATTTTAGACTGTAAAGAACATATCTTTCTCTCATATTGTTAACCAGAGACCTCCATTGATCAACTTCACCTTCCAAATGATAAATAGATAGTATTTAGTTTTTATGTTCAGAAAATCCCAGGACATCAAATATATTTTCTAGACCATTGATCCATCTATCGACTATCACTAGATCTATGGTTACACTGAATGTAGGTGGATGATTCCTCGTAAAATTCTCTACAAAATAAATGTTTCATTGTCCACAATGTTGGTAAATCGACACATCAAAGACAATATTTTAATTTCATCAATAAGTTTGATATGAGAAGAAGTATAATGGTTAATATTCAATAGACCTAATGAAATCCATAATATTAATTTTACTGGATCACTCATGCCTCTTGGATAATGGGATATGTGGAATGAATAAGAAGATAAAGGAACATGAAAAAAAATAGTTGAGAAATCACTTATAAAAATTCGGTAGCCTAACGGATATGCAAAATTATTTTAGAAAACATTAAAATAAGGGGAACTGGCCCACCCATATAGAAACGAAACATAATATAGTATAGTGAAAGTATAAAATGGTAATAATAACATTTTATAAAAACCATAATGTTATACTATAAAAAAGAGAACTTAAATGGAAAAAGAAAGAAGTTGAGAATTCTCTTACCCCGTAGAGTAAATCCTAAGACATAGTGGTTGGGACCATGTGGGATTTGGGACACCATTGGAGGGATACAAGGGAGGTAAAAATCCTAGTGCTTTGTTGAGAATTAATTTGGAATGAATGGAATGAATGATTGGGTTGGTATTTATAGAAAATGTGATGGAATATCTTAATAATTTTCAATGGACACCGCATTAGTTTTATTTCCAAAACCATGTGCCTTACTAGGGTATTTTACCTTGGAATTTTCCACTGGGGACACCTCCTATCATATTTTACTGTATAAAAGATTAATAGTATTATTAAATCATTATTACATCATTAATGAGGTCATTGGACTTATCAAAAACTCAAAAATGTATTTATACTATTCCTCAAAAATTCAAATGTTTTAGAAAAATCCCAAAAAACCACCCTTACCATTTTGTGACATGTATAATTAAAAAATTAAATCCATTTATGAATATAATTTAATAAATATTATTAATTTTATTTTTAAATAAAATCATGCTTAATTCAAAAATTAACAATTTTAATTCTACAACTATTTTATATCACATTGAATAATTAAACAATAAGTCATTATCACAAAGATATATAAAAATAAAAAATATTACATTTTAATATTCATTAGGGCCATATTACTATTTATATTACTACTCATAATGGTATATTACTATTTACCGAAAAAAATTGCATTCCATCAGACTCCAAATAACATACTGAACACAATTGTAGATGATCATTTTTCAAAATTAAAAACATCAAAGAAGAAAAAATATAGTTAAAGGCTAGTTATAAATATCCAACTAAAAAATTTCATCCATTTCATTAATTTTTTAAAAAATTGGGGTGGCACATTATCACCTCCTTCTAGAATTTTTAACCTTAAAATTTTATTTTCTCATTCAATAAGTTAGGGTACCTTTCCCTCATATAAATTTCATATTCCCATGTTGCTTCTTCAACTATGTGGTTTATCCACAAAACCATCACCTGGTGGATTAACTTATACTACAATACCTCTTCCCTTGAATCAAGAATCTGAACTAGTTTCCCTTCATAAGGAAGGTTCTCTTCCAGCTAAATTGCTTCTCTGATCATGATATGAGATAAATCTGAAACATAATTAGTCAACATTAAAACATAAAAAATATTATGTACCTGATTTAAACTCATAGGAAAATCTATTCGGTATGAAACTAGTCCAACTTTCTCCTGGATTTCAAATGTACCAATGAATCATAGACTTCTCTTCCCTTTTTTACCAAAACACATCACTCTTTTTCAAGGAGATATTTTATGGAAAACATGGTCACCTACCTGAAATGATAATTCATTGATTATGTTATCTTCATAACATTTCTACCTTCTCAGAGCTATCCTCATGTGCTACTAGATCATCTTATCTTTCTCAGGCACTTCCTCTTCTAATTATAGTCCCATCAACTACCTTTCACCGACATCATCCCAAAAAGCTAGAGTTTGATTCCTCTTCACATACAATGCCTCAATCGATGACATATATATACTTGAAGGAAAACTATTATTATAATAAAACTAAAATAATGAAATATTATGATCCCAACATCCCTAGTAGTTCATTGAACTAGTTCGAAGCATATCCTCCAAAGTCTGAATCATTCATTCTGACTCCCCATCTGATTGAGGATGAAAAACTATACTGAAATTTAATACTATTCCTAATGACTTATGAATCCCCTTCCAAAATTTATTAGTGAACCTGGGATCCCGATATGATACAATGGAAATAGGAACTCCATATAAAATGACCATTTTTTTGGGGCACAATCGAGAACTCTAATCCAACGACATTGTATCTTGAATAGACATAAAACATGAAGATTTTTTTAGCTGATGAACAATAACAAAAATCACATTATTACCTAGATAAGTCATAGGTAGTTCCACCACAAATTCAATGCACATATTCTTCCATTTCCAATCTGGCACTGGTAAAGGCTGAAGCATCCCATTCAATAATAGCCACTCTAGTTTAACCTGTTGACATGTCAATCATTTCATAGTAAATTCTGCAATATCCATTTTCATTCCATCCCACAAGTAATACTCTTGTAAGTCTCTATACATCTTATTACTTCTAGGATGAACTAAAAATGGAGAACAATGAGGTTCACACAAATTTTTTTTTCGTTAACTAGGAATCAAAAGGCTTAGAAAACATTTTTGAAACTCATGAAATACAATCATTATCATTTTTAAATTCTGGAAACAAACCAATATTAACCTATTCTACCATCTTCTGTAGCTCGTCATCTTCCTTATGTGATTTCTTAATACTATCTGATAAAGATTACTACACTAAAACATGAAATAAAATAGATATATTCCTTAGACTAAGAACATCTAAGCTGAAACTCATAAAATCATTTATCAAGGGGTCATGTTCAAAATTTATCATGGTTAATGATGCATTGTGTTTTAAAATCAATGCATCCACCAATTTGTTTTATTTTACTAGACAAAAATTGATAATGTAATAATATTCTTTTATTAGTTTAATAAATCTTATCTTCATCATGTTAGATTCCTTCTGAGTGAATATATACTTCAACCATTTATGGTTAGTATATATTGGACATTTGGCTACTTATAAATGATGACTCCAAACCTTCAATGAAAAAACTACATAATCAAATTCCAAATCATGTGTCGGATAATTTAACTCATGAGGTTTTAGATGTTTTTAAGCATAAAAATTACCTGATCATACCATATCCAAACACAACCAAGTCCCTTCCACGAATCATCAATTTAGATGAAAAACACACCATTTCATGATAAAAAGGCCAAAATCAAAGCATTCACCAATAACTTATTCAGTTATTGAAAAAAAATCACATTATTCTATCCATAAAAATTTAACCCCTTTTCATGTTAACAAAGTTAGTGGTCTAGATAACCGTGAAATGAATTTAACAATCTTTCAGTAATAACCATCTAATTCATGAAAAATATGAATATCTGTAACATTTGTAGTTCTTTTCCATTCATCAACCTCATTTTTGTTATTATCAACTGATATTCAATCCTTATTTACAAAGTTCCCAAGAAATAAAATATGTTCCAATAAAAAATCACACATTCTAAATTTTCCATACAGTTTCTCGTCATTTATGGTATGAAATAAAACAATTAGATATTTTTCATTCTCCTCTTTAACTCTAGAATATACCAGAATTTCATCAATAAACACAAACACAATCTTATCCTAGAACTCCTTAAATATTCTATTCATAAAATCTAGAAAACCGTAGGTTAATTTTTAACGCTAAAGGTATAACTACAATTTCATAATGACCATATCTACTATCGAGCACAGTATTTGGGATGTCTTTATCCTTTACATTAAACTAATGGTACCATGACCTCAGGTCAACAATTGAAAATCATTATGCTCCAAAGATTAAATCAAACAAATCATCGATATATGGAGAAGGATATGTGTTTTTAACAGTAATGTTATTTGAGGCTCAATAATCGATGAAAAGTCCAATTTATTTTGTTTTTCATTACAAACAATATAGGATTGGCACATGGTTAAGTGATAGGTCAGATAAAGCTTTTATCTAATTACTAATGAAACTACCTTTTAATTCTAGAAGTTCTATTTGGTCCATTTGATAAGGGGGTTTAGAAACTGGCTTAGCATCAGCATCTAAGACATTAGTAGACTCAACCTATCGATTATGAATAACACCAGGAAAATCATTTGGAATAACATCAATGTATTCATTTACCACTGGTACATAATTAATCTGGATAGTTCTATTATCTTTAAAAATATAAGAAAGTTAAATCTCATTTCCATCATTTGTAATTTTCTTAACTTCCTAACATGTTATTAATATTATTGGTTTATTCTCGTACACAACTTAAAATTCTTTCTAAAAAACTACATATTTTTCTTTTCAATCTATCTAAGCAATATAATTATAAATCCAGTCCATACCCATATTATCATCAAACAATACAAGAGGAAAAAAAGTGTTTCATTTAATCTCTTTCCACAGACAATGATATGTAGATTCTTATAATTTCTTTTTTCCAAAATATTTTCTACAGGAGTATTTACCATGAGATCTGATTTCATTTCATGAGGTTGAATTGCCAATTTTTCCAAAATTTTGTAGTTCCTGAATCAAAAAAACATTTTAGAATTTTGAAAAAACATGAATTTTATCTGATAACACTTCATTTGACAACTCAACCTCAACTGAAGTGGTTTCAATAGATTTTACCAAACCCTTATGCTTCCTTTCATGTAGATTCCCTACTTGAGTAACTAACTTCGGACAAACATTAGCAAAATGACCAAATTACATACAGTTATATCATCCCACCATCTGCTTTTAATTAATTTTCAAATCATTTTCCATGTACTCATGAGACATGTGTCCGAAAATTCCACCTCGGTAGCATTTTCTAGAATTTACAAGATATTCACCAACATGCCTTTTCCCACACTTTTCCCAAGAAGGGAAATTCAGTTTTTAACCTACAGGCTTCTTTGACACGTTATGCTCCATTTACTACCATCCTGACGACTTCTTTTTATTTTCATTAAGAGGCACATATGTGTTAGAAAACTCCATCTAAACGTTTTCAGCACAATGAATAAGATTTCATACCATTTAAACTCTTATGATGCCAAAGATCTTTGCAAAAATGGTATCAAACCATAGTAAAATCTATTCATTTTACTTTCAAAATACCAGGGAAAATATGGTACATACCTAGCTAGCCCTTTAAAATTGGCTTCATATGTTTCCACATAATAATCATCTTTATTCTTCAGTTCCAAGCATTGTTTCTACATTCTGAGTTGAACAGTTTTAAGAAAATAATTTTCTAGAAAAAGACTCTTAGAACCATCCCATTTCAAACTGTCAAGATCATCACATTATCTCTTATTATTAACTAGAGATCACCATTTATTATCTTCAACTTCCAAATGATACATGGTTTGTATTAGCTTTTGATGTTTTGATCATCCCAGGACCTCAAATATCTTTTCTTGAGCATTGATCCATCCATCGGCTATCACCGGATATGCGGCTCCCCTAAATGCTGGAGGATGTGGCCTCATTAAATTACCCATAAAATACACATTTTTTCTTATTATATCTTGTTCCTCCCTATTAGGGAGACCTACCTCGCTTTTTTCTTGAGTCAACTGATCCATTATTGTCACAAAATTCTTGGTTTTTATTCACACCATTTCAGGCTACAGTTTCAGATAGACATTGGCCTCTTGGGGCCTTCCTACTTCATCTTCCATGTTTCTTCCATAGAAAAACCATTCTAAAAAATCATAACATAGATTAAGAAATATGTTAATCCATAAATTCTATAACTTTTCAAATCAACATAGAGTAAAAAAATCAGTTATTGTATTATTTAAATATCATCCCAACCACTAAAGTTATCTAAACCATCCGTCAATGCCAACTATATGGATAAATCCTTAAAACATTACATAATATTGACTTTTACACAAGACCATACAACATTATATATTGAGTATCTTTTTGAATTTATAGTTTTAATGAATTAGGATACCATACATACCTGACATACCCCATTCATACAAGATGATACTACTAACACAATATCCATTTTAAAAAAATATAAAACATTATAACATGAAAAATATTTCTATAGAAACACTCAATATCAAACATGATGACTCCCTTATTTCTATTACACATCTTTATATCCTATGAAAAACATTTTAAAAACTTGGGATGAGTAAAAACACAGAAAGTGATATAAAGAAAGAAAGTTTTAGTTAATTGATAACATAAAAACCAATAAAACCCACAATAATAAACACACATATTCATAGAGACATCATATATTTTCTTTTGGAAATATTTTCCATATCACTCATACATTAACCATTACAAATGGAATAGTGTTTTGGTTATCTTCAAACTCCTGAGTACCCAATGAATTAGAGAGCTATAATGGGGCTCACCCGTCATATCTTGAGCTATTGTGGGATAAACCCAACATATATTGAGCTATAATGGGATAAAACCAACATAAATAAATTCCAAGGAGCATATCATGGTAATGAATAATCATGAAAATTAGAAGAAACCACTAAATCCATAAACATTAAAAAAATATAATTTTTTTGAAATTTATTAAAGAGATTTTTAAAATGAATTTAAAAAAGTAAGTACTTCAATATATAATTGGAGTGTGAATTAATAAAATTGAATATATAAGTGTATAAAAACTGTAAATACACACAATTCACCATAATATTAAAAACATTCATATCACAAATAACTTTAATGCCTCATAAATAATGAAGTAGAATCTGAACCCAAAGAATGGAAATTGGGATAACAATTTACTTACCTTGGGTTCTTCTTACTAAAAAAGTATTTAAACCTGCGATATAATGGTTTAAATAGTGTTATTAATATCTTAATGAATAATATTAATGTATTTAAAAACTTATATAATCATTTTATTACATCATTAGACACAGTCATTAGTATTATTTTCATATCTACATTGTTTCAGGTGCAGTCATTACATGGTTTCCATTATCGGTTAATGATTGATATTTTTTTCGATGGATGTGAGACACTAGAATTGAAATGGAATGGTGTTTACATTTATTTCAAATACCATAAATTATTCCATTTATTATTTTTAATTTGGAAATATGGATTATTCGTATGCTAAAACATTATTGATATTTGTTAAGGTCATTTTGGTGATTTTTTTATCGTAATGAAATCATTTTGTGTAATAAAATAATCACATGTGTACAAAATGATTCTATAACATATATAATATATAATAAATAAATAATCAGAATCCAATTTTTCTTTTTCAACCACGTGGTTTCTCCACGGAACCTTTACCTGGGGGATTACTTTATTCCGCAATACATGTCCCCTTCAATGAAGAATCTGAAATAGTTTATCTTCATAAGAGAGGTTCTCTTCCAGTTGATCTGCTACTTGGATCAAGACATGAGATGAATCTGGAACATTATTCCTCAACATTAAAACATAAAAATCATTATTTACTTGAGGTATAATTGGAGGTAATGCTACTCATTATGAAAATTTCAAACATTCTACTATCTTTTTAAAAGGACTGATGAATCGCAGACTCAGCTTCCATTTCTTACCAAAACACATCACACTTTTCCAAAGAGTGATTTTATGTAAAACAAGATCACATACCTCAAAAGAGAAGTCGTTCCTTCAATTATCTTCATAAGTTCATTTCATACTCTGAGTTTTCCCCATGTGATACTAGATCATATTCATTTTCTCAGCCACTTCCTCTAATAATTCAATTCCAATCATCATCCTTTAGCCGACTTCATCCCAAAAAGATGGAGTTCTACACCACTTCCTATAAAATTACTCAAAAGCATTAATCTCAATTTTGGAATGAAAAATATTATTATAAGAAAACTTATCTAAAGAATGATGAGGATCCCAACGTCCCTGGTAGTCCATAGAACTAGCACGAAGCATATCCTCTAATGGCTGAATCATTTTATCTGGGTTGCCATATGATTGAAGATAACAAGCTATACTGAAATTTAATTTTCTTCCCAATGACTTATGAAGCCCCTTCAATAAGTTAGATGTGATCCATGGATCCTGATCAGATTTAATGGAACGAGGAACTCCATTTAACCTGGCAATCTGATTGAGGTACAGTCGATCCAATGACATTTTATATCCTATAGAAAGAAAATTTCCATATTTTTTTAGCTAATCAACAATAACAAAAATCATATTTTTACCATGAGAAGTCTTAGGTAGTCCCACCATGATTTCCGTAGATATATTCACTCATTTCAACATTGTCCATGGAAAAGGCTAAAGCATCAACATATATAATTGCAGCTCTTCTTTAACATGTTGACATGTCAAACATTTTATAGTAAATTCATCAAAATCGATATTTATTCCATCCAACTAGAAATACTACCCAAGGTCTCTTTACATCATTGTATGTCCGGGATGAACTAAAAATGGAGAACTATGAACTTCACAAAACAAATATTTTAATAAATAGGAATCATAAGGCATACAAGACCTTTTTCCAAATCTTAAAACACAATATTTATCATGGGTAAATTCTGTAAACTTACACATTTTAGCCAATTCTACATTTTTATGTAGCTCACGGTCTTCCATCTGTGATTGGTTAATTCTCTCTGATAATAATGACTGCACTAAAACATGTTAAAATAGATTTATTCCTTCAATGAAAACTTCTATGCCAAAATTTATCAAATCATTAATCTGGGGATCATGTTCCAAATGTAACATAGTTTATGATACATGTTGTTTTCGACTCATGGAATCTGCCACATTATTTTATTTTCCTAGATAGTAATTGATTGTGCAATAAAAATCCTTTATAATGTTAATACATCGTCTCTTAGTCATTTTTAATTCATTCTAAGTGAATATATACTTTATATATTTATGGGTAATATATATTTAACATTTTTCTCCGTATAAATGATTCCTCCAATTTTTCAAAGAAAAAAACCACAAATCCCAATTCCAAATCCGGTGTGGGATAATTTAACTCACGAGGATTTAGTTTCCTTGAATCATAAGAAATTTACTAATCATTCTATATCAGAACACAACTAGGTCCCTTCAATGAAGCATCACTATAGATGAAAAACTAACCATTTTTGGAAGGCAAGGCCAAAACTGGAGCATTCACGAATATCATCCTCAGTTCCTGAAACCAAACATCCCAATATTCTATCTAGACAAATTTAACCCCATTTTGTGTTAAATTAGTTACTGGGCTATATAAAAATGAAATTTTTTTAACAAATCAATGGTAATAAACTACTAATAATAGAAAACTATGAATATTTGTATCATTTGTAGGTCTTTTCAATTCATAATCCACTTTGGTTTAGGTAAGATAAACAATTATTCCATACTAGTTTACAATGTGCCAAAGAAAATAAATCTGTTACAACAAAAAATAACAGTTTCTAAATTTTCAATATATTTTGAAAACAACTCATAGATTTATGTCATGATCCTCAATTTTTCCTAGAATATACCTGAATTTCCTAAATAAAAAAAACTTATCCAAGAACTCATGAAATATTATATTCATAAGATTTATGAATATAGTAATTACGTTAGTGAACCAAAAAGGCATAACAAAAAATTCATAATAACCATATCTAGAACAACAAACAGTCTTTGGGATTTTTTCATCATTTTTTTCTACTGATGGTACACCAACCCTAGGTTAATCTTCTAGAAATACTACCTATCCTGGAGCTGATGAATCAAATAATAAATATGAGGCCATGAATACCTATTTTTAATAGTAATGTTATTCAAGGCACTATAATCGATGAAAAGTCTGATTGAACCATCTTTTTTCATAACAAACCAGACAGTAGGCCCCATGGTGATGTTCTAGGTCTGATGTAGCCTTTATCTAATAATTCATCCAATTGATTATTTAATTCCATAAGTTCTATTTAGGATATTTGATAAAGGGGTTTAACAATTGGAATAGCCTTAGGAACAATTTCAATAGTAAAATCAACATCCTGATTAGGAATAACTCCATGAAAATCATTGGGAAAACATATAGGAATTCATTGACCACTAGTACATCATTAATCTGGATAGTTCCAATATCTTCAAAAATATGAACATGATAACATTCATTAACATACTTTATTAATTTTTTAGCATCTTGGTAGGTTATTATTGCTAAGGGTACATTCTTGTATACAAAATGAAATTATTTTTGAAAAAAAACTTCTTTTTCTCTGTAATCTATCTGAGCACGATAAAAAAACCCTGTCCATACCCAGAATAAAATCAATCTCTACAAAATGAAAGACAACATTTTGTGTAGGTAAACTCTTTCCACAGACATGGATATGATGATTCTTATAATTTTTTTTCTACAATATGTCTTCTAGATATTTTAAACATGATATATGGTTTCATTTCATGAGGGTAAATTCCCAATTTTTCCAAAAATGTGTAGACCATTAATCAAACAAATTTTTTTTAAAATCTATAAAAACAATAAATGTACCTGATTCTAAATCATTTGACGGATCAACATCTGCTGAAGTGGTTGCAGTATATTTTACCAAACCATTCTGGTTCCAATTTTTTTTATTTCCAACATGTGTAACTAGGTTAGGACATACTTTAGCAAAATGACCCAATTCCTAATAGTTAAATAATCTCACCATCGACTTCTCTTTAATTTTAACATTATTTCACATGAACTCATTAGACCTGTGTCCAAATATTCAATATCAGTAGTATTTCCCAGAATTTAAAAGACATTCACTAGGATTCCTTTTACCACACTTTTCACAAGAAGGGAAATTCATTTTCTTACCTCACGGTTTCATTGACGAGTTCTTACCAATTTCTTTCCAACCTGAATGCTTCTTATTATTTTCATCATGATTTATATATGTGTCAACAAGCTCTATATAAACTTTTTCATCACAACAAAAAATATTTTCATAGATTTTAAACCCTCATGAATACAAATCTCTTTACAAAAATAGTTTAAAACTAGAATAAAATCTATTAATTTTACATTCAAAATCCCGAGTAAAATTCTGTACCTACCTGTATATACTTTTAAAATATTATTTATATTTTTTCACATAATCTACATCAATGTTATTTAGTTCCAAGAATTGTTTCTCCATTCTGAGTTGAATAGTTTTGGGAAAATAATTTTGTAGAAAAATACTCTTAAAATCATCCCGTTACAGTCTTTTGAGATCATCTCTTTCTCTTATATACATAACCAGAGACCACCATTGATCTTATTCACCTTAAAAATGATAAATTTATAGTATTTCTTTTTGATGTTCCAAACATCCCATGATATCAAATACTTTTTCTAGAGAATCGATCTATCATTCGGCTATAAGTGGATTTTCTGTTACACTGAATGCTATAGGATGTTGCTTCACAAATTTCTCTAAAATTACATGTTTCATTGTAGTAGATCATGTTCCTATCTAGAAAATATTCCACCCACAATTATTTCTTGAGTCAATTGATCCATTTCTATCACAAACTGCTTATTTTAGATTGCCAACATTTGGAGCTGTAGATTATGAGAGACATCAGCCTCTTGGTTCCTTCCTACGTCAGCTTCCCTATTTTTCTACGAAAAACCATTATGTACAGACATAACATAGATGATGAAAAATGGTGATACTTAAATTCAATAACATTGAAAATTAACATAGAGTAATAAAATTAGTTATGGTATTCATTAAATATCATCCAAACCCCTAACGTTGTCTAAACCATACGTTGATACCAAATATAAGGACCTACACATAAAATGTTACATAATCATGAATTATACACAATACCCAACAATATTACACATTGGGGATATTTTCAGGGTAATATTTTTAAAGAATTAGGATATCATATAGACAAGACATACCACATTCATACATGAGGATACAACTAAACTAATATCAATTTTTTGAATATATAAAACAATAAAAAATAAAATATGATTTCTTTAAAAAATCTCTATATCAAACATCATGAATCCCTTATTTCTCCTAATCATCCTTATATTCTGTGAATAATTTTTAAAAAACATGAGATGAGTATAAAACTCAATAAGGGATATAAATAAATAAAGTGTTAGTCAAGTGATAACATAAAAACCAATAAAATGCAAAATCATAAAAATTCATATGCATAGAAACTCCAGGTATTTATCCTGGTACATATTTACTATATCACATTTAAATTCACCCATACACATGGAATAACCTTTTGGATAACTTCCATCTCCAGAGTATCCAATGCATTGGAGAGTTATAATGGGGCTTACCCGTCATATCTTGAGCTGTAATGGGATAAAAAACATATATTGAGCTATAATGGGATCATTCGAACATAAATAATGTCCAAGGAAAATTTAATGGTAATAAAGTATCTTAAAAATTTGATGAACCCATTTATACCAGATACATATAAAAAATATAATCCTTTTGTAATTTATTAAAGATAGTTTTAAAAGGATTTTAAAAATAATGTCCCCTAAAATAAAATTGGTGCGAGAATTAATATAATTGAATGGATATGTGTATAAAAACAATAAACCTAATGTATAATGGTTAAAAGTTTCCTATTAACATCTTAATGAAACATAATAATTTCTATAACACATTATATGATCATTTTATAACATCATTCGACACATTCAGTAGTGATATTTTGTTATTTATATTGTGTTGGGTACATTCATTACATGGTTTCTGTGATTGGTTCAGGATGGATATTCTTATTGATTGGAAGTGAAACGACTGAATTGTAATGGAATGGTATTTAAATATTTCCTGAAATATATATTATACCATCTATCATTTTTATTTTGGATATTAGGATGATTCATAAGTAAAAACATTATTGATATATGTTTTGGTCAGTTAGGTGCTTCATCGATCATAATGAACACATATTGTATTATAAATTAATAACATGTGTAAAAATGATTCCAAAACATATATAAAATATAATACATAAATTATAATCTGGTTCAATAGTAAAATGATTTCATGACCATCCTTGAATGATGTAAAATAAATTGGAATCACATCATCCACGATGTCGGTAAATCAACACATCACATACAGTGATTTATGTTTTTGAATAAGTGGGAGCTGAGAAGAAGTATAATGGAGAATGTTACATAAACATGATAAAATACAAAATATATAAGATACTGGATGATTAATGTCTCTTGGATAAGGCGATATCAGGAATGAATAAGAAGAGAAGGGAACTCGAAATAGAAGAATAGTTGAGATATCTCTTTCAAAAATTATAAAGCCAAATGACTATGCAACATGGTTTTATAAAATATTAAAAGAGGGGGAAACATTGGTATACCATCCATAAATGAATAATAATAAATTATAGATAATGGAACAAATTTAAATAATAAAATTTTAATGAAACATGAATGTTATACAACAAAAAAGAGATCATGAATGAAGAAAATAAAGTTGTTGAGAATTATCTTACCTCATAGAGTAACTCCTAAGACAATATTTTTGGGACCTTGGGGGCATTAGAACTCCTTGGTAGGATAATTTTGAGGTTAAATGGTCAGATATTTGTTGAGGAGAAATTTTAAATCAATTTAATGAAGTAATGGGTTGGTATTTATAGAAAAAGTGAGTGAATATTTTAATAATTTCCATGGGACACATCATTGGTGGTATTTGAAAAACCATGGGCATGCCCATGGTATTTAACCATGCAATTAGCCACTTTGGACACATCTTATCCTATTTTAATGTATAAAAGTCTACCAGAATTATTAAATCATTATTACATCATTAATGATGTCACTAAACATACTGAAAACCCAAAACTAAATTTTTACTATTCACAGAAAAAATCAATTGTTTCAGAAAAAACCAAAAAATTCACCAAAACCAAAATTCAATGTGTAAAATTCAAAAATTAACTCCATTTTTTGAAAATAATTTTCAAATTATTATTAATTTAATTTTTAAATAAAATCATAATTAATTAAAAAATAATAATATGAATTCTATAACTGCTTTTATATTACATTGAAAAATTAATCATGTTTTCAATATCTCAAACCCTTAATAAAATAAAATAATAATAAAATTTACTATTCATTTAGGTCATATTAATATTATTAATGGTATATTACTATTAATCAAAGAGAATTTTGTTTTATCGAATTTTAAATAACTTACTGAACACAATTGTAGATGACTGTTTTTCAAAATTCCAAACATAGAAGCAACAAAATTATGTTTAAAGGCTAGTTATAAATATCTACCTAAAAAAATTCGGAAATTTTATTTATTTTTTTAATTCCTCGAGGTGTCAAAATTATTTTTCGTTAATGATTAATATTTTTTATGAATCATAAAATAAATTTTATTTAATTCATCAAAAGAATGTTTTTTTTAAATTAGAACATTGAGAGTAATAATATTATATATCATCACTATGAGCCATATGTCATAGATTTTCCATTTTATTTTCATTATTATTTTTATAGTTTATAGTTTATTCCTTATATGAGTCATTATAATAACTTTAGTTATCCATGATTACTTTATTTCAATTTATTTTATAATTATATTCTTATTGAGAAATGAAAATAGGATAATTAGACGTCATATGATCTTTCTTGTTGAATTCAATATAGTTTCTGTATTTATTTCCTTTTATTTTCTGCCCTCTCTTATTGTTAATTTTTTAAATATCTAACCATGACATTTTATAACATTACATGAATCCTAATTACTTGAATTAGAATATTCCTCAATTATATTTTTTAGTGTAACATCATCTATTTTTGATAGAGTTACTATTTTTCAGATTCTTCAAGCATCTCATCTTTGTAAATAATCACAATTCCATTCAGTTATTTTATCTACAAATAATTAACATGTTTGGATTTTATAATAGCATGATATATTCCATTATATTTAGAAACTAAATTTAAGGGCATAGAGATAAACATTGAATATTCTAGTAATTTATTAAACTATAATTCAAATAATTTTCAATAAGATATTTTATTTTTATTGTTTTAGAGATTTAGGAAAATTATACATAGTAAAACTATACAAAAATAGTTGAAACTTATACCAAGTAACCAATTTTTACCTGAAACCAAAAATATTTTAAACAGAACAAGATTTGTTATTCTGGAATATCTTTCCAAATTTCCCTAAATCTCATCCCCACCCACCTATTCCTTAAAACCTGTGATTTTTTTAAACATGGGATGGGAAAAAATATATGTAATGGAATATAAGAAAATTAAACCATTAGTATAGGGAATATCCATTAATCATTTCATTAGAAACATATCTTTTTACCTAAAAATGGATCATCATTCCAAAAGGTTTATTATGTAACATTTTGAAAATCAAACGATTTTCATGAGATCTTATAATAATTAATATAAAATATTAGTTGGTAAATTGGTACATAATTATACTCAAAAGGCATTACCAGGTGGTTCATTCGATACATTTTACACTTTAAAAATGGAATAACCAAATGGCATACATCCAAAAACAATGCATTGGATTGCTATCATGGACCCACCCATTATTAGTTTGTCATGGAACCACCCACAATTAGTTTATCACATAACCAATAATAACATGAACATATTCCAATATATTATCACAACCCCTAAAATCTTATAACTTCCAAAATGTCACTATTAAATTTTTATTTCCACTCAAATGTAAACATTTCATGTTATTGAAAAAATCAACCCATTTCAAAATCCAATTTTCAAAAAATCCCCGAGAACATAAAAGGAGGATTAATTTTCTTTTACTAGAAAAAAGTATTAGAAAGTAATCCAAATATAAAATAATATTTATGGTTTCAGAGAACTGGTTTTTCCATATACATTGAAATGAACATTCCTTTTTTTGTTTTAAAAAAAAGACAAATATTCCATATCAAAAAAATAAAAATAATTATTTTTGAATGATTTTAATGAAGTTAAAAATATAAAAAAATCAATTAAAATCCTTTTATATCAGTATAAATGAAAATATAAAATTATATTAACAATATTGACATGAAGGAAGCTAATTTAAAATTAAATCATTATGCATTTAAAAAGTTATTTTTAAATCATAT
Source organism: Viscum album (assembly GCA_963277665.1). NCBI lineage: Eukaryota > Viridiplantae > Streptophyta > Magnoliopsida > Santalales > Viscaceae > Viscum > Viscum album. Next base: position 669,618,409 of record OY728159.1, on the reverse strand, counting down.
TACACCATACCACATTGAAATATTTTTATCATAAGGTCAATGAAGGATTAAAATTTAACAAAACATTAAATATAATTAGAATAAAATAAATTCATGATATGATATTTCAAAGGGTCTTTAAATACACCATATAATTGAATGTGGGCATATAACCTCAAAAATTCCTCAATAAAAGGAGATTGTGATGAAGTCCCTTACCAAGTCAGGCTAGTCCAATACAATAATTATATTCCTAAATAATACATTTATGTTAACTATTTACTTGATTTATAACACTTTAAAATTTTTATTCCTTTTATATCACTTATTATCATGTTATTACAATTACTTTATTTTTTAAGTTAATGTGGGATGTTTGGTCGATAGTCGGTATTTGAGTCCAAAATGAATTTTGTATGATGTAAATAGTACAAGTTGTCTTAATTCCTTTATCAAAAAATTAATATTAATGAAATTATTATCAAATTTATTCATAAATTATTCCTTTAAATTAAACCATTAATTATGGTTTTCAAAAATTAACTATGATACATTCATGGATACACTAAGTCATATGTACGTGTGAGTAACATTTCCATTTTTCAATGATCAATTTGTAAAGAATATAAGAATTATTTTATCTTTAATGAATGATAATAACATCATTAATATCATGTTAAACATTTAAATATACTTATATATATCATTCCTATGATGTGGTGATGAAAAAATAATCTCATCGCTTCATGGAGGTGATAATTCATAGGTACACAGGAACGACATTATCAATTTTATATGCCTAGAAATGTAAAAATTTAAAAGAAATATAGTAATTTGATAATGATTAATATATAATTTATATCTGATATAAAAATTAATTCCATTATTATAACTAATCTATAGAGATAGTACATGAAAATTAATTTCATCGGTTCGTGAGGTGAAAGTACACCGTACCCAAATATGATGAATTATTTTACACTTTGATTGAAAAGGAGACAGATGCAGGTGATGGTATTAACATAATAAAATATCAGTTCATTTATTATTATTTATATATTATTTGATCATTGTTTAATATGATTTGAAGGATGTGTAAGAATAATAATAAACAGAACCCCTTAATTAAAAATGATCCATTTTCCTCAGACAATTGGTTATTATTAACACCATAACCAAAAATAAGATGAGAGTTATACCAAAAATAATGGATATATAATGTGTAAAGTGAGTATAGGAAGTAATTTTGATATACCTTTGATGAATTAAATATGTATTTGTGTGTGAAGAAAAGATAATAATGGGTTCCCTTTTATAGCAGAGGAGAGGGGCACAGTTGGAATTCTTCAAAATAATAAATTAATTTAAATTAATTTTCTAATTAAAATGGATAAAAACAAATGTATTTAAATTATAGGATTATTTATGGTATAATTAAATTAATCCAACGAAAGCTATGTATTTATTTGATTATTTTGTAATCCTTATCTTTTTTAACCCTTATTTAACCTTTTTACTTCTTACCATATTTACATCTCTTTTTACTCAGTAAGGGTAAATATTATAAATATTAATTCTCAAAAGAATACCAAATGTATCTCGGATGAAATTTTCTACATTATCCAATCAATTTTTATATGGGTTTTATTTTTTATGAATTTTATACCATTTAAAAAAATAATTGTTATTTTAAAATATAATTTATTTCAATTTTGATAGAATTCATTACTTGACTTTATAAAAATACAATACAAACATGATTTCATAGAAAACAATAATTTAAATAATCAGTGAAAATTAATTATAATCGATAAGATTCATGTTTTATATTAATTAATTCAAATTATGTTTATTATAGGTTTTGTAATGAAATTTATTTATCATTTCCATTAATCAAGAAATTGCTACATCATTATTGTGCATACTATTTAGGAAATTACTTCTTTTATAAAGATTAAATCAAATTACCATGATGAATATAAATATTTTATTTTTTAAATGAATATTTATTATCCAAAAAATTCTCTATATAACCCAATATAAAAAATATTTCACAAGGTAAAAACAATAGTTGGAAAAAGCTGATTTCTCTATGAATAAAATAAAATAAATGGACTAATGTAATCTAATTGGATCCAGTAGATCAAAAAATAAATGAATGGATTTATTTGTATTACAATCAATCATCCAATAAAATAAGGACAAATGTTAGGGTAGTTTTCTAAAACATATAATATTATTTTTACCCTTAATTATAAGATTTTCCCGTAACAATGTTAATAAAAATTACTAACCATATTATTCACATGCTCCTAAAATAAAAACATTCAAATAAAAAAAATTAAAACATAATAATCCAAATATGTAATCTAATTTTAAACATTCAATATACGTAATTGGATAATATAAATTTAAAAATAATATCATTGATAGAATTATAAAATAGGTTTTTATAGTGAAACATTCAAAAGATTGAAATTTTTTATTTCCAAATTCAATGTGAAATTGATTGTAACAATAAAATTGGATTAATTGATAGACCATTGATATCAATATACGTTAATCATAATTAAAAATATTATTTATCACTATAAATTTACTAGATGAAAATGTTGTTTTAAATTAAAACGTAATATTTTTTACTATGCATCAAAACAAGAAACTTTTCATAAATATACCAAAAATTAAAAAAATTAAATTTTAATATTAATATTAAAAATTAATAATATTTTTTATATAATATATAATATTTAATGTGATTAAACACAATATTTAAAAAGTCGTCCATCAAAAGGAGAAAAAATTTTATTTTAAAAAAAATACATGTGTTATGTGTAATATTTGATTTATTCTTATATCATATTTAGAAAAAATATATTTCTAAAATTAAACATTAAATTCACTTTACTATATTATATATATATATATATATATATCATTAATAAAATAAAAATATGTTTATTTTTTTATTTATTGGTATAAAAGATACTTTTGCACATTTAAATTGGTTTTATGAAAAATGTTTTTTTTATTTAAAAAATGGTTTTTAATTTATTTATAATTAATTATTAATATAACTAAATATACATGTGTAAATAATATTTTCATAATTTCGCCAAAAAGTCCGAGAGACAAGAAAATCCTGCTCCCACCAAATTATTAAGAAAAAATTTAAACACAACAAAGCAACAGCTCAAAGAAGTGGAGCCTTACAAAGCCTCGTATAAACAACACTAGCACTATCATCATGCACTAGGCCATTACAGTAACTAGGTAACACAAAAGACCAGCTGGAACTGACCTCCATAATTTATCTTTTAGAAAGAGCATCAGCAACCTGATTTGCCTCTCTATAGACATGTGAGACATCATGAAAAATCCTCTCAACAAGCTTGAGACACTTTATCCACGCAGGTTGCATTATCCATGGAACATTCCTAGACCGATCCTTCAGGATCTGCACAGCGATAGAGGAATCCGACTCGAGCCATAACATTCGCCATCCATATCGGACTGCATACCTGATTGCATTTATAATCGCCCAAACTTCTGCTTCAATCACATGCCTAATCCCAATGTAATGAAAGTAACAGCCTTTCACAAAGCCCGGAAAAGTCTGAAAACTGCACCACAATCAGCCAGGCCCAATGCACCATGGGCCGCTCCATCCCCATTGACCTTCAACCAATCACGTATTGGTGGGATCCATCTAATATACTTCATCACACATGGCCACCTCTCCCTTCCACTTACACCAAGAGTCCTTAATAGTGTAAATTCAGAAATATAATTGTTCATGCTTCCATATTGATGTGCCGAAGAAATATGAATGCTTCAGTGAATAAACAAAACACCTTCCTTAAACATGGGGTTGCAATTAGTAAAGACCACACTATTGCGAGCACTCTAGATGTATGAAAAAACCAAAATAGTAGTAACAGTGAGCAGGTTTTTCACTTGCTCACATGCTTCTATTTGAAGCACCGAGTTGAAGAATGTATCAACCGAACAAAATATGAAACAGTAGTGAAAAATAGACAGTAAATACAGCAATAATCATGTAGCATGAATATATTCAAGGAACAAATGGAGGACATATTCTTCATTACTCAGGAAAATAGGACACATCGAGGCAAGATGTACACCAGTAAGTTGAAGGGAAGACTGAATCGGTAACCTTTTCTTCCAGATTCTCCAAATTAGCAGAATGTCATTTGGAAAAATAAAAGGCCTACGAATGCCTTTGAACCATGAAGGTATAGTAGATGTAGTACCACATTCCAGCTTATAAAAATCACGACTTAGGAAAATTCCATTTAATGCAGGTTTCCAAACAAGAATGTCATGATCAGCATAGTCATAATTTGTAATTTCCACACAAAAGTTACTAGGTATAATAGCCATAACATTAGCATTCCTCTACATGTCACATATAGACATTTTCCTCTAAGATGATGGAATATCGATGACTTCCTTAAGTGGAGAGGAAAGCCATAATGTATTCCAGCAGTTCAAAGAATAATTGATACATACCAGCCATTTGGATTGTACCATGAGATGAGAATATGTACTTCGGATAGAGGTACACACAGAGGACTGTAGGTAAGAATCACTATGATTATGCAGCCTGTGAGTAAACTTGTTGGTCAGGAATTCCAGGGATTTATATCCATTTAAAAGTCTCCATGTAATGTTCATAATCATAGGATCATTAAAAATACTAACATCTTTCACCCCCATCCCACCAATGTCCACCAGCTTGATATATTCTTTCCATGCCACCGTGACAAGTTTCCTCTGATTAATAGAGCCAGTCCATATAAAGTTGCGTATCAAACATAACATTTCCTTTAAAAATGTATCTTAAATTTCACCTCCTTTGGAAAAATCAACTGTAAAATTTGAATTTAGTCTTGGTGATTATGTTTTGATTTCTCAAAAGTACCTTTTTTGGAATCCCACATAGAAAATAGTATTAATAAAACTTCTAATTTTAAATAAATAAAATGAAGTACGATGGGTACCTGAGATAATATAAACAACAGTTCCATATAAGAAAACATTCACATGGAATTGAAAACTGACTATCATATTGTGATTTATAGTGATAGTGAACATGTTCATGTGAAATCTTGAAATCAAAAAACCTTAAATATGTGATAGGTTGAAAGGTTTTTGATTTCTTAGTATGAAAAATAAATTAAAAACGTTTTTTAAAATCCCTTTCATGGAGCCGAGAAATTATTTAACTAACTAGACAACAAAATAATGGAAACATACATTCATGTATATTATAGTTCCATTCTATAATCAATATCCACCACAAACTCATATTTTCCCCCAAATAATGGGCATTCAAGATGAAGTTATCATTCTTGAAGAACTATATTAAACATCTATACTATCACATAATCAAATGAAGATAAAAAACCAATTTCTATTATCTTTATAAATTAACAAAAACTTAATGGTTAGAATAATATTAGAAATTTCACAAAAAATAAACCTTATATGAGGATAAACTATTTAAATATAAAAAATTCAATAGTAATAGCCAAAGTTTAACATAGACCATTCAATGAAAAATTGTCCGTAAAATTTATCAAAACAATAAAAAAATATTAATACCAAAAATTTATAATGATTTTATAATATAATCTTCCAAGATAAATTTTAACATTAGTCTCCAAATAACCTCAATCACCTTTAATGCCTAATACCTAAATTATAATAACCCATTATTTGATCCGAAATGATTGCCTCAAAATAAACATTTAGTCACCTAAAATTTTCAAAAATTAAAGACTCATAATGGTTTTGTAGGACATGATAATTATGATAATCCTAAAAATAATAAACTCGTGATTGTATCCCTTACTCTAAAGAAAATATCCAACTCTCCAAATTTGTCAAAACACTACTTTGAAAAAAACTTTAATGATCGAGACATAAACATTATGTATTCAAGTTATTGTTAAATCATAAAATAACTTGTTTACAAAATAATTTTTTGGTTTAATGTTTTATAAAATTAGGGAGAACACATATATAGTAATCCCATACATTATAAATGAAACCTTATACTTAGTATCAATTTTATCTATCATATAATAAATCATTACAATAAAGGTTTATTTTTAATTCTAAAAAATTATTAGAATTTTACATTGATGTAATCCTTATCCTAACTCTTCCTTAAATTATATGAAAATTGTTATAACACATGGGATTTGAACAAAAACATATTAAGAGAGTCCAAATAATAGAAACCATTAGTCCAACTAAATACATTAAAATATTTCATTAAAACATTCCTTTTTACCAAGAAAATGTTATCATCATTTCAGAAAGATCTTTATTGTACCTTCTGAAAATCAAATGATCTTCATGAAAACTCAAATGAAATAATAAAAAAGATATATAAGTAAATTAAGAAATATATATACTCAAATAGAATAACCATTTTATCCAATTCCATACATGTAACTCTTATAAATGGAAAACCCCTATGGTTTACTTCTATACCCAAGTCATTAGATAACTATCACAGACCCACTCATAAATTGTTTTTCATGGTATTAATCATCACTAGTTAATCACATAACCATCCATCTCATGTATACTTACCATTATATAATAACAACATATAAATTTTTGGCATTTACAACATGTCACTAACAAATTTGTATTTCTAATCATATGAAAACGTTTCATTTTATTGAACTAATCAATCAATTTCCAAAACCAATTTTCAGAAAAAACACAGAATTGGGAAAAAATGGTTTCTTTTTATTTTAAAAAATAATTCCTACTGAGGAATCCAAATTTCAAATAATTATCGTTGTGTAAGAAAATTTTTGGACACAAAATATATTAAAAATAATATTTATTTTTTTATCTGTAAATAATTTCAAATGTTTCGTATAGAAAACATAAAAAGACTCATTTTTGAAAACCATTGAATGAAATTTAAAATAGGTAAAAAATTTCTTTTATAGTGATTTTATATCCATATAAATGAACATATAAAATAATATCAATAATATTGACATGAAAGAAAAGAATTTAGAATAAATATTAAAAAATTTAAAAAATGATTTTCAAATCTAAGTTTCCTATACCACTTTCAAATATTTGAATCATAATCACCATGAAGGACTAAAATTTAGTTAAACATTAAATAACATGATAGTAGACAAAATTATGATATCGTATGTTATATTTTCTTTTTTACTCAATATTAAAGAAGGCTGTTGAGTAACATAAAAATATGCCTCAATGAAAAACAATTGAGACGAAGTCCCTCACCATGAGTCTGATAGGCCACATAAAATATTATTATTAATGAATAATAAAAATAGGATAATTATTTAATTTATTTATACAATTTTTAATTTTTATTATTCCTTTCATATCAATTATTATCATGTTCTAACAATTACTTAATTTTATAATTTTATGTCAGATGTTTTACTAATATTCAGTACGGGAGTCCACAATGAATTTCATATGATGTCAATATTCAAAGAATTTATAAGTACATCATATTTATAATAATATTCCTTACATCAATATAATTTTTATTCATCAATTATTAATTTAAATAAAACCATAAATTAAGGTTAAGAAAAATTGAATTATGTTACAATCTTAGAGAAACTAAGACCTACGTACGCATGAGTAACCTTTCTATTTTTCAATAATCATTTTTAAAAGAATTAAACTATTATATTATCATTTGAAAATAATAATAATGTAATTAATATCATATTAGACAATTATATAAACTTATATACATCATTCGTGTGATGTGGTGGTGAAAAAAAAGATCACGTCACTTTATAGAGGTGATAGTTCCCAAGTACACATGAAATATGTAACACCCCAATATTTTATGAGAAGTATATTTTTTAATTTCATATTTTATACAAAAAATTAAAGGAATCATTCACTACAAACAACACTAGCTTGGCATGCGTTATACACAAAAGCAACATTCCTCAATAGCATGTGTTGTACGCAATATCGAGTTTCACTAAACAACAATATATTATTAAAATAGTATATAAACAAGCCGTTATGAATAGTATTAACTAAATTTTGAAAAAAAATAACATTATTATTCATCTTAAACATTTTATAGAAGTTATGATAACAAAATAATTTTTTTTGTGTAAAATAAGTATTTATAAAAAAATGCAGTTTTGCCGCCTTTTGATGGTGCACCCACATTAAATATAGTTTTTTACATTTTTATAAATTCAATTTGAATAAATAAATTTCTTCTTTGGAATCAGGATATAAAAATTTAATTTGGATAAATTTTTCATATTATTCTGATAACTTTTATATTTTAATGAATAGTAAAAACACGCTATATTTTAATTAAAAACAACATTTTTCATCGCAATAATTTATATGGTTAAATTATAATATTGAATGTATTTAAATTATAAGTAGAATATATTTTTACCATTTAATATAATTTATTTAATTAGCATTATTTTACATTGAATTCATAGGTAAAAACATTTCAATTTTTGCAATGTTTTAACTTTTCAAACCTGTTTTCTTAACAACGAGATTAGTTTTAACTTAATTACTACAACTTCTGTTTTTTGAATTTTGAAAAATTGATTCAATATTTGGATTCATTGGGTCCAAATTATGTTAATATTGTACATTTATTTTTTAATATTATGAATAGTAACTGCGGTAATTTTTATTTACTAGAGTTAAAGGTTAATCTGGTAATTAAGGGTAAAAATACGATTATAAAATTACCCTAAAACTTTCCAAATTTCTATTGGATGAATAAAAGTTGACCCATATCACCTAAGGTTTGGACTAGATTCATTTCATGGACTTTTGACCATGAAATAATATAATTATTATTAAAACCAATGAAAGTGACAACATGTCACTCTCTTAAATCTTATAAGTGTAATAATTTTAATTTAGTGATAAACATCATAAAACATAGGTTATAAATAATACCTAGAAAGATAATAAAATTATCTAAATCATATGAATATATTTATAATTTTTAGGTATTAAATATTTATCATTAATTATGACACAATAGTGATGTTGAAATTATTTTATTGATTGAAATATCTAATAAATGATATTAAAAGTATTAAAAAAATATTATATTAACTATTTAATGTTCTCCACTAATTTTGTAGATAAATATGAATAGTTATAAATCTATTAAATCATTTAGATCGAACATATATTTTGTGTATATTTTATTTAAATTCAAATAAATGAATATTGTCAAAATTGACACTATTGTTATTTTATAAAAATTACATATTATAAAATTGTTTAAAAATCACAAAAATATTTAAAAATTAAAAAATAAAATTTATATTTTTATAAATCTAATAAAATTTACAAATATGGACAATTCAAAACATATAAGTAATTATATATAATTATTCTAAATTAATAATATTATTACCACAAATAAAATTAAATAGATTATATAAGGATAAATAAAGTTGATAATGTTTAAAATAAATTCCCAACTCATATAAATTTTATTGGTTAATGAGAATACAACCCTATATCATCTAATATTTGTATTTAAGTAATTTTTGGAGGTTTTTATGTGGGGTTGGAATTTATTATAAATTAATATTTCTTTTAATTCTAAAGGTACCCCTCTCCTCCCTTATAAAAGGGAACCTCCTACCTATCCTCCTTAAACAACATTAAACCCTAAATCTTGGACAAACCCAACCAATTTATCTTCTCCACTTCCCTAGAAACATTCTAGAGGTCCTGGTATTCTTCAAAGACAAATTTTAGTGCCCTAAGAGGAGGTTTCAAAGATGCGTGTCGAAGAAGAGGTAATATCCTTTACCGATTCCTTAAAATTTATTTATTATTCTACATCCTCTTCATTAGTTTTTTCATTATGAAGTACTAACGTCAGTTTCACTAATACACTAATATGTTACTATAAATATGAAACAACCCTATTTCACCTTCTATCCATCCTACGGAAAATGAAATCACCGCACGTGCGTACATACGGAATACCGTCTCCACGCCGTGGTGTAATATTTTTTCCACCACCACCTTACTTGGATGGGTATAATGGTGTAAAAAATAACAATATATGATTTTTTTAAGGTGATATTGATTCTGAAATCATATACATACTCTTCAATACAATTCCACGATCATGGAATGATATCATCGATCGTTCATACGTACGGCCTACCGTCTCCACGATGTGATGCGACTCGTTCTACATGATCTTCATTGAATAATGATTATATAAATGAATTTATTAAATAAAATGATATATATTACATTAATACCATTATTTAAATGAGGTATCTATAACTTAAAAAGAATAATAAGAATTTATTCGACAAAACATGCATAAGAACATAAAGCAATGAACACCTGAATAAAAAGTAACAATGAAATATTAATAATAAGAATATAAGAATATGACCATATATGATATCAAAACAATTAATATGATTCTGTAATAAGTAAATGGAATTATTTAAATCATTATACAGGTAGTTCGGATACGTACAAAGCAAATCGAACCTAAGGTAAATGAAAAATCTCACAATCTCATTTTTATCCGAGATTGTTTACACTTCAGAATTTACTGGGGAATATTTATCATCCACATCCATGTTTCGTCAATATGTAATATTATTTCTATCCTTATACAATTTTTTAAATCCAATATTACTCATTGGTGAGTTTTAGTAAAAGATATGAAAGGAATATTTTGTCGTTTTTCATATGAGGTACTTTTTGACTTCTCCAGCTTAAGTACGAGAAGAATGTTTTTTAACATATTCAGCATGAATGGATTTTTATGATTTCATAAAACATTATTTCCATGAATCTTCCTTTAAAAGTTATCATGTGTATTTTTAATCAACATCTTTTAGTCTAAAATTGTATGACATGTTAAGAATAGAAAAAATGTTTTCATTAAAGTAGAAAGGATATTTTTTTCACGAATGAAATTCAAGTGTTTAATCAAAAATATTTTCCATATAAGATAATATAGGGGCATCTTTCTATCCCGATTTTTACATCCATTTGATTATGTTGTGATGTAATTTTTCTTATAAAGTCCTTTATCTTATACGAACTGTTTTATGATGTCACGATGTTTAAGAATCCCATTTTTATTACATGGGTTATGCTATGATGTAGGATTGATATTTTTGTAGAACACATAAGAATGGTTTCATAATGAGATGGGTGGGACCTATATGTCCCTCCAATGCATTGGGTAGAGATTTAGATCTCATGATATAGACATGGATGGAACGGTATGTTAATCTGGTTCAGTGATACAGGACTGGAATTAGGAGTGAACTCGGTTCATTAATGGACTTTGTCCGTTATGATTGTCTTGGAAATGAGTCTTGACTAAAATGAAATGATTTTCTATGATTATTTGTGTATTCCACAATGTATCATTTTTTATGTTATGATTATTTTGATTAAATTTCACTACTATGATTTATCCTGTGATATGATATTATGAACTCTTTTGCAGGTTAAGATAATCAAAATTTTATGTTCTTATTAATGTGATATGATTGCTATTTAGTTTGTTTACCCTTACTGAGCATTTGAGCTCACCCTATTGTATGTTTTCCTTTCCCCAGGTCAGGAAGACTGGTATTAAGTAGGATATGCCAAAAAATGGAACTAGATATGATGAAATAAATGGGAGGCAATTTAGATGATTTTTGAACCATTTGTTAATGTTTCCCAGTTTCTAAAGACCCTATACCTATACCGTCCTTTAATGTTTTTGTTATATGTTGTAATAATTATGCTTGAACTCTGAAGTAATAATAATGTATGTAATGTATGGTTCATTATAGTTGGAATTGGATGAAAGGTATAGTCAACCATTGTAAACTAGGATGTGAAATCCTTAGTAAGAACCCTAATGATATGTTTAATAATAAAACACAATCTTAGTGTTTTAGAAATGCCCATGAATAACCTATGATAAGACCTAATGTGTGAAATTTTATTACTGATTATGTGGTTTTCCTATTTAAATTAGTTTTTCTCACATTATGCTTCTTGGTTATAGTCAATGGATGGAACCCGAAGGAACCGTGTTAATGCTGAATGCGATAGACAATGCAATGATTGTCCCCTGGAGCGACCATACATTATGGGAGATGGAATGCAAAATCTTGTAGCCATTCTCACACAACATTCTCAAGCTATGAATCATGCAGGAATTCCAAATGAGCAACGAAATGAGCAACATTTTGATGATTCCTTCATGAGGCAGCATCTACATTCATTCAATGGGTCTTCTGATCCCTTAGTGGCTGAATAGTAGATTGGTACCACTAAAAATATATTTTTAGTTCTACAATGTTTTGAGCATGATAAATTCCTCCTAGTAGTATATCATTTAGAAGGTGAAGCTGATCAATGGTGGAATATTATTATGAATATGATGCAATGGGATAAATTGATTCCATGGAATGGGACGAGTTCAAGAACATATTTTTCAATAAGTACTTCCCTCGTATTCTTCAAAAAAAGATAGAGAAGGACTTTCTTGAACTGAAGCAAAAGGATGATGAATCTATTGGTACCTATGATGAAAATTATACAAGTCTTTCAAGGTTCGCTTCCGGAATTATTATCCAAACTTAGTGTAAGATCGATCAATTATTTAGTGGCTTAAAACCAAGTCATAGAAGGGAGTTATCCATAAGGGAATCCAATAGCTATGAGGAAATTGTTCGATGTGCCCTCAAGGTTGAGATACAGATTTGAGTAACCCATCAGTCATATGGGTTTGATATGAAGAGGAAAATGGAATTCAAAGAAAAATCTAAAGACCACACTGAAAAGAAGGTGAGTTTTCCTTTATGCTCAAATTGTGGAATGAAACATTGAGGGAATTATCTTAAAGGCACAAGAAAATGTTTTATGTGTGGAAAATATGGTCATCGGGAAATTGAATGTCGAAATAATGGCAAGAATATGTATAATGATGCGAACAAAGAAAGGGATACACAGAGTGCACCTCCTACACTTCAATGTTTCAAGTGTAAGGAAATGGGGCATTATGTTAATCAATGCCCTAATCCAATGGATGTTGATGGTGATCGATGCCAACAAACACTTAAGGCCAACGACAAAGGAATGTAACATGCAATTACTATCTTCAATGTGGAGTACGATAACGAAGTGGTGAAAGGTACAATTACTATCCAATCTAAAGTGGAAAATGTTTTATTTGATTCTGGATCCACCCACTATTTTATTTCTGAATACTTTTATAAGGGTATCACCGTATTACCTCAATAATTAGATGTTGAGTTAGCTGTGACAACTCCTAATGGCACAAAGGTCACATCAAATGTTTATAATTCTTCTCCAATTGACATTTGTGGGAAAGTGCTTCCTGTAAATCTTTTGATCCTTCCTATAGTGCAATTTGATGTGATTCTTATCATGGATTGGCTTTCTTTATACGGAGCTCATATCAATTGCCAAAGAAGGGAAATCACATTTAATATTCACGATCAATATACTATCATCTATCGATGCAAGGATGAATACAACCTTCCAGTGGAAATTGCTTCCTTCTTATGGGTCTTGATTTCAATAAATGATGTTTATTTATCTCAAATGGTTGGAGAGAAAATCATTATTAAGAATATTCCCATTGTACGGGGGTTTGATGATGTCTCCCAGGGGAATTTCTAGGTCATTCTCCAAATTGTGAAGTTGAGTTTTCAACAGAACTCATACCAGGTGCTATTACCATTTTATAGACACCTTATATAATGTCCATAATTGAGTTGCAGGAATTGAAGTTCCAACTCTAAGAGAATCTTGATAAAGGATTCATACACCCTAGTGCGTCACCTTGGGGAGCACCACTTTCGTTTGTTAAGAAGTAAGATGGATCAATGAGACTCTGCATTGATTATCGAGAACACAGCAATATCACTATCAAGAAAAAATATCCTCTCCCGTGCATTGATGAATTATTTGACTAACTACTTGGAGATCAATACTTTTTCAGGATTGATCTTCATTCAGATTATCATCAACTAAGGGTCAAAAAAGAGGACATACCAAAGGTGTCTTTCCGTACAAGGTATGGACACTATGAATTTATAGTGATGCCATTTGGTTATACTAATGCCCCTGCTATCTTCATTAATCTAATGAATTGTTTCTTTAGAGACTATCTTGATCAGTTTGTAGTAGTCTTTATAGACGATATTCTTGTCTATTCAAAGAACATGGAATAAAATTAAGATCACTTAAAAATTGTATTAAGGACACTACGAAAGGAGAATCTTTATGCAAAATATACCAAGTGTTAATTTTGGCTTCAAAAAGTTTCATTTTTGGGTCACATAATCTCAAAAGAGGGGATATTTGTGGATCCAGCAAAGACAGAGGTTATTGAATGATGGTTGAGACCAACAACAGTAACTGAGATCCGATGTTTTCTTGGATTGGCTGGATATTATCGAGGTTTTGTGAAATATTTTTGACGATTATCTAATCTAGTCACCAGGTTGACTCGAGAAGGAGTTAAGTTCGTTTGGACGGAGGAGTGTGAAGAGAATTTCAAGGTGTTGAAAATAATGTTATCCAGTGCACCTGTGCTCACACTTCCTTATAGTGGAGAAAGGTTTGTGATCTAAAATGATTCATCAAAGAATGGATTGGGGTGTGTTCTCATGCATAACGATATGGTGATAGCTTATGCCTCATGAAAATTGAGAATACATGAGAAAAATTTCCCACCTTGTGATTCGGAGTTAGCTGCAGTAATCTTTAGATTAAATATTTGGAGGCATTAACTTTATGGTGAAAGGTGTGATATTTATACTGATCATAAAAGTTTAAAGTATATTTTCACACAAAAGGAGATGAATATGAGCCAAAAAATATGGTTGGATTTGATTAAGGACTACGACTTCTCAATACATTATCACCCTGGGAAAGAAAACAAGGTGAGAGATGCATTAAGACGACAAGACCATGCCAGATTATCCATGATGAGGATAAAAAAAGATCCAATATTAATGGATGTACAAAAGATGGATCTTGGAATTATAATGGAAGGAGAAAAATTGTATCTTTCTCAAATAAATGTTCAACCATATATACATGTGAAGATTAAAGAGGCACAAAAACAAGATGTAGATTTTCAAAAGAATATGAGAAATGATCCTGAATTCAACCTTGATTGTGATGGGATAATAAGGTTCAGGAATCGGGTTTGTGTTCCTCCCATCCCAGAATTAAAGAAGGAGCTACTGGATGAGGCTCATAATTCATCATTATCTATTCATCTTGGAAGCATGATGATGTATAGGGACCTGAAAGAGTATTTCTGGTGGGATGACATGAAAAGAGATGTTGCTGAATATGTCTCTCGATGCTTGGTTTGTCAGCAAGTTAAAGCTGAGAGACATAATTCTATGGGGATGTTACAAACATTACCTATACCTGAATGGAAATGGGGAAACATCACTATGGACTTTGTCACTGGACTTCCTAAGACATCCAAAGGCAATAATGCTATCTGGGTCATAGTTGATCATCTCACAAAGTTGTCAGACTTCATTTCTATAACAAGAGATTTCTCTCTGGATCAGCTTTCCAGTATATATGTAGAGGAAGTGGTAAGATTGCATGGAGTACCACTTTCCATTATATCTGCTTGGGATCCAAGGTTTACCTCAATGTTTAGGCGATGTTTTCAGCATACTCTAGATACACAATTGAGTTTCAGCACTGCTTATCATCCTCAGATAGACGGTCAGTCTGAGAGAACAATTCAAACTACAGAAGACATTTTGAGAGGTTGCTCAATGTATTTCAAAGGTGGTTGGGATCAAAACCTACCTTTGGTGGAATTTTCTTATAATAATATCTTTCACTCCATTATTCAGGTGTCTTCTTATGAATCTCTCTATGGAAAGAAATGCCAAACTCCAACTTGCTGTGATGAAGTTGGTGAAAGAAAGATATTAGGACCTGATCTTGTTGATATGATGGAAAAAAGGTCTGATCTATTCAAGAACACATAATAGTAGCTCAGAGTCGACAAAAAAGTTATGCCGATAACCGAATAAAAGACCTAGAGTTGGAAGTGGGTGATAATGTATTCTTACGAATATCTCCTTTGAAGAAGTAATGAGATTTGGAAAGAAGGTAAAGTTGAGACCTAGGTATATCAGTCCTTTTGAAATACTAGGTCGTGTTGGGAAGGTAGCTTACTGATAGGAACTTCCACCGAATCTCTCTCAAGTTCCCGATGTGTTCCATGTATCTCTCCTGAGAAAGTACATACCCGATCCCTCACATGTACTAAGCTCAAAAGTTGTACCGTTGGAGAAATATCTTTCTTATGAAGAAAAACCGATAGAGATTTTGGCTCATAGCGAAAAAGTTCTATGAAACAAGACTACTCGCTTGGTTAATGTTTTATGTAGGAAGCACCAATTATAAGAAGCTACATGGGAGCTTGAGGATATGATAAGGGAGATGTATCCTCATCTATTTGTTAAGATGTGATGAATTTCGAGGGGAAAATTCCTTTTTAGTAGGGTAAAATGTAACACCCTCATATTTAATGAGAAGTATATTTTTTTTGTCTTATTTGATACGCAACATCAATGTAATCATTCACTAGACACTACACTAGCATGGCATGCGTTATATGCAAAAGAAACCTTCCTCGATAGCGTGTGTTGTACGCAATATCGAGTTTCACAAAACAACAATATGTTATTAATATATTATATAAAGTAGTCGTTATGAATAGTATTAACTAAATTTTTAATTTTATAAAATTATTATTCATCTTACACATTTTCTAGAACATGGTATGCGAACAAAATAAATTTTTCAGGTAAAATAAGTAATTTTAAAAAAATGCAGTTTTGACGCCTTTTGATGGCGCACCCACTTTAAATATAGTTTTTGACATGTCTATAAGTTCAATTTTACAAAATAAAATTCTTCTTTGGAATCAAAATATCACAATTTACTTTGGAAAAATTTTTCATATTATTCTGATAACAGTCATATTTTAATGAATAGTAAAAACACGCTATATTTTAATTAAAAACAACTTTTTTCATAGCAATAATTTAAATGGTTAAATTATAATATTGAATGGTTTTAAAGTATAAATAGAATATATTTTTACCATTTAATATAATTTATGTCACTATCATTACTTTTACATTGAATTCATAGGTAATAACATTTCAATCTTTGGCAATGTTTTAACTTTTAAAACCCATTTTCTTAACAACAGGATTAATTTTAAATTAATTATGGCATCTTTTGTGTTTCGAATTTTGAAAAATGGATTCCATTTTTGGATATAGGGGGTCCAAATTATGTTAATAGTTTACTTTACTTTTTTGATATTATGAATAGTAACTGCGGTAATTTATATTTACTATAGTTAAAGATAAATCTTGTAATTTAAGGGTAAAAATAAGATTATAAAATTACCCTAACACATGAAAAAATTCTATTGGATGAATAAAAGTAGACCCATATCTCCTAAGGGTGGGACTAGATTCATTTCATGGACTTTTGACCTTGAAATAATAATATTATTTTTAAAACCAAAGAAAGTGACAACATGTCACTCTCTTAAATCTTATAAGTGTAATAATTTTAATTTAGTGATAAACATCATAAAACTTCAGATATAAATAATCCATAGAAGTATAATAAAAGTATCTACATCATAGTAATTTATTTATAATTTTTAGGGAACAAATAATTATTAGTAATTATGACACAATAGTGATGTTGAAATTAGTTTGTTGATTGAAATATCAAATAAATGATTTTAAATTAATTAAAATAAATATTATATGAACTATTTAATGTGATCTAATAATTTTCTAGATAAATATGACATGTTATGAATCTATAAAATCTCTTATTTCGAACATATCGTCTGTGTATATTTTATTAAAATTAAAATAAATGAATAGTGTCAAAATTGACACTATTGTTATTTTATAAGAATTGCATATTATAAAACTGTTTAAAAATCTCAAAAATATTTAAAAATTATAAAATAAAATTTATATTGTCTAAAATTTAATTAAATGTACAATTATGGAATATTCACAAAATATAAGTAATTATTTATAATGATTTGAAATTTAGAATATTATCACCACAAATAAAATTAAATAGATTATATAAGGATAAATCAAGTTGATAATATTTAAAATAATTTACCAAATTGTCTAAATTTTATTGGTTGATGATATAAAAACCCTATCTCATCTAATATTTGGATTTGAGTCATTTTTGGAGGTTTTTATGTGGGGTTGGAATTTATAATAATTTTAATATTTCTTTTAATTCCAAAGGTGCCCCTCTCATCCCTTATAAAATGGCACCTCCTCCCTCTCCTCCTCAGACAACATTGATCCTTCAATATAGGCCAAACCTTGAAAATTTCTCTTCTAAACTTCCCTAGAAACATATGAGAGGTCTTGGTATTCTTCAAGTACCACTTTTAGTGCCGTAAGAGGAAGTATTAAAGAGGCGTGTCGAAGAAGAGGTAATATCCATTACCGATTCATTCAAATTTATTTATTCTTCTACTTCCTATTATTTTTTTGTTTCATTATGAAGTAATAACATCAGTATAACTCATATACTGATATGTTATTATAAATATGAAACAACCCAATTTCACCTTCTATCCACCATATGGAAAATGAAATCACCGCGGGTGCGTACGTACGGAATACCGTCTCCACGTCGTGGTGTAATATTTTTTCCACCACCACCTTACTTGGATGGGTATAATGGTGTAAAGAATAACTATATATTATTATTGTAATGTGATATTGATTCTAATTTATTATGCATAAACATCAATACAATTCCACAATCATGGGAACGATATCATCGCTCGTGCGTATGTATGGCCTACCGTCTCCACGATGTGATGTGACTCGTTCTACATGATCTTCATTGAATAGTGATTATATAAATGAATTAAATAAATAAATATGATATATATTACATTAATACCATTATATAAATGAGGTATCTATAACCTAAAAAGAATAAAAATAATTTATTCAACAAAACATGCGTAAGAACATAAAGTAATGAACACCCGAATAAAAAGTAACAACGAAATATTACTAATAAAAAGATAAGTATATGACCATATATGATATCATAAAAAATAATATGATTATTTAATAAGTAAATGACATTATTTAAATCATTATACAGGAGGTTTGGATACGTACAAAGGAAAGAAAACCTATTGTACGAGAAAATCCCGCAATCTCATTTTTATCTGAGATTGTTTATACGTCAAAATTTAATAGGGAATGTTTATTATCCGCATCCATGTTTCCTGAATATGTAATATTATTTCTATGCTTCTAAAATTGTTTAAATCCAATATTACTCATTGGTGAGTTTTATTAAAAGATATGAAATGAATCTTTTGTCGTTTTTTGTACGAGTTACTTTTTAAATTTTCTGGCCAAAGTACGAGAAGAATGATTTTTTAACATATATGGAATGAATGGATTTTTATGATATCATAGAACATTATTTCCATGAAGCTCCCTTTACCATTTTCATGTTTATTTTTAATCAACTTCTTTTAGTTTAGAAATTTAGGATATGTTAAGAATGGAAAAAAAGTTTTTTATAAACTAGAAAGGATATTTTCCTCAAGAATGGAGTTCAAGTGTTTTATCAAAATTATTTTCCATATAATATAATATAGGGTTATGTTTCTACCCCTATTATTAAATAGATGTGATTTTGTTGTGATGGAATTATTTTTATGAAGTCCATTATCTTAGACGAATTTGTTTATGATGTCACAATGTTTAAGAATCCCATTTTTATTACTTGGGTTATGCTATGATGTATGATTTATGATTATGTGCAACACATAAGAATTGTTTCATTATGAGATGGGTGGGACCTATATCTCCCTCTAATACATTGGGTAAATATTTATATCTCATGAGATAGACATGGCTGGAATGACAAGTAAATCTGGTTCAGTGATACAAGACTGGAATGATGAGTGAACTCGGTTCAGTAATGGACTTTGTTCACTATAATAGTCTTTGTAATGAGTCTTGACTAAAACGAAATGATTTTCTATGATTATGTCTGTATGCCACAAAGTATCATGTTTTAAGTTAGGATTATTGGGATTACATTTCACCACTATGTTTTATCCCATGTTATGATATTATGATCTCTTTTGCAGGTTAAGATATTCGAAATGTTATGTTATTATGAATATGATATGATTGATATTTTTTTTTACCCTTATTGAGAATTTTAGCTCACCCTTTTTTATATATTCCTTTTCCCTTGTCAGGAAGAAGGGTATTAAGTAGGATATTCCAAAAAGGGACTCAAGATATGATGAAATAAACGGGAGACAATGTAAAGGATTTATGAACCAGTTCTTTATGTTTCCCAGTTTATAAAGACATTATACTTATACGGTCCTTTCATGGTTTTGTTATATGTTGTAATAATTATTCTTAAATTATGAAGTAATAAAAATGTATATAAATTATGGGTCAATATAAAATACATTAACATATTTATGTGCATGAAATGTTAAGGATTTAAATGATATATTATAGTTCCATAATTATTAATATATAATGAATAGTATTTTATTTGTTGAAAATAAGGTATCAATATGTTTATGGAAAGGTAATGGTTGAATTTTTGATGATGATTAAAGTGGTGTTAAGTAAAATAATGTTTCTGACTAATTAATTATCCCATTTTGATAATGATGAAATTTTTCCACAAATAATGGCACTTGGATTGTTACCACTTTACATTGGATGTCATGCTAGATCATTCTCTATAGAAAATAAGATTATTGATGTGATGATCTTAAAAGACAAAAACTTGTGTAAATTAGAACACATTGTAAACTAAAAAGATTCCATGCATTATGATTCATTGAACAAAGGAGAGAAGAGTAGTAACATCGATTGTTTGATAAAGGAAGATTAGTAAAGGTCTTTGGAATTACAATTAAAAAATTTGATTACATAATGGAAAGAACATGTATGGATATGATCAATTTGTTTAAGGTGAAGAAAGAATTCATAATTTAATTCATAATTCATGAATATGATAAGATAGAAGTAAAATATAATAATAATATAAATATAGAAACAATCCATGGGTTTGGATTTAAAGAAGTTATCCATGCTTGATATGAAGGTGGCCCTACACTTACATTTTGTATTGTACCATTTTTAAACAATGTGCATATATAGATTAAACAAAAGTATATAGCCAACCAAACAAGCTACTAACCAACCTTAACATCAAGCACATGTGGGACACATGGTCAATCACTCCCACGGGAGGCCAACATAGTACACCCACAAGAGGCATGAATGTGTGGGTCATGTATAAGACTGATGGAGTGCATGAGACGAAGCCCATGCATAGTGGGGGCCAAATGCTCACAGGCAGAGGGAGAAATTGGTTGGGCATAGAGCTCAACTTTTGAACCGGTATAGGGAGGTACCATGGAGGTGGAGAGAGAAATATGGACAGTGGACGAATCATCTTATAAAATAAATAATATGCATAACGAGATGCAATTCGATGCGAGAAATGATTTTAAAAACTTTAAAGCAATCCATGAAGTATATCTAATCATGAATGTAATCACGACCACCCACCTCATTCATAGTTCACGATATAATATCAACTTTCCATCGATCTCACATGGTGAAAGATTGAACTCGAGCTATCAGATGCTCATGCAACTGTCTTGTCTTCTTCCAGTCACCACTACGTGACACCTCCACCACTACTCGCTGGAATAGATAACTCGATCGCCAAGGAATACCATTGTACAACATATGAAAATA
The DNA here is from genome assembly GCA_963277665.1 of Viscum album. Taxonomy (NCBI): domain Eukaryota; kingdom Viridiplantae; phylum Streptophyta; class Magnoliopsida; order Santalales; family Viscaceae; genus Viscum; species Viscum album. The sequence goes on along the minus strand of OY728159.1, from coordinate 669,596,477 downwards.
ATTTTGGTCACTGAATTGATATGATATCACACATGTTATCTAAATTTCATGAATGGAATTATTTGGTGACATTCCAAGAAGACTGAGGAAAACTATGTTTTTGAGGCCACATAGATGATAAGATCATGTATTTAAAATGATACACATGTGATCATTATCACATGCCCATGAATAATGGGTTCTCATTCGAAATGGGAACTCCAAAAATCATGGCATACAATCATACACGATTTTAACATTTTAGAGAACCGAATATCTTAGTTTTTCGAAGAAAAGTTCTTGGAATATTCAATGAAAAGATTTGAATATATAAAAATGGTGTGATACTTTCCTATAAATGAATTCCAATGAAGGAAGAATGAGTTTCTACGTCCCACATATTCAAGATCTCTTGTTTTCAAAAATAGAGAATCTCTTTGAGCTTCTGTTTCATAAAGGATAAACCCATGGAGACCCACATGTCTTCAAGGTTCATGAAGAGATATCCTGCAGGTGTTCAAAAAGTGAGATTGACACTTAATCTATCCTTGCAAAAAAGGGAATACCACACTCTCTATGTATGAATAAAATCACAGACACATGGTAGGTACCTAAAACCCTCACATTTTTTTCATGATGAAGATGTTGTTGATACACAACTAGTGAAATTTCACCCTTGTATTACTCTGTGAATAATGAAACCAAGAACTACTCATGGTTCTATGATATAGATTCATGTGCATCCTATTTTTGAACAAAAGTAACCCGTGATACCCCTTCATTTAATTAAGAGAAGGAGACTTCATAAAGTCAATTGAATACATACACTTCTATTTAAGAAGAAGTATAACTCATGTACACACTAAGTATATACCCATTTAGTTTGTGTGTGTTGGAAATATAATAGAAGAGAGTTCATGCATATTGAAAATGATTACATGTGCATGAATCGAAACTATCTGCATGCAATGAAAATAAGAGATAGTGTGTGTGAAAATGTGAAGAAGAAGAAGTAACAAATAAGAAGAACATACAAAGTAGACTACACCCATTTAGATTTGAAGGAATGCACAAATATTAAAGCTAATCTAAAAAACAAGTGTGCATGTGTAGATAAATAATGAATAATAAATTTTATATAGGCTTATTGAGTGAAGAAAATAAGTAGGCAGTGCATGAGACACACTAATTGAACCTAAATTATTGATTCAAGAACAATGTGTTTTTTGGTGTAATAGAAACATATCATACATGCATGAAATCATGTATAATCACATGCACATATGAAAAGTATTTGAGGTGCCCAAAATAACAAGTTTATATGCCCTGAAATCCATTCATAAAAAGAAGTTGAATTGAGTATGTTGATGGAAATAATTACAGAACATATTATATCTGAGTTGACAGTACTGGATAATCTATGAAGATAGACAATGTTGATATTGTGTAGGATAACTCGATCATATTAATATTCTTGATGAAGTTATCTGTGTCACTGTCATAAATCTATGTGAGGATAGGTGTTAATCGGAAGAAGAATGAATTTATATAGTATTATTGCACTGAAGACAAAATAACAAAGGTGATCAAAAATATTGAGCAAGAACAACAGACATTACCAAAGGTTATTGAATATTCTTGAAGAGATACACGAGAATGTGTGATTCAGTAAGCTAGTGGAGAAAAGCATTGGAACATTTATAGTGAATCAAAGATCATTCAATGAATGAAGCTTCTCGAGTGACTCAAGAGCTAGAATAACCCTGTGGGATTCATGGAGGATAAGAAGTCTTCAGTGGGACACTGAAGCATGCCAGTGGACCCTGGTTACACTATGGGATGTAGAATAAAAACCCTCTTGTTGGTCTTTGGAGGGATATAATGGGACTCTATATCAACCATTGTAATTGATAATAAGATTATAGTAGATAAACTGTGTTGGGGAGAATAACCAACACCAAAAGTAGTACGAATTTTAATAAAACTATTTAAATTCATGTGTTCAGTGCCTCTACATTTAAAACATCATTCTAGATTTGAGTGAGATACACAATAAGAGTGAATAGAGAATTTAACGATCTATTGAGGATTAACTTAAAAGAATCAATTTTTAAAATGTTTAAAGGGATCATGAATTCACCCATCCCATCTCAGTGATTCACACTAATCTAGGGACTTCAATTCATATTAGAGGGAGGTTACCTATAAAATATACAAGGTGGTCATTTTGAAGTGTAGATTTCTAGAAATGTGTGATAATCGTCAAGTGAATATTTCTTCCAAGACAATGAAAAAATAGATAAATAAATAGTAAAGGAAGCCAAAGATGAATCGTACTACCAATGGGGATACACATTCTACTAATGGTAATCTGAATGGTACAACATGTGACAAATCATTTTATTATTCCTCTAATGATGAATCATGATCAAGATATGATGATGATAGATCAAAAAGTGATCTTCAGTATTCACTCAATGATTATCTATAGTAAATCCCTAGAGAAGTGTAAAGACATATTGATTCATGCATTAGTTCTATTCAAGATGAAAAATTATAGCTTGAAGAAGTTGATACCAGGAAAGAGGCATTGGATAAAAGGGTTGAACTATCAAATACTCCCACAACACTAGTTAATGAAAATTAATATGTAATTTGTCTTTGTAATGAATGTCATATTCATGTTACTAAATAATTGATAGGAATTATTAGTGAGAAAAAATTCTTTGAGATTGTATTTGTAGAAGATTTCCATGCATTTGAAATTTCGCACAATGTTTCAATGGCTGCCAGAGCTACAAAACTAGAATGAAATGCTACCAGGGTAAATGAACATAACATATATTTGAATGAATTAATTAATGTTCATGAAGAAAAAATGGTAATGCTATAGAATAATTGGAAATATACGATAAGGTCAGTTAAGGATGAAAAAAACTCTATCAATATGAAATTTATAGAGATGGATGTAAAATTTATGAATTTTCAATCACTCTAAGCTAGAACATCCAATATAGTTGGAAGAGGAGATGTTAAAAATATTGTTTTCATTAAGAAATATGATTCCAAAAGGATTATTAGATCATATTATAATCCAATATCCATCAATAATAAGTTATCTGATAACCTAGTTATTTATATTTCTATTAATGCAGTTTCATCTGTAAGTACAGGTTCACAATTAAAAGATATAAAGATGTGGATTTCTAAACAAGGTTATACATAAATCAAAATTTCATTAATGTATATATGAATGGTTAATAAGAAAAACTCCAAAAATGTATTATCTAATGGAATAAAGACAAATCCAGAAACAAAAAAGCACTGAATCAATACAGATTGACACTACATTAAAAATAATGAGATTTATTGGATACTATTGGTGTTGTTGGAAGTTTGGTCATTAGGACAATGATTTTTGGAATAATTTTCCAACATATGAATATTATGGATGGTATACATTCAGGGAAAGAGGATGTCGAGAAATGAATAAACCTACAAAGTAAATAATAGATACACACATGGAGATGAATCTGTCTATAATGAAAAGATTTGAATATCTTGAAGAAAATTGTGATAATTTCACAGAAGTGGTCACAGATATGATGAATTCTTGTTAAGTCCAACCATGCATCATGATTATTTTTATAAGAATAAAATGCCACAACAACATCATAAGAAAGTAACAATAGTTGGAAAATATTCCATTGAAAATATGAAAAATCATGAAGTCTAGAAAATAGTGAAAGAAACTATTCCAAATAAGATGTTTTTGCGGGAATCCAAGAATTTAATTTCATATATGAAATGATGATTCTATTGTGCAAATAATGTTCCTACCACAGATCATTCCAATCAATCTATATAAATGAATAGAATCATGATGAAACTAAAAGGAGAATCAAACTTGGAGAATATTAGATTGAATGAAGACATAATTAAAGATAATTTTCAAATGTTGTGTAAGATGGTAACATGAAAAAAGTGAAGAATCCATGTAAAAGCTACAAACCAGAACATGCTATGAATGTGTTCCTAGTTCTGTGTCCCATTAAATTTAATATTTCTAGAGAATTAAAAATATATAAATGTGAAGTACTAGCTGAATCTATGGAATGAGGGAAAAGATCACGTCACATGAAGTATTATTGAAATTTCATGAGAGGTTATCAACAGATGACAACTCATGTGTCTCACAAGTATAGTGTGGAAGTTGTAGGAAGGCTTTACATCATGAAAAGAAATGTATAACTATTTTACCAGGAATATAGATATGTTGAAAATTTAAAAACATACACCAGTGGAAGATACTTCAATAATAGCATAATTAAAGACAGATAATCCACAGAAGTACAAGGTGAATGGAAGTAAAGGGTCCATGACGCCAATAAAAGATCACAATGTCATATCGAGAGGATATCCCAACATGAAGAGTACCAATAACATTATATCTATAAGGAATAGAGTTCTTGTGCTGAGTTTAAATTCATAGCATTGTTACTCTTATTATAAAGATAATAAGTACTCCATTTATTCCCATATAGTTTTTTGAATATGTGTTCTTACGTTGTAGGAAATTGAATATGATGGTCATTCTCAAGATGAGAATTGAATGAGAAAAGTGGAGATCAAAAAGGTGGGATAATTATTCATGATTTGATAATTACATGAAGTATCCCACAATGAAAAATTATCAACATGAATATCTTGAGGATTTGGTAATTATATTTTCCACCATGATGAATCAATGGTATTAAACAACTTGAATGGGAGGAAATATGTAGGAGATGATATCATGGACTATGGAATGAAAAATGTTGAAATTAATTTCATCTCAATAATTTGAAACATGAGCTATTCCAATCATACATTTATCCCTTGTTCATAATTTTATTAATTATGTCAGTTAAGGGGGAGTTCTTGATTGATGAAAAGATGGGATGAAAGGGGGATATTTATATTTTAACTTGAACTTTTTAATATGTTTGGTGAAGTATGTGTAGGATTTATCATTTCCTTGATAAATATGACAATCTCTAATCCCTTTGATAAGAATTTTACCATTCTGAACATGATTTCACATGTATTGATGTTTTTGGAGACAATTGAAACCCTTGGTCATATATCTCTTGTTTTGTACACTAGTTTATCCAAAGTAGACTTAGAGTTGAATAACTAAAATCTATTTTCTATGTGAAGCATGTGAAATCATTCCTCACTCAAAAATATTCACGAATATATTCTTTAAAGGGTAGAGGACATGTTTTTTAATAGCCCCCACAAGATTTATTCTTTTGGTTACTAATAAGGGGGAGAAAGGATTTCCACATGTATTGAACCATACAAAGTGTAATTATGTGATATTGAAAAAAATAAAAAGGCGGAGATTTTAGAGAATAGTGTTTCATTTAATGTCAATAAGGTGCTAATATGTCCATGGAAAGGTAATGGTTGAAGTTGTGATGATGATTGATGTGGTGATACTTAAAGTAATGTTGTTGACTCATTAAATATCCCACTTTGATAATGATGAAGTTATTTAACAACTAATGGAACATTGAGAATTACTATTTAACATTGGATGTCATGGTTGATAATTCCCCATAGAATATTAGATTTTTGTTTGTGCTTATCTTCAATGAAAAAGACATGTGTTAAAGAGAAAATGTTATTGACTACAATGTTTCTATAAACTAAGATTCATTGAATAAGGGATTGAAGCGTAGTAACATACATGGTTGGATGATGGATGATGAGTAAAGGTATTTGTAATTACAAATCCAAAGGGAATTGAAGACATAATGGAATTCCCATGAATTGATGGGATCAATTTGTTTAATGATGATGAAAACATTCATAATGGAATTCATTGTTCTTAAATATGAGAAGATAGAAATAAAAGAAAAGAAGAGTAGAAAAAGAGAAACCATGCATGATTTGAAGGTTTCATACACCTATATTTTTTATTTCACCATTGTTTAAAAAATTGAATATGCGGCCTACTAAAAATTATGTGGCCAATGAACAATGAAACTGGAAATCCTCAACCTCATGCTCATGCAGGTCACTAGGTCAACCACACCCAATATAGGCCAACCGAGTGTGACAGTAGGTGTCATGAATTTGAAGTCCTTGTATAATCCTTCTAGAGAAAACGATCCAAAGACTGTGCATAGTGAGGGATAATGGACCATAGGTGGAGGAATGGGTTGGGCATAGAGTGTATCCAATGAACTAGTACAGGGCGGTACTAATGAGGCGGAGAGAGTAATCAAGAAAGTGGATGAAGCCACTTTTAATATAAAGAATCCACATAACATTACGTTTTTCGATGTGGGAAAAAATTTAAAAAACACAGCAGAAATCAAAGCCATCCATATAATCCCTCATGTAATAGTGGTGGAAAATATCACCAATGGGCCTCAATCTAATCTTTACTATACATCCATCTAACGTGCATCATGTTTGAACATGATAGGGCTGATGCTCATACAGTTGTGTCATTTTCATTCTCACACCACTTCATGATATTTTCATCATTACTCGCTGGAGTAGATGAAACGATCGCTATAGATGGCCAATGTACTGCATATAAGGATCATTTCGGTCACAGAATCGATATGATATCATACATGAAATCTAACATTCATGCATTCAGTTATTTTGTGATGTTTGGACAAGGTCGATGAAAGTAAATTTTTTGAGGCCCCATGGATTTTTTGAGTTGGGATTTAATATGAGATTTGTGCGATCATTATCACATGCTCATGAAGAAGGGGATCTCATTTTAAAAGCGAGCTTCAAAAATCTCATCATATCATCCCACATGGTTAGGATTCTTTATAAAACTAAAGATCTCAGTTATTCAAAGAGAATATCTTAGATGATTAAAAGAATATATTTGACCACATAAAATGGTTTGGATCGTTGCCTATAAAAGTATTTTTAACAAGTAAGAATGAGTTTTTTCCTCCCACATATTTGAGAGATCTTGTTTTCAAAAACATAATGTCTCTTTGAGATTCTACTTCATGAATGAGAAATCCAAGGAGACCCGCAAGCCGTAAAGTCTTCATGAATAGTGATCATGTAGGTTTTCAACAAGTGAAATACACTCTTGAACCATCCTTGATAAGAATAAAAGACCTCAAAATCTATCTATGAATAAAATCACAAACATGAAATAGGTTTATAAAATACTCACTTGTGATTCATGAAGAAGATACCACTAACACACAATTGGTGCAATAATACCTTTTTTGTACTCTTGGAAGAAAGAAACCAAGAATCACTCATGGTTCAAGGAAGTATATTCATGCGAATCATACCTGTGGAAAAGAAGAACCCATGATCCTCCTTGGTTTCATTTATAAAAGAATATGATTGCATAAAATACATCGTAGAAAAACACTACCATTGAATAATAATAATTCACACACAAACACACAGAACATATTCCCATTGAGGTTGTGTGCACAAGAAAAATAACATAAGATAATTTATGCGTGGTGCATTTTCTTACATGTGCATGAGTTGAAACCATATTCAAGAAAAAAAAAAGACAATGTGTGTGCACATGTGAAGAAGAAGGAAAAAGATAAAGGAAGGCCACACATAAAAGACTACACCCAATCGGGATTGAAGGAACACATTAATATTGATCCTAAACTAAATAATACTTTTGTTTGTGAAATGAAATAAAGAAGAATAATTTTTTTGTACACATATTGCGTGAAGAAAATAAGTAGATGGTGCATGAGAAACACTCCTTGACCGTAAATTGTCGATACAAGAACAATTTTTTTGGATGACAAATAACATATCATATATGCATGAAATCATGCCTAATAACAAGAACCTATGAAAAGTCTTTGATATACCAAAAACATGATGTTTGGATGCCATGAAATCCATGAATTAAGAGGAGTTGATTTGAAATAGAATATAGGAAGAATTATAGAAGATATTATATCAGAGTTGAGAGTGTTTGAGAATCCAAGAAGACATACATTGCTGATATTGTGCTAGACCACTCAAGCATTTTAATATTCTTAATGAAGTTGAGTGCATAAATTTCACACATCTATGTGAGGTCGGGTCCTTATCAGAAGAAGAATGAATTCCCACGAATTGTTGCATTGAGGACTGATCGGAATAGTGATCAGGAATATTGATCAAGAACAATAGACATTACCAATGGTTGTTGAAGATTCTTGATGGGATACACGGGTAAGTGTGATTCAGGAAGCTCGTGGGGAAAGATTATCAGAACATATATAGTGAATAAAAGAGCATTCAAATAAGGAAGCTACTCATGTTACTAGAGAGCAAGAAGAACCCTCTGTGATTTTGGGTGAAGAATAAGTATTTAGTGGGATTTTAGAGAAGGCAAATAGACTTTGATTACAAAATGGGATGCAGAATAAAGACCCTCATATGGGACTCATGATAGATAAAGTGGGACCCTATATCAACCATTCAAATTGATAATAAGATTATAGTATAGAATTTGTATTGGGGAGAATAACCAACATAGTAAGGAGTAGGTCTTTGAACCGAACCATGTAAATCTTTATCTTCTATGCCTTTACATTTACATCATCCTTCGGGGTAAGTCAGAGATACACAAAAATATTGGGTCAAGGATTTAACCATCCATATAGGATTAATTGAAACCAATCTATTTGTAAAATTTTAAAGGGGTCACTAATTCACCCCTCCCCCTCTTAGTGATACACACTGATCTCGGCACTTCAAAATATATCATCAATATAAAATATATATATTAATTCCATCATTATAAATTTTCATGATATAGTTTTATGAAAAAAATTACTTTGCGGGGTGCTATTCCATCGTACACAAGGAAGATGAATTATTTCCCCATTTTATGGAAAAATAGATAGATACCTATGCTGATAAAAACAAAATAACATTTAAATATACTGAAGATAATATAGTTATTATTTCATCATGTTTGAATAATATTCAATTGAATTGTTATATGAAATATAACTAATACACTAAATTAAAAATGATTCATTTTCATCAAACAATATCATTTTATTAACACCTTAACACCCCTATAGTGAGTGTTTAATCAATACTAAGTGCTCTATAATGTGGGAAGGTACTCCTTTATGTAATTTTGGAAGATATTATTTGATTCAAATAGATTTTTATGTTCCAAAAATATTGGACAATGGGTGAGCCTTTATAGGAAAGGGGAGGGGACCCTCGGACTTCATTAAAATATTAATTTAATATAAATTAATTTTATATTCCCAAATAGATAAAAATTAATTTAATTTTTATATAGGATGATTTTGGGTCAAAAAATGAAAATTAAATTAAAATTATAGAAGTTTTCATAATTTTATAATTCTTATATTTTTTGTTTAACCCTTATTTAACATTTTTAATTCTTATTCCGACTACATGTGTTTTTATAGCTCAATGTTTAATATTTTTACAATAAAAAAATGAATAAAAAAATTTAACCACTGATTAAATATGAGACCATTTTCTAATCATTTTTAGGAATTTTATATTTTTATGATTATTAGGTCATTTAATAAAATATTTTATATTTTGAAATATCATTTATCTAGATATTGACACTATCCATAACATGTCATCTTTAAAATAGAATAAAAATATTATATATTGAAAAAATCTATTTTAACTCATCAATAACATGCAAAATGCATCTATAATTTTTTTAGATGACTGTAATTATGTCAATTTATATTTATCATAATGCTTATATTAATATTTCTTTCATATTTCTATTAATTTAAAAAATTACAGCATCATCATTGTGTATGCCTTTATGAACATTATTATTCTTCTTAAAATTAAAAATAAATTACGATTACGAAGATAAGAATTTTATAATTCAAAATAATATTAATAGTATGATTTATCACCTATATAACCCCATATTAATATCATTTCTCTTGTTAAAAAATATTGACAAAATGACTTTACATTGAACTAAAAACTATAGATGTCATAAAGTGATCAATATAGCCTTAGGATAAAAAAAATAAGAAAAATGATTATTTTATTTGAAAATAACTCATCTAATTTTGTTATGTGAAGTTTTTGGGAAATTGTTTGATATGTATTATATTATTTGTACCCTAAATTATGAGATTTACACTTAACTATTGTAATAAATGTCACTAACATTACTATTCACATTATCCAAAAATAAAAGTATCCAAATTACTATATTTGGGAAATATTATTAAAAATATTCAATCAGTTTTTCAAAATAAAAATCATAATTCGATGTAATTATTTTAAAAGTAATGAAATTTACAGAATGATAAAACAGGTTTGAACGTGAAAACACTCAAAATATTGATAGGTTTTTACATTCAAATCTGGTATTAACTTTTTTCCAATGAACTATATTTTATTAACTGATAAAAAAATTATTTAATTATACATTAAAACCAATTAATTATATAATTTAACATTGTATATTTTTTAGACAAAAAGTTATTTTTAATTAAAATGCAATAATGATTCACTACTCATCAAGATAAGATACTATAAGAAAAATAAAAAACATTGAACTCAAGAAAATATTGATATTTTTATTTGAAATAAGAAGTTTATTTCATTAAATATAATTTAATAATATGTCAAAAAAAGTATTTAAAATAACTATGACACCCAAAGGTTGCAAAACTGCCTTTTTGAAAAATACCACTTTTTATGTATAATATTTTGTTTCTTATAAAATGTGTATAAAAACATTATGATGATTGTTAAACGTTATATGACTATATAATATATATTTAATTAATAAAATACAATGAGGGTGAATTTTTATTTACTGTTATAAAACACAGGTGTACAAATTTAAATAGCTGTTCAAAAAAAATTATTTGATATTTAAAATGGTTTTACATTAATTTATAAATAATTTGTAAAAGAAATATATAAACATGTGTAAACCATATTTTGTTAATTTAGTTAACCATATTCACACCTACCACTTTAACAAAAATAGTTGTAATGATAACATTAAAATAATAATATTTAGTTGTTTGTTTAAGCTCGATGTGGCGTATCAAATATGCTATCAAATATTGTATTTTATAAAATACACATGGTATGTTACATAAAAAAATAAGTAACATTAATGACTGATTTGGTTCTACAGTGGTTTCTCCCATGGTAACAAAATCAATGAAAAATGCTTCCAAGAATCCTTTAATTAGAGTGATTATTTCATATTCATGCATCATGGATGCATAAAATTTCAAATTAATAGTGGTTTACCATATCTTTATAACATTATCAGTACCTTAATAGAAAATAGAAATGGTCTAAAACATATCATACTAATTACCACACTGAGAAACTTGATTGAAACCAATAGTTCCTAATCCATATATAATAGGATTCATAGCACTTAAATTATGATTGAATCATTTTAATTGAGAATCCATACAATTTTCTAGATCACATTTAACAAAAGTATAGTGCATGAATACTTTTAAATGAACATTTAGTCCATGAATTTTCATATAAATAAACATATATTCTTTCTAACATTAATAATTACAACCATTAAAATAATGTGCATGTGTCATCAACATACATTCTCCATGATCTACCATTTCAGATTTACCATTGAATTTATATTTAATACTATTATTATAGATTCAAATGAAATATAACCACTTGAGTCTATCCTTTTAATACTAAATTACATTTTTATGTAGTAAATTGATAAATCATCCTGGATTATTAGACAGATAAATATATCAATATATACCTTCATTTGATGCATGTTATTGGTTTTTCATGATAAAGATGACGAAACAAGAGGTGTGTGAATTTTTCCCATTAAAAACATGACAGAAATAATGCTTCCTTCTAGAGATTAATTTTATTAATTCCATATACCAAAAGTATAAGTGAGTAGTGGATAATAAATAATGATATGAATGGAACATAGTGATGTATAGTTGTTTAGGTTACTAAAATCACCTATTTTACTCCACCAATACTCCATCAATGAGTATAGTGAGTTTTCCTAGATGTTCCTCTTATATAAGGACATATATAACTAAGTGATGGTAGTTGCAAAAAATTAAAAAATGAAATTAAAGTGCCTTTTTGTTCTTTTAAAGTGATATAAGATATCCATTGCATAGTATGAAGATTTAAAACTCGACTGTGAATGATTATGACCAGTCGACAACTCAAAAGAAAATAGATTAAGATGAAATTCATGATTACATATTTAGAATACAGTTGTAAAAGAATGTAAATAACATTAATGACCATTAATAAAGAACATAAGAAGTAAAATATTATTCAATGTCTTATAGTCTTCCTTTAAGGAGTAGTAGAGAATAAAATCAATAGATGATCATAAACTTATATCGCAATAGTGTATATATATAAGTATTTTTTTCAAATTACATCAAAAGATTAACAATGAAATATTTTAATATAAATAATTAGTATATTAATAAATAAGAATCAAAACATGTATGTCTACAATGATTATCTCAAGAGATGATGAAAAATAATTATTTTTTACTATGAATCCATCATTATCACTTGAGAAAAACACAATATCGTTATTTTTCATTAATCTAGAGCTTCTTTAAGTTGAAAATAACCATAAATATCTCATGATATGTCATGATTATTCAAATTTAAAATGGTCAAAGCAATTTGTCACATCCCTTAAAAATATAAATAATTTAATCTGTTGAATATGATCCTCCGAATTAGTCATGAAATATATTTAAAGGGATACCTAATTTTAGCAACACCATTGTAGAATACACATATGTAATCAGTAATTAGAAACTCCTTAATTAACCAAGTCAAACGTAATATTACACTATGAAGAAATAAACATAAAAATTAGAGTTCACAATGTTTGGTTAATTATAAAAGTTAGGATTATAAATCATACATTCATTGAGGAAGTGTTCGGATGCTTCCATAATTAGGGCATCTAATCAAAACATTCATACCAAAATTAGAGTAAGGATATAAGGTTTCTTACAACATACAAGGATGAAAAAAAATACATTTCACTTAAAAATATGGTATAAATAGTGTTTTTAGATTTCTTATAAACACATATAGAGTAATTATACACTGCAAAATGAAATAAACTCCCATGGGTTTAATGTCTAAAAATTCTTGTAGAATAAAATAATTATTTCACTAGTCATTGTTTTGAAATTCACATAAATTATATTCATTAGTAATATATATTTGTGTGTTTGAGATCATAAAAATAAAATATAAATTAATGAAATTGTTGGAAAAAAACATTCCCAGGACCATATAAGAGAAGAAAAACTAAAAAAATAACATCGTTGTCCAGGATGCTCAGTGTGAGGTAAAATCAATGAAAATTATGGAACATTATTAATTTATTTATGAAATATTTAACATGAATGGTATAGAAGCAGAATGAATAATGAATTCTGTGAAGGTAATGTAATTTTTATGAAATATCATAAGTAAAATATAAATATTAGGATTCTATAATTGGTATTCATATTGTAAAATCATAATTATGAACATATAGAGAATTCACAGAATAATGATAATGTTGTATCTTGTAGAAAATCTTCAATGGATGATTTTTTATGATTAAAAACCTAAAAATTGTAATATAGATCAAAAAATCATTTGATTATCTATCTCAAGTACAAATAAATAAATTCAAACAACTTATATAATTTTTTAATTATTTAACTAAATATATTTTCATGAGTAGTTAGTGAATAAAAATAAAATAAATATAAAAAAGGATAATAGGTGGTGGTTATGATCCTAAAAATATTCTATGGTGGATAGAAGAAGTATTGCAGATTGTAGTTACCTAAGAAAAGCCGATCGAGTGATGAATAATCACCATGAATATCCTTCATAATTTAATGAAATTGTAAACATCTTGTATTACATACAATAAGATAAATCATTGTACTTTAATGTTGGTGTTGCAAAAGGTTTATGAATTTTGACCATTATTAATGGTATAATCCATTTCTCTATAATGCACAATGTAATACAATGCTAAGGGGGATAAAGTTATAGATGAATAAATTTCAACTTGATAAGGAGGAATATATTTAAAAAAATATTTGATATTCTTGGTGAAATATATGACAATATCAACAATATTAGTATCCAAAAGAGTGAATTCTTGTCTTGGTGTGTAACAACATAAGATGAGAAAATAATATCATAGAAGTTGGTGAACAAATAATAAGAAACATTTTAATTTAAAAAGAATAACATTGGAAAAAATAAATCTTCCAAAAAATATATTATGATCGTCGTTTCAAAGATCCTTAGACACTCAGAAAAACAAATGTCAGATCTATCGAAAGTATAAGAAGACCAATTGATATAATCATTTAAAAGAAATGATTATAAAAATGGAACTCCGAAGAATCCACATGATAACTCTAGGAAAAATTATAATCACCCCAAATATATATTTTTAATGTTTTGGGTTAATCTTTTTATGGAAACAGAGATAGAATGGTAAAAATTAAAATCCACTACTGAAAGAGAAAAATAAATTCAAAAAGAAGAATTCAAAATTTTTGATATGTTTTCATCAAATGACATCCCCAATTCTAAATAATTAGAGTGTGTGAAGTTCAAAATGGTTTTGAATAATCCTTGAGATTTACCTAAATTAATTACTAAAATAGAAGAATAGTTAAATAAGATAATTGTTTCACATTGTTATACTTGTTTTTTAAAGGATCTTGAGAAGATAAATTTCATCACAAAAGAAATTGATGAAATAATAATAAAAATTCTTTTCCAAATAGAAATAATTTTCATATGCCAAACTATAAATACATTAGAAAATAGGGAAATGGGGTTAAGAAGTATATCTCAAACACATTGTTCATATTAAGAACCAATATAGATCCACCACATTTAATTATCTTCATAATATCATCTATGAATATAATATATGGAATTTAAGGTGAAGCATAATCTCACGGTGATAACTAGAGGACATAATAGGGATGAAAATATTGGAATATATTATTTAATGAATTCATCATCTTGGAATCATTTATACATCTTGTATAAAAATAATAATAATTGGTTGATGAAATATGATGTTAAAGTGGTTGATATTAATAAATGATTAAAAAGTGAAGAAGATCACTTGATTTAATAATCTAAAATGCTGAAATCTAACTGAATATAATGAATAATAATATCCTTTGTGAAATTTTGGAAATTTTAAAATCATTAAAACCATACGTAAAAAGTCTATTATATTGTTTTCGAAAACATGAGATCCTTTAGCTTTTCCATTGAATCACTTTTCATCATGAAATTCATAATATATGTCTCATTGTGGTAATTCAGTTAATCAATGTAATTAGAAATATGGAAGAAATAACATTTACCAAGGGAGTTTATTTTTCAAATTTTCAATGGATTTTTTACCTTTTTTTAAAGTATGTTCACGAGTTTATTGTTGATTTATTCAATAATGTTGTTTTATCACTATTACTACCTTCATCCTTGAACATATTTTTATCATCTTTGGTGGTATATATGAGTGTTCTAATTCTTTTTGGAATCAATTTTAATTATAAATAGATATATTTATTGTATAAATAAAATCTTCTTGTTTTACACCCATAGAAAAGATCATGTATACTTACAGTGAGATTGTTAATGGAACATTTTTTATAATAAATAAATGATTTTTCCAAAGACCTTTTTTTGTCACAAAGGAGGATAGGAGGTGAATAATACGTTTTAAAATAAATATGTAGAGAAAAAAGGATTCACATATTGACATATATAGTTTCACACTTGTTTTTAACAAATTGAAAGAGGGAGATTACCGAGACCACATTTCCAATTTTTTATTCATTTTAAATGGCTACCAATATGTTGAAGAAGATGTAAATATAAATTTTCATGGACGATTGGTTAATGTATATTGGCCTATTAATAATGAATTTTTTTTGGATATTGAAGTGAAATTGTGATGATGAAGTCATTATTATGAATGATGGGAAATCTAACATGATTGCAGAATAGAAGAAGGTTCTAAGTCCAATTATCGTAGAAGTTGATACATAAGGTTCTTTCCTTTGGAATGTATTTAATAACTTAATTACATTAACATGAATTATTATTCGATTATATTAAAGTAATTATGCTTATTGGTTATCTTCTCTAAATATCTCAAACATGTGGATTTCCATTCTCAAAATAAATTATGACTGAAATATATGATGCTTTTTGATAATGTGTTCCAAAAATATATATATTAGTTTAGAGAATAATGATTATTAAATACAGTATAGTGGACTGGGGTGATTATATCAAAGGCATGATGATGTGTTTTTCTTAAAGTAATTACATCTAAATAAGGGATAGTTTTTAAGGACCTGACCCCAATTTCCCAGATCTGGTGCCTTAATTGATTACATTGGAATATAAATGAGGAATATGAATCCTGAAGGATCGATAAGTTTAGTATTATTGTGAAAAAGATACATACACAGGTTTTATATTACAACATAAAGATAAATACCACATAAAAAATCGTTAGACAACATCCATAAGTGGTAGATTATTTCAAAATGACATTTATAATAAAATTCTTCATGTCTTAAGAAAATTAAACATAAGAAAGGGGTTAGATCACATGAACAGTAATGGTAAGACATATATTGGATGATATATAATCATTAGGAATGTTGAATAACTAAAATTGTTTTTAACAAAAACATAAACACGTTATAGCAATAATAATATCTGAGTAAGTAATGCCATAATAAAACATAATAAAGTGTATTCTACTAGTATAATAAACACAAGAACCGTCAATACTATTTTCATAATGAGGGATTGCATAATGTGGGAAATCATCACCATACCCTCAAGGCCTCGTGCAAAGACTATAATTAATTATTTTGTCTAGGCCTTATCCCAAGACCGTAGTTTGTCTCATGAGACCCACTAATGCACTGAGGGGCTATAGTGGGCCCCAACTGACACTTTATATATATGCTCATTGAATTCCTTATATGAACGGGGATATAAATAAACAACATATAAATTCATATTTTATCTAATTTATGAAATTTAAATAACATTCCCCGAATGTTAAGCATAAACACTAACCATTCAGAGTAAATTCG
Source organism: Viscum album (assembly GCA_963277665.1). Lineage (NCBI taxonomy): Eukaryota > Viridiplantae > Streptophyta > Magnoliopsida > Santalales > Viscaceae > Viscum > Viscum album. Next base: position 669,579,303 of record OY728159.1, on the reverse strand, counting down.
TGAATGGTTTTATGATAGCACATCCACAACCAAAATAATCTCAAAAAATTAAATTAAATACGGTATATTATACCATGATATATCAATACAAATAATACATAAGAAAAAATAAGTTTGTTGAAATATATGAATATACTCTTATAATCTATTTTAGTAATTTTTGATATAAATACCCATTAAATTTGAGAAAGAAGGGTAATTTTGGAAATATATTTTTATAAAATAAAAAATGAATTAATATAATATTTTCATAATAAAATTATATATTTTATAGAGGAAATGGTTTATAAAAATATATTATATGGTGCCCTTGTAAATAAGTAAGAATTTGAGAAATTCCCTTGAATTAGGCTTGTATTTCGGGAAGAATATTTAAAAGATCCCTTTATAACATATAACACCCATTATATAAAATTAGGATTATGGTTGGTAAAAATATATATATAACTCACATAGAATTTACGATTAGTACATAATAATACAACATAATTTAATTTATGTAGTTAGACAAAAAAAATAATCCAAATGAAAATGGAGGTTTCGGTGGAAAAAACCCTTTCCATAAGTGTGAATGTGTTCCACTCATGATCATAAGGTTCTGGAATATAAAATTAGAATTATTTATAACTTATTTCAGAACCGACTAGTCAGGATTTTATTTTATCAAAATTAATTTTAGTTCATTTATGTATTTAATGATAACTTATTATATTGTATTATATTATTCTAGAGTGTTCGTTTTCTTGATGTTCATAAACAGTTCACTTGTTTTCAAGTAATGGAGTTCATGTGGAATAGATGAAAAATTTCCAGTATTGAAATTAAATATTATTTATCAAAATACAGTAGTGTTAATGTTTATTTGTATCATTTGGTTACTTATATATATTTCCTACTAAGTATAAATTAATTAAATAATTTTTTTAAAAACATCAGTATTTTTTTAAAGAAATTTTATTCATAAAAAATATTTTTTATTCAAAAATAATTTATGTTACCTTTTGTGTGATAAAATTATAATTAAATTACTGAAAAGTTTGAATATTTCCTTCATGAAATGAAAAATTTTAAATCATCATTTAAAAATTATATTTTTTTTAAATTTTGTTATTTTTTAGAAAACATATACTCTTCCAAGGATAGTAATAAATAATTTTTTTTAAAAATTATACATTCATTTAAATATATTAAATAATTAAATAGTTAAAATATTATTTATTTTTATTAAATATGAAAAAATTATTATTTAGTTTTATTTAATACACATAAATAAATTCATATTATTATTTATATTTGATATTTGTATCAGTTTATTTTTTTCGTTTAAAAAAGGCATTCTCTAAAAACAATTTTATGGTTTATAATGTTTCTCCCATTCAATTAATTAAAAAAACCCTTTACTTAGTAATTATTTTAAATAAATTTATACCTAAAATATCTATAAATATTTAATTTTTAATATAATTATTTCATTTATCATAATTTTAATACAAAATCATTTAATTCAGAAAAATATGTCTCCTGAAAAACCGCTTTTTCATCATATCTTTAGGATTTATTTTCTAGTAAATTCATCCAAAAATATGTTTTTTTCTTAAATTAATTCCATATTATTAATAAAAATAATTTATATTATATAATATGGTCATAATTATTTGTTTTTATAATGAATGGTTAAAATAGTAAAAACATTTTACAACCGTTATGTTAAAAATGACTTTACTAGGGGTTAATCTAACGAGATATGGGTTAAAATGCTATAAAAATCATATAAATTCTATTTTATTGGAATATTTCAATGTTAAATTATATAATTATTGATAAAGGATTATTTTTAGGTTGTTTCATGTTATAAACATGGGTATCATATTCTCATTTTAAAACATTCAGTGTGTATCGTCTGCCCCACTTATAATAGAACACCACATCTTCTCTCCCCTTCACACTCTTAAAAACATTAATTTCATCCAATAAAATTAAAAATAACTTTCTTTAATCCATCTAAAATACTAATAGGCCATTGTATTATGATAAATTCAATCTAATAAGGATTTATATATAATCATAAAAAGGAAGTTTAAAGAAAACGTATGGTTATTATATAACCATTTCAATATTGTTTCTTATACAACCCCATTCAAATACGCTTCAACAATCATGATAGAATAATAAATATTATCCCATATTCTATGTTATTATAATTTTCACTAAATAACACACATCCACTTCATCTTCTATAAAATGTGAAACACATTCATCATTCTTGTGTGTGGAGGACTACCGCATCACATACCGATGTAATTTTATTTCTACCATCGACCCTCATAGCTAGATACAATGCTGGATTTAAATAATTTATATGATATTTTTAAAATAATTATACTTATATTATTATGAAATCACATATACCTTATTACAATTTATTTCATGGGGAAAATTTTAATGATTCTCATTTGTATGGTGGACTACCACCTCACGAGGTGATGTAATTCGTTTTTCACTGAATCGTTACCTAGACTATAATACGGGAATAGTTAATGAATCTATCTCATATAAGTGATATAAGAATTATAGTATTGAAATATATATTTTTCATAAATTATAGTATATCATTTTCAATTTTTCAATGAAAAATGATAACAATGTTCATGCGTACAAGTGGACTACAGTCTCAACAACACTGTATGATTCTTTATTAATTAACAACTCACATAGATGATATATATATATATATAAGTATATATAAATAAATAATATGTCATTTATTATAAAATGGAAAATTTTTGAATTTAATATACTATTTAACATCGTTACATAATGATTATTTACAAATTTAAATATTAATTATGTGTACGTACAACCTACCGTCTCCATGATCCAAACATAGTTTATTTTTCACAACAATATTTAATGATTTATTTAAAAGTTTAATTTATAAAAAAAATTATATTCTATTAATTATTATTAATTTTTATATGATGGAACAATGATTCCTTTGACCATGGTGAACATAATGAAGGCATTTGAAAAATCTAGATTGAATATTATCAAAACACCTAACATGGAATTAACTGATAAAATATTTAAATTTCTCATGAGACCAATTTTTTACATGGTATAATCATGATTAAATTATTTTATCATATATATCATTTATTTTCCATAGTATAATGAAATTATTAATTGAATAACAAATGTTTTTATTAGTTTTACAATGCGATAAATGTTTTTGAACTTTATTGATGTTATAGTTATCAGACATTGTTTATGAATGGTTGATCCCCATTATAAATCATGGGTGACCCTAATATATATTATACATTGTTACATCTAGATGTAATATCGTTTAATTGTGTAATTTTATTGGATTTAAATCTTCTAGTTATACCAATTTTTAATGTTTTTCTAAGGGTTCTATGGAGGTAATGTTACAAGATACCAACAAATTTTAATTATGATTTATATGGGTTATTCAGTATTCCATTGATATATATTGAAATAACAAGCATTACTGTAATTAAATTTTATGAATCATCTATTTTATAAATAATTATTCTTTGTTTCATGATTGACCATCAAACTCTTTATGGATATGGATATTCTTTTTTTATTCTGATGGACTTTTATTATTTCATCATAACCTTATTCACTTCCTATTTTCATTGATAAAATTCAAAGAGTAATTATTATATTCTCCCTTTAAGAGAATTTTATATCAGTCTTCATATGTTTTATATTCCACTAGTTCTAAAGAAAAATGTATTATTATTTTTTTCTATAAAGGATTCTAATTTGAAGAATTTTATAGGATATTTTAAAGGCCTGTTTTGAAATTAGTAATGATTCTATTAGCGGGATAAATACAATATAGAATACATTGTTATTATTTATATAATATTTTTTACTAATAATATAAGATTTTAATCCTTAATGGTCATTGGATATGTAATTGGTAAAATAATTCCGTTTTATTTTTTTTTAAAAAATGAGTCACATTCATTAGTCTTATACTTGAAATTTTAATATTTATTATTTGAACACAAGATATGGGAGTGTGAGTTCTAAGATATTGTAGATAGTATTACAATAGGTTTTAGATAAATTTTGAGATCTAGATATTTTCATGTGATGTTATTTTTAGTGGTATATATTACATTAATTTTCAAATATTTAGGATTATTCATAAATTTACATTCCTATACATTCCTTTTCCTGTTTCAAGTGATGATATTTTAAAGTGGTAATTAAATTTTTCTATATGTTTTAATAAATTAAGTGTAAATAATTTTTAATTTTAACTATGATCATAGAATTTGATTCAATTTTTTTCATATTTTGATAATATTATGGATTTATAAAAACTTGGATATTTAGTTAATTATGGGAAAAGATGATTTATCTTATAGGTAGTTGTGTCAATTGAATGTAATTTCAGTGAAAAGGTGATTAATGTTATTTTGAAAACAAAATCATGCCTTTTCTAAGAATACATGATTAAAGTTATGAAATAATATTATAAAATAAAAAACATATTATAATTTTATGTTATTGATGAAATTTAGTATATTTAAGTATTTATTTATGGAATTATTTAGTTTGAATATTGGGTATTACTATTATCTTTTCGATATTAATTTATCACTGCCTAATATAATGGTTTATTCATTTATGGAATTATCGTTCCATGAAAAAAACATTTGGTTCTTACTTAATGAATAATAATAAGTTGAATATCTTGATTATAACTTTTTTGGTTATATGGTCCATCAATTTTTTTAGTTTTTCAGTTATGAATGAATCATCCAAATTACTCATTATTGGGAGAAAAGATGAGATTATGGTCTAAATGGATTAAAGGATGAAATTTAACATATCACGTAAGTATATTTCCATATGTTCATATTATATATGAAAGTATATTCCTCAAACCTTATAAAATGATCATTATAAATAAAAAGTTTTCCTATTATGATCATTTACGCTGAAACCGTTGTCTTTCAAAACCTCATTGGTTTATAGTGCTGTAGATGTTTACTTTCTCATGATACTTCTCTTTATTATGATAAATGACATGTTTCAGTCTCTATAAATATTTTAGAATTTTTAATTTCATCCATTTCTACATAATCACTTCCCAATAAATGTTTCACACCATAAAAACTAATTATCTGATACTCTAGATTATCTTTGTACATCACTCTCTCCCTTTTAAAGTGATTTTTTATTAACCTTTTAAATGATGATAATTTTCAGCAATATAATTTCTTAATTTATAATTTATTTTTACCAAGATAAATTTAAAATTGAAATTATTATTTTTATTAAAAGGAGGATAATGTTACACATCGTGATAAAAAAAGGAATCTATCCTCAATAGAAACAAATAAACGCAACAACATGAATAATTGAATTTGGATATAATATTATTTTAAATATGATTTTTATAACTTAGTTTCTAAATTGATGGGTGTGGATATTATTAAAAAATTGTTGAAAAATATATATCTTTTTCCTAATCTAATAAAATTTATTAATAAATTATTAGTAAAAAATCAATCAACTTTTACTATAGTAATATTATTCTTTTAAAATATAGTTTCATCAAAAATGAGTTTTACTTATTATGTTTAGAAAATTTAATCATTAATTTATATAAATTTTTGAATCATTTTTGGAAAAAATGAACTTTATTTTTTTAAGGACCATATTAATATAATCTTTGGTTGAAATTTTGGGATGTCTATAAAAATATGTATTTTTCATTGAATAGTGAGAATACTAAGAATTGTAAAAATGTAATTGTTTTCAATAAATAAATAATTTTAACATCTTATTAGGTTTTGAATATTATTTTAACCAAATTATTCTTTATTTATATTTATTAAACTTACATTACATATGAGTCATCTTTATATTTTATTTTAGAATAGGTTTATTTTTGTATTTAAAAACTTGTATTTTTCTAAAATCTATTTTAATGTCTGTAATGGCTCTATATTTTATTTTAATAAAAAATTAATGAATAATATTTTATATTAAAATTTTATATTTTATATATATTAATATAATTAAAAATTCATATAATTATTTTTAATGTACATTATTTTATTATAATATCATTTAATTCCCGAAAAAAAACTTCTCTTGAAAAATCACTTTTTCATCTTGTTTGAGGTTATAATTTTAAAATAAATTACACAACTTATGTAAATTAATTTTTTTAAATGTATTCCCCATTTTTAATCATCAAATTTATATTATAAAACAATATCAACTTAAAATGTGATCAATATTAAATGTGAAAAGAGTAAATATATCATATCATGGTTATGGTAAAAAAACATATATACTAGGGGAAAATAAAAAGATAAGGGTTTAAATGACCTTATAACATATATATAAGTACTCTTTTATGGCCATATTTTGACCATATATTATCTTATTCTTAATAAATTTCCCTTTATGAACATTTTTTCATGTTTCAAACATTTTTATCAATTTTTTTCATAATTCCATTTGTGTTATCTCCCCCACTTATACAAGTCCACCCCATCTCCTCTCATATTCATACACTAGAAAATGATTTTCAGACATTACGTACCCAAATACCATCCATTATTCCCTCCCCAAATACTATAATCATTTTTTATCAAAAATTCAATCTAGGAAGAAATTATTTAAAACCATATAGAGGTGGTCTAAAGAAGAGTTTTCATTATTAACCGAGCATTTTAATTATAGTTTGCATTACACATCATTAAAATATTTTTAAAAAATAAAAAATATTATAAATATTATCTCACATATAATAATATGATATTATGATAATTTAATTACCCCCATCCATGTCCTTTTCCATCAAATGGGAAACATAAGTGTCGTTATTATGTACGGTAGAATACTACCTCACAGACTGATGAAATTAGTTTTCCATCATCAGCTATCTTGGATTGTTATAATAATGGATTTTAAGTATATAATGACATTTGTAACATATTTATAAATCATTAATTATTATATAACATATACCTTCTCTTGTATCATTCAGTGGGGGATATGGTAACATCACTCGAGTGAATGAGAGACTACCAACTCGGGAAGCGATGTGATTCATTTTTAACTATTGATTTATGTGGAAGGTAATAAGGAATATTTTAATGATTATATGTTATATAAATGAAATGAATAGGATATTAATTAAATTTTTACAATTCATAAAATATAAAATATCATTTTATTCATTACATTCTAATGTGATAATGTCATCTATTCATACTTCTAGAATGTCACCACCATGAAGTTATGTGATCATTTTTTCATCACCAAATCAGGTGGAATATATATATAAGTAATAATATTTTGTTTATGTTATGATGTTATTTTTTTGAATATAAAACATTACTTCCATTCATTCAAAAATGATACTTGAAAAATAAATATGTTAATCACGCGAATATATAGCCAACGGTCTTTAAGATCATAACATATATCATTTTTTAGTTACCAGATTGTATGATTTGTTTGAAATTTATAAATATGGTATATAGATTATAATTATGAAATTATTATTACCCTTTATATTATGTAATAAGTAAACACTTGACCATGAAAAAAAAACAAAATATTTTTAATATATGGACCGAGCATCCACAAAACACCCAACATGGAAATTACTGATTATTTATTTAAATTTTTCATTAGAATTATTAAAATAAATTTTTAAATTTTATTTTATTAAAGTATTAAATTGTCCTTAATAAATCATATAATTGATATACGTATATTGTATTGTATTTAAAGGACATAAGTTGAAATTATAAACTCGAGATAAGGGTTTACCATCTATCTGTTATTACTTTTGAGCAGTATGTCCTATTCATACCTTATTTTAATAGTGTGGTGTATATAATGTCCTTGAAATTATTGTATCATTATTTTAATAATTTTTTTGGATTTATAAAACCATATTTTATTATACTATTCAGGATTTTTTTGATCCATATATTACCAATGTTGTAAGGGACTCTCTCTCAATTTTCTATTACTATGCTATATTTTAAAGTTATTCCACAAATTTACATTATATTTTTTATATAATTACCCTTTTATATTTTATATCCTAAATACATAATACATAATTATTTTTAATTTCTCTTATAATGTCACTCTTTCATGGGGTCTATGTTTCATGCCTTACCAAAGTGGAAAAGGTTTTATGTTACAATCTAATTTAATTTCATGATTATTTATGTTCAAGGATAATTTAGAGAAAATCATTGGATATTTTTTTTTAAACACATATACTTGATTATAATATGGTTATGTATTTGTTTTAAATTTTTAATTTTTATTTCCTTCTTTATATAACAAAGAAACATCAAGAAATCATTTTGTATGTGATACTAATCTTGAATATTTTTTTAGATCAACAAAATTTCTATTCCAAAATTATTTTTTCTAATATAAAATAAAAAATTTTAATTTATAAACATAAATTAGTTCCTTAAAAAATTTTACAAGAAATTTTACCTTTTTAAAATGTTTAAAAAAATTACATTTCTTAATGTTTTCTAAATGAGCCACTTTTGACTCCTTTTGAAAAATTTATGAATTTTCTTTGTTTCTAACAATTATGTCATGATTTTATTTTACCGCCACCAATACAATTATTTTAATTGAGAAATCCCATATATGTTTCCAATTTTATTTTCAAATAAACTTATTTCTAATTTTTTTTGTGAATTTATAGTTTTTAAAAAATTATTTTAAAAGAAAAATTTTATTTCCTCTTGAATGTTTGTAATGATTATTTAATGGTATTTATGTTAATCAATAAAAACCGCCTACATGCTACTTAATATCCATTATGGATATTTTTTAATTATATAATTCTCATTATTTATATTGTTGGATTTTTATTATTTAAAAGGATTGTCGTGGAATATGTTTTTTATGTGGTTTAATCATGTTTCAATGATATTGTAACTGAACCAAATTCATTTCCATAAGAAAATCATATTATGAAAGGTATAATTTATTTTTTTATGAATTTTATGATGAGATATAATTTCAATGTAATTTAATCATATTTTGGTTCTAGGATATTTTTTATGATGGGTTGACCTCCATTATATCTCATGGGTGTGCCCGATATAGATTATAATATGGATTTACTGAGATTGTTCTCAAATGAATTGGGTAATTATATTTGCATTTGATTGTATGGTTATTATAATTTTAAAAATATTACTATGGTTTTTATAAGGGTTATATGACGATAATTTTCAAATATTACAATTCATTTTCTTTATGTTTTCTATGGGGTTTTAATGATTTGCACAATCATGATTAAAATCCTATGGCTTATGATTATTGATTCTAATCAATGATGGATTTGATTAGGCTTTATTCTTTGTATCATGATTAATGATCTATGTATTTATTGGTATAAATAATATTATTATATTCTAATGGCGATTTATTATTTCATCATACCCTTATAATCTTTATTTGCTCACTTAGGTCATTCAACTGTTAAATCTAACAATTACCCTTACTGATCATTTTATCCAACCCTTCTTATGTTTGATATTCCCCATGTTATGATGAATTATGATATATAGTTTTGGTATAGAATGGTTTAGAATGTGGTGAATCTTATGGGACATATTGAAGACTTAATGTTTTTAGAATAAGAATATCACCTTCCAGTATATTGGGCCCCTTAAATAAATAAAACCAAAAAGTCAAACTTGTCTAAACAGAAGAAAATTAAATTTATCCCTTTGAAATATAGGAATTACATACATAGAAGTACGATAAGACCAAGAAAGGTCCCCCATCAACTAATTTGTTATCCAGACTATCGGCCAGAGCATTTCCCTCCTTAAAACATGGGTAATAAATAAGTCAATAGATGAAAGAAACTATATGCAATTTATCTATCTATTCATAAGAATCCAAAGGATACGAGTAAAAGAGGATCTGATACCATGTAAAACCATGGTGGAATGACAATCTAACCATATCTTATTCGAAACCCTCTTCATAGAATGATCTAGAGGAGAGGTGACTCCTAATATATCAGCCTCAAGAGAGGAGGAAATACCACTAGAGACGAAGGAGCAACCCACAACATATCCAATGTTATTCCTGAAAACGAATCCATAACCCAACAGACCCCAAAATCCCTCTAGAGTAACAATTAGTATTAACATTAATCCAACCAAAAAAAGCAGGATACCAAAACACTTCCACTTTACCCAAAAGATGTTGGTTATTAACTTTATCCTTATTATGCCTATGAAATGAAAAATTGTGAACCGATGTGTGACAATAATCATTGCGATGAAGTATAAAATTTTTCCAAAATAAAAAAAAGTCCAGAAATGAGGGTATGAGGATTAAAGCCAACTCCATCTTGTATTCCCTTGTTTCTCACCACCCTGAGGGAGTGTACAAGTTCAGAAGTAGAAACTTGGAAAAATATCACCAATATAGGGGATAAAGGTGGGTTGAATAGACCTTCATGAATATCACAAATAGTAGAAAACTTCTTTATTTGGACCTAAAAATTATCCAAAAGAACCTTCCACATAAACTCTACTATATAAGAACTCATTAAAATGCTATCCAAGTCCTCCATATGCTAATGAAATAGTGTATAGAAAGAACAAAGGGAGAATCCACATACCAATACATGAGAATCAGTAGCAACATTACCATGATCTATCCTCCACAAAAACGTGAGTCGAGAAGGAGGAATGGTCCTCCTATTAAATTTACCAATCCATTATAAACCCAACCCCAGATTACATTCAAGAGTGTGGAAGGATTTTATGGTGAGAATACCTATGGGATGTGGTTCCCTGATCCAGAAATAACTTACAGAGGAAAAATAATAATTATTGATAATTGTTTTAACATGGTCAAGAATAGTATAAATATCATAAATTTGATCCTTAATTATGATATAAAGATCCAAATTTGAGACATCATGGCTAAGAGAATCAATGAGACGAGCACCAGTCCAATTAACTTTCCAAAACATGAGAGGGGAACCTTAAGAGATTGACCATCTTACATCCACATCAATAAGAGAAAATGTGGATTTATTTGAATACCAAACATAGGATTCCCTATAATTTATGTTTCCATTATTATGTTTAATATGGAATGTGGACCTCGATAATGTAGAGGCTTTAGAGTTTTCATTTACAAGATTCCAATTAAATAAAGATTGTAAGGATTCATTAAAAAAACTATGATTTTTTATACCAAGGTCCTCTTCTCAAAAGGTTTGCAACATGTGTTCCAAGGAACAATTACCAATAATATTTACAGAGTACTATCAATACAAAAAATGTTTGAATGGCCACATTAATTGATCTGATAATGGAATAAGTCCATTTGTAAATCATAAAGGATAAAAAAATATGGAAACAAAAACAGCTTTAACCAAACAGACACGACTACCCATTGGGAGGTATTTTTCCATTCAATTAAGAAGATTATTTTTTATCATACCAATAATACTAGAAAAGTAATAATCCATCTGTCAACCCTAGAACATAGGAACTCTATGGTATGTAAAAGCGATAAGTCCTTCCCTAATCCCCAAATCAGTGACGATTTATGATTTTCTAAAAGTTGATATATATCTACCAAATAAACATGTTATTTGTTCCAACTTATTGTCCAGAAATATTCTCATAATCCAGGAGATATTTCTTGATATTTTTGAAATTTCTTTTATCCCATTGATTAAGGACAATTATATAATCAACATAAAAGAGATGGGTAGGTGCATAGGAACAACAACTAGTGTTGATGACCTTTATATTTCAATTCTTATCCATAAGGGAAATTAATCTACAAATACAATCTTTGGAGATAGAGAAAATAATACTATAAAGATGATCACCTTGTCTAACACCTCTAGAACAAGATAAGTATCCATCTGCGGAGCCATTCATAAGAACTGAGATACGAGCATAGGAAAAAATAATTTTGATCCAATTAATGAATGTGTCATCAAAACCAAACATGGAAATACTTTTAAATACAAAACACCAATCCATTGTATCAAAATACTTTTTGATGCCTTATTTATATGAAATTTTCCTACCGCAATAGGTTTTTTACTGATATTGACACACTTTGATGTAGTAATGAGGCAATCTTGAATAGACCTTTCGTTGATGAATCCAAATTGATTAGAATAAATATTTTTATTAGATATGGAAGAAAGTATGCTAGAAATAATCGTTTTAATAACACTGTATAAAGTGTTGATAAGAGCAACATGCCTGACTAAGTGTATCTCATTGGCATTCTCTATCATAGGACATAAAGTACGGAATTGAATATTTAATCCCTAAAGAAGATGAAGCCTATGAAAAAGTTAAGATCAAGGTTTCAAACATCATAGCTAATGATCTCCCGGTAATTCTAAAATAAAATATTGTTAAAACCATTAGGACATGGGGTGCTATCTGAGCTATGATTAAAAACCACAAAATTAATCTCTAGTTCCATATGAATGGAGATGAGTATTGAATTATCCACATGATTTACCAATTCACGGATAATACCTTCTTCTAGAGGGGAAATGGTGGTTGATCCATTAAATAGATATTTTTAATAAAAATTAGTGTGCTCCGAATGATCCTATATGTTGTCAACGATTTGATCTCTTCTCTATATCAAAATAAGAGGCATTGCGATTTTCAAAACTCTTTGAATATTTTTAAAGAATTTTGAATTTATATCACTATTCATGATCCAAATATCATGGAATGAGGAATTTTTTAATAGAATCATTAATATTGGGAAATTTTTTGGGATTGAGAGTCATCTCGGATTCCATATAAACACCACTAGAGAAGACATTATTGTTACACTACTCCTAGAAAGGGAAAAGAGATGCTTCATGATTAGAGATGTCTATATCAAGATGGATGAACCTATACTTTTCCCAATCTTTATGATTACCCTTGAGGATCCATAGTTTAAGAATACAAGAAAAGACATTCTAATTGCAACCTACTGATCCCCAAACATCACGAACAAGATTGTCACATTCAGGATGAATAATCCAAGCTATATTGAATCGGAATGGGAAATGAGATTTATTACCCTTTTCTGTGAGGTCTATCATGATAGGGTGATTATTAGAGTTGATCTGGGATAAATTAATACAAGAAATAGAATCCCATGAATGTAAAGAGAAGTCATTAACAAAATCCCGGTCAAGTTTACTATCCACATACCATTGAGATTCTGCTTATACCAAGTGAATTTTCACCATAAAATATTTACATCAATCAACTCATTTTTTTTAATACTAACATTGAAATCCCTAGAAGAAATTGATCTATTCATAGGACACATTTTTTTATCCAGATTTATAATCGAGTAAAAATCCCCAAGAATGATCAATGGTTTATCAATATAGTTTTCATTAAGGCCAATTTAAGCATGATGGGTTCTTCGATCATAATGACTATTAATATATTAATTTAATGAACAAACATTCTTGATTACCAAATCATAAATGGAGAAAGTAACATTTTAATTGCTTGATTCGAACAATACGGGATCAGAAAGTGAGAAATGAGCCAAGACCCAATGGTTTTTGACTTCTGAAAATATTTTGTTAAAAAATAATAATGTGTACCCCATATTGTATAATATAGAAAGACAATTAAAGAAAACAATTTGGCCACTAATATCGTGATTAATACATATTATTTAAGCCAAATATAAATCTTAAGAGATCGTACTATGGATTTATTATGCAAGAATGTCCAATTCCAAAAAAGAATACTCATTTGGTTCTCTATTTTGGGTAGACCCCCTATTATTCCAACCCCTCATTCTTTTCTGTTGTTTTAGGGGGTCTACCAGCTTTCTTCTTGGGTATATCAGATGTTTGAATTCGACTAATGACATCTACTACGATATTTGTCTTATTTTCCTGCTCTTGAGTTGATCTCAAATAATCCTTGCCCAAATTTTGAGAATACATAATATTATAAATCATTTTTTCATGTATAGATTCCATAGGCCCGGTAATTTCATGTGATTTAATAGTAGGAAAATCTGACCGTTCATATCCAGATTCACTGAAACCAGCCAGAGAACTATTTAATATTTGATGGGGGTCTATGTTTAGAGAAACATATATTCTAGAGGAAATTATATCCTCAATTCTGGATAAATCTAACGTGGACTGATCTTTTATAATGTCAGGAACAATATCTATGTGTCTGGATAGATTTAGATTTTTTGGTGGGGAGTTCTACTCAATATGGTAGCCTATAGAGGATGTAGGGAGCTGTAATATTAATACAATATCAATAATACCCTAAGAAATCGAGATAGATATTGATTTCTCCTCCAAATTATGTTTTATACTGTAGACTATTTAAGTTATGCCTTGAGAGATTTCTAAATATATTGTGTTGTCATCAATGTCTCCACCAAAGGACACTAGAAGAGTTGGTGGGAAGGGGTCAAAAAGAGAATTGTGTTCTTCCTATATAGTATCAGCCAAATACTTGTCCAGGGTGACACACAAAGAGGGAGGAAGATAATGTGGTTCTTTCCTCAAGGGCTTCACAATAATCATCATCTTAGGGGAATGCCCTTTTTTTATGAGAATTTTTTTCATCGTTTATGTCATTACCTTTTGGAGAATTTCTAACATTCTATTGGATCACCCTACAAGAATCAACGGATTGTCCTATAATCTTGCAGAAGTTATATAAAAGGGGAATACAATCTATCTCCAACTTAACTTCAATTATACAATCGCTCAAAAGTAGGAAAATAGTCTTGGGTAGTTCATTGTCCATGTTAAAATCCACATGAATTCCAGAATAAAGGGCTAAATCCCCTTCCAATGTTCTTTGATCTATCCTTATATGGGTTCCAATAAAAGAGTAAAGGTCATTTAGAATTTTCGGATGCCAATAAACTAGATTTTGACAACAAATCTTGATCCAAAATAGGGATTTGGATTTCTTTTTTTTAAGGATCAAAATTACACTCCCATTAAAAGATTCGAAATACACATGGTTCAATATAGAGATTTCTTGAAGACTAATCCATTCGCATGTAATCATTGTTAATAAATACCATTTGTAAATAGACTTTTCTAATTGGTATGAGTTTCTATTATCATATTCCCCATTAGATGGAAATTAGATGCTTGGTTCCAGCATAGGACCAATGCATATCCCTAGGAGAGTATCATTCTGTCTAAAAGTGAGAATTTGTAATGTTTAAAGTGTTGTTACAAGGAATCCAGATTTCCACCACCTAGTAGGATCCATCTTAATATTTATTGATAGAATAGAAATTGGGGGATTCCAAAATAACATGATTTTTAAAACCTGATAGAGATTCTGCGAATTAATCACCATCCTTTTGAAGAAAATGAGCATTAGAATTACAAATAAAAGGAAAACATGACACGCCCTTATAGGCAAACTCCCATTCTGGATTGAATGGTCTCATAATCAATCGAAAATGTTGGAACTAAGAAGGACACCCTTTTAATGATGAAATCCACCTCTTTTCACTCCTATGAAAATCGCCACTTTTCACCATCTATTTTGTTGAAAACATAATGTGAAATAAGAAAAGCTATGATTAATGGGGGAAATAAAAACACGAAGTCAAGGGTATTATTAATTTAATAGTTTGTTCTAATTATCTAGATTAATAAAACTAAAATCTATCTTGTTATGTAACTTACCCAATATTTCCATTTGATTTTTTAAGTTTTGGATTCAAAATATTTGGTTACATTCATCGATATTAAATCTCAAAATCCATAGTTTATGACTTTATTAATGGATCCAGGAGTGTGGGTTCATTAATAATTTAATATATCTATATATATTTTTATATTTAAAAATATTTATAAATTAATTCTATAAATTTATAAATATTTTTATGTATTTATATAAATATATATTTATATGCGCTACTAGAAAAACAGGTATTTGCGACGGGTCATTTGCGACAGGATCCCGTCGCAACTGGCTTTTTGCGACGGGGGCTCGTCGCAAATGGCTCGTTGCTGAAAACGGTGTCGCAACAACACTTATTTGCGATGGGCCCGTCGCTAAAGGCTTTTTTTGCGACGGGTATTCTTCCCGTCGCAAATAGTACTCCGTATATTGGTAAAAAACATATAAAATAGTGTTTGCGACGGGTCCTGTCGCTAATACCTGTTGCGACGGGCCCGCCGCAAATAGTTTTTGCGACGGTTCCCGTCGCAAAAACAATTTTTTTAAAAAAAATAAAAAACAATTAATAATTTATATTAATGCATATAATAATAATACTATTTGTGATGGGCATAGTATCCCGTCGCAAATACTATAAAAAAATAAAAAAAATAAATTATTAATACATTATTTTAGTTAATATAATAATAATAGAATTAGATTTCAAAAATAAAAAATAATATAATATTAATAAATTATTTAATTAATATAATAATATTAGAATTATAATTCATAAATAAAAAAAATATTAAGAACTCATTTTAATTATTATAAAAATAATAGAATTATTTTACATTCAAATATTAATATAATTCAAGTATTACAAAAATATATAATTAAATTATAATATTATAAAATTTTAATATATATATATAATTTAATATTGTAAAATATAAATAATATTATTATTCATATTAATATTGTTATTTCAAAATATAATGTTATTAATATTTTATAATGAGACAGAAACTACGAATAGAAAAAAATCATATTTTAATTTCACAAATTTTATAACATAAAAACAAACTCTAATCTGAAGGAGGGGGGAGGGGGGGATCTGCAGATGGTGGTGGAGGAAACTCCATCCCTAAAGCATGAGTGAGTCGGCGCATGTACTCCATCTGCTCCTGATGCTGCTGCTGCCACCGACTAGTCTGCTCCTCGTACAGCTGCTGCTGGCGTTGACGCTCCTCCTCATGCTGCTGATGCATCTGGTCCTGCTCCTGTCAGAGACGCTCTATCATTGCTGTCTGAGATCGCAACTGATCCTCATACTGTGTAGCAGTAGAAGATGCACGAGCTCCTCTCGAGCTGGACGTCGACATCGCAACACTGCCATAATAATCTCCGGGAGTCAGTCGAGAGCTGATACGAACTACCCGGCCCTTCTCGAAGGCATACTCGGTGGCCTGCATCCATGCCTCCTCATCAAACTGATGGCTAGTGGTCTAATCTGATGACTCGGCCTGAATCTCAGTCCGGGAATGTGACGCTGCGGCCTCATATGACTCCTGTAGTTGCAATTTAAAAGTAAAATTGTGAATATATTATATGCAGTTAATTTTTAAACTTGAAAACAAATAATATTGACCACAATGTGATTTTGATGATCACCTCTGAGCTCCCCAGTAGCAGGATCACTATACATCCTCCGATCTACGTCGTACTCTGTAATATCGGGGTGCTCGACAGCCTATAAGAATAAAAAATAAATTGTTAATATTTATAGTCATATAAAATATTTATAAATAATTTACGTACCATATTTTGTCTATGAGTACTGAAAGAACGACTCCCAACTCAATGAGTCACCTCATGTCTCCACCGATTCTGCCTCCCCACCGATGATCTCCCCTGAAAGGCACCACTCAACCAGTGCGCACATAATCCATTCCATACATGGGATGAAATGTACTCTGGTCGGTGTGCTCTACATGACTCGTCAAAATCTGACACTCCTGCTTTCTTCATGGCATCTTTTCTTAAATTGTGCAAAAACTGACGAAGGCGATCACAGATGGCCACCTCCCATGCCTCGTTGATGGCGTCACGCATGGTATCCTCGATCGGATACCATAAACCCTACAAATAAATCAAAATATCAAGTTAGAAATGAAATAATTTCAAAATAAAAATTATTTATTTACGTACGTACCAACCAATGGCCGAACATGGCCTGATGCACTTCAATGGGAATCTTCTCCCATGTGGTCCACAGCTGAGAGAAATAGTTGCGCAAAATAGCGCTGCCCTGTCCGACTACTATATGCGGAAAACTGTAAAAATAATAAACATTTATTATGTGAATAGATTAATGTAATCTTAGTCCAATCCACAGGTTATCACACAGGTTATCACACCTCTGTGTGCGTGGATCAAACCCAAGACATGGACGTAGCTCAGGGACGGGGTCAGCAATCATCCATCGTGCAAGACCGCGCCCCCTCCGCGTACTCCCTAGAGTGCCTGTAGGCTGAGGGTCATCTGCCAGCAACTCATCTGCATCGAAAGGCAGGTCAGCATCCGCCAACTCACGAAATGTGGCGTTATCCATCTGAAACAGAAAATGTTAATGTTTTTAGCAAATAATTGATAATTACAATTATATATACATATATACATATTATTATTGTATATAAATACCATGTAATTCTATCAGTGTTCATCTTCATCATCATCTTCATATATGTCAATGTCATCTTCATATTCCTTCTCAACATCATCGATATCCATTGATGTTACAGTTGCTTCATCTCCTACCATTTCAAATTCATATGTGACATCATTAACATCATCGTCATCACTGACTCTTAAATGTGGGGTTTCGTCATCGATACTCATGTCTCTTTGTAAAAAATAATGATTTTGAGTACTCTCTTGAAAAACTTCAATTATTTTCACATGAGTGAAAGTACATTCACTTTGACTAAACTGATTGTCTCAGATTTTGATTTTTATTACACTCCACCAATTAGTCAAGTCTCTTGATGTAGCACAGTACTTTGCATAATAAACTTGATGTGCCTATTGAGCCCATAAGAATGGTTCATTTACTGCGAGAACACTTTTACATTTAATATTGATGATTCCAGCAGTCGGATGAACATGCACGCCTCTCTCTGTATCCTACCACCGACATTTGAACATGGTTATATAATGTTGTCCATGATAACAGAGTTCAATGATTTCATCAAGTATGCCATAAAATTCAACTTCATTTTCTCGATGATGAGATCCTCTCAAGATAACTCCACTGTTCATTGTTTTTTTCAATTCCCCATATGCATGTGTGTGAAATCGAAATCCATTCACCACATATACATTATAAGTTTTAACAAGTTTGGAAGGTGGTTTACTTAATACACACAGCTGTTTTTCAATTTTATCTGCATGTCGAGACACCTAAAAATTTGTGAAATAATTATCAATATAGTAAACTATACATTGAATGAGTTTCTAAAAGGTAAAGAATTTATGTTACCAGTTTTTGAAACCACTTAGAGAAAAAATTTTAGTCGACGTTCTTCGAGAGCAGCTACTGTAATTTGTGGAATTTGTTTCTTGATATGATTATCATACAACCTATAAAAACCAAAGTTATTTACTGTAACATAAATGATAGAAATTGTGATATAAACACTTTCAGTACAACTGATGTCATCTCTTCATAGTTGAGCATAACATACGTATGAGCTATGTGATGTTCATCATCCGAAAGCCAGCATTCATAAACTCCACCAAAACCAAGCTCTGGCTAGTTGAAAATAGATTATTGATTGTTGATTTCATCAATATTCCTCTCATTCCATCCCATTCGGTTATGTTTTGAAGGATACTCAGAATCAAAATAATGGGAGCAGAAAAAAGATATTTCCTCTTGCAAATAAGCTTCTACAATAGATCCTTCAACAGATGCTTTGTTACATACTTTTCATTTCAATTTTTTCATGAATCTTTCAAATGGGTACATCCATCGAAACTATAATGGACCTCCACATTTGGCTTCATATGGAAAATTTAACATCAAATGTTCCATTTAGTCGAAGAAAGACGGCGGAAATATTTTTCCAGTTTACATATAATTACAACAACATCTTTTTCATGTTTTCCTAGAGCATCATAATCTGCTGTAGCCACACAAATTTCCCGAAAAACATGAGACATGTCTATTATGGAATCCCAAATCACAGAATTCAATAGACCTCTTAATCCAATGAGTAGAAGTCTTTCCATTATTACATGACAATCATGTCTTTTTAATCAAGTAATATGACCATTCTTTACAAATCTACCCAAATTGGAAGCACATCCATCTGGAAGTCTCAAATCTCCAATTCGCTGACAAAATAATAAACGGTTTTCTTTAGACAGTGTATAAGCTGCTTTTGGTTTCAGTAACCTTTCTGTTCTGACATTCTCAAACAGTTCCAATTCTGGATGCCTGCAAATTTGGGCAAGATCTAAGCGTGCATTTACATTGTCTTTTCTCTTTTCTGGTGTATCCAAAACTGTATGAAACAAATTATCAAAACAGTTCTTCTCAATATGAATGACATCTAACATGTTTCGGAGCAACAAATTAGACCAATATGGAAAATCCCAAAATATGCTACGTTTAATCCAATTGTGTTCTCTCCCAAAACCAGAAATTTTCTGTTTGTTTATTGTGGGACCAAAAGTGATGGGAGGTAATGAAAATACAACTGATTTTAGCTCCGAACCTGATAGCATTTTTGGAGAACCATCCCTTTCAACTGTTCCTTTTCTGAAATGAGATCTGTTTCTACAAAAAGGATGATCAGCTGGAAGAAATCTGCGACGACAGTCAAAATAACAAGGTTTCTTTCCATGAATGAGCATAAATGCTTTGTTCTCTCCCATACAGTAAGGATATGATTTCTGACCATGTGTACTCTAGCCAGATAACATCCCATAAGCCGGGAAATCACTAATTGTCCACATCAATGCTGCTCTCAGTATGAAATTTTGTTTCGTTGCAACATCATTTGTACTGTCACCAATACTCCACAATAAATATAATTCATCAATCAATGGTTTCAAATAAACATCAGTATTTTTCTTCGGATGTCCTAGAATTAGTAACGTCAAAAAGATATATGGCTCCTTCATCAACATCCATGGAGGTAAATTGTACGGAGTTAAAAAATAGGCCAAGATGAATATTGACTACCATAATATCCAAACGGACAGAAACCATCAGTGGAAAGGCCCAGTCGAACATTTCTAGTTTCTAAAGCAAAGGATGGATGCACTCTATCAAAATGTTTCCATGAATCACCATCGGCTGGATGATTCAAACTTTTATCAGTTGAAATATTTGCTTTATGCCATGACATCATTGTCGCTGTATTCTTAGACATGAATAAACGCTGAAGTCTGGATGTAAGTGGAAAATATCTCAACAGTTTTACAGGAATCAAACCAGACTTCCCATGTTGTACTTCTTTATATCTCAGTTGCCCACATATGGGACAACTATCCAACGACACATTTTCCCCAGAATATAAAATGCAGTAATTTGAACATGCATGAATTTTCTGACAAGTTAGTCCCAAATTTCGAACCAGTCTCTTACTCTAATAGTAATTTACAGGAAAAACATTTCCTTCGGGTAACATTGTTTTAAGCAAAGAAAATATCTGGTCAAAACAGGTGTTTGACATTCCGTTATCTGATTTGATAGCCATAAATTTTGCAACTCCTTCTAATTTTCTCATCTTGCAGCCAGGATATAATGCATCCTCAGCAGACCTCAACAACTCATAAAATTCAGACGGTGCCAAATCATGATTTGAATCAATATCAGCCGGAGTTTCTGTATGTTGAACAGATGAACTTGCAACATCATGTACTAAATCTTGAAACCGGGATGGATTTGGAATCAAGTTGACATCACCTGTTCTGGAACTGCATTCACCGTGTTGATACCAAAAAACATAATCTGGTTGAAAACCAAAACGCAAGAGATGTTCCCCCACTTTTTCAAACGTGTCAAACGTTCTCAATGCACATTTTCTACAAGGGCATTTTATTTTTCCTTCTGAAACAAATTCTGGATTTGATACCTCACATGAAATAAAATTCTCCACACCCTCTACATATAATGGATTTAAACCAGAACTAGTTGGATTGCTACGTTGATTTATCCATATACGGTCACCTAATAATGATTGTTGACGACCTCGTTGTTCCATATTTTTCTATAAAATATAAATGCATTACTGGTTTTGAATAATTTTTTAGAAAAAACACTCAAGCAAGCATAATTATAGAGTTTACATCATACACGACTGACGCAAACGTTTTATTGAGATAGACCTAAAAATTTACCCTTTAAGAATTAAATATGTTGAGAATATAGCCAAACCTGTTACAAATATTGATAATTTTAATATTATATAAATTTTTTATTATTTTCATAGTACTATTATTATTGGTAATT
Source organism: Viscum album (assembly GCA_963277665.1). NCBI lineage: Eukaryota > Viridiplantae > Streptophyta > Magnoliopsida > Santalales > Viscaceae > Viscum > Viscum album. The sequence continues at coordinate 669,557,040 of OY728159.1, read as the reverse complement.
ATTACTAATTATTGGTAATTATTACAAATTATTGGTAATTATTACTAGTTATTGGAAAATATTACTAATTATTGGAAATTATTATTAATTATTACTAATTATTAATAATTATTATTAATTATTACTAATTATTAATAATTGTTCCTAATTATTGGTAATTGTTCCTAATTATTGGTAATTACACCTATTTATTGGTAATTGTTCCTAATTATTACTAATTATTACTATTTATCGGTAATTATTGGTAATTATTGGTAATTATTCCTAATTATTGTTAATTATTACTAATTATTTTTAATTATTACTAATTATTGTAAATTATTACTAATTATTGGTAATTATTACTAATTATTACTAACTATTAATAATTATTGGTAATTATTACCAATTATTACTAATTATTACTAATTATTGGTAATTATTACTAATTATTGGTAATTATTACTAATTATTACTAATTATTGGTAATTATTACTAATTATTACTAATTATTGATAAATATTCCTAATTATTGGTAATTATTTCTAATTATTGGTAATTATCGGTAATTATGGCTAATTATTGGTAATTATTATTAATTATTGGTAATTATTACTAATTATTGATAATTATTACTAATTATTGTTAATTATTACTAATTATTTGTAATTATTACTAATTATTGGTAATTATTACTAATTATTGGTAATTATAACTAATTATTACTAATTATTACTAATTATTGGTAATTATTATTAATTATTACTAATTATTACTAATTATTGGTAATTATTACTAATTATTGATAATTATTACTAATTATTGGTAATTATTACTAATTATTGGTAATTATTACTAATTATTGGTAATTATTACTAATTATTACTAAATATTGGTAATTATTACTAATTATTACTAATTATTGGTAATTATTACTAATTATTGGTAATTAATACTAATTATTGGTAATTATTACTAATTATTTGTAATTATTACTAATTATTATTAATTATTACTAATTATTGGTAATTTTTACTAATTATTACTAATTATTGGAAATTATTACTAATTATTACTAATTATTGGTAATTATTACAAATTATTGGTAATTATCGGTAATTATTGCTAATTATTACTAATTATTGGTAATTACTACAAATTAATACTAATTATTACTAATTAATACTAATAATTGGTAATTAATACTAATTATTGGTAATTATTACTAATTATTGGTAATAAATACTAATTATTGATAATTATTACTAATTATTACTAATTATTACTAATTATTACTAATTATTTCTAATTATTACTAATTATTACTAATTATTACTAATTATTACTAATTATTGGTAATTAATACTAATTATTGGTAATTAATACTAATTATTACTAATTATTACGAATTATTGGTAATTATTACTAATTATTACTAATTATTACGAATTATTGTTAATTATTACTAATTATTGGTAATTATTACTAATTATTGGTAATTATTACTAATTATTACTAATTATTACTAATTATTACTAATTATTACTAATTATTACTAATTATTACTAATTATTACTAATTATTAGTAATTATTACTAATTATTGGTAATTATTACTAATTATTGGTAATTATTACTAATTATTGGTAATTATTCCTAATTATTACTAATTATTACTATTTACCGGTTATTGTTGGTAATTATTGGTAATTATTCCTATTTATTAGAAATTTTTACAAATTATTGTTAAGTATTACTAATTATTGGTAATTATTACTAATTATTACAAATTATTACTAATTATTACTAATTATTACTAATTATTGGTAATTATTACTAATTATTACTAATTATTGGTAATTATTGCTAATTATTCCTAATTATTACTAATTATTGGTAATTATTACTAATTATTTGTAATTATTGGTAATTATTTCTAATTATTGGTAGTTATTCCTAATTATTGTTAATTATTTCTAATTATTGGTAATTATCGTTAATTATGGGTAATTATTGGTAATTATTACTAATTATTTTTAATTATTACTAATTATTACTAATTATCAGTAATTATTGGTAATTATTACTAATTATTGTTAATTATTACTAATTATTGTTAATTATCGGTAATTATTCCTAATTATCGGTAATTATTTCTAATTATCGGTAATTATTTATAATTATCGGTAATTATTGGTAATTATTACTAATTATTACTAATTCTTACTAATTATTGGTTATTATTACTAATTGTTACTAATTATCGGTAATTATTGGTAATTATTCCTAATTATTGGTAATTATAACTAAATATTGTTAATTATTACTAATTATTCGTAATTATTACTAATTATTGGTAATTATTACTAATTATTGATAATTATTACTAATTATTGGTAATTATTACTAATTATTGATAATTATTACTAATTATTTGTAATTATTGATAATTATTCTTAATTATTGGTAATTATTACTAATTATTGGTAATTATTCATAATTATTGGTAAATATTCCTAATTATTTGTAATTACTGGCAATTATTGATAATTATTGTTAATTATTGATAATTATTGGTAATTATTGATAATTATTGGTAATTATTACTAATTATTCCTAATTATTACGAATTATTACTAATTATTATTAATTATTACTAATTATTGGTAATTATTACTAACTATTACTAATTATTGGTAATTATTAGTAACTATTACTATTTATTACTAATTAATGATAATTATTGATAATTAGTACTAATTATTGGTAATTATTAATAATTATTAGTATTATTACTAATTATTGGTAATTATTACTAATTATTGGTAAGTATGACGAATTATTGGTAAGTATTACTAATTATTGGTAAGTATTACTAATTATTGGTAATTGTTACTAATTATTGGTAATTATTACTAATTATTGGTAATTATTACTAATTATTGTTAATTATTACTAATTATTTCTAATTATTCCTAATTATTGCTAATTATTCCTAATTATTAGTAATTATATGAATAATTACCAATAATTAGGAATAATTACCAATAATTAGGAATAATAACATTATTAGTATATTTTATTATTATTATTAAAATAATATAATTTTTTATATTATATACAATTCTCCTTTCATCTGTGTGTTTTCGGTCTCCACATACAAATAATACTTGTGGAGATAGAAAACACAAAGATGAAAGGAGAATTGTATATAATATAAATAATTATATTATTTTAATATTAATAATAAAAAATACTAATAATTTAATAATGTTGTTATTCCTAATTATTTGTATTTATTATTAATTATTAATATTTATTCTTAATTATTGAAAATTATTGCTAATTATTCCTAATTACCATTAACTATGAACAATACTAATAATTTAAATTTATTAAGTAACAAAACAATGTAAACATAATTAAATAACAACTAATTAAGAATAATTGAAACTAATAAAAAATTTAAAATAAATATTAATTTAAAATGAACATAAATACCTTGAAAATTGATCTGATTTTGATCTCTGATCGTTCCTGAAAACTTCAATATTAACTCCGGAGAAAAAAAATTAAACTTGAGAAACACTGAACTCTACAAATATAATATTGAGAGAAGGAGAAGATGGAGAATGAGAATAAATTGAAAAAAACGGATGGGGTATTTATAGGTTAGATTATTTGTGACGGGTCCATTTGCAACGGGTCCATTTGCGACGGGTATCCTATCACAAATAATCTTATCTGCGACGGTACCCGTCGCAAATACCATAGCCATCATTTATTACGGTCAACTGTTAAATAGTTATTTGCGACGAGACCCGTCGCAAATAACCACCTGCCGACATACTTTTTGGACGGGGGTATATTCCCGTCGCCAATACCTTTTACCACCGCCGGTTATTTGCGACGAGAAAAGCAATCCCGTCGCAAAAGGCTACTTATTTGCGACGGGAAAATACCCCCGTCGCAAATAAGTTTTTAACAAAGCTATTTGCGACATGATTTATCCCCGTCGCAAATAACCCGTCGCAAATACCCATTTTTCTCGTAGTGATGTCTATATATTTATGTATATATATATGTTGTTATATGAAAATATTTGTGTTTAATTTAAATGTAGTATTTTATTTAAATATTAACACATATATTATAATTATTATAATTTTGAATATATTTATTTATAATATGAAAATAATTAAATGTATTTATGTATATTTATAAATTTGAAAAGACTTAGGCGTTTGTTCCCTTTTTGGGAATAGAAAAATAGTAAAAAGGGGATGGTGATCTATAATGAAATTATTATCCATGCAAATGGAAAAATAAAGTCAAACATAAAGTGGAAAACCACATTTCAATAAATCATGCTTTTAAACAACATGTCAAAGAAAAATCTATTGTTATAAAGAAACTAAAATTTAACACGATATCCCCATGGTGTTAATGAGTTGAATGAAAAACAACACATAACTGCAAAAGATAAAATTCAAAATTCGATATAGAAAATTTTAGTTAAAGGGGATCATATGAAGAAAACACAAATAACCTGACATCCAAGTATTATTCCATTATGTGGGAAAACGTAAATAAATAAACAACTTCTGTAAACCCATCCATGGGATTATAAGTAAAAATGAAAATAAAAATTCTTATGATTTCAATATATCACTCATATTTTACATTAACAATTGGCACAAATACTATTGATCATTTTCCCCATCTCCAAGTCATTAAATGTTTACATTAATTCATTTAATCATATAATTATTCCATGATATTAATATAAACAGTGTTATTCCGACCGTTAGTTAAATTTTTTGGTAATTTTATACTATCAATTGCATCGTTACTAGAATACATAGTAATATATATATTACAATAATCTAGTAGATCAATGATGGGAAAATTTAGAACTAAAAATGTAGAATATCACCTAACGTATTGTTGATGAAGAATCTAGAAATAATGAAACCAACCAATATGATAAGGGAAAATGGGATCTAAAATATATTTATTTGGATTATATATTACTTGAAGAATGTGAGTTATTTGTAGTCAGTTATTGGAATCCAATTTACTAAAATAAGCCATAGAATTATTAGATTTATAATTTTTAGTGCACTCAATCTAGTATGCGTTTTAGGTTGCTTCCAATAATTTTTAATAGGAGCTATTTGTGACTCCTAAATATCCTTGTAAAATACAGAAAATTTTCATATTTTATTCACAACAACATTTATATATTTTTTGTCATCCTCACATATGAATATATATTGAACAATTATAACTGGAGAAAAAAATTCAACTTATCTCTACTAATTTATATTCCTTTTGGACGATTTACTACTATATGGATCTTAAATTAGTGGAGATCCTTTTATTGACCTAGGCCTCATAGATTTAGTGAAAACCTACTTTTATTTTCATAGGATACTTTTATAACAAAGCACTTTTTTTCTCTTGATAGAGAATATGTTAATCCACCTCTAAACAAGTTTTTTCCTAATATATCTAAAAATATTTTCTATCAACATCTACATCAACCTTAGTGAGAATATTATGAATATCTCAAAAGTAACACCCTACCACTTTTTAGTCCAAGATCTCTCTAAACTAATGATTTTTGGATTAAAATTAATATTATTAATATGATTATTCAAAAAGAATTTTGACCTTGGATTATAATTATCAAAAGAACACATCTTCATCAGTATAATATTGGGTATTTCAGAGGGTGAATAAACATTCCATCCCCCATTCAAACTTTGTACCTTATTACCAACCTATGAAATACATGCAAAATAAAATTTAAATGATAGCTATCAACATGAGAATGGTCCCTCCCCTACTCCCTTATTATCAAAAAACTAATTTTCATTCTCTATATGCCATTTTATAATCTTAGTCACATTTTCTACAATGTGAATCCCCTCCTTCATATAAGTCCCCTTCTCATTCCCTTTCAATGAAAAGTATGAGTGAATACATTTTTTGAGGGAAATTTTCTACAAGTGCCAATGGACTAACACAAGATACAAAAAAATATAGAACCATTGGTTATTTTATCAAAAGATTAAGAACCCAATTTTTTGTGGAAAACATACCTCAATCTATTTGTGCAGCACAAAAATTAATATCATACAAATTATTGGGATAATCACTAAATAAATAAAATTCCTTCAGTTAATCAATTTTTTGATCCTTGATGGTTGATGATATATATATTTATGTAAATTTACGTGTTATATATATATATATAGATATTTTTGTGAATTTTTTGTATATTATGAGTATATGTATATTTCTGTTAATATAAAAATATAATTAATTTTATATATGTATTTGTGTATTTATATATATTTATATATATTTATATGTATCTATATATGTTTTATGGGTATTTTCATATAATATGACAACACAGTCCATATATACTAAAAACCCCGACCCACAGTCTTGAGACAAGTCATGGAACTGCATACCACAACTAGGGATTCATTTTGAAGATTCCAAAAATCACTCTTCTGGGAGAACTCACTCCACGAGTCTAATAGCTCTGATGTCATCCATTCGAGAAGTACTATTTTTCATGAAATGTCTTGAGAGATAGATACACTCATTCAAGGAGAACATACTCTTGAGTAGGGAATAATCTCGATACACAGATGAGGATCACTGATAGGGCCTTGGCGGATACCGTGACTCATCTGGATTCAAATACTACATAAAGGATCAACACCCAGTGGAAGTAGTCATATCTATACCTGACACTACCAAGGGCCAAGAATGGATAGAGGATCTCGCTCTGGGCCCCTTGGAGGGAGACCTGACTCTATCTAGGAAAGTCCGGATAAATAGATCATACTTCTGTAGAAGTAAACGATACCTGACTTTCAGGGGTATGTGAAAAATGGGAACTAACCCAAATGAAACATGTCTAATATACGGTGGTAAAGAATATCAAGCCATGTATAGAAAATTACACGACATGTAGGTCTGTCACACTCTGTGTCTTCTAACCCCGGGCACTGCCTGTGTACAACGTCCTAGGTCATAAGGCTTTTCGTTCAGAAAATTCTGCACATAGTGTGTAGTACTGATCACATGCCTTGTAAGAGCAAGTGGGGTCAGCTCCATGTACGTGTTCATGTGCCCATAAATTACTTTGTCTCATGTGCACAATCCTGTGTAACGGGTACACGTGGTATCCCGTGCAGTTGGCCTGGTCAGGTTGTGCGGTTGATTAAACCATTGTGTACTTCATATAGTGTTTGTGTATCACCCTAGGTACACGCTGGGTCCCGCATAAGGACCCACACATCGTTTTTTTGGGGAACACGCCGTGTGTTCTTGAATTTTCTAGAATCATAAACCTCCGCTGTCGTGCCTCCTGTGTTGCCCCGTTCTTTGATTCGGCCATCCGATCGCTATAAAACTCAAGGGTTTAGGTATCCCCAGTACCAGGACGTCGATTCCATTAGTCTTGTACATCTGATCGGCTTCTAAAACATGCATTGATCCACCCATGTGAAGAACGAGCAAAGAATGGTCTTTCCAGATCCGGTCTGATTATTCATCCTCTATAGTCTTCACACCTCTACTAGGACTTTTCGATGTCATATCTTCAATTGGGGATCATTTTGTTGTAGAACAGATGTGCAATGATCCTTTGTTCATTGCTCTATGAAGAACGTGAATAACACATGTCAAAAGGTGAAGAAATACAAAAAAAAAATGAGGAACGAACCTCTATTGTAGTTCATCATGGAATTGATCCACTCCCTTTAGTGGGATCATGCGGAGAAAAATCAAATGATTTACAAACCACTATCATATCAATTCACTAAAAGAAAATAGAAAATAACACCCTCCAACAATAATTAATGATCCGCAGATCAACATGTTCATGGGTTGATCTATGTTCGACATTAAATCCAAAAACAAGGAAAGGAGAATCAAAATAACTGCCCCTTCCTCGATCTGGTTGAAGAAAAATCACCCCATCACATTAGTTGGCGAGGTTCGTTGGATCTGAGATGCATCGTCTTCATCCGCCAATGGTTTATCCTCTAATGCTCTGAGAGGCTCTGTCTCTCCATTCACAGGGATATGAGGCTAACACTACAAACATTACATATGATAGTATTTAAAATGGAAGAAATTGTTTACTTTGTAAAAAAGGGAACTTTTAACTAAAATCAATTATTATTTTATTTTTTTTCTTTTAAACATCAAAAAAAAAACTCTCACAGTTGACTCATGCTGATTGATGTTATTCCTCACCTATGGTAAAGCTGTTTCTCCAAACACAATGTTTCCCTCATATTTCTAATCTAGTCACTCGTTTAAACATTATTCCACTTTTATTTGAAAACCACTCACGCGCATTTTTTAAAATTTTAATTTATTTCAAAATTTTATTTCGGGCACTCTGGGCCTCAGAATCGCACGCCTTTGGAAGATTTGGTCTCGAAATAATTCCATTTCATAATTATAAATAATACATGGAAATACAAAATATTAAATTCTACCCACCTTGGGGCATTCCATTCCCAAAATTCCAAAATAAGAGATAATAAAAAAGATGTGGGTACTGGGAACATATTTGAGTATCCCGCTCCCATGTGATCTTCTGAAAATTCCTTTGCTGCCACCAAACCTAAACCGAAGAAATCAATCACCCACAAAGGATCTTATTCTACCGATCCTCAATCTCTACCAGGTAATCAACAAAGGTCACTCCATCCCCAATTTCTAGCTCTCCCTAGTTAATGACGTGCGATGGATCAGGCACAAACCTACTTAGTTGTGACATGTGGAAGACATGATGAACCTGGTGCAATTGTTGTGGTAAACCTAAGTGGTAAGATACCTCTCCAACTCCGTGCAGTATCTGAAAAGCTCTGATGAACCTCAGACATAGTTTTTCCCCCTCAGCTAAATATCTGTAACCCTCACCAAGGTGAGACCCTAAGTAAGACATGGTCCCCTTCCTCGAACATCAGAGATCCCCATCACCTATCCGCAGAAAACATCTTCTAGATTTTTGATGTTTTCATCTGCTCCCCGACGATCTTCACCTTCTCGGTGGTAGATCACACGAACTTTGGACCCTTGAGTGCGGACTATCTTGGGTCGGTCCAGGAAAGCGGTGACAGGCAGGGTCTCCCATATAATGCCTCAAAAGTTGCAATGCCAATAGAGGAGTGGTATCTGTTATTATACAAACTCCACCTGTGGTAGGTGGTCCTCCCAAATATGACCAAAGTCCAAGATACATGCTAGTAACATATCCTCCAAAACCTGAATGGTCCTCTCCGTCTGACCATAGGTCTGGGGATGGAACATCGTGATCAAGTGTAGCTGAGTTCCAAAAGCCTCCTACAATCCCATCCACATCTGGTACGTGAAACAGGTGTCTCAGTCTATAACTATTGTCAAAGGGATACCATGAAGCTGAACTATCTCTTGCATGTAGAGGAATCCCAAGATTTATATGGAACACTACTCCTTGACAGCTAGGAAGTGGTCCAACGTGGTGAGTCAGTCAATGATCATCCAGGTGGAATCATTCCCCTTGGATGTATGTGGTAATCCCTTCAAAAAGTCCATTGATATTCCATCCCACATCCACTCTGGAACCTCCATGGGGTGATCAAATCCCATCGGAACCTGTTCCTCAGCCTTCACATGCTGGCACATAAGGCATTGAGAAACGAACACTACTACTTCCTTCTTTATAACTGACCAATAAAACTATCGTTAGAGATCCCGGTACATCGTTTCTACTCCATGATGTATTTTCAAGTGAGATGTATGAACCACCCTTAGGACCTCATCCTACAATGCCACATATACAACAGCATGTCCCCTGAAATGAATTATGTGTTCCCCACCTTTTGAATATCCATCAATAGCACCTCTTGTGGATCACTACACATGCAAAGCCTCATAGTCAACATCCCCAAGCTGTGCCTCCCTAACTCGCTGTAAGAGTGGAGGGGGGAAAACAATCGACTGAATGTAAGATGCATCCTCCCTATCCACAAAGGATAAATGCAACATGGATAACTACTTTATTTCCTCACACAACATCAATGAGGTCGACCTTTTACTAATAGAATACACCACATTTTCCCCTTCCCAAGAGTATAGATGATCTTGAAATCATTGTTTGGAGGAACTCTATCAAACGCCTATATCTCATATTCAGACCCTTCTACGAGAAGATGTACTTGAGAGTATTGTGGTCAGAGTAGATGATGAAACACTCACCCATGAGGTAGTGACTCCACATATTTGATTAAAAGAATACTGCTACCAACTCAAGATCATGGGTCGCATAGTTCTTCTCTTGTGGCCTAAGCTAGAGCGAACCATAAGAAATCATTTCCTGTCTCTGCGTCTGGACGTAGCCAAGCCTGGTCCTCGATGAATCGCATAAAACTACGTACTCGACACCCTCCACTAGTAATCTTATGATCATGGCACTTATCAAACTCTACCTCAAATTCTCAAAAGCCTGTTGGAAATTCACCGACCACATGAAGGGTAGCCCTTTCTTAGTCAAGGCTGTCATCAGTGTTGATATTTGGGATAAATCAAGAATGAATCTTCAGTAATATCATGCCAACCCAAGGAAGCTCTTCACCTCTGTCACGCTTTGAGGTGGTTCCCATACTAACACTAGCTCTACCTTTGCAGGGTCCATAGCTACTCTATCTACTGAAATGACATTTCCCAGAAATTGGACTTTCTGAATCCAGAACATGCACTTTTAGAGCTTCCCATAATGTTGGTTCTCTCAGAGTATGTCTATAAAAATCCACAGGTGTCTCATGTGATCCTCCTCTTACGCCGATTACACAAGGATGTCATATATGAATACCACTACAAACCGGTCTAAGTACGGGTGGATGATCCATTTTATTAGTCCCATGAACACTACGGGGGATTTTGTCACACAAAAAGGCATCACCAAGTACTCATACTGACCGTAGTGAAATCAGAAGGCTGTATTTGGTATATCCTAATCCCGTACTGATAACTGGTGGTAACTTGATCAAAGGTCAATCTTTGAGAACCATTACTCCCCTCTTAGCTGATCAAAGTTGTCGTCGATCCTAGGCAGTGTAAATTAATTCTTCACCATTACCTGGTTTTGGCACTCGTAATACACATACAACATCAAACTCCCATCTTCCTTCTTGTAAAACAAATCTGGGGCTTCCCATGGTGAATCAATAGGTCTCACGAAACTCATTGCTTTTCAAATCCTCCAACTGCACCCTCATCTCACGAAGCATGGCAGGATCCATCTGATATGCTGATGAGGAAATTGGTGTCATCTCGGGGTGTAAGTCGATACAGAAATGGGTTTCCCCATAGGGAGGTTGTTCGAGAACATATTTGGGAAATATTTCCTCATAATCCGCCACTACTAATGGGAACTGGATGCTCACAACATATACCACAATTAGGTTAAGTCTAGCCAACTCTGGAGTGATTTGCTGCACCCTCCTATAGATGATCCCATTTTGTTCTTCCTGAGTCTCCCTTTCACTGACAAAGGAAAACCTTGTCTCATCGCAGTAGACACACCACACTCATCAACTAAAATAATCAATTTGGGCATGGACCAATGAAAACCAATCCATACAGAGAATGATGTCGTAAGGCCTCAACACTACCACCAAGAGGTTCCAACCAAAAATCTTACCACCTAGGGTATGATCACTCTGTCTAAAAAGGTGTTTGATTATCGAGTCTCCTCCCAAAGGTTTCTCCAAGTGCAACGATCGAGTCAACGACTCTACTAGAATCTCAGGGTTTTTCACAATACATGCGGAGAGGAATTAATGAATCTCACCTGTGTCTATAGGTACGGTCGATAGGATAGAGAAGACATAGATCATACATTGGATCATCCCTGGAGTCCCTTGGCCATACACCTCGATTGCATGTAGTTGTCCCTATCCCTATCCCCCAGCTCCCTGAGCCTGGTGCAAACCTCCTGGGCCACGTCCACCACCCTTGTCCCCCCAGCTCCTATGCCACGTCAGCCGCCTGGTGGGTCTGTCTGCTCCACTCTCTACCACTAACTTGGTGGACTATTTACCACCTCCCTTTATGCAGCTCGACCGGTCACACAATTCGTAGAGTGATGTCCCCTACCATCACATGAGTAACATCTCCTCTCCCTAGGCTGACTAGATCTCACCTGAGGGCCCTGGACAGCCGAACCCCGTTCCCGAGTCCTCCTGTTACGTCTCCCCCATACAGATACTTTTGCCTGACAATGACTCCCTTCTGCCGAGGTGTCTGCATTTACTTGTCTACTGCTGACTGCCATCGGCTGTCCTCTCTCTGCCAAGAATCTCTCGATCCCCAAGTCTTTCTCGAGCACTACTGTACAAGTTCGATTTCAAAAAGGCACGATACAATTAAGGATGTGCCATCGTAGACCTCTCTCGATGGTCCGAGATCTATAGTACTGATCCCTAACCATATCCATCGAGTACCTGGTGAGGTTGGTGACCCTAGATAAATAGTCAGCTATCGTCAAACTGCCCTACTGGAGTGGAAGAAGCTCCTGCATGGGCACTACTCTCAGGGTAACCAGAGATAACTCCTCCCTAAAGAGCTGCTCAATATCCTTCCACAATAGAGTCTCCTCATCATGAGTCTTTGTGGATCAACTCTACCATCGTCTCGCAGAACCCTAAAGAAGGCTCGCTCCTTGGATCACCATCGGGTGTGCTGGTGTCCTTCTAGATGGGAAACTCTGGTCGCCTCCTCAATCATTTCCTCAGCCACCTGAGGGTCAGGATGCCCTCGGAACCTGAGGGGTCTATGTCTCTGGAACTCATGGAACATGCTCAGCATGCGCCTCTCATTAGTCGGTATTAAAGGTACCACATGCTTCTCCACTATTGGAGGTATAGAAGGTGCACCACCTGAAGGATTCACCTAGGGACCTAGTCCCTATATCGAAGCCTCGTGACTGAGGGGTTCATCCCCATGATCGCACTGTTGAATCCTAGTAGGTATGCATCACAGAGGCATCCTGTACAGAAGATGATTTACCATTGTCAAAGAGTATATCTAGATTGCTGACACAAAGGGCATGGAAATCACAACACATTCCTATATGTTGCATATTCCAATATCTTATCCCCCCTGCAATTATTTTTTAATGTACTGAGTCAAAAAGATGGTTATAGGAGTCTTAGTGTAAAGATATGTCGGCCTCCCGCACCACTACTGGAGTCTCTGGCCTGAAAGTCGAAGCCAAAACCCTTAACACTGTTTCCCCAAACCAAAATCATAGACAGTTGGTTATAATGTATAACTGATCACCTATGATACCACTTTTTCATGACCCAACCCATTGGGGCCCCCACCGCGACTCCCCAAGCCTGCCTCCAATAGGCCAGGGGCTGTTGGCTAGCACCGAGTAGGCATATTTCTAACATGGGAGGCATTGCCTATATACCTGAACACATGCACACATCTCCAAGCCCACAAAATATAAAATTTAAAACAACCACTATGGAATAGAATGCATGCATACAACTAATCCCAAAAAAAGAGTATGATGGAATGTAATGTACTTAAATTAAATTGGACTAGAATACAAGCCCACTATAAACAAGAGTCTGAAAACTACATGGTCCAACCTGTAAACACAAAGAGGTACTGGGACCACTACTCGTACTTATTGGAACACCTCAGCGTGTAGGGAATATAGAAGGCTCAGTCATGTCCTGTTCCTCCCTAGACTCTATAAAAAGGCATCTCGTCTTCACAAGACACGACACGTGTAGGCAAAGCCCGTGTAGGGGTGAGTATAACAATTATCAGTAGAGGACCCCAAAAACTAAAAATAAATAAAAAATGGAAGGGAACAATTAGCTCTACATATTATATGTCTACTGAACATATAATAGGAGACACAATCCATATATACTCAAAACCCAGACTCGCGGTCTAGAGACAAGTAACGCAACCGCATACCCCCCTCAAGGGATTCAGTTCGAAGATTCCACGAAGCACTCACCCGGGAGAACTCAAACTGTGAGCCTGATATATCTGATGACGTTTGTTTGAGAAGTACTATTTTTTGGGAAAAGTCACGAGAGATAGATTCAATAATTCTAGGAGAACACAATCTTGAGTGGGGAAGGATCTTAATACATATATAAGAATCACTCTCGGGGCCTTGGTGAATACCGCGACTCATCCAGATTCACCTATTATGTAGTGGAATGGTGCCCTGCGGAAGTTTTCACATCAATATACGACTCTTACTAGGGTCAAAAATGGAAATAGGATCTCACTCTGGGCCTCTCGGAGGAATACCTAACTCTATCTCAGAAAGTCATTCTAAAAAGATCATATTCCTGTTGAAGGAAATGATACCTAAACTTTAGGGGAACGATAAAAAGGGGTACTAACCCAAATGAAACATGTCCAAGATATAGTGGACAAGAAGATCAATCTATGTACTGAAAAGTATGTTGCGTGTAGGTCTATCACATGTTGTGTCTTCTGACCCTGGGTACAGCCCATGTACAATGGTGTGTGCCGTAAGGCTTGTCGTGCAGAAAATTTAATACACGACGTGTCGTACGGATCATGTGCCTTGTCTGAATAAGTGGGGTCAACTCCATATACGCGGCCATGTGCTCGTACATGTCTTTATCTCATGTGTTTCATCTCGTGTAAAGGGTATATATGGTAACCTATGCAGCCAACCATTTCAGGCCATGTGGTGGAATACATGACCATGTACTCCATCCCGTGTTTGTGTATCACGTGGGATACACGCCGAGTCTCGCTTAAGGACCCACATGCCATTTTATTTAGTTAACACACTATATATTCTAGAAGATTTCATAATCGTGAACCTCCATCGCTAGGCCTCCTATACTACCGTGTTCTATGGTTCGGTCATTCGATCACCATAAAACTCAGGGGTTTAGGTCACCCCAACACCAAAAATCTGATTTCATTGGTTTTTCACCTCCGATCTGCTCCGAAAATTTCCATCGACCCACCAGCGTGAAGAACATTCAAAGAACAATCATTCTCAATCTGGTCATATTCATCATCCTCTATCGTCATCTCACCTCCTATAGGTCATTGTGATGTTAGATCTTAAATTTGGGAAAATTGTGTTGCTGAATGGATGAGCAATGATCCATTGTTTGTTTCTCTGTGAAGAATGCAAAGAACACAAGTAAAAATGTGAAGAAATACAAAAGAATAATAAGGAACGAACCTCCACTGTTGTTCATAATGTAGTTGATCTACTCCCATTGGTAGGATCAAATGGTGCAAAATCAAACTATAAACAAACCACTATCATATTAATTCCTTGAAAAAATGGAAAATAACACCCTCCCTCGAGAACGCATGATATGTGGATCAACATGTTCGTGGGATGATCTGAGTTCATTGTTAAACCAATAAATGGGGAAATGAGAATCAAAATAACATCCCCTACCTCAATCTAGTTGAAGAAAAATCACTGCATCACGTTCGTTGGTGGGGTTCGTCAGATCCGAGGTGCGTCGTCATCGCCTGACAATAGTTTCTCCTACAATACTCCAAAAGGATATCTCTATAAATTCACTGGTTTATGAGGATAACACTTCGAAAATTACATTCACAGGTATCTTAAAGGTATGAAATTGGTTGCTATGCAAAAAAGGATACTTTAATAAAAATATTATTTTATTTTATTTCCATTAAACATCCAAAAACTAACTCTCAAAGATGACTCGTGCTGATCAATGTTAGGACTCACCTAAAGTAAAGTCAATACTTCGAATGCAATGGTGCCCTCATATTTATGATCTAGGCACACATTTAATAGTTATTCCACTTTTACAAGTGAACCGCTCATGCGTGCTGTTAAAAATTTTAATGTATTTGAAACATTTATTCTGGGCACTCCGGGCCTCTAAAACGCATGCTGATGAAATTTCTGGTCTCGAAATAATTCCACATAATATTTAAAAAATATCACATGAAAAATCTAAGAAATTACATTTTTTTTCTAAAAATAATGTTTTCCATGTCCCACCTTGATACATTAATGTCATACCAATGTTCAACGCACCAATAGTGTTGATCAAACTGACTCTAATTGTTTCTTTGATCTACCATCCATTACCCATATTAATTCATCCCATATCATATTCTTCTTTGAGACAACTCCCTCACTACCTCTTATATATGATGGAATCTTTTTCATCCTTATTAACCATACATAATCCACTAGAATTATTATGTATTTATCAAGAACCTTAGAATTGGAGTGATGTTTTAACAAGAAAAAATTGAGATGTGATGCCCATGTTGAGGCTTATTTCATATCATCTGTCTCACCACCTATCATGTGAGAAGATATCTGGTTAATGATTAATGATTTATAACAATTGGTTAGTGTATTACATATTAATTTAATTTCCTTGATAAAGGTAAATAACATCTTGTATTTTTCCATTTTAATTTTATCAAGGTAGAACTATTGTGAAATCCTTTCCTTTAAGTGTTTAAAATCTATGTTATAATATTGTTTCAATTAATTAATGGAATCCCACTGCCTATGGATTTTTTTGTCAAGAAATAAGTGAAATATTTATTCAATAAGGATTCAGGAGTGATTATGGATTCATATATCATACCCATTTTATCTGACCTATCCTTCACCTCATGAGGACCATTTATTCCCTATAAGCATAGTGTTTTTGGTGAATAGGCCCTTGATATCAACATTATTCTTTGGTTAGACCACGAACTGCTTCACTATCCTAATAAGGGATATGTTATTCCCTTTAATCCATATCGAAAACTACATGTAATATTATCATGATTATTTTTATTACTGGCGGGTTATCTTGTAGAAAAGTGTCTTTCACTCCCTCAAGATGTTTCACTGGACCTCTTTCTGTGTAGAGGTACTATATTAAATGATGTAATGGAGAAAAATATATTAAATCATTATATTATTTTTTACATCATTTATAATAATTCAATGACATCCATTTATAGTTTGTAAATAATGAATATTTTTTACAAAACACTAATATGGATAAAACAATACAAGACTATTTGTGTCTACTATATAGGGTTTGGTTGCACAGTTTACTAAAATATGAATATATTAACAAATTGTTTCAGAATTTTTGAACAATTATGATACATAGTCTACAAAATCATAGATTAACAATTCAAAGAATACTAATTCCCTTACATAATTGGTTACATGAATAATAGATGTTTTGTTCCCACAAACCAAAATTGTTTGCCTTTGAAGTGAACTCAAATTTTTTAGCCTTTAATTTGTAATACTTCATAATCATTTTGAAGTGAAAATATAATTTGAATTTCCATTTCAATAAAACACATGGAAACAATAATAGGAATATTAATTTTTTAAAAACATAATCACTACCTACCACTTAAGATTTGATGATCCAATCTCTATTATACACTGACTACAGAAATGACATTAAAATAAAACTACGTTCTGATACCATTTTCTAACAAATCAGCACATAGGACCTATAATGGTACATTATATATCCTATCAAAATTGTCAAGGATTATTGGTGATCACCAGGGGATAATAATAAGTTAAATGGCATTAATATTTCTCAATGGGGAAAAAACTTCCAATTAGGACCTAAATTTTAACAAGGGGTTGTCAAATAAACCATATATTTCCTTAACATACATTGATAAGTTACAAATCCAATTAAAATGACAAGAAAATAAATTTAGTACATAACATGTCATATTATGAAAGGAATATAATAAAAAAAACTAAATAATAACATTATAGTTACAATAAACATCAAGTCATGAAAACGTACACTCCATAATAATAATAAAAATTTA
The DNA here is from genome assembly GCA_963277665.1 of Viscum album. NCBI lineage: Eukaryota > Viridiplantae > Streptophyta > Magnoliopsida > Santalales > Viscaceae > Viscum > Viscum album. The sequence goes on along the minus strand of OY728159.1, from coordinate 669,539,149 downwards.
CTAGAATTATATATATTAAATAAATAATTTTATTGGAAACCTATGTTTTTATACAAATGTAAATATTATCATAATAAAAAGATAATTAAAATTATCTACTTCTACACATATTCATTAAATCCAAGGAACATCCCTCACAAAGACACCTCTATCAAACCATAGAAAATTATGTGATGATATCACTGATCATAGTAGTAAATGCCCCTTAAATTTGTCAAAGAAAAAAAATATACACATGAAGGGTGTATATATAGTTCATCATAATAATACCTATATTAACCCACCATGTACTCTATGAAATCATGTAAAACCCAATATTATTATATTTTGGTATTTTTAAAAGAATACAAAACATTTCATTTTAATAAATCTTATAACACTAATGAGTAACATTTAGACTAGTTATAATTGTAAAACAAATTCAAAAGTATAATTGGTAATTTTATATATGTAATATAAAATTACCTTGATTATGTACCACTAATTATCATGTGGGAGAGAATAAAGTAAAATGATCAATTAAACATGAGTCAACAAACTAATAGGTCCAATGGTGCATGAGATCGTTTAGGAATAAGTCTATTTATTCCATTGCTTAAGGGAAATAATAATTTAACTGGGGTGATGATTCATTTTCTATGTTTATCCATGACCTATTGTAGGTCTATTTTGGGAACATAAAAATGACCTCAAATAGGAATGGTAATAACATAATATAGTGTGTCATGTGTATTGGTTTTCCCTAATAACCCAAGGATTCTTATGTTTCATTAAAAGATTCCACAAATTCCATAAAAAACATCTAAAAAAATTAATTATAATATACTAGAATCCATAAATAATTTATTCACATTAATAATTACAATTAATTAATAAAATTAGATGAAAAAAAATCTATCCAGAAAATAACATCTAATAAGTAGAATAGCATAACTTAAATCATTTTGAAATTCCAAAAAAAATATCTACGTAATTTATTCTCTTTAAAGATTAATAATTTTAATAAAACATCACCTAATATCTTAATAAAAACAAAAAAATCATTTCAAAAAACACTATGTTACAATTTTATAGTTTGAAACTATATATGTACTATTCGTCTAATCCATTACATGAAATTTGATAAATAAATGTAAAACAAGGAAAAATTCAAATAGTTATATGTGGGACATAAACGTATTTCATTATTCTAAAAATAATTTAGAATAGGCCATGAAAATACATAGATCACTGAATATATGATTTCACCTAGATTATCCTAACATCGATGTAGGTAATCATTTTAGGATGATGTAATTTTAATCAAACAGGAGTGATTGATTCCCTTGGAGACTAAATAAATTCTTAAACAAGAAAACAAATATAATAAATTTTATCCAACATAATCCTTAAGTCAAAACGTTAGTACTAACATTAGTAGAATATGGGGAGAATTACAATGAAAAAATTTAAGAGGTGGAGGATCACATATTAATGATGTTTAATAAATATATATGATTAATCCATATTAGAGATAGAGGTAAGGGTGGAGTTCAATGTTAGAGAAGGTTTTCAAATATTATTGGTATATATTTGAATATAAATCCCTCATATAAAAATCCATATTTAATATTTCAAATAATTTATTTGGTAAAATGATAAAATGGTTTTAGTGTATAATTGTTAAATTGTAAACTAGGCATAAGAATGTTGTTAGATCCTATAAAGAAATCTATTGTTTTTCAGATGCATGGTCGGGTTAACGATGCATTAATATTAAAATTTTCGATAAAATTCATAAGTCATATTCATATGGATTACATGCATGGTTTTTAACCCTATTACATGAGAGTACTCCCTAAAAAATTAAAATAAATTCAAAATAATTCAACCCAAACATAATAACATATATGGAAATATATATAAGTATTATATCCAATACCAAAAAATAACATCATCAGTATCATATTATTCTTGGATTTTTAATTATATTCATTTATACGAAGTAACATTATCCCTTTTCCTAAAGATTCTCCAACAACATTTCTTTATTGAAACACTATTTATATAAAATAAAACCTTCCCTATCAAAAATGTTAAATCTAATAAATTAATTAATACCTACCTCATTTTTTCAAAATCCTCTACATGTTTATTATACCATGTGAATTTGATCCTATTCTATGTTATCTTGGATAAAAAGTTAATTAATTTATAAACATTAGAAAAAAAGAAAATTGATAGTTACTAACAACTCCATTGAAATAATCTATTTTATCTATATTAATTGGTGTTGGTCATTCATTAAGACCCTTTTTCTATTACGATTTAATAAATTTTATATCCACAAAGATAATAAATCCATGGAGTGAATTTTGTTTAAGAAAAAATAGATAATTGCACAATTTTTCATATAAATCATTTTCTCTCACTGTTATAAACACAATACGTCAAAGGTTATCATTATCTTTATAACTCATAGATTATAAAAATTTATCATCAATAACCATAATAATAGACTTATAAGGATAAACATTTACTTTCCTATTTATGATATCCTTTAACAACATTGGTGCATTATTTAATCCAAAAGGCATACAATGAGATAACAATGTCCATAAACTATATGAAAAGGAATATTTGGTACATAATCCATATTAATATCATTTTTATAATATCCAAAAAAGAAAAATCATTTAAATTTATTAATCACCTTGAAGATAATTAAATAGAACATCAATGTGTCAAAAATGATACAAGTTATAAGTAGTCACAAAACTAATTTTCCAAAAATTAATGCTCAACCAGAAAGTCCAACAAATTTTATTCAGAAATAATATGGATTAACCCCATCATGAAAACCTAGGGTGTATGAATCTCTTGTAACACTAATATTGTTGTTTTCTCATTCAATTCCAAATAATTTACCAAATAAATTATATATGGTGCATTTTATATGGTTTTTCATTATGGATGGAGACAATAAATATTATACTTCCAGATCATAAGAATATCTCGATAATTATAATTAAATACAACAACATATTATTGTAAAATTGATATATTATATTTTCATTGAATATCATTCTCCATCATAAAATTAATTTGATCTACTTCACTACTGATAATATCATATTTATTTTACAGTAGAGGTTGTTTTAGATAAAACAATGGAAATAAAGTATCTATAATATAATAAAAGAATGTATTCCTACATAATTTAATATAATATCTTTATCTCTAGAGTAAAATATTTTCTTATACATTTAGGGAATAGAGAACTCATGAATGATGTAATAATCAAACATTGATATAACAATTAGGATTATAAGTAGAAAACCAACATGCATTTTAATAAAAATATCCGAATATATGATGATTTTAATAATGATTATAAGAATTATTTAAACTATAAAATCTCACTATAATGTATCATGGGGTGGTCCAATGTTCTCATAAAACACGGATTTTATTATTGGGTATACTAAAATTGAACCATAAATTTCACAAAATTTCCATCGATTTGGAGGGTCACTAACACCCTCATTTTTTACAAATGAAATTACATTAGTTGGATTCTTGGATTTTATATATTACAATATTTATATCATATCCCATGTATAATAGATGTTATCTTTATATATTTTAGAAAAAATATTATTGTAAAATATATTCTATATGTTTTAATGAAGTCTTGAATCACTATTAAAATAGGGATGGTTCAACCGAACATTGGTATCCAATCCTACTTTTAGAACCCCTAGTTTCAGATGAATGATATGTTTGGGAAACGAAATTTTAATAAGGAAAATCATGTTATATTACATAATATCACTATTGGAACCTTACAATTGAACATAACATCGACATTAAGAACCTATCTTTTATGATGAATCCCCACTATATAGTATCTACTGTTTTGTATGTCAACATAACACTGGTATTGAACAAAAAGTTATAATATTATATGATTGGGATAAAATATATGATGTGAACCATATTTTAGGAGTTATCCATATGGGGAGAAGCCCCATATTGAATCAGTTATCTACAAGATTTAAAATTTTGATATTTTTTAGATTTATGAAACCATTATGATGCATTAAATATTAAATAAATTAATTTTAATACCATTTAAATGTGAATAAAATGAAGGATTAATTCATTCATCGTAATAATATAATTTATAATTTTTAAGTACTGGTTTATTTTTTTATTCAAATATATTGAGGATTTTGGAAGTTGTGTTTTCTCTTCTAATTTATATGAATCTATTGGGCTGGAATTAAGGTTAGGTTTTTATTTATTAAAAATATATTCTTCTCATAATATATATCACTAATATTATTATATTTTTTCTTTCACAATATCTATTAAAAATAAACATCTCTATATCATAGATTAATTCATAATTTTCTACATATAATGAATGTTTTGTTTTTCTGATACTACTAATTCTATTATTTTTTTGATATATATATTACAGTTATCTAACCTTATATACTTCCACACCTTTATACAACTATGTTATAATATATTTCAATTTGTTTCTACTACTTTTATAAAGTTTGTTTGATTTTTTATATTATTTATAATTACTCTATACCAACATAGATATTATTTATGAATACTATAATTATAATAATTTTTTAATTTATTGAATATATATATATGTGTAAATTGTAAACCCTATATATGAATACATTAAATATAATTTTTCCACCTAATGATATTATCTTTTGGTTTTGAAAACTTAGTTGTGGGGTATTTTGAGTACTATTATTTTTCATGTATGTAGCCCTGTAAAATAATTTTTAACGAGTTGTATTTCCATCCAATAAACTGATGATATACCATGGTAAATTATATACTAGTGGAAACAACCAATATCATGTATAATGAGTTGGTGGGTGTGGAAGATGTTATCTTTGTGCAATGAGATACATCAAATATTTATTTTTTAATTTTCATTATATTCCATTGAAGAATTTTTATAATTAAAATAGAGTAGGTTAACATTTTACATTTCAATGGGGATTAGTTTTATATTATTCAATTATTTTTAAAAGAATAAAAATCAGCTGTTTTTTTGTGTATTCATCACCATTCTGACATACCAATTGATATAGAATGAATTCTATTCTACAAAATAATGTAATTATTTTACAATATTGAGTTAAATATTCATAAGATTAAAGATAACAATGGTTTAAGATAAATTAGGTCTATAAATGATCAATGATCCATACTTGAATTGTGAAAATTATTGAGGTCCAAAATATTACATGGTTATCGGTTTCAATAATAATGATTAAAAGGTTTATTTTATTTTTTAAGACATATGAAATTCAAAAGGATGATTGATACAAGTGGGATATATTATATTAATGTGGAAATAATTTAAGTTCAATTATGAAAAATGAAATTATTTATAGACATAGACTTATTGAGTTAAATTACGTCTCTCAGTGTTCTACATCGTATGAAATGTGGCAGATTATTATTGTTTCCAATGAAGAAACGAATAAATATGGAATAATTTGGTACAATATTGAAAATTTAATTTTTTTATAAGATTATAATGTATGAAAGTGGAATTATGACCTAGATAAATATAATATTTTCTTAAAAATTCAATGGTGTTGAAACCCTAGTAAATCCACTAATAAAACCAGATCCATTGTAAATGGTACGTAGAGCTTTAGCCTCTATGATTAAAGGAATATTTAACATCACACCCCTCCTCATTTGCTTGAGATGGGGCAATGGGGTTATTTGGACTTTGATGAAATATCACTGACATGAAATTCTGATTATAAATTCCATGGGGTTTTTGGAATATTGGGGGTCATTTTCCCCAATAGAAATAAAGAAACCAAAAAAATAAAAAAATATCTAGACCGCTATATGATGCAACAATTAAAATAATAAAACAAATGATATAATATAAAATAAAAAATAACACCAGAGTACCAACTAAAATGAGGGACAATAAAAGGAAATGTACAAGTCCACAATCTGAGACATCCAAAAGTAATAATCCCAAGAAACACCCAATCAAGAACCAATCTCAATGTCTATCTTATATTCTTATTGAATCGTTAAAAAACAGAAGTGAAATATGTTACCATTCCTTAACTGTGTACCTATAGATTATACCTACAAATTAACCAAGTTTCACAATCCTGGGGTGAGTATAAACTTTGTAGGATATCCCCAATGACTTCCCAAATCACACCACTAGAAAAATCATTGTGGGAATAATTTATATAAAAATATTTAATGTAACATGAAAAAAATTATATCAAATCCATTAAAATGATCCAGAGGAAGAAAGGAACAAATAAATTAAAAATTATCTCATTAATTTTTCATAGACATTCTATATCTCTACTCATGCACACATGCTTGCCCGGTGATAGTTCCATTCTCATGAGTGGTCTTTTGTTGTTCCACCATGTAGGAAATTAGTTACTAATATCCATGTACCCAAATATAACTTTAAACTTCTCCCAGATTATTACTTTATACCCCAATGGTACAAGAAGCTTCTTATGGATCAAGTTATAAAAATGAACTCATGCCAACCATGAATGCCAAATCTCACACCTAAGAAATTCAAATAAAAACCAACTACTTTTAAAAATAATTTTACTTATAAGAAAATGTGTCTCCAAAATATGTCCTTACATTTAAGACCAAGTTTTTATAATTATAATCATGGAGGGTTTCCAACAGTAATTAAACTCTCTAATTTCCATGCCATAACCAAAAACGTATTTACATTCAAAATCACACATGGACATCTCAACCATCTCAACAAAATAATATAATAAAAAATAATAATTCATGTTCTATGTCATCTGGAGATTAGAGAAAATCCACACACCTCTAAAATATTATTTACAATAAATAACTTCATATAAAATATCTTCATATGTTTATAGGACACATTCCTTTTACAAGATCCAACAAGATAATTCATTATGTTTTTACACAACAAAGATATACAATAACAGAATATATATATAGTTTTTAGAGAGAGAACAAAAATTGATCGAGGAAGAACATAGAAGAATGGGTACTCACTAATGAATCTATACCTCCCACACACATTTATTTTCCTAAGAATAAATTTTGGATAAAAGGGGATCATCCCTCATCCCAAGAGAGAAAATAAAATTCTTGATATTGAGAGAATATTTTATTAATAATGGATAAGGTATTAATTCGGAGTAGATCGAAATGTTCTATAGTTCATACTATTCATCTCATGGTTAGGACAAATGGTTAGAAAAACCATGTTCTAACAGTGTGATTCAATTGCCTTAAAACCACCCATAAAATGGTTACACAAACCATGTTCCAATAATTATTTCACTTAATGTACATGCATGCATGGTTTCCCATGAGAATTCATATAGTTTGGACAAACTATGTTCTAATAATAATCCTACCAATTTACTTTTATCCTTCACTGCCCTATTTCATGGAGATGCTTCACAGTTTATACTAACTGTGCCCAACCAGAAAATCCTAAAAATCTTCCCAAACCCCTTCCGAACCTCCCAATATATAAACTATACACATTAAAGAATAAAAATACACTAATGAAGATTCATGTACCTAAAACATGTGATAATAAATTATCCATATTTTTGGTCTTTCCATTATAAAAAGTAGAAAAACTAGTGTTTCCCTGGGAGATTTTGGGAAACTACACCAATATTTCCTTTTCAGGATCACACTTTACCTATTCAATTTGATAAAGCTTTTATAAAACCCATACTAGAATGATTATTTTCATTTGAATAATATTATCTTACAAATTTGAAATCAATACCAAATTATTTATCAATATATAATGTGGATCTTGGTCAAAATTATCAAATAAAATCACAAGGTCTGAATTAGGTTTATAATATTTCAATAGAGTTACCTTAAGAACATTAAGTAGTGAACTAAAATTTGGTGGAAAATACCACAAATATACCACCACACCATATCGTTATTGTATATCAAAAGCCTTTTGTACTATGGTGAATCATTTTCCAACATAATAAAACCAAAATTACCTATAATTAAATATACCTTCAAGAATACATGATCAACTACCTCAAATTATAATGATCATTTACACAGATCTGCATAATAATTACGATGACTCTGAGAATTCTTCATCCATTTTCGATTAATTGAATCTTTAATTTTCTCTCTTTTACTAGGATAGTTCCAATTAGTTATGTTTCACTTATTTATGTCAAAAAAAGTTTAGAATGACTAGGATTCTGATACATTATATCAAATGTATACATATGTAAAAGAACTAATAGCTGTTATTATGTGATAGGTCCAAAAATTGTATAATATCATTCAATAAGTAAATAAAATCCATTACAATAGTCATAATTACATAATATATTGTTTAGATTTTTCATTCATATTTCCTATTTGTTGGAGGATGATATGTTGTTCTCATTTAGAAATTGGTTTTCTGTGCTTGCTGTATGGATTTTCTAGGAGATAAAAAAGATGGTGTTTCAGTAAAATATAATCGAGACTCTAACATCATGCATATATTAAATTTTATGACTATAGATTTTGGTAAATACAACCACCATAATTTATTGATGAATATAGGTGAAGTGATATGAATTTTTGAGTCATTACACTATCGAATAGATTGAATCATATTTCTTAACCATCCTTTCTAGACCAATTATAATATCTATGGCTATTTGTTCCCATATATAATATGTAATTGGTAAATACAAGATCATTCTATCTAGTCAATGATGGTCTAACAAGACCCGCTAATAGGTGAGTCATATAAAGTAAAACATTACTATTTCACTCTTTATTATAACTATTATAAATTCCATGTCTATCTGTGCCCATATATACTCTGTAATCAGTAAATACAGAAATATTCTAGCTAGTCAATGATGGTCTACCATGACCCACTAATATGTAAGGCATATGAAGAAAACAATTTCTATTTCACTCTTTATTATAACTATTATAAAATCCATGGATATCTAGGCTTATATATACACTCTAATCGGTAAATATAGGAACATTCTAGCTAGACAATGATGGTCTACCATGACCCGCTAAGAGGTGAGGTGAATCAAGAAAAAAATTAGTATTTTACTCTGTATATGTTCAAAATAATATTTATCCAAATTTATATATTAATTCACAATCAATTAATTTACTATAGAGTTATATTTATCTACTGTATACAATAATGCATTATAAAAAATCTATAGATACTCTATCCATATGCTATGTATTAAATTCAAATGTATTTCTGTTAAAATATTTTTCAAATTATTATGATCCATAAATAATAAAAATTTCTAACCAAAGAGGTTATTATTTCATGTATTGAAATCATGGAGCACACAATCCAATTCCAAATCATGTATTTGGATGTACTTCTCATATATGCATATTATTTATGATTCATATACAATAAAAAATATCTTTCTATGAAAAGAAATCCAAAACCATATCTTGATTAGTCTAAATAGACTATTTATATCTTTACAGACTCTAAATGTGAGGATTTTATCTGTTGTGTGTATTACCTCATGTTCTTGAAATGATTTCTAGAATTCTTAGTTTCAAAAGAAATGAAGTTATTTCCTTATCAAATATTTCATTGATGGGTAATAACATTAAAAATAATGAATCCTAAATCACTATTATTATTCTATTCAAAAGAATATATTTTTATCTCGAAGAAATTGTTTTATGGTTTTCAATAGTTAAAAAAAGTATATCTTTTCATGATATGTATGAAAACCATTTTCATAAATTATAAGGAAACAGAAACAAACCAATTGTATTGAGAATTCACACATTGATAAGATAACATAAAATCAATGCTGCTACAAATATTTTTACAGTATTGGAATGTGTTTCTAATAAAACAAATTCATCCTAGAATATATAATAATATCATAAAAAATACCACAAAATAAAAAATCCATAGATCTATAAAAATTTCAATTCATCATAACTATAATGAATGATGATTAATTCATAAGACAAAAATGCATAATTACATATTCATAATGGGAATATATAGCTCTAAAACATTTCATAGGAATATCATCTATATAAACATGAACTAGGTGATATACAAAGTATAATTAAATTTTATTAAACCACAGGTATCCCTTAAATTGATCAATTATGTCCTCAGTTTGAGGAAGAAGATAATTATTATTTATTATAAAATTATTATTCTTATAATAATCCTCATAACAACTAATATATTTTTTCAAAATGTTTTGCATAAATAGTGGATGCTTCCCATAGAGATGTGTTTGGTCGAATGACCCCCCCCCCCACATTGCATATCTTCCAATTGAAAAGTTAATTACATCATTTATTTTGGTTCAATATCATAATAGGGAATTTAAATCAGACATGAAAACAATAGATGATCAATCATAGTTTCCACGTCACATTTGGTTGGAAACCCTAAGAATGTTTTAGTAAAAATATTAGAAAATTGGTCAAAAGTGTTTGTAAAATATAAATTTATGGTCTCATCAAAAAATTAGAAATAATTCTATTCCAAAATAAAATAGATGCTTCCAACCACTAGTGATAAATGTCAATCTCTACTTTCCTTTACATACCAATATATAGAATAAGATACTAAATGAAATCTTGAGTATTGAAACTATCCTTTGGGTATACAAGTCAATGTGGGTTTTGAATAATGTCTAGAAAACTATAAAAATGAATTCACATGTATCTATATCTAGAATAAATAAATCCAAAAGAAACAAATCCCCATTGACATTTATGGAACAAGATTTTCAAATAATAGTATGTTACTCTTTTTGGATAAGAGGGGTTTGATGTTTCAATCTTGAAGGAATTATCATTACATAAAAATATATATGATCAAAAACTGGTTAAAAATATATTATTAAGACATTATTGTAAAAAAACCTGTAAATGGTATAATTCATAAAAATTGTACATATCACCATCAGAGGAATGGATTAATCATCCATGATCAAAAAATCAGCTAGATATTTCATGGGTTGAGGAGTCATGGTTTACTATATATCTCTCTTCATTACCATATTATTCTTATTCCGTTATCGCGTTGATATATACAATATCTGAGAAACAAGAGACCTATATCTAGCACTAGACAATGTACTATTGAAAAAATAAATATAAAGATGTCCCATCTAATTAAAATTATGATAAGATGTTCAATTATCCCATAAATCTCACTTCATGTGTTTAGAAGAACCACATTAGAATCAATTTGGATTTTTTTTCCTCTAAGTCGATGAGTTACTAATCCCGTGGTTTGATTCAAAGATATCCCACCTATTCAAAAGTTGGTGTTCCTCTTCCAAATATTCCCATAATTATATTTTCAATATGTTCTCGTAATAATAAATATTCTCTTAGAAAATTTATTCCGAGAGTTGTCCCTTTTTACAATGGTTTCTCAACTGACCATATAATTATAGTTCATAATACAAAAAATGTTATTCTATGATTGCATATTTGGTCATAATCCCAAAACAAATGTGTGTCTTCAAGGAGAAAATTTCAGTGGCTCATGGGAAAATATTTACACAATTCACACTTTTATATTCAAACATTATCATTGAGATATTTTGTTACTTCAAACTAAATAATTCTATTGTTATAGTTATATTGAACTTGTAGGGATATAATAGTTTATTAAAATTTTCATTAAAATCCTTCAATGAAATTTCATGGGCATGTTTAGCATTCATACCCACATCTTGTGAATAGAATTATATATCCACCACCATATTCATTAACAACGTATCCATTAAATATGCTTCTATAACAAGTAAATTAAATTTTATATTCACCCTATTCAACATAATTTCAGATTTCATTTACTTAGAAGCCCCACTAATGATTGATGGATTCCATTTTTTAACTAAACCAAATTGTCAACTTTGAATATCGTCATTCTTGTAGTCCCTATCATTACCCTTTAATCATAGATAATACTTCGGACCAGCTGTTGGTTCACATATGTATTAGTTATATCTACATTTTTAGTAGCGTCATAAAGTATATGGGTACGATTCCTACCCGGTTCCATTCACTATATCTAGGAAAAATTAAATTTAATCTCACTTATTAGAAATTGAATGCTTATAAACTCTAATTTACCACATTAAAACATATCATAATCATCCATCATCATATTCTTATATTTTATATATCATTTTTATCATTTTTTTTAAATACTTAAACCAAGATTTTCAAAGTCAAATGATTTATAATATTTTCTAAACTCAACACTTTGTCCAAATTCCAAAAACCTTTAATCTACGAATAAAAAATATACTCCATGTGGGATGACATAATATCAATTCATGTCACGAATCTCTATTCATTTGGACACGTGACAATGAGATGAAAACTCACCTAGTAGTGTCTAAAAACAGTTATGTACCCAAACACGTTAGTAACTTCTATTTCCTCATGAAACATTTTGATACATGATTATATGTTTTACATTTTAATTTATAGTTATCTTATCTCCTTTATACGTTTACAAAAGTAGACTGATACCATTTCTAACACAAAGAATGAATAAAATGGATATCATTTCTAACTCAACGACTAAACAAATAGATATACTATTTATATAAAAAACATAGATAGACCAACCAACAATGATACAATTTTACCATCATACCCCTCCATATTGACTTGCGAATATATTGTGTTTCTATTTCTCCGTAAGTGCCATACCCAAGACCCCCAAGTCTATCAACTCATTATAATTATTTTATAGAATGAATGGAGATTCTTTATATTTTTAAATAAAAAAAGATGACCAACATGGAAAACATCTGGCCAACAATACGATATGTGAATAAAATAATAAAACCAAATATATAATTAAAAACAATCATATCAGTGTACCACTAGAAAAAATTCAGTTTCCAAAAATATATAGGAAACTCCATGATTTGATCCACCCAAATAACATAATCCCAAGATGAATTTGACCAATCCCTAGGACCCATATCCACTTAATAATATTAAACAGTCAAGATACCCAAAATTAGAAATATAATACATTTATATTACATATTTCTTAATATATGGAACATAAAAATTCACTCAGGTTCTATTATATTGGGTGGGTATAAATTTATTATGATTTCTGAAAATAATTTTCTAAAAAATATAATAAGAAAACATATATTCACACAATTTATATAAAAGTAGTATAAAGTTGTTTAAAAATTTATATCCAATACCATAAACATGTTATTGGGGAAATCAATAAAACTTACCTTTAAAACATTTCTTATTAATTTGTAATACAGATTACATATCTCGATGCAAATACCCATGCATGGATGTTTAAATGTATGTAAAATCTCATAAAAAACCAATTAATATAAAAAAATTATTATTTTTCAAACTTTTTTTTATAAAATAACAAAAATGAATCAAAATCATACCATAAATTTACATCCAAAATTTTAAAACTATTAAAAAATAGGTTTTCTATAATCAATTATATTCCCCTATTTTTCAATAAACAAAGAATTATTTTCATTAAGAATATGAACATTATTTCAAAACCATTTCTAGATAATATTTTAATTAAAAATAATCTATTAATTTCATAGTATAGTATATATGATAATGAATCAACAAACTTCTCAATAGTTGGTGAAAATGAAGAATTGCATTTAAAACTTCTAGATAGAAAGTGAAATCACATCCCCTTAATTGGATCCAAAAATATCATATTAATATTGACATCACACGAAATAGATCTATCAATAACATACATGGTCTATTATTCTACAAGAGACATAATAATAATGAATCTTGGAAGAACAACTAATAAAGGGAAATTACCGACAATACTTATGTCAAATTGAATTTGATTTTCATATGAATCACTTCAATATCAAAAAGGATTATCTCTCAGTATTATGGATCATATGAACATGAGATACTGAGCTAATATTGTATTAATTTAGGTTATGTTTCTTATTTCATATTAAATTAGAAAATGATGGGGTTCCATCTGTACATCACATGGTTTGGTGGAATGGTTTTGGAAACTATCTACTAACCATGCATTTCATATTCCTTAATTCCACCTATCACATCATTAGTTGATGCAGTTAGAATAAACATTTACCAAAATTTATTTTCCTCACTTTCTTTAAATTCATAGTTTCCACACCTAATTAACAAGGTTGGAAAAACGTTGTGCTAACTCTGCCCTAACATAATGACCATTTTCCTCCCTTAAGTAGTTTCGTGGAAATAGTGCACAATTTTTACCAGTTATGCAGAAAATGTATAACATTAAAAAAACCTAAACACATGACAAAACCTTTATAAACCTCAAGAATAAAAACAAATATCATGTTAATGGCTTAATATATTTGATTAAATGGTAATGTACCTAAAAATGAGAGTGATATTGAATATTTTCTATAATTTTTAAATTAACTCATGTAAAAAAATTAATGTTGGTGGAATTGATGGGTATTATTATTGGGTATAAAAATAAAATTCATGTTGATGTTGAATATCATAGAATTATAAAAAAAAGAAAATACTGGTAAAAATTATCTATTGGAAAAAGTAAAAAATCCTGAGATGATATCATATTCTCTGATGAATCACATTTTTAAAATTATTGGCATGAACTATATCACTTTTCAATAAAATCGATTACGTTTATAAATGGTATAATTGTTTAAAAAATTAATTCAATGATTACATGGATAATTTTCATGGCCTAAAAGTTGTTATTTTAAATTAATGTAGGCATTTGGGGCATATAAAACATGATTTCTCATAGATGAAATATAAAAGTGAATTAGGGAAGAAGGATAAGAATATCTAGATTTATATTGACTATGAATGAATATAAAATAAATAAAATATGCAAATATGGAGTTTATTTAATGACTCAAAAATCCATTTAATGTTTGAATATGAATAAGAGAAATAAAATTATAAAGGAAACATGTTCTTTATGGATAAAGAAAATGATATAAAATTATAATATTTTTTTGATTCAGATTATGAAATCTTATCAATTGATAAACATAATGAATTATTCTCTATTATAAATGAAAAATATTAAAATATTTATAGAAAACATAAATATATAAATAATATTAATAATTCTATATTTGGTGATAAATATTCCATATTAAAACAACACAAAGAATTAAATTATGAAAATAGAATTAATGTCATATTTTGAATGAAAATAAAACTATAGAGTTTGATATAGAAATAGAAGATCATAAAATTTCTATTGTTATATTTACTAATTTAGAAGAGTGTTTGAAATTGATTCTTGGAAATAAAGTTAGTAATAAATAATGATATGGTATTTTTAGTAATTGTGAAAAAATCAAGTGATATAGATATTATTTTTTACATATTTCAAATAATCACAACCTATTAAGATCCATCTATTTATTTATTAAATTATACTATATTATGATAATGTTTTTAAATAATACTTAATTTAGTATATTAATGAAATAATATGTCTCCAATAGTCTATCCAAAAATAGTTCTGACAAGGTTATATAGATCTAGTAACACAGTTCATTGCTTTCTTATAGCAGCACACCAAATATAATTTCTGTACTAATTTTTCTTCATATTTTTTATTGGTGAAAATAAAAAATGGCTGATGTAATAGCCGTAGTTTTTTGGATTTTATTGAAATAAATTCAATTGTATCCACAGATTATGTTACACACAACACCTTGTTTTAATGAACCATGATATACTAATAATAATATTTTTTAAAAATGACTATTATAGAATACCTATTAAATGTGGAAGTGTGAATTGGAATAACAAAAAATTTGAAAATTAAATATAATGGTTTTAGAAAAAACGAATATATTTATAAAAAATTAATTAATTTTTAGTAAATTATTTATTTACTTTAAATGTCAATTTGTATAAAAATTGTATTAATCTCTATTTTTATGACTAAATTGTAAAATAAATTTTTTCCAATTTTAAAAATTTTGTTTGAGAAAATAAACATCCTTTTTTAAATTTCAATGTAAATTTTCTATAGTAAATATTTTATAATTTTATAAAAATATTAATATCCTGATGAATATTAAAAAATTGGAAATTGTATTGAAAACTAAATTTTTATTTAATGATTTTATAATATCTATATTATTGAAATATATTTTTACCAGAAAAAATCGTTCTTTTTTATATTTATTAACATAAAATTGGAATTTTTAATTAGTATAATATTTATTTTTTATATTAATACTTTCTACACTATTGAAAACCTATTCCTTGAAACACCAATTTTTCATTCCCTCTACAAGGATTATTTTAAATAAAATTATACTAATTAAATGAAATGAATATAGAAAATTGGAATCAAAATTTTTAAGAAGAATAATTAAAAAATTATAATATTGTTTCATAGTTCCTTGGAACGTGTTTTCTGCTTAAGAATCACTACTTCCAGGCCATTTCCATTGGATATTATTTTTGGAATCGGAAACAACCAAAACATGTTTATCCAAAAAGAGGCATTTTATTAAAGGCATGCATTCATTTAGTTTGAACTTATGATACATTAGAAAATGCATTTTTTTGAGAGGAAGGGTTGTTGGACTCATCACACCCTTTGGGTGGAATTATTGTCTACTACAATACTCTATTTATATATTTGATAAATTTTAATGAATCTTTATTAATTGACCAAGTATAAAATATGTTTTACTAGAAATTTTCCTTCAATTACTAGAATTTGTGAAATTCAAAATTATCCATATGTATTCCTGGTTCATAATTAATATTGACATCCATATGTATTCATGGTTATCCATTAAATGTATCCTCTCTTATACAATTTATAGATTATTTAACCATCATTATGATGGTAATGGTTTTTATGACACTCAGTGGGGAACTATAGAATTTATTGACATATAAGGAGACATATGATTGTTTTGATGTAGGGATAATACACATAAATGGGACACCTAGGAATAATGTTGGGAATATGGCCTAGAAAGAATATGGTTTATTTGAACTGTTGTGTTTGGACCTTATAGAGGCTTCCTACATATCCAATTTAGATGTGAATGAAAGCCCACATATTTTGATTTGGTCTCATGGGAGAGTATAGACCTTTGAGAGAAATGATTTTTGGATTACATCCTTGAAAGGATTCCTTGGTGATTTAGAGGCTTAATTTAGGGTTTACAATTAAAGATTATTCTTAGATTAAGGGAATTTGGGTTGGATTCCTAAAAAAGTATTCAGTGAGCTCATGCCCTGAGAAGTCTTCTTATGTATCCCAATTATGGCAGGACTTAATGTTCCTATAGGTCATTCTCCATGAGTGTCTTTATTAATTTTTTTAGTCATCATGAATCTCTATGCCCACATGAGTCATGATCAGTGTGAGAAAAAAGAGGTTGTGAAAGAACCTATATAGCCACCCACACTTTTCCTCCTTCGCTGGTAGAAGAGGACGTGCCCATGGTGGCAATGGTAGAAGAGGGTGAGGCGAAGAGCCTTCCCAATATTCACTTTATACTAAACAAGGGTCTAATGTAAGGAATGAGTGAAGGTTAAGGAAGTTTATAGGAGAGACACTTCAACCTACTACATGTAAGGATAGGGTATTAAAATAGTATGGCTTCCTTAAAATTGGTCTTGGTAGGGGGAGACTTTTTCTTTCATCAAAAGGAATATTTGGTGTGAACCATACATTCCCAACCTGAGACTAGAGGTTTCGGGTATTAGAGAATAGAAGGGGAGGCCAAAAACCAAGTTCTAATCAATCAAAATGGGAACATATCAACTCACTTTCTAAGAGAAAGATCCATTTGACTATGGATATACAAACCCACGGTAAATTTATGAATCCTAACTCTATTATGAAAATAATGTAGGAATCCTCTGACTGTGGATATTCATACCCAAATAGGAGACACATTGGTGTGCCATTCCTAAAGGATTGATATGTCAGAAGGTTTTTTGGAAGTCTAAAAAAAATCTATATCAGAAAAATGGATGCAATGGAGAAGAAAGCTTGACATGAATATATTTAAAATAGGATTAATGGGTTGTTGACATAAGGGTGTAAGTGAATCAATGAAAGGTTCCCAAGTAAGTACTGACATGAAAGTATAGTCACACAAGTAGGATTGGGAACCTGATGTTCACTTATGTGATAAAAAACTGGATGTTAATACTTGTGAAATATTGGACTCATGCCTTCCAGAGTATTCACATGTATTTCCAGAAGTGGGTTTCTCATGTTTCTTTGAGAGGAATAGATGGTGCACAAGTGAATCTGATTCAGAGTGGTTGGGAACTTTATGGGCTCAAGTGGTATATATTTCAAACATTAAAAGGACTCATGTCCTATTATCCTCCTTCAATTCCTCATCTCATGGTGTAAAATAACTACCTTTAATGTTTTTTATGACTTGGAAGAAGCACTAGGGAAACCAGAGTAGCAATTAGGCTTTAGAGAAATTTTTCCATACAAATGAACGCACCATGTTTCAATTTAAAAAAAATTAGACCTTTGGAGAAGGGATATTGGGTTTATAAGTGTCTTTCATGACAAAATTTTGGTTTTCATGTACCTAGAATTCCAATGGTGTATTGGCTAGAGTGGGGAGACACATTGAGAACTTAGCAAAAATAATTACTCCAATCAGCTCCAGCAAGGTGGCACACAGTTGATTACATGCATATTTCTTGGGTCCTCTTTTGGGAATTTTCCAAAATAATTTCTCCATACCCTGGTGGATTTTGCCCCCGTGCCCCAACTTCTGCACAATGTTTGGTTGTGGTCCTGTCCCTTTAGGTTGATGCCTTTTCAACCGTTACTCACCCCCATGAAAAATACAGAGTCGTACCATGGTCTTTTGGAGCCTGATTGAGGATTTTTGGAAAATAAGTAAATGAAACACATTTCATAGTGTCTACAAATATATTTAACTAATGTTTTGGTCTAAATGAAATTTAAAAACATAAAAAAATTATTTATCATGGATAAGATTAAAACGAGTTAATCGGGGGTTAAACTAAAAAACTAAGGGATTGAAGGACCTAAACCCTTGTCTAGATCTATTTTATAAACATACTATTACCTTATTTCAACTATGGTTCAATAATTATCCATTATTGATTATTTTTCATATAGAAACTTGTTTATAACCATATCTTTAAAAGATCTCTTGTTTGTTCTCTCCCACAACTTATAAAATAAAACCCCTCTCCTATCACATTAAAAAATTCATAGAATTTTTAATAGATAATTGATGAAAAATATATATTATTTAATTTCCTATCCACATCCAATATGAATTATTTTTATTATCAAGCCTCTTTTTAAATATTTTTGTTACGTCAAATAGAGGTTTTCTAACGAAGATGTATCATTATTAATAGAGAATTTTTGTTTCATTTTATCATAAACCACGTTATAATATTCTTAAACTATTATGATATAATAAAATATGTCTCTAAAATATATTTATATTTTATTAGGGTAATGGAGTTACCTATATCTATATCCTAGTCCATCAAATGGGATCTGGAACTGTTGATCCTGTGTTTGGGGGACTGTTATCACACAAACCATTGTAATTCATTTTCTATCACTTCAACTCACAACTAACAATAATGATTGATTTAATCATTTTATATAATATTAATGAAATATTTATATCCATTTAATTTTTACATCACATAAGCCTTCTTACCTTCCAATCAATTGGAAAATGATAATGTCGGTCATTCCTACGTGTAGACCACCACCACCATAATGGGATGTGATTCGTTTCATCATTTATTATGACATGGATATTAAAAAGATAATATTTTATTAATTTGTCTAAAATATATGGAATAAAATATATTCTTTATTATTTATATATTATTAAAATATATTTATTTCTATGTCTTGATTAAATGGAAACTATGTTTATGTGTACGTACCTCATGCCATCTCCATCAATGGTGTAGTTAATTTTATATCTATAATATTTATGGATTATGATAAATATATATATAATGAAAATATATTATATTTATATAATTTTTAACATTATGGAGATGATATAACCATGATCAATAAAATAGACCAAAAATACCACACCCAATCATGTAGGAAATACAAAGAACTTATTACGTGAACCATGATTTTACCAAGGAATTGCTAATAAGTAGTTAAAAATAATTCTTTATTAATATATATATATATATTATGACATTTATGATTATGGATCTATAATATTTTTTATGAAACCTATATTTATTATATAATATGTTTGAATGTGTTTGAAGAAATTCAAGACTAGAGGTGGGCGATTTTTTTTCACACTATTATTGTAGTGAGACACATTCCATATCCACTACTAGTATCTTTTTTATTGTGTATATACTAATAATGAATGAATTTGAAAACTATTCTCTGGAAAATAATACAATATTCATATCCATATATTGTTCTTTCTTTCATGGTGATTTTGATTATAATGTTATCAAAGGGTTAAATGTTTTATGTTATAATCTCATTTCATTTCATAACTTTTTATTATGTTTATGATGAAGATGTATTATTATATACTTTTAATTAATCACATTGGATCATGAATAAATATGGGATTCCATCAATCCTGACATTGAACTCAGACCATGGAAT
Source organism: Viscum album (assembly GCA_963277665.1). Lineage (NCBI taxonomy): Eukaryota > Viridiplantae > Streptophyta > Magnoliopsida > Santalales > Viscaceae > Viscum > Viscum album. The sequence continues at coordinate 669,518,424 of OY728159.1, read as the reverse complement.
ATCCCAAAGTGTGTTCCCGATCACCACGAGCTAGAAAGTTGTACATGGGCATTGAGTAACACTGTTGGTAATGATTTTTACAAAATAAATCAACCATAAAAACCCAAAATAATCATACATAACATCATATCCAACATCTATAACACTATCGATCACTTCACAAAACAAATACGTTAGTCAAATATTTTTTTATATTAAACTAATTACTAAAATACCAACAGGGGTGGAGATCCAACTAGACCACAAGCCTATATGAAACATGTGAAAAAAAACATCATTCCACATCCACCAACACCATCCGAATAAGAAACCTCTATCACATGGAACCACCATCACCAATATTTGAGTCCTTTCCATTTCCTCGAAATACATAACAAGGTATAAAAACACCTTAGGTTGTGTGTAAGGTGTGATAAAAAATTCCAAGAAGGGTACAACAAAAATAGTTTATATGAAATGACATTAGATGAAAGGTATACATGTTAGTTTTTAAGAAGATAATGATGGTATATATATATATATATAAAATTATCTAAAATAAAAGAGGAAAAGTGAATGAGAGAAGAAGCTGAGTGGTAATCATATCATGAGAACAATATGAAATCAATATGGATCATGGTTTAATGGGGTCCAAGGATCCTCACACTCTTGGTGATCACATCTCTTTGATGTGATGGTCCAACTCAAGCCTCAAAACCCCACCACATGAATATTTAATTAGAGTTGTTACATAATCTTATTAAGTACAATGAGCCTCGGCCCAACCCATTCTTGTAGCATGTTAGACCTCATATTTAAATATAGACACCTTGGATCCCCTTCTTCTAATGTTTATTCCATATGAAATATGAGATCCATCATACACAACCACAATTCTTATTGAATAAAAAAAATTTAAATCTATAATTTATAAGAGGGAATTAATTATTAAATCCAGATACCCCCAATACCCTTGGAAAATATGTTACAAACTACCTACAACATTTATAAACCCATTTGAAACCCAATTCAATAATAATAAAATCATAAAAAATTCCAAAACATGGAACTACTTACCACTTTTTATAATATTTCACAAAACACTATGGAAACCACCAACTACACCAATGAGAGACCTCATAAAGGAAAATCAGTACAAAAATTCATTATTTCACCCAAAGGATCAAGATTGAACTGAACCAAGTCCAAAACTCATGCTGGACAATTTAAACTCAAAGCAAAAAAGGATACCATGAAAGGAGAAAAATAGAAAAAGAGATAAGATTATTTGATAATTCCTTGATGATTCTAAAAAACATCACCTATAAAAATAGAGTCAAATGAAGTGGAGTGGAAGGAGGAGGCATGCATTTGGATGGGTAGTTAGAATGTGGACAGTTAAGGGTGATTTTGGGTTAAAATAAGGGAGGAAGAAACTGTAATTTTATCATTTTTAATGATCAATCAAGTCCGATAGATTTTCCACATGATATTATAAACTGTGTGCCAAGTATGTGTCACCTGTGTATAAAGAAAAAAAGTGGTCTCCTGGTTTTTCTATAGAGGTCTCACACCTATGTTCCATGAAATTAGTCTTCGAAGGTGCTAATTACTAGAGTGTACATTTAGCATGGGAGGGCCACCTACTTATGTGCTAAGCCAGGTGACCTATATAGTTCCACTATTTAGGGATCAAGGATTTAAATTGGTGGGACCATAGTTTATCTTATCTATGTGTTGACCCCGACTATCCATCCATCCAAGATAAAAATCATTATTTTTCTCAAAATAATCTTGGGAAATACAAAGAAAATTTACAAGACTTTAAATAATAGTGAACATAACTCAACATAAAACCATTTAGGAGAATATTATTCCCACTATAGAAGCATTGTGAACATGGAAAATCCCACTAATTTCTGATTCATGAATAAATGAGCATACTGCTCCTACAAATAATTTTTATATTCCCATATATCATTCTTATCATTGTTGTGCTTTCAAATAACCCATTGTTATAAAACGTATTTCCTCTGATGAAATTTTTCTTGGGTATCCACAATCATAACCGGTCACCCAAACACATATTAATTAGGTTCTAGTTCCAAATCTTCCCAATTCAATAAGTTATACTACTTCAGGTTACTCATTTTTAACAATGAGACCTGGAATGCATCATTTATTCATGTAAACCAGGATAGAAATGCTAACTGTATTATATAATTAAAATTTATTTGATAATTAGATAAATGTCCTACTCTTATCGATGATAGCTTCCCCACCTTACCAATATAATGATGGCCCATGAAAAGTGCTACCATTAAATACACTTGTTCACCCATAATGAATTCCAAGGCACGACACCGCTGAATGACATAATTATTATGGAATCTTTTCACTTCCAATAACTAATTATTGATAGAGAAGAATTTATTTGGAATTTATCAAACAAGGAAAAATTCCAAAAAATAAGTCTCACCCACTTATATCTAGAAAAATAGTGACTGACATGACCAACCATAAAGCACATCAAATAGATCCATTTTAATATAGGATTGGTAACTATAATTATATGAAAATTGGGCCATTCTAATACATTGATCACATGATACACTAAAATCTAACAAGAATGCATGAAGAATTTCTCTAATGGTTATGTTCTTTAACAACATCTAGCCATCTGTTTGAGTATGGTATTACATAAATCATTTAACCTGTGAACCCATTGAATTCTACAGGGATTCCTGAAATTGACTGGTAAAACAGTGGTCCCTATGAAATAATTAAGCTATCAACACCCCATAAAGAGTCACTATCTTCTAAACATACTACTATCGTATATAATATACCTAGGTATAATCTATAATTAGAATTAAATGGGTTTATTTTTTCAAATGGTTAACCACCACCCCAATGTTATTCTTTCTATAGGGTGTGTGAGGAAATTGATAGATACAATCAATGGATACATAATCTCAATTATAGGTAGGAATTAGGCGGTGGATAAAGGAAACTAGAGGGACTATATGGTACATATTTTAAATTTTTAGATGTATAATACATGAATATGAAGTTAGCTATATCACATGCCATACCTAGACACCGGAACCAATGATGCATGTTGTAGAACATCTTTGTGGTCCCTGGATGAACAGCCCACTAAAACTAGTGGATATACCACATCACCACCTTTATAAAAGCCTATGATTACACAATAAAAATATTAAAAAAATCAATTCCCTAAAAATACCATATTTATTAACTGGGTTCCTATTTACCATTTAGAAGATGCTTAGAGCACTGACAAGGCTCATCAATAATATTTTCATCCCGAATCAGCTCCAAAAGGTAGGGTGTCAGCTATGTTGTATATAATAACATACCTCAATTATCCTTTATTAATTCCACAAGAAATTGGGAGAATACCGATCAAATTCCACTCATTAGTGGACTATTTTACAATATTCTTGAGAATATTCCTTCCTATAACTTCATCTACCACATTACATTTGCCCTAACTGTTTACGATATCATGTTAAAACCCCTGAAGGTCTTAAAAACAAAAAATTTACCTCAAATTAAGATCCTTAAAATATGAACATTAAGAAAATATCTTATTGTTTATGTAAATATCAAATATCTTCTAGAGGAGATAATAACACCATATCTTCAGGGAAGAAATCACTGCTTCAATTTCTAGGAAATGGATTGGTTAATCCCTTATTCTGGTTAGTGTTAGTAAGAGACATATTCCACCACATGTTCATTCTATATAAAAATACATTCAAGAAAAATATTTGAATCATCCCAATAAACCACATATTCATTTAAAGATTCTAGTGAGATCAAAAAAGGGCATTGGGAGCACTTTGAAAGAAGCTTGATACTCTAGGCTCCACTCAAAACTATCCCCTATATGGCTTAGAAGATTCATGGGATAATAATGTAAATAAATCCCTACAACAATTTCTGTAATACCTTGAATCATGTTGGGGGACGTTTGTAAAACATGATCTTGAATATGTTCAGATCAATAGAAATGTAATGAGTCTAAAATTGTATATTGTCTCAATGTTTGAAGGGAACAAAATATGATTTTACCAAGAATGAAGTTACCATTTTTAATGAAACCGTTATGGGGTTTGTATTATGAATGGCCAATTAGGCCATATGCTACAAAGCCAAATAGTGGAATATTTTGATTGACAGGAAAGTTATATAGGAAACTTGTGCAAGGCCACCTAGGGGAACATAATCCATAGTCAATAAAAAGAGTTCCTAGATATCAAAAACTATGTCCCCAAAAACCATTAGAAATATTATGATGATACGAAAATATTAAATATTTATGATTGTCAAATATGAATGTGGGTAACCCTCAATGAACAATAAAAATATTTGAATCAATATTATTCATGAGTTTGGGGTCCATTACCTAGATTTGACTCAAATGTAAAATCGATAAATTTCCTGTTTCCTTGGTGGGCTCTCTTAGGAGATGACCCAAAATATCTCATTGATGGGACTAGGAGCTAAGTCATAGTTTTCACTACATATCTCAATGTGAGGATAATAATGATATACATATTTCTTTATGTGATTTTCCATTTAATGTCGTGTAGTAAGGACATTATGTTCTGAAGTTTAGAGTCATTCAGTGAGGAAATAAAGTGATTCTGATGTAAAAAAGGGAAAATTATTGTAGGACTAGGGAATAAAATCCAGGTGTCACTACATATCTCATATAGATGAGAATCAATCCATACATTCTTATTTAAACATTCCCAATATAGTTTTTATTTAAAAACATAGAATAAATTGGGTTTTTTCATGGATGGGAACAATATTTGAGATATAGGCATCTCAAAGTATCCCATTAAAATGAGAATCAAGACAATTGTATTTCTTCAAAGATTCATTTCCCACACCCATTGTGTTTTATGTGGGAGACGGTGGCCCTTAATACATTCTCAAATAATGATTAATCTTAAGACACAAAATGGTATGAATATCAAACCATGTATCTTTAAAAATTACTCTGTAAAGATATGGTTTGTATATAAGAGTAGAAAAGGGAAATTAAATATTCCATGGTTACTGATAGGACCATGATTGGAGATCTAGGAATCTCTACGTATCCTCTTGAAAATGATATTTAAGCCACACATAGTACTTGTAAAAATACTCATATGAAGATGTAATTCAAACATAGGTAGAAATGGAAGTCATGTTCCACTAAAGAGTGGAAATGATGTTAATTATTGTTGTGCATGGAAACTTTAAATGTCAAATATAGAAGACTTAACCGTATTGTTTATTTTCCTGTAATGAGGATAAATTATGTCATATAGTTTAACGTCATGCGACAGGGATAATGATGTTACACATTTTATCAATGTGGAACATGAATGCTTATGATTGTTACTCAGTTTAATGTCTTCCAACATGGAATTTGTTCTATAGAGTTTAAAGTCATGTAGTGGGGAAATATGATATTTTCAGTTATACTATTAATACTTGAAGAATTATTCATTTGTTGGAGTTTTAATAAGCTCTCCATCCATTTAGATTAAGGAATAAGTTTCCTTTCAGTAGACCTTATATATGGAATAAGGTCCCTCCCGCATTGGCTCAAGATTTGGAGGCTTCTTTTCTAGTATCATTAGAGTCCTAAAGTGCATTTCCAATTTTCCATGAATAAATGATTGTAGAAGAACAATCTTGTTAAAAGCTCCTACAATTCTATACTAATATACTTCTAGATGTTGCAACATATGCAATCTCATTGTTTCTAATCGTTCAAGATCATAAAATAATTTCTAAGACTTTTCATCTATAGATAACTGATCACAGATTGTAACTCAGAGTGAGAAAAATTGAATGCCAATTTTAAAAACTGATGATGTGTTGTACACTAATGATTATGGAATTTCCTAGGTGGTAGTATGGGTGTTTCCGACGCTTTCTCCAGGGTGCGCGCATCCGTCCGTGGAGGACGCGCTGCTTGTTGCCCCGCATTCCTGCTTTCCAAAGGCGGGCGACATCCATTCCTTGTTCAGGTACGTCTGCTCCTTGATCGAAACGGGATGATGGGATGTCAGTTCTTCCTTCCGTGGATTCCTCCTCGGAACTTGTCACCTAATCCGGGTCTCCCTCATAGATTTAATACGTTGTTCGTGAATCTCATTCCCAGTGCCATATCGTCATGGACGCCAGTCAATTACACTACTTCCGTCAGGACATTCCATGGGGTCTTGACATGGTAGCGACCTTAGGTCGGAGTAGATGGCAACATCACGCATGTCAGGGCATTTCTGGGTGCATGGACATAGAGGAACCTATATTCTTCATCATAAGAGGGCATCTCAAGGGTGCATAACCCGAGGCATATATCTGAGGTTTTCCTCAGCTTCCCATGTTTAACACAGGGTATGTTTCAAGAATAACGTCTAGCAGAGACGGTTACACCAAAGGTGTTCCATCCGAGGTTTTCCTCAAGCATCTCATGTTTATCACAAGGTATGTCGCAAGTTTAACGTCTTGCGGCGACGAAATGAGGGTGATCAGGACGTCCCATAGAGATGGACCAGATTGGTATATCCCTAGGAGGGAACACCTGGAAGGTTTACCAAGGGGATGGATCAGAACACCCAATGAGGACGGATCTGAGGTAGTGCACTCCCTAGAGGTGAGATGTCACACCGTAATGGCTGATCTGAACACCACTGAGGGCGGATCAAGGGAAGTGCACCCCAGGATGGGGGACACCATGGATTACCACTGGTTGGGATTGATCCTCTTAGAGGTTTCCTATGTACCCTATGTAGAGGAAAGGGATCAAAACCCACGTAGTTCGAAGGGTTTATGAATCAGGGTGTACGCAGAGGACAACGACCCGGAGATATGATGGGGCTTACACGTGGAAAGCGGCCCATGCGCTGCTAGGAGCAGCAAGGAGGTGGATGGCATGATCCCACCGGGATGTGACGGCCCGGGTGAGAATCAGGATGGATAGGGGATGAATGGAGCAGAGGGGAGTGAAATGGGACCATCGCAGGGGCGACGGTGGAGTTGGGCTTGAGCCTTGAAGAGGCTTCCTACGTATCCTCGTGGCAGGGAATCAAAGTCCGCGTAGTTCGGGTTAGTCACAACGGCTTGCCATCGAACTGGAATTGCAGTTTAACGTCGTGCTGGACGAGGATGGAACCCGACGTGAATAAGCGACGGGTGGGCTTGAACATCGTGGAGGCTTCCTACGTACCATGCCTTGACATGGATCAATGTCCCCGTAGTTCACAATGGTGGGGTTCGCTGGCGAACCGACGTGAAAGTAGACCCGGGGGTCCACTATTGGTGGGCTTGAACCTCATGGAGGCTTCCTACATACCATGCCTTGACATGGATCAAAGTCCTCGTAGTTCAGGTGGTGAATGCAGTTTAACGTCATGCGGGATGGTAGTGAACCCTGACGTGAATGAATGACGTGCAGTGGGCTTGAACCTCGTGGAGGCTTCCTACGTACCATGCCTTGACACAGATCAAAGTCCTCGTAGTTCGGGATGTGGTGGCCAGGGTGGGTGCTCACTCTAATCCCACGTGAGTCGTGCTCTGTGTGAGAAACAAGAGGTTGCAAGGACCTGATAATCACATCGCGAAGGATGCGTCCGTGAGAAGCGAAGAGGGGCTTATGCGTTAGGCGGCCCATGGTGTTGGGACTTACTCAAGGATGGAGGCCCAGAACAGCTTACCACTAAATGGGGTCGCAACGGCTTACCGCTGGATTGGGTCACAATGGCTAACCACTGGATTGGGTCACAATGGAATACCGTTAAATGGAGTGACAATAGTGGATGGGGCTTACGCTTATGAAGCTGCCCGGATGCCGCTGAGGAGCAAAAATAGTGGATGGGGCTTATGCTAGAAAGCTGCCCGGGTGCCGCTATGGAGTAGCACTGGTGAATGGGGCTTACGCAAGAAGCTGCCCGGGTGCCGCTAAGGAGCGACACTGGTGAATGGGGCTTACGCAAGAAGCTACCCGGGTGCCGCTAAGGAGCGACACTGGTGAATGGGGCTTACGCAAGAAGCTGCTCGGGTGCCGCTATGGAGCGACACTGGTAAATGGGGCTTACGGAAGAAGCTGCCTGGGTGCCGCTATGGAGCGACACTGGTAAATGGGGCTTACGCAAGAAGCTGCGCGGGTGCCGCTATGGAGCGACACTGGTAAATGGGGCTAACGCAAGAAGCTGACCGGGTGCCGCTATGGAGCGACACTGGTAAATGGGGCTTACGCAAGAAGCTGCCCGGGTGCCACTATGGAGCGACAATGGTAAATGGGGCTTACGCAAGAAGCTACCCGGGTGCCGCTATGGAGCGACACTGGTAAATGGGGCTTACGCAAGAAGCTGCTCGGGTGCCGCTATGGAGAGACACTGGTAAATGGGGCTTACGCAAGAAGCTGCCCGTAGTTTCTTCCTCATGTCTGGCCATGAGGGCATCCCAACTCACTAGCGGGTTGAGGTAATCACCTATGCGCTAGCGCACAAGCGGGATAATGCCAAGGGCATTGGAACCTATCCCAACAAATGGAGATGAAAAGCATGAATCACATGCCCAATATTCAGAACGTCGTGAGATTGGCGTGGTGATGGAGGATAACTGTTGACCGTGGCGGAAACGCAGCGTCCATATCACGATAGCCAGGAATGAGGACAAACAAATGAGGGTCGACTGCTGACCGTGTTCGAAACACAGGACCTGACTCAAAGTGCCGCCCAAAGTCTTCCGGGGCATTGGCCCAGGACAGCAGGCGGACCATAGGTCGAGCATCCATACTGTTAGGGGGACCCTCCAGACTTGGAAGTGAGTGACGATCCGAATGAAGGACACGCAAAGCATGAGGTGGAGTGATGGAATGTTTGAATGGATTCCAACGCTCTTGATATTACGCCACTGTGATCATGGCATAATGCATCTTATGCATAGAGCATAAGGCATCTCTTATTTGGAACAAGGGGCATCCTATGTTTGGCCCATAGGGATTAATATAGTTTATAGTCCTGTAGATAGGACTAATGGCATCTCACGCTAGGAGCATAAGGCATCTCTCGTATAGGGCAAGAGGCATCCTATATTTGGGACATAGGGGGAATACTACAGTTTATAGTCTTGTAGGTAGGACTGTTGGCATCTCATGCTAGGAGCATAAGGCATCTCTCGTATAGGGAAAGAGGCATCCTATGTTTGGAACATAGGGATTACTACAGTTTAAAGTCATATAGATAGAACTGTTAGCATCTCATGCTTGGAGCACAAGGCATCCTATCATTTGTTATACAGGGGGGGGCTACAGTTTAGAGTCATGTATATAGAACTGTTGGCGTCTCATGCTTGGAGCATAAGGCATCTCTCGTCTAGGGAAATAGGCATCCAATGTGTGGATCATAGGTAGAATACTACAGTTTCGAGTCATGTAGGTAGGACTATTGGCAGAAGGTGCCTAGGAATTGTTGGTGTTGGGACTTACGCAAGGGAAGCCCTTTCTGGTTCAACCTGGCATAGGAGCCAAGTGATTGGGTTTGGAGGAGTTGCCTGAGGAATGATTCGAGTCAAGGTACTCGGGGAATTGATGATGATAACCTCAACTCACGACATGGAATGAACCCAAGAGGATATGTCAACTCAAGGTATTTCATGGTGTGTGGAAGAGTATCTAAAATCATGGTGTTCCATAGGTGGAAGGTGGGAGCGTATAAGGGTGCAATGGAAAATCCCGGCATCCCGGCCCGAAAAGATCGCGGTGCGACTCTCCATTTTTCATGGGGGTCTGTGGCGGTTGCGAAGGGAGTAGCCCGGAGGGCCGGGACCGCAGCCCGGTAGTGACCCCGAGCGTGCCCCGCGGTATGGACCGGTGGGCGCGAAGGTTGGATCCTCGCGAAGGATAGGTCTTCGCGAAGTAGCTTCGCGAAGCATGGCATCGCGGAGAAATGATCTCTCGCGGAGCAAAGTGGTATCACGGAGCAAATGGGTCTCGCGGAGCAAAAGGGGTCTCGCGGAGCTTGGTCTCGCGGAGCAGCATCGCGGACCGTGGGCTCTCGCGAAGCTCGGTCTCGCGGAGCAGCATCGCAGAGCATAGGCTAGCGGAGCATGGACTCGTGGATCCTCCGCTCGCGGAGCAGCAACGTGAAGGAAGCTGCTCGTGGAGCATGGCTTCGCAGAGCCGCAATTCGGAGCTCCGCTCAGCCGCCCAAGGGGCGAAGTGGCCATGGCCTTCCTTTGGAGAAGGGGGTGAGGTGGGTTTTTATAGGCAGGGGCGCCGCGAAGTAGAACTTCCGCGCCGCCTCAGGAGCTTCACGGCGCGCTCGCGAACGTCAAATGCGTTTGTGGAGCATCACCGCCTCTGGTGCTTCGCGGCGGCTCGCGAACATCAAATGCGTTCGCAGAGCATCACCGCCTCTGGAGCTTTGCGAGGACGCGATGGTCGGGGCGCTTCGCGGCGGGGCTTCGCGGGACCGCGCTACACGGGTGCTTCGCATCGGTGCTTCACATTAGTGCTTCGCGAGGGGTCTTCGCGGTGCCTCGCAAACGTCAAACGGGTTCGCGGAGCCCCTCGCCTCATTGCTTCGTGGCGGGGCTTCACGGTCACGGAGGGGGGCTTCGCGAATGGGCTTCGCGAACCAGATTTCCAGCCCAACTTCAAATGCCCATAACTCCTAATCCGTAACTCCGTTCAGGCCCTACGACCTACCAAATCACAGCTAGCGAAATGGACTACGATCTTGGATCATTTATAGAAGCATTTGGAAAATTTTGGGGACGCGTTTTCCAGGGTCTACAATGGGTAGTAGTCCAACAATCTCATATAGCATGAAAAAGTTTAGTAGTCCAAGATTTATTATCTTTTTCCACTATCGTATAGAGTATATTTTATTGGTTCATATTTAAAGAATCTATCTTTCCATTGGCCACTTAATGATTGTGTTATGAATGGTTGGATTTGATATTATTCTCATGATATAACTTTTTTACCACAAAAGAATAGAAATTCGTGTCGTTGTCTTTAAATATAGTATGAGGGACACCAAATCTGGTGGTGATGTTAGTTTTGAAAAAACTAAAAATACTTTTGGATTCGGCTTCTTTGAGAGGTATTGCCTCAACCCATTTGGATAAGAAATTAGTGGCAGTTAGAATATACTTAAACTAATTAGCTGTAGCAAGAGGGTAAGGTCTGACTATATCTATTCCCCATGTGTAAAATGGTCAGGATTATTTAGTTTTATGTAAAAGCAATGGGGGTCGACTAATTAAGTTGGCATATACTTTGTGAGGTTGACATTTCATGGTGAAATTTGTGAAATCCTGTGTCATTGAAGGACATAAATATCCAACCCTTCAGATTTTATCAGATATATTATTCCTAGATTAGTGATCACAAAGTGATCTTGCTTGTACTTATATCATGAATGATTCAGTTTTTTCTCCATCAATATACCTAAAAAGGATTTCATCAAATCCTCCTTTTTATTGAATCTTCTGTTAATCTGGATTATCATAAAGAATGAAATTGGACACTCCTCATCAGGTCTATTATTTTTTATGTTCTATCTGGTGGAATTACTCAATTTTTAAGGTATTCTAAGATGGGTGTCATCTGTCCCTTGGTATGACCATGTTGGTAAAAATTAGGTCCATATTTCATTAATTTCATCTATTCTAGTTTGAATGAAATGTTAAACCAAATGACGATGGCCAATATTGATAATATTTTTTTTCCTTGTTTGGATCTTCCATCATTGTGGATAAATTATCTAGTCCATCAACATGTTCCTTTTGTGATCACAAGACATAGGACAATGTTGCCTCTGAGAGAAATTCCGCCACTAACCATCTAATATAATCATATAAATGGATTAACTATTATTTTCTAATGGAATAATCCACATTTAATTTTTTGATTATCAACTATGAATCACCTTTCACTTTCAAGTGGTTCACTTGTACATATAGTGACAATTATAGGACTATGATGAGAGATTGATATTTTGGTACTTTTTTCTGATAACCGGAAGGAATACGACAACACTAAATTTTTCGAGGATATAAGTACAATTCCTAACCGAAAATTGTTATATTTAGTGTTTTCTTGTCTCTTCTACATTAGACATCTAGAACCACCATTAATTTACATTTTTCATGTTTGGGGATTATCTTTAATATAGAAAACTTATTCACCATGAAGTTCAATACTCATTGATGAATATTCTATAGATGGATGTTCAGAAAATAAATCTACCAAATAATGACCTTTTATTTCTTTCTAAGGCAGAAACTAGATATCAAATTGTAGAAAAATAACTACCCAACATTCCAAACACCATATAAGCATAGGACGACTAGGGCTAAATTTGAGCAGGTTATTTCGAGATACAAATTATACCATGTGATGTTGCAGAAAGTGCCTCAATTTATGTACTTCAAATATTAAGGTTAGGAAGCACTACTCGATACTTGAATATCGAGTCTTTGTGTCAATTATTGTTTGAATGTGATTGTAAATGGCATTTTCATTCCTAGCATCATTATTTTGTAATAGGAAGGAAGCTAGTGATTTTTCTAATGCTATCACAAAAGGAATAAGTGGATTTCCATCAACAAGTGTAATTAATACCAATGGACTCAAGATATATTTATTGAGGGTATCAAATTACTCTTGGATTTCTTTGGTATATTAATATGTGATACACATATTCATTAATCTAGTGAAGGTTAAACATTTTCCTTCCAAATTGGTGATAAAGCACCTAATATAGGCCAATTGTCCTTGAATTCTTCTTAATTATATAAAATTTAGAGGATGTGGAATTCCAATTATTTCTTTTGTCTTCTTAAGATCAATTTCAATTCCACGATGGAATTCAACGAAGCCAATGATTTTTTTTAAGATACCCTAGAATCATATTTCAAGGGATTCATTGTTAAATTATTATGAAAATGATTATTGAAAATGGAATCAAAATCAATTAGTTAACAATAATGTTTTCTAGATTTAACTACTAGATCATCCTCATAACATTCGACAAACATTCCTAAGAAGGTTTTGAAGATATGGTGTGTGACACATTGATACATTAGACCTGCATTTTTAAGCCAAAGGCAATTACCTAATAAAAAACAAACCATATGGGGATCAAAAAGCTATAGAATCTTCATCATCTGGGGACATTCATTTTTAATTTTACCCAGAGTATACATCCATGAATGAGAGATATTCATAGCTAGTTGATTCATCAATTATAAGTTCTATGATAGGAACTGGGAAGTCATCTTTGGGAAAATACCATTTAATATCTCTGAAATCAATCCAAACATTTATTTGACCATTCTACTTTTTTTCACTAGTACAATGTTGGTAATCAATTTGGGATATCGAACCTCCCAAACCATGTTAGGCTTAAAAATATTGTCAAATTTTTCTTCAATTTTAGAGGCATGAGTTGGTTGTGTTCTTATTGCTGCTTATTTGAATCCTTGATGCTCTTCTAAAAAACCCAGGTGATGAGTGGCCACATCAAGATTAAGGCCTGGAATTTCTATATAGTTATAAGAAAAGATATCTCGATTGTTTTTAATAAATGAAGTATAAATCATTTTCCCTACAAACGTCATGGTTGTAATAATTACAGTGGGATGTGGATCTTCTTCTATAACTAGATTTATTTCTCAGAGATCATCCCCAGTGGTGGAGACACCTTGCAAAAATGATAGAGGAGGGTCCTTGAAATCATCATCATCTTCTTCCTTAAATATCACCTCTTCTGTTTCTACATGAATAGTAGGCGATGAATAAAATATTTCAATGCTAGGATAGGAGTGTGTATTTGAAAATCATGAAGAAAAATCATCCATTTCTGACCCTACTGATGATGAAGGTTCTTCTTGGAGCATTGTATAGAAGATATAGGGTTAGAAATAAAAATCATTGTCTTCTTCTACTATTGTGACAACATCTTCTTGCCTGATTAGTGAAGTAAAGACTCACTGATGATCCGTGGATGAAATGAAGATATCTCTATTTAAGCTTTCACTACTTCATGGTAAATCAAAAATTTCTCCAATGTTGTCCGGATCAATTGACGCAATTGAACTTATGGAAGTCCGTAGATAAATGATTGGATTTGGGTTTATCCTTTCAATTTGATTGATAGAAAAAACATAATTTATAGTCAAATGTTTTAATGGGTTTGCTAGGATCATTTCCAGGTCATTTGGAAGATTGATTCTTCTTACCTCTTTTTTCACATACCTCATTCCATTCGTGTGATTAAATTATGCCTTAGTATACTGAGATTCACAGGTTTTGAATGGGGCCGTGTCACCATAAAATGTTCCAATTTGAAAATTGAAATAGTTCTTGAGACATTGATAGTATGATGAAGTAATGGATTCATGTTGATGAATCCATGACATTCCAAGAAGAATGCTAAAGGCTATATCATGATTGATAGCCATGAAATCTGAATTAGACACAAGATCCCCAAACATAGTTCTAAGTTTGATCTCTTCTATGGGTTCTTATTCATTCTTTTAATAACCTTGCGATATCAATGTGGAAGGAGATAAGGAGTATTCAGTAAGGTTTAGTCGACGAATTGTATAGATGGGAATGAGGTTAACTCCTTAGCCATTATCAATGAAGGCTTGTTGGATGTCTGTATCATTAACCCAACCAGATAGATATATGGTTCTGATGTGTCCATGTCCAACATCATTTTAATCTTTATTGCTAAATGATATGACTGGATGGCATTCTGCAGAATCATTCTCTATACAGTAAACATCTACAACAAAAAACATAGTTTCAAACTCTTGAGGAAATTAAAAATCCTCAATAAGTGCCTCTTGAAGATAATTTGATAGATTCAAGGAATCCAACATTAATAATATGTCCAGAACATGGGCTAGATGTTTCGTAATATTGTATTTTGGGTCTATAGGTCTGTGTTTCCTAGAATGGAAATAAGATTTTTCAGGTGTCTTGGAAATTGATGCTCCTGACATAGATATACCCTGTATTAGGGAATAGGGTGGAAATTTTCTGATTTTAGTAAACTAGACATACCACCTCTATTTAACTGCTTATAGAATAATGGTGTAACCTCTAATATTCATCCAAAATAATCATGTTAGGACTGATCCTGTCATGTGTGGGAGAACATTCTTGTTCTTGTTGAGACCACTAAATGGCTCTCCCCCAAGTTTTTCCCGCATATATAATTCGATTAGGGGTAGGGTTAAGATTTTGATTTCTAGCATATCTACATCTTCCTCGGCATCCTCGATCATGGATTCTTACTCTAGTTCTGTAGTGAGGTATGGGTAATTTAGTCTCACCATAACCATAATCATCATTTTCATAGGGATATGTGAAGTGGATAACTTTAACAGAACCGAAGATGACTTTTTCAACGGATGAAGATTCTATTTGACAGGTCGGTTTCAGTTTTCCAGTTTGGTTGGGCGGTGCTCGTGCTTTTGAAACAGATGGAATTAAATCTTCCAAATTCAAAGAAAAAATTTTCCCTGACATGATCTGGTCATATTATGAATGCATTTTGTCCTTCTAATCACATCTCTTTGTTGAGGATTGACATTTAAAGGATATATCATTTAATTAAGGTGGTTTTTCTATGGAAGAAGTGGAGGAAGACACAATAGTTTTTTAAATTTTTTTCATAGAATGGAATGAGTTCTATTAGTCATTTTCTGGATCACCCAATCACCATAATTCTGCATGTTTTGGATTTTTAGTTCCTTCTACTCTTTTTATGATGCTAGGTTAGTAGAAGTAACACATGCTACATGGGATGGTGAATTTTTTAGTTTCACCTGTCCAGATTCCAGCATTTTTATGAGGTATTTTAAAAAACACCCATTAATGGATGTCCTCTCATTTAGTGAATAGCACAATAATTCATAAGATCTTTATCTCCTTCTTTGTTTTCATTCTTCGTCCTCGGAAAAGTAACCAAATTGATTTCTAAAGGTGAGATGAAGTAACTAAGAACATACTCATTCCAAAAATAATAAACATTTTTCATTAACACTTAAAATTGTCTCCACCTGTTATATTTTCGATCATATTGATGAGGCGTTCATTTCATTTGAAGCTCGGGAGGTGGAGCCCTTCGATATGATGATGTTTTTGAAGTGGAAGTAGGTATATGTGTTTTCTTGGGTGTGACTGTAGCTACATCTTATATCCCTTTTCTCTTTCCTATAGCTGATGGAAATACACAATATTTAGCTTTAGTTTCCACAATGGAATTCTATACCTATTGGGAATTTCAAGGATGGTCTTGAAACCCTATTTTTTATTTTAGAGGGATTAGTGGGGTGTGTAACACCTGAAATTGATTTTCTATAAAAATTGGCAGAAACTCATCAAGAGGGTGTTCCATATTTAATGAATATTTTAATCCTTTCCATCAAGAAAGGAAATCTAAAACACTTTCATTATCTATTTGTTTCCATTTTAAAATATCAAAAACTTTTTTATTTGGTAGTGTTTTGATGAACTGATAGGGGAATTTCTTATGAAGATCTTCCAATAGTGTAACTCATTGAGATTGAAATGTAGTATTACAGACAAAAGGTGGTCCCTATAATGATTCTACAAACATATGAGATTTATTGAATATTTTTTTAAGGATTCCCCATCATGGATCCTAACAAGAAATGAAATGTTTGAAGTGTTTCTCCGGATCTCATAAACCATTAATGATTCGGAATATAGTATTTAAAAAATTTGGTGCTGGTGGGATCAGATACACCAATTCGGGGTAAGAATTCATTTCTTGTTGTATTGGAAAACACTATTCCTCTATTTTTTCCGATCGAGTTTTTAATACCTCAATTGTATTCATAAGCATTTTGTGAATACCTGAATGAGCTCGGACCTATTTAGGTACAATAGCTAGAGCTTGGACTGGTGCAATGACAAAAAAACAACCACTGTTGCTGCTGCTATTATTTGTTTTGGATATCCCATGGGGAAAGGCCTATAATGATGTGTCTTATCCTATAATGGATGTGTACCCAATGGAGGGAATTCATTGTCCCATCTATATTTATAGAAATTATTCTTTGTTGAGAGGTTCCTATAGGTTGTGAAAGTTGAGGATCTGCCTCAGGATTATGTGTTGTAGAAATGCTGCTTCAAATTATCTTTATATGAAGAATTTTCAAGTATTGCATACCATCTTATTTTTGAGAAAATATTTTTTAACTGAAATAGATTGATCTTCTCCTGTGGAAAATTGAGATGTGATCTGACATTTACCTTTCCTCTTATTATATGCCTTTTTGGGGGTGGGAGTTGTATACTTGAGGGTGAACCTAGATTCTGGGTAAGCCTCTGTTTTTGGGTAGACACACATCCTTAATTTGATTCTCTATGTACTATATTATGTATGAGAACATCATATTTTCATTCCCCAGAACTAGAATAATTTTTTAGAGGATCTAATACATTGGTATTAATGCCATTTACAGATGAATAATTCATTAATGGCATTCTATCAGTAACATTGTACGATTATATCCTTCTGTATTTATCATGAGATTCTGTTCATTTATATGTTGAATTATTAGGAACTATAACCTGATGGAATCCTTGGATAGTTCATATCTATGTTCACTTTGTGGCTTCTTCCCTAACGGGGAGACATGGGACTTTTGTTGATGAGGGGATTTAGATGTGAAAATGTCCCTATCCCCGCAGGCTGAGGCTATTCTTGTTCATCTTCTTCAAACCTTATAAAATTTTTTATTGAAGTCAATGGTTTAACAAAAGAAGCCACCAACACTATAGGCTGGGGTGGCTCTTGAACTGCTATATCAGAGATTCATGCAACTGGTCTTATGATATTGTGAATTTTGGTTTTAAAATTTGCTTGGTGCATTATCTTACAACCACTCAAATCACCTATTTTGGAAGACATATGTGCTTTTTTAGGCGTTTGTGCCATATGACAGGTGAAAAAATCTAAGTGGGAGGCCTGTTGAAAATTATTAGATTCTTGATGCAAAAGTATATCAATAGCTTAGTCCCTTTTGGCCTGACTCTGAAGAGGGTTAGTTGAGTCCTTTTCTTGAGCATATCATTGATTACACAAAAATCTATTTATTTTATCCAACCATGGACAATGACATTACATGATCCCACAATTGATGGGATTTGGTGATTTTGGAGCATCGTAAAATGTAATGCTCTATGTTCACCCTGTTCTCTGATACAATCACTAGATAAGGTATCTGAAATTAACTAGAACAACCTCTTTAGTGCATCGAGGCTTGCACACTGAGGGGTTATCTACTACATTTAAAATTTTGGATTTTCGAATGCTAGTATATATGACATGTCGATTTGGAATTGCAACACTTCTATTACATTTATATTATTTGGACATTCATCATATGGTGATACTTTGGTTTTCAAATGATAAATACTTTTCCACATGTTGACATGGACATGACTAATGCAATATTCATCCATCAATTCTGGAATGATGTTTTGAGACTTTTCCAAAGTCCAGAACATGAATGGTATTCAACCATTATCCAATAGTTTCGTCATGTTCAACATATCTTAATCGTCATTTACTAGAGGTTTCTCCACTTGGTCTGACCAAATTGGAAATTTCTCGATTGTTTCATAAAAATAATGCAATCAGTCACTCTTTCCTATGCTAAATTTGAAGGAAAATTACCCAAGGGAGGTTTAGAGAATGAAAATTTCCTTAGGATGCCTTTTGATTGAGAATGTATTTAACATATTAATGAAAAGGAATCAGACATGACCAACATTGGGTTGGAATGTGCTTCGAGATAAGATGGATTTTTCATTACCAGATTATCAATTAAAGAACTATATTGAAAATGTGAAATACTACCAGAGATAGAAAATTCGTAGCTTTTGACATGATGCGGGGGACCACCATGGTGTATTACAGAAAGGGAAAAATCCTCTTGCATCATGGTATTCTGAAAAAATGGAGGGCTGTTGTGGCTCTCATCTGGTGATAGGCTCTTGAGATTGACCAAGCATTCTAGAAGAAAGCCTTAAAGAAAAATTTCTCATTGGAGAGAATAAGAATTACTGAATCTACTTCCATAATTTGGTATATAATTTCTAATATCTTCAGCTACAATAGATAAATGTTAGAGGGATTCATGAACTCCAACATTAAGAGGAGCCATATCGAAGATTGGCTCTTGATTTTCCAACTATGTTTTGAGATACTTCTTCTTGGATGCTCTCTTACACTTAGTTGGGGACACTTGCTGAGAGAAGCAGTTATCATGGGACGTTGTATGTGCCTAACATAGAGGGGTCATCAAAATGGGACGATTACCTCAAATTGGAAAGGTTGTATGTTCCTGATCCTATTGTCCGTATTTTATGGGGGAGTATGCCCCATAACCCCCATGTATTAGAATAGAGGTATGTATCTACTCCAGGATGGCATACCAATGTTTCATTCTATGTGTGTGGATAGGTTTATGTATATTTTTCGCTGGTACTACTGAATTTACTGTTATGATATTCTAGCATGCGTCTAGAATATGGGTAAGAATTTTTGTATTCCCATTCATCTTTTCTAAAATATGTTTACTGAATTCAATAGCTGGAATGTGAATATACATCCATTACATATTTATAGTATTTTTATGTGACTAATCGTACTCTCCATTTCATATAAATGGATACTTATAGGACTCATGTATGGGGGAAAAGAGTAGTGTCTGCCCCAGGTTTGTCGTTGGAGCATTCCGACTGACTTTTCCAAGAGCTGCCAAATGAGAATGTTTGTAGTATTCATGAAAATTTTATGGATTATGTTCCTAATATCTATTTTATGCAAACAACACTTGAAAACCCTTTTTCAATACTCACAGACGAGACTGCTAGAAGAAATGGTGAGTGTATGTAGGTGTATGTTCTTGTTTACCAGTTGCCACAACATTTTATTGGCATGATTCCAAGAATACACTCAGATGAGCATGTTCACTAGCTGATAGTTTGTAAAGAGGTGTCTGTGAATGTTCACGGTACTCCACTAGAATTATAAGGTGGGAATGGTGGGTTTCTTCCTGAATAGTCTTCTAGCCAGAAAAATTAGAACGGACATGCCTATGTTCCCAATCATTGTTTTCCATCATGTTTGGTTGATAAAATTCTTCTGAGGGAGAAAAGGTAAGGACCTACAACATTTTTATAAGATGTTATCCATTATGGTTCATCTTGCATGCTCGGGTCTGAGGGTCCTGGTCCAAAAAATCTAAGGAAACACCCCCAACTTGTTGGGGGTCCACATCTGCACGATTCTACTGATGAGGATTGTTGGTGGGAGTCCTGGGGATGGACCCCTACAGCTTTGAATTGGGTCCATTAGTGACCTCTTGATCCACCTCCCTATAATATGGGAGGTACTGGTCATTACATTTCATGGATAAGGACATGAAATGGTTGAATATGTTGGTTATAAATATATGATTCTTGGCCATCGAGCGTAGCCGACTAAATGATCGAGGGTTAGTGTTAACATGGAGAGTATTCTAGGTAGTCTCCAGAGATGGGATTGTACCATGTTGACGGTATTCCCTTACCAGAACATTAGAGAACCAACATTGAAGAAGTTGAGTTGGTGATGATTTCCTTCCAGTGGATGAGGATCCAACTTGAGTGGCATTTTGGGCATTCACGGTTGATAATTTAAGGGAAGCCATTTGGAGTGAAGGGAGTTATGAGAAAAAATAAAAAAAATGATCTCCATTAAAAAAATATCTTTTTAGATGGATAAATTTGTGATTGATTCCTTTTTTTGTCCTTCCTTTTTCTATTGATCAGGGCCTCACAGGTAGTTCACACTATTCACATGTGTATGGATTTACATCAGGTTCACTATTTATTATTTCATAATTATTTGGAATGTGTGTTGTGATAAATAATCACTCTTCCATGTAGTTTCCATTGGATTCATTTTATGTAATTGGAAACATAGAACATTTATTTATCCATAAAGGGACCGTATTTACAAAGGCATGCATTTTTGGAGTTTGAGCTTATGATACATAAGAACATGAATTAGTCGTGAGGATGTGAGTTTGGACTCAGAACACCCTTTTGGGGGGACTGATTGTCTTCATCGGGAATCTCTTTATAGATTTGAAATATATTTATGAATCCTTATTAATTAAAAAATTATAACATAGGTTTCCATTATAATTTCCAATCAATTATTAACATGTGTGATATTCAGAATCATACATATGTATTTGAGGTTCCTCATTAATGGAGACATCCATATGTATTCGTGGTTATCCAACAATAGTATCCTTTCAAATAAAATTTATATATTATTTTAATGAACATTATGATGATACATGTTTTTATGGAACTCATTGGGGAACTCTGGATTTTATTTGTGTCCATTGAGAGGAATGTTTGTTTTGAGGTAGGGATCTTACCTATGTATGGGATATATATATATCCCTATGAATGGAATCAGAACCCCCATAGTTCAGTGTTTCATAATGGGAAACATCATACCATTTAAGGTCATGTCATAAGGACCAATCCGTAATGTTTAGTTTAAAGTGGTACGGACATTTTAGAGAAAGGTGATTTGTCCAGGTTTTGTGTATGATTTATGCCTAAACAGGTCAAGTAAATTTTAAAGAATATGGGTTTCCAGGTAATATTAGTCCCTATTGTGAATATGTCCTAGAAAGAATATGGTTCATTTGAAGTGTTTTGTTTGGACCACAGAGAGGCTTCCTATGTATCCCATTTGAATTGGAATCAAATCAGATTTAGTTCGAATAGGTCTCAAGGAAAAGTATATCCCTTTGATATAAAATGAGTTTGGGATTACTTCCTAAAAATGATTCGTTAGTGATTTTGAGGATAAATTCAGGGTTAACTCTTAATAAGGATACCTGGATTAAATTAATTTTGGTTGAATTCTTGTAGTGTATTTCCAGTGAACTTGGGCCCTATTAATAATTCCTAAGTAACCCAATTATGGAAGGAATTATAGTTCACATAGTTCATTCATCATGGGTGGTTATAAAAATAGTGTAATCATCATGAATCTATAAGACCACACGATTTTTACATGGTATGAGAAATATGAGGATGTGAAAGATCCATCAATGTCACCCACACTTTTCCTCCTTCGCTAGTGGAAGAGGACGCGCCTTCGGCAGCAACGGTGGAAGAGGGATAGCTGACGACCCTTCCATATTTTTTTTTCTATACATTGAAGAAGGGTCCAATTTAATGAAGGAGTGATGGTGATTGATGTTGAGAGGAGTGAGACTATAACCTCATTCTTGAAAGGTTATGGTCATAGACCTAGATTGACTCCGGAAAATTGATCTTGGAAGGGGAGGGAGACATTTCCTTTGTTTGATAGGAAATTTAGTTGTGAACCGTACATTCCCTACTAGAGACACGATGTTCTATGATATAGAGATGAGAAGGGGAGGTAAGAACCCGAACCATAATCCTCCAAACTGGGAACTTCAAAACATGGTTCCTAGAAGAAATATCCACGTGACAAAATATATTCAAACCCATAGACAATCTATGAATCTTAAACCTATTGTGAAATAGATGCGAGAATCATCTAATCATTGATATACAAACCCAAATAGGATACAAGCTGATGTTCCTTTCCCAATGGTTTGATAATTCAGATGGTTTTGGTGGAGGTCTAAACAGAATACCTTTCATAAAAGGGATCCAATGAAGAAGAAGACATTCCATGAATGGATTTGAATAAGGCTCAGTGGATTATAGACTAAATGGAGTAGATTAATCAAATAAAGGAACCGAAGTAAGTACCAGCTCATGTGTATGGGAGACCATGTAGGCTTGGGTGACCTGATGTTCAATTAGCTAACAAAAAACCTGAATTTTAATTCTTGGGTGATATTGGAATCAATCCTTCAAGAGTATTAACTGGCATTTCAATAAGTGGGGAAATCAAGTTCCTTTAAGAGGAAAAGATGGTTTGAATGTGTTTTGGATTTATGGAGGTTGGGAGAATTAGGCATGAAAGTGCTAATTATTACAAACCCAAAAAGAAAACATTTCTAATGATCCCCCTTTAATTCATTCTCCATAGTTGCTAAATAACTACAATGAATGTTTCAGATTACTTGGGTAATGATATAGGGCTACAAGAGCATCAATTAGGCTTTCGAAAAAATCATCTATAAAATTAAGGCCCTAAGGATATACATATTGGAAATAATAGGACCCTATGAAAATATATATTGGGCATGCAGGTGTCTTGTGTATTAGAATTGGGTCGCGCAAGTACCATGTTCCCCGATGGTGATTTTCCTAGTTTGAGCCGACACTTTGAAAAAATAACCAATATAATTAGTTTAATCAGCTCTATAATGGTTGTTAACATGTATTTCTGTGTTTGTATCTTGGTAACATTTTTTGGACTTATCCAAAAATAATTACTCTATACTTTAGGGGGTTCACCCCCGCACCCCTGCTTCGGTATTCTGTCGGGCTGTGGTCCCGAACCTTCCTTCCATTTCTTTCGCTACTATCACTTACCCCTATAAGAAATTCAGAGTCGAACTGTGAACTTTTCAACATTGAATGATGATTTTTTACAGGAACAGTGCATAGAAAATATTTCATGGTGCTTAAAAATATATTCAATTTTTTGGGTCCAAAATATTTTTAAAAACAAAAAAAAATTAATTATTGTGGATAAGATTAAAACAGGTTTACAAGGGTTAAACTAAAAAACTAAGTGATCGATGGCATAAAAACATTTCCAGATCTATTTTATGAAAATTTTATTCACTTATTTCATCTTAGGTTCTATAATGATCCATTTTTGAGACTTTTTCAAGTGTAATCGTTTTTATAAACTTTTCTTTTTCAAAAAGATCGTGTTTGTTCTCTGCCACCACTTATAAAAGGACATACCCTATCCTCTCATTTTAAAAAATTCATAGAATTTTTAATAGAAAATTGATGAAAAATATGTATTATATAATTAACTACCCTCATCCAAGAGGGATTATTGTTATTATTAATCCTCTTAATAAATATTTTGGTGTCGTCCTATGGAAGTTGTCTAATGAAGAGGGACCATTCATAACATAGATGTTTTGTTTCATTTCTTCATAAAACGCTATCAAATATTCATAAACAATTATGTTATAATAGTATAGGTCTCCAAAATATATTTATATTTAATTAGGGTAATGTAATTACATATATTCATATCGTAGTCCCTCAAAAGGGAGATAAAACTGTTGATCATGTGTTTGGGGGACTACCACAACATGAACCAATGTAATTAATTTTCCATCACTACTAGTCACAACTAAATATAATGATTCATTAAATGATTATATATAATTTTTTGAAATATTTATTTTCCTTGAATTATAATATCACATACACCTTCTTACCATTAAATCGATTCGAAAATCATAATGCCGCTCGAACATATATGTGGACTACAACCACCATAATGGGATGTTATTGGTTTCTTCATTTATTTTGACGTAGATATTAAAAAGGTTATATTAGATGAATTTATATGAAATATATGAAATAAAATGGATTATTTATTATTTATATATTATTTTAATTTTCTTTATTTCTGCTTATTGAGAAAAATGGAAACTATGTTCATGTTTATGTACGTTGTACCATCTCCATAAATGGTGTAGTTAATTTTCTATCTCTAACATGTATGGATTATTATAAATATTTATATAACAAATATATATTATATTTATATAAATTTTAACATTTATGAGATAATATGACCATGATCAAATAAAATGGACCAAAAATACCATACCAAAACATTTACGAAATACAAAGCATTTATTACCTGATACATTATATTACCAAGGAATTATTAATAAATTGTTAATAAAAATTCATAATTAAATCACATATATATATATATATATATTATGAAATATATGAGTATTGATCTATAATATTTTTCTATAAAACCTATATTTATTGTACAATAGGTTTGAATGTGTATTATGAAATTCAAGACTAGAGGTGAGTGATTTTTTGTCTCACATTAATTTTAGTGAGACACATGCCATATCCACCACGTGTTTCATCTTTTTGGTGTATATACATCAAATGAATTCATTTTTAAAGTGTTATTTAGAAAATATATGTATATTCATATCAATACATGGTTCATTCAGTCATGGTGATTATGATTCAATTGATATCAAAGGGTTATAAGTTTTATGTTATAATCACATTTCTTATTAATAGTTTTTATTATATTTATGATGATATCCACTTTTATATACCTCTAAATAATCATATTTGGTCATGAACCAATATGGTATTCCACCAATACCGACATTAGACCCGAACTAGTGAATTTCATAAACCATGTTCCCAATCACCATGATCTAGAAAGTAGTACATGGGAATCAAGTAACACTATTGGGAATGATTTTTCACAAGTGAATCAACTATAAACAACCCAAAAATAATCATTCATCAGATCATAACCAACATCCCTCAAAAAATATATCACTACCTAAAACAAAAATGTGAGTCAAATATTTTAAAAATTTGAACTAATGACTTTAATACCAACATGGTTGGGGATCCAACTAGATTACAAGACTCCATGAAAAATATGGGTAAACACCCTCACGCCACATCCAATAACACCATCCCAATAATAATCCTCTAAAACATGGAACCTCTCCATCTCCACGATGGGAGTCCTTTCCTTTAAGTCATAAAAATATAATAAGGTCAAAAACTCTTAAGGGTGTATGCAAGGTGTGATAAAAAATTCCTAGAAGCATAAAACCAAAATACATTCCGTTATATTGCAATGGATGACAAATATACATGCTGGTTTTTAAGAAGAGAAAGGAAAAATATATATATATATATAATTATCTGAAATTAATGTGGAAAATTAAATGAGAAAAAAAGATGAATAATAATTACAGCATGATAGCCATAAGAAATCGCAAAGGTTCTTTGGTTAGTGATTCCTAGGATCCTTATTCTCTCAGTGATCACATCTCTAAGATGTGATGGTCCTAATGAATCCTTGAATCCTAATAACATTAATGTTTAATTAGAGTTGTTACACATTCTTATTATGGAACTGAGCATCGACCATACCAATTTTCCTAACATACTAGACCTTGTATTCATATATAGACAACTTGGATCCCCTTCTGCTAATGTTAATTACCTATACAATATGAGATCCATCATATACAACCATAATTGTTAAAGAATAAAAACACATGGACATCGAAAATTTATATAAG
Source organism: Viscum album (assembly GCA_963277665.1). Lineage (NCBI taxonomy): Eukaryota > Viridiplantae > Streptophyta > Magnoliopsida > Santalales > Viscaceae > Viscum > Viscum album. The sequence continues at coordinate 669,492,060 of OY728159.1, read as the reverse complement.
GAAACTCATTTTCAAATCCATATACACCCATATACCATTGTAAAATATGTTTTGAACCACCAAAAAAAATTATAAAACCATTTCAAAAACCAAATCAATAATAATAAATTAATAAAAATAATAAAAACATGGAAATACTATCTTATTTCTTGATGAAATCACAAAAAAATGTAAAAACCACCAACTGCACCAATGAGATATCTTACAATAGAAATATCACAAACTAAAATTATTGTTTAACCCAAAGGATCAATATTGAACTAAACTAATCCAAAACCATTTCTAGAGAATTTAAAACCAAATGAATAATGGGGATACCATGAAAGGTGATGAAAATAAAAAAGAGAGACTTATTTGATGGTTCAATGATGATTTCAAGAAAAATATCTATAAAAAATAGTGTCCAATGAGGTAGAGTGGGAGGGGAAGGCATGATTAGGGATGGGTAGTTTGAATGTGGAGAGTTAGTGGTGATTTAGGGTTAAAATAAAGGAAGAAAAATATAATTTTAACATTTTTAAAGATCCATCAACTCGTATTTATTTTACATATGATATTCCAAACTCTGTGTGAACTATGTGTTAATTATGTCTAAAGGAACAAAGAGGTATAATGGTTTTCTTAGAGAGGTGACATACCTATGTGCCATGATATGAGTATAGGATAGTGCTAATAACTAAGGTGAACGATTATCTTGGGAGGGCCACATGACTCTATTCTAGGCTAGGTGATCTAGATAGTTCCACTATTCAGGCCTCAAACCTTTCACAAGTTTAGCACACGATTTCTCTTAACAATGTGCCAACCATGCACCTCCATTTATCCAGGATGAACAACGCTATTTTTCTAAAAACATTTTTGGGAAATACAAGGGAAATACACTACATTAACTAATAGTGAAAATAACTCATCATAAAAATATAGATGTGAAAATTCGTCCCAATATAAAATCATTACGAATATGGAAAATCCATCTAATGTTCGATTAGAGAATAAATGAGAATACAGATCCTCCAACCAATATTTATACTCCCATGTATCATTCTCAACATTATCTCACATTCAAGTAAATTGTACTATTATTATGGATTTCCCCTCAAGAAATTTTTCTTGTCATTCCACAATCAACACAGGTCACACAAACATAGTTGAATCAGGTTACAGTTCCAATTCATCCGAATTCAAAATCTGAGACATGTTCAAGTTACACATCCTCAATAATGAAACATGGAATATATCATAGATTGATGTCAACTGAGATGGAAAATCTAACTGGTATTATATCATTCAAATTCATTTTCTAATCATTAAAATGTCTGAAATTTCTTGGGGCTAGCTTCCCCAGTTTACAATGATGATGATGACCCAAGTAATGTGCCACCATTAAAAACACATTTTCAACCACGATGAATTCCATGGCTTGAAACCGCTGAATGAAATAATAATTATGGAAGATGTTCACTTTCAATGACTAATTATTAATCATGTAGACATTATTATACATTTATTAAACAAGGAACAGTCCCCAATAATTAGTTTCACCCACTTCTGTCCAACAGAATGTTGACTGACATAAACGACTGTAAAGAACCTAAAATGGAGCCTTTTTAAGAGAGTGTTGGTAACTATTATTAAAATAATATTACAAAATTTCCATACATTTATCCTAGGAGACTATTAAATGTAACAATCATGAACGGATAATGTATCTAATGGTGTGATTATACAACTCCATCTGGACATCCATTTGAGGATAGTATGATGTAAAATATTTGACATGTGATCCCATTGCATTCTAAAGGGATTACTAAAACAGAGTGGTAAAATTGGGGTCCTGATACAAAAAAGTAACTATCAAAAGAACAAGAAGACTCACTATCTCCTTAACATGAAAATATTCGAGCTAATCCACCTTGGTAGAATCCCTGATTGGAATTTAATGGGATGATGTTTTTAAATGGTTAATCACTACCCAAAATGTCCTTCCTTACCTTGGGTGTATGAGGAAACCGAATGATTAAATCCATGGATACCGCTTCTCACATATAAATAGGAATTGGGAGTGGATGAAAGAAACTATAGGTCATCTAGTACACATATTTGTGTTTTAAAATTATAATACCTAGATATGAAGTTAGTTATATCACACTCCATACCTTGCCCCCAGAATTGGTGATGCATTTCGTATAATATCTTGGTGGCCCTTGGATGAACAACCCACTAAGGCTAGTGGATATCCCCTATCAAGACCGATATCAAATAATATGATTCCACAACACATATCATGAATAGAACAATAACATTTAAAGAACATATATATTAACTGGGTTCCTCCCCACTTTTTAGAAGTAGTTTAGAACACTAACAAAAATATTCAATAGGATTTTCTTCTAGAATCAGCTCCAAATGGTTGGGTGTCATCTATATAGTATACATGAACATACCTCCATTATCTTATTTTCCTTTATTTTAAATTTGAGAAAAATCCCCATCAAATTTCACTCAGTAGTGGACTATTTTACAACATTCAGGAGAATCTTTCTTCGTATATCATCATCTACCACATTAAATTTTCCCCAGGTGTATATGATATCAAATTCAAACACGTGAAGGTACTCAACCCATAATATTTACATCAAATTAAGATCCCTAAAACAGAAATTGTATGCCAAACATTTATTATTTGTGTAAATATCAAATTTATTCCTGAGGAGATAGTAACAACACATCTTCAGGGAATGCATCACTGCTTCTATTTCAAGGAAATGGGTTGGTTAATAACATTTTGTGGTTACTGTTGGTGAGATTCATATTCCAACACATGTTCATTCTACATAAAAACACATCCAATACCCATATGTTAATCATCAATATAATCCACATATCTATTTAAAAAATCCAGTGAGATCCAAATGGGGGTAGTAGGAGCTCCTCGAAAGAAGCCTGATACTCTATGCTCCACTCCAAACTAAAAATATTCTGGGTAAGAATATTCATGGGAAAATAAAGTATATAGATCCCTTAAAATTATTTTATTACCATAATAGTCCTAAAAATTTCATGATCTCAATGAAGTTCTACAATTTCACACATTACATTACTGCACTGATTTTCCTGGGGTCCAATGTAACCCCACATTCCAAGATCACATTGACCAATAAAATGAATTTCATATCCAAAAGGTGAAAAAGGATTTTATGAAATATAGATGGTGATCATGAACAATTCCTAACACAATCATCATGTGTTGCTCATGTTATTCATTTATTATTGATTAGAACATGATGTTAATAACAAACAATAAAAAAGAATATTAAATGTTGATGGAACACCTAGTTCATGAGATCCAAGAGATCTTGTGTAATATTTTTCAACCTAAATTGAATTACTGTATAATGAAAGTGTCCACATCTCATTAGAAAGGATATATTTGGAGCATACTCCTCTCCAAAACATAGTGAATGATACCTAGAGTACATGTCAATATTGTATATGTTCATTGGCCCATAAGGCAGATTGAAAAGGTCATCAATATAGGGAAATGGATATTTTTTCTTGATTATGTCCTAGTTCATCTTCATGTTAGCAATACAGAACCCAATGTATCAATCATCCTTTTAAAAAAAATAATAATTGGGTAACCTATGGAATGATTATTGAGTGAATGAATCCTTTAGATTCCAAGTCATTTTTTACACCATTATGATAATAAACCCAGTGGGGGAAATACAATATAAGGGAAGTAATATTGACTTTGTTCCTAATGAAAATTCAATGCGGAAATCCACATCCCAATTATGAGGAAAACCTATGAAATATACTACAAATACTTTTGTAAACTCCTATGGCATGTCACCTAGTCCATCCCTAGAAAATATATTCTCATCCTCCAACATGATAGAGAATACCTAAAAAATGAGAATTCCAAACTCCTAATGTGGGTGGGGGGAGGGGTCCTTCTCTCCCTGATAAAGGATCACATTCACCATGAAATGCCTCAGTAATCCCATCAGGTGCCAAAAAATTTACCCAATAATGAAAAAATTGATGTGTGGATTTAAACACACCGTCCACTTCATGTTAAGGATCAGACAAAGTGGTGAATTTCAAAAACATGGATTTACTATTCATATTTAACCCCTGGTAGAGAGATTACAATATATACATATGAAAATCTACTCCCTCATATTTTCAAGAGGCATAATAAAATCTATGGAATATGACATAATATCTCTTGGAAATTTCAATAATTCCATTGTATAGGTTGAAATTAAAGAAATAGAACCACTCGGGTCAAATACAAAATGGGAATCGATGATCATATAAGAATAATACCTCATATAGCTATATGTCATGCATATGATTCCCTTAGTGATAGATCTGTAGCATCAAGGTTCTTGGTTTATGCTAATGCCTAAGACCAATAACTAATTTATTTATTTTTTTTGAGATCAATCTACCAAAACATGAATCTATATATATCACCATTCCCAACTAACTGAGAACCCAAATCCCTTGATTCACTAGACTAAACTATCAATTTCAAATGCCTTGAAAATCACAAACCACTCCGAGTCAACATAATACTCTTAAAAAACCACTACCAATGACCCAAACACCCACATTCATAAAATGTTCCATGTGTAATGAGAAATTATACCCACACGTTCCCCTACCCTACATACCAATTTCCCACAACTGAATCACCAATAGTGATCATGTACATATGTTATTTAAAATTGTGGTTAGAACTACCACATCCCTTGTTTTCCTTCTCAAATTGCTTCTTATTCATTTCAAAAAATCACCACCAACTTGAACCCCTATAGAAACATCCCAAATAAACCATCCATACCATCATGATGAATTTATAACATTTGCGATAAATCCACCACCATCGTATGTGTATTTATCATTGAAAAATACATGTGGCTGAATTTACATATTGAAAACCATTTCCAAACAACAATTCTTTGACTGCTCTATAGAGACCACCTAATGTGTGAATTTTTACAATTATGTGAAATAGTTTTTATATTTAAAAATGGTATAATCCCCCTAATGGAATACGAAAAATATGAGGTCTTCGGATTGACTAATGTCTCATAAAAATGTTTCTTATTATGGATAAAATTTAATTCCTTCCATCATATTGCCATGTTTTCTAGAATGGACTACTAATTTACACCATTGGGGACTAGGCCCTTCCAACATGAATGATATGTAGCTAAAAATGAGTACCTGAGGAGTCCTATGGAACTATAAAATTATTATCCTCCATTTGATCCCACATATAATCTTCTTGGGGGTTCATTCTACCCCGTATAGAAGGATTTTATTCATGAGGAACTCCTGAGATTTATCTTATTTTAGACAAGGTATAGCTTCCTTATATTAAGAAGGACTATAAAATGCCCCTTGATCCATTTCTAGATAGCCTAAACCACCACATAGAGTAATCTATGAACAACAAGTGAGGGATAATTTCACCTAGCCATTTATTATGGTTTCATAGGAAATCTCAAGTGAGGAATAATTTTATATCAATTAACAAAACAAATGAACCCCTCAATACTTCACCAAATAAATAATTCAGTAGTAAAAATTTAAAAAAACATCAATAAATTAATATGAAAAAACAATAGAGACAATAAAAATTCAAGCTACTACACACTAGTCTGGGTTCTAATCATAGTCTTCAGCCTATATATCATAACAGGAGAAATATTCCAAGAAAATCCAGAACATCCCATGATCACCCAACGTCTATCACATGGTGTGATGGCCAGAAACACCACTCTAAACCTGAACCTCAAGCCCTGATAGTCAAAGGTTTGGTCTATCCAGAATCACCAAAATAGAAGGTCCCAATGAAATATTAAACACATTATAATATAATTTGTTTAACAAAAAAGTCTGAGCATCCATCCATCCGAAAGCCCAACTCAACCAATGGAATAGGCTAAGTGTATTCTCAAATCCCCATGACTTTTAAATTAGTTCATCTCCATTGATTAACAATATGGGTAATGAATTTTCCCTTGTGAATCCACCATAAAAAACCAATAAGAATCATATATCACATCAAGATAAACATCCATGACACAAGAGGTAACTAGATAACACTACAATGTGAGTTAATCATTTTACAATTAACTACCAAAGTCCAAAATAAAAAAATATGGAGGGGGACCAACTAGTCCTAAATACTTAATGCAGCATGTGGTTCAACACCTTTATTTCACATAAAATATTAGGTTCTTAATAACAAAATTCTAACACATGGGACCTCCATCACTACCATAGGTAGACTTTTTAATACCTATGTCAATCAAAACAAGGTATACATATATCTGAGGGTGTATATAGGGAGTGACCCAATATTCCTAGTAGGATGAAACCAAAATATATTCCACGCAATGAAGCTAGATTAAAAATTAAATGATAGTTTTAAGGATATGAAATTTTATATTTAAGGAAGACATGATTTGAAATAAATATGGAAATGTAAATTTGACAACATGATGAATAGTAAGAATAGAATGTGAACCATTGGAATTCCCCAATAATCTAGCATTAGTGGGGACCTAGGATACTCATACTCTTGGTGATCACATCTTTCAGATGTGGTGGTCATACTCGTGCCACTACTTTCTATGAAATGAATGTTTGGTTAATGTTTTTATGTTATCCTATTAGGGACACTGGGATTTGACACCTATAACTCAAATAATGTAACATACCTTAGATATCTTCTTTGAGACCTAGTATTCCATTATGATTATGATAATACCCTATAAAATTTGATATCCAGATTATATAGTAACACTTAAAAATATAGACACACACATCACAAAGAACCATTTTTAATAAGGAATTCATTTTTATATCCGTATGTACCCAAAAAACCATTTGAAAACATATTTCACACAACAAACACAATTCATAGAACCACATTAAAACAAATTAAATACAATTAAAATCATAAAACCATGTCAAATAATGGAACCACATACCTCTTTCTATAGTATTTTACAAATTCCACTGGAAACCACCATTCGAACCAAGGAGATACTATATATAAAAATCACACTATGTCCATCATGATTTAACCTAAAGGATCATGATTATACTGAAACTAGGATAATACCATTTCTTGAGAAATAAAACCTAAAGGTGAAATAAGAATCCATGAAATGAGATGAAAAAATAAAGGATAAGTTTACATGATTGTTACTTCATTATTCCCACCAAAATAGTCCATAACAAATTGATCCCAAGGCAGAGGATGGGAAGGGGAAGTTTCACAGAGAGATGGGGAAATCAAATGGTGAGAATTAGGGGTGATTAGATGTTAAAATGAATGAGGATAAAATCTATAAAATCTATATTTTTAATGTTATAGAATACCACACTGGTTGGCCACATTGTTTTCTAATCTATGCTCCAACCTTGAAACACCTATGCCAAAATAAATAGTGGCCACACAATTTTTCTAGAGTTAGTGAATTCCTTTGTGCGTAGCTATGTATTGAGGATAGTGTAAAATACTAGGGTGTATGTTTAGCCATGGAGTTACACATTCCCATAAACTAGGTCATGTGACCCAAACATTTCCACTCTACTTGGTTAAAGATTTCCACTAGGATGGCACATTGTTTCCCATTACTATAAACCAATCATGTGCCTCCTTTTTCCTGTTCTAAATACCACCATCTTTCTCAAAAAATCTTAAGAAATAAAATGTATGAAAATATATCTAAAAAATAAATTATAAAATACATAAAAAAATCCATATATGTAAGATCATGGATATTTATAAACTCTAGATACATATAGATAATAAATTGTATTCCATTCATTTTCCACTATTTAAGAATTAAATATAAAACATGAATGATTTTCTGTAAAAATAAAATAATTTATCTCATCGGTTGAGATGAATATATGTTCCATGTCCATTTTTTCTAAACATGTTTTATATGAAGATTTTACTTTTCTAAAAATAATATTTAATTACATTTTTACCCATGTTTTATTTTATAAAAAGTTATTTTAAAAGAATCTCCTTGTTGTTTTCTAAATGAGTTACATTTTTATTTTTTCAAAAAATGTAATTATTATATATTTTCTAGCAACTATGGAATGAATGGTATACTCAACTGTCATGAGCACTTAATGGTTTGATTATTCCCTTATATGTTTATAATTTTATTCTCAAAGAAAATAATATCTTTAATTATTAATAGTTTTGTACATTTTTATAAAGTGATTTCAAAACAAAATATATATTTTCTACAAAAAAATTTAATTGTATTTTAATGGTATTTTTTCGCCATCAATAAATAAAGATAATATTTTTTATGTTTTATTATTAATATGATCCAATGGTACAGTCTTTATTCATTCACTAGATAGTTTATGATTACGATTGTGGAGATATTTTTTAATGAAAACTATTTAATTCCCACCGGTTACAATATAATGAAATGTTTATTAATCCTATATACATATCAAAGGTTGTCAAATGATGAAATTTTTAAGAAACACATTTCATTTCCAGGATCCATACTATGATAAAATTCTAAGGAATCAATTTCTTTTCAGGGAATCCAATAAGATGAATAGTTTCAGATCATGTGGAACACACACACACACACACACATATATATATAATATGATATGGGTGTTCCCCATATCTCTCTACTATAAATTGGTGAATGATTAATGTTCTATTAGCTCAAATGGTGCATGATAATATATCCCAACACAAAAAAGATGGTACATGGGAAGTAATCCAATGTCAAAAGTAAGATGGCACATGAGAGGTTATCCAAAGCCCCAAACTAGAGGGTACATGGGAGGTTATCCCTAACATGAAGAAGTGTGTATGTGAATGGTTATACCAAATTAAAAAGATTGTGACTTGTAGATATCCCAATACCGAAGAGGTTATACTTATGGTAAACAAAATCCTATCATGTTATGATTATATTGGTGGGTAGCACTAGCCCTATATTTTTTATTCTTATGATTATGCTACAAATATTTGGTTTATGCCAATGTTATGTTTTCAAGTCTTGTATTATTTGATTCCATTAACATTCATGTCTTATGAACTTTGATGATTTAGGTAAAGAATATATATTAGGATCATTGGAAAATAGCTTATGGTTTTAAAATTTTATTGTTTTAATCCCACACCCTAATTCTCAAGTTATTATTTTATGATCATTTATATCATCATTTTTACCCATTCCAAGAATCTGAGATTACCCATTGTTATATTTCAACTCCCTTTGTTATGTTGAATTATTTTATGTGTGAAATATTTATGAAGGATGATATTTATGAACAAAATATTTTTATATAATATATTAATAATATGAACAAGTTGTTTATGAATCCATGATTCCAAAGACAATAACCATTTAAGAGTCTCACATATGATTTTATTAGATGAAATGAATATTAATCTATTTTGATGTAATTTCTATGTATGATATGTTTTTGAATTTACCATTTGTATTATAGAAGTGTATTAGGTAAACATTGATAAATATGATTAGAAAACATTAGTGAGTATCATAAGGATACATCTTAGTATATGAAAATGTCCTGGAAATTTGGTGAGAATTGAGTGAGGGGTTTCTAAAAAAATTCATCCCTACATGGATACTATAAGTGGATGTTGATATGGAACAACTGTACTGAAGCGTTATAGATCTAAAAAGTGTTTATTGGTATTTGACTCAGTTATCACCTGGTTCTTGACAATGTGCCTTGTTTTAATCCTAGTTTGACACTAGTGTTGGATATCTTCATAAAAATTCACAAACTATTTTCGAACCATCATTAAGTATATGAATAATGACCATGAATGACCTAAGTAAATCATAAGGTGTAATAGATTATGAATACTTTGTCGTAATTTTGAAATCCTATGAATTATTTTTCATGATTTATTACTCATATTAAATATTCTTGATGGTCATGAAAACCATTTTTGTTTAGTATGGGATTTAAGGTCGAATGATGATGTTTATTTGGTAATAGGTAAGATCAAATATTTATATACTCAATTTGATATCACTTACACAAATTCAAAAATATTAGGAAAGGTCTATGGGAATTCTAATTCATTACCTCAATTATTAGATGATGAATTATCTAGGGAAAAAATTAATTGGTTAGAATCCCATATTAAGTCCGTAATTATTTTCTATTTGAAGTTTGTGGGAATTTTGTTATTGGAAATCTTGCCATTCTACCTCTGGCTGATGATATTTCTATCTTAGGAGTGTATTTTATTTCCTTATTTAAATTACAAATCAATTTATAAGTATGTGAGGTAATGTTTGATATTATGAATTATCATGTGATCATAAATTAGTGTAATATTAATTATGAACGTACAATTGGGGTAATTTTTATTGTATGACCCTTGATTACTATTTAAAATAGGTGATTCTCTCAGTTGGTTCTGGAGAAAATCGAAATCGAGGATGTAAATATTTTGTCAGTGTTAGTTAATACCTTTCCAGAAGTGTTACAATGTCATCCTCCACACTGTAAAGATGAGTCTTTACTATAATTCATATATGATTGTAGGAATATTTAAAATACACCATATCGACTAAAACCAATTGTGTTGTAACATTTGAAAATAAATCTTATATATTATTAATAATGGAATTTTTTTCACCATGATTCACCATGGGGTATGCCTATACTTTTTATTAAGAAGCATGATGGATTGATGTAACTATGCCGTGATTATCGAAAACTAAACAACTTCACAATAAACAACAAGTGTCATCTACACTATATGGATTAATTATTTTGAAAATTAATAAAATATAAATAATTTTCAATGATTGAAATTCATTATATATATAATAAATTCACGGTTAAGAATGTGTATATTCAAAATATAGTATTCTATATTATGCATGGGGACAAAAAATATATAGTTATCCCATTTGACCTTACTAATTCCCCATATATAGTCATGGATTTAATAAACACAATCTTTGGAGATTACCTAGAATAGTTTTTGGACTATTTATAGATTATATTCTATTTTATTCAAAGAGATAGTGAGGGAAAAATAATCCATTGATGGATTTCTAGAAAAACTAAGGTTGCATAATTTGTATGAAAAATTTAATAAGTTTGAATTTTGGGTTAAAATATTATCATTTTTGGTCATATATTATCAAGAATGTTAATATAGTAATATCAATCAATGATGAAGGGTATTGATCATTGGAATACACAAGCCACATGAATATAAATCCAATGTTTTCATGTTTGGACTGATTTTATCGATGATCTATGAAAAAATAATGAAAATTTCGCAATACAATCACCATGTTAACTTATTAGGGTTCCCAGATCCCTTAGATATATTAATGTGAAGAATATTTCAATGTATATAAGATAAGGTTATTCAATGAACCATTACTTACATTATCTTCAACAGAGAGATTTTTAATCTATAGGGATGCATTGAATAAGGTATTGGTATGTATTCTCATGAATATTTGTACGGTGATAGCTTATGACACATGATAATTAATGGAGTAAGAAAAATTTCCCATTTCATAAAATTGTTTTAGCTATGATATTTGTTTCATTAAGTATATGGACGTATTATATTTATATAGAATAATGTGAGATATATACTAGTCATAATATTTTAATGTATATATTAACACCAGAAGAGATGAACATGTTCCAGAGAAGGTGGTTTAATATGATTAAATAATATGATATCTTAATAAATTACAACATTGGGAAAGTGAACTAGGTGGTTGATGGTTTGACCTTAAAGAATCAAGTTAGAATATGTATGTTGATGATCCCAATTGATCCAATATTTATGTTTTAAAATAGATGGATTTGTTAATTGTCAGGAAGGGGGAAATAATATAATACTCAAAAAAGTGTTCAGCCATAAATCCAAGCGAAGATTAAATATGAACTAATGGAAGACATAAATAATGATTAGAAGGTAATAAATGGTCCGAAGTTCAATATTTTTTATAGAATTATATTTTTTATAAATAATGTATGTGCTCAAACCCTACCATATTTGATGAATGATATATTAATAGAATCTCATTGGTTTTCATTCTTAATTAGCCATTAAATAAAAATATGTATATAGATTTGACAGATTATTAATGGTGTAATGAAATAAATAGAGATATTAAAGAATATGTATCGTGTTTCTTGGTATGTCAACATAATGAGGTTGGGAGAAAAAAATATAAGGGGACGTTACAACCATCACCCTTAGAAAAATACAAATGGGAAGGCATCACCATGTATTTCATCTTGAGAATCCCCAAAACTTGTCAAGGAAAAAATGCTTATGGGATATAGTTGATAACCTTATAAAGTCATCATAGTTTGTAATTATCAATATATATATATATATCAACTTTACAAGGCATAAATTAAAATTTTGTTATGGTTTCATGGACTACCATATTTTGTTGTCTCTCACAAGGATCTGATGTTTAACTTGATGTTTTTTAGTTTTCATGAGTAGGCCCTAGATACAGAGTTATTTATCTGCCCTATATATGATCATCATAGATATTTATAGTATATTATAATAATTAAAACCCTATAGTATATTATTATATATTTTTCAATGGATTTAAAATTTATTGGAGATCAAATCTTTTATGTAGTGTAGTGTTATAACAATAATACACCTTACTCTATAATTGAGATGGATCCCTAATAATCCCTCTCTGGAGAGATGTGTAGAACTCTAATGTGATGGGAAGATGAAGTAAAATTATTGTTATTGGGACATGATATAGTTAATTAAATAGTAGATATTGAATAATCCATTCAACATCACATTATGGTGTCTCATATATGAGAGAATAATTATTCTAAAAATCGTCGACATGATATAGAGAGTGAATTGGGTGAAAAGGTATTATTGATATTTTTTCCCTTATATAAGGACATGAGATTCATAAATAAATTAATATTTATCCATTATATATTTTCCATTCCGAGATGATTGAGTAATTTGAATTTCTTATTATCCCATAGAGAATCCTACCAATCCTTTTTCAGGTTCATGATGTGTCCAATGTATTTATCTTGAGAAAGTACATACATGACCCTTAATATGTATTGAACTTGAAGTTTATAACAATAGAGAATGATATTTCTGACATTTAAAAATGGGTGGATAATCATGATCATAGAGGGATGGTTATGAGAAACATGATCACTCACCTGATCAGGTTTTTATGGTGAAACCACCATCCCAATAATTCTATATGGGAACATTAGGATACGATGATGTAAAAGCTTCTCATTTGTCTGTTTTGGAGTAATAAATTTTGATTGAGAAATTCATTTTAATGGAGGTATAATGTTACAAGGAATTTATTTATGTAATATATTTTTAAAATATATTTTTTCTACTAGCTTATGTGACACAAAACACTGATTTTTAACGAACCACGATACACAATTAATATTATTATTTAAACATGATCATTCTGACATGGAAATTAAACCATGTGCTTTTAATAGGAATAAACACATATTGAAAATTATAAATAATTTATCTGAAAAAAATATATTGATAAATAAGTAAATAATGTTTGGAAATGTCTTTTTATGATTTGAAAATAAATTTTTTCAAAAAAAAAACAATTTATTTATTTTCATGAAAAAATAGAAAATAAATGTTTTCCAAATTTAAAAAATTAATTAAAAAATGTAATTAATTAATTATTTATATATATTAGAATTATGATTGATTGAAATTTTGATAATTTTCAGAAAAGATTAATTTTTCAATGATTAGTAAAAAATATTGAGTTGTATTAAAAAAACCATATTTATTTAAAGAATTTAAAAGCTAATTTATTTATATGGTTTTAAAATTATAATTTGTTAAATTATATAAAAATTAATCCATTATAGGTAAGTGGAATTAATTTCATATGGAATTTTGGAATTAAAACTATCAATATTTATAAAAATGTTCTCTTTAGAGAGCAACATTTTATTCATTTTTGTGGGATTATTTTTGAAGTATATTATAACACTTATATGAATTTTAGTTGGAAAATGGATTCCATCTATTTAATAAGAATTATTAATATATATAATAGGTTTAACATAAATATTTTTTATAATGAGCATTAAAAACAATAACAATAAGTTTCTACTGTTATGGTTAAAACAAGTTTACCTAAGGGCGAAACTAAAAATATAAGGTCCAAAATGACCAATTGTTTTCCGTAAACATATTTTTTGGATAGAAATAGACTTTATATCACAAATATAATATGAATGATTATTTCTACAGTGTTTTGGAACGTGTAAAAGGTAAATAAAACATTTTATTTTAAAAAAATCCATTTGTGTTCTCCCCCCACATATAAATTTCTACCCCTATCTTCTCCACTTCACAGATCCAACGATTTTTTTATCATCCATTAACATCCAAAATATATTACATAGATACCTTAAAACATTATAGAAGTCTTATAATTATTAGTAAGCTCTCATAAAAGGGTTTTACTAAAAACATATGGAGGTTCTCTGAAGAACAAGTATCATTCTTAATAGAGCATTGTTTGTTTAATTTCTTCATCAAAACCAATAAAATATTATTCAACTCTGCTGATATAATAAAATATTCATCTCCAATATTCTAATATTCTAATATTTTCATATAATAACCCTTATCCATCTTCACTACATCATATTGGAAAAACATCCATCGATCATGTGTATAGTTGTCTACCGTCTCATGGGCTGATGTTAATCATTTTACATTACCACATCTCATGGATAAAAATAAGGATGGGATAATTTTTTTAACTTTTTTTCATAAATAAAAAAAAAATTAATTATATATACCACATATACCTACTTAAATTAAAATCAATTTGAAAACTATAATATCGCTCGTGTGTAAGTGTGGACAACCACTTCTATGAAGTGATTTGTTTGTTTTTCGTTATATTTTTACATCTACAGTAATATGGATGAATTTAATTAATTTATATTATATATATTAAATTAATATTACTATTTAATGGTGATATATTGTTTACCTTTTTCTTATCAATTTCAAAAATTGAAACATTATTAATGTGTACGTACAACCTACTGTCTACATGAACAATATAATTTATCTTATATCACTAAATTTTAGGGATTAATATAATACGTATATAATGAATATTTATGATACACATATAATGGTTAAAATTATTGATAATTAACCCATGAACAATGTAAAAGGACCAAAAAATACCAAAACAAAACATAAATGAAAAATTAAGCTGTTATTACTCAGAAGGGTATTTTAACATGGATGTGTTAATTATCCAGTAATAAATGGTCACAAGTTAATCATATAATTTATTATATATATTATCACTTCTATGTAATATTTTAATACTAAAAAAATATTTATTATAAATGATATGTTAATGTATATAAATAAATTCAAGATTAATGGTAAGATATTTTCATTTATCTTTTATTTTTATTGGACACATTATATATTCACCACATTTTTATCATTTGTGTTGTATATACTACATATATATATATTTAATGATTATTATAAATAAAATTATGTGATATACATAACCATATATGTTTTTTATTTCATGTGGATTATGATTCTAATGTTACAAATTTGGTAAATTGTTTATGTTACATTCTCGTTATTTATCAGAACTATATATGATTATGTTTTTGATCAAGAAATATTCAAATATACCTCTCATGTAAATTCATGAATATTATTATAATATGATTATTTTTATATAAAAAAAATTTCTTCCATTCATTTTTATCTCGTTTAGAACAAAATAGACCAAATGAATGTTTTAAAGGAATAATGACTCCATATATATCATTGGTTAAATTAAATTATCTTCAATGTACATGACTTCAAATAATTATTTTATGGAATTTTTTAAATATTATCCAAATATTATTTAAATTAAATTCTACCCATTAATATATTTTTTAAATATGGATTTAATAAAATCTATCCATCATTTTGTGAATGATGTACTTTTGAAATTTTCAAATAATTGTTAAATGAATTATTTTTTTAATATGAATATAATAAACAATATTTTCCCCTAACATGAATGATCAATGGTTTTAAGATTCCACAACAATGGTCTATGATTATTTTCTAATTGTATTTTTTCATTAATGTTTGATTTTTTTGGATTTTGATTATGTGATTTCAAAATGTGAGGGATATTTTTCTCAATAAATATCAATGAACCAATTAATGGAATTTCTATTCATCAACAACCACATCCATTCATTTTTCATATGTTTTAATGGGTACATGATCCAGTGGAATGAACCTTATTACATCTGATATTTTTTTATACTTATATATTTTATGATAAATTAGTCATTCCCTTGGTTTATTCTATGTTGAAATATTTATGAAATTAAATTTAATTTAAAAGGGTTATGTTATGATGAAATTTTTATGAACCCCATATCATTACCACATGTAATTCTCAGATGAAACTCTTGTGAAATCATTTATTTTCAGGATTTATAAAATGATGAATGTTTCATGATCTTTTTCATAAAGAATAATATATTTTTTGATGGATGTAACCATTATATCCCTCTAAAATATTCAGTAATGATTAATATTTTTTGATCTCAATGGGTACACAAGTGGTTATACAATTCTTAACATTAGATGGTATATGGTAGGTAATACAAATAACAAAAGAGAGGGTACACTGGAGGTTATCCCAAGACTATAGCAACAGGGTACACAAGAGGTTATCAAATTAAAGTAGTGTAAATGTATGTGAGAGGTTATATGAATCCCAAAAGGATACATTAGTGATTAACCAATGTTAAAAGATAGTACACAAATAGTTAGCCCAAAAATCAGTTGTTTTTAATGTCTTGGTGGGTAGTATTGACACTTTCTTTTTATTATTATTCTTATTCCAAAAATATCTACCTTATTAAAATATAATGTCATCAAAACTCATGTTATTTGATTAATTTAGGATTACTGTCTTTCGAACAACCATGATTAATTCAATTACTCTAGAATATGATCTTTATTATTTAGGGTATGTTTTTCAATTGTTATGATCATTTTATGACAACCTTATCCTCATTTTATTCTTTTAAATTCATCTATATCCACCTTATTTACACTTATTGAGCATCTGATATCTCTCTTTCTTTTGTTTTATTTTCATACATTACGAAAAATTGGTTTACGCATGACATTTATAAGAAGGTGTATATTTATAATAAACATCAGGGGCATGATGTAGTTCATTTATAACCCTATTTTTTATGAAACATTATTTTCAACAAAACATAACATTTATGGTTCTCTTTTTTGTTTCCATAAGATAAAAATATTATTCATCTATTAATATATAATATCTACATATGATAATTTTGGGCCTTTACAACTGATTTGCAATATCGCATATAGAAAATGGATATTCAAGAAACATGAGTGGAAAATTTTCGAACTTCCATACTGTAACACCCAAAGTATTTCTAAAGATAAATATAAAATCATGGATCTTTTCTTTAAATATATAATTTTAATTATCCTTTAAAACATAACATTTCTACTTCTATATTCTGAATTTTAAGAAACTGTTATCTACAATTGTGTTCAGTATGTCATTTGGAGTCTGAGAGAGAAAAATATATTTTTGGTGAATAGTAACATACCCTTGTGAATAGTAATATTAATAGTAATATGACCCTTATGAATAGTAGAAAATAATTTTATTTTATTTTATTAAGGCGGTAAGATAATGATATCTTCATTAATTTTTCAATGTCACATAAAACTAACTGCACTTCAAGATTGATAGTTTTCGAATTAAATATGACCTTATATAAAAATTAAATTAATAATATTTTGAAAATTAATTTTGAGAAATGGATTTCACTTTTTAATTCTACACGTCGAAAAATGGTAGGGGTGAATATTTGGGATTTTTCTGAAATTCTATAATTTTTGTGAGTAGTGAAATACGATAAAATACCGTATAATCAAATTATCAGTAAAAATTCACTATTTATGACATCATAAGTGATTCAAGGCCACTTGGTTCGAACTCACATGATATTATTTCTATTTATGGTCACTTTTATTGAGATTATTCATAGTCTTGATAAAAATATTATAATAATGATTAAAATAATCTAAAATACCTACCCTCCTCAACTATAAATACCACTCTCACTCCCCTCTTCCTCTCACACCTCTCAAACATTGAGAAATTTCTAATTTCAGCCAAATTTACTCCCCAATATTCTTACCCACCTCCTATATCTTCTGGTCTCACCAATAGACCAAAATCAATGCCCTTAAGGAGGATCTCAAGGAGAAGAGATCAAGTGGTAAACATCCTCTTTTATTTTCTTTATTTTCTTTCATTTAATGATATTCTCTTGAATTCCCTTTGCCTTGTGTTGGGATATATCATTAAATATTTCCCCCATTACTTTAAATATCTTTTATTAATGATGGGATATTCCATTCCTCTCATCAATCGGGTTTTTATGAAATTTTAAGAGACGCTGTTAGGCTGCCGAATTTTCATGAGAAATTTCCCATGATTTTCATTGATTTCATGATTCATTTTTATTATTTCCTGAATACCTCTTATCCAAGAGGCATGAAATATCTAAAATAATTTATATTCATTATTTTCACATTTTTATGGAAAAATTATTCATCATTATTCTTCTTCACTTCCAGTTATTTAAAGAATAAAAAACATTGTCCATTTGTGTCGAATTACCGACATCATGGACGATGTACTTTCAATTTACATTAATTCATTCAAGTCTGGTCATTAAATCATTTTAGTGGTTTAACCAGGTTATAATATATGTTTTATAACTCATATATGGTTCATGAATTCTTTTGTACTCATGGTTCTAATTTATAAGACAAAATGAAGTTGTTATTATCAAAGAACCACTAAAATGATCTAAACGAAAATCATTAATGTTTTAACTTATAAATCATTCTCATATAAATCATAGAATTGATAAATGGTATGAATTATGGTACTTTAAATATGTAAATAATAATCCATTCCAATTCTGGTGTTTCACTGCCAATCAACAAGAACGATTCATCATGAACCGATCGTGAAAATCATAAAAGACTTCACCCAAAATAATGCAAGGAACAAAATAATAACAATTAAGGGGTGAAATGAGGTTATGAAATGACAATATAAGATGTTATAAACAAGAAAATGTTTCTGTAAAAATACTAATAACACTCTTTTAACCATTAAACAGGAGGTTCAATCAATTTTGAAGTAAGAAAATCCTAAGGTAAGGGAATTATTTACCCAATTTCCATTCTATGGGTTAACCTTCTACTTAATTATTTATGTGCAATTAAAATTTTTTGTGTTATCTGTTATGTTTGTATTATGTTTTATTATGTGTATCTACAATATATACACATACTCCATCCACTCTATTAAGTCTTGCTTCAAGTATATGATTTTTATGAGGGACTTTTCTTCTAAAATCCTCTTTTAAAATTCTGTTTTTAGAAAATTAAAAACCATTGTTTTTATGCTATTATTCATGTTGTATGATTATGGTTTCGTTCTTGAGAATTGTTTATGATGATGGGTGGTACCTATATTTCCCTCCAACGAATTGGGTATGAGTAAGTTGGAGGTCGGCCGTACGGTTACTCCAAGTGTAATTGCGATGGTTACACAAAGTAATGTAGTCGTGAGGGGTAAAAATATTATGGTAGCCAAGATGGTGACTAGATTATGTAAGTAATGGCCCAAGATACCTCTATGATTATATTTATGTTCTCATGTTTGTGTGGATCTTCTGTAAATCTCATGTTACACGAAGTAATTATTTATTGGTTAAAATCATGTCTTTTGAAAATATTTTTATACGTTATGCGTATTGATGGTCTAATGTGATTTTTCCTTCTTTCCCATCCCTTACTAAGCTTTTCTGCTCATCCCATGTTTTTAAATGATTTTTCACAGGTTAATGTATGTGTAATACAAGGAAGGAAGACATGTTAAATGTTGAATAATTGTCAAGGAGTCTTGTTTTAAGTTTTATTGTTTTATATTTTGAGAAAAATGGAAATTGTTTTTATCATATCCACTATGTATCAATGTGTAATGTTAGAAATGTTTTGAACCAATTATCTAAATATATAAACTTGAATAGATCCTCAATGAAAAATAAAGAATTTCTTGACTAAATTCAAGATTATGTATATAATAAGATGGAGTCCTTATAGTTGGTATCAAAGGATGGCTTAGATAACATTAGTGGTTAGGGTGATAGAATACCATAAATGATTTTCACTCTATGTTTAATTTGTTATAGAATTTAAAGAATACCATGTTACTTCATCTAAGAAATGCTTGTTCATAATGGTTGTCTGTAGAAGGAACATGGATGATGAAGAGGAGAGGCCCCGAAAGAATGACATATTTCATGATCTACAGCCCAGAATGGTAGGGACTGGAACCGAGCAATTTGTGACAGTAATGGCTCAGCTAACGCAGGTAACAAATGGTGGTGGCATCCATTCAAGAGAAACACTCAAGGTGCCACAATAGGACATGCCAGTGGTGGAACATTTTATGAGACAACATCCTCCTACATTCAATGGATCTTCTGACCCTGTGGCAGCTGAAGGATGGATCAGAGCCCTTGAAAAGATATTTGATGTTATGGGATGTTCAGAAAATCAAAAGGTAAGTCTTTCCATTTTTCATTTTGAAGGGGAAGCTGATCAGTGGTGGTCAATGGAAATGAATATCAGGGGTAGAGAGGATTTTGATGCCTTAGAGTGGGATGAATATAAAATTCTTTTCCTTGAAAAATATTTTCTTAAGGTGGTGCAAATTAGAATGGAGAAGAAATTCCTAGAATTGAAACAGAAGGAGGAAGATTCAGTGGTTGTGTATGAAGTGAACTTCACACGACTGGCGAGGTATTCTCCAAATCTTATTCTGGATCTCGATAGAAAAATCAACCGCTTTTACTCAAGATTGATGCCATGGTATTGAAGGGCATTGGCCTCCTGTGAATTCAAAAGTTTTGAGAAACATGTCCGATGTACTGAGAGGGCAGAGATGAAGTTTGCTGATGATCATGTGCATTTTGGAAACAAAGAGATGAAGAGGTCTAGTTGGCAAGAAATGGGCATGAATCAACCAATGAAATCTGATGGTAAGAAAATATAATTTCCAGTTTGTGAAAAGTGAGGCAAGAAGAACCTTGGGGAATGTCTTAGCAAAACTGGGATGTGTTTTAAATGTGGTATGTTTGGACATATGGCCTGATATTTCAATGAAAATGATCCATAGACTAATACTGATAAGAAAATAGTATAGTGTTTTAAATTTGTTGAGATGGGTCACTATGAAAATGTCTGCCCAAAGAGTGATCCAAATGATGCAAAGAAGCCATACTACAAGCAGAAAGGTGTCGTGAGATCCATTGTGACTACATCAGCAGACATCGGGCCATCCAATGAAGTTGTATCTGGTACTTTATTTGTTCACTCTGATTTTTCTAATGTTATGTTTGATACAGGGTCTACACATTCCTTCATGTCTGAGAAATTTTCTGGTAAATTGGAAATATCACCTCAACAAATGAGACTTGAACATGTTGTTAAAACACCAGAGGGAAATGTTATAGCCAAGAGGAATTATAAAAATCATTCTATTGTGATATATGGAATAGACTTTAACTACAAACCTTGTTGTTTTACCCATAGTCGAGTTTGATGTTATTCTGGGGATGGACTAGCTTTCGGATTATAATGCTAACATTGACTGTAGATATAAAGAAGTTGTTTTTCAGAAAGATTTTCAGTTTGTATACAAGATTGAACCCATAAAATTGATAACATATCAGGAAGCTAAGAAATTAATGAAAGATGGAAATGAATGTTATCATGCTCATATTGTTGAAAACAAGGGAACTATAAAAATTAATGATGTGCTAGTGGTAAATGAATACCTTAATGTTTTTCCTGATGGGTTACCCAGTTTCATACCTGATCGTGAAGTGAAATTCATAATTTAATTAGTTACTGATGCTAAGACAATTTCAAAACCCCCATATCATATGGCTCCAATAGAACATCATGAATTGAAAAATCAGTTGCAGAATTTGCTTGTTAAAGGATTCATTCATCCCGGCACTTCACCATGGGGAGCCCTTGTTTTTTTTTGTTAAAAAAATGTTTCCATGAGACTTTCCATTGTTTATAGATCTTTTAATAACATAACGTTTAAAAAAAATTATCATTTGCCTCATATTGATGAGTTGTTTGATCAGCTCCAGGGAGCTCAGTACTTTTCCAAGATTGACTTGAGATCTGGATACCATCAGCTGATGGTGAGGGAGGATGACATCTCGAAAACATCCTTTCTTACTGGATATGGGCATTATGAATTTGTTTTTATTCTATTTGGGTTAACTAATGCACCTTCTGTATTCATAAATTTTATGAATAGAGTTTTTCATGTGTTCTTGGATAAGTTTGTGGTTGTATTTATTGATGGCATTTTGGTTTTTTCTAAAAAAAAGAGGAGCATGAAAAACATATAAGGGTTGTTTTAACATCATTAAAATAAAAGAAACTATATGGAAAATACAGCAAGTGTGATTTATGGTAGCAACAAATTTCTTTTCATTGGAACATTGTAAATAAGTATGGAATAATAGTTGATCCTACAAAAACAAAAGTAGTAGATGAATTTACAAGACCCACAAATGTACTAGAGATTCGTAGTTTTTTGGGCATATCAAGTTATTGCCGACAATTTGAAAAGAATTTGCACGGTTATCTATCCTGATAACTAAGTTAACATGGAAACGGGTTAAATTTGTTTGGACATAGGAATGTGATGTTTATTTTCAGGAACTAAAGAATAGATTGGTGAATGCACTAGTTTTGGCCATACCTTCCCGAAATTGTGAGTTTTTCATCTACAGTGATTCTTCTTTGAAGTTACATGGTTGTGTGTTGATGCCAAATGATTAGGTAATTGCCTATGTTTCGAGAAAACATAAACCTCTTGAGCTAAATTATCCCACGCATGATTCTGAATTGGCAGCTATGGTTTTTGATTTGAAAATATGGAGGAATCATATATACGGAACCAAATTCCAAATATATTGTAACACCCCAAGCTTCCACGGTACGTTTCCCTTTGAATATTTCAATGACGTGCATTGTACGCAACTTCGAGATTTTAACGCACCACAACCAATCAAACTAGCCGTTATGAATAAGTAATACCTACTTTTTGAAATTTTATAAATTCTATCTCTCAAAATGGACTTCATTTTTGGATTTTTAATATCTAAATTAGCCTAGGGTGAAATTTTGGTACTTTTCGGATAACATTCATATTTTGATGAATAGTGAAAATTACTTAATTTTAATTAAAAATATCATTGTTAATCGAAATAATTAATATTGATAAATTATGAATCTGAGTGGTTTTAAGGTATATTTAGAATATATTTTTACCATTTTATACAATGTTTGTCATTGGACATAATTTCACAATTAAACTATACATAAACAAGTGCCAATCTTTTGATAGTTATTATCTCTTAAAAACACGCTTTTTGTTTTAAGAACGGGAATTAATTTTAAATTAATTTCTGCCACTTTCGTGTTTTGAATTTCGAAAAATGGATTCCATATTTGGAATCAGGATTTTCAAAATGTGTAAATAGGTAACTTTTATTTTTAGACATTTTGAATAATTACTTCGGTAAATATTTTATTTACCATGGTTAAAGGGTAAATTCGGTAAATAAGGGTTAAAAATAATATTATAATAATAAAAAATTACCCTAAAACGTGTCCTAACCATATTTTTTGATACATGTCCGACCATGGGCATCTATGGGTCGATTTTGGGATCCCATGGTGCCACTTGTAAGTGATAGGGACACTTTATTTTAATTAAATTAAAATGAATACAAAAATGACACAAACATATATCTTTTAGAAAAACAATTTTTAAATAGGGTTATATATGTTGGATTTTCGACTATAAATATTCCATAGAAATCTAAAATGATTTCCTACATAATTTTATTTTATTAAAAATTTTTAAACCTTTTAATTTATTTATGACACGATGGTGATGCAGTAATTACCATAATAGTGAAAAATTAAAATGATTGATAATGTAGATACCCAAATAAATATAATTTCAGACTTTTTATGAATTAAACTAATTTTCTAGGTTAATATGACATGTTAGGAATGATTTAATTAACTGTGTTGGAAGTAATCATTCTGTTATGAGTTTTAAAAAAATTAATTATTAAATAGTGTCAAAATTGACATAAAAGAGTTTTTAAAACAAATATTATGTTATTAATTGATATTAAATTCCTAAAAATCTAAGGTTCAGCCAAGAGACTTATATAATTATAGGTGTATCATTAATGGACCACATGGGGGTTGCTTGGATTCATATAGAAAGTTTATTAACCATATAATTTAAAAATACAAAGAAACATTATAAAAGTGAAACTAATTAACTAAGAGTTAATACTTAATGATAAGGTTAGTATAGTAAACCAAACCTGTATAAATTCTATTGGTAGAGTGGTTTTCGACCCATCCATACCATTACATTTAAATAATTCACTTTGGAGCCATTAGAAACCGAATATGAATTTATTATAAAATAATATTTCTAGCTTTTCTAAGGGTGCCCCTCACCCCTCTTATAAAATGGCACTCCCCCTTATCATTAATTCACAACATAAAATACTTTTAGATCGGCCAAAATCTGCCAAAATACTCTATAAACATCCATAAATTCATCCTAGAGGCCATCCATTAGTCAGAAATCCATCCTAAGAGCCCTTTTGATCAAATCAAAAGGAAGAACCCGAAGAAGAGGTAATGATTTCACCACCCTTTTCCAAGTTCCATTCTTCTTCCACTTCTTCCTTCTTTGTTATTACCATTCTAAAATAATAACTCCAGTATCTTATATATAATATGACGTTATTATAAATATGTTACAACCATATTCACCATTCTATCTATCCTTTGAATAACATGTCACCATACGTGCGTACGTACGGCTTACCGTCTCCATATCGTGGTGTAATTGTTATTCAATAAATTATTATTTGGATGTGTATAATAATGATGTGTAACTCATGTAAATAATAAATATAATATGATAATGGTTTTTTATATATGATATACCATTCAATTATATATTATTTTAATATCAAAAGAATGATATTTTCGCTCGTGCATAGGTACGGACTACCGTCTCCATGAATGTGATGGGATTCATGCACCATCGTATCCATTCAAGTATAATTCACATTTGATTATTAATAATAGTATCTAAGGAGTTTATATCATTCTGGATATTATTAAGATACAACCTATCAATGACAAACATAGCTTATGTAACAAAACATAAAAAAGAAAATGAGTAAGTTAACACCCAAAACAACAATAATACTAAGATATTATTAAAAAATCAATGTTAAAAGATAATATATGATATCATATTAATGTATATGATTCTTGTATAATTTAATAACAATTATTTCACCATTATAAAAGAGGTTAACCTACCCCAACCAAGGAAAAGTACAAGTTAAGGGGTTTTCATCTCACTCCTTTTTCCCGTGAGATTCATGCGATATTGCCACCATAACCTATTGTGTGGTGTATGTACTGCCCATAATTATATTATTTGTGTAATAAACTTTAATTTATGTGTATTTACATATTAATTGTATGATAACTCTTTCATGGGTTGTATGATTCATATGTTACCAAATTGTTAAGGGTTTATTTCACAATCTCTTCATTATCCGAGGTTGTTTATACGTAATTATCTTCTGGGACCTCTTTATCATCCACATCCATGTTTCATAAAAATGTCTTTTAAATTTTTTTTAATATTTAATAGACAATGTGTTAAAGTCATTTATACCCTTATTTGTCTTTATATGTTTTTAAACGAATCTTTCCAACGTTTTCAAAATGAGTTACTTTTTAACCATTTCGACAAAATTAAGGTAAGAATGGCTTTTTTTAACTTATACGACGGGTGCATTTATTCTCCACCGTTATTACACCATTGCAGATTCCCTCACAATCTTATAAAGATATTTTCAAAATAAATGTTTTCTCTATAATTATGCGACTTTTAAATGATTTCAAAAAAGAGATATTTCTCTCAAATATTATTGATTTCATCAATGTCAACATCCTTTGATAAATTTTAAACTTGTTTCAAGTTGATTTATTATGATACAAATCATCCATATTGAATTTAAGTTGCTGTTATATTTTTGATTATGGATGAGTTATTTTTATGCCATTATTTTTTTATTATTATTGTTATGAAATTTTGTATGTTAGTTTTAATACGAATGTTTATGTTATATTTCCACCTCTTCTTAAGATGAATGTGTTAGTCTAGTATGTTCTGGGTTGGGGACAGGTAAAAGTAAGCCCTCTAGGTTGGCGTCCGGTTACAGCAGAACCTCCGGGTTGGTTTCTGGTTATTAGAGGCACTCTGGGTTGGAGTCCAGTTACAGAGGCTCTCCGGGTTGGGTTCCGGTTACAGTTATCCCTTAGGTCATGGCACGAGGCCTTAACACAGAAATTAACGTTTCGCATCATACATTCCATCATTATGAAAGTGGTTATTGATATTGCATTTGATTATTCGATTAGTAGAATATCCATGTGAATATGTAAATGAAATTATTTCATTTTTTCCATACTATGTTGAAGTTCAAGTTTAAAAGGATTTTGTTTTAGTTATACATTGCATTAAATGTTTATTCTTATTTATGAAAGTTTCTGCTATATTGTTATCCTTACTAGGCATTTGAGCTCAACCGTTTCAATGTTTTATTTTTCCCAGGATGTGAAGAAGTAATTTATGAATGACCTGCAGGGATAGTATGTGGGGTTATGAGTGTGGACTATGAAGAAAATATATTGTTGTAGTGTTCATTTTTATAATGTAATGTAAGACTTAGGAATATATCTAGTGTTTCCATGTCTACTAAACTAATCGGTCTTTGGATATTTGATCTTTCTTGTGATTATGAAAATGTTATGTAATAATGCACCAACTCTGGGTAACTGGGGTTGGGGCGTTACAGTTTTTATCAGAGAATGTTTAGTACAAACCATGGAACCTAGATTTAGATAAACTCTGATTAGAGCACGTAGACCTAAGATGAACTTTGAGGATTTGTATATAAGAACTTCCTAGAATTTGTGTATTGTAGAGATTTTGTGAGTTTTTCGAGAAATACATCCATGTCTAGATACAAGCAGGTAGAGGCGGCTCCGGCACAGATGTACCTAGGGGTAAAACCCAAAAAAACCGCTTTGATCTAGACTCGAACGGGAACTAGTGCATGACAACGGGCCTTGCTTCACTCTTGCTTACGAAACTCTCGGGGGATATGATTAGAATAATTTACATTTTATTTACTAACCGATTTGAGGTATTATATATATAAGATGAGAGTAAATGAACTTGGTTAATCCTAATGTGTTTCAAATTATGATTATGGTGACTTTTTAATCTCTAAATGATTTTATGACTACTGTTACTCACACAATACTTTCTGGTTTTAGTCAATGGCTATATTCGAAGGAAGTCATAGTGACTTTGAAAATGATGAACATGGTGGGAATGGTGGTGTCAATGAGCAACAAAATGGAATGTTGATAGGCGTAAAAGAAATCGTCTTTATGCCAAATCAATTTTCCAAAAAAATGATCAACAATATATATATTAACCAATTCCTAGACTCAACAATGAAGAGATAAGTGATGAATGATAAGAGCTCCAGTAGTGGAGTCCATGGAGAATGAAATCCTCAATTTCCATCATGTAGGAAATGTGGAAGGAGAAACCCAGGAAAGTGTCTCAATGGGACACAGAAATTCTTTACGTGCATGAAGGAAGGACATAAAGTGATGAATTGCCGAAGAAAAATGAAGAGTACTATGGAAGAAGATAAAAATGGTCCCAAGAATCCATTTACAATCATTTGTCGTAATTGTAGGGGACCTGGCTATAACCTGAGTGAATGACCTATTATTATAGGATATTTTCTTGGTCAAAGAAGAAGTTATGTGGAAATAAATGGTTGGAGAAATTTTTAAAAGTACTAGTGCTCCTTGTTGATGGGTTTACATTGGAATAATTTTTTCATATATTTTTAACCTTGTAGTTTTCCATGTGAGAATGATATATGAGGAAGAATTATCTTTTCTCTTGTGGATATAGTTATAAATTACCATTTGGTTTTATATGATCATTTTGTTTGAGTCAATTATAAGTTATCATAATTTGGGATGAAAATTCAAGGTATGAGAAAAGATTTCTGGTTAAATTATGTTATGGTTATTTTGAGGAATTTATCTCATTTTGGTAATGTTATAAAATATAGTTTTTGAAAAAGGACAACTCGCAGACCGTGTGATAACCCGTCGCGTCGGACAATGCTGTGGGATTCGAACCCACAACCAAAGTGCGATTGGGATTTATCGCCTACCACTGGACAACATGATGTCCTGGTTAGTGTGACTATTATTTTTAGTTAAATGATTTTATTGAATAATAATAATTTGATTTGTGATCTCATGTCTTATCAAATGAATACCCATAGTATAGGAAAATGATTTGGTGATTAAGTGATAGATGTTATTTTGGAAGTTGTTCACTTTATTATGAACACTATATGTCGAAGGAAAATAGAATAGTATGGGACTTCATTTGAGGAGTAATGGTGGATTTTTATCTATGTTTTTATTGTGAATTTATAGTGATTTGGGGTTTTTAAGGAAATGATTAGGTTAATTACTTTTAAGTATGTGACTTTAAGAGTAATTAATATCATTTGGAGATAAAATTTATCATGGAAGACAAAATTCTTATATGTTTTGAGTTTCAATATTAGTTTGGAATATATTGAAGGATTTTAAGGACAATTTATTATTACATGGTATTTATTTAACTTTGGGGTATTGATGGTATAATTTTAGAAATTATGATTAGTTGTTTTTCTGTAATGGAATATCCATTTGGGGGGTCATCAGATATTATAATAACCATTTTGGTTTTGATTAATCTCTAAATACAAGGTATATATATAGTTTATCCTATGTGGATCATGTAATTCTATAGAATTTTATTCTAGCTCTTCCATTGTGACCAAGTCTTCTTGAATAATCATTGTTCAAAACAAAGAGTTAGTGGTAAAAAGTTATTAAAGAAAGAAAATATTCTTTAAATGTATGTATATCTCTTTAAGTTCTTAGTCAATATCATAAATTAATTCCTCGTCCTTATGTAATGTATCTTAAAACAAAAAAAAATGTTGTCCGTTTACTTTTCCTACTGGGAGATTAAGGACCGTTTGACCCAACACAAGTTTATGATTTTCTTATTGTTAACTTTCTCCTGATGATGTTTTCTATCCCTCTCCATCAGAACTGAACACTTAGTTTATCATCCATATCCATGATTTCCTACATGGAATACTAGTATGGGTTATCTTGGGTGACCATTATACCTCTCTTCCTTTCTTTTAAATTGATAGTTTTATTGACCCTTTTTCCGATGTGGGACTTTCCATTATATTATCAAGCCCAATTTTAAAAAAATTGCAAGGATGCAATTTATTGGGGACCGGTAAAAGTAAGCCCTCTGGGTTGGTGTCCGGTTATTAGAGGCACTCTGGGTTGGAGTCCGATTACAGAGGCTCTCTGGGTTGGGTTCCAGTTACTGTTATCCCTTAGGTCTTGGCATGAGGCCTTGGCACAAAAATTAAATTTTGGCATCATGAATTCTATCATTATGAAAGTGGTTATGGATATTTCATGTGATTATTCGATTAGTAGAATATCCATGTGAATAAGTAAAAGGAATTATATCATTTTTTCCATACTATGTTGAAGTTCATGTTTAAAAGGCTTTTGTTTTAGTTATACATTGCCTTAAATGTTTATTCTTATTTATGAAAGTTTCTGATATATTATTATCCTTACTGGGCATTTGAGCTCACCCATTTCAATGTTTTAATTTTCCCAGGATGTGAAAAAGTAATTTTTGAATGACCAACAGGGATAGTATGTGGGGATATGAGTGTGGACTATGAACAAAATATGTTGTTGTTGTTTTCATTTTTATGATGTAATGTAATACTTATGAAAATATCTAGTGTTTCCAAGGCTACTAAACTAATTGGTCATTTGAGATTTGATCTTTCTTGTGATCATTCCAACGTTATGTAATAATGCACAGACTCTGGGTAACTGGGGTCGGGGAGTTACATATATACTGACAATAAATGTCTAAAGTATATATTCACTCATAAAGAATTAAACATGAGGCCGAGAAGATGGCTAGAACTGGTAAAGGATTATGACTGCACGATCAATTACCATACTAGTAAAGAAAACAAAGTAGTGGATGCATTAAGTCAGAAACATCATGCATTATTAACCATGCTATGTTTTGGAACATGATCCCTTGATTAATGATTTGATAAATTTTGTCTTAGAAGTTGTAGGTGCAGGGAATATATCTGTTTTCATTCAGGTTTCAGTGCAGTCTTCGTTTTCATTCTGAATTATGAAAGCGCAAAGGGAAGACCATGAGCTACAGAAAAAGCTAGAATTGGTTAAAATTGGTAAGTTTCCAGAATTTTATCTTGAGAAATATTGTGTTCTATGATTTGGAAAAAGGTTGTGTGTTCCTTGTGATTCCCAATTGAAGAAAGAATTGTTGTGTGAAGCTCATAGTTCTCCATTTTCTGTTCATCCTAGAAGTACTAAATTGAATAGAGATATTTGGAAGTATTATTGGTGGAATAGGATGAAAAGATATATTTCTGATTTTACAATGAAATATTTGACATGTCAGAAGGTTAAAGTAGAGTGGCAGTTACCGAAGGGTATTTTTCAGCCTTTTCCAGTGCCAGAGTGGAAATGGGAGAATATATCCACGGACATTGTGGTGGGACTACCGAAGACATCTCGAGGTGACAATGCGATTTGGGTTATTATTGATCGGCTAACAGAGTCTGCAAATTTCCATAGATTTAGTGAAGGGTCTTCCCCGAACATCTAGGAGTCATGACTCAATTTTGGTGATCGTCGACCAACTCACCTAGTCGACCCACATCCTACTGATCAGAGAGTATGTTTTAGTAGAGAGCACGTGACACCTATATGTGCAGAAGAGTTTGCGACTACCTGGAGTACCTTCTACTATTATTTACAATCATAATGCACTATTTTACATCTCGGCTATGGAAGGTGTTGTAGGAGGATTTCAGGACACACCTTCATCTGAGCACTATCTTCCATCCTCAGACAGAAGGTTTGACTGAGTAGACAATTAAGACCCTTAAGGACATGCCACGCGCTTGTGTCCTTGACTTTGGTCACAACTGGGAGGATCACTTACCTTTGGTGGAGTTTTCACACACCAATAATTATCACTCCACCATAAGGATGGCACCTTTTGAGGCCTTGTATTGGTCGACCTTGCAGATTTCCACTGTTCCGGATAGACCTGGGGGAGTCGCACTAGTGGGACCAGAGATAGTACGAGATACCACGAAGAAGGTGTATATCATCCAAGAGAGAATGCAGACTGCATAGAGTAGACACAAGTCCTATGATGATAGGATCAGAGACCTCTAGAGTTCTAGTATAGAGACCACATATTTCTAAAGGTCTCACCTCGACGGGGATTATGGAGATTTGGCCAAGGCGGAAAGTTATCTTTTAGATTCATCAGACCATTCGAGGTCCTCATTCGAGTAACCGAGGTGGCTTGCTGCCTGGATCTTCTACCTCAGTTGCACTAGGTGCATGACGTCTTCCACGTATCTCACCTTATGAGATATGTGCACGACCCTTCTCACATCATCGACCATGGAGACCTAGATGTTGATGATGAGGCGACATTTACAAAGGTTCTAGTAGAGATTGAGGATCGAAATAAGCGGGTCCTAAGTAAATAGTTGATACCTATGGTGCACATTCATTGACAGCCCGAGAACCTCCTGGAGAGAACATGAGAGCGGGAATCTCAGAATTGTGAGCAGTATACCCACTTGTACTCGTAGTTCAATTTATAGATTATTGGGACGTAAATCCTTGAGTTGGAGAGAATGTAATGACCTGAAATTTCTGTGAATTTTTTTTCTTAAATACATGGGAATTTTACAAGTCTGCAAAAACTGACAGTGCATGATTCCAAGTCCCAGTGTGCCCGAAATCAATTTTGGATGTTTTGTTCGAGTACGTTCAGTAAACGTAAAAGTGTATTTTTATATATTTTGAATCGGTGCTCGGAATTGTTATCTGAGGGAAACATTGAACTCATAGCACCACTATTCTTTTAAGAAGACATCCACCTCGACGACAAATGGTTGGAAATAAAAGTTAGTATTTGGGTTATTTTGCGAGTGAATTAAATAAAAATAAAGTTGTGTAAACTTTATTATTATTAGTTTGTTAAAACCTCCATGTGGAGGTTGGAGGTTGGTATCTCCACACCATAACATCCCATGAGAGGTTATAGAGGTGGAGCCCACCCGAACGTAACCTCATATTCATGTTTAATGTGGTGGGTACCACCAGAGGTTAAATCCCCTTGAACTAGCCATTAATTGGGGAGGATCCTCTTGAACTCCCCACTTTATGGGGCAGAATCCTCTCAATTATTTAATTGAGCACATCAATTAATTAATTTAAATATTTTTGAATTACGTGAAAATGATTAAAAAATTGGTAGGAATCATCTATTATTTAGGTTGGCATTTGTCTTTGGGTGGAACTTTGTAGAGGGGGGATCTATGGAGAAGGCTCCCAGTGAAGAACGTGTTCCCCTGACAATGAACACTCCAACCGACCAAGAACATTGACCTCGATCCCAAATTTGAATTCCTTCCTCAGAACCTCCTCGACGTAGGACGTGTTCGTCTACAACGAGTGGGCGTCCTCCTTTCCATGAGTTCATCAATGATCAACGAACAAAGATAGGGGTTTAATATTTTTTAGTTTTTTCACTTTCTATGTTTTCCGTTGGGGATTTTAATTAGATGCTACATGCTATCACCCTAATGCGGTGGGTGCAGGCCGAAAAAACACAGCCTGACTCCTCCTCTTTCTTTGTGGAATTTGATAATAATCGCGGAATGAGATCGGGATGAGAGACTCCCATAAATAATTATTACAGATTGAAGGTGACGTCCCAAGGAGGGAGTGACTTCTTCCAGAACGAGAATCAGGCCACATGAACTCATCTGGTGACCCGTGGAAAGATCACCAGTAGATGGAACTGACGAGTGTCATCACATGGTAGCGGAGGTGCAGCCGTGTTGCCGGATGAGTAGCCTACACCCGACGGGCCGCAGTGGTGTATCGGCGGCCGACACAAACCCAGATGTGAAGAAACCTGTGGATCAAGCCCTAATGTTTCCGGAGAAGGCGTGGTGCAATCGCGCCGTGTGGTGGAGAAAATGGGGTCGCAACCCCTGGCCGTAGTGGTGCAGTAGTGACCAGCGCAGGGTCGACCATGAGGAGGACCGGCGGCCCAAAACGCCGGGTCACCAGAGGAGGTGCTGCACAATCAGTGAAGTGCGAGAGGCTGCTGGATGGATGGCCAGCCAGGAGGATCGGGACCCCTTTCAGGGTCCCGCATGATGCGGACCAATGCCATGTGGTGCCGGTTTGGCTTCCACTGGAATGAATAAGTCTTTCATGATTTCCAGGGGTGCGGCTTACCCCCTGGATGCAGCTAGGGAGAACTCCATGGGCTGCCAAGACGGACCCATCGTGGGCCAGGCCACCCTCACAGGTCGGGTCGGACCCGCATGCCTGGTCAGACCTGCAAACTGGGTCGGATCCCAGTTCGGCCCCGAACCTATTTGACCTATTTCCACTCTTTTACACGTTACATGAGCTAAGGGCATCCGATTGATGAACCGTCTCCAATGACTAAAATCGTGGAAGGAGGAGGTTTCATTTTATACCCCACTCGAGGGTTGAACATAGGTGTCGTATGGCTGGGTAGGATCGAATGTAAATCCAATCGGGCCCTCTGAACAGAAATGCCAATAACCCTCAGATCGGGCGTCCGATGGACGCACCGTCTATCACATTGGGTTTATTTTGAAAAGATGGATCTTTTGGATGCATCAAATTGGGAATTTGTGGAAGTTGATTTATTGACACTTATATTGAGGAGAGGACCCTTCCGGAATCAAGAATGCTTTGTGCGGAACCCTGTGGCTAGATGTGCACTAATGAGAGTTCCTAGATCCTGTGTTGGTTCAATAGATTCGATGACTGTTCCTGGTTCCTGTGTGGGTTCGATAGCTTAGTTTTCTATTCCTAGATCATGTGTGGGTTTGACAGTTCGGATTTCTATTCCTGGATCCTGTGTGTGTTCGACAGAATATATGATTCCGTAGGTACATCTGATCATCTCTATCTCTCTAAATAATTTGTATACCTTTGTGATATGAGTCAGTGACTTCTGTGATTTCCTCCTGATTGAGATGGGTTACATGATAAATTAGGTATATGTATGGTCATATACCTATGTAATTTCTATCCATTTATTTCATACTCTATGGTTTATCCTTGGTGGATTTTGGGAAACCATGGTGGCCTCGGGGTGCCTACTAAGTATTTTTATACTCACCCCTACACGGGCTATGCCCACACGTTGTTGTGTTAGATACAGACGAAGGATAGTGCTGATCGAGGCTGAGGGTACAAGGACTATGGTATCTAAGGGTGGACCTCATGACGAGTATGTACCCAGAGGAGACCGACAGGAGCGGAGTGCTGAAGATGCTATATGTACCTACTCTTCAGGTAGGATCTGTAGTGTACAATCCAATAGCTTCTCTTCACCTTTCAGCTCTTTTTCTGAATTTTAGTTGTTCTAGTACTTTATAGTTGGGATTGTATTTCTGGAACCTTTAATTTTCAGCACTCACTTGTTATATCATTTTACTTAGTGTTTTGTTTCCATCTTGTACTATGTTTTGTGCATTTTCATGTTTAAAACGCAATGTCTTCCCAGTTTAGGGATTTACGCCTTTGGTGCTAGTTGCCAGCCCATGTCCTATGGAAGGCGGTCACGGGGTAGTAACAGCACGAGCCCTGAGTGACGGGTCCAAACTATATGTTACTTTTTAGTACAATCATTTGATTCTTGGTCTAGTAAGATAAAAACAATATGTTTCATTTTCAACCACTAGGTTATAATACATATCTAGTTGTAGATGTTGTGCATAACCAATATTAATAAAACACAAAATCCTGAATTTTCACCTCATTATGATCTTCTAAAAATTTTATTTTTTATTATAATAATATAAAAATTCCGATGAAATATAGTGATTCATTCTAGGACTACGTATGTTGATATTGGGGGCAGTTTCAATGAGGATCATGTTCAGAAAGAGAACATAACTCTTTAATTTGTTAATAAATTGTATCACCTTGATATTATCTTCACTAAATCCCTTACTAATGAGTGATTTCATTTCATTAATGGGGAATTATAATTATTAAATATTAATTAAATATTGTAATATATTTATTAATCTTTATATATATTAATAATTTTTTATCCTAAAGTATTTATTTTTAATATGTTATTTATTTATACTATTTATTTTCATTTTTAATTTTTTTGATAAAAATTCTATTTTTATATTTTATTTTAAAAATATATAGTTTAAATTTTCATAAATAGAAATATTATAGTACATAATTGTATTTAGAAACCAAATTTACAACTAAAATAGTCAGAGTTCGTCTGCCTCTCTCTCTCATGCCTTCTAAAATTCATCCTTTTGATATCCGATGGATTTGACCTCTTGAACCTTAGATTTGTTGAACCCCAAACCATCTACTTCTATGGTCAAGAATAATAATTGTTTGTATGAGATTTTTTATAGTGTTATAATTATGAATTACTATACATGTTTAGATAATATTGTTCTATACGTAATAGTTAAATACGTAGATTTAATATTTTATTCATAAATCATAAAAACACAAATGAGAGATTTTCTTCGATTGGAATTCATGTTTAATGGATTTTATTATAAGTATATTTTTGAAAGGGATGAAAATTAATTTTATTGACAAACTAGTATAACTTTGGTGATAGCAGGGGAATCATCTCATCAAATGTGAAAGCTAATTTGATTTTGATCATGTTCGTAGAAATGGCTTATGTCTATTACTGTACACATATTGAAAGTTGAATTAAACTATTTTTTCTAATAAATATAGTGTTCATAATTATGAGAGAATTATTTATTTTACTTTCCAGATATCTAAAAAAAAAAGTAATTTTTTTGGAGGATCAAGAGGATGGATAGAAGGTGTTCGTAATCCTCATTCTGAATTTAATTTTTCCAATGACTACTAAATATATGAATTATTTTATAGGCTTGTATATCATTTTTTTTATTCCAAAATATATCATGTAAAAGTTATACTAGTACATATAAATATACATGAACCATTTTTTTCAGAAAAGTTATTTTCTTTCCCTTTACTCCAATTATATATTACTACTTATTTTTTATTATAAGTTGGAGATTATTTATATACGGGATTAGTCGTATACATTACACAATATATTGTCTTTATACTAAAATTATCATTCCATAAGTCCCAAAATAATTTGTAGTGTTTAACAGAATTAAGAAAATCTATTATATAAAAAAATAATAAATTTTAATGTGGACATCTCTATTATGTGTCCACATTTTCAACAATATAATTTTTTTGAAATGAATCATGTTTTTTCTTCACTGCAAATCTTCATGAATTTCAATATTTCTTTTTCTTTATTCATAACCATTACTAATCTATATGAAAATATTAATAATGTAGGATAAGAAAAAAAACTATTTATGAACCATAAAAAGGAATTAAATAAAAATATTAGTTCAAAAATAATTATAAAAGACTCTCCTTTTCCAAAAGTAAAATTTGGGATTAAAATAAAAAACAATTTACCAAATAATCCACATCTATACCCAAGTATTTTAAAAAAAATCATAAAAATTATAAAGGAATAATAAAAAATTATAGAGGCTTATTTGTAAGTATTAAAGACATATGAAAACATTTTCCCAAAAATGTTATACATTTCACCATTACAATTTATAATATTCTTCTGATTAATAAATGTATAATGAGTAATCACACGAGAGAATAACATTTAAATTTTTTTATAATAAGTTCATAGAGGCATAAAAATGTTTCATAAAAAATACGTCATAAGCATAATTCAAGGATAAATATCATGAAAACATCACATGGTGGACCAAGATCTATAGTGGATTAGGATTAATACATTATCCGATAATAAACATCTCATGAGACAAAATCATTACCCAATGCATTGGAGAGCTACCTAGATGTACCCTTAATATCATTTTCATAATTATTTGTTCTATAAAATGTATTCAGTTTTTAGAAATCATCATAATAATACCATAAAAATTTATTGGATTAATAATCATCCCTCATATCATAATCAATTTAAATGTTTTAATGAAGGCATTTGAGAAATTCACATAAGGAATGTGTTACACCATAAAGGGAAGATGAAATAAGATAGGTATATTAGTGATAAATATATATACATAATTTAAAATTATTTCCTAACATCAAATATATATATATATATATATAATGTGATTTAGAGAAAAAATGGTCATAACCCAATGAAAAATGGGGGTTAAGAGATATCCATTACCACTATAAGAAACAATATCCCAAATTTTGGAATATCTATTATAATTAAAACAATTTTTGGATAAAACCAAAAGAAAGGCAAGAAGGTAGTTTATTTTAATAACACATGGAATATTATAAATGATGAAAAAATTAAAATAATAGTTATTAAAATGGGGAAATAATTGATTCCATATACGTTAAAATATAATAGTCTTCTTTTCTTTTATAAAGATGTCAAAAAATTTTGTATAAATTATTTAAAAAATATTCATTTTTGGAAATATTTAAAATAAGGTAAAATGAGATATAACATATCATTTATTATTAATTTATTTCAATAATAATATAATTTTCAATTAATATTATGAATACGGACATAGAAGAAGAAAGTTTACTAAATAAATATCTAAAACTCATAAAATGAGGTTTTCAATGTCTACAGTCTTTTATGAAAAACATTTAAAAGAATATCAATTAAAAAAATTTATTGAATGTCAAATATTTTTAATAATGACCTTGATCATCCATTTAATGATAAAAAATCTTTTTGTAATTTTTAGGATAACCTAAACATGGATGAATATGATTTGGATGGGAAACACTAAAAGATAAATTTTTAAAGAATGTCCCTCACCTTGAGTCTGACTTATCAAGTATGATTACTATCATCTAGAATAATAAAATTGTGATTATTTTTTACTTCATTAAGAAAATTATTTAATTTTTTGTTACCTTTTTATTTTATTCATTATATTTTGATATTAAATTACAGAATCATTGAATCCCAATGTTAGTTGTTTTGATGATATTCAGGTTATAAGTCAAAAATGAATTTCACAGCCATAGTATGATCATTGATGACATTATAATATTATATATAGAATAATAATAATGGAAAAATTATTATTTTTATTCATAAATTAAAATTTTAAATCTAACCATGATATATGGTCATGAAAAATAAACTATGTTACCATCATGGACACGGTAGGTTGTATGTATTCTAGAGTAACATTTCCATTTTTCAATGATATTAATATAAAAATGTAGGAGTTATTTTATCATTCTATAATGATAATTATATAATATATACCATATTATTTAACATATAATTTTATATAATATCCATGTTATGTGTAAATAAATGATGTATCAAATCGCTTCGTGGTGGAGATAACCCACACGTACACACATACATTGTAATTGTATTTAAATGAACTAAAAGGTATGAAAATATATCATATACAAATTTTCCATAACAATTTAAAATTTTATTAAAATATATATATTCATTTAATTAATAATTATAAACAGTACTAAGAGGCAATGATGGAAATCAAATTATATCAGTTCATGAGGAGGTATTCCTTGTACATAGAAATATTGATTTCATTTACCGTTAAAAGGATGAGGGGATGGGTGTAGGTTATAAACAATACAACGTAAAATCTTATTATATATAATTTGGTTTTTATATAATAATTATTGAATACTATTTAAAGGAGGTTTATAAAAAATGTAATACCAAAATGTTCAATTAAGAACAATAACTATTCTTCAAAAAACATCTTCAAATTTACAACGAATGCTATCAAGGAGGGTTTTTAAACTAACCAAGGCCTATATGTCATGGGAAAATAAGTAAGTAAAGGATTTGAGTATTTATTGGTTTATAAAGATTTTTTATGGTGAAGAAATATGGAGGGGATGTTTTTATTTATATGTGAGGGGAGATGAACTTTGGAGATTTATTAGAATATTAAATTAATATAAATTAATTTTCATTGTAAAAGCATAAAAAATGAAATAAATCGAATCCAATATTATTATTAGACTAACTATTATAAAATTATAAATTTTTTTGAAGTTTATGTGATGTTTTAAGCCTAATATATATGTATTAACCCGTGTAAACCCTTTTTTGTAAATTTCCATGATAACAATTTTTTTAATCTTTAGGGCTCATGATAGTTACAATAAAATGATAATTTTATAATTAATGGAACATGGATAATATTCTAAAGAATATTACAATCACTTGAATGATTATAATATTTTTACAAATTTTATATTATTTAATAAAAAATTCATTCTACTAAAATATCATTAAATTAATTTTTGGATCTATTCATTTCATTTAACTTTGAAAATAACAGGAAAGCAATGGAAATAAAATATAATGCACTCTCACACCACTAATAATTGAAATATATCATAAAAATTTGTAGAAAATAATATGTAATTAAATTTATATAATTCTAATATTTCTAATATCATTTTTTTTATTTTTAAATTAATTGAAAACTTTTGGTGTCAACATTACATATGTAATTAGGGTAGTTACACAATTACCAAAAAATTAAAAATAAATTACTATTATAAAAATTAATTTAACTTTATATTTAATATTTTTTATGAAAATGTGGAATTTTTATCCGTTTCAAAATATATTATATTTATTAAAATTAAGAAAGTGACATTTTTTTCATTATAATTTATTTAAATATTACAAAGATACAAATCAAAGAAATATGTCAAACATTGAACATATATCATATATGTATACAAAAAATGTCGAAATTTACTCTTCAATAAGATATAAAAAAGTGTTAGGATAAATTTTTAGTTCGTATAATATTATTATAACCTCAATTGAAAAATTTTCTATTGTCATGGTGGTAATTATTTACTATATTAAATATTCATAATGACTAAAAAAGGTCATATTTACAAAATTTGGATTTCATATTCCAAATATAGAATCCCAAATTATGGATTCATTTCATATAAGATTCATATTGATATTGTATATAGTACTACATAAAATAGATAAAAGATGACTTTTAATAAAAATGTCTTCTAAATAAAAATTGTTTTTATACTAAATATGTGTACAAAATTCATTCCATAGACAATAATTACAATATTTTTATCAATAAATACATATATAAAAATTAAATTAAATATAAAATAGAGTTTTACTTCATAAATAATTGAATATAAATTATTTTTTTCAATAAAAAACTTTATTTTTCAATATTCATTAAAAAATAATTTTTTTATTAACATATACAATTTTGAACATAAGATAATTTTTATATGATTACATCAATAATTATATACTTTTTTTCAAGATATATATCTAAAATTTAAGGAAATTAATTATAATATTTCATTTTTACCATAAATAAATAACCTATTTTGAATGAAATGTATTTGAGAGTATTAAAATGAGTTTAATTAAAATTGAGGGATTTTTTGTTAACAATTAATCAAAATATATATATTGAGTATATACTATACTATATATATATACATTTCAGAAGGAATTTAATCTTATTAACACAAACTAGTTTAACATTTTCCTTATAATGGTAATATTAA
The DNA here is from genome assembly GCA_963277665.1 of Viscum album. Classification (NCBI taxonomy): domain Eukaryota; kingdom Viridiplantae; phylum Streptophyta; class Magnoliopsida; order Santalales; family Viscaceae; genus Viscum; species Viscum album. The sequence continues at coordinate 669,450,776 of OY728159.1, read as the reverse complement.
AATAATATTATATCATGGTTTATTTAGGAAAAGTGTTGGAGGATATATATGCTATCATATGTAGTGTTCTGTTTAAAATCAATGTTGATAAATTATTTCCAAATTAATAAATTTCATCCAAAAATTTTAACATGGGTTTTGTAAAAAAAATTGGCATGTAAAAATACATTTTTTCAAATCCCAAATCATAAAAATTCATAATAAAACATTTAGTTGAAATGTTGGAAATGGAAATACAATTTCATCACCTTATTTTGTTTTCTAAATGGTAGATCATTTATGGGAAGTGAAAAAATGTAACTGGGGAAAAATTATTATGTAAAAACAATTATATAAAGTGATATAGATCATTAGTCATAAAAAAATTTAATTGTCATTAGAATATAAAAGACAATAAAACCATAAACCATTGAGGTGTGAGAAATACCATCGATTCATCGTAGATGAATTAAATTTGATAATATTTTCATTTAAAGATATTTGTCGAATATTGGATCATTTTTCTTACCTTATAGATGATAAATATAGTGAAATATAATTACATTATAATTAATATTTCTTCCTTTTATCAACTTCCAATACAATCTCATATTTTTATATAAATGATGAATATTCAATGATTATTATTTCATTCTTGAATAAATAAATTCTTCTTCTTATAGATCACATAATCCAAAAATGTTAACAATTAATTTTTCTGGTATATATACTTTATCCAAAACCACAATTTTTAGAATATGGTAATTCTAAAAATGAATCAAATATCATATGAGTAATTAAAATATTAACTAACAAATCATCAATAATAACAACCAATATTTAACATTTGTCATTTGATAAAAACAATAAATATAATATTCATAAAATTACTTTGAAATGATAATGAAATAAACTAATTAAAATTATTTTACCACATATTCTTCTAAGATAAATTTACCATTTATCTCTAAATACCATCAATCACTCTTGATGTATCTTTCCAAAAATGTATATAAACTAATCATATAATCCCAGAAGTATAATTATCATTTTCATAAATAAATTTAATTCCCATAAAAACAAATTATATTCACATATACTTCAAAAGAATATTTCAGCCATCCTAAAATAAGATACCTAATGTTCTCTTTACTTTTATCAAATAATCTATGAAACATAGTGAACTACTTTTAAAATAACATTATTCACCAAATTAGAAAATAAATTTTCAATTTCATGGTTATTTCTATGATAAAAAAACTATGTCAAAAAAACTTATTATTTACCTATCACATCATTAAATAACTAATCATGTAGTCCACTGATAAGTGTTACACAATTATCACCCTTTGGTTATTGGTTCAAGCTCGGGGTCCTTTTTGAATGTGAAAGGATGTAAATTTTTTGAAAAAAATATTCAAATATAATTCATATAATATTCCTATAAATATGGTAAAAATACTTTTAATTAAACATAATAATAAATTATCATATAATCCCTGAATGTAATTAATATTGTTAAATTTATGAAAAATTAATTTTTCTTCAAACAATCCTTCATGTTGAAACTAGTAGTTACATATACATAAACTAACAAATATATACCAAAATGTCAATATTATAATTAAAATAACTTAATATTAACCATTAATGGGGGTATCTACTCCACTAAATAGATGAGTAACCTTAATATTATAAACCCATGATGGTCTATGTTAAGTTAACCTCACATGAAAACATTCTAATCTCTACTGATATAAAAATATTTCCATAGTCCCAACTATAATGAAAAATCCCTAATCATTATATAATAAAATATATTATTACTACAAGTCCCCCTATTTCCTTACCAATTATCCTTTAGTTTTATAGTTTTATATGATTATTAGAAACTCTTACATAAAAAATCATAAATTATAATTTGGACACATCTACTCTGTATCAACACTTCCTACAGTATAACAATTTTTAAAAGAAATATGTAATATTATCTTTACTAATCTACAAGATATTAAAAATGATAGGTTGTATTACATTATCCATCCTTAGACCTAATGAATAAAATTTCAAAACATGGGATCAACATAAAAACTTATTAAAAATAGTATACTAATAATGAATGAAACATTTTAGATTGTGGATACATAAATAGAATTGGAATATTTCAAAATTAAACACATGGGATTAAATTAACATATATTATCCATGAAATATAATTTTCTACCCAGTGATTTTAATAAAACATTTTATTATTAATTTTAATATAATAAAATGAAACTCATAAGGATCCTTTTACAATGAGTAAAAACATTTGAAATCATTTAAAAAAACTAAATATTTCATCCTTATGAGTTAGCATATAACTTCATTTAATCATTACATTATGAGTAATAAAATAGGATAATAATAAACAATCATGGTATCATTGGACCATGTAAAAATATGACGTTTGTAAGAAATATAAAACATGGAATAAAAAAATGAATACTAGGTTTCAATACAATATCACATGGGGTGTGGAGTCCCAGATTTGATTACATTTATTCTTTAAACCCATAAATAACATCCAATGAAGAAAAATATTTATATAATTCATTAGAAAAAATTTTACACTCCCATAAGAACATGTTAATGATTATCTCTTCCCTATTAATGAATCCATTATAATGCATAATCATAATATTTACCCATATAATGAAATGGGTCTCTCTATCGTTCCGCATATCATAATAAAATCAAATTTAAAAATGTATGAAGATGATAAATGAACATAACGAATGGATTTACCCATAAATTGATACGAGAATATGATAGGTATTTAAGGACCCAAACTTTTCATACATGGAAATTACATTACTTTTGTGTAATACTTAATAAATTACAAAAATCTGATGCCCAAAGAACGTATTAGTTTAGTGCCTTTGGAAAATTGGAAGTAATTATAATAATTTGGTGAATGATCTTCAAAATATCAAATTAATATATTCACCTTTATTACCTATAACTAAATCATTTATCAATCACCAAGGGAAATAAAACATAGGAAAATGGTGAGCCATGATTCTCAGTAAGGTTAAAACATTGAGACATGTAAACATACTCATGATAATAAGATTATGAGAACATGATCATGATAATAAAATATCATACGCTGCATATCAATGATAATAAAAATAAATCATGGTATTAGACTTGATAGTTCATTAGAAAAGAATCTTAATGATATGTAGAACATTGCACATGAAATCATAATAAAGGAATACAACAAGGAATTGATGAAAACACATAATCATATAATATGATTTCTATAGTAGCCAAGACATCACTTCTAAGAACATCTCAATAGAATGTTCTCACTCTCCATACCGTCTTGGTAGTAATGGGTCACTCCAATATCCATATTAATAGCATGAGTTCACTCTTTATTCCATGTTGTTAGTTATGGTTTATTCCAAATTCCATCTTAGTATATCTCATGTGATATATATTTTTACCCAATGCATTGATGGGAGATATAGGTCCCACCCATCTCATAATAAAATCATACATACATGTGCCATAAAATCATAAATAATCATATAATAACCCATAAAATTAAATGGGTATCATAAACGTGTAATCGTTTCATAACATATATAAAAAGATACAATCTCATTATTATTTCATCATGACATATCCCAAGGGATATAATTGGTTTCTCAGACATCATTACATTATAAAATAATATAGAGTAAACAATTAGATTTCATAAATATCATATATATAAAAAAAACATTGTAAGAATAGGGATATTAATAAATAATTTCATTATTGATGGAATATAGTTTTAATAAAATATATGAAATTGATTCATAATGAAAATAACCTTACATATTGTAAAAATTCTCTTCTTAAAACCCAACAAAATTTTAAAAGGACTTAATATCATTGAATATAACCATGACAACCTATAAGTAAAGCTTCATGTAAACAATGTTTCATGAAAGTGTAAAAATAATTCATGCTGTATAGGTTAAAATAAATCATTTTTATCATACTTTTGTCAAAAAATTCAAAAAATACCTCATTTGGAAAAAAAATAAGGATTCCTTTCAAAACATGTATTCAAAAGTCAAAATGGGTAAAAATGTCTTTAAACAACTATAGAATAATATAAAAACATTTTATGAAATCATTTTTAGAAAACATGGTCAAGGATGATTAATAAACCCCAGTAAGTAATTATGTATAAATAATCTTGGATAATAATGATTTTGAGAAATTATCCATTACATAAATCCTTAAAAATATTTCCAATGGAATTTTTTTAATCAAATAAAAAATATACATAAAATTTCCTTAATAGTCACTATAATTCAATTTAAATTGTAATATTAATGAAATTTAACAATAAGGAAGTAGACAAAGGATTAATTCTTTAAAAATTCAAAGCAACCCACACCAATTTGAATATTTATATCATAAAAATGATATCTTAAAATGAATCTTTAAATACAATGAAGATATATTTACCCATTATTAGGAATATAATAGGGTCAATACATACATAACAACCTAGAAATAATTGGTGAACATGGATTATGTCACACAAAAATTAAAAGTGAGATGAAATTCCCTCACCTTGAGTCTCAAGTCTCGTTGTACTCATTCGACATACTTGAATAATAAATTTAAAATTAATATAATTCATTTAAAAGACCATATTATTATATATACTATCATATAAGGTTTGATTATGACCTTATATTACATGCTTATTAACCATCATATCTTATGGTTTCACTTCAGATAATATTCTATTTATTCTTTGAATGTGTATTAATTTGTTATATGATTGGCCATTTACCGTGATTAAGGAATGTAAAAATGATATAAATATCATGTATATTTAGTTGATTTGTTTTATATTAATCCATATAATACATAATTATTAAACTGAATACACCGTTCATAAAGACGATAATCTATACGTACACATGAATGCTATTTCCGTTTAGTTTTCGTGTAAATGGAATAAAATTAATATATATATATATATATAATTATATAATATTTATCATATCAAATGTATTCAATAAATCCTTCCAAAATACATTCTATGTAGTCTATAAACAAATTACATCTCTTTGAGCTCGCTATAGTCTGCACATCCTCAAATGAAATTATCATGTTAACACAACATGGAAGGAATGATGGTATGTTTAATATAAAATTAAAAAAATATGATCTTGGTTATAATATACAAATTGTAATATTATTTAACCATATAAATAGTTTTATTATTATACATGAAGGATATAATGGAAAAAAGAACAAAAACATTATTTACTCAGTCGATTAACATGCATAACAAGAACAACAATTTCATTTATTTGAATAATTGGAAGTGGAAAACTAAATGGATATGAGATATTACGTTATAAATATAAAACATGAGTATATTCATTATTCTGAAGTTATCATCAACTTATGGATGAAGGAGAATAAGATAATGTATAAAATGAAAAGAAATTAAGAGAGGTACTTTGAGAAAATTTCCTCTTGAATAACAGTTCCTAGAAAGACCCTCGAGGATCTTTGATTTGGACTTTTGTTGATACCATAAACACTTGGACACTGTGAGAGTGATAAGGAGTGGTTTTTCTATATAATGGATGAATTAAAAGGATTTTTGGGTAGAAATATGTAGGTGAGGGGTGTTATTTATACTTGAGCAGAGGCGGGGTCAAGGTTTTTATTTATTGATTATTTTATATTAAAAGCTAAGCACATTGAAATGAAATAAATTTCAAAATATTAGACACTAATTTAAGGGTTCTTAGTCTTTTTTTGGTCGATACACACCTCATCCAACCATTAAATGTTTTAATTCTTAGGTATGATAACTTGTATCTTTTTACATTAACCCATGAAACAATTTTACCTCTACAATGGTACATAACTTTTTTTACCGTGGTCAATTATTTATAAATTATTATTTGATTAATGTTAAAAAATAATTTTAAATTTTAATTATAAATATGTAATCTATTTTACCTAATTCAACTTACATAATTGCAAAAACTTTTATAAAAAATTAGTTCCATAGAGAAAACCATAAAGATGTTTTTTAAAGTGAAATGATCAAATGTTTTAAATGTTTTTTTATCTAATATATATGTGTAATTTATTCCCATTACCTAAATTGGAATTATTTACCAAAATATTATATAATTAGACATTTAAAAATATTAAAAATATAATTTAACCGTATAAATAAATTAGGTGAAAAAGGTGTTTGGAATTATAATACAATATTTTTAACTATTGATTAAAAACATTAAGCCATATCGAAAAATACCAAAAGTTTATCATAAACAATTTATTATGTTTATATTTCAAATATAAAGTTTATTTTGAATTTTTAAATATATAAGGTAATTGAAAATATTATTTATAAAGGGTTCTCCCTGGAAGGCGGTAATACGACCTTAATAAAAATATTGGTTTTTAGGTGTCATATTAGTTTTATTATTATCTTATTCCTATAAAATATATTATAAGAATAAATAATATATTTAATTTAAAATTTAATATATATAATTATTACATTTAAATTAAATACTAGTTTTTATTTATTTAACTAATCAGGATTTAAACAACTTGTGAGCATAATAATTATTTTCAATAAAAATACTCCACTTATATTAATCTAGTCCTTATATACATTTTTAAATAATTTGGAACTAAATAATTCATTTTATATTTTATAAAACCATATATATATATATATATATTTGTTAATAATATGCATAATGTTTAATATAATCACTAGTTTACATGATATTTAAATAATAAATTATTGTTTGATAATTCCCAAGCATGAGTGTAATGCAAGCCATCAAAGAAAGTCTCTATTCCGTGTAACACAAGCTAAGCTCAGTGTTCCTTGTAGAGAATGCTAAAATTTATTTTTTTGTATTGAATATAATACAAACATTTTTGATTTGAAATAAAATAATCTATTTTCAATGGTACATGAAAATAAAAATACCAAAAATATTAAATTAATTTGAAAAAAGTAATTCACAAAATCTTAGAGATTTAGATTATACACACATCAAAATGAATTCCACCCCATATTTTGTTCTAGGTTATCAATGGTTTAATACTTTAATTTATCATTTATAGAAACCCACATGATAAAAATGAACACTAATACTTCCTTTTAAAAAATATAATTAAAAAAAAAATTCCAATGAAAATCATGACTAGGTCTCTATGTAAGAGAACATAAGTGAATATGTTGGCATGGATGAAAATAATAAATAATAATAGATTTTGATAAAGATCACTAATCTCAATAAATTGGGTGATCCAAGGAATGTTAAAAATCTCAAAATCGTAAAATATAGAAGCATGAAAGAGGTTATTGATATCAAAAAAAATGATGATAATAAAACACTCTTTTATATCATGATACATTATTTTTAATGTTGATGAATTTACATGAGAAGATATACATAAATATTTTTTGTACAATCTCACTATTGTATATGTCTTGAAAAATTTTCATATCAGCTCCTATTCAAATAAATGAAATTGAATTTATCATTATTAAGTTTTAACTAAGCCTGAAATCATTAAAAATAATAATAAGTCATTCCATCAGTCTTTAGAACAAAAAAATGTTATAAAAAGATATCAAATATGAATAAGTCCACTTATTGTAAGATAATAATTTAATCTGAAACATCATCTCATTTTTATCTTAACTTATCTATACATGGATAACAATATAATCCATCTAATAGTTAATGATCCAAAACTATAGGATGTGGTGAACAAAATCGTATTAAAAATTATCCTCCACATATCATAAGGTGTATTTTTTTGTCACATACAATGAATGTGAATTCCGTCATCATGTATTCTCTTGAGTCCCGGTAATTACATGAATTACCAGATATACTTATTGAAAACAAACGTGTTTCAATATTCATAAGTCCAAAAAATGTAATCTCAAATCCATTATAGCAAAACCCACATGTCAATAAATCATTAACTAGTTCTAAGGTATCTATTATTGTACAATTTACAGTTTCATATACAACATATCATTATAAAAACATCATTATCTTTACATTAGGGAATATTATCGGTTACATTTCCTTTAATCACTTGTTTTACATATATATCTCTTTTTCCTTAAATAAATTTTGTAGGTCTTCCAAACTATTCAACATATCATTTCCAATCATTACTGAAATATTAATCGGAAAACACATTATATTTCATGTTTTCATATAAAATAATAATTAATTTCTGAATGAATATCACTCAATAATCCAACTTTATTCATAAACCATTACTCTAGATATATCATCATAGTCTTTACTAAAATATGATTCATGTCTTAAAGTTCCCCAAAATTAATCTAAACATGATTTTTAATTTTAATGGAAAAAATAATACTAGAAAATTCCATACCTTTCACATGTCATTTAAAATCTTTTTATCCAAAATATTATAACTAATACTCATACCACCTTCATGATTCTATTCATGACATTAACACTTTGGAAATTGATTCTCATAATTCCCATACTTTCCACATCAAAAAATTTCAATGTTAACCATATTTAATATAGTTATGTCTATTGACTAAGACGGGAAGGTAAAGTGTAAGAAATAGTTATTATAGATAATAATTAATTAACTATGGCATATTACTTATAATATTTCAATCTACAACACCATAGGTTTAATCATTGGTTATTTTAGACTGTTACCAGAATTCTAGGATGGTAACCTATAGTAAGATTAATCCTTAGGGACGTCTTTAGAAATATCCTTGGAAATATATCTAGGGACCTATATAATGTTTTTTCATCCTTGTTCCCAATGTTTAAATATACATTCTCTCTTATACCAATCTTAATGACCCCCAAACATTGAGTACATGGAAATTACATTACTTTTGTGCAATACATAATACATTACACAACCATACATCCACAGAACATATAAGTTTAGTGATTTTGCGACATAGTGTAAATTATTCTAAATTGTTGAGGGATATTAAATATCTCCCATAAACCTATTTCCCTTTAGTTACAAGAAGTTAAAATATTATTTATAACCAAGGGAAATAAAAAATTAGAAAAATGGTGTGCTCAAATGCCCTTTAAGAGTATAAAACGGATACATGTAAACATAATGATGAGAATAAGGGTATTAAACATGATCATGAAAATATAAGATCATACCTAGTATATAAAAGATTAAAAAATTGAATCAATTCATAATTCAGGATATTTTGTTATAAATGATTCATAAGGAAATAATGAACATAATATATCAAAGCACAACACAGAAATAAAAAATAAAATTGGGGAAAACACATGATCATAAAATATGATTTCAATAATATGAATGAAATTTCATCCAAGAAATTATTAATAGAATGGGTTAACTCCAATACCACCTCGGTAGTCATGGTTTACTCCCATGGCCATCTTAGTATCATGATTTCACTCGTCATACCTTATTCATAGTCACGGTTCACTCCCAAGATCATTTTTTTTCTATATCGTGAGATATAAATATTTACCCAATGAATTGGAGGTATATATAGGTCCCACACAAATTATAATGAAATAAGACATACACGTTAAACAAAATGATAATATAATAATATAAATATCCATTAAATGAAATGGGTATCATAAACATGTAATCATATCATAACATGTGAAAAAAGATACAAGATCATAATCATTTCATCATCACATAACCCAACAGATAAAATGGGATTCCTAAACATCATTACATTATATCATAATCTAGTATACACAAATTTATTTCATAAATAAAATAAACATAATAAAAACATAGTAATAATTGGTATATTAAAAAGGAATTTCATATTATAAGAAAATGTTTTTGATAAAATAATATAAATTTATTCTTGAGGAAAATATATTTCCTTCTTCAGAAACACTTTATTTTCTTAAAACACTGTGTCATTTTAGAATAAAATATTTTATTTGAAGATAACCATGGAAAATTTTAAGGATAGAATAATGGAAACAAGGCGTCTTGAAAAAATAAAAATCATGTTCATTCTATATAAGATAAAATAAAACATTTTACTTTTAATTTTGTTGGAATACTCAAAAAGTAACTCATTTGGAAAATGAATGATGTTTTCCTTTCAAACCATGTAGTGAAATGTAAAAAATGGGTAAAATGACATTACGCATACATATTAGTATAGTAAAAAAATTTATCAACTCAGTTTTACAAAACATAGACATGGATGGTAAATTAACCTTACTAAATAATTATGAGTAAACACTCTCAGATAATAATATTATTGAAAATTTTTCCCTTACATAAAACATTAAAAAGATTACTAGTTGAAAATTATTTATTGAACATAAAAATAGAAATAAAAATTTATTTATAATCCAATTACATCCATATAAATAGTTATGAAATATAATATCAAGAATATTGAAATGGAGGAAGGATTAATTCGATAAAAATTAAATAAGTCCCATACCACATTGAACATTTAAATTAAAAACCTAATATATTCAAATGAATCATAAAAAACATAAAGATAAATTTATTCATTATATGAAATATAATAATATTAGTACATACACCACACAAATGAATTGTGTGGTGAACATGGATAATATCTCAATAAAATTAAAAGTGAGAAACAATTATCATACCTTGAGTCTCATGTCTCATTTTTCTCTATTAAAAAACCCATATTATAAGTATAAATTATTTATACATGTTTTTAAAAACTATATCATTATATATAATACCATATATGGTTTATTATGACCATATCTTACACCCTTGTAAGCCATCCAATGTTATGGTTACATTTTGGGTAATATTCTCTTTGTTCTCTGCATGTGTCATAATATGCTATATCATTTGTATTTATACCTATATCATGATTAAGAAATGTAAAAAATGATATAAATATCATTAATATTAAATATATTTTTATTATAATTATGCTTAAAATATTTTATTTTGAAACAGAATACACTATTCCTGGAGATGGCAAGTCGTACGTACGCATTAATGCTATTTCTGTTTAATTTTCATGTTGACAGAATGAATGTAGTATATATATATATGTGCATATATATTATTATTTATGTTTCTTTATTATATTATATATATTATATATATTCAATAGTTCCATCCTTAGTACATTCCAGGTAGTGTATAAACTATTTACATAGTTTTTAGGGGGTGGTAGTCTGCACATCCCCAAACAGAATTATCGCATTAACAGAACCTTGAAAGAATGATGATATATTTTATATAACATTACCGTAATATGAATTTGGTTAAAATATAAATATCTAAATATTATTTAACCTTAAAAATAGTTTTAATAGCATCATTAAAGGTCATAATTTAAAAATTACAAAAACATTATTTACAGAGTCGATTAACCATTATAACATCGAAAACAATTATGATTATTTGAATAAGAGGTGGTTTGAAATGGCATGGATATAGGATATTCCATTATAAACATATAACTAATTTTTATAACATATTATTGATTTATCATCCATTAAAGGATGAAGTAGAAGAGGATAATGTAGAAAAAGAAAAGAAATTAGGAAATGTATTTTGAGAAAATTACATCTTCAATAACAATTTATTGAAAGACCATTAAGGACCACTGATTTGGTCTTTTTGTGACACTAGAAGAACATGGAGTTGGGGAGAGTAATTAGAAGGGGTTTGGTAATATATTTGGGGAGATAAATTGTTTTTTTAGTTGAAATGGGGAGGTAAGGGTGGTTATTTATACTTGAGAAGTTGTGGGTTATAGTGATTAATTTATTAATTATTTTATATTAAAATATAACCACATATAGCTGGAATTAATAAAAACTAATTATAAAATAAGTAATTTTATTTAGGATGGTTGGGTTCAATATAATTCTCAACCATCTAATAAATGCTTCAATTTTTTTTTATGTTAATTTTTTACATTTTATCTTTAACCCCTGCCACAATTTTACCTATATAATGTTAAATAATTTTCTACCATGGTATCGTTTTTATAAAATAAAACTAACTGATCATAAAACCTAATTTGGAACATAAAATTCAAAATATGTAATTCAATTTTCATCTTAATATTTATTGAATTAAGAAAATTATATTTTAAATTAATTTTTTAGATAAAACTAAAAGCGGATTTTAAAGTGAAATGCTCAAATAGTTGAAATGTATTTATATCACATTTTAATGAAAAATTTATTCCAATTACCTATATTGGATTTAATGAAAAATTATGATCTTTCTAAACATATAAACCAATTAAAAATAAAATTTATCCTTACAAATAAATTTGATGAAAAGGAAGTTTTGATTTAAAATCAATTAATTTTTACTCTGGGTTAAAAAAGATAAACCTTATAAAATACTCAAAAAATGTATCTTAAACTAATAATAAAATTTCCCACAATAATATTATGTTTATTTTCACATATTAATTCTATATAGGTGTAAAAAATTGTGTTTAAAAAGGGTTCTCCATAAAAATGTGGTAAAACCACCCTAATGAAATTATTTAGATTTATGCGTTAATTTTTTTATTCTTATCTTATGCCTATAAAATATATTCGATGTATATAAAAATTATTTACTTGGATATTTAATATAAATATTATATTAAAATTAATTACTAATTAAAATCAGTTAAATTCATCTATATTAAGAAAACTAGTGAGCATAACAATAGTTTTCTATAAAAATACTCCCTTTGATTCATTTAGTTAATATAGTAATCATTAAACAATTTTTAACTAATTCATTCATTTTAAATTTTTTAAAAACCATATATTTATTTATTAGTTAATAATATTCATAAAATATAATTTAAAAATTAGGTTACATCATATATAAATAATATATTATTGTTCATTAGGCCTTGATCATGCTTGTTACGTAATCATCGAGGGAAGTCTTTTTTGCGTGTTGTAACATCCTGTCCTGACTGACCACTAAACCAGTAGCCAGAATGGTCACTCTAATACCTCATGAGTGTCTCCCCATAAGATATGGGCTGATGAATAGTAGTTAAGGGATATGTACTGCCAATGAGGAGACTATATCATCATAATCAGAGTGCACATATGTAAATAGGCAGAAATCGCAAGCAACAGATATCAGAAAGATATAGTATAAAGCAATACATAAACAAAAAAAATACAATTACAATATTAAATAAATATTTAAGATGTATAGTGTCAGTTTATAAAATTCAATCATGTAAATGAAGATACATAATTCGAATGAAATAAACAGTTCAACAAGCTTTACATCTCAGTGAAAAAATGAAGAAAAGACCCAATGCCTTAAGGAAATCTTCATGAGAATCCTGAGATCCCACTCTATCCTTGGTTCCTAACACCCAGGTATAAGGAAATAACACAATCCAATTTCCATATTCTTACAAAAAATTAAATTTTACTTGGGTACCAATGGTACCCTAGGAGGGAGTGAGATAAGTTCTCAGTAGGCCGACACCAAGTGTGTCTTACCCAAACCAATATATGGAATATGTAAACTAGGATAATGAATGTAAAATACATAAAAAGTAAATACATGTAAGAAATTTCAATGGTACGTAAACTACAAGGAAATTTATAAAAACATATCTCTATAAGGGTCTCTGCACAAAATGTCAATATTATATATCAAGGTAGCTATAAGTAACGAAAAAATAAAATAAAACAGCATAATGGTTTATCCAAACATGTGATACCATCATGGCATTGTGGTATAACAAGTTATCACAATTTTCAATTGAAAAGATGTATGATCAAGCATATCATGTACCTCAAAGTCGCGCTATATAATTAAATGTAGAGCACGAAGGGCCAGATCCATGGAACATGTACAAGGAATCTATATAAGAAATCTTATCCACGAAGGGCCATATCCAGGGAACTTGTCCAAGGAATACACATCGGGTCCCATAGGTGTCCTAGTGGAAACTCTGTCTAGGCACTGGTTGGAGTCCTAAGAGCATGTCTAATAACATTTTCTACACAATTCCAAGCATGCTATATCCCCAAGGAAGCAATTCATGATGCATCCCATTGAATCAAGTACCAAGGGGCATAATCAATCCATGGCGTCCTCTACCGCATTCCAGATCCATGGAGAGTAGTCTAAGAAATCTATAAATTTTTCATTTAAACCATTCAACAAATGAAACCATATGTGTATAACCACTCATTTAAACCATTCCATAATTTACCATATTATTATACCCACTCATATTAACAATTAAACAAAACCTTTTCATTTTAGTATACCCAATCATATCATATGTTTAACCATTTACCATGGGTTTACCCACTCATTCATCACAATTCCATATATGGATTTAAATATAATATTAAGGTTATAAACACCCTTAAAACCATTGTAATTCAATTAGTGAGTATACCAACTCACATATGTCGAACACAACATGAGTGTACAAGTCATATGTTTTATTTCTTTTTAAACAAGCTATATGGTTATACCCACCCATATATCACCCTTTAAAAATATTATCAAAGGACAATCAACTAGATTTACTTCTATAGTAGAAATTTCATATTTAAATACTTTCCTCTAGTTTATGTATTTGTTTATCCATTTTCCACTGTTTTTTATTTTTCCCTTAAAAAACCAAAAAACTCCTTGAGTTTTCTCACCCAATTAATCAATTACTATCAAGCATAACACATAGGATTTCCCACCCATGATTCCCATTCCAATTCATTTTAAATATTTATACCTTGTTCTTCAACATGAAAATGAGTAATAACATCTCCTAGCTAAGAAAACCATGATACTTTAACATAAATAGCTTCCTCTAACTAGGAAAGCATAGGAAAACCACATAACACAATTCAATGAAAATATAATAGTATACTCACTGCATTTTTAACATAAAGTAAGAAAACCTATGATGGAGAGGCTTAATAATAAATCCTGATTTTTTTTATTGTAAAAAATCTTTTGACACCAAATGGCACCTAATTCAAGAAATGTAGTTCAAATTATACAATGCAGTAAAAAAACCACTATTATAGTTTTATATAAAATCATTTTTGATGACCCTAGCTCAATGTGGAACCATGTAGTCCACTTCAGCTCTTCGCACTTTCTATCTAAAATATTTTCTCCCCCACTGAGCATATGCACCTTCATATATATGTAAATACACCTAGCCCCTATGAACACAACTTTATGGCCATGAGCATATACAAGGTAATCCTTACACATATTCTTTTAGGAAAATAATAGTCGTCACTCAACTACATATGAATTTTTATATATATACATGAGAACATCTAACCCCATAAATGTATAATCACTGCCTTGGATGATTATACATTTAACTAGAGAACCCTTGTATACATATTTACTTACCTATGCACAGGTATGTGAGCCTCCCTAGACCCATCAACCCGATATCAGAAAGCATTGACCAATGAAATAAAAGGTAAATACTAAAAACAATTAAAAACAAAATAGAACTAATTTTTCTAGTGAGAACCCAAGATAGAAAAACAATGATTTCTATGAAATGTTATCGGTGGGCCAAAACCACATGAACCAACTTGCCTTTGGTGTTAGTTGTCAGAACATTGATGAACATGACCCGAGATGCCACTTGCAAACCATATCAAAGGAAGAAACCCAAAATAACTATGTTAAAGTGTCCCTAGATTCAGAAGAACAAATTTCGGGTAACAGAGGGGAAAAAACCAACCAAGAAATAATTAAGGATGATCTAGGGCTCTTACATTGATGAGTCATGTGATAAATCAGGAGGGAGGATTTTGTATTTGGACACTGAATGAGGATTATTAGAAGGGGATTCTGTGTGAGGATCGTAGGGAAACCGCATGTTTTTTATGATATCCCTGAGAGGCAAGGGGAGAGGGGTTTATATTTTGGTTTTTTTTGGATTTTTATCAAATTAATATATTAAATAGACCCAAACGCATGGTTTGATCCACACAGCTTTCCAAACCATGCACAAACTATATTGCTCTCCATGTCTAAGATACTCAATTTCAATAGTATAGGAACATTGTTTGAGAAATTTTGCACAACCCATATGAAACACCTCTACCCTATTTAAAAAGTTTTCACTGTTACATACAGTGGGCCTCCCAATTTCAGACAAACCGTGTTCCCTCTACAATATTCTAAATGTTTGTGTTATCGGGTCTAGAACTCCCATAACTCTATGAGCCATCGAATAAAGTTCATGGGTATTCACCCAAGACTAAATAAATCACCATTAAACATTCCAACATCTAGAAATAAATTCAAATGTTATTTTTCACATAAATATTGTCCTATAATTACCGAAAATTGATATTCCTAAACAATTTCATCCGGTTTAAAAAAAAGGATTCTTATTTTTTATCCACCTCAAAATTTCGCATCCATGAGAATTATTTTGGGAACTAGAAAAACATCTCCCATCCCGTATATGTCATGAATTTTAAATCTATGTTCGCAATTTTTTCTAATTCCAAGCACACATTTATCAATCTCATGTGCCCATTTCACTTAAGCCTTTAAAACCCGAGCCAAAGATCAAACTCAAACCCAAAACATCAAAAAGGCTTTTAAAAAACAACTAGAGATATGATCCAATCATCATACCTTTAACAAAACTATCTATGGTGCATTCCACCAAGGGTATTCAAAATTAAATGGCTACGCATTCTTTCCTATAAATATATCATCGACCCACAAACCACACTCGCCCGTAAACTGGTGGCGTGCTTTTTAAAATGATTCCATCACCAACCAAAAAAACAACCATGAAGTAAAAAAAGACAATCCATGTCTAGAATACTATTATCTAAAATTCACGAATTAGGAGGCTAACGTATCCCAACCAAACCACAAAGTATTACATCCCAAAGCATTCACTTGTTAACAAAAGTACATACCATGAACTACACATCTGACATAAAACCTAGAATGTGATCACGAAAAAACCCAACATCTTTAAAACAATAGCATGGTGTATAATGGATTCTTTTCAAGTGAATCTGAAAAAAATAAAGATTGGAGACATGCTCATCCCATTTATAATATTACGCTAAGAGTAACCCAAGAATATCAGTCAATCCACTTCTGGAAAAATCATTAAAATAGCCCGACTTCACCTGCCGACACATCATTAATTGAACCCCGATGCATGTACCACAGTGGAATTTATGTTCTTTAAATTTCTACTACTAATACTCATTCGAATCTAATGGATATTTTAACAGATTACACATACCACCAACAACATTAAGGTTGTGCTGCCATGCATGAAATGACATGTGCACCAGATCCGATGTGACACTACCCACCTTTGGAGTGTCCATATCGTCGAAAGAAAAGACTAGCCATGCACAAGTGCACTTTCTCATAAAACCATAAACGCACTTTTGGTGTACCATTAATAGAGATAACCATATAAAAACATTTGGCTTGAAAACCAAAATTAATCCAACTAGCGTGTTAGAACACCCATGTCCCAAAATGTCTTTATGAGTAGTGGGGTGAACTTAACATAACAACCCATTCACATTAATCAATAGTTAACACATGAACGTCCTCATCATCACAAAACTCAACAATCACACAGAACTCAACCAGTTAGTTACATCATCAAATACATGACATGTACTGCATTTTTTCACACATACAACCCTGATTTCACAAAATCCAACGACACATCACCTCATACAACCATTAACTCAGATGACAATGTATCGAGTTTTCCATTAGTAATGGAAATAGAGTTTCACAATACCTTTGTACCAACTGACCATGCTCGAGGCATGTCTAACCTGATAAACCAATAATTCCTTGATGATTATTTCTACATTAAGGGTTATGGTGAAATGGTCCCCCCTTGGTACAAGGGTGTCTTTTAAATCCCAATGTTATACTGAGGACAAAAATTCCAAAACAACACGAATTTAAAAAAGCATACAGTGAAAGAAATGCATCTCAATCTTTAAGAGTAATCCCTACGATGGGGTATCCCTTTAAGAATCATACTCATAGACACTATAACTACGTCATGAAAATAGAGTTTTACAAGGATGAAGTACCCTGTTTTCATTTATAACCATGCTAAAAAGAACAACCTACAGATGAACACTCAAATCTCTGTTTCAAGGAATATCATCTGAGAATTTAAAGGTACCCTTCGATAAAGGTTCAAATAGTGGACACCAATTTATTTTACAACTTAAAAACAATTCAATAATTACGTTCAATATTATACATTTTAACGAATTTTAAAAAACCCACAATTACTATTTTAAAAACACGGTACGTGGTTTTAAAAAACACCCCGTGATCAAACATGAAGGTTATAAGAAAATATATTTTTAAACATTAACATTGAATGGAATTACATCATAAAAAGTAAATTTGGAATATAAATTCCTTTTTACCAAAAGGAGACATTCAAGGGTCACATTTATTCATCCTGGGTACTTTGAAAAGAAACTCTATAGTATTTTATTACATATAAACATGCCCAAACTATCCTACATGGGTCCAGTTGAGAATTTTTTAAAATTATGAGACCATTTCAAAACAAAACTCAATAGTTTTACATTTATAACCTCTCCCAAACACAACATGTTCATATAATGGATCGTTCACATAGGTGGCTATCTACTAATCGTTATGGCACCTATACACATTACTAATGGAATTTGGATCCCAAATCATTTCACTTATGTTCAAAACATAATATCATTCACATTACACCAGTTCAAATATGACATTCGATTACATTTAATATGGGTTTCCAATTCCAAATTCATGAATCACCCATACAATTCAAAAACTAAAAATTAGCTCCCATTAATCACATCCAATTAGATTTAACATTTATATTTTAGAAGTCCCTTTTCAATTGTTCAAATACAAAGGTTACCCTTCTTAGAGTTAGAAGGAACACATACACCGTACCACTGAAACTGGATCTTGTTGTAGACATAACCAAAACATTTCTACACATTCAACCATTTTCACGTAAAAATCATCTCAAGCATGTTATCACAAGTAGTAACACAAAAGTATTATATAACACAGAAGAATGAAATAACTAAAAAACATGATAAATGAAGAGGCATCATATAATATAGTTATCTAAACTTGTTTTACATGTCGGCATGCTAAATAAATTCAAAGGCATGGAATTATTCCCAATGCACACAAACAAATTAATAGGAATCCTAGTAATGAAACTACACAGAATGGAATATATGCATGGAATGTGAATCTTTAAATGCTTAAAATGATGCATGTAATGTCACTTCCTTTACCTATCCATCCAAGGTAGATTTTACAAAATTATGAGAATAAATAAGAAGGGTAAAATAATCCAGTCACCCAAGGTGAAATCATACCAACTATAACATTGAACATGATAAAGAAAAATTTCCAACCCTTTCCACTTGGCCATTCCACGTATGTGGGGTGATCAGTCTTACAAACAAATATCTTCCAAGTGTTGAAAAATTATTTATATCATATCCTAGAACTATAAATAATAGGACAATGGAAAAACAACCTCTCATTCCACATTGTAATGTCCTAGCCCAACTGACCACTAAACAAGTAGCTAGATCGGTCAACACATGACCTCAAGCGTATCACCCCATACACCATAGGCATCTAACATTTAGCGAGGGTGTAAGGATAGTCAATGTGGAGATTATACCCCCATATTCATGTTGAAAACTCGTATAAATATATAAATCACAAGCAATGGAGATCAACATAAGCAATAAAATGAAATGCATAAACAGTGGAATACAATTGAAATACAAACTGAATATAGAAAATGACCAATGTATATTTATAAAATTCATGCATGCCAATGATTATTGAAAATTAGATTTAAATAAATAGTTTAGCCTGTTTTAAATATCTAGGAATAAATTAATAAAATACCCAAATCACCAAGGTGATATCTATGAGTATCCTAGGATCCGACTTGGTCCTTTCCAACAAACTCCCTACTAAAATAAAACAATGCAGTCCATTGTCCGTAGTCTTGTAATCAAGTAGAGTCTACTTGGGTACCGATGGTACCCAAGATGGATGTTAGATAAAATCTCAGTAGGCTAGAACCAAAGGCATCATGCCAAATTAATATGTGTATTTTTTAAATAGGTATTGTAAAGGTAAAAAACACAAGCAGTAAATACAATTAAGAAATTCCCATGCCATGTAAACCACTAGAACATTTATACCAACATATCATCTCAAGTATCCCAACACAAAATTTCATGCTCCTATAATAGGGTAGTTACTTTTAATTCACAAATAAAATAACATGGACTTTCAGTTGACCAAAAAATTTCATACCATCACGACATTTCCATATAACCACAAACCACAATTTCCCACTACCAAGACGTATGTTCAATCGTATCACATACCTCACGACTGCACCATAAAATTAAATTTATACTACAAAGTTCAAGATATAAGAAACTTGTCCAAGGAATCTATATAATAAATATTGACCATGAAGGGGCATATCCATGGAACTCATCCAAGGCATCCATATCGAGTCCCATGAGAGTCCTAGTGGAACCTCGATCTGTGGACTAGTTGGAGTTCTAGGAGCATGTGTACTGACATGTCCTAGGCGAGTTCATGAATGCTAGATCCACTAGGTAGCAAGGCTCGAAGAATCCCATAAAATCAAGAACCAACAGGCCTAATCAACCCAAGGCATCCACTACCACATTCTATATCCATAGAGATCAATCCAAGGCATCTATTAATCAATAATTCAAACCATTCAACTAATCAAACCATATGAGTATACCCACTAAAATAAACCATTAAATCATTTACCATATGAGTATACCCACTCATATAAAGCATGTATCAAAACCAATCCATATAACTATACCCACTCATATCACCTGTTTAACCGTTTACTATGGGTTTTCCCACCTCTTCATTATAATTAAATATTAGTCATTAAACATATAATTAAAGGTATGACCACTATTAAAACAATAGAAACTCACATAGTGAGTATACACACTTAAAAATGTCACACAAAACATGATTTTTCCAATCATGGGTTCTATTTCCTGTTAAAACACCATATATGTATACCCACCCATATATCACTCTTTGCAAATATTAATACAAGTCATCCAACGAGCATACCGTCTCATGTTGATGTTTCATATTCAAAAGCATTATATGATTTTACCTACTCATTTGTCCATTTACATTATTATTTATGTCACCCCTTAAACAAACCAAGAAACCCCTTCAGTATTCCCACTCACTTAACCAACTACCCTCAAGCATACCACATAGGCCTTCCGACCCCTTTATCCCATTCCAGTTCATTCTATACATTTATATAGTGTTTGTCAACATGAAAATGTGAAAAAAATATCCTATCTAGGAAAACAATGATCTTTTAACATAAATAGATTCCACTAAATAGGACAACATAGGAAAACCATGTTGCATCAAGACAAGAAAACAAGAAAGTCTAATCACAAAATTTTTAGCTTTAAAGAAGTGCACATCCAGTGGACGGGTTTTGTTATATGACATGATTTTGTATTATAAAAAATAATTTTACACCAAAAGTTACCTCATTCTATAATTTCAGTTCAAATTATCCAATGAATTAAATAAAAAACTACTACACTTTTAAATTAAACAAATCTTGAGGAACTTACATCAATGTGGATCAAAGCTATCCACTTTGTCTCTTAGAACTTTTTAACAAAAATATACGGCACCCCCATAGTTTTTACAGATATTCACATATATATAATGTCACTTAGACCCTATCCACACATCAACATGGCCATGAGCATATGAAAGGGGATCCTTACACGTATTCTTATATGCATATACTATTTTACAATCTCCTACATATTCATTTTCATATATATATATATATATACATGGGAACACCTAGCCCAATTCTTCTATAATATTTCATTGATAAATATACATGTAATGGGAAACCCAACTATATTTATTTACTTACCAATGCACTTGTAGGAGAGTCTCCCTAGATTCAATGACGAAAAATGAGAAAGTATCAAACAACACAATACAAGATAATTAATAAGAAACTTACAACACAAAGATGACCTAATTATTTCAGGAAAAACAATGAAACCTGATAAAAAAACATACCCAAAAATTATGTCGGTGGACTAAAACCACCTGAACATCCTCCCCTTCGGTGGAAATTGTCATTACTCAAATGTACATGTTCCGAGAGGCCTCTTAGACACCCTATCACAGAATGATACCAAATCAAAATTTGGATACACATAACCCTATGTTTGGCTGAACCAATATAGGGTGAAAGTGGGGCCAAAATCGTATTATCATTGATGAAGGAGGGTATATGTCTCTTACCTCAAAGAGTCGAGTGAGAAATATTTTAGGTAGTTGGTGGATCTGGTCACAAATGATGATTGGTCGAGGGGGTTTCGGTGTGTGGCACAGAGGGAGACCCTAAGGGGGAGGTAAAATCAGTGGGAGGTAATGAGATAGGGGTGTTAGTTTAGGTTTTAATATATTTTATTTTTATTTTAAAATTATTTATTAAATAGACCAAGACACACGATTTGACCCGCATGGTTTTCCAAACTGTGTGCAAACTAAGCGGAATCCCCTGTCTAAGAGACTCCTTTCACACTGTCTAGGTGCACGGTTTGGGAAACTGTGTACAGGCCATGTGAAATAGATATTCCCCCTTAAACAAGGACGAATAATTTCCCATAGTGGGATACACAATACCAGAAAAATTTTGTGCCCATTACAGCCTACCAAAATTTGGGGTTTTTATGTCCAGTGCTCCCAAAACTCTCAGAGCCACTGGGGAATTTTCTCTAGCCTTCAACCAAGTCTGAAGTCATCTATTGTAAACATTCCATCTTCCGGATTTCTGTTCCAATGTTCCATTTTAAAAAACAACCATCATGTAATTAAAAAAATTGAAATTCACATGGAATTTCATCAGTTTTGAAAACACGGGTTCTTATATGTGTAATACAAGCTAACCATAGTGTTACATTAATAGAAATCAAATTTTTTTAGTGAATGAAATCCAACCATAGTGATTTAATATAAAATAAATGTTTAACAATTTTACATGAAATGTAAAATATCAAAAAGAATAAATTAATTTGAAAAAAAGTAATTCACCAAATATTAGGGTGTTACAAGGTATATTCATGAGAGATATCTATAAATAATTTTGATTCATTAAATAAAATTTAGGGGAGGGATAATGTAGAAACCTCGAACCATATAGTTTATATTCAGTTTATACATTATTATGTTAGCATTTGATAAAAGGAATCACTTCCCAAAAGACCAAATTGTTGATTAGTCCAGGTAAACAAGATACATACATAAAATTCACATTACATATAACTACCTCAGCTTAAAAATTGTATAATCTAGAAAAATATTTCAGAAAACAATTCATTTCATTTCCAATGATATTTTTGATTTTGAGTTTTTGAATTTTTGGATATTTTTCATACATATCAACCCACAATCTTAGAATGTGGGTATTATTAATATGGTATCCATTTCATACAAAATAATCATGACATATTTTAATTTACAGTCTTCATGAAATTCATCTTGGATTAAAATTTTCCCTACCAATCATTACACCCTGTGAAAAACCATTAAATACTTCGGATTAAAAAAATATCTTATTAAGGGAATAAAAAGGAGATAATTCATCAGTCCATGAGTACTTATAAACAAATAAAATCATTTTCGCAAAGACATAATTCTCACATATAAAGAATCATTGACATACTTCTATAAAAACGATACTCCCAGAAAAAAATAAATTAGAAAATTAAAGAATAAATTTATTGGGGGGAATTATGTACATTATATTCTATCCCTCATGGCTACCTTATGATTTCTAACCCTCACGACTACCTCACAATGCAACCCTCGTGACTAAATTTTGGTATAACCATCAGAGTTACACAAGGAGTAACCATATGATGGACCCTAACAAACACATACCCAATAAATTGGAGGGAGATATAAGCACCATCCCTAATATTAAATATTCCCATAATCTAGAAAATGACCATAAAACATGAATAATTTCATAATAATATTTCTTTTTAATTTTTTAATATAAAATTTAAAAGATTATTTTTATAGAAAAGTCTTTACAAATAAAATATAATTGAAGTGAGAATAAATATAATGAAAGGAATTTGTGTATCCATTATATATACAAATAATACAACCTAATTTTAAAAAATAATTTCACAAATATTCATAGTAACAAATAATCAAATAAGTTGAAGGTTATCCTAATGAATGGAACGTTGGATAAGAATTCCCTTACCACATGATCATATTACTTATAATGTATTTAATACTCGTTTTTAATAGTTAAAATTTTGTTATTAATATTTAAAATAAATATAATCATATTTATAACACATTATATGATCATTTTATAACATCATACCACCCATTTATTAATAATATTTTGTTATTTCCTTTATTTTGTGTGCGTTCTTTACATGGTTATCATGGTTGGTTTTTATCAGGTTTTCTTGTCGAATGGAAGCGAAACTCCATAAGTGGAATCAACTGGAATTAATATGTTTCCATAATATTAAATTATACTATAAATTATTTTTAAAATATATTATGATTAATCATTATATAAAACATTAATGATATTCCTTTAGATCATTTTGGACGTTCCTCAATAATCACGAACTAGTTTCATTATATTATTGGATATTATGTATATGTATTTATCCGAAAACATGAAAGAGGTTATAAAATAAACATTAAAATATGTTTCAACCAATAATTATTTCATAACATATTTTAACGATATAATAAAAATTGAAAACACATCGACCATGATGTCAACAATTTCGTACATCACAGATGATGTTTTTATTATTAGAATG
The DNA here is from genome assembly GCA_963277665.1 of Viscum album. Taxonomy (NCBI): domain Eukaryota; kingdom Viridiplantae; phylum Streptophyta; class Magnoliopsida; order Santalales; family Viscaceae; genus Viscum; species Viscum album. The sequence continues at coordinate 669,425,739 of OY728159.1, read as the reverse complement.
AAAGGGGGTGGAGAAAAAGTATGATGATTAATTTTTCAATAAAAATGATACAATTTCAGTATATATAAGATAATATAGTTTCATTCCTCTTGATTATGGCGATGTGAAGACATTATAAGAAGATAAAATAGATTTAAATGAAAATAAAAGAAAAAAAATTATTTTTACCTATAGATCTCTTCTCCTTGAGATCCTCCTTAAGTATTTTTTTTGGCCTTTTAGTGTATTGTTTTTTCATGGATGTTTTTTTGAGACTTGGTAAGAGTATTGGGAATAAATTTTAAAAATATCAATGTTTGAGTGTTGTGAGTTTAATAGGGTGTGGGGTTGGTATTTATCATAGAGGGTGGGGGTTTAATTCTTTTATTCATTATTTTATTATTTTATGAATATAAGAAATAGTGTTTTTTTGTGTGACTAAAAATAGTAAATAGATAATTTTAGTTCAAACCTAGGGTGATCACAAAAGAAATGATGTTAGGAATAGATGTTTTAACATATAATGTATATATATAGTAAATTACCGTATATAACTATTCCCTAAAAATCCATGTATTTATGAAAAATACCAAAAAATTAATGCAACCAGTTTTCGACATGTATAATTAAATATGTATTTCCATTTTATCAAAATAATATTTTAAATGATAAATATTTTAATGTTAATTAAAATAAAAAATTATTTCAAAAATAAAATTTTTAAAATGACAATTGGTTTCATAAAACATTAATAAAAATAATCATGGTCTCAAAAAATTATAATATAACCATAAGAAAAAAAATGATAATATATGATTACATTTTATGAATGTACATTTTCATTTAAATTATTAAATTAATTTAAAAATCATAATTTAATATTTATGACTTATAAAAGTACGAACACTTATACTATGATCACATTGTAACATATAATATGTCTAAATATTATTTGTAAATTAATGGGTGAGGTTATAATTTATTTGAATGATTTACTATTCATAAGGTTCATATTACTATTCACAAGGGTATGTTATGATTCACAAAATATTAAGTTGATCCCAGCCGACTCAAAATATCTTAATGATCACAACCGTGTGTATCTTTTTTGTCAATATTATAATCATAGAAGATGAAAATTTTGTTTAACAGCTAGGTTAGAACTATGACCTTTAAAAAAGTTTTATTTCATAGAGACTCAGTGTTGCATTAATTTCATTCTATATTAAATTTATTTGAAAATCATTGAGGTGTTACATTCTCTCATCTTTGTTGAAATCGCATCCTCATATTTTCAATTTACTTATTAAACAGGTGAGGATACCTTTCCCTCATAGAATTTTTAGATTTCCATGTTTCTTCTTCAACCATATGTCTTCTCCACAATACATTAACATGATGGGTTAACTTATTCAAAAACTGGATCTCTAGGATCAAGAATTTAAATTGGATTTTCATCATTTGAAAGGTTCCCTTCCAACTGAACTACATAAGGGATGAAAACATGAGATGAATCTTGAACAATCATTATCAACATCGAACCATGTAAAACATTATGTACCTAATATAAATTTAGAAAAAAGATAGTAAGTAGGAAAATATTCCAAAATTATATCAGATTTCATAGGGTCTAATGACCCATGTACTTAGATTTACTTTCTTACCAAAATACATAACACTTTTCCATGGTGGGATTCAATGAAAAACATGATCACCTACCTCGAAAGTATGTCTTTCCTCCTCTTATCTACATAACTCTCAGGACATCACTGAGTTGTCCTCATGTTTTGCTGGATCATCTTCAGTTTCATAGACACTTACTCTAATAATTTTTGTCCCATAAAACTTTTTCCCCTAAATTCATCACAAAATAATGGAGTTCGGTAGTGCTTATCTTACAATGCCTCCAACGGTTCCGTCTATATAATGTATTGAAAATTTTTATTATAAGAAGACCAAAATAAATAATTATTTTAATCCTGACTTCCCTAGTAGTTCAATGAACAAGATCAGAGCATCACTACTAGAAATTGGGGCTATAACCACAGTTTAAAACCATGGCTATTAGTCCTCAAATATTGGATATATGTAATAGCCATGGTTTGAGGAACTTTGGCTATGTTTGGTGTGCCTATAGGTCTATAGGCACGATTTGAACCATGGATATAGGTATACAGCCACAGTTCCACACCATGGTAATATCACTGTAGCCAGGGTCTAAAACCATGGCTATACAATAGGAAAAACAATCAATTTTACCGTGGTTTCTAACTATGGAATTAGACTTATAGGAACAGTTAATACCGTTTCAATTGACCTATAGCCATATTTTATTAACTGTGGCTATAGGGTCTTTATACCCATAACCCCCCTACAGTATCCCACACCTAGAACAGCCCTATCCCCTCCCTCTCCCCTACAAACACCTCCTGCAGTGGGCCACCCCCCTGCAACACCCCCCCATGCAATGCCCCCTATAAATCCCCATCCCCCCAAAAAACCCTGGATATCCCCTCCCCCTAAATATCCCCCCCTGAACACCCCCCCCCCATTGGGATGCCCCTCTAGAAATCCCTCCTCCCCTAAAATCCCACTGGATATCCCTCCCTCCCCCCCAGAAAAGCCCCCTTTCCCCCCTCCCTAAGATAGCCCCCTACCCCCTGCAAATCCCCCTAGTCATCCCCCCTCCCCCCCAATGTAAAACCATCTGGACAGCCCCCCTCCCCCACAAAGCCCCCATAGACAGTCCATATCCCCCACCCAATACCATGCACAACCCCCAAAAGCCCCCTCTTCTAGGAAACCCCCTTCCCCATGCAAATCCCCCAGCAAAGAACCCCCTAGAAAACCCCCATGCAAAGCCCCCCTAGACAGTACCCCTCCATGCCCCCTTCAAACCCCCCATCCCCCTGCAATTCCCCTCTGGACAGCACACCCTCCCCCCAAAAAAGCAACCCTGTAAATCCCCATGGACAGCTCCCAGCCCCTAGTCCCCACCCTCTCCAATGCACACCCCCCCTGAAGTGCCCCCTGTAGCCCCCTCCCCTTGTAAAGACCCTTAGATATACCTCCCCTCTATAAAGCCTCCCCTATACGGCCCCCCTCCCCCTACAAAGCCCCCACTAGAGATCCCCTACCCCCTTTCTCCCCCTCATTTAATGATAGTTAAATCATATTATGTTAACATGGGATATTAAAGAGTGGCTGCAAAAACATTATGTCATAATGAAATTAAAGTTATAGTGGAGCTCAACAGAACTATGATTCCCAAATATTTTGGTGAACCGATTGATTTTGAATGAAGAGATATATGATTTCAGTCAACATATTGTACAACATTCAATGTGTGTAGTTATGAAGTAGTTTTGAATAGAATGAAGAAGTCATCTATTGTGGTAGCCCATCCCCTACAACACCCCCTCTTAGACCCCTCTCCCCCAACTCCCGTTAGAGTAGTCGACCCCCCTACATCCTCCCTTCCTCCCTAGACATCCCCCTTCTTAGATGGAACACCCCTTCCCCCCGGAAAACCCACCGTACATGGCCCTTGGACAGCCCCTACCTCTTAGAAAACCCCCTCCCTCTTCCAGACCCCTCCCTCCCTAGAAACCCCTCCCCCTATACACTAGACACCCCACCCCCCTCATGGAAAACACCCTTACTCCTGGACACCCCCCTAGACAATAGGCACCCCCACCGTCCCCCCAGGACACCCCTTGGACACCCCCCCCATGGACACCCCTCCCGCCCAGACACCCCCCTCTTGGCCAATGTATCCATTTACACCCCATACCCTCTTCCCCAACACACCCTTCCCTCTCCCCACATTGTAACAAACCTACTAGACCCCCTTGCACCAAACCTGTTGGACACCCTCACTACACACCCCCTTTCCTGGATAGACCCCTCGACTTAGTTGATTGAGGCTCTCATCCATATAGTTTTGGGGGAGAATTAATAATGGCATGATGGCCACAATAGTTGTTGTAGTTATCTAATCACAAAATAGATGAAATCAACACAAAAACAATCCATTAAAATACGATGTCTAGTGTGTGGTTACACTTGGTTGGAAGAACAACAAAAATTTTCTCAAACCTAAAAACATAAGAAATGATGAAGTTATTGATGTAAGATTTAATTATGCATGGAATTACATGGGATTGTTATTTCTTTTTTTAACTGAAAAGGAATTCCCCTACCTAGATCCACATAAAAGTATTATTGATTAAGTGATTTGGATGTGTGGTCATGGAATAATTTGAGGCTATGACTATTTAAACAAATGAACTTAAAAATACTGAGGAAACATAAACAGTGGGTGATTTGGGGAATTTAGAGCCTATACAGATGCAGTGAAAGGATTTGGAAGAGGTGTTCGAACTAGAACATGATCCTACCGAACTGACTAGTCACCAAGATCTTTCTTTTTCTTCGACACAATAATTTGAGATGAAAAATGGGGAGAAATAGTAGATGGATATAGCTACATCAATGCAGGTTACTACTATTTTTTCATATAATCATGCACATATTTGATAATTTCATCCTCACATGCCATATCCCAGCCCATTGACCACTTCCTGTTCACCCCCCTCTAGTATCTGTGCAGCCTCTTTTAGGAACGTCCCTTCCCCTAACCCCTGCACCAGCCCCACTAACACCCATGCACCAGCCCCCTCTGCTAAACCTCCCCCTGTAATATCCTCTACCCTAAACCGGTCCCCTACCCTACAACCATCCCCTAACCACCCTCCCCCCTACACCACCCCAACCCCCTATCCCGCACCATCCCCCACCCCCTAGCTAGCACCATCCCCAAAACCTCCTGCACTACCCCCTAACCCCCTCCCCCCCCCCCGCACCACCCACACCCATTCCCATGGACTAGCCTCCCCATAAAATTAGTCTCCTCCCCAAAACCACCCCAAGCCCTCTAGCCTGCACCTACCCGCCAAAGCCCCCCACCACTACACCAGCCCCCTAACCCCGCCTACACCAACCCCACCCCTTCCCCTGTACTATTATCCCGGCAAAAACCAGTCCCCTCTCCCCTAACCCACCCCCAGCTCCCTACCTGACACCATCCCACCAACACCTAGCCTCCTCGTATCCTCAACACCCCTACACCTCCCCACCCCTATACTTGCCTCCCCCAAACCTGCCCCCTGCCCCCCCAAACCAGTCCCCTCCTCCCAAACCATCCCCTAACCCCCCTACACCCCCTCACCCGCCCCAGTGGCCAATTCCAGCCCCACCTAAATAAAAGGAGTTCTAATATTCATCTATTTTTATCCTTATTTCTATATTAGTGTATCAATAATTAATAATTATCCTCCTCATCCCTAAAAAGTCTGTAACTAATAATGTTACCAATTTATATAAATTAATCAATAACTAAATGATAGACATGTCTATAATTTTTGTTCTAAAATTTAGAAAACAAATGTTCAACAATGGTATTATTCAGTAAATAGATGATAGAATCATGAATACATGAATAATACCAATCCTGAAATGTATTACACGAAAATGAAATGGGATTAAACATGACATATAATAAAACTTCATATAATGATGAAAAAGTGTCACTATATGGGCCAAAAAGCGCAGAAAAAACTCCATACAGAAAATCCTATTGCAAAATCTACTTTTTATACTCTTCCATAATTATAAGTTCTTTACTTCTTTAACAAAATGTATTCATGTTCCTCTCAGAACAACCTAACAATAATGTAAATAATCCATTTTCATCCCTCTGTCCAAGTTAATAAATTTCGGATTCAACTGATCATGATTATATGAAACAGAAATTTAAATCATTCAATCAGATAGGAATTAACATATAGTCTTCAATAAAAATGTCCTTAAATAAATGCATGATTCAAAAAGGTTGATCAAAATGTACCATGAGAAACACCAGTGATTTCTAATTTAATAGGTAGATCTGATTAAGACCTCAAAACCTAATTGCCACTAATTTTTAACTCCAATATAGAAATGTAATACAATATAATATTAAAAACTCAACATTTTATGGTGAAAAGAGATATGGAACAACAAGTTCATGGCTGGATATAATCATTCATTCTCCTCACACCTAATCTAATATATCAATATTAATTTTCAAATAATGAAATAATGAATGAGTTCAACCACTAGTCGATGGAGGAAATAAAATAAAAGTGAAAAATTATTAATATATTGAAGGGTGACCATATATAATTCTCTCATTTATTATATAATAATCTCTTTAAAAATAAATTAATACTCTAAATAATACAGTAGAATGACCCAAGATCTCAATCCATTCACTCTCTCTTTAGTTTGTTAGGTTAGGTAGTTAAAAAAATGATTTTCAAAACACTACATTCACCAGCCCATGGTAATTGAGACTGCTTAATCATTCCTTTATCACCCCTCGCTCCCCTGCATCAAATTATAAATGAATTAAAATTGTGGTAGTATTATGTGTAAACCAAATTAATAGTGAAAATAATGATAAAATTCATAGGTGCGTGAATAATAATATACTACTCATATGGAACAATCTGATTTCAAGAAAATCACACTAGAGAAATGAAAATAAAAATTCATTTAAATTAATAGATTTTGATGGGGGAATGTCTCTATTTAATGTAAATAATTTCAATTTTTATTTCATTATTACTCTTAGTTGTATTACGTATTAACCTAAAATTGGTTCACATATATCAAGAAAATGAAATTTGACATAAATCTAGTCATATAACTATGGACTGAAAGTACAGCCGTACCTAACTCTTGAAGAGGATTCTTTCCATAGCTGCATTCACCACCTAATGCTTGCAATGGAAAACTGCCAACTGTGTGAAAATCACTTCTTTAGCGGCATCCCTGTTATTGATGTTCAACGTGAAAATGGCTGCCCCTCGATGTCTCTTTAATTTTACAACTCCAGTAATATGTTTACCTCTTTTAAAGATGGGGATAAAAAACAGTACTGGGATATATAAATTTAGAACACCTGATACTGCTGGAATGGAATAAGAATTACACATCTCTATTTTACCAACATCATCAATAATGAATAGATCATTAGTCTAAACACCATCACCATATAAAAAAATTAACAAATCAAAAACCATTATGATATATTATAATTTTGTTTGAGATAAATATATTTATAAGTGATAATGAGGTTATTTATCTAATGGTCGCGTCAATGCCATATTCCACCTATTATTTTAGTGTCTATATGGATGATAAATTTTATTATTCCATGGATTGGTTACATGTTTCAATCATTGAGGTTTGTTATGTCTTTATCTAAAATCTTTAATCTATTATATTTTCTTAACACTCTTCCATAAATAATACAATAGTATTTAGGAAAATATTTCCCTGATGTCAAATATCTCACATTGGAATATAGAAAATCACTTTTCTCCAGATTTTAACACATGTCAAAAATTTCCTCATGTTCCTCTAGTTGAATTTTAACATTCCCAAACTAATTCACTCATTATCCAGCTCTAATTTTTCAGTTTCAAATGTAGTATATTTATTTTTTTTTCTAATGATATTGAAGAGTCTAATGGTTTAGGAATCAATTGTTTATGTTTTAAAACAGTTTTCCCACTCTTGGGAATAGTAACAACATTGAGTTATTCATGAAAGGTTTGTGTGTAACATAATTCGTCTATGATATTATGGAAGGTTAAACATCATTAGAAATGGGTTCCATAACCATTTCAAGGTTTTATATATCTAATTTCAATGATAAAAATTGATAACTAATTTAGAATATTTTTTTAGTAAAAGAATTCTAATAATTTATATGGAAAATATTAGATTCGATGTTGTGATGGTTGGGATTTCAATTTGGTCATGGGTAAGATAATTTTCTTGATGGTCAGGATTTAGAAAATGTAGGTTGATTGGGTAATTGTTTATCCAACAAATTTAATTTTTTATTTTCATTGTACATGTGATGAAAATTGTTTTATTCATAAATCTCTTGAGTATTCAGATCATTCGCATCCATAAGATCTTTCATGACTGATGTAATAGTTGGGATGTTATTGATCCCGCAAAAGGAACATTTCATGTGAAAATATAGCACTTTGGGAGTCTGAAGTTGTGAATACTGAGGGTTTCACTACTAACAATATTTTCATAGTGATGTGTAAGATCCCCTGTAATATGATAGATAACAATAATCTCTTAAGGTATATCTTTACTGGATATATTTTATGCAGAAAAGTTCCCCTTCCTCCATGTATGAATGATATTTGTGCCTTGATATATTGGGGACCTACACTTCCTAATATAATAAACAAAATACCAATGATCACTTGCATAAATATGTTGTAATCATAAAATAATCTTGGAGTTCTACTCAACAATACAAATATTAAGGTTATCTATCTCCCAAATTGAAAGGACGTTGGGTACAGATCATTTCTCCACCCAAATAGAATTACCTACACCATAAGAGGAACTATATTTGATAACCATAGATCCCCTGGAATCGTGCACAATCCCTCCTCATAACTACCTATTTAAAAGACCCATTTACATTAGGTTATATTCAAACATTGGGGGGTATCCACTTGATCCACCACCCTAGATGAACTCTATCTTTTGTAATCGCATCCCTAGGGAGGATCCCCTTACTAGTAGCCATTCTCTTTTTAGTAAATAGAAGGGAACATAGTTTTTCCATAAGAGAGAGCACATGAACTTGAATGAATATATGAAGATATTATTTCTTTAATGACCCTTGTTCCTTATCTACTAAATCACCCAACACACCACTAAAAACACTACCAGATGAAGATTAACCATATATGAATTTTTCTCAACACTTTGAAATAATGAACACAAAAAGTCAGAGATGTATCACCCCAAGAATTTAAATCCCATAAGTTTTACAATAAGGGCCCAAGTAAAGCAGGCCCATTCTATGTCAAAAAACGTTCTAGATTAATTCAAATTTTATCCTCTCACAACACATACATGGTGATGGTATCTAAATAACTTTTCAATGGATATTAATTTCAGTTGGTATGCCCTTATCGAAGAACCTCCTGAATTGTATGTTCAACTTAATTGGGATTTATTTACGCCATGATTTTCTCACCCACTCATCATTCCCCTTGATGGATCTTAATAAAAAGTGAAACACCAAAGAATTAAATTATCCTAAGGTAAACATTGATAATGTAAAATAACCAGTTCATCGAGCATATAATCCCAATCATAACAAATCTTATGATCCTCATCGAGGGATGCTGATATAAACCAAATTTTTATACGCACATTCCTAAAGTAAATGTTAGGGATTTGGAATCTAGGGATGAAGTGAAAATAACATAAAATGTTTTCATTCTAGTAATTTAGGTCACCCCACCCACAAAGAAACACACCATGTGCTGGATCCTCTCTGCAATTTTTTTGAATAGCAGGAATGAGAATTGATTTTAGCAAGTCAATTTCAATTTTTACGTATTCCAAATTTTAATCCCCATGGTCGACCATATTTAGAAACTTTTATAACTATGGTATCAATCCTAGATATGGTACAAATGAAATCAACATGAGATAAATGTACCTTATTCATGGATCCACCACATGTATGATCCGGGACGACTCTAGGGAAATCCCCAGAAGCCCCCAGACTAGGGAATCAAGCAAGTCGAGGGAAATCAACTGCTCTTTCTCACCGATTAATTATTCTCAATATTTGCATGTTGCCCATACTCCCAATGATCTCAATGACCATGAACTCATAGCCATATAAATCATCAATTATAAGATTGCATCAGCGAGCAGTATGATGTTCATCCAGGTCATTGCTTGCAACCTGTTTGGCCCCTACCTCACCATTGCCTCACTCATCACCCTTGATGTGGCCGTCATCTACATCACGTCCATTGAAACTATCATGACTTTCTCCATGTGAAATTCTGAGCGGGTATCTCATGGCCTAGTATCTTTATGAATTTAGATAGTTTTTTTGGGCAAAGAAACTAATTATAGAGGATGGTACACGAAATATTAGATAGGGTTACCTAGAAATGAAGTGGATAATTGTGAGGTTTCTAGTACAAGAAATTGATTATATTAAAGGGGATCATCACCTATTCTTGATTGTCAAGACTCCCATGAAAACCCCATTGATTCATCTAAAATTTAGATTATTCGTGCTAATTTTTAAACTATATGAAAAGGAAACAATTTCATGACCAAGCTTGGGAAATGACATTTCCTAGACTGGCCATGTGTATGATGAGAATCCTGGGAGTTGGGGTGGCTGAGTTGAAGGAGGAGTAACTCTGGAAGTTGGGTGGTCACGTCAGAACTGTGCCGGAGCCAGGTTGGAACCGTTCCTAAGCTGCATCGGAGAAGGAGGGTCACATGGAGGTGGGGTGGGCACGAAGATGTCATGAGAGGAGAAAGATCACGAGGGGGGTTGTTGCATCAGAACTGTGCCAGGTCCACGTCAGACAAGGAGGGTCACATAGAGGTTGGGTGGATGCGTCAGAGAGGTTGGGAGAGGAGGATGATTGAGGGAGGAAGGAGGATCACAGGGTAGTGGGTATGGGAAAATCATGAGGGAAGGGGGAGGAAACAGGTCGCGTGGGGTGCTAATGTCATAGATAGAAAAAGAGATTTGGGTATAAGTGATCTCTAGAAACAATTTTTAGTGTTCGTGGCTATAGATTTGTGGCTATAGATTGAAATTCTAATAGTGAATATCCTCAAATTCCTAGATTTTTCTCTCAGTCTATCAATATTATTGATTATGAAAAGAAGTTCAGAAATTTAATTTTATATTCAATGACTTTTGTATGCCTTTTGATAAGTTATAATTAAATATGGGATCACGATAAAAGACAATGGATAGAGGAATTCCATATTACTTGACAATATCATTCGGGTATAGTCAAAATAATCAGATCCAAGTTCATAGTATTAGTAATAGATAAGAAATGTTATGATTTAGTCAATTGGTTAACAATAAACCAAATCACAATGTTACCTCAAGAAGAATTTAGTAGTACCACCATGAAGTCCGTGGATACATTTTCCCACTTATACTCTTGTACTAGAATTGGAAGAACCATCTTCTTGAGTAATTGTTACTCTACATCAAACTGTTGTCTTGTCAAGCATTTTAGATTAAAATATGCAATATATCTTGTCATTCTATCCAACCAGAAATACTTTCAATGGACTATATACATACAAGAACTACCAAGATGAATAAAAAATCGTAGTGTATGATCTTCACAAAACAATTATTTCTTCTATTCATAATCACAAAGAACATATAATCTTTTTTAAAATCATAAAACACAATATTTTTCAAGGTTAAATACTAGAAAAATACCAATTTTAACCAATTATGCCTTTTTATGCACATCATGGTCTTCCTTCTATTCTTGTTTAATTATATCTAGTATACATGACTTCCCTGAAAACTAAAACAAAACAGAGGAATTTCCTACACCAACAACATCCAATACTAAATTCTTCAAATCATTAATCAATGGGTTATGGTCGAAATGTAACATAGTTAATGTTGCATGATGTGTTTGACTCCTGAAATATGTTACTTTGTTTTCTTTTACAGGATTGTAATTAATCTTGAATTCAAAATCCTTTTTCAGTTGATACAATCTTCAATGCCTCATGTTAAATTCCTTATGATTAAATATATTATTCAAACATTTAAAGTTAGTATATTTTTTACATTTTGGAAACATATAAACGATTCCTCTAAATTTTTAAATCAAATAACATATGTACTACTTCCAAATCATTTGTGAGATAATTTAACTCATGAGGTTTCAGTTTTCTGGAATCAAAAGAAAAAACATGATCATTCTCTTTTAAAAAACCATTTCCCTTTAATTAATCATCACTATAGATGATAAACTCGCCATTTCTAGCAAGAAGAGACGAAACAAGATCATTCAAATAAATATTTTTTGTAGATCATGAAAAAACATCACATTCTTCATTCAATTTTTTTACCAATTATAAGTTTAACATCATTAACATGTTAGATAAATATGGAATGTTTTTAACAATCCATCAATAATAGCCATCTAATCCTGGAAGACTATAATTCATAGAAATATTTTTAGGTCTTGGTCATTCATCAACTACTTTTTTTGGTGTGATGATTTTTTATTCCATCCATATTTAAAATGATACCAATAAAAGAAATCTACTAGAACAAAAAATAACATTTTCTAAATTTTCCATATAACATCTTTTCTTAGAGATATTGATAGAAAATCCTTTAATGTTGTTAATGGCCCTCATAAAATTTGGAAAAGACCAATTTATCATTAATAAATACAACAAAAAACATATCCAAATATTTAGAGAATATTTTATTAAAAAGATCCATGAATACAAAATGGGATTTTTTAAATCCAAAGGGAGTTAAAATAAACTCATAATTCACATATCTACTAAAAAATATTTTTTTCGGGATGAATCATCCTTCACCTTCAGATGATGGTACTTAGATCTCAAGTTAATCTTTGAAAATACTGAATTCCATGAAGCTGATAAAACATTTCATTGATACGAAGAAAAATATAGTTATTCTTAACACCAATGTTCTTCAATGCTCAATAATCAATTAAATTCTTCATGGAAGAATCTTCTTTTTAACAAACAAAATAGGAGAACCCCATATGTGATTTTCAAGGATGAATGAATCATTTTTCAAGAAACTCATGCAACTAATTTTTCAATTACTGATCTTCCACCCAATCCATTTGATAAAGAGTTTTACAAATTTTCTTATCATAAGGAATCAATTCAATAATAAATTCAACCTCTCGATCAGATATAACATTGTATTAATCATCAGTAAAAACATCCAGGTACTCATTTACCATGAGAATATCAATAAACTGAATAGTTACCTTATTTTCAACAATGTGAGCTTGATAAATTTCATTTCCATATTTTAATAGTTTCTCAACTTCTTGATAGGTTATCAATATTATGTGATCATTATTTTATAAAACATGAAAATATGTCTAAAAAACTTATTTATCACAACAATCATTGTTAGAATGATACCCTAAAATACAATTCATACCCAGAATAACATCATACTCTTATAGGAAAAAACAACAAGGTTTTATGGGATTGTCTTTAAATAGATAAAAATTGAAAGATTCTTATATTTTCTTGTTAGTGTAATATTTTTTCCTAGTGTTTTACCAATATGTTCAAGTCAAATTTCATGAGGTGAAATTTTCAATTTACTCTAAATTTTCTCAGAAATAAAGTAATGTGTAGACCCTGTATCAAAAAAGACATTAAAAAATCAATTTAAATAAAAAAAGTATCCGCTACCACTTAATTAGATGACCTATAATCTACTTAGGTAGTTTCAATGGTTCTCATTGAACATTTTGTCTTATAATCTTGATTATTATCATCAATACGATCATTATTTGGGAATGTATTTTCATGATGACCCATATAACCACATATAAAACACATTATATTTTTTTATCAAGATTGATGTTAATATTACTTTCATTAAAATCTCATCCTATATTTCTAAACATACCCTATCTAAAACACTTATAACTTTTATAAATGCATTCCCTAGGGTTCTTTTTACCACACTTTTCACAAACTAGAAACTGAACATACATACCATCATATTGATTTGACTGATTATTACACATTTCATTACAATAATACATTATCATCTGTTTATTTTGAAAGTAAATTTCGTCATTAAAAAACTCTATTTCTACCCTCTCAGCACATCATACACATTTCTCATAACATTTGAATTCTCATGAGGCCAATTTCCTTCGGTATATTTCATTAAATACTAATTAAAATTGATTGATTTTTTCTATCAAGATCCTGAATAATATTTTTAGTATACCATTCCAATGTGATGGTATTTGATTCATACACAACCCCTAAATCCTCATCCTTTTTCTCCAATTCAAAAATTTTATTTTCTATCATATGTCGAACCAGATTATAAAAATATTTTCCAAGGAAAATATTTTTAAATTCATCCCATTCAAAGACATCATACACCTCGCTATCCTTGATATTAATTACAATTTACAACCATTCATCATATTCAACTTTAAAAAAATTAATGTAAAGACAAATATTTTGGTTATTTGAAGAGCCCATAACGTGGAAAATATTAATTAAGTGCTTTAATTCAAACTTCATCCACCACCAAGTAAGATGCACCAATAAAGGAATGAGGGTGTTGCCTTATCAAATGTTCCACTATGATCATGTTCATTTGGCATAGATCTAGTTGTTATATTTCATAGATTATACGAAAATTTATATCATATGTCATTTATTACATTACCGTCACAAACTATTCAGTTCTAATTCCCAATATTCTAGGTTACAGATTCAGAAAGAAATCATCCTCTCAGTGCCATCCTCCTTCCGCATCCTAGTTCCTTCTATTGAAAAACATTGAAAAAAAAGCATAGATGAAGCAACCTTTTAATAATAAAATTAACTATAATATCATTAAAAAATAAGGTAAAATAATTTACAGCATTATATAAACATCATCTTAACAACTATAGTTATCTAAACCCCCATTTGATAATAACTATAATGACACTTCCTTAAACATTACATAATATAGAAAATTCCATCAAAATTCACTTAATTATATTAACAATGATTATTTAGTGTTAGATTTTATAATGGTATTTAATATTCATACATATCAACCCACATACATACAATGTTGATATTACAAATACTGTATCCATCTCTTCCATAAAACAACAAAATGAAATATTTTCATGAAAAATCTTCGTGACAATCATCTTGTCTTCTCCTTTTCTCTAACTAATACCTAAAAATTGAGAAAAACACTTTAAAAATGGTATGATCACAAAATGATCACTATGGGATATAAAAATATGTATGAAAAAAGTATTTCCATGAGTATATATAAACATATGAAATCATTTTCCAAAAGGCATACTTCTCACAGATAAATTATTATATAATTACTTTGTGAAACATGAGAATTCTATAAAATAATGGAAAAAATATATTCATTTAGGTATCTTAGGTAATTAATAACTCAATATTGTAACCCTCATGGAAAATGTAGTATTTGTAACTCTCACTGCTACCTTAAAATGTATCCCTCACAACTACCTTAGAGTGTAAACAACACAGTTACACTTGGAGTAACCATGAAACTAAACCCCAACATACACAAAACGAATGGATTAGAGGGACATATAGGTCCCAATAATCCTCATAATAAATTCATGATATATAAACCAGAATCATAAAACATTAATAATTACATAAAAACATTTATTTTTAATTTTACAAAATAACATATTAAGAGAGTGTTCTTATAAAAAAAGTAATTAAAATATAACACAATTGAGTGGAGAAATAATAAATTTAAAGGAATATTTGTTTACACTATAAATAAACCTAGTAAAACAACATATAATAAAAAATAATTACAAAAATAAGATTAATACCACATAATCAAATAAGTATATAGTTAACCAAAGGAATGAAAATTGGGTTTAGAATTCCCATTCCTTGGGTTCGTCTTATATAAAATGTGTTTAAACCGTATTTATAATGTAAAACGAGTGTTATTCATATTTTTGAGGGACATATTCATGTTTATAAACTATTATTTGATAATTCCATAAATGTTTTCTAACCATTTATTAGTAATAGTTTTCCATTTCCATTGGTTTGAGTGCATGCTTTACATGGTTTCCATGGATGGTTCATACTGGTTTTTCGTTTCAAATGGAAGTGAAACACAAGAAGTTTACTGAAATGGGAATAATAAGTTTCCATAATAATAAATGATACCATAATTCATTTTTTTATATATTATGATGAATAATGAGATAAAACCTAAATGATATTCATTTAGATCATTTTGTCGAGTCTTTGAAAATCACAAACCAGTTTCGTTATATAATCTATTATTTTGCATATATGTTAATTACAGAACCTTAAATAGGTTATATAATAATCATTAAATTTTTTTCAACCATTATAATGGTATTATAACCATATTTTAAATATATAAATGAAATTGAAAACACATATTCCACGATGTCGTTAATTCGACACATCAGGAACAATGTTTTTATTTTTAGAATGAAAGGAAAAGTAGAAGAAGAATGATGATTATTTTTTAAAAAAACAAGATAAAATTAAATTATATATAAGATAATTTAGTTTTAATTCATCTTTTATAAGGTTAGTTGAAGAGAGTATGTGAAAATAAAACGAATTGAAATGAAAATAAAAGAAACTGAAGGAGGATTTTATACTTCTTGAACTCTTCTCCTTGAGATCCTCTTTAAGGCCCTTGGGTTTCGAATTTTAGTGAAACCAGCAGGTCTCAGACTTGGGTAAGAGACTTGGTAAGAATATTGGGCCAAATATAGATAATTATCACTTCTTGAGAGGTTTTATATGAAGAGGGGATGACGAATGATAGTTATAATTGAGGAGGGGGGCGGGGGCTTTCCATTATTCAAATCATTATTTTATTATTTTGATAAAGAAAAGTGTTGGTTCATATTGCTAAAAAATATAAATAGATCATATATGTCTGAAATTGGGGTGATTACATCATCCATGATGATATGAGTAGTGTCTTCAACATCTAGTATATATATATATGTTAAATTAACGCTTTTCACTATTCACAAAAAAACAAATCATGTATTTTAGAAAAATCTGGAAATCTCACCCCAACCATTTCTAAATGTGTAGAATTCAAAAATTAATTCCATTTTATCAAAATAATTTTATGAATATAATAAATTTAATATACAAATAAAATGATAATTTATTGGAAAAAACAGTTTTAAAACATTATCAGATATTATAACATCGTAAAAAATTTCGGTCTCATAAAATTATATTATAATAATAAGATAATAAAATTATAATTTATTAGAACATTATATGAAAATAAATTTTAATTTACATTATTAAATTATTCATAAAATTGGAATTATATATTTATGAATTATAAAAATACCCGCACCTATACTATGATCATATTTTAACTTATAAGATACTGAAATTTTTTTTAAGCATTCATGGGTGTGTCTAAGATTTATTTTAATGATGAAATATTCATAAAGTTAATATTATTTTTTAAAAGGTTATGTTACTATTCAAAAAAAGTTAAGTTGATCATAAGAGACTATACATATCTAGCTGATCGCAACCCTATAAGTTTGTTTTTCGATATATAAATCCTAGAAGCGAAAAAATTATGTATTATGACTCAGTTTTAACTATCACATGAAAAACAACTACTGATTCATTGATGCTCAGTGTTTCATTAATTTCATTCGAAGTTAAATTTATTTATAAATCCCTAGGGTGTTATATTACATTTTGAATCATAACATAAACAAATCATTTTCATTAAGAATAACATTATTCCAAGTGGGGTCACCATTTATATGATCATAAAACACCTCCACATGTATTGGGGAAAATAAATCATAAGAAATGGGTGAGATCAGATATTCAATAAGTGTAATTTTATAGAGGATGATATAAATAAAAAAGACATAATCAATATGGCTTTTAAATTTTAGTTAGAGTAGAGTACTCACAAGGGGGTGAATTGAGTATCTAAAACAATTCCATTTAAAATTGGTTCTATGAAAATCTCCCCCAATTAAAATTTGAGAAAAAGTATGTTTTCGTGAATTTAGAAGAGTCCTCAAAATTCAATAAACTTCCCAAAAAATTTATTTTTTCTCATCTATACTAATATAATGATTAATATATATTTTGAAACTAGTCAAACAGTTTAAAACATTTATAATCACATGCTAATCTAACTATCAGTGTTCAATTTAGTTTTATGAAATATGTGATACAGATAGAGAGAGAAAATATATGGAGAAATTTATATAAAATATAGGTTTAGTCTCAAGCTGAGACATAGTCCTCTTCACATGGTGATCACCTTCTATCGAGATATTCAAATTAATAAAAAATATTATCCCCAACCTAGATCGGGGTTTACAATAGCACACAAGGATGTTTAGGTCACACTTGAAATCTACCATAGTTATTCATGGGAAAATAATTAACATGTCACTCTTGACATCTTCCACTGTTCAAAATGGGATACAAAGAATAAATAGAGAGTGAGTTTGAGGATATCATGTATTTTACACTTTTTCATCAGAGTTAGTGTGTATATAATAGAAGGATATACACACTTCTCAAAATGGTATGTAAATAAACATAACAGAGATAATGTTTTAGAGAAAGGTTAGGAAGTCTCTATGTGTTATGCAGTGTAGCTCCAGACTTATTTAATGTAGCAGAAATGAAGTTTGAGTCCTCTTATATAATTTGACTCAGAAATAGATTATCGTAGCCTCTATAATCTTGCTTCCAAAATATTGAATGTTCATAAGCTTATTATGGGGATTCTCAGGTCAGCTCACTCAGTTTAGATTGCCTTGTTGATCTGCTTGTGTATTCTTCCTTTGAGTTCTTTTTATTTTTGATGTAAGCTCATGTTTTTTAGGTCCTTTTATTCTTGTTATTATATAATTTATATATATTTGTATTATCCACCTTTTAATTATTTTATACGTCGAGGTACTAAAGAAATGATGATCTCCCGCACATTCATGTACCTCGTAATGTCTACTAAATGTCTAACCGACAATATTAAATAATGTAAAAAACATTGATTTTTTAAAATATGACCTTTGGATATAAATTTGTATTAATAAAAAAAATATTTTTTCTGACTAATGGTGTGTAATAAATATTGGGGACTCATTGACATCAGTCTATCATCATTGGATAGTCTTCATTTGTGACTCTTTATATCGGTGGGTCCTTTCCCTCAGTATCATCAACTCTAGGCTTCATGGAGTCATTTTTGCAATTAGTTTGTCTGGGCATCAGTGAGTCATCATTGGTGACTCATTTAGTACTATCGGTGTGTCACCCATCAATGTCTCATCCCTTGTTAAGTGTCCCATCAGTGAATCATTAATCAGTGTGTCACTCATTGGTAAGACATCCAAAGAAGATTCGCTTGAGCTATTAGTGTGACTAATCATTGGTGACTCATCTGTTGGTATGCAGTTTTTTCTATCGATGAGTCCTGCATCATAGTCTTCTTCGATCGGTGCCTCCTTCGAGCAACAAGTTCTTGGATCAGTGATTCATCATCTCTGAGTTAGCCATCTGTGAATCTTTTGAACTTTCGACATTAGTGGATCTGAAAACATATAAAATGTCTTTCATACACCAAACATTACCAAATTAATTGAAATTAAAAAATACATGTAAATATACACCTGTAAACATATTGAAAAATAAATGTCCATGATTTTATTTACATATTGAAATGTATTATACTATGTTAAATAATTTATTACCTTATAAATATTAATTGAAAATATTAACATGAGTTAAAACATAATATATGAATGAATAGGATTTGTATATTCGAATGATTTGTGATTATGAAAAAAACTAGTTCACAAAGGGTCCAACAATCTATCCCTTATTTCATAATCACAAATTATGTAATTAATGAGTTATATCAAATGTGAAGGAATTAAAATTACATGACATAACAAAGTAGTAGTGATTGTGAATTCTCAATATACATAAGGATTTACTATTAATCTACCCATAATTATTGTTTTAGAGGAAATATATAGAAGGATACATTATATCAGATCATTTTCAAGATCCCCTGTTTATTAGATCATTTTGTGTGATTTGTATCATAGGTGATATTTAAGCATATATTTTTTTAAGTACATTCTGTTGAGTACATTCCAATTTTCCTATACGAGAATTACTCCACCTTAGATTAAAAATTTATTCCATTGAGATCATTCTACAATTTTTTTGATTAGAAAAAAAGGCAAAAGAAAGAGAATAAAGAAAAAATAACACAAGTAAAATTTGAAACACATCGAATGAAAAATTGATTTTTATTAAAGTACAATGAGTAAGAAAATAAAAATAAAAAATCAAAAGCCCTATCAAAAAAACAATTCAAAGCTAATAACATGGATTTTATTGTGACATCTTTTGTTTGAAGTGTCATCTGGAGGTGCAGGAGTTAGTGGTGTGGTTTTAGGAAGGTATGGTTGAATGAAATCACTATGCAAGACAACAACTATAGAAACATTTTATACAAGGCTATGTCTTCTTTCTGATAAAACACAACACTATGTTTTCTTTGTGATTGTAGAGAATATCTGAGATAAGTCTTGAGATATTGTCTTTTAGATAGGAGGTAGGGAACTATCTCTAATTGAGGTATCATCTGGGACCTCTATTGTATCAGCATGCACATGCGTGTATGGATTTATATGTATGATAAAATCATTGATTATTTCACCTAGCTCTTGCATTTCTTTTTCAAAAACATCCTTGTTCTCCATAAATTATTTTTTTAGAGGAGTAAACTCTATCAACTGTCCCACTTTCCTCTTCAAGGATTCTATCACTTGAGGGATCTTGATATTTTCATCCAAATACAAGATTTTATTTATCAAATAATGATTTTCAATGACTTTTGAGAAGTATATATCCACTTTTTCTGTAATTTATATTTGAGCATCAGATGATTCATTGGTTCACTGTCTTACCATTTTTCAAACAAGATCAATGTTCTTGTGAACCATGGAAAGAGTATCCTTATCCAAATCAATCTAAATTCATTTAAGATCTTCCCTCACCATAGACCCGAGGGATTTAAAATCAGTAGCCTCAACCTTGGTACCTTTAGGGCTAGAGGCACCGGTAGTCATATTTCTATGTTCATCATTTTGTTTCATAAAATATACAGTCAGTAGATTTATAAAAAAATTTCTAGGATCTTATATCATAACAATAAGAGTGGCCTTGAAATTAGTAGTCCATGACTCAAGCTCATTGCCCATCCTCTTCACTTATTCTCTAAGAATAGTATTTTTTCTAATAATGGTTTTAACTGTAGTGATTATGATATTTTGATTATCTAGAATCACTATCCTTGAAAATATAGAAGCATCGGCTTCTTAAATGATCATGTATGTAGAGGGCTCAGTTCTTGTGCCAACAAAAGATCTTACTGACTCACGTATGTCAAACATTAAAGGTTCTAAATCAGCTTTGGTGGCATAGTCACTTGTAACTACATGTATAGCAGGCTTAGCAGTAGGTAAGACTGGAAAAGCAAGATCAATAGTTTTTTCTTTATCCTGTGCTTGTGGAGAAAGTGGAGGATAAGAAATCATCTCCACATTAGATTCATTGTCCAAACAAAATAAGATATACCCCAGATTTATATTACATTCATGTGTATAGATCTAGTATCTATACTCCACTGTATCAATCCATACTCTTCTTCACTGAGGGTCAGGTACAATCTCACCTTCATCTTCATCTTATTCATATCCTCTTTCCAAAACAACATTTCTAGGCACTGATACCAATTGAACATGAGGATCAACTTGAACTCCAGTAACATTTGTTACTCCAGGCTATTCCTCAATCTTAGGCATTGGTGAAATTTGTTCCTTATCCTCTTCTTCTTGACCTTCAGCCATAATTTGTTTATCTTCTGATTGATTCCTGGATTTTCATCACCAGATTTTTCATGCCATTCCCCATCTCTAGCATCTTCATCAGCATCTCCATCAGCATCCTATCCAACAGGATCAGCCGCATCTACATTCTCATTAGCCTCTACATCTGTTCCATGCATATATTCTTCACCTAAACAATCCCCAACTTGTTTTCCTATTTTTAGTGAGTTACTCATATTCTCACCATTATTATAAACCTCTTCATTATCTTCATAATCATCATAATCATCATCAGACATACATACATATGCTTCAACTCCATAGTCCTTAATCTCTTCCACATCATCATCACCTAACAATGCTTATCGAGAGGGTAGTTCTAATGGTGGACTAAAAAGTCCATATGACATATCATTTTGACTCTACTAAATATCTGGGTTAATCTTATCGCTTATAGGAGACCTCTCTTCTCTAGGAAACTCAGCCTCATCTTCCTCATCTGAATAAGCCACTTTCTCACCATGTTTATGACCTGGATAAATTTGATCCTTTGGTGTAGTAAGATGGTCAACAAGATTGTAATCCTCATAGTGTATCTCTTCATCAGCTACCCAACATCTATTACATGTACTCCATAATATCATCATCCTATTATAGATTTACTTTTGTGGGCAGAATCCACTACAAGAAGCGATTACTTCATCTCTATCCTCTATACATCCCTGCTTCTTTAGCATAACATAGATCATTATAGGGCAGTATAAAAAATTTTCGTTCTTGGAGGGTTTGATTATATTAGAAATCTGTACCATGAAGTACCTAAAAAAGTTCACCATCATCAAATTATTCAATAGATAAATCCATAATACATCCTGATACTTCACATTTACAAAGTCTCCCTTATTTGGGCAGATCTAGTATTGAATAAACATAAAGATAAATATTTCCAATCCTTCAAATTCTTTGGTAGTAGCTCTCCTAGATTATTCATTCCTATTACACTACTTTAAATAACTATATCAAAAAAATAAGTCTATGGTTGGAGGGATATTACAATGATAAGTAGCAAAGATGACCTCAAGTGGCATTTCCAAACATTTGCCCAATTCCTTTCAAAAAAAGAAATCTCTTTTCCCTTTACAACAGATTTAACCTTAGCCTCCTCGGCTTATTCCAAGGATACATTCATGTTATTGTAGAAATTATATACCAACTAAGGATATAAATCTCTCTCATTATTTCTAAACCATGTGACCCATCCTTGAGATTCCAACACCTACAGTAATAGTGACCTGCTCAACAGAATCCATTCAGCAGGCACTTCTCATCGGTCACTACACAACCATCGAATCCTGGATTCCCAGAGCTTTTAGTACTACTATATTCACCCTTATTATTCATGGCCGATGTTTATTCACTTGATCCTTCCATCACACGCTTTGTTATCTCCATTCAGATGGTTCATATTCAAAGGGAGTCGAATGGTAAGAGGCTCCAGGGTAGAGTGAGGTTCAAAGGTACCGAGGGACGTGAAAGGTATAAGTGTGTATTGATTTTATTTTATCATTTAGGGAATTTAATTTTAATATAATAAAATATAATAACAGTAAAAATAAATGAAACTATGTCATTTCACATAAAATAGACAAATTTAAAAAATGTCCTTATAGGCATCAGTTTTACAATATCGATATTACACTATCGACTTCATGTGATCGACATCATGTAATCAGTCTCTCGTGATTGGGTTCACATAATTCATTTAACTTGACCAGTTTCATCTGATCGGTTTGACATATTAGTTCCACATGATTGGTTTGACAGATCGGTGTCACCTAATCGGTTTGACAGATATGTTTCAAATGATCAGTTCCACATGATTGGTTTCTCCAAGAAGCATAATTTTCCTTAAGGGATATGGCCAGATAGTCATTAGAGATTTAACATTCCTAGATTATGTCTTAATTAGCTTATTCTCTTAGATATTAAGGGCTGGGTGAATATTTCAGCAAGTTGATGCTTTGTCCCAATACTCTCAAGAGCTATATCACCATTTTGAAAGTGATATCAATAAATTGATTTCTTACATCAATATGTTTTAATCTAGAATGACTAATTGGTTTTTTATAAATATTAATATCATATTAATTGTCACCGTTTATAGAGACATTATTCATTGAAATCCATAGTGGAATAAAGTGTGCTTCATCCTTAAAATTTTTCCATAACAATTATCAGTAGCAATGTACTCTTCTTCAGTAGTTGATAATGCCACTGAATTTTGATTTTTTCTACAACATTATATTAGAGACCTTCTCAAAATGTGACAATTTCTAGAGGTTCTATTTATATATAAAATTAATCCACCAATGACAACATTTTAATACCTAACCAAATCAAAATGTTTTCATATTGGGTAGGAAAATCTAAATTAGATTCACATTTATGGTATTTGAAAACTCTTTTATCATAATTTAAATGAGACTCTTTTTTTTTCATGAAATCTAGCACTCTTACACACACAAAACATGATATCTGGCATACATGTAGATAATTACAATAAACTCTTAATTATTCTTATATATGTATATTGATAAACATAAATTCCATTTTCATCAATATCTTTCACTACACTAATTGCAATCAAAGACATATATTTTCAATTGATCTGTAGTATACATTATTTTATTTATAATGATACCTTCTTTGTTTTGAAGTATATGAAATCAAATAAAATATTTATTTTTACCCATCAAACTCATTTAAAATTCCTTATGCATCATTTTCTTAAAAAGCATTCCATAATTAATTCTTAGAAGATGAATAAATAATAGCATATAAATATATTTCAGATATTAAAACATCTTTCAAAATTATTTTTATAAATATAGATTTATCCAAAACACCTTTCATCAAAAAAATTTGAAATAAAAATGTTACTTAACCATTCATACCAAGATCATGGAGCTTTTTTCAAACTATATAATGCATTGAATAATTTGAAAACATGATTTGGAGTTTGTTCATTTGTAAAAGAAGAGGGTTGTTCAACAAAAACACCCTAAATTATATAACAATTTTACAATCCACTTTTAAAATCCATTTTATAATGTTTGAAATCCAAGTGTTCTACACAGGCAAGTATGATTCTAATGGCTTCAAGCCATGTAACATGTGAAAAGTTCTCTTCTTAATCCATTTTATAATCTTGATTATACTATTGTGAAACCAATATAGTTTTGTTTCTAAATGTATTTCCATATTTATCTTATTTATTCCTAAATACCCATTTAGTTCCTATAGTCAATGTGTCTTTTGGTATATCAACATGATTCCAGACTATATGTAATGTCCCACCAATTCTCATTCGCTTCAGAGTACAATGCGTCATTACTAGTCCTTAAGAGACATCTCCAAGACGCCGAAGGCGGGAAATAAATGCCGAAGGGTTTAAAATAAAAGTTGGGTAATGATTAACCCTTTAGGAAATAACCCATAAAACAACCATAACCAAAAATTCACTACATGATGGATGAACAAATGAATGACCATTAAAAAAACTTCATTTATATTAAACCACATCAAAGTACAGAATAGTTGAAGATCAAACTAACCATAAAAGTACACAGCGGATGAAAAAATCAACACTCTCAATAGACAATGCAACTCTATGTTCCACAATCTCCAAGATCCACAATATCTCCCAAGAATCACCACAAGTAACTATCAATAAGATTATTTACATTTACCTGTGTCTCAGAATACAACATCTGCAAAAGCAACAACATGCCAAAGCATGGGTGAGTATAAAACTCAGAAGGTTTTCCCCTAATGACTTCCCAACTCATGCCACTGGATAGAAGAGTTAGCAACATTTATATAAAAAGAGTTTATATAAAACAATTTCTCAAAATAATTCTATAACTAAATATAAACAAGTTTCGAAAGCCATTATTAACCAAAAGTACTTCAAGAGAAATTGAAACCAATTCTCCAACAAGTTATTTTTCATGAAAAATAAACATACAATGATAAAACCCATTTGACAAACAATCATTTATGGCATACCCAACCACTTCCCAACCCTTGCTACCAACCATGCATGCTTTGTTATGACAGTTTCATACTCATGAGCGGTCTCTTGTCGATCTATCAAGTCGTCACAGGGTAATTGTTTCCCATGTTCCATTACACCTTTGGCTATGAGCACAAGGTCATAGTTCAACCAAGCCTCATACATATAGTTACCATTGTTCCATTAAATGTTTGGCACTAAGCACAAGGTCATATTTCAACCAAGCCTTGTCCATGCAACATGAACACACACCACATATTCCCAACATTCATGCCAAAACTCCCTTACAATAAAAACACCTTTTTATTAAAATCCATTACCATCAAAACCATTTCAATTCCAAACCATTTCAATAAAACTCACTTTTTATTGAAAACCAAATCCATAAAAGTCATATCAATATCAAACCATTTCAATTCCAAACCATTTTAATAAAATTCCATTTTTATTGAAAACCAAATCTATAAAAGGCATTTCAATATCAAACCATTTCAATTAAAAACCATTTCAATAAAACATCATTTTTATTGAAAACAAAATCCATCAAAGTCATTTCAATCTCAAACCATTTCAATTTCAATCCATTTCAATAAAACACACTTATAATTTAAAACCAAATCCATAAAAGTCATTTCAATCTCAAACCTCTTCATGAAAATGACATTTTTATTGAAAATAAATTTTTCATCAAACCATTTCCAATTTCAGAAATCATAATTTAAAATCAACATTTCAAATTCATGAAGCCAAATCACATTGCACAAAAATTCACAATGATTTCACAATTTCATCAAAACCATAAATCATCACTAATGAATATTTATTCCATCATTTTCACAATCAAAACCATTAAAATAAACTAATTTGAAAATAATCTAATCAATTTTAACAAGATGAGTCGTGATTGAAGCCTCCTACATCAAAGGTTTGGACGAAAACCACAACGGTCAAAGAACGCTCCAAAAACCCGAGTCGATCAACCAAAAACCCACCTTAGATCACTTCTCCTTGAAAAATAAATACCAAATATCATCATATTTTACATCCGAACAATTATATATACCCATAACAGGCCAAGATATATGAAATCGAGAGAAGAGGAGATGTATATCCATGTTGATCTAAGAAACTGATCAAGAACAATCACATACCTCACGAGTCCGGCTTCGATTCTCCTAGAGAAGCCTTCGGATCACCTCCGGAATGATGAGAGAACCCTCTTTGACCTTAGGAGAAGAAAAATCCCGAGTTAGGAATGCTTAGTAGTTTAAATGAGGCACTTATAGGAAAATACAAGTGAGATCCACTTTTATAGAATATCATTTAAGTGGCCGCACGGTTTGCTCGCATGGTTAGAAAAACTGTGCGCTAACCTTGCGTTAGACACTACCACGATAGACCCTCCAAACATGGTTTAGCCACATGGTCATACAAACTGTGTGCCACCCGTGGGGAAGATACTTCCTCCAGCACCTAATACGCATGATTTACCACACTGTTTGGACAAACTATGTGTCATTTGTAAGACTTCCCCATTACCTTAAAATATCAATCGAGTTCTCCCAACTCTCCCATTCATCACCCTTAACTATAAAACCATGGAAAGAATCATGAAAGGGTTATATACCTGAAATTGGGGGTACTAGATTCTCCCAACCTTTGGTCTTTCCGTTCTATGAAAGTTGAAATCCTTCACCCAACTAAAAGAGTTCCGGCCAGAGCTCTTTCATTTCCATCTCACATTCCCTTGTCTCTTCCCGAATCTGGACATGCTACCATAAAACCCGCACTAGGCCAATTCTTTTTCCGTGCAACACATTCTCTTGTCTATCCACAATCTATACCGAGATATGTATCAACAATGAATCTGTCTCTTGGACATTGTGATCCCATCTGATCACGTGGTTAGAATCAGGCTAATACTTTTTCAACTGAGATACATGGAATACATTATGCACCGAACAAAACTATGGTGGTAATTCAAACCAACATGCCACCTCTCCAAACTTTTCCAGTATCATTAAAGGGCCAATGTATCTAGGAGGTAACTTTCCCTACTTCCCAAAACGACGATGTCTATGCCTTGGAGAGATCCTCAAGAAGACATGATCACCCACTACAAAGGACAATTGTCATCGACGGTGATATGCATGATATTTCTGATGATTATGATCTATCTCCATCCTTTTTCTAATCAACTGGATCTTGTCTATTGTTTCTTGAACATGGATTGGTGAGACTAGTGATGTTTCACCCATTTTCACCAAGCATAGTCGAGAAAGACAAGGACGTCCATACAATGTTTCAAATAGAGCCATTCATATCATGGCTTGATAGCTGTTATTTTATGAGAACATCACTAAGGGCATATGATCTTCCCATGAGCCACCAAAATCCATTATACAATCCCAAAACATGTCTTACAAGGTTTTTATCGTCCACTCAGATTGCCCATCCATCTGGGGATGATACGCCGTGCTCATAGTCAACTGAGTCCCAAGGGCTTGCTGTAATGATTTCCAGAAACGAGATGTGAACCTCAGATCTCTATCTGAGACTATAGACACTGGTACACAATTCCTCTTTAACACTTCTTAGATATCGATTTTTGAATAATCATCCACCATATGGGTTTCATGAATAGGGATGAAATGGGCTGACTTGGTTAGATGATCCACTATCACCCAAATGGCATCATGTTTCCAGACCATTCATGGAAGAACTGTAACAAAATCCATTTCCATCTGATCCCATTTCCATACTTGGATAGGTAAATATTGTAACATACCAGGTGTCTATTAATGCTCTAATTTAATCTATTGACAAGTTAAGCATCGCGAGACAAACTCACCCACCTTCATTTTCATGTCGCTCCACCAAAAGTGCGCCTTCAACGCCGTATACATCTTCTGTGTACCTGGATGTACAACCCATATTGAATGGTGGTAATCATGAAGGAGTTGTTCTTGGAAAACCATAGGTACAATCATCCGATCTCTGAAACACAAAACTGAACCCCCATTAAGTTTCCAGCCATCAATGGTCTCCCCACCATTGAGTTTTGAACATACAACCAGACATTCTGGATCAGATTCTTGTGCTTATTTGATCATCATTACTAAATCAGGAAAAAGTGTAGCTAAAAAGAAAATAGCAACATCACCTTGATCTTCACATTCTACATGCATGTCATCTATGTCCAACATCAACTGCCATTCCTCTGAAGCTTCTTTCACCAACTAATCATATGAATTTCTACTCGCTGCATCGTTGACCAAATTTCCTTTTTTGTGTGTGTATATAAAGTCAAAGTCAATCATTTGGGGATACTCCATCCACCTCCTTTTCCTTAGGTTCAAATCTCGTTGTGAGAAAATGTGTTTAATTCTTTTGTAATCCATAAACACAGTAAATTTCTCACCAATGAGATAATGCCTCCATGTTTTCAAAGCATGGAGGACTGCAGCTAACTCCAAATCTGTAACACCCCGAGCTTCCACGATACGCTTCTCATTCAATAATGCAATAGCTTACATTGTACGCAACTTCGAGTTCTAAAACACCACGACTAATCAAAGTAGCTGTTATGAATAGTAATAACCACTTTTTAAAATTATAGAAATTTTATATTTCAAAATGGACTTCATTTTTGGATTCGGAATATCGAAATTAGCCTATGTTGAATTTTTGGTATTTTTCTGAGAACTTCTAATTATTTATGAATAGTGAAAAATACTTTAAAACAAATTTTTTAATCAAAATAATTTATTGTGATAAATTATACTATTTAGTGGTTTTAAGGTATAATTAGAATATATTTTTACCATTTTATCTAATGGTGGTCATTAGAATTAATTTAACATTGAAATTGGACATAAACAATTGCCAATCTTTTGATATAAATTGTTTCTTAAAAACACGCTATTTGTCGTAACAGCGGGAATTAATTATAAAATTAATTAATGAAACTTATATGTTTGGAATTTTGTAAAATAGTCATCATTTTTGAATTCGGAATATCAATTATAGCTTAGGGTGAAATTTTGGCCTTGTTCTGAAAAACTTCAATTTTTGATTAATAGTGAAACCACTAAGTGGTTGTTAAATAACTGATTTTTCGTTTAAATGAAATATTACCACTTCTGTGATTTTATTTTCAAAAATCCGACATACATGGTTGTCATTAAGAAGTAAAATGTGGTTCAATGAGAATAAAATAATTTTTTTGGTGAATAGTAACTTTTATGTTCTTAATCGCGATTAGAGGTAATTAGTGTAGTTTAAGGTACAAATAATG
This sequence comes from Viscum album, assembly GCA_963277665.1. NCBI lineage: Eukaryota > Viridiplantae > Streptophyta > Magnoliopsida > Santalales > Viscaceae > Viscum > Viscum album. The sequence continues at coordinate 669,395,777 of OY728159.1, read as the reverse complement.
TTTTAATAATATGAGATGAGAATGAAACTTGTCCTACTCCTATTGGATGAGTCATGGCCGACCAAGACAACCCATGGGTAAACATTGGGACCCCATGGAGCCAATTTAGTTGGAAAATGACATTAATATATATTTATTTAATGTTAAAATTAAATTGACACAAACATGAGTTATTTTACTAAAACAGTTTTTAAGTGGGGTTACACAAGTCCAAATTTTGACTATAAATATTCATTAGAAATATAAAAAGATTTACTACATCATAGTATTTTTTTTATAATTTTTAGACATTAAATAAATTAAATTATTTATGACATCATTATGATGCAGCGATGACCTCATTATTTAACGATTTAAATAAAATGAGAAGATAATGCAAAATCCAAGGCTTACACTTGTCCAAATCCTATTGGATGAGGAGATTTCGAAACCTTATCACCTTAGCCTATAATTATATAAGTGTGGGACCTTTAGAATCCGAAAAGCATTGTGAAATAATGTAACATTTCAATCTTTCCAAAAGTGCCCCTCCTCTCCACTTATAAAAGGCCCCCACCTCTCCCACCTCATTTACACTTTCAAGCCATTTGGCTCGGCCAACCTCTACCCAAATACTCTCCCAACATTCCCCTATTACTCCAAGAAGCCTCACTTTGGTCAGAACTCTTCCCAAGGAAGCCTTTGGCTCAAATCAAAAAGAGTTACCCGATTTTGAGGTAATGTCTTTTCTAATGTTGTTTTGTTTTATTTTTCTTCTCCAACCCCCTAAACTCTTTTTATTCATTTCTTTTGTAAAGACACCAGTATCCTCAATATACTAGGATGTTGTTATAATAAGTATTCGAGCTAAACTTACACACACCTACATCTAATGGTTAAATAACATACGGTTTCTGTGGATGGCGAATTTCTGCCTCACGAAACGATGATTGTTCAACACTCATATAACACCTTCAAAGGTGGCCATTAAGATGTCACTATTTTTATATATGATATATAATATGTTTATGTTTTACTTATGCTTCTGTATTTCTCATTTATGGCATACTTTATGATTTCCATTATGGGTAAAACGCGATAATTTCATTTTAGGAAGTGCAGACTACCGCCCCCTCAAAGTGATTTGAATCGTTAATGCCATATGTGGGATGTAAAAAGGATGAATTAAATGGTATTATACACTATATTATACTGTAATTATATTATACATTTATTTCATTTTGATTTAGTTCCATTAAATATGAAATTGAAATGAAAGTAGCGTTCATGCGTACGTACGGCTTACCGTCTCCATGAACGGTGCATTTCATTTCTTACCTCTAAATGTTACGTAATATTATAAATGAATGTATATACTGGATATATAAGATATATATGACATCTAAATCATGAATATAATTCTGGATATAATGGATATTCTACCACATGAAAAACTTGTAATTATAAGAAGTTTATTGTTGACTCAAGTTACCAAAGATCGACAAAACGACCGTTATTAACATAAATAATTACATAATGTTCATAAAATTGTAATAAGTGATATAAAAGCATAATGAAATTAAAAATGGTTCTTAATAAGTTATATATTAACTCTAGTTTATTATTCAGGAGGTTAAAGAACGGTTGAGTCAAGTCGGACACGAGGTAAGGGTTTACTTCACAACCTCTTCATTATCCAAGGTTGTTTATACATAATTATCTACTGGGACCTCGTTATCATCCACATCCATGTTTCTTAAAAATGTCTTTCAAAACATTTTTACTATTAAATGGAAAATGGGTTAAAGTCATTTATACCCTTATACGTTTTTGAATGGAATCTTACCGTCGTTTTCCAAACAATGTACTTTTTGACATTTTTGACAAATTTACGGTAAGAATGTTTTTTTTTACATATACGGTGGGTGCGGCTATTTTCCGCCATTATAACTTCGTCGAAGCTTCCCTAAAAAGCTTATAAGAATATTTTCAATGTAAATGTATTATTTTATAATTATGGGACTTTAAAATGATTTCAAAAAGGAAATATTTTTCTCTCAAATAGATTTGATTTCATCCATGTCAACATCCTTTAATGGGTTTTAAGTTTAATTAAAATTGATTTATGATACAAAACTTCCATTGAACATTTTGTGAAATATTTGAATGTGGATGTTTTATTTTATACCATCCATAGTTTATGGAGAAATTGTTGACATTTCGTATGCTAGTTTTAATACGAATATTTATGTTATGTTTAAACCTATTCATATGAGGAATGTATTGGACTTAATAAGTGACGGGTGGAGCCCGCTATAGCTCCTCGATGCATCGGTAGGTCTCATGAGACAACTAGACGTGGAATTGGCCGAGGCCCTTTCCCAATTTGATTTATGGTTTTGGCCGAGGCCTTAATCATTTTAGACGTCTTGGCCGAGGCCTTGATAAAATGTTTTAGAATGTCTGGCATTATACATTCCATCATTATGAAAGTGGTTATTGATATTTCATGTGATTATTCGTCTAGTAGAATATCAATGTAAGTAAGTAATGGCATTATTTTGTTTTACTTTTGCCATATTATGCTGATGTTCAAGTTCAATAAGGCTTTTGTTTTAGTTATACATTGCCTTAAATGCTTATGTTTTCTTATAAAAGCTTCCTCAATATTGTTATCCTTACTGAGCATCTGAGCTCACCCCTTTCAATGTTTTAATATTTTCCAGGATGTGAAGAAGTGTATTATGACTGACTTGCAAGAATAGTCAGTGAGGATATGAGTGTGGAATATGAAGACTATGTTATTGTAGTTTTTCTACTTTTTGATGTAATGAAAGACTTATGAATGTATCTAGTGTTTCCAAGGCTACTAAACTAATCGGTCTTTCGAGACTTGATCTTTTGTGATCATGACAATGTTACGAAGTAATGCACCGACTCTGTGTAGCTGGGGTCGGGGCGTTACAGTTGGTATTAGAGGCAGTTTAGTACTAACCTTGGAAGCTAGATTTAGATAAACTCTGATTAGAGAACATATCCCGAAGATAGACTTTGAGGATTAGTATAGAAGAACTTCCTAGAATTTTGGTATTGTAGAGATCTTGTGAGTTTTCCGAGAAATACATCCCTGTCTGGATATGAGCAGGTAGAGGCGGCTCTGGCACAGATGTACCTAGGGGTAAAACCCGAAAACACCGCTTTGAGCTAGACTCGAACGGGAACTGGTGCACGACAACGGGCCTTGCTGCACTCTTGGTTACGACACTCCCGGGGGATATGCTTTGGATAATTCCCATTTTCTTTACAAACCACTATGAAGGGTTACGAGTATATACTTCCTCAAAGAAAACATTTTTATAATTATGGATTATATCCATAATTAGTTCAATTTATGTTAATTGTTTTACAAGTATGGAATTATGTATTTTGATTCATGAACTAATCTAGTTTATGCCATTATTTAGAAATGGCGCCTAGTGGAAGGAATGGAAACCATATCAATGCACGCACTCCGTGTAGGGATTGCCCTCCTGTTCAAGATAATTATGGTGGAGCTAGTGATACAACTGGTGCTGATCAGCTTCTCACCGTACTGGGACAACTCACGCAGGTTATGAATAACAACCTTACTCGTATGGAGCACCCTGATCCGCAACGTGGAGGATAAATGCTAGACCGTTTCATGAGGCAACAACCACCAACCTTCAATGGGAGTACAAATCCTATAGTAGCTGAGCAATGGATAAATTCCTTAGAGAAAATATTCCATGCCTTGGGGAGTAGTGAAAGGGAGAATGTTGTCATGGCAGTTTACCGCCTCACTGGAGATGCCGATCAATGGTGGTCACTAATTGAAAACACAAAGGAAGATGATGAATTAACAAACATGGAATGGCAGGAGTTCAATGTGCTGTTCTTAGAAAAATACTTTCCTCGAGACCATCGAGCGGATATGGAAAGGCAATTTCTGAGTCTGAGGCAGATGGAGGATGAGAATGTCGCAAAGTATGAGGCTAACTTTACAAGGTTAGCAAGGTATGCTGTAGATTACATACGTAACCCAAGAAGTAAGATTGATCGTTTCTTTGATGGGTTAAAACCATTTCTCCATCGAGCTTTAGTATCACAATCCTTCTCATCATACGAAGATATTGTCTCGTGTGCTATCAAGACAGAAAAGGAATTCTCTAAGTCTTATGACAACAATGTAAAGCAAGAGAAGAAGAGAACGGTGGAACAAGACACAGATAAAGGGAAAAAGGGGAAGAAGGATTTTCAATTATGTGATAATTGTGGAAAGAATCACCATGGTACTTGCCTAAAATGAATGGGAGTTTGTTATAAATGTGTGGAAAAGGGTCACCAGGCTCGTGATTGCAAGGGAAAGAAAGAGACTGTCAAAGTTGAATGCTACAATTGTAGAGAAATGGGTCATTATGCAAATGAATGCCCAAAGCGTCAGGGAAACTTACCTCAGAAAAGGCCAAGGGATCAAGGCTAATCTTATGCTGTGACCACAGTTGAAGCGGAATAATTAATGTATTGGTGCTTTTGGACTCATGGATTATATTCTGGTTATAAGAATAATGTGATATATATAAAGATTGTACTGCAGTAATTTTTGATTTCAGTAAGGTTTTAATATGATTAAGGTAATCATATTTTTAGTATGTGACAATAAGAGAAACTAATCTTTGTTTGGGGAATCTGATAAATTGATTTTGGAATTAAGAGACTTTTTAGAGAAAGTCTGGACAGAGGTATTTTGGATAACTATAACGGTTGGAGTGGATTAAGTTGAACCTTGGATAGTAAATTTAAGGTTAAAAATTTTCTTGAGATTATTCTTGGAATACTATAGTTTTATGAAAAGGACAACCTGCAGGGTGGGGCATAACCCGTCGCGTCGGACAAAGCTGCAGGAATCGAACCCACAATCATAGTGCGACAGGCCTTTATTTCCTACCACTAGCCTACAGGAAGTCCCTGGTTATTACAAATAATTTTACTAATCTAAATGGTATGTGTTAACATTTGGAACTTTATACAATTAGGATAAGTATAATATTTATGAGTTCTATTATCTATTTGAGTGAAAGATGAGTTGAAGGTTGAAACTCTAATTGTCAAGCATAAATATATATATACCTATCTCTTATTCAATGAATAAATTAATTCTTAAAATTTAGTAAAGGGATATTAAAACAAAAAAAAATGTGTTATCCTAATACCTTATGTCTTGTTGAACTGATTATATTTTAAATCAACATGGATTGAAGGCTTTGAGGCCCTCAATTTGACAGTTGATTGTGATTGAGGACCTCAATCACACCCTACAAATATTTACGTTTTTCCTCCAATTATATGTCTTCAATTTCCACCAATGTTTTCCTTATCGAGATCATAATTTGGTGGTGACTTTCTTATTTCCATTTCCCTCTTATTAAGACTAAATTTTATTAACCTTATTTCCGATGTGGGATTTCCACAAAGGTATTTTCTCTTTTCAACCTTTTATTTTAAAAGAAAAATTTCAAATTGCGAGGACGCAATTTATTGAAGGAGGGGAGAATGTAACACCCAGAGCTTCCACGATACGCTTCTCATTCAATAATGCAATAGCTTACATTGTACACAATTTTGAGTTCTAAAACACCGCGACTAATCAAAGTAGCCGTTATGAATAGTAATAACCACTTTTTAAAATTATAGAAATTTTATATTTCAAAATGGACTTCATTTTCGGATTCGGAATATCGAAATTAGCCTATATTGAATTTTTGGTATTTTTCTGAGAACTTCTAATTTTTTATGAATAGTGATGAATACATTAAAACAATTTTTTTAATCAAAATAATTTATTGTGATAAATTATACTATTTAGTGGTTTTAAGGTATAATTAGAATATATTTTTACCTTTTTATCCAATGGTGGTCATTATAATTAATTTAACATTGAAATTGGACATAAACAATTGCCAATCTTTTGATATAAATTGTTTCTTAAAAACACGCTATTTGTTGTAACAGCGGGAATTAATTATAAAATTAATTAATGCAACTTATATGTTTGGAATTTTTTAAAATAGACATCATTTTTGAATTCGGAAAATCAATTATAGCTTAGGGTGAAATTTTGGCCTTGTTCTGAAAAACTTCAATTTTTGATGAATAGAGAAACCACTAAGTGGTAGTTAAATAACTGATTTTTCTTTTAAATGAAATATTACCACTTCTGTGATTTGATTTTCAAAACTCCGACATACATGGTTTTCATTAAGAAGTAAAATGTGGTTCAATGAGAATAAAATAATTTTTTGGTGAATAGTAACTTTTAAGTTCTTAATCGCGATTAGAGGTAATTAGTGTAGTTTAAGGTAAAAATAATGTTTTAATAATATGAGATGAGCATGAACCTTGTCCTACTTCTATTGGATGAGTCATGGCCGACCAAGACAACCCATGGGGGGTACTTGGGGACCCCATGGAGCCACTTTAGTTGGAAAATGACATTAATATATATTTATTTAATGTTAAAATTAAATTGACACAAACATGAGTTATTTTACTAAAACAGTTTTTAAGTGGGGTTACACAAGTCCAAATTTTGACTATAAATATTCATTAGAAAGATAAATTGATTTCCTACATAATAGTATTTTTTTTTATAATTTTTAGACATTAAATAAATTAAATTATTTATGAAATCATTATGATGCAGTGATGACCTCATTATTTAACGATTTAAATAAAATGAGAAGATAATGCAAAATCATAGGCTTACACTTGTCCAGAGCCTATTGGATGAGGATATTTTGAAACCTTATCACCTTAGTCTCTAATTATATAAGTGTGGGACCTTTAGAATCCGAAAAGCATTGTGAAATAATGTAACATTTCAATCTTTCCAAATGTGCCCCTCCTCTCCACTTATAAAAGGCCCCCACCTCTCCCACCTCATTTACACTTTCAAGCCATTTGGCTCGGCCAACCTCTGCCCAAATACTCTCCCAAGTTTCCCCTCTTACTCCTAGAAGCCTCACTTTGGGCACAACTCTTCCCAAGGAAGCCTTTGGCTCAAATCAAAAAGAGTTACCCGATTTTGAGGTAATGTCTTTTCTAATGTTGTTTTGTTTTATTTTTCTTCGCCAACCCCATAAACTCTTTTTATTCATTTCTTTTGTAACAAAACCAGTATCCTCAATATACTAGGATGTTGTTATAATAATTATTCGAGCTACACTTACACAAACCTACATCTAATGGTTAAAGAATATACGGTTTTTGTGGATGGCGAATTTCTGCCTCACGAAACGATGATTGTTCAACACTCATATACCACCTTCAAAGGTGGCCATTAAGATGTCGCTATTTTTATATATGATATATAATATGTTTATGATTTACTTATGCTTCTATATTTCTCATTTATGGCATACTTTATGATTTCCATTATGGGTAAAACGCGATAATTTCATTTTAGGAAGTGCGGACTACCGCCCCCTCAAAGTGATTTGAATCGTTAATGCCATCTGTGGGATGTGTAAAGGATGAATTAAATGGTATTATACACTATATTATACTATAATTATATTATACATTTATATCATTATGATTTAGTTCCATTAAATATGAAATTGAACTGAAAGTAGCGTTCATGCGTACGTACGGCTTACCGTCTCCATGAACGGTGCATTTCATTTCCTACCTCTAAATGATACGTAATATTATAAATGAATGTATATACTGGATATATAAGATATATATGACATCTAAATCAGGAATATAATTATGGATATAATGGATATTCTACCACATGAACAACTTGTAATTATAAGAAGTTTATTGTTGACTCAAGTTACCAAAGATCGACAAAACGACCGTTATTAACTTAAATAATTACATAATGTTCATAACATTGTAATAAGTGATATAAAAGGATAATGAAATTAAAAATGGTTCTTAATAAGGTATATATTAACTCTAGTTAATTATTCATGAGGTTAAATAATGGTTGAGTCAAGTCGGACACGAGGTAAGGGTTTACTTCACAACCTCTTCATTATCCAAGATTGTTTATACATAATTATCTACTGGGACCTCGTTATCATCCACATCCATGTTTCTTAAAAATGTCTTTAAAAACATTTTTAATATTAAATGGAAAATGGGTTAATGTCATTTATACCCTTATATGTTTTTGAAAGGAATATTACCGTCGTTTTCCAAACAATGTACTTTTTGACCTTTTTGACAAATTTAAGGTAAGAATGTTTTTTACTTATACGGCGGGTGCGGCTATTTTCCGCCATTATAACTTCGTAGAAGCTTCCCTAACATGCTTATAAGTATATTTTCAATGTAAATGTATTATTTTATAATTATGGGACTTTTAGATGATTTCAAAAAGGAAAGATATTTCTCTCAAATAGCTTTGATTTCATCCATGTCAACATCCTTTGATGGGTTTTAAGTTTAATTAAAATCGATTTATGATACAAAACTTACATTGAACATTTTGTGAAATATTTGAATGTGGATGTGTTATTTTATACCATCCATAGTTTATGGAGAAATTTTTGACATTTCGTATGCTAGTTTTAATACAAATATTTATGTTATGTTTAAACCTATTCATATGAGGAATGTATTGGACTTAATAAGTGACGGGTGGAGCCCTCTATAGCTCCTCGATGCATCGGTAGGTCTCATGAGACAACTAGACGTGGAATTGGCCAAGGCCCTTTCCCAATTTGATTTATGGTTTTGGCCGAGGCCTAAATCATTTTAGACGTCTTGGCCGATGCCTTGACAAAATGTTTCAAAATGTCTGGCATTATACATTCAATCATTATGAAAGTGGTTATTGATATTTCATGTGATTATTCGTCTAGTAGAATATCCATGTGAGTAAGTAATGGCATTATTTTATTTTACTTTTTCCATATTATGCTGAAGTTCAAGTTCAATAAGGCTTTTGTTTTAGTTATACATTGCCTTAAATGCATATGTTTTCTTATAAAAGCTTCCGCAATATTGTTATCCTTACTGAGCATCTGAGCTCACCCCTTTCAATGTTTTAATATTTTCCAGGATGTGAAGAAGTGTATTATGACTGACTTGCAAGAATAGTCAGTGAGGATATGAGTGTGGACTATGAAGACAATGTTATTGTAGTTTTTCTACTTTTTGATGTAATGAAAGAATTATGAATGTATCTAGTGTTTCCAAGGCTACTAGTCTAATCGGTCATTCGAGACTTTATCTTTTGTGATCATGCCAATGTTACGAAGTAATGCACCGACTCTGGGTAGCTGGGGTCGGGGCGTTACAAAATCAGGGGTTGGGTAATTTTTCACATGCACCCTGTACTACCTTGAACCATTAACAACCTCATGATCACTTTCCATGAGAACACAACACAACCCTGATCCTGAAGCATCACAATACACTACATAACACAATCCTGATTCTGGAACGATCATGATAGGTTCCGATTTTAGACGAACATTCAGTTCTGGAAAGGATTTCATACATTATTCCGTCCATTGGAAGAGAAACTTATTCTTAGTCAGAGCTGTCATTGGTGAAGCTAGTCGTGAGAAATCACATACAAAGCGTCAGTAGTAACTAGTTAGACCCAGAAAACTGTGTATCTCGAACACATTCTTTGGTGGTTTCCAAGAGATATCATCTTCTATCGTTTCAGGATCAACAAAAACTCCCTTATCAGAAATGACATGGCCATGAAAACGTTGTTACTGTATCCAAAAATAACACATTGATAATTTTGCATAAAAACAATGATCTCTCAATATTTGTTACATTGTTTCCATGTTCACCTCATGATCAGCCCTTCTCTTTGAATACACCAATATATCATCAAAAAACACCACAACAAAAGAATCTAGATATCTTTGAAATATCTGATTCATCAAAGCCATGAAGACCACCAGTGCATTAGTTAGACCGAGAGTCATGACTACATATTCGTAGTGGCCATATATGTTATGAATGTTGTCTTTGGAATGTCTATCTTCTAAACTCGCAATTAGTGATATCCTGATCACAAGTCAATCATGGAGATAAAATTAGCTCTTGTTAATTGATCGAACATATCATCAATGTGTTTAGGTGGATATCTATTATTTATCGTAACTTGGTTATGCTTACGATAATTAACACACAACCGAAGAGTTCGATCTACCTTCTTCACAAACAACACTGGTGCTGCCTTTGGAAAAGTAATTGGATGAATGAAACCCATGATTTCAAGCTCCTCTAACTACACTTTCAATTCCCGTAACTCTATTGGTGCCATCCTATAAGATGTAAGGGAAACGGTACTGGTCCCTATATGGTGATCAATCATAAACTCCACTTCCCTTAGAAGTGGTAACCCTGGGATGTTGTTGGGAATGAAATATGGAAATTGATCCACTACAGTTTGAAAACTATTTTCCTCAATATCAAACATTGATTAAAAAGTCAACACCACCAATTGGTAAGAGATTGTTCCCACTATTGGTTCCAAAAATCCCTTTGTACCTTTATTTACCATCCTCTCTCCTCTGAATAGATGATTGATGCCGTACTCAGTTGTGAAACTAACTGTTCTCATATAACAGTCGATCTGTGCCTTAAACGTTGTCAGCCAATCCATACCCAGTATTATATCATAGTCATCCATATCCAGCATGGAGTCTTCCCATTTTAACTCAGCTCCATCAACATTTATATCCCATGCTCTACTGATGAAGGCATGTAGTTCTCTTTCACCAAGAGAAGTTTTTAGTTTCAAAATAGAAGGCATCATTTCAATTTTTAAAAAATTAATGTCAATAGCATGAGAAGAAATGAAGGAATGTGATGCACCAGAATCAAAGATCACTTGAAAAAGGGTAGAATTCAGTAGAATCGAACCTCTTACTATAGATGGTCCGACCTGATCATCGACAACCATCTGCTCAGCTCCATACAATTGCTTTCTCGCTGCACTGTTCACCTTATTTCCTTGCTAATATTGTCCTTATTGAGGAGTCATGGTATTTCAAGAATAACCATGGCTAGCTCTATTGTGCTGACGAAACTGATTCTTCTGTACTCATCCTATTGAAGCATACGATGCTTGCGATGCTTGGGAAGTGTCACGTACACCCAACCTCGGAGCATTCCTTCAATAGCGATGTAGATGCCCCATCTTCTTCAAATTGTGACATGCTCTAGGTTGCGTCGTACACTCTCACATTATGGGGTGAATCAATCCACATTGAAAGAAACCTACTTTGCTTTGTGTTCATGGAGAAAGGATCACTAATCCCGCCATCTGGTTCTGATTTTCACATACATAGTGGAAATATGTGTCCTTTTTCCTCTTTTTCCCAGAGGTTGAGTTCCCACCATTTCTTGTAGATATCACCATTCCTCCTCCTATTGATCTCGAGATATCACGTTCCTCAACATTCACTCTATTCACCATCTCTATATAATCTTTAATACAAAGAACCTCAATCTTTGATCGAATCTCTTGTCTTAGCCACGATTCAAAGATGTGGTTCCTTCAACAGCACACATTCCACAACCTCTGTTGTAAATGGACTAAATTGTTGAATTTAGCTGCATACTCTGTGACAGGGAGACTCTCTTGTTTTAGGCTGAAGAATTCCATCATTTTTTAGATCTTGAATGTGTGAGGATATAATTGTTTGCTGAACAATTCTTCAAAATTGTCACATGTAAGGCATTCATCCAATTTATCTTGCACCACTAAATCCCACCATTGAAGTGCAATATCCTTGAGGATATACTTCTCCAACTTTACTTTCATCTCTACTGTTGTGTCGATGAAATCGAAGGTACGATTCATCCTAATTAGCCAAACCACTGCCTTCTTAGGTTCAACATCACCCCAAATGTTCGGTGGATTATGCTTCTTTAACTGGATGGTATGATCCCCATGCCTTGGTTCATTCCTGCGGTTCCCCGTATCCACAGCTTGAAAAGCATGGACATTACACTGAACCAGCTTTTGGTTCACACGTGGTTCAAGTGCAACCACATTCTCTGCAGCTTGTTTGGGTTGGTTCTGACAATGCCTACTAGGGGCCATTTTCTTCACCAAAAACGACCTCAATCAATCTCACTCTCTAGCTACTAATGTATTTTCATTTCAAATAATAACAAATCATCTATCGAATCATTGTTTTCCAAAACATCCTTTTTTTTCAAGTTCAACCATTTAAAAAAACATTCCTCATCCCTTTTGAAAATCAACCCATTTTCAAAATACACCAAATACCATGTTTTCAAAATCATTTACTTGAAAACAATTTGTGCATTTTTTTCAATAATTCGCACCTTGCACAAAATCCTTACCCATTCTTCATAATGAGATATGCAATTCTAGTGGGAAGTCATTCCTCTATATTGCATATCATTCTCATCTCATTGGCTAAAATTATGAAAATGAGATTTCCAACATTATAGAAGTGTATCCAAAACACTTATGTACCAAACACCCAGGTAACTTAATGTTTAGCCTAAACAGGTTAGCTATGTCCTTTTATACTATACATTTCACCTTCTGAAAATCCTACTCCTCTATAAGATTTTGACCCAAGGAATAGAAAAGAATGAATTTCAACTCCAAGACCAAGAACATCGATAACCACTTTTTAGGCAAGGACCGAACAAGCTGATACCATATGTAATGAACCACCAATTCTTATTGTCTTGATAGTACAACGAGTCATTACTAGGGATTAAGTGACATCCTCAAGATGCGAAAGGCTGGAAATAAATGTAGAAGGGTTTCAAATATTATTTTGGGAAAGATTTACCCTTAAGAAAAAACCCATAAACCAACCATAAACAAAAATTCACTACATGATGCATGAATAAATGAAAGACCAATAAACAACATCATTTATATACAACTACATCAAAGTACACAACAGCAGAAGACCAAACTTGGCATCAAAGTACACATCGGATAAACAACCCAAGACTCTCAAAAGACACTCCAAATCTATGCTCCACAGGCTTCAAGTTCCACAACATCTCCCAAACATCACCTCAACTGACAAGAAATAAGATGCTTCACCTTTACCTATGTCCCAGAACAAGACATCTTCAAAAGCACCAACGTTCCAAAGTAGGGTTGAGTATAAAACATGAGGGGTTTTAACCAATGACTTCCCTACTCACACCACTAGGATAAAAGAGTTAGGAATATTTATTCAAAAATAGTTTATGTAAAAAAAAATCTCAAAAGCAGTTTATAATGAAATATAAACAAGTTTTCAAAACCATTCATAACCAAAGGAACTTCAAGTGAAATTGAATCCAATTTTCTAGAAAGTTAGTTTTTTAGAAAAATAACCATGCAAGCTTAAAAACCAGTTAAAAAACATTCCTTTTTGGCACACCCAACCATTTACCAACCCATGCTACCAACCATACATACTTTGTTATGTCAGTTCAATACTCATGAGCGGACTCTCATTCATCTAAAAAGTCTCCACAAGGTAATTGTTTCCCATTGTCCATTACACCTTTGGCACCGAGCTCAAGGTCATATTTCAACCAAGTCTCATACATATAGTTAGCATTGTTCCATTAAAAGTTTTCAACTGAGCTCAAGTTCATATTTCAACCAACACTCATACATGAAACATGACCACACACCAAATATTTTCAATGATCATGGTAAAACACCCTTTCAATAAAAAAACCTTTTTATTGAAAACTATTTCCATAAAAATCATTTAAATTCTAAACTATTTCAATAAAACCCCCTTTTCATTGAAAAGAAAATCTATCTATGTCATTTTAATTTCAAACAATTTCAATTTCAAACCATTCAATGAAACTCACTTTTTATTGAAAACCAAATCCATCAAAGTCATTTCAATCTCAAACCATTTCCATTCCAAACAATTTCAATGAAACTCCTTTTTTATTGAAAACCAAATCCTGCAAAGTCATTTTAATCTCAAACTATTTCAACAAAATGCCCTTTTTTCAAAAACTCATTTTCATCAAACCATTTTTAATTTCTGCAATCAACATTTACAATCATCATTTTTTATACAAGAAGCCAAATAACATTTCACACCAATTCACTAAGATTTCACAATTTCATAAAAACAATAAATCATCACTACAGAAGATTTATTATATGATTTTCACAATCAAATCCATTCAAATAATCTAATTTGAAACTAAGCTAATCAATTCTAACAAGAGGAGTCAAGAGTGAAGCCTCCTACGTCAAAGGTTTTGAAGAAAAACACAACGGTCAAAGAATGCTCAAGAAACCCCAGTTGATCTTCCAAAAACCTACCTTAGATCACTTATCCTAGCAAGATCAAGACAAAATCTCATTATATTTGGCATCAAAACACTTAGATCTACCCATAACTATCATAGATATGTGAAACCAAGAGAAGAGGAGATGTAGATCTAAGTAGATCTAAGAAACTGATCATGAACGATTACAAACCTCAATGATCCGACTTCGATTCTACAAGAGAATCCTTTGGATTCCCTCTGGAATAATGGGATAACCCTCATTGAACATAGGATATGAAAAATCCAAATTTAGGTCTGCTTAAGAGCATAAATGAGGAACTTAGAGGCAAAAACGAGTGAGATCCACTTTTATCGGATCTTCTGTAAGTGGTCGCATGGTTTTCTCGCACGGTTAGACAAATCGTGCGCTAACTGTGTATTAGCCACTTCCTCGACAGACCCTCCACGCACGGTTTGGCTGCATGATTAGACAAACTATCTGCCCCTCATGCGGAAGCTACTGCCTCAATGACCCACTACTCATGACTTTACCGCACAGTTTAGACAAACCATGTGTCATTCGTGTGACTTTCCCTTTTCCTTAAAACATCATTCAAGTTCTCTCGACTGTCCCATTCATCACCCTCAACTATAAACCCATTAAAAGCATCATGAAAGTGTTACATACGAGAATCTATGGGGTATTACACTATATTTCTCTCATCATGGTTAATCTCTTCTTACGTAGCCATCTCCCAAAATTCATCATTGATTGAAAAATTGATATTTTTAGGTTAATGTTTTCATAATAATGTTTGATGGTTGACCATATTTCTAAAAAAATCTCTATTTTATGTTCGTCTTTCCAAATATCCAACTATAAATTCTAAGGAATGATTTTTCAGGGTCCTAGTTAGTCTATAAAAAGTAGGGTTAATTATTTCATGTTCATCATTTGAATCATGTTCATTATGACTAGATTCTGTAGAATTTCTAGAACTGAATGTTTTCATAGATTCCATTATATGATGATTTTAGGGTTTCACATTAATGTCTAGATTTGACATATTCTCTTCACAATTTCAAATAGAGGTCTTAGGTTCATGTGGATCTGTTTCATCAAACTTTTCATGAAAATATGGTTCCCAAAATTTTTTATTAAAGACTTTAGAAATATTCATTTATGTAGAATATCCTATGAATATTCCTTCATCACTTTCAGAGGAAAATTTATCTAGATCATCCTTAGTGTTTAGAATATAAACATTACATACAAATAAATTAAAATTATTTAACATGGGTTTCCAATTATTTTACAAATCATAATGAGTATTCTTAAATATGTTTCTTATTAAGACTCTGTTTATTATGTAAAAATTTTTATTAACAACTTCAACCTAGAAACAAATTGGTAGTTCATATTCATTATGCATTGTTTGGGCTATCTCTTGTAAAGATATATTTCTTGTTTCTACAACACCAATATATTGAGGTGTCATAGGGGAATTAATGTTGTGCTTATAGGAATTTTGTATGAAAAATGATTCAATGTCATGATTTTCAATGTAACATTCATGGTCACTTAATAGATATTTAATTTTAATTCCACTAATATTTCTTACAGTTTGAGCATACTTGGAAAAATTAGAGCAAGCTTCAATTTTATAGGCTATGAAAAAGGACCAAGTATACCTAGATAAGGAATACACAAGAACATAACATAGTGCAACACATTGATAGTTGAATCTCTAGATGGTCCAAACAAGTCTATGTGAACCAACTAGATTGGTTGAGAAGTTGTGAATTCTTTCTTTGGTATCAAATAGATTTTATATTGCTTTATTTTTTGACAAGTATTTTACACTTTATTTTCTAGAAACTCCAGTATGGGAAGATCATTAACTAAACCATTTCTCGTCAATTTTATATGGGAGTGTACATTAAAATTCCCTAATCTTTTGTGCCAGAGCCAATACTATTTGTGAAAAATACTTATGTAGGAAATTTTTTTTGATTCTAGTGTTTCAATGTTTACAAAAAATACATTATTATTTATAAGAGCATTAAATACTAGGTTATTCAAGGCATAAAAAACAAGGATAGAATCATTTTTGAATTTAACATTAAAGACATCGTCTCATAGATGAGATATTCTAATCATGTAATACTTTAATCCATCAACAAAAAAGTACATTGGATATTAAAATTGAGATAGGGTTACCAATTTGGCCTAGGACGATGATTTTTCCTTTTCCATTGCCTCAAAATGTGACATGTCCTCCATAAATTTTGATAATATTCTTAAAGCTTGAGTAGTATCCTATCATTTGTCCTGAAAATCCAGTATCAAAGTACCAAATATTTCTTCGGGAACTATTCATACAGTTTACCATGGATGTGTTTGCCATAAAACACAGATTTGTCATATCTTTTTTCTTATAATGAGAAGAATAAGACTCACTGTAGATATCCTATAATTCCCTTCATCTGTCCTTCAAAGCATTCATATATCTCTTGTATTAAATCTCATAATTGTTTTATATAATAAAATTTACCAGTCAACTTTGACATGTCCCTTAATTTTACATTCATAGCAAGCAATCTCTTTTGATTTTTTTGTTTCTTTTCCAATAAATTTTCCACTTTCCATAGTAATCATACATCCCTTTAAAGAATGTTCAATTGAAGACATTTTTCATCCTGTAAAATTTTCAAAAACTCTTGTAAAGATGGGCCATTTCTTCATCAACATCTAAAAATTATTCTTCACTACTTGTTATCTCTATAGTAGCTTGAACTTTATCATTTTCTTTACTTTTAAATGTTATATTATTGAAGGCTAGATATTTTCTTTTTTGGTTCTTCATAATCAGGATTTTCTTTGTGTTTATCTTTATACATAATTAATTTTTCATTAAACTACTTCACTAGAATCTTTTTAATCTCGCATGATTCTCTTATAGATACAGATATACCTCTCCATCTCTATGGTAAGCATAACTAAATCCTCATGATTTTTTCAATTGATGTGATAACTCTTCCTAATGAAATCTTTGTATTCAAAATATCATTGAACCTGAGATACATATTATAAATTGATTCATTAGGATTCATTGTAAATTTTAAATATTTAATAGTAAATGTATTTTTTCACATATCCTTCACATTAGATGTTCCTTCATGAAAAATAGAAAAAGTATACAAAATATTATGAGTAGTTTTACGAGAAGAAATGCGATTAAACTCTTCATCTTTTACTGCACAATATAGATAATCCATTTTAATAAAAATATTATTATATGCAGTCATGGTTGGTTCATCCCAAGTATTTCTAGTAGCTTTATCGATTTTATATTTTCTATCAATGGTAGTTTATATTTCAATTACCATGCTTTCTAAATGTATTTTAATTTTAAGCTTTGACTTAGAATAGATTGTTTCATTAATGAAGTGTGGTATATAAGTATAATACGATTCTTGTCTATTGTCTATATTTTAAATTTTGAAATGATTTTCAACAGTTATAGTTAAAAAAAATAGATATTTAAAATACAACTATAATCACAATTGAAAATGTTTGAAAATGTTTTGAAAACTAAGAAATTATAAATCATCTGATACCAAATATTGGATGAAATAGAGTACTGAAGTGGGGTCTGAATTGAGTATCTATTAAAATTTTGGTTAAAACTGGATCTATGAAAATTTCACCCAAATAAAATTAGAATCTAAGTCAGCATGTAGTGAATTTATAAGAGTCGTGAATGTTCAATTAATTTCCCAAAATATTGCTTAGTTCTATGTTATACTAATTTAATGTTTAATATAACTTTTGAAACTAATCTAGTAGTTCAAAAAATTATAAAAACATGCTATGATAAGGATAAAAGTTCAACATAGTTTACTGAAATATTTTACAAAGAGAGAGTAAAAACTAAAATGTAAAGTCATAACAAATATAAACAAGTGGTTCATTCTTAATCTGAGACTTAGTCCTCTACACTAGGTGTACACCTAACAAAATAAAGTTTAAGTTAATAAATAGAATGATCTTCAACCTGGAATAGGGTTAAAAATAGAACCCAAGCCTATACAGGTCACACAAGATGTCTACAACAGTTATTCATGGGAATACAACAATCATGTCAGTGTTGACATCATCCACTGTTCTATGTGGGATACAAAGAATATATAGAAAGTGATTTTGAGGATATTAAGTATCATCCACTTATAAACAAGAGTCAATGTGTATGAAATTGATAGATACAATCATTGTACAAAATGGTAAATAAATAAACACAATATAGATAAATATGTAGAGAAAGGTTTGGAAGTCTCTATATGTTATGCAGTGCAGCTCAAGTGTCGTTTTAAATAGTGGAAATGAATTTTGAGTTCTCCTATAGAAGATAAATCCAAAACTGTGTATCATTGTCTCTATGCTCTTGCATCCAAAAGTGTTATGTGTTCAGCTTCTTGATTTTGGGATTCTATGGTCACCTTAGTTGGTTAAGATTTTCTTATTGATCTCCCAGTGTATTCTTCCTTTGAGTTCATGGGATTTTTGAAGTTTGCTCAAGAGTTTCAGGTCTTTATTTTATTTCTATTCTTTTGTGTATTTATATATTCATGATCCACATTATTATTTATTTATAATTCGTGTTTCAATTGACATGACGATCTCCCCACCTGTATGTACCTCATATTGTCTACTGATTGTCTTATATAAAACATTAAATAATTTCAGAATCATTAATTTGACAAATATGACTGATAGATATAAATTTCAATTAATAAAAAAAATTTATGCCTATCGGTGAGTCATAAGTTTCACTGACTCATTGGAATCATCATCGGTTAGTCATCATCGGTGACTATATATATCGTTGATTCCTTTCCATCAGTATCAGTGACTTTGGGAATCAGGAATTCATTTGTGTTATCAGTATATCTTGGCATATGTGAGTCATCATCAGTGAATCATTTAGAACTATCAGTGTGTCTCCAATTGGAGACTCTTCCATCGATATGTATCCCAACAGTGACCCATTCATTGTTTTTTCACTCTTTGATAAGTCATCCAATAGTGATTCTATTGAACTATTTTTGTTACCGATCATGAGTGACTCACCCATCAGCATGTTTTTTATTCTATTGGTTATTCCTACATTGGTGTCTTCATAGATCAATGACTTACTCGATCAGTGACTCATTCGATCATTGAGTTCTTTTATTAGTGATTCCTCATCGATGAGTCAACCAAGTACGACTCTTTTGAACTATTAGTGTTAGGGGCTCTGAAAAACTTATAAAATGCATTTCTCACTTAACACATTTCTAGATTAACTGAAATTCATAAATACATTTATATATATACTTGAAAATATATTGAAACCTAAATGGCCATGAAATTTTTTATATATTTAAATATATTATACTATGTGTCATATTTTATCAACTTATAAATATTTATTGACAATATTATCTTGAGTTATGTGGTAATATATAAATGAATAGGATTTGTAGTTTGGGAGGATTTGTGATTATGACACCAACTATTTTCGAATTAGTCTAATAGTATATTATAAGAACACATGAAATTTAATCATTAACTTTAGAATAATATGGAATGAATTAATTATGATCCAAAATTATATAAAAATAATCACATGAACATGAAAAACTACCATTAATATTTTTACAAACACAACAATAATTGGGAATATCAATATATGAATTTAAAATTATGTAATTCTAAAATATATACATCTAAATAATCCCATTGGGGACCTTTTTTAAGAAATTTAAAAAATTTTGGGTCCCCATCCAAGACCTCTAATACAATCAAGACCACATATAATTACATCTAATAAATGGGTGATGGCTCAACCAAAACCCAATCTTGCTTGCCTCATGAGACCAACAAATACATCGAGGAAATATATAGGTCCTAGAATATTTCATATAATTTCTAATATATTTTTTATATGAAAGGGGTAAAAAAATAAAAATTAACATTCACATTGAAAACATGAAAATGAAATGTTAATAATTACACCAATCAATTATCATGATCATAAACCATTCAGGTTAATATGAAAAATGGTAGAAAAATAGCACATACATAGAAAAACGGATCATATAAATCCAAAGCAAATAATAATGATAATATGAACAAAACATATCCTAATAGATCATAAGTATAATAAAGGGTCGATTTCATTTTTTAATATAAATACCATAAAATTTTTATTGAAAACATTTTTGATTAAAATTATATTTTTATTTTGAAAATAAAATTCTAAAACAAAAGATCACAAAATTATTTTTAAATATTATTCATTATAAATAATATATTAAATGTTTTAAAATATGATTTAAAACATTGATAGGTCATGGAGGTAGAGAACTATGTCCTTGTAGTACATGTTAAAAAATTAATACTTTCACATTTATAGTAAATGGAAAAAAATTGAATTTTTTTCGAAAACAACATAAATATTAAATTAATATTTATTTGTATAAATATATAAATGGGTAAAAATTAATTTAATAAATCATTATGAACATTTTAAAATCATTTTTTATTTTTTTTAGAAAACAATAATTTTTATGGAAAATAAATTTTTACCGAAGAGATTAATAATGTTAAATTTTCTTAAAAACACTTTTCAGTAATATAAATAACCAAGTAGTGGAAAAAAAGTAATTAATTAATTAAACGTTTATTAATAAATAGATTATAATAATAATTTCCAAATAGAAATATCAAATAATTCCCCCACGGGAGTTGTAAATATAAAAAATCCCAAATAACCATGAGAATGTTTAAGAAACCATTACCTTGTAAGTATCATTTGAATCATAGGCTCGATGAATGAAATACAATCAATTGAAATAATAAATAACTTGAAGATATTTTAATTCCTTTTATTACATTAGAATTTAATTATATACACCATATAATATAAATCTGGTGTGAATTAGGCATATGTCTCACAAAATTAAATATGAGACGAGACACCCTTACCTATAGTCTGAATCATCACATATGTTTCTTATCTTGAATAATCATAATCTATTGTAAATTATTTGTTTTATTGAATTTTTATAGTTTATTATTTTAGTCATTTCACTTATAGTCATTTATGCATGATACTTCAATTGATTAAAATTACGATGAATGTTTCAATGATATTTCTCTAATATGTAAAAAATTACATTGGTGGGTTGACTATGTTTGTTGAGGTTATTACTTAAAATATATATAGAATAAAAATAATGATATTTTTCTAATATTTATACATAATTAATACATTAAATACTAGTAATTAAATATGGTTATCAAAAATGAACTACATTACGATCATGGGGACGAAAGATTGTACGTATGCATGAAGAGAATTTCAATTTATCAATGATAATTATGGAAACGTTGTATGTAATATTTATGAAAATGATAATAATATAATAAATATGTTATTATTACATAAATTTAATTCTACACATAATCTATGTGGTGTGGTGATGAAAATAGATTTGCATCGCTTCATAAAGAAGACATTTCCGAAGTATACAAACAACAGTATCATTTTTCATTTACTGAAAAGGTAATAATTAAAATGATATATAATATATTTAGAATGATAAATTTATTATTAATATAATAATTATGTAATTTATATCACATATAATCATTAAAATTGTCATTATCACCTTCAATGTTAAGAGTTATTGAAAGACGAATCATATCACATCATGAAGTGGTAATCTACTTCACACGAGCGACATTATCATATCCCATATAGAATATACTGTAAAATGATATATATGATATAATTATTCAAAAGTTATAATAATTTTTTAAATAATATATATATATATATATAATATAATATAAATCATCATCCCCTATTATGAGATGGGGTAATATAAAAATTAATAACATCATCTTGCATGGTCATAGTCCGCAGAACACAAGAATGATGATTTCATAACCCATTTGATATAAGTGGGGATGGTTTTAGGACACTGTTTCAACATAAAAATATATTATTATATTCATGACACATTTGTTATTATATAATAACTCTTTAATAATAATTTATTTATTATTAAGAAATTATAAAATAAGAAATATCATTAAAAAATCTTACCTCT
The DNA here is from genome assembly GCA_963277665.1 of Viscum album. Classification (NCBI taxonomy): domain Eukaryota; kingdom Viridiplantae; phylum Streptophyta; class Magnoliopsida; order Santalales; family Viscaceae; genus Viscum; species Viscum album. The sequence continues at coordinate 669,373,346 of OY728159.1, read as the reverse complement.
TCTTCAGGTAATCTCCATAGGTTTGTATCAAAAGACATCAATTGTTTGATATTTGGCCATAATAAGGCTCATAGGATGCGTTTATAGAACATTATATGTCATAGTGGTAGTTTTGGGTGAGAAAAATGAATTGAGAGGCGTGAATAAGTAAGGGGAGTGACTATACTTCTATAATTTAGGTATAGAGAAAATTGTTTTTAAATAAACAAAATAATTCAATAATGGGGGGGTAAATCTCACATTAATTGGATAAAAATTTGATAAATAATGAATTAAATGGATTATATGTTCAAGGAATGCATTTTAATCAAAACAACACCATCCAAATTTGGTTTCCTTAACATTTTTGTTTACACTGTTTTAGCACTTTGGTTTCCACTATCTTAATATGTTTTTTATCTTATGTAACAAAATATTTATACCAAAAAAATATTCCTTATTTAATTATTTTTAACATATTTTTATAAATATATAATTTAATTTTTTAAATAAATCATATGTGTGTTGAAAATTAATTTTAACTCAGGTACATGTAACGTTGAAAAACACTAGATTAAACCGTAAAAACATTAATTAATTTTTATTACCATTACCAATTATTATGTCCAAAAATTATGTTTACCAATTTAAAAAATATTGATAATTATTATTCCAATAATGAAATCCGTTTTATAAAATTCAATTATTAGAATTATAAGAATTTAATTCAAAATTAAACCCAAAGATGAGCCAAAAAATTATTGTCGAAAGAAAAAATTGACATAACATTAAACAAACATAACAACAAAAGTGAACTTTAAAATAATTCAAATTACCTAAATTATGTTATTTAAAATATATATTATCCAAATTTACTATAAAATATATTAAATATATTTTATATTTATTAATAATTTAATGGAAAATGTATTTTTAAATTAAAATTCAGTTTTTTTTTCTATTAATCAAAAAAATGAATTTTTTAGAAAAATCAAAACAATTCACCATATAATAAGATTGATATTATGATATCAAAAATGATGTTATTTTTTTACAAATTTTTTTATAAATTTTGTAACAATTATTTATAAATTAATCACATAGAGCATAATAAAAAATTTACAAATAATATAGTATATGTCAACAAATTTCTTTTTCATTTAAATTATTCTTTTTTTATATATATTCAATGGTTAAAAATTATTTGAATATTTAATTTATAATTATAAATACCATAAATATTTATTTTTATGTTATAGATATATATGATATTACCTTTCAACTTAGATAGTCTGTTCTTTAAGCTGTAAAAAAGATTAAATTTAATGTAATATATTTTATGGGTTGCTTAAGCTGAGTTTTTCGTGTATCACAAGATATTGAATTTATTGAATTTATATAAAAATAAATTGTCCGTAAATTATTATGATGTCACATTCTCTTCCAATATTAGTGATATGCATCATACACACTATTGAACTATATGTTCATATTTTAAAAATGTAGGTTGTTAATTTTTACCCCATTAAAAAGATAAATCCTCATAATGTTATCTCCATTTAAAAAATAGAGGGATTTAAAATTGAAAATTATCTTCTTGAAAACCCACATCCAAAGTATGTTTAATAAAATACTCTCTTAATAAGAGAGAATCAGGATTATGAATTTTATCTAGACTAATCATATAACTTGGATTCTAATTTGAAGAACATTGGTGGGATATTAAGATATATAAATTATGGAAAATTTACAATATTTATATAAAAATTATTTCATAAATTTTTTAAAGAAAATGATAATTCTAACCATAAAAATTGATAAAAATATTATGGAAATGAAGGTAATAGGATACAATTTTCATTTCCAGATATTTTTTCATATTTTTATAGATTCGTATAAAATTCACACTAAGAACATAAGAAACTATAATTAGTTGACATATTTTTATTTTATAGACACAATTTTATCTTTTGGTTGGGATTTTAACATTTTTTACATTATTTATTACAACATGGAATAAATATCCAAGATGAAATCTTATATTTGAAGCAAGAAAATTATCATTTAATGAATCATAAGATCCATAATAGAGTAAAACGTTGTTCAATATGATATTTGTGAAATAATGTTCAATAAATATTTTAAAATAAAACCAAAATATCAACTTAATCCGTTCTATAAATAGCTATCCTTAAATCTCATCCAAAATATGTCTAACCTATTTTAAAAGGATAGTTACTATATAGGAATTATTTTTCCCAGATAATATAATTTGTATTTTAATGTCACATTATAGATATTTGGATACATTATTCTCCATAAAAACAAAATGAAAACATTAGTGATTTCGAATATAAAATATCATCTAGTTGAATATATACCAAAAATTAATACTTGTATTATACTTTATCAATGATCACATGAACCATAATACCTCTAAAAATATTTCTTGGTCACCAAAACTAACCAATATAAATTACATTATTATCTAAACATTGGGAACATATTTTTAGTTATCATCCCTTTATAATCTGTTTGCATGCAGGTTCGAGTTTTAATTGAGTCACATTTCTCCGTCATCGTACCATTTAACATATTCTAGCTAATCCTTATTGAAAATTTACTATAGTACAATCATTATTATTTTCAAAATTATTATTTCATGGATATCATTTATTAAAATAATAAGAAATTATAATTCATGAATTAAAACTCATGCACATTAAACATTTCATTTAATATTTCAAAATACTCGATGATTTAGCATGATCCATTATATTATTTTGAGGTATATTCCTAAAATGCTTGGTGAATTAGTTTTCATAGTTACCTATCAACTTATAGTTGAATAATTGAGCATTGGAAATTTTTTGTTGTTGTTGTGGAAATCTTAAGCATTGTATATTTTCCCCCGTAGATGAAGAAAATAACAGATCCTTTTAATGATTTACCAAAATGATTCCTTCCAAAAGCATGACATATTGAAAAATTATTCCATCTTGATTTCTCTTTAGGAATATTTTTCTCTATATTCCGCTTCTTATATTCCATCCTTATGAAATCCCAAAAATATAAAAAATTATTTATCAATTTACATATCACATTATTCTATGTAATTATATGATGAGAATTTTTTGGAGAATAGTTCCCTTTGGAATATTTATTTAAACCAGGAATAAAAAAGATCGTTATAAATCTTTTAATTATGAAAATTGATAAGGTTCTCCTTCATTTTTCAAGGAAAAATTTCATGATGATGGAATTAATTATATTAGATAAATAATTATGAAATAAAATTTATAATAAAACACTATTGAAATACATCAGATAAATTAAAAAATTTATTTGTGGAAAACATCATTATAAAAACACATTTTATTTTGGGTTATTTTTATTTTAAAATACATTATAAAAGATTGTAAAACAAATTCAAGTTATCATAAACATATATTATTGGTGTTTCAGACTATGTTCATATTAAGTTCAATTATCATGCATCATTTGATGATCATGTCAGCAAAATTTGTTCTTTTCAGGGTTATTACCTATAGGTACTTCAAATCTAGAACCACACCCACATGTAGTATCCAGATATGGACGTATATATATGAAATACCACATAATATCATCTTCAAAAAGACTTTAGGATGTTCTTATATTCTTATCTAAAATGAACTTTATATGGTTATGTTCCATTATATCTGTTTTACTCAATCTAGTTCTAATGTTTTCTACTAATCATCTTTTGATACCAACTGTAGTAACCCTAACCCCAATAGCCTGCTACCAATGTCTACTATATTACATTGGCAGAACACATTAGTAAAAAGATACTAAATGACTGAACAATTTATTTTCCTTGGTAAAACAGACACATACTTGAAATTAATTTTACATTTTAAAACATAAACTAAATGATGAATTTTCATTGATAATTTAATTATTCACCTTGGTTTATCCCTATATACAAATCACAAAATAATTATTCACATCCTAGTAAAAATAAAACATTATAAAAGGGTGAGATCATATGATCAATATGTGTAAACATATAGTGGAAGCTATGAATAAATAAACAGTAATCAATATGGTAAGTAAATAACATAAAACATGTCATTTAATCAAAATCATTGTAATGATATGGTTGGAATAATTGATGATCAAGTAATTCCATATAATTAATCACCTGAGCATGAGACATACCAATGAATGTTCTTACAAATCAAATAGACATATTAAATTTCAACAACTGAATGCCTAATAATGAAATTCACAATACCAGACATCTAAAATATATAGTTGAGGTATTGTGAAAATATATCTTATACTTTATACTATATTTTCCATGATATTTGTCACTATCTATTCCACATTCCAAGACATATAATAAATTGGCATGGCATTTCTTAAAACATATTCTAGTTTTACATGAGTTCTAGTAATGGATCGAGATGATATAATGTGCCCCTTCCACAAAATAAAATGTAAAATTATTTATCTATATGAATCGTGTGAAAAATAATCAATGTAAAAAAATAGAATATTAAGTGTTAATAAATACCTAATTCCATAAACAATATCATAAACCATTCAAAGTAATATTATGAATGGAATAAAAACAGCACAGTGATAATCAAACTGATGAAAACCCATCTAAATAATGAATAAAGATTATATCAAAAAATAATATCCCTACAGATCATATTTAAAAAAAATTTAATGACAATGATGAATTGAAATACCATAAAAACACCATTATTGTTTTATGAAATTAAGATTTTAAATGTGAAAATCACATTTTAAAAAAAATTACAAAAAAGTTTGAATAGAATTTTTTTAAATAACCATTGAAATATTTTAAATTAGCTTTTAGAAAATTGATATTTCCTAAATTAATATAATTTTGTTCAAAACATACATTTTAAAATAAATTTTCCATTCATGATTTTGATAAACAACAAACATGAATTATTTTGATAAATAAATGATAATTTCTTTCAAAATATTATGTAATGAAATAAAATTGGGTAAAATTATCAATAATAAATAAATTATTATAATATTAAATAAAATTTTGAAATTATTTTTCTCAAAAACACAGATTTTATAAAAACTGATTTTCGGCCAAAGAGAGAAATTAATCAATTTCTTATAAAAACATTATCTAAATCATTTTAAGTACCAATGTGTTGATAATTGGAATAATTATTAAACTGTTAATGAATAACAATATAATGATGGAATATATTTATCTCAAGAGATAAATTTTAAATAATTTCTCCTTGGGAAATCCGTGCATAAGTAATCTCAAATAATGATGATATTATGAAATAAACCCTTTCCAATTTGGTAACATTAGAATCAAAATACCTCTGAATGAGATAACATAAAATTAAACTTTAATTACCATAAAGAAAATTTAATTCTTGATATAAATTTGAAAACATTAGTATATATTAAACATAAAATAAACACGTTTGTAATATGATGTATGTATCATGGAAGTAAATGTAGCATGCAAAACCATTACCTAGAGTCTGACATGTCATGTTTGATCATTATCATTTTGAATAAAAAATATATGTTAATTAAATAATTTTATAATAAATGTTCTGTTGTTTTTTATTCCTTTAATTTCACTTATTAACACTTATATATGAATACTTAATGATTTACGTTTTCATTAGATATTTCTTTATTATATTTATTATCTATCAAAAATGACTTCGATGTGTTGAATATAGTCAAAGTGTTCATTATATGAAACATATATTGAATAATAATCAAGAAATAATTGTCATATTTATATACCATTTATTCTTTTAATACCAATCATACAATACGGTATTGAGAAATTAAGTAACTTACGATATTATAGATGACATGTTGTACGTATGCATGGGAAATGTATCCATTTTTTTAATATCATTAAAGAAATCGGGTAATTAATATTTTAATAGAATAGCATTATAATAATGTAATAAATATCATATATTTTCATTAAATTTGTTTATATACATAATCAATGTGTTTAGGGGACTAAATGAGAGTCCATCTCTTCTTGAAGAAGATAGTCAACACATACATGAAAAATGTTATCATATTTTAGTGAGTTAAGAATAATATATTATATTTTCAGAATGATAAATATGTCCTCGATATCATAATTATTTAATTTATATCACATATAATCATCAAACATATCCCTATCTCCTTTGATTCTAAGCATTAGTGAAAGACATATCACATCTCTTCATGAGGTAATAGTCTGTTGTACACATACAAAATGTTATTATATACCATATAAGATGGAAGATAAATCATAATATATAATATAATGACTATAAAGGTATAAATATATTATAAATATCATGTATAAATATTTTATATTAATTATCATAACCCATTGGGATAGGTTGTAATGGAAAATTAAATGACATCAGTTTCTAAGGTGGTAGTCTGTTGTACATATGAATGATCATTTTAATACTCCTATGATGGAAGTCAGGATGATTTAAAGTTATTACCTTTACATAAAAAAATATAATAATATATAATATTTTTAGGTTATTATATAATATTTTTTTAATAATAATAGAAGGTGGTGGCCAAATAAATAAAATAAAAATACTCATTGAAAAACATTACCTCTTTTTTGGGAAACTTCCTTATTCTTGAACAAAAATCATTTGAAGGCTGTTTATATACTAAAACAATATGTATATTATGAAGGTATTGAATTTGGAGGTTATATTGGAATTTTTTATCAATCCAAATTTATAGAGAGATGTGAATACGTGAGGGGAGTGAGTTCATTTGTTTAACTGTGGAGGAGTGACATTTGTGTAAATTCCCAAAATTATTCAATAATTGGATGTCAATAACAAATATAGTGGAAGAAAAATTGATAAATAATTTATTGGAGGGATGATATGATACAAACAAATCTCCAAAAAACAAAATATATGGTTCAGATATTTTATTCCTTATCCTTTAAGTTTACTCCCTTTTACAACTTCTGTTTCAATAATAGTAATTAGTTTTTTTTACAAAATAAATTAAATTTTATTACTAAAATAAGAGGATAATTATTAGAAAATTAGTAACTAAAAGTTATAAATATGATATCCAATTTATAAAATAAATATCAAATTGGTGTTGAAAATTAACTTTAACACAGGAACATGCACTATAAAAAAAAAACTTTTAAGCTTAACTATAGAAATTAATTTATATTGTCTTTACCAAATTTTATGAAACAAATTAATTAAATCATATTACTCAATTATATTATTTTAATACAAAAATATAATCCATTAGATAAAATTAATTTCATTGAAATGAGAGAATTTTATTTATAAGTAAACCCATTGATGAGATGATAAAGTGGGTTTCCAAGGAAAATTGACATTAGTTGAAAACATTTCAACATAAAAATTAAAAATTAATAATATTACAATGACAAAATTGGGATTAATTGAGATATAATATAAATATTTTTATATTAAATCTAATTTAAAATTTAAATGAACTTTTTAATTAATTTATATGAAAATGCATTTTCAATTACAATGGAGTATTTTTCACAATTCATGAAAATTATGTATTTTTAGAATCATCTAAAAAAATAACCATATGAAAATTTTTATGTAATAATTTAAAAAATAAAGATTATTTTTACAATTTTATTTTATAAATGTGATAAAATTAATTATAAATTAAATTTGCAATTGATGATAAAATTAACTTCTAGAAACAATATAGTTTTTTTAAAAACATTTAATTTCTCTTAAATTATTATTATTTAATATTTAATAAATAAATATCCATATTTTTTATATTTTAATTATTTTAATTCGTACCCACAAATTTAATATATATTTTATAATAAAATAACATATTATTTTTTCCTCAAGGATTCATTTTCTGTAAGATATCGAGTAGATTGAATTTAATGATATATATTTTGTGGAATATTTTAGCTCAGTGTTTCTTGAATCATAATCTATAGAAAATATTGAATTTATTTAAAACTAAATATATCATGAAGTATTGAGATGTTGTTTTCTCTTATATTCATGGAATTTTGTGTCATACACGATATCAAAAATATGTTCCTATTTCAATATCACTAGGTGTAACAGATAAATTGGGTTAAAGAGATAATGGTTATAAACTAAAGAGAAAATGGAGGTTGATATAGATCACTAACACCCATTTGAAAAATGTTATCAGATATTGAAATATCCATTCCACTTGAAACCCTTTTTTTAAATATCATGAATAATAGGAAGGACATTTTTTCATTGATGAAAACATAAAATATTATAGTTTAATAAAAATAATAAATATTGATTATGGTAGTGGAATGAAACAAAGATATCATATATGTTAAAACATGACCATCATTTCTTTTCATTGATAAGTCAATGAAAAAAATTCTATTGAAAATTCATAAATAGATTTCTTTTTCATAACAATTAAATGATATTCAATAGAGGCATAAATTATTGGATATAATTAATTTTTGTCCAAATAAATACATTAACAAATATTTTTACTAATATGGTCATAGAATAGAAATATATATAAAAAATCCTTAAAAAAATTAAAAATGTGTTTCAAATGTAAATCATTCCTCATGTGATACATTAAAAATATTCAATATTCATAATTTTGTAATGAATGTAAAATATTTTAAAAAATGATCTTTAGAATATGTTGACTCATAAATTAAAATTTTATTGATTCATTTATATGAACATGATCACAGATAAAAATGTGTTGGTAGAAAAGACTTAAAACATGATCATTTCAAATAAATTCCCTTACCACATGTCTTACTCATAACATTCATTCTATATCTTCCAGAAAAAAACATATACTATATTAGTTCATCAATTTTGATCCTTTATCATTTTTTATAACTATTATTTTATTTATTATCATGATACATTAAATTACGTAATCATGTATGTTCATTACAAATGTTTTCATGATATTAAGCTAATATGTCCCAAATGACGTGGGTGTGTCAAGAATGGTCTATGACCTTATTATTTAATAATATTCAGAATAAAAATCAGGATAAAATAATAATTTTTTTACAAAAATTATAAATTAAAAACAAACCATGAATAATTGTTCTGATAAATTAGCAACATTACAATCAAAGAGGTAGTATATCATACGTAAATAAGAGTAACATTTCTATTCGTTAGATGATAATACATAATGAAAGAAAGGGTTATTTTATCTTTCCAAAATGGTAAATATATTATAAATATTATACTATATTAATAAAAAACATTATATATTGTAACACCCTGAGACATTGTGAAATTGTTTTAAAAATAAAATTTGTATTTTTTATATTTTTCATCTCAAGATACATCAATTTTATTTTGAGTTACATGTGACATCATGTTTATCTTTCATTGCATGTAACCTCTAGATTTAAAGAAACACAAAATTCAATTAAAATATTATTATTCAATATGATAGTTATCACCTAGATATCAGAAATAAGGTTATGAATAAAATTAAATATAAGTGTAAAAAATTTATTTATAATTTATTATTTAGTGAAAAATTAATGACAAATTAATATTAAAAATATTTTAATATAAAGGAATATTTTATTAAAAAATAATTTTTATTCGTGAAAACATATTTTTACATAATAAATTAAATAAATAGTTTTACTGAATTATTCAAATTAAATTTATGTATGATAAATTCAATCAAAAGTTTTACATTAATCTTATATGTTTTTTATGCTGAAGATATTAATAAATAATATTTTATGAATCAATTGTTTTAAAAAAAATGATGTTTTCTCTATTTTTATGCACATATTTTTTAAATTATTTTTTAAAATTTTAGAAAATATATTTGAAAAAATGAAATTAATTTTTGAAATCATATATAAAAAATTATATTATGGTGTGTTTATTATATTTGTATGACAGGAATATATTTTCAATAAATTGTAGAATCACCCCTTTTTATTAAAAATATTCATTTCTCTTAAATATTTTAAAAACAAAAAATAATTTGGGTAGTTTTTAGGGTGAAATTTATTCATTATATATATTTTAATCAAATTAATATCATTTGAATAATTTTTATATTTATTTTTTAAAAACTACTTTTAAAATTTTAAATATTTTCACTTTAGAAAATGACTTTTTCATCGCATATGTGGGATTATTTTTTAATTAAATATTTCCACATCTATAAATGGAATTTAAAAATTTTGATTAAAAATTTTGAATTATAGTAATATACAGATATTTTATATTTTTAAATTAATTTTCAATATTTTGAATGGTAAAAGAATTCAAAATTAATTATCAAGTTTATGGTGAAAAATAAATTTCTTGGAGGCTAAACTAAATTAATATGGCGTAAAATGACATAGAAAAATTTCCAAAACATATTTTATTGAAATATTTTAACCTTATATATTATATTTTTAAAATTTGTCAATTTTTTGGTCCTCTTTTATGAGAATAATGTGGGTTGACCTTTTCTTCTCAAAAATTTCAAGTGTGCCACTCACCAAACTTATAAAAAAGAAAAATAAATCTCCTCTCCAATTAAAACATAAAAACCCATTGGTTTAGAATAGACCTACCTATATTACTTAATTAATTACATAATCACATCCTAGAATCCTTATTTTATTTCATAATTCCAACCTAGGAACACTTTTCGTACAAACTAAAAGAAGTTTTCCAAATAAGAGGTAAGATACCTAAATAGGAATTTAATATAATTTCATCCTTCACATCATTAAATTTTATTTAAAGATGATATTATAATGAAATAAATATATTACATATAATTTTTTTATATTATACTATGGTAATGATATACATCCATATCATTTTAAATATAATGGGAAACAATGACATCGCTTGTGTGTATAACAGACAACCAACTCACGAGTTGCTATGACATGTTCTCCATCAACACCACTCAGGTTAAATTATTATTTAATATAAAATTTATATATATTATATGTTAATATTATTATAATTATGGATTTATTATATGACTTATTCCTTCTTACCATCCTTTTTTTGGGGATATTATAACATTGTTTGTGTGTGTAGAGGACTACCGCATCGAAAAGAAATGTGATTAATTTGTCACTAATTTGTTACATATAAGTTAATTTCAATATAATTAATTAATATATGTGATATATATGACATAAAAAATATTCATTATTTTGAAATATATTATTTATAATTCATTTAATTATTTCTTTAAGAAAATTAAAAACAACATTAATGTGTATGTACACCCTACAGTCTCCGGGAATGATGTATTTCATTTTAAACAACTATATTTTATGGATTAAAAAAATTAATAAAAATAATTATAAATGATATTTATATCAGGTTTAATTTTTTTTATATTATTTATCCTTGATCAAATAATATGGATCTAAAATAAAGAATCAAAACAAACATGAAAAACAAAGATGTTACTACCTAAATAGTGACTTTAACATGAAATTGTTATGAAATTGTTAATAATATTATTTAAATAAATAATATATAGAAACATATATATATATATATATATAATATTGGATCATTAATATATTTATATAAAACTTATATTTGTTATACATGAGTTTCAAACACGTATGAATGAAGTCAAGACTTGGGGAAATAGATTTTATTCTACCTTGGTATTTATTTGGGACATGTGACATATTCACCACCGATTTCATCTATATTCTTATTATACTGAAAATGAATGATTTTTATGGTTATTAACCAAAAAAATATTTTTATTTACAAATAAATTTTATGATTTCTCTTTCAAGGGGTCTACAGTTCAATATTTACGAAATCAATAACGGGTTTTTTCATAATTTTCTTTCTTTGAGACAAATGTTCTGGTATGAACCTATAATAATTTATGAGGTGTATATACCTCAACTATTTCATCTTGTATCGTTAATATTTATACAATATGGGGTTTGGACATTTTTATAGGTCATTTGGCTTATAATGTTAATGTTTAGTCCTATAGTAAACTCAATTTTACCATAATCACTATAGTGTTTTTTCAGACATGTTGAGGGTCAAACACTCTTTATTAATATAAATTAAGGAGAAACCATTTTGATAAATTGGAAAGAGGTAAAACCATAAAAATAAGGAATAAATATAAAATAAACTACTCATAATGTTGGGTAAATTGACCTGAGAGTCAAATGAAGAAAGAAGACATCAAAACTAACAAGGGAAGAAGTTTCATCATACCCCAACAGAAAATTTAGTTGTGATATAAAAATGAAACAAATTTCACCCTCTTTGAAAAGATTCATTCATATAGAAGTACAAGGAGTCATGGCACTCCTCTAACACACACTAAATGCAAAGGAACAACTGGATGATAGGAGCCTGCACCCCTATCTATCTTTCAAGATGCGGACTCGACAATGCTTGTGTGTATCTAACATGAAGCCAACCTAATGAGAAAAATCTATATCAAAAGCACTGTTAAAGAACAGGTTAGGGTTCCTATATTCTCACCATGAATAAGAACACATTTTTGAATGATGGGAACCAATACATTCATCCCTTTTTCAAGGATTCCCACACATAAATACCTACAAGAAGATTCATCACCATCAAAATGTGGTGAAACAAGATCCCAATAACAATGATACACAAGATATATCAATAAAAAAACCAGTACCAAAACCATATCCATGATTGGTTAAACCATTACCAAAAATAGAAAAATTTCAAAAACAACATGCAACAAATAAGATCAGAAAAATCTAAAACTGACCCGATTCATCGACAATGTGCGCCATCAACTTGAAAAAAACACCATCACCCCTATTGGAAGTAGGGGACCATACAACACTTTCAGGTTGCACCAAACCATAGATAATTATGATGATCCCCAATGCATAACTATACATAACCCAATTGAGGTTAACCACATCATAGCATCCAAGTAGGTCATCATGGGGCCAAAATTCACCAATGATGTCTGAAAGTGTATCTTGGAGTCAATCATTTTGGACCATCCATGGAGAAAAACGTTGTGTAATAGGTCTGTGAAATCTGTCATCTGAAAATCCAGCACAAATTATGACCACTAAAATCAACCACCCAAAGGGAGCCAAACCATACCTAATCACCATCACTGTCATGAAGGATAGTCAATGGAAAAAGTCACACAATGGGAGAGCCTCCACGTGATTAGAAAACCACCACTAAAAATCCATAGAAGATGTCATGATCATGAATTAAACATCGAATCCTTGATCTGAATCCAGATCCATGGATGTAGACATCCAGATTGACCGTTGTTTTTGCTCTAAGAAGACATCACTATCCAAATATTAGGAGTAAATCGAACCTCCCCATGACCTTCGAGCTCCACCAATAAGAACCAATTTATCCAGATATGAGAAGGTTGAGACATCAATGTAATAACCATTTTCAACATCATGATCACAACTGATGCATAAGGAAGAATACGAGTAATGAAATGGTGAAAGCATGTGTGAAGAGGAAATGTCTGAGGAGTGACTGAATCAAGCGGAGGGAATGAGAAATCCCTAAAGTTATTGAGAAAGATAAGTGGGGTTAAACAATAATGGAATGGGAATTTTTTTTTGGAGAGATTCTTAGGAGAGAAAATTATTATCATTAACCAGCGTAATGAATTTTATATATTTTTACTGGTAATATTCGACATAAATTAAGTGTAATTTATTGTAGATTATAAATGGTTATGATTAAAAATATAAAATACATTTCACAAAATTCCAAACACATATGTGTTAGAAATTAGTTTAAAAATAACTATATGGATGTGATGATACACCATAATTTTAACATGAAAATGCTAAAATGTTTGAAATGTTTTTATATCAAATTTCAATGTGAAATAGATTCAAATTACCAAAAATAGATTAATTTATTTATAATTTAACTATGTTTAAATTAAAACATAATTAAAATATAATTTAACTATATAAATAAGTTAGTTGAAAAGACATTTTTCAATTAAAATCTTCTATTATTCACTATTTTTGAATGAATGAATCTTCATAGAAAAATACCCAAAATTCACCCTATTAAAAACATGACATTCCTATTTTGAAGATGTTGTTTATATTTTCAAATAAAATTTATATGTGTCAGATATTTTATTGAAACCAAATATACCACTAAAAATAAGTAAAACATTATTTTAGAAAGACATATCCTTTTATTCCTAAAATAAGATTTATTCTAATATATTTTCAATAAAAAACATAAGATTAATGTTAAATATAATTTTCATTAAAATCATTTATCAATGGTGGTTTAATTAACTTATTTAGATAAAACATATATGTGCATAAGAAATATTCTTTTAGAAAATTAATTTCTATATTTTCAAATTTTTCATACTCAAATTTATAATTAATTGGTAAGGAATCATTTATATACACATATAAACCATATTTTCATAATTTCCTTAATATATTAATAACATCCATTAGAATGGATAGGTAATAACTGCAATAATGTAATAATAATAACATTTATAGGATATTATTGTTTTGTAAAACTCAGAATCTCATATAATGTAAGCTGTTGAAGGAACATAATGTTTTGTCTAACATAAGAAAAATATATTGTTATGTGTACCCATGATAAACTCTATATTGTGTATAGAAAATATCTTAAGATGGTGTTGTGTATGAAATAAGAATATCTTTTCATATCATGCAATGCATTCCATAAAATGATCTTATTTTTTTGGAAAAAAAATTAATAAAATCTTGTGATGTTTTCTTTTTTTCAATTTTAATTTGGTTTTAAATCATGTTAACTATTTTTTATGAGCACTACTATAATGATTTTTACACTTCATGTGAAATGAAAATTAATATAAATGGAATATTGGTCAATAATTGGAGAATATATGATATTTTAAACGATATCCCACACATATGAACAATGATTAGGTCTTTAAGAATTTTAAACAATTTAATAAAATAAATTTTTTAATTAAATAATGTTATTTGTAGAAAAATTCATTTTATTTTACTTTAAAAACAACATTAAAGACATGAAATTATAACATAATCATATAAAACATCACTAACATGTTATTATTAGGTAAAATGTTCTTTTATCACTGAAATTTATATAATTTTTATTACATTTTATATTTTTAAAAACATTATCTTATTTTTCTATTCATAGAATAAATATTGTTTCAACAGAGCATAATAATTTATTATAATTACTTCATTATTAAAAATTTGAAATAAATTACCATCCTAAAAATCATTTTTTTCAAATGAATATTTAGAACAAGATATATGTTTTTTATCCATGTCATAAAATATTATAGTTATTAAAATAATGAAGGTGATATTTTTTGCCTTTTTCTTTTAATTAAATTATATAAATGTCTCAATCAAATACATTTGGCACAAATTGTTCATATAATTACGAATTTTATGGAAATGGGTGAACTAAACTCACACAATATGCTAAAAAAATGTGTTATGGTCATTTTTAGTCATTATCATATAATTAATAACATTAAATACATTATTTTCCCATGTTGTGGTGATAATTATTTTTTATATTTACAATTCATAAAGACTAAAAGATGTATATTTTCTACCAAATAATTTAACACTATTTAGAAGTATAGAAATTATTTTTCATGATACAATTCATAGATGTATAAGAATTTTATTTAAAATTATCCCCATGATATGTGGTGAGTGAATGTTTTTAGAAAAAAATTTAATGGTAGGTATAACATATTTTTATGCATTATCTATGTATAAAATTCTTTATGAAGAAAAATATTAGATTATTTTTATTAAATATTAAATAAATAAAATAAAAAAAATCAAAAAATTGAATTTATCAATGCAAATACTTCAACATAATATAATGTTTTCAATGAAAATATTATATTTCTCTATTCATTGTAAAAAAAATTAGAAAAATATCAAAATTTCACCAAAATATAATTTTGACATTCTTATTTGAATGATAAAATCTTTATTATTATATAAAATTTATAAAAGAAATATAAATTTATTATAATATTCTCTCATGAAAATAAATGAAATCTATTTTTGAAGACAACCTATGTTTGATGAATAAAAATACTATACTAAAAAATGAGTCATTATTTAAATTGAATTTATCAATACATATTTATTAAGTTAGAACATCATATATATTTTAGAAATTAGTTAATATAATTCAAATCCTTTAATTTATTAACTATGTTATAATGGATATATATAAATAATAAAATATGTGGCCCTTTTAGGCTCTGTGTTTCATGGTGTTAATAATATCAAACATGTTCATTCTTTTAAATTATCATGGACTTACAATTATTGACATTGGGATTGGGAGAATATATCATCATATATTTTTATCGTTTTGATAAAAAATGATCCTTTTCATTTTGGGTGAGATGAAAGGTAACAAAATTCTAGTTCTTATTGGAGAAGAAAGAAAATTTATTAAAAATTAAAATTTGGAAAAATTAGATTAAAGTAAACTTGTTCTGCAAGGTATTTCAGAGAAAAATTGAAAATTATTGAGTTGGAAGTTCTATTTTTGGTAAAGCTACAGGTTTAGAGGATTCCAATTATAGAGGTTTAAATATTCTTTTATGTGTTAGGAGAATACTTTAGCCTATAAGTGATTATCATGAACCATATATTAAGGCTTATCATATGTATCTTTTTTCATTCATGGCATTAAAAAAGGTCTTCTCTTATAGAAATTGTACATGTTGATCATCTTCATGATTTTTGTCAGGATTTCTTATTTTTCAATAATTATTCGAATAGGATTTTGGGAATTTTGAAGAAGATGTTGTGAATTATGTTCCCATAATTAAATATGGAGTTGAAAAATTTACGTATGGTGTTGAAAAAATTTGAAAAATTTACTCATTCAAAATATCTCTTTGAAAAGATTAATTTCATATGCTCAAGAACATAATTCTATAGAGCGACCACGTATCTTAGTTTCTGATATAGCTGAATTTATTATAGATCAATCAGTTTCTTATATTAAAAAGTCCATAGAAATAACCAAATAAAAGAATTAGAATTTCAAAAAATGCTTATATAATTTTCTTCTCATTCTAGTGAAGGTATTTAAGTTAAATCACTTTAATTTATTTTCACCTTTAGAATATAAGGATGATTTATGTTTTGAAGCCCATGTATAATTGTTTTTCTAAAATCCACCAATCAATGATTGATCTATTACAAGATAGGGTTATAATCATAAAAATATTTTAATTTTTCTACAAATGTGTTGAATATTTTATATTGATGTATATTTAAAAACAAATGTTGAGTCTTTCTAGAATATGTATCATAGTTTTAATGAAAATTCAATTTGTATAGAATATTTAGACACGATAAAATAAATATTCTAACATGATTAGAAAATTTAAATGTGAAATTATTTTAAAATATGACTGTTATAATTTGAATAAGTTATTGGAATGACAATTTTGAGGCATAAAGTTTCAAATTTAATTTAGGTAATAGATTCTAGTTATGGTTGAGTAGGATCTACCAATGTGTTGATAATGTTTGACATTCCATATGATGATATTTTAACAACTGGGGCACTAATTAATATAATGAATTGTGATATGTGATCCTACCCAAAATTAAAATGAGTTAGTTTAATATATTACTTCTATAGAACCAAGCTTCAGATTAATATTCAATAAGTTAGAAGAAATTATAGATAGATATACTGAGTCATATAATAATATTAATAATTTTATAAAGGTGAATCATATTTTAGTATTGAATATATTTCATGAATCATGGTATCTTATAAATTAATGGGAAAAACATTATTGTATAAAATTCATGGATTTTATGGTGGAGATGAATCTGGTGTATAACACTCCCAATTATTCTTTATCCTTATAATCCTCTTCCTCTAAAAAACATGTAGTCATTCCCTCTTATCAACATTCTATATAAACTGTTGATTATTGGGACAATATTTATTATATTCTTAAATGAATTTTAAAAGAAGTTCTTTTTAATTATTTCTTCTGTATTTTTCATTTGGGTTATATTGTTTTATGAATTTAGGTTAATCCATTTTAATTATAAACTTATATTTGGCTTATTAATTTTCATGTATGGTTTCCTGAAATAATAAATCTGTTTTGATCAATCTTTATTATTTCATTTTGATCTGAAAAATTTATAGAAGTATGAATAATTACAAAAAACTCCTTTCATAATCATTATTTGATATAATATATTATTATTATAATTATAACTAATATTCATTTTCTTTTTCTTTAAAATCTATTTCTACTCTAATTATCAAAATGGAGAGAATTTTTGAAAATTGATACTGGTCAAACAATATCAAATTAATTTTTAATTGATTTTGATGTTCACATAAACCCTCATTTGTTTAAATAATGATGTTGTTTTTATTGTATTTCAAGATATTATTTTGAAAAAAATTATTTCATTTCTCAATAATTATGGATTTCATTTTCTCATTATTCATTTAAATGATTATTGTCAAATTATTCTATACATTTAGAATAATTGTAGAATAAAAATTCAAATAGTGATGTTGTTTCCAATTTTTAGTATCCACATTAACTTTTGAAACACCATGTTTATTCAAAACGTTATGATTTAGAATGTATATTTTGATATGTAATTTCATGTTCGAGTATATAAACTCATTTCTAAAATCCTATTTTTAAACTAAATATTGTGATATCTTAATGATTTATTCTATGATTTCATTGAATTAAATATCTCAATAATGAAAATCATAGTCTATTCAAAGCTTTCTAAGCAATACAAAAACTAGTTATTATTTCTACCTTAATTGTAGATTTTACAAAATTTATTTTTACTAAAATTAAAATACATTGTGTATTTATGAAGTAATTGTTTTTGGATATTTTTATGAATCTTTTTTAATATAATTAAATCAAGATTATTATCTATTCTCAATGATTTAAATTTATATGAGACAACAATGATCAAATTAATTTTTTATTGACTTGATGATTCTATTTAAAAAATAAATATCTCTTTCTTTGATATTATATTGGATTTTTTTTACAAAAAAGGTTGTATCTTTTCCTTTTTTAATCGCTACAATTGTTTTTTGTAAAATATCATTTTTATTTTTTTCATTATATATAGGACCGCATATTGATACATAAATGTTTTAATATTATATTGTCTTTCATTCATGATTATATTAAATTTATTTGCAAAAACAAAATTATCTACAAATTATCTATAGCAACTCAGAGATTCTTCAGGATAAAAGTGATTATATGACCATATTTTAGTACCATAATGATATATACCTTTTTAATTTGCAATACAAACATCTGAATACATAAAAAGATATTTTTTTTAAACTAAAGATAGTCATTATTGGAATAGAACACTCTAGAATGCAGTTTTTCATGATCGTTTTTATGCAATTAAGATACATCTAAAATATTTAATAAAATGATTCAATTTCTTGTACTCTAATGTTGAGAGCCCTTGGAAAGGGTCTACTCTTGAAAATATTAAAATAACATATAAATATTTTCAGTGTAGCAAACTAGGATATCTCTATTACCATAAAAACTATAAAAATGTCATGATCATTTCATTACATACAACATAATAATATATATAATTTGAAAGGGATGAGATGGAATTAAATGTTGTAGAGTGGTTTAGATTGTTATTATTTAAGTGTTTTGTTACTAACACAATTCACTTGATAATATCATATCATCACCAATCTAACATAAACAATTTAATGGCGGTTTTCTGCCAAGAACAGAATAACATGTTATCTATATTTGATTTTGTAATAAAAGTGTCGTATATCACATCATTTGGTACATCATCCTATATTATAGTTATTGAATTATCATTGGAAATCACCAATTAGAATTTCCTTTAAAAGAGTCCCATTATTCATGGGATATTGATTATAATAGTGTCTCATAAATATATATTTAAAACATTGATCATATGTAGATTATTTATTTCCATATCACTATTGATATGTATTAAATTTATTTTCAAATTTAAAATAAACTCCCAAGTCATTCAAATAATCAAAAACATGATTCTTCCAATTATTATCTCTTTTAGACAATATAAACATACAAAAGTTTATATCAATGATTTTTTTATATTTAGCACCAAACTACAAAATTATTCTAAAACATTACTTTGAAAATAAAATATTTCAATTACGCATTCTCAGTGTTGATGATAATTTTCACTATCATCTCATTTATTGAAAAAAATATAAAAGACTATGTCCTTTTATAGAATTATATTTAATTCCAAAAAATAGTTATAACTATTTCATTTGAGACTAAAAATATAATAGGAATCATAACACCAACACAATTTTATTTTATCATTATACTTGTTAAAATGTTCATTTTTCTTTTATCACGCATGCATGAATTTTTCTTCCACATAAGATCATTTCTCTCGTGGAAAATATTTCTTAGGTAATATAACTATAAAATAATTATATTACATGATTTATGTAAATTATTGATTCATTGTAATCTGAATCAATGCCCATTTATTATCAACAATAATTTTTTCTGGTGGATCATGTGATCACACTAATTGAGAAGGTATATTAGTTTTGGCGAGTTTTAAAAAATTATTCATTCATATATTTTCTAATCATTTTAATTATTCAATCCTCCATCACTGTTAGGTTTAATTATTTTAATTATTACCCCAAATAATTACACTAACTTGAATTAAAGAAAATTACAAGTAAGATTTTCATAAAAATATTTTTTCATCACTTCATCCTGATATTGGAAGAAAACTCAATGATACATCTTATTATTATTCCATGTCATTGATTTTTACTATTCATAAAAGTGTTAACATTTTGAATTTTATCATTTTATCTATAATAAGTGTTATAATTATAGTAAGTTCACTATATTATACAAGATAATCTTGACTATATAATATATGTAGAGAGATATTTAAATTGTATCCCACAGTTTAAATTATAATGATAGGAAGGGTGGTGTTATTTGTACAAAAATCCATCATGTACTCTATCACATGTAATCATAGTTTCGATAGCTCACACATATTAATGAACATAAACATTTATATATTATATAGATTTTAACATGGTATCTAACATTCTATTAGTTTTTAAATTACTATACTTTAGAATCCTCCAACATATAGATTTGAAAATACAGTTATTACTTCAAAAAAATAAATACCCAATCAATAATCTATGGAATGTATTGGACAAGACCCTCTCATTTTTCATTAAATATGTTATTGGATACATTGATCCTAGAATAATGTTTCCATTTACCAAATATACTCACTATAATAAATATGTATAATTTGAGATACTAATTTTTGGATTCTAGATTAGTTAAAACCAAATCAAAACAACTTTTATTATTTTTATGATATTGATCATTAACTTTTCTAAAGTTCTAAAAAATATAATTTAAATCACATTGTATTTGAAACATCATTACATGAATCATAATATATTATCATGAATTTTTTATCTTAAATGTTCATATCATAATCAATATTAAGAGTTTAAATTAGAATAAATGATTTGTACTGTAACATAGATATCTTCTTGTTCATTGATCACGAGACTCTTTTTTATACTATTCATTCTTTTTTCATTTTCCATTATTCTATGGAGATTGAATTTTATTAAAATTTCATATATATGCCCTTATCATCAAGAGTACTACATAAATTTCAATAAAATATTCATGAACACTTAATTTAATAGTCTTCCCATTCTAATTCAGCTAGTTATTGATATATCTTTTGATCAAATTCTCCCAAAACTTCAAATTTTCTCAACTTCATCTCACCCCAACATCTTCATTATTATTTTTTAATAAAATCTAATCATTGAGACATAAGTGATTTTATATCTTTAAAAAACACCTAATATCATATAATTTTTTTTCATTTCTGACACTATATTATCTATAATTCTTCTTTATCATTAATGAATCTATCAACCTTCACATATTATCTCATTCAACTTTTCATACTCAAATTATGTTATTATAAATTTTCAATGATCTAGGATTTCTCATATGAAAACATCCCTCATCATCTAGATCAAACAATTTCACTCACACAACGTTTAAAAAATTATTTACATTAATAATAAATCAATAGTATTATCTATTATTTTATCTTATAGTACTAAGTAACCACCTTCTATATTTCCAATTATAATGTAGTTTTCCATCTTCCACTACAATATGCTTCAAGAGAATATTTAAATTTCATTCCATTAACATTCATCATTATCATTCAGACTCTCAAAATATTGGTCTAATGAATCATATAATTTTATCAATTCTTAGAAATCACATCCTTATTCATATTTATTATTAAAATTTATCATTTTAATATATATATATATATAAGATAATATTTTCTTTAAAATTTTTGTACTCTAGAACATTATCAAAACCCAAAAGACTCTTCTAATATTTGGGTTTATATGGTAAATTTTAATGTTCTTGAATAAATAATTCCAACACTCCAATATCTAGTGAATTTTATTATGTGTGATACATTAAATAATAACCAACACTTATAGTGTTAAATGATTTACAGAATAATAACGATAATAATAGTTGATCATCAGCTTACTTTTATGTATTTAAATTTTAAAGAGTAGAATATAATCATATGAAATAGTCTTATTAGAGATATTTTGTCTTCTCTAAATCATTCCCATAAATGAAAATTCACATAATAAAAAGAATATTATGAAGTACCTTATGTTTCTAAAGAGGGGAAAATCCCTTCATGAAATTTCAATCCAAAATCTATTTCATAAGTTTAGCTGAACTTCATAAATAATTGTGGAAACATATGATGTTTCATAGTGAACCTTATTTTTTTATAAATCATCATTTCAAAGATAATTCATTTTCTAATATATCATTTTATCATCCCGTATATTTTGATATTATCACTCCTCTTATTCTGATAAAAACATCTCACCTACATCATGCAGCTTCTAAATGTCCAACAACTCCAATATATGATGTTTTTTCCAATTATTTCTCCATTGAATTCTATGTGTGCATCTACCAAAAAATATCATTCAACACTATGTCTATCCAGAGTTCGTTTTATATCTAACTCAACTTCACATGTTCTTAATCTTAGCTCCAATACTCATACTCTAGATGTCTAACTTGTATATTCCCGAAAAACAAAATCCTCCTTAGTTGAATTCTCACAAATATCATCCAATTATTTGGAATAGTTATTTTAGCAACCTAATTTACTTGTCATAAATTCAAACATAATCCCATCAAAAACAATATTTAGATATTTTCCTCACAAACATTCTTCTGGACATTATTTCATCAATCAGCAATGTAAACACTCAAATCACTATAAGTATTTTATTTTAGTTTTGAGATAGTTTTTCAAATGTATTCAATATTCAAGTGTATTTTCATTTAAACTATTAACGTCTAAAAAATTCATAGGCAACACCAAATTATTCTTACATCATCTTATTATCAATAAATACACATTGGTTTTTCATCAATATCAAATGCATCACCCATTATGCCAATTATGTTTAGATCTTTTGTATTTCCCTTAGATTTGTTTTCAATATTCATTTAAATATGTAATTTAATTAAAATTTTAAATTTTATATCCACCTTATTTATAAAAAATTAAGATATTCACTTTTGGGGGATGCGAAAAACTCATCAGGATCATATTGTTTATTCATCTCCCCTTATCATCTATTTTATGGGATATATAATATGAATTTATCAATAGGAGTATTGAATAAAATTTATTGTTAATTAAATCACACACTTATGAAATGGAGTCTAAAAGATCCATAATCAGTGTAAAAAAAATTGTTGCCAATATAGACCAAATGTATATCCATAAAACATTCATTATGTAATACCCATTCAAAAATCAATATTTCAGTGTTGATCAAAGGGGATTTATTTGATGTTATTTCCCACAAGATTATCAAAAATATATAACAAATTTTTATCCAAAAAAAATTTTATGAATCCTAGACTGATTATGGCTCAATCTGCAAGAAATTGGGGCACATTAGCATTAAATGTAACTCTGGAAACATGAGCACGAAGTCACCAGGTCCTGGGAAGTGACTAGGAAGTGATAGGAGGCCTGCTGTGATCGATAACAAGGAAAATGGTTGGGGATCTCAGGTTTCACTGGCTGTGGAAAAACATGAAGAAAATTCTTCTAATCCCTAGTGTCTGAGGTACTGGCTCAGTTGAGATAGGACTAGAACTAGGGGAATGGTGCAGACGAAAATGTCTTCATGGGTGCTGGTTGTGGCGGTGTGGCATGTCCTTCAGTGATTGAAGGGGGTAATGAGTAAGAGCCTCTGGTCACTGCTCAGGCCATTGCTCAACAGGAACTTACTCCTATGGGAATCATAGTTGATGATGATGTTGTGGCTATGCAAAGGATGAGGAGTAGCAATGGAAATGTGAATAAGGGAGAACTGGGGTCTCCTTTGGCTGCTTCTGAGGATAATAGGCGATCTGCTACGGTGATGGAGTTGGATTCTGCTGTATGTGATTTCTGTATGATTGTGGGTGCTTCAGAGGTGGTTGTTGATCGGTGCAGTGGGCAGGCTACTGGTGATGGTGGTCTGGTAATCATAGTGCCTACATGCAATCGGTTTCATGTGATGGGGCATGCGGATGTGGACGAGTCCCTTTCAATGTTGAATGCCAACAGGAAGACTAAGTCTCCAGAGGATGTTACAGTGGGAAAAATAATAAAAGATGGGGTACGTGCAGATCAAGAAATAGTTGAGAACCCGCATTGCCTTGCCATGATTGACACAAATGGTTAGCATGAGTAATTAGTGCAGTACCAAGCGATACAGGTTCCTGGAAAATGGGGGGATGTTTCTGATAGTGGTAAGGAAAATAATGGGGACATGATCAAGTCCTCATACAGTGTAATTGCCCTATGGGGGGAGAATAGTGACAAATAAATCGTTAATGTTGTCCCCAAATAGTCCTACAGTGATATTGTGAGAGTTGGAGAGAATAAGGTGTCTGTAAGTGATGAAGGTATGAATTCTCCAACAAGAAGAAGGCCAAGGAATGATTATTCTTACCAGCAGAATTCGATGTCTACCAGATCATACTCTAAGAGGGAGAATTGTTCCGGGGCTGCCAGTGGTTTGAAAAAGGGATCTCTATCCTGTAAGGAGTTTATTTTGCTTGAAAAGTTGAATTTAAGAAAGAAATATGCCAAGATTCTGAAGCATTATGAAAGCTCAGAGTGGGAATTGGACACTAAGGATGAAGTAGCTTATCATCAGTATGGTGACGGGTATGATGTTTTATGATATGATGTTGTCTTCCAGGTGTGTTGTACTCTTTTGCTACTCTTTTCCTTTATTTTAATAAATGGTCAGAGGTCTTCCTCTAACTGATCTTTCCTGGGTATAATAGTCTCCCAAATTAACGTGTATAACTAAAAATTTATAAAAATTGGATAAAAATGAAAATATACAACATGAATTTTAGTTTATTTTATTTTCATTGTATCAAAATATAGAAACTAATCATCATATAGAACAGATATATATATATATATACCAATGATCATGTAATGTATCATTTAGAATATTAATTCATCGGTAGTCCATGGATTATTTCTTACATCTCAATTCATTATTTCCACAGAACAACTAGCTTCGACAACACTCCACCTTCTGTGTACAACTTCATCTTATCCATTGTGATTTATTTTTCTATTTCAAGGAAACACTATAATAAAAGAAATAAAAATATGATTATATATATATTCTAAAATCGTTATTATTGTCACATTATTTATCAATCCATGGATCACACTGTATATGTTCTTGTATAATGCACAAAAAAATCATTAGTGGGGAAAATGTGGTGTTATTTGTTTTCATAAGATGCACAAATAGGATTAAGAAGTGTCTCATTGTATAGAAAGTCTCTTCAATTTAGCTCCATGCAAATTAATCCTGTGCTGTTCACTTTGCATAATCAAATTTTTAACTTCCATTGAATATATTGAGTTATTTATCTTATCATTAACATTTATTTACTGTTGATATTTAATTTAATATTTAATTAAAAATAAACGTATACATTCATTTGTATCATCTATATTCTTTTTTTCATCATCTTAGTAGTTTAAAGTGGGATATATAACACTAATAATTTTAATTTTATAATTGTTTAGATAAATTTATATTTTATCCCATTTAATTAAGCTCAAATTGTTTAAAATTTGAAACATTAATAAAAATATTTTAAAAAAATTAATTTGTTTTTTCAGTAATTATATAAGTACATGAGTTATAATTTGAAATTATTTTTGCTCTATAAATTTAATGTAATTAATTTTATATCCACTTGTTTCTTAAATTTTGTGTTCAATAATATTTATTCAAAATTATATTTTTTCAATTAGATAATTTTATTTTTAAATCTTGTAAATTTTTTAGAATCTACAATTTTTTATATCTAGTATAATATTTAACATATATGGATTATAAATACGTACATACATTATATATATATTTATATATCATGTTTTACATTGAATATATATATATATTGAAAATATGGGAGTTTAAAGTTTATCCCCAACCATTGTAAGGTAGTCTAGGAATTTTTATCATGCACATATTCATCAGAAGCTCTATCATTATCCCCTACTGCTGAGCTGGTCCAGTTAATTAGTTGAACCTACAATAAAATGAGGTTAACATAACTACCATGATGTAAGAATCCCACTTTCCTTGACATATTAAATGTGTTTATCATGAAATCATATGGCGATTAGTATACTGGTTACATTGAAAACAATTTCAACTAACTGTGAGATGGTAATTCAACACACCATGAGTACCTTATCTATGTAATAATTTGTTTTTAACTACATAAATAATTTATTTAAATTGAATTTAAATATTTTTTTTGTGTCCATTATATTTTTTATTTATTACATATGATATTTTATTTTTTGTATAATTTCTAAATGTTCATTTCCTCTTTAAACAGTCCATAGATCGAATTCATATACTTTTTGATTATATAGTCTATATACCAACTGTTCATTCATTGTATGAATATTGACTATATTGGATCCCATGCTAATAATTTCTACCATGTATCTTTTGTCTAACATGGAAATTTTAACACATTACTTTTTTATTAAAACATTTATATTTTAATGAAACTCTAGATTGGAATATTTTTAATTAAATGTTTTACTACAATATAATTTATTTATATTTTAATATTTTATTAATTTAAAAAATAATTATATATCATAATTAATTATTTTATTATTTTAAAATAATTAATTTCATATAATTCTGTATTCTTTATAATATCTAAATTAATGTTTTACTATATGTTTATGTGACAGATTTTATTTTTTATAATTATATGAAATACTGAAAATTAATTTAATTAATATATTGTAAAATTTTTAACTTGTTTCTTACAGAAGTAGAATAACGTGTGAACTCTTTTTGAATGAGAACCACCTTTTCAAATTTCTAGTAATGGTAATTTTTTTATTTTATTTTATTTTAGAAATAGTGGAATATAATGACTAGATATTATGTTGCCCTTAGAATATATTTTAATTAATGATGATATTAGATTAATTGGTTAGATATCTGATAATAAAATATAAAAAATCACATACAAAACATTTGAAAAATCTTTACGACACAATATTGTTACAGAATTCTTTCTTCCCTCATAAAATCATGAAACTTATTTGATTTTTGTTCATTTTATATGGTAAAATATGAATATCAATGTCTGAACTTTTTCTATTGAAGTGGATTATGATCATTTATTTTCATTATCTTCCATAACTTATGATCATATGATGTCATTATTTATATTCTGGCTATCTTTGTTTTATCATTCTCATTACCTACTATAAATATTTCCCAGTCAGGTATATTTTTCCCCCTAAAAATATGGTCTTGTTTGATATATTTATTCCACCACTTAAAATGATGTTTCAGTTTTAGCCCCTAATTAAAATTATGCCCACATACAATGTTTTTACACCTATAACAATTCTGGTTTTTGCCTCTGATTATTTGTAAAAGGAATAAATATTAATATGTTCTCACACCATTAAATGTGTGTTTCTTAGTGGGTACCCATCATCTGGAAGAGTATATATGATTAAGGATTATACTATGAAATTGATGAATTAACTAATATAAATATTTGTATTTATTATTTTTATAAGTTTTATTTCATATAATGAATATAGATCTCCCAAAGTTATCATCAATAAAAATATGAATTTATTAAAATAATACATGAGAACTACTATTCCCCCTCCTTCTATTATTAATTATCATCACTTATGAACCGATAAATAATATTCGAGGGGGTTGTTCATTAAAATGATATTTACTATTTTTGATTGTTTATTTAGTTTATTTTCAGATCTATGATAACCGGAAATCATAGACATAATAGTCAAAGTAATAATAAAAAATATTATTTTTAGATGGTATGTGCCAATTAGATTATTGAATTGATTAAAAAAATACACTATTAATCGAATGAAGTGACCATGACTACTATAATGACCTAATGGAAGCTTATACAAAATAGTAGAATGTGGATCCTTAGACTGTCATGGATATTCTACATGATCCACCCAATGATGTTCTAGACACACTTGTAGATAATGTAATTGTAAATAAAAATTGAATTTCAAACATAACTATATTTTGTACAATAATATAAGTATATGTGTGTATATCCATATATGAACATATAAAATAACCCATGATATGTCGATAATATGTCATGTAAGTCATAATTGGATTGAATAAATCAAGAGAACAATGAATATAATGATCTAAGTAGAATACTAGGACATCACATGGAAGATGAAGAGTCAGCAAACTAGATGATTCATTGATAATAAATTATTAAAAATTGAATGATTTATATTAGAGAATTTTTGGGTAAAACATCTTAAGGGGAAGGAGTATTGGTTCCTCTTTTAAAAATATGGTTTCAAATATGGTGTCTGTCATTGAGTGTAATAATTATAAATAATATACCTTATATATGATAATAAGATCTACATATTAGTATGAATCAGTGTTGAACACCATTATTGATGAGGAGTCTACAAAAAGACAAGGTTTATTTTTTATGTTTAATGATAATAAATTCTCTAAATCCTATGAATCTATGTTCAATGAATTTGATAAATATATGGATCATTCCAACAAGACGTTTATCACATTAATGAATAAAAATATCATAATATGTAATTCAAAAGGATTCTAAAAAAGTAGTAAAAGAATGTTAATCTTGTAAAAATAATAATATTTCACAATTAAACAATTACTAGTATAGTACGAAAGATCACAGTATGATATACATCCATATTCTAAAATATATACATAATGGTTGTGTGAATGGGGAATGTAAAATAAATATTTAATTAATGTTGGGACAACACAAATAGTTCTGAATCAAGCAGTGATTATGTATATGAACAAGATAAATGAAACCTTTTTTTAGATGGGTATACAGTTTGAGGTAACTGATTCAATTTTCAATCAATTAATTAATCCTAATTACTTATATAATAATTATTTATCTTAAAATTAAAATAAAATTTATTTAGATTTATTTTTTGTTTTTGATTCATTGAATTCCAATTTAAAAAAACATCATAATGAAAAGGAAGGATTAATATGTGATGGATTTAGGATAAATTATAATTAAAACGACATAAAAATAGAAAATAATATATTTCTTAAAGAAAATGCAAAAATAATAAGTCTAATTTGATAAAATAAAATTCATTATTTCCCATAATTTTAAATCAATAGAGATTAATGATTCTTAGTTGTTAAAACTAAAAGATGAAAAATAAAGAGTTAAAAACATTTTGGAAGATAATGGTAAATACTAATAATGAATATTTAATTTATTTATATATGATTTAAATAGAGTTAAAAATTATTCTTAGAATCCCATGAAATAAAATAATAAATTATGAAACTAACTTATGGATCTAATCATATACTATATACTGATTTAGAAATTATTAAATAAGAGAATTTGAATTTAAAAAATTAATTTTTTAACCAAAATTGAATTTATCAACATTTGTTAAACACAATGAAAAATATTATATGATAATTTCAGCGATGAAAAAAAAATATTATGAAATGAGTTGGTTAAAATAATTTATATCCTATGTTAAATAATATAAAAATTGTTAAAATCAAAAAATGAATTATTCAAATTATAATATTGTTTAAAATATATAATGAATGAGAATTCTTTCAATGGCTGGTAACTGGGATTTAAAATGTAATTTAGTTATAATTTTAATTTTTACTATGAGATATTTATTTTATAATCCACCCACTAATAAATACATTATACAAATTTGGATTCCAAAAAATTATATTACTAATCTAGTTGGAACCAAGACAGACAGGGTACCAATATAGCCTATCATATTATATTATTTTAAGAAATATACCTCATAAAGGTCAAAGAATCGTATAATATTTAAAGTTGATGATCCAGTCACATAGATGGTTATATTTAAATTTTTATATCTTTTAATTCATATGATTTTTTCATTGACACATTTGAAGAGAACTCTATATGTTAGAATAAAGGTATTGGTGATGTTTTTTTCTCAAACTGTTAATGATTCAATGTGTTATATGACTATGGTTTAAAAAATAATAGAACATGTATATAACATATGTGTGATTATGTATTAAATTTTATTTTTGGACAACAATTAATGTAATTTTTTGAAAAAAAAATTATTTCGATTTTCCAAATAGAAAATGGATCCATTATACTATTTATTTCAATGATCTTGCAAAACCAAAGGATACCATTTTTTATTTTGTAGAAGTAGATGAATGTTTGTGACACCAGAGTCTTAGGAATTCATTCTTCAACTTGTTTCATAAACTATAAAACCATGAATAGGTTATACAATATCCACAATTACATATAAGTGGGAACTTTAGCGTGATTCATGTTTAAATTGTAAGTATAATAGAGATGATTTAAATCAGTGAATGACGTTATTAAAGATGTATGCTTAGAACTATTATAATATTGAAATTTATGGACCTATAAAACCTATTATGTTTTGTGGTAATAGGAATGTAATTGTAATAGTATAGAGTATAATTCATTTATCAAGATATATTTTTTATCTCAAAAAATGAAACATTGACTATTTTCATTACTTTTTATAAGATTATTCAAAACATCAAGAATCTTCTAATAGTCTCAATTTGAATAAAAAAGGTGGAAATTTTTTTAATTTTTAATTCAATAAATTTTGGGATGAAAATGGATATAAAAATTATATTTTATCCAATAGGTCACCATAGAAAAATGGATTCGTTAATGAAATTGTAAATCCATATAAGAAATAGGTATATCAATGCTTATTGAATTTAGTGTGGTATGAAAATTTTGGAACAATATGTAAATATATATTTTCAGGTTTTATATAGAGTGTCTATTAGTGTATTTTTAAATAAAAATCCTTATGAACTATTTAAAGGGTATAATCCTAATGTTGGATAATTTATGGTGTTTGGTTGCATAGACATTATATTAATGAAATAAGATAACTTAGAAAAGTTTGATTCTAAAATTTTTTAATTGAAATTTTTATGATATTATTTATCTAGAAATTTATATAGAGTTTTCAGTAACAAAATGTTAAATTTTGAATATTTTTTACATTTTATGTTTAATAAAAATTGTAATAATAAGATATATATTATCTAAAAAAATATGTTAATGAATTTATGGAATATAATTTTAGTGAAGATAATGAAAAAGATAATGAGAATACATTAGTTTCGGGGGGATTACATGTCTTATAAAACTTGTCATAAAGAATAAATAACACTTAAATCAACTAACAGAAAAAGTAATCGGTAATGTAGATTCTGATATAAAAAATAGAAAATCAGTTTTACACTACTGTGATACCTCTTATTTTTTTATCGATTATGTTCATATTGACATTGATAACACTATAATTGTTTAAAATTGTATTAATTCCATACATGATAAAAAAATTCTATTTGAAGGTATTAAAGTGCTTATTTTTTTAAATTATAAACAAAAATCCTATAATATGAACTAAATAGATTTTTTAAATAAGATTGATGAAATTAGAAATGAATTATAGAATGAATAAAGAATAGTCACTCATAGATATTCTCAGGAAGAGTGAATTCTTTTTCTAAATTCTATTCATTCTATTTCTTTGATAGAAGCAATTATAATTCTAACATATTTTTATTATTTTTAATATATAAATTTATTTCAATTATATGTATAAAAAAATTAAAATTTATTTATTTCTAAGGAAGTTTATGTTTGACAATCCCATTTATTTTAAATAGTTTAATTTCCAAATCATATTTTTAGACATAATAAATCATTATATTGTCTTAAAAATGCTCCTAGAGCATGGTATGAAATACTAACACAGTTTTTAGTAAAAAATGATTTTATTAAAGAAATGGTTGATCTCTCTTTATTTATAATTAATGATTAAATAATGAAATTATTATATACATCTAGGTTTATGATAATATATTTGGATATAAAATGATCTATCGAGAAATGATATTTTGACATTGGTGTCAAGTCAATTTTATATGAATTTAATTGAAGAATATAAAATTAATCTTGTTTTAAAAATTAAGCAATAAAAAAATGGTGTTTTGGTAAATCAATCTACATATACTAAAGAAATTTTTAATAGTTTTGAGCTTTAGTTTAGTAAGATAATGAAAAAACCAATGAGAACCAATTTAAAATTAGACATGAATGAATTTACTATGATAATATTATCAATCTAAAATAGTGTCAAACTCTTAAAAGGATCTTCCACTAATCGTATCAATGGATAAAATATAATTCTATATGACCATATTTATTAATTAGAAATACATTTATGATTTTTATAATATATATGGTTTTTAAGTGAAACTACATCTTCTGATTCTGAAGAATTTTTTTAATATCATCTAGTTTCACAGTTGATCAAAAACTCACTTTAATGAATTTTATATCCAAAGTACATAATATAATCATATACCATAAAATTTTAGAAAACTATATAATCTATTGAAATATTCCACCTGAATAATATTTCACATAATAAAATAATCCATAAAAATCCCTTATATTATTACTTTTATGAAAATATCATTTGTTAATTTTACAACACATATATTATAATTTTATGTTCTAGTGAACCATATGAATTTTTCAAGAGCCATATAATCTTCCATAATAAATCATATTGTATTTGAATCCAACATATGAAGTTCATTTATTCTTATTTTAATCAACAAAATTTCACAACTTCTCTAATATAGGGAACCATTAAACTATGTTCTCTTGATCTAAAATTCATCATATAACATTTGGATTCACAATATCTCCCTACTACGAAACAAATTCTGTAAGTTTATACATTAATTTTTTTCCCATCTACCAAAAAACATATATTCTGATAACATATTTTTTGACATTAAATTTTTTATGTAACTTATATTTTATAGTTCTTCTAAATATCTTTAAAACTCGTATTCATGGATTTAATCATCAAATATATTAACAAAAATATCCTCAAGTAGTTGATTTCTCAAAAAAATTATCAAATTATAGTCAATAGTTGACACTGTAATTTTCATCGCAAATAAAAAACTAACATTATATCATCTCAAATAATAATTTTATATTTTCAATAAAAAGTTATATTTATAAATCATCTGTAATGTCCCAATTCCGAAATCCACCCATAGGCACCCCATACCCAGTTGGTCTCATGGCCTCAAGTGCATTTCCCTGAATTCCTGATGCTGTCGACTAGTAGCATGGGCCTTGGGTGTGATAGTGGGAAACTATGGCCTCATTGGCAGAGAACACAAAAGATGTAATAAATAGACACTCAATATCTGAATCATTATTAATCCATACATAAGGATACAATGTAAGACT
Organism: Viscum album; assembly: GCA_963277665.1. Lineage (NCBI taxonomy): Eukaryota > Viridiplantae > Streptophyta > Magnoliopsida > Santalales > Viscaceae > Viscum > Viscum album. Next base: position 669,339,170 of record OY728159.1, on the reverse strand, counting down.
ATAATGTAATATTTAAATGATTCATGATACATATGTCTAGGAATACAGGCAGACAAATCACAATGATGGAATAAAAACAAAACTAAGCCAAAGTACAAAAGAAAAACAGATCGTAGCTCCTCAACATCGCAAGCCGTAGCTTTGTCCCATGCTCTCTAGTTAAACAACACCCATGTACCTGAAGTAGAATATCACATTACATTATCTATAGATATAGTAATATAATCTGTCTGGACTCAACGGTATTTCCCAAACAGGGTGTGAGACTATATCCCAGTAGGCAACCACAATAAGATCTGTGCCTATCTGTCAGTAAATATATATGTAAGGTAATAAAAAAATAAGAAAGTAGACAAGGATGTACTCAACTGTAACCAATACAACAGTATCAAAGCATTCAGTTTCATATATCATGTAGGAAGTTGATCAAGCATGAAAACACAAATAGGTAACCCTCTAGGACGTACTGACACCCTATCCCCTCTGGTCTGACCTAGAAACAAAAGAAACCCTCTGGTAAGCACACATAGTCTACCCCTTAGGTTCAAATTACCAGGATATATCAATGAATCTATGAGGAAGCACTCGTTATCAATTACCCTTATAGTCTACGTGATTAAATACCCTCTAAAAAAGCTCACACGGTCAATTCCCATTATAGTCTAACATGATTAATGACTATCTGATGAATCTCACATGGTCAATTCCCCTTAGGGTCAAAAGTGATTAAAGACTCTCGGAGGAAGCTCACACGTTCAATTCCCCTTATAGTATACAACACCAGATTCTCACGACCATATGTAATTCAACCAATATAGAAATGTAATAAGGACAAAGTAAATGTCATGAAACACATGGATAAATAGTCTACATTATATCTGGCATGTCAGATAAAACATTCAATCCATCCTACAGTACTAGACATGGGTAAAACATCAAGGACGCTTAATGGATAAACATGACCAAACGGTCATAAAAATAACATGCATGGGGAAACACTACCAAAGAATAGAAATCAACCCTATTCACATCAAATTAACATCTACTCATGAATACAAGAATAGAAGGCAATTAATAGGGTTAGAAAAAGTAAACTCGCAATACCCCATTCAAGGGTATTGGAAACAATTGCACATTTTACTCAAATACATTCAACCAAAAGGCACAAACCACATACCTCGGTGTTGGGAGATCTCTTTACGTGAACCTTATGCATTGAATCGCCTAAGAACACGATATATCTATAAAAACTTCTAAAACTATCAACTAATTATAACGTGAGAAAGTGTAGAAATCATGAATCAAATTTCTAGAAGAATAAAGATATTGTCGAGGTGATTACAACATAATTGACAAATATAGGATCAGAGATCAGATGCTCGCTTGGGGATTTGGAGAAAGATCATGGTCGTATGGGTGCTCTCAGTCAAACTAGGTCGAGAATAAGGCATTTCTAGTTATTAGACACGACCCCTGTATGTTTAATGAAAAACAAGATAGTACACGGTGTGTAATATGAATATACACGGTGTTTACTTACTATTTTCGTACTTTGATTTAGGCGGTCTTCAGGTCACCCCCACTCGGCCTTGTGCACGGCCACTAATCATCCAGCACCCGCCTACCCATGGTAATTGAGTACATGTTTGGTACTCATAAAGTACATGAAGTGTACTTCAAAAATTTCCATAAACTCATATTTTTATCAAAAAAGACCATAAAGGGAAAACATACGTGAAAAGATGATCCGGGTTCTTAAAAACTTCCCCCCTTCAATAAATTCTTCCCCAAATTTCCAAAGCAAGATGGCGTAGAATAAGAAACCCTGAACAACTCCTGCCGCTGCGATCATACATCCAACTCCCTCTCCCATGTCTCATCCTGCACTCGCCCGTGCTACCATAGCACTCGCACCAGAGGAACATACCATCCATGAAGAACATTCATACATCAATTGAAAATTTGGATAGGATGATCCTTAAAAGATTTATCCACTTCCAACTCAACCTCCCAGAGATAGAAAACATGAAATAAGTCTGAGAAGTAATGTCGAAGCTGAGAAACGTGGAAGATGTCGTGCATAGCCTAATACATATTTGGTAACTAAAACTGATAAGAAACTATCCCAAATCTCTCAAACACCTAAAAATGCCAGACATACCTATGAGAAATCTTACCCTATCTCCTAAACCCTTTTTGCCCCAAACTTGGTGTGACACCCATGAAAACCTGATCGCCGACCTGGAACTCCAGAGGTCATCTCCGCTGATCAGCATCAGATTTCTATTGTGACTGTGCTGTAGGCATGCTCTTCTAAATTAACTCTATTTGTTTTAGGGTCTCTTGAACAAGATGAGGTCCCAGCATAGCTTCCTATCCTACCTTTATCCAACATATGGTGATTGGCATGGACTAATATACAAAGAATCTTAAGGTGACATATGAATAGTTTCTTGAAAAATATTATTATAGGAAATTCCACAAGAGGTATGTGCATCTCCCAAGTACCTCCAAAATATAGAATACATGCATGAAGCATATCCTCATGCACATTAATCGTATTCTCAGACTGTCCATCTGTCTGGAGATGGTTACATATGCTCAAAAGTACTTATGTAACCAAAGCCTTCTGAAGCCCCTGGCAGACCCAAGTAGTAAAAAGTGCATCGCTGTCTGAAACAATGGAGTTTGGATCCCCATGTACACATACAATCTCTCAGATGTAAAACCATCCCAGATCATCAAAACTAAAGGTCTCCTTAATCAGTAAGAAGTGAGAAACCTTCATGATTCTGTCAATGAAAACCCATACTGTATCATTCCCTTGATGAGACCTCCGCAACCATGTCACTAAATCCATCATGACATCATTCCACTTCAACTCAATAATGGGTAACTTCTGCAAATTCCATGCTGTTCATTGATTCTTTTCCTTCACCTACTGACAGTTGGAACACTTTAAGAAAAAACTAGAAACATCCCTTTTCATACCAGGCCACCAATACTGACGGTGTATATCAAGATACTTCTTGGTGACACTAGGATGAACTGCCCAAACTGAGGAATAAAATTCTCACATCAGCTCCTCGGATATGTCTGCTGGATCCCACACGTGGCCCTAAAAATACAAGATATCATCCTTGATGAGTGTCCATCCTTGAATAAGGTCCTCTCCTAAGGAACTGGCCCATAAGAGTAGGCATTCAGAATATGATAGCTTCCTCATTCGCACTCAATTAAGAAGAATATAGGAAGTATCTATAGATGAAAGAAAAATATGTCCCTTTCTGTTTTTTAGATCCAAAAGCAGCTCATAGAACCGAGCCATAAGCTTACACTCACTGCTAGAAACCAGAATTACATGTATCTAAGTCATCCTTCTCAATGCATCTACCACGACATTGCCTTTCCCAGACGTATAGGCATGTTCAAAGTCAAAGGACTGAAGGTACTCAACCAAACTACATTGTCTCAAATTCAAGTTATGATTAGTGAAGATGTACTTGAGACTTTTTTGGTTGGTGAAAATCAAAAAATGCTCTCCTAGAAGTTTTCGTATCAAATAGCATTATGCATGAACAATAGTAGCCAACTCGAGATCCTATTTCAGGTTGTTCCTCTCATGTGGCTTCAACTGTAGAGACTAGTACGCAACGACCCCATCCCCTTTCATAAGCACAAATACCAAACCCATACTAGAAGCATCATAGTGTAGAGTATAGATCATTCCCGGATAATGAAATACTAGTATCAGTACTGAAGTCAATCTCTCTTTCGGCTCCTAAAAGGCTGACTCACATGAATCTGACCGTGAGAACCTTGCACCATTCTTAGTCAAACCCTTCGGTGGTACTGCTAAGCATGAGAAATCCTATATGAAACGTCAATAGTAACCATCCAACCCTAGAAAACAATGTACCTCAAATATGTTCTTCGGACACTCCCAAGAAACTACTACTCTCACTTTCTATGGGTCTACTGATACTCCTGACTCTGAGATAACATGACCCAGGAAGTGAATCTCACCCATCCAAAAGTGACATTTTGATAGCTTAGCGTATAACTAATGTTCTTTCAGTGTACTCGGAACGATCTCAATATGGGTTGTATAGTCGTGCTGAGTTTTAGAGTACACTATGATATCGTCAACGAAGACCACAATGAAAGAATCCAATTATGGATGGGACACTCAGTTCATTAGTGATATGATGACTGTAGGCACGTTTGTGAGACCGAACGACATAACCACATTCTTGTATAGACAATACCTGCTCCGAAGGTATATAAAATGGTCTAATGTGAAACTAATGATATTCGGATATCAAGTCAATCTTCAAAAACACCTGGTATCCTAGAAGCTGATCAGAGAGATCATCAATCCTCAGCTAGGGATATCGGCTCTTAACCATCAACTGGTTCAGCATCCGATAGTCCACACAAATCCTGAGGGTATCATCTTCCTTCGTGGAAAACAGGACAGGCGAACCCAATAGATAAGTATTGGGTGGGATGAAACTCATTGCCTGCAACTCCTCCAACTACTACTTGAGCTCCTGTAACATTAGTGTATCCATCTTATAAGGAGGAATAGAAAATGGTGCCACTCCTGGAATGATCCCAAAAAAATGTCTACCTCATGCTGCAGAGGAAAAACTAAAATGTCATATTGAAAGAGGTCCTTGAAATGATCCACCCCTATAGGAAAATCTAACTATGAAGTCCCCTGGTTATCCAGATAAAGACTACCAATCTGGGTAGTAACTCTTCCAAACTAATGATGTTCAGGTCTTTTTCTGCTCTCTTGGACATCCCATTTTCTCTTGTGAAGAATAGATTGGCCCCCTGGTGATGCGAAACTCACCCGAAGACGATAGAAAATGACAATAGCCTGGAAGGGAACTAACCAGTCAATTTAGAGAATGAAATCATACCCTATCATCTCAAAGACATAGAAGTCCTATAAGAAGTGACACCCACCAACCACTAGAGGTAAATCCTTACACTAACACACACTTGTTGTTCTAGTCCCCTACAGAGTGTCTAGAATCAAGATATCTGTAGAAGAGAAGATATAGATCCCACGGCTCTCCATAACAGCAAGAGATATAAAGTTATGCTATGCTCCCGCATCGAAAAGAGAAGAAGATAAAACTGAGGCAACTAGTATCATACCTCAGACTATAGAGGGTCTGAGATCTTTCTTCTGCTGGGTCTGCACCACCGTAAAGAGCTACGCTGCAGCCCTGTGACCCTACCTGACTACTCTGAGCTGATTCACCCTACTGTCCCTGAAAACTGTGAGAATGGCTAACACATCCCAGACATATAACTTAGATTGAATGGTCAAAAGAACCCCAGTTACCATAATTTTATGAAAATGGTGGTGTTACTCTAGAATGAGGAGTCATAGAAGAACCCATGTCACCAGATGTTGGTGAGAAGATCTAGTAGAAGCGTTGTACATGACCCATATTGTCACAAGATTGGTACTCCACTGGCTCCCTTGGTAAATGTGGCCTCATATTACCATTATTCCCATACTGGTAGCACACCACTTGTCTACTTGAAGATGTATCCCACCTACTATGATCTCTTCTTGCAGCCTCACTAAGGTGATTACTGCTATCAGCTAGCGGAGCACTAACTCTGGGTACGAAACCGCCATGGATCACTGCTCCAAAATCCCTCATATTGCACTCAGTGATCAGCGCCTAGTTGACTATAGAATATACCAACCTAAATCTGAATATGTTCACTTGAGATCAGATATCCTACCGAATCCCATCCTCAAACATTTATGGAAGGAACAACTCATCTCCCCTTAGAAAGGGTGTGAAGCGCTACAGCTCGATGATGAGGGAAGAATACTCCAAAACAGAAAGAGTACCCTTCTCCAAAGTCATGAACTCTCATGCTCGATTGGCCCTCAAGGTCTTTAGATAGAATTAATCCTAGAATTTTCACTGAAACTAATCTCTAGATATGACTTGCTGGTATCCCACATGTGTGATCAAATCCCACCACCTCTTGGTAGAGTCTTGAAAAATGTACGTAGCGAGCTTCACCCACGTCTCTGGATGTATATCCAGATTCTCAAAGATCATTAATGTGTCTTCTAGACATTACTCTACAGACCGGGGTCGTCCATCCACTGAGAATGTGGGAGGATAGTGGTGCTAAAATGCCCGCATCAATTCAGTAATCGACGAGGTATGAGGCAATGCTTCATAGATGTTCGGGATCATCTTGAGAAAGACCCCCTTGAACTACGCATCATCACTTGTGTCATGTATAACTGATGGTGCTAAGACTGAAACAACTGGATTATCTACCATCAATCCCTGATCATCCATATCTAGTGCCTGGTCACTTCCCTTTAAATGGCGTACAACTAGAGGACGTCTCAGTTTCATGACTCTGCAAGGTCAAGCGCACACCGTAGATCAAGATAGAAAGAGACTTAAACCTAGATGTGTAAGAAGGGAACAAGAAAACAAAAACATTCAAGTTTTAAAAAACATGGACACACATTATGTATAATGAATACACAGTGTGTTATCTAATTCCTTTCACATGGGCATGTAATTCTGCCCAAACTGGTTGTCTAACACCCCAAAAACGGTGTGTTGTCCTAAAACATGACATGTACTTGAATCCTGATCCACTGCCTGAGTCCTTCTACACACCTAGGCTAAAGGTATCACTTAGAAAAAGACTACATTGTGTGTTCCTGCGAGACACGATGTGTACTAGACATTCTTCACCGACCCGTGTTGTTAGTGACACGACCAGATACACGACTCATACTACACGGCGTGTTCCCGATGGACATGGTGTGTACCATGAAAATTTTTCTGACCCATGTTGTTAGTAACATGGGTGGAAACATCGTCTATACAACACGACATGTAAAACCATTACATGGAATATTCCATTAAGGAATTCCCAACCCCGTGTCTCTACCCACAGAGCCAGTGACACATCTATATACTACACAGTGTGTACATACAGTACACGACAAGTACTTAAGAAAAACAGTTTATTCCCGAAAAAAAGAACACATGGCAAGTATTCATCATTACATGGCATGTATGACATGTTTTTCTAGATAGTAAGCCTCAAAAACTACTTTTGATCCCAGAAAAACACTGAATTCAAAATTGAAAATGCCAAATTCTGATCTTTGAGGGCCCATACTCCCCACAAATAAAAACATGGCATCTTAAACATGTCATAAACAAACACAACAAGAAATAATCCACCAAATTCTGGTCCATGAGGGCCATAACACCTCATAAAGTAGAGTTTGGAACTCATTCAAACAAAACATTACACAGACAACACCCTATCAAAAAACAGGTATTATATCAAGCATCATTCACAATTGAATTCATATATAGCACAACATATATCAAAACAACATGCAATCTCTATTGCACCGTAAATTACATGGAAAGAATACAGGACATGTCATTTATAGAAGTTCCTATATGATGCATGAGACGGAATACCCTCATCTCATTAGATTACAACAGAGATAGAACCTCAATAACATCAACAATAATAGCACAAAACATTTGAATCGCACAATGGTAAAATCAAATCAACAGTAAAACTGAGAAACCAGAAAAATTTCAATAATGAGATAGATTGGATTTTACATATACATGGGTTAGATATGCTCGGACACAACATATTACCAAGTACCTATTCATTCATATCCCAGTATATAGTCTCCAAACAGTAATTCAAGAAGAAAGAATCCCTTTAATACCACTTTGTAATGTCCCGGTTACAGAAGCCACCCAGAGGCTCCACATACCTGGTTAGTCAGATGGCCTCAACCGCATTTTCCCAAACGCTAGAGGCTGCCGACTAGTATCAAGGGCCTTGGATGTGATAGTGGGGAAACTATTCCCTCATTAGTGGAGAACAAATCAGAATTAATAAACAGATATTCAATAGAGAATGCAGTAATAATCCATTCAAAAGGAAACAACAGAAGACAAGAAAGTAAGAAGAAAATAGAGCACATATATAATTGATGCATGATCCATATGTATAGGAAAGCAGCCAAAAAAATCACAATGCTACAATACAAATAGTACTAATCCAACGTAAAAAAGAAAAACAGATGAAAACTCATTGCAATCGTAAGCCTTGACTTGGTCCCATGCTCTCCATCTCCACAACACTCATGTACATCAAGTAGAAGGGTCCCTTCCCTTATCTATACCTGCAGTAGTATAACCTGTTTGTGCCCAAAAGCATGAACCAAATAGTGTATAAGACTAAATCCCCATATTCAACTAACACAAGATCTGTGCGCATCAGTCAGTGAATATATGGAAGGTAATAAACAAATGAAGGCAGTAAACAAGGAAGTACTCAGAAATAACCAATACTACAGTTTCAAAGAATTCAGTATTATATATAAAGTATCCAGCTAATCAAGAACGAAAATGCAAACATGTAACACTTTAGGAAGTACTCAGAGCCAATCCTGTCTGATCATACCTAGAAACACAAGAAACCTTCTAAAAGCACACAGATTTTACCCCTCTTGTTCAAATTACAAGGATATAACAATGACTCTCTGAGGAAGCACTCATAGTCAATTCGCCTTATTTTTAAATTGTTTAAAGACACTCTAAGGAATATGACATGGTCAATTCCCTTTATATTCAAATGTGATTAAAGACTCTCTGAGGAACCTCACATAGTCAATTCCCCTTACTGTCAAATGTTATTAAAAACTCTCTGAGGAAGCTCACATGGTCAATTACCCTTATAGCCAACTACACTGAGTTCTCATAGTCCTGTGTAAGTCAAAGATCATAGAAAAGCAATATGGACAATGTAAACCTCAGGAACTACCTGGATAAAAAGTCTACAACATATCAGGTATGTCAGAAAATTTATTCACTCCATCCTACAGTACTAGGCATGGGTAAAACATCAAGGAAGCTTAACGTCTAAAAAGGAAAAACAGTCATAAACAAAACATGCATGGGAAAACACTTCCAAAGAAAAATAATCAACTGTATTCACATTCAATTAACCTCTATTGAAGAATAAAAGTGTGATAGGAAATTGAAAGGGTTAAAAAGGTAAAATCTCAATACCCCGTTCAGGGGTATTTGATAAAATTGCACATATTACTCAAAGACCTTTAATGGAAAGGCACAATCCACCTACCTTGGTGTTGGGAGATCACTATACATGAACCTCAAGGCTTGAATCGCCTAAGAACCACATAAGTAGTTAAAAACATCTAAAACATTAAACTAAGTACAACATGAGAAAGATGAGGAATCATGAAATGAATCTCTAGCAGAAGGAAGAGCTTACTGAGGTGATCCCAATGCAATTGATGATGGTCAAATCAGAGATCTTATGCTCGCTTGGGGGCTTGGAGAAAGATCATGGCCGTATGGGTGCTCTCTGTCAAACTATGTCAAGTAAAAGGCCTTTATAATGATTAGACATGATGGTGGTACATTTGATGAAAAGATAGAACGTACACGACGTGTACATTAAATGTAAACGGCATGTACTTGTCATTTCCATACCCCGCTTTAGGTGCTCTCCAGGTCACCCCCACACGACCGTGTGCATGGCCGACCCCCAGCCAGCACCCGGCTACCCGCATTAACTGAGTACACGGAGTGTACTCATAAAGTATACAATGTATACTTCAAAATTTTGTAGAAACTCCTCTTCTTCTAAAAAATGACTAGAAAACAAAAAATACTTAAAAAGAAGATCTGATAGCTTACACCATCTTTAATATCATTTGTGTAAACCATCTTGTCTTAATTAGTGTAATTCAATAGTGGTGAAATTATTCTTATAGGTATATTCAATCTACTACATTATTAACATCTATATTGATAACTTCTAGAATATCACCATGAAACACAATCTTCTTCTTCTTATTCTGTAATATTCTTATCTATAAGAGCACATTAACATCTATTTAGAAAAAAAATACAACATTACACATCAAAATATATTATTGATCATTAAAAATCTTCTCCTAATTAATATATTGAAATGAAATCTTCTACAGTCAACTATAAAAATAAATTGAAAATTTTCCATATTAAAATACTAATATTAGTCTTTTTCTCAGTACCTAAACTGTTATAGTTATTTTCAGTGTTGAATTATTTTTTAACAAATATTCCAATCATATAAAAAATACATTATAATTATTAGTTATTACATGAAGCAATGAATTATGAATCATAGTATTTATGAATTATATATTTTTATAAACACGTATCTATTATACATTCAATTATTGAAAATTTAGTTGATTTTACACTTCATTTATCATACATTTGTATTACACAATTATTGTTTTCTAAAATTTTTTCTTAAATATTTTATAATTCAATCTAAAAATAACATCTATAAAGATCCACATTGTTGTAACCTATAGGTAGTATTTATTTATTATAATGGAAAGAGAGTATATAAAACAAAACATATTGGATTAAAAATTATAATAGTCTCCAATTTCTAGATATATATATATATAATCATCATATTACATTTGAAATATAATTTCCATCATCAAAACACTTAAAAATATTCTTTTTCCAGGATTATTAACATGTTATATTTTTTGGTTTCCCTAGGAAAATGGTGAAACAATATAATTTTCTTCTCAAAAACTCGTTATGAAATAACATAAAATATATCCTAAATGAGAATAAGTATAATATAGATAATAAATCTATAATATATTTTCATATTATTCTACAAAAGATATATTGTATTTCTAATATCTCCATGGAAGCAATTAAAATTAAAATAAACAATCACTTGGATATGAATAACTGATATCAAATAGATGTAATGTGTTATATCCAAAATCCTAACCATACCATTTAGTCATATTTTGAAATACATAAAAAATAAATGGAATTGATGACTTAATTATCCTATGCATCTTTATCTCATTTTTCACTCTAATTCATTGAGGGGATATATATTACTATTCCCCACTGATTGAAAAAATGATTGATCAGTCCTTTTTATGAGATGAAAGAATACACTTAAGAATACATATAATTTATATCTATATAAATATTTATGGAAGTATAATATATTAAAAATTTTATTTTTAGACGGAATTATATAACATCACTTATATTAAAATAATTAAAATATAATAATAATGAAAATTTTCATTTCAAATTGTAACGTAATGTAGTTGAAAATGTATATAAAATAGAACTAAAAGGAATATTTTAAGAACCCTTATCTAAACTAATATCTTCTTAATAAATGGGAAATTTAACTATATAAAATTAATATATATTTAACAAGACTCTAAACTATAAAAAATTAGTGGAGACCAATGATTGAATGATTTTTAGACAAATTTGAATAGCATAATTGGTGGATATTTAGTGTATATTAGGTTGAATTGTATAGTAATTTTTAAACATAGACTAGGATGTCTATGTATTAAAAAATAGAGTACAATTTCATTAACCATGAATTTATATCATAGTAATTCAAATTTAGACAATGATTTTTTGTAGCCTTCATATAATGAACTAGACAACCTTTATTTATATTATTTTTCCATGTAAAAGACATCTGTTTGTAATGTAATGTTTATGAAAATTTTAATATACAATTTTTATATTTGTAAATTCCATTATTATTTTTAATGAATTATTTTGATAAAAAATTATGCTTACTCCTTCAGTTAAAATATATAACTTATTACACTACTTTTCCATAAAAATGTATTTATAATAACTTCAGCATACTCATACTATATATTTTATATTCTTGAGAACTTATACTTTCTAAAATTATAATAAAACAATCACAATTTCCCATTTCAATGTGATGTTTAAAAATAAAATGACATATTTTTTTAAGATAAATATATTCATGAAAAATTAAATTATTTAAAAAAATCAATTTGTTTATTTTAAAATTATCAATTTCCCTACAAAAAATAGGATAATGCCATTTCAATAAATATTGATTAAAATAAGACAAAAAATTTGAAATTAGAAGTTTATGAAATATTTAATATTAATTACTCTTATCCATTATATCAAAAAATATGATATTATCTTTTTTATATTAACAATCAAATATTATAAACAATTATTATGTTGTTATTCATATAGTCATACTACATTTTTTTTCTAATTGTAATTTTCCACTAAAATTGTCATATTACCTATTGACAATACCCTATAATTATATCTTTTAAAAACACTTTTATCATTATCTTATTTTTTTTAAATATCCACTCCAATTTATATTTTTTTATAATAGAAATTTATTTTTTATTCTACTTATTTATATGGAGAATATAATCCCAAAGAGATTATGGTTACAGTTTTTCCATATATTGTTAAGGTTTTTATATCTCTAGTTACAACCACTGTATTGAATATATCCCTTAACATTTAATTTTTAGTAGTATAATAAAATAAAAAATCATTTTTTAAGTGATGACTATTATAGTAAAAATTTTATTTATCTTATAAAATTGTAAGTATTATGGTTACATTTTCCATACAAAACAAATAGTATCATTTATGATGATAAATAAATTCTTTTAAAATAATAGATTGTATTGTATTGATCAACAAATGGGAATATTCAATTATTTTATTAATTTTACATTCTTTAGAAGTGAATGAATTTCCCTGAAATCATAACAATCTATTGAGAGAAATTTTATACTCTACTGAAAACATTAAAATTTGTATAATATTAGATAGATTGGGAAGATACTAGTGGATTGTGAAATGATTCTAGATATACTAAATTATAATAGGATTCCATTAAATTTTGGATGAAATTGAATAATTTAGTACCCACTAATTTCACACAAATAGGTAAATTACGTAAGTTTTATTTGAAATAGTCATTTTAGTGTTATTTTTATTTTGTGTAAATTTTTGATTTTAGTATATTTTCATTATATTTTCCGTTTAATTTCAATGTCTAATATTAATTATGGTGTTTTTAATTTTTTAGGTATGTTCTAGTTGTTGAACTTTTCTGATCAATGAATTTTTAAGAAGAAAATTTGATGAATATATTGATTTGGGGGAAAACATATGAAATTTTTTGCAATAAAAAGGTCCAAAAGAATAATGGTCCCGAAATAATGAAAAATCATGAAGATGATAGTGGATATAATTGAAAAAATAATTTTCGGAATAAATTATTATTCCTAATGTAATGTATAATATTAAATCAAATAATAATATATAATAATAACAGAATCAATATCCAAATGAATGTTATAAAAATTAGAAAATTAATTAACTACGTAAGAGTATATATGTCTATATATAATATTCATTATGATTTTGTGAAGAGGAAACCTATTAAAAAACTAGATATGTAAATGTAACTATCAATCTATAATAAAAGAATATGTTTTGTCTATATCATATAGATAATAATTTAAAATTTGTTGATTCAAGATGTGATATACAATGGTAACTACCTAATATGTAAGGTTTATCAGAGTCAAAAATGTAATGCCTAAATTTCATTGCCTAATATATAATATTTAGTGCGGGATGTAGCGGTATTTTTAAGAATAAAATGGGGCTCATATTATTATTTTATAATCATCAATTACATGTGGTATAGTGTACATTTAAAAACCCATGGCATAATATATTGATTTAAATTCGTATTCCACCACTACAGATTAATAATATCCCATGTAAGAATAATTTCCTTAATTTATTGAAACTCGTGGAGATTGAGATTAAATTTACATTGTGAATAGTGTAATACTTAGTCAAGAAGGCCATCAATCACTATAGAGGATTACACAAGAGTAACAAAGAGAAGAAATAAGAATCAACTCGATAAAACTCATGATATACAAGAGTCTCCAACATGATGATAAAGATATATGTCCCATATTGAAGAGAACACCTGGAAATTGTCCTTGAATTTTAAGGGTTCTTACTTAGCAAAATTTCATCCAATACATTCATTGACTAGAATATATAACATGAAGCTTAGCTCGAGAGGTATTTCTATATATCTATTTAAATAAAAAATTGATTCAATGTATAATAAGTATATGAGGTTCAAGGAATATTAGAATAAGGACTACTATAGATAATGGAATACTAAAAGGAATTAAAAGTTGGAGAAAATTATGGAAGTTTTATGCTGTGTGAAAGGAAAATACGTCTCATGAGATATTGAAATGGAACATGGACCAATTAAAATAAATAAATGTGCCTCCAAATTTATGTTTTTATGATTTAAATATGTCTTTTCATTCATAATTTATGTACATTACATGGCTTGAAAAATGTTATACTGGTCAAAGTAATGATGTATTTTAAGGTCAGTAATTATTTTTACTTCCAATAATTAATAAATTTGGATTTTCAATTGAAATAAGATTATGAATTATATATTTTAACAATTTTTTTACACCATTAAAGTTTTTTGAATTTATATTTTTCATATAAATTTAATATTTTTTGTTAGATTACGTTATATGACACAATGTGATTTAATGAAAATTGATATACAAATAAGATCATTATTCACAAAATATTTTTTTTAAATAGAATTTATACATGTCGGAATGAACAAGAATAACCAAATTATAGAAACTATATATATTATTTTTATATAAAATAAATCTATTAATAAATAAGTACCTAATTTTTGGTAAATTTGTTTTCTTTAAAAATTAAATTTTCATAAAAATGATTTTATTGCTTCTGGTTAAAAACTATTATATGTAATATTTTCCAATTTTAAAAAATAAATTTGTCAAAATAAAATTATTTTTTGAATTCTATATGTTTAAAATATCTCATTATAATTTTTTTTAATTTTATAAAATAATTAATTGTTTAATGAATAGTCACAAATAAAAATTTTTATTAAAAAATTCCTTGGGATTAAATAATATACAAGTTATATTTTATTTTAATCTTTTTATAAATGTAAAATTAGTCTAATTCAATATTAATTAATAAAAATTAGTTAAATTTAAATATTTTCATATTGAGATTTGATATTAAAATATTCTAGATTTATAATAACAATTTCATTTGAAAACCACATTCATCACCTCTGAATAATCAATTTCTAATTAAAATCATCCTATTATATGAATTAAATATAAAAACATGATTAAAATTTTAGAATCATAAAAATTAAAATTATATAATATGGTATAGTTAATAATCTTTGATATTTAATAGTATGATTAATAATAATTAATAACTACAATAGAGCTTAAAATAGATTTAATGGAGGTTAAAATAAAACCATATGGGATAAAATGACCTAATAAAACTTCCAAATACAATTTTTTCCTTTATAAAGTCCTTGTATCATAAAATGATTCATATATCCATTTTTAATAATTGTGTCATGTGGAGAACATCGGTATAACTATTTACATATAAAAATTGCATGTGTTCTGTTTAGAAAATGGAACCCCTATCCTTTTCTGTTATGATTTAAATATAATTTATGATCATCTCATATGTACTGAAATATATTCCCTAATTATCTCCACAAGTCATAGTGGCCTTATATTCATTGGGAATATATGCTATGATTAATTTTGTGGAATGCCTAAGGAGGTTGGCTAGAGAAAATGTATCATTCTTAACCAAGAATTCTTTTCATTTATTATTCCACCTCTTCCAATAATTATTTTTCTATTTTTATATAATAAAATAAATTTATATAATATACATGTTTTTTATTTTCCTTTATAACATTTATCCATTTACTTTTCTATAAAATGGTAGCTGAAACTATCAATCCTGCGTACGGAAGACTACTGTCTCACGAACCTATGTAATTAATTTTTCATCACCAAAACTCATTTCTCAAGATAGTGAAAGATTTCTTTTTTATATTATAAAAAATAAATCTATACAAAGTTAATTATTAAATCACATTCACATTCTTATGTCCAGTCTTTTAAAAAAAGATGATGTCTCTTTTATGTACATGTGGATTATTCCCTCAATAAAGAGAAGTGATTTATTTTTTATTTTATTTTGACATAAATGGTAATAAGAATAGATTAAATTAATTTATAAGATACATGTGAAAAAATATAATTGTGTAAATTTGATATATTACTTACTACTGTTTCATTCCATCCTTTGAGAAAATTTAGACAATGTTAATCTGTATGTATGGCCAGTCGTCTCCATAAAAAATGTAATTCAATTTTCTATTTAAAACTTTTTTTGGATAGTGAAAATAAAAATAATAATAATATCTTTGATATTAATATCATGGTTAAAATTCATTAACTATTTTAACCATGATCAATGTTAATTGATATAAAATAAAAATACAAAGCATACTTCAATAATGAAGATGTTATTACTCAAAACATGATTTAAATGATGAATGGTAAATTAATGTGTAATAAAAGGTTATAATTAACTCATATATGGTATTACATATAATATTATGGATATATAATTGTATTATAGTAAATATATAATTATTATATTAGAGATTATAATTTTTACGATGAAATATGAGACTTGAGGTAATGGATTTGCGGGTACTCTTATTTCCATGAGACACCCTATATATTTCCCACTTATTTCATTTTTGTGTGTTGTATATTCTATAAATTAAGGCCTTTTATTATTCTCATCAATATAATTATTTTTTATATATATTAATACATGGTTATCTCTTTCATTAGGATTACAATGTCAACTTTACCAAAGTGGTAAAGCATTTATGTCATAATCTAATTATTTATCATGATTTTTTTGTTATTAAGTTTATAATGATGAGGTCATATGATGTTACACTAATAAAAATAATCAATATTCTTCAACAATAATATTTTTCCTGAGAATAAATTTCCTCCTCTCATATTTCTCTCCATATAAACAAAATAGTCCAAAATAATGTTCTTATGGGAATATGATTTTATTTTTATCTTGGGTCGAAAATCGGTTCACTTCCATGTACTTGGATTCTAAATATGTTTTAAGGGTTGTTTTAATTATTTCCAAAATTTTTTTAATTTTATTTTAAATAAGTATATTTTTATAGAATGATTTTGTAGTAACCTTTTTGTTTTATTCCTAATGAGGTACTTTTTTTAGTTTTAAAAAATGTGAAAGGAATATTTATTTTCACATGTTATGCAGGAATGATATTTTATGCCATCAGGGATTATAAATGGTATAAATAAATTTTTATGATATTTAAATGTAATTTTAAATGATAAATTTTTATGGATGTTGGATATATTTATATATTTCAAAGAATTGATTGGAAAAATAAAGATATATTTTCCTAAAAATGATTTAATTATCCTTTTATCTAATTTATTTTCATCAAATATATTAAAATATAGTTTTCCCCATTTTTATATTGTATATGATCTAATATTAACATATTTATTCTTTTATCAATATAGCTTAGGCCTATTAAATTTGTGAATTTATTTTATGAAACCTACTTCATTACTATCAGTTTCGATATGATGTAATGATTATGAAACCTTATTCATTATAACAAGTTATGGTATCATGATTTTTTATTAATACAATTTATTTTATAGGGGATATTCTATGATGGAGTTGTTAAGAAACCATTTTGATTCATAGAGTTTCATATTATGAATTTTTTATGACCTTTGGAAAATAAATGTATGGATTATGAGGCATGTGGGACCAATATCCCCCTCTAGAACGTTTGGGTAATGATTAATGTTAATTGAGATGAGAGAGAACATGGGAGGTTATACCATGTAAAAAAAGTGGTTACACAGGAGGTTGTACAATCCAAAAAAAAGAATCTAAACAACATTTTTCCCAATATTTAGGGACGAAGATGCAGGATATGTTATCTCAATCGTGAAGCATAAGGTACCAAAGAGTTTATCACAATCCCAAAGAGGTTACATGTGAGGTAATCCCATAAATCATGAAAGTACATGGTTAGTTATACTAAGCCTAATATATTATGTATATATACTTGTATCGTCAGGTTATAATACATTCTACACTTTTGTGTATTCTAGAAAACTATGTAATATTCCAATGTTACACTATAATTTATTATATTTTTTTATTCCATTGTGAAACATGTATTATGAAATGTTGTCATTTACACCATGAATCATGTTTAAAATGTAGGATATGCATAATATGGTCTTCAAATGTTATTCTAAATTTATCATATCATTAATATCATGTTATATTGATATATCCACTATTTACTCTTATTGAGAATCTAAGATCACTCTTTCTTATGTTATATTTCCCCTTGTTATGATGAAAGGTATTATTTAAGATATGAACTAAAATGTTTCTATTTTTGAATAACATAGTGGTAGTTGATTTAGATCACCTATGATCTTTTTTTATAAATCCATGTCTCCAAACAATATATAAATTTCCCATCTTCTTGAATGATATTGAATAATGAAATATATATTCATCTTTTAAGATGGAATTTATATATTCGTAAAGCCTCATTTATTGTAGATAGTATTAAAGGAATGATTTGATTAATATTTTTGAACTAGGAATGTAAAAATTTATTGATATCCCTTGGAATATATTTAATGATAATTCTAATGATAATTCTATTTATAGGGAGACAAAATTGGAAATTTTGCGAAGGATAAAATAAGTGATTTCCTTGAAATTGAATCCCCATGTTGATAATAAAAGTTGATGTCTCTCTAGAAATGTTTTTCCAAAATCTAATAACTCATAAATGGGCACATTTACCTAGTCTTGATTGTTACCTTTTAAGAGAAAACATACCTTGTTTCACTGCTAGTTTGAAACTCCTGGGGTATAAACATTGGAAAATCACAGAATCCTTATGAATCGTTATAATGGATTTGAATAATGTTCGTGAATGAATTTAGTTAAACCTAAGGTGTAATATATTGAAATTAAAATATAATTATTTTTATATTATATTAGTCATTTTTTCATTGTAATGTGGCCCCCCACAATGATTATTATATATGAAACTATGTTTATTTATTTTATTCAAAAGATTAAACCTGAAGTGATAATGTAAATAAATATTGGAATAAACAATGAAATTGGTGTCCTATTGAGAAACATAATTTTATAGAATCTATAATAGAAATTATTTTTTCAATTATGAAACATCTTTTTCTATATAAGAAACTTGTAAGAAATACAAATAATAAAACGAAGTGAAAATTTTCAATAGGTTCCTTCATGAGGAAATGACCACCATAATATAGTAGTTATTCTAGTCCACTAGTTGATGAGAAATGGATTAATACCAATGAAAAAAAATTCTCTATTTTCCTCTGTTTAGAGTAAGAAATATTTATATTTTCTATTTATCAGTTGGGAGAAGAAATAGGTCATTTGTGGACTCCTATTAAGAATAAAAGGCAACATGAAGAAATTGACTAGAAGAAGATTGATGAGATTAAGTATTTATTTTCCTAAAATCACATTCCTCATATTCTACATTTAATAATAGAAATGAAATTATTTTTTCTAAAGAAGACGGATGATGGATCTGTTCGTACATGTGCCTAAACTTTTAAAAGAATTAAGAGGTATATATCTGGTGTTATCTTCCATCCTGGATCTTTCTTAAAATCAATTATCTGATGGGTGTTATCCATAGGTTACATAAGTGTCTATGAAAACATCATTCAATGTATCTGGGAGGTTTAAATATATATTGGATTTACAAATTAATCTAATAGTTTTGATAAGAAAATAAATAAAGAATTCAAAGGAAACACTAAAATCCCTGGAGAGAAAAAGATGATATTTCTTTCACACTTGAAGTGGGCAATGAATCATAATGGGGATTTTTATAAGGGAACTAATAAATATTTTATGTGTGGAAAGGGAGGACATTGAGTGTTTGAATACCAAATTGAATGGAAAATTATATCTAAATATGTGGATAGGTGGGATAGTAAAAACAATACACCACCCATAGTCTAAGGTTTTAAGTGCAATGAGTAAGGGAATTATACATACCAGTTCTCAAATTTGAAGGATTATAATGATGCTCGACAAGAAAAATATATTGATCATAGAGTAAAAGGAAATATCATGTTCACCATTCCTACTTAGGTATTTGAAAACAGTATGATAAGAGGTAATCTTACTATGCAATCTAAAACTACTAATAGATTATTTGATTCCAGATCTAACAAATCGCTTATATCGAATGAATTTTCAAAGGGAATCACAATATCACATCAATGAATAGGTTTATATTTACAAGTGAATGTACCATATGGTATGAGGATCATATCTCAGTTCTATAATTCCACTCCAATTGATGTTTATAGGAATTTGATTCCATCAAATCTCTTTATTCGACCTTTGGATGAATTTAATGTTCTCATATCATGGATTTTCATTCTCGACATAAATCCCATATCAATTTCCATGTAAGGTTATTCATATCTGATCTTTCATGAAACCCAAAGATTATCTATTAGTGTGATGAAAAATATACATTTGTAATGGAAATTTCATCCATTGATATTTTTCAATTATTATTTAAAATGGATGTTTATCTCACATAATTATAGTGAAACAAAATATATCATATTCATTTTATAAGTTAGTTTGTTGGTTTCATTATTGAATAGTTTCTCAGTCTTCCATTTAATCATGAAGTTGATTTATCAATAGAAAACATACATAATTCTATACCTACATCAAATACTCCCAATAGAATGGTCCTAATTTAGTTGTAATAAATGAAGAATAAAAACATTTAGAAACATAGAAAATTATTTATTCATACAATTGTGTCACCTTGTGGATCACATTTTATTTTTGTTAAACTAATATTTTTATTGATATAACGTAGCATTTATTATTTGGAATTGAAAATGAAAAAAAATCAAGAATGTGTATCCCATACACTAAATGGATGAACTTTTTATTAGCTGCACAGAGCTCAATACTTTTCCAGGATTGGAAATCATTCTGAATAACATAAGTAGAGAGTCTGGAAAGAAGATATAACAAATAAAATTTTCTTTCTAAAGTATCTAAACAATTAATACATTGTGATGCTATTTTTTGCTACTAATTCCACCATTATTTTCATTGTTTTAATAAATTGGTTCTTTAGTGTTTTCCATCATAAATTTTCAATAGTATTTATATATATTATTCTTTTATACTCATAGATAAAGGATGATCATGAATATCGTTTGAGGATTTTTCTTAGGGACATAATAGAGGAGAATATATGTGAAAAAATTACATAGTGTGAATTTTGGAAACAGAAAGTCTCATTTGTGGGTCATATTATATCAATTGAGGGTATATATGTGGATCATTTCATGATAGAGGTTATTAAGCATTATCCCAGACCGTCAATGAGGACTAATATATATATGGATCTTGGTTTGGTCAAATATTATCAACACTTTATCAAATGTTTCTCACATATATCCAATCCTCTCACCATGTTATCTAAAAATTGATCCACGTTCAATTAAACTAATTAATTTGAAAAATATTTATGGGACTTTATATGAGGTTAGTTATTTAAAAACTACTTGAATTACCCAATACTGGAGAATTTTTTGTAGTCTATATTGATGCATCAATGAAGGATATGGAATGTATTCTCATAAATATGTATATGGTGATAATTTATACTTCATAACATCTAAGGTTTTAGGAGAAAAATTATCCGACTCAGGAATTAGAGTTAGAAATGGAAATAGTTTTATTAAATATTAGGTGGAATTATCAATATGTATAATGGTTATATATATAAATGAAAGTATATTTTAGTATCTATTCCAACAAAATGAGTTCATTATGAGACATATAATATGGTTGTGGTTACTAAAGATTAGGACTATTTAATACATTAATACCTTCAGAAAGTGAATATCATACACAATACATTGATTTTATGGGATCATATTAGTTTATATATGATGAGGATCACAAAATATATCGTATTTATGGATTTGAAAAGGTTGTATATGGAAATCAAGAAGGATGGGGAAAATATAATCTTTCTAAAAGAAGTGTTCGTCCATCAATCATAATGAAGAATAAATTATAATAGAATTTGGACATAGATTAGTAGAGGATGGTGGGAAATGATCATGCATTTAGTAGTAAATATGGAGGAATTATAATGTTACGAAACCATGTATTTGTTCTATCCATACAATATTTCAAGGATTTTTTATAGGAAACTTATATTTATTAATTATCTATTTACCTTATATGTATAAAGTTGTATAGAGATTGGGATGAGTATTTTTGGTTCAGTGGAATTGATAGTGATATTGTAGAATATGTATCTTGGTATAGAGTTTTTCATAAATTTATAATTGTGGTACAATTTTATAATGTTATCTTACAACCATTACCCATACTAATATGGAAATGGGAAAACACCACTAGGGTTTTTTCAAAATACTCCCCTAAACATATATAGGGAAGAATTCCATATGAGTATTAGTTGACCGCCTTACAAATTCCGAAAACATCATTGATATATGAGAATATTTATTCTTGAATAATCATTATAGGCTATATAATAATAAACTTTTATGGTTTAAAACTGTATGAAATTCTATTTTGTCTTCTTGGGATCATAAGATTGCATTAATATTATGGAAAGGTATTCTACAAGCCCTATATATGGAGATACTATTTAGAATTATGTATCATCCAAAGATTTATGGTCTATTGAAAAGGAATATTAGAACCCTATAGTATATTATTTGAAGTTTTTCTATGAATTTTATTGGTGTTTGGATTCAGTTCATTCATCTTCTCATGTTATCATATAATAATGGATTTTACTTGATCATTTATATGGATCCTTATGAATCCATCTATGGAATGAAGTATGGAAATACTATTTTTTTGGGTGGATACTGGGGAAAAAAAACTATTGGGACATCTTAAAAGTTGAAAATATGGAAAATAAAGTTAATGTTATATAGCAGAATATCACAACTACACATACTAAATAGAAATGTTATGTAGACAATCGTTAGCATGATATGGAGATTGAAGTCAATGAGGAGGCCTTCTTGTGAATTTCTCCATGGAATAATGTAATAATATAAGTAAATAATTAAAATATGACCCATTTTAATATTTTTCATTTCAGGATTATTGATCGATAATGGAAATTTCTTATTATGTGGTGCTTCCATTAAACCACTATCAAGTTCATGATGAGTTCCATTTGCCTCTATAAATGAAGGGCATATTTGATCCTTACAATTATCTAAACACATAGATCATACCAATATATATTATAATTATTTTGAGAAACAAAAAATTTAGATTCCAGATAATAGAGAGATGTTTCTTTGAAAAAGTACCACTCAAATGGACAATGTTTTATAGTAAAAACAATATTTTAGGGAATCTAATTGGGACCTAAGAATATGATAAGGAAGATATATTCTCATTTATTTTGTTTATAATGGTTGATTTAGAGGATAAAATATATTTTAATAGTTGTATACTATTACACCCTGAGTTCTTATGATATATTATATTTGAAATAAATTTAAATTTTCCTGATAGGTTGTGTTACTGGCAACACTGAGTTTTTACGAACCACGATATAACAGTAATATTATTATTTAAACATGACCACCACAACCAATCCATAAATAATTTCATTATAAATATGAATAAAAAACTCTACAGTTGAATATAAGGATTTTTGATAACAAAAACATATTGATATATTAGTACTTACTTTTTTGAGAAGTCATTATATGCATCGAAAAGTAATTTTTATAAATAAAATTTACATTTTGTGAACTAATTGTAAAAGTAGTTTTATCGAATTGTTTACTTTTTTTTAATTTATAATATTTTTGAAATTTTCATATAAAATTTATCATTGAGTTAATTTGTTTTTTATTTTATGAAAAAAATAATTTCTCAATGTTTTGGAAAAACATATGGACATTTATCGAAAACCGCCTTTTAGTTTAAATAATTTAAAAGTTAAATTTTATTTTAAAATGGATTTAAATCTAATAATAGTTAAATTATTTTTTTGTTAATCCTATCATATTCATTATAATCTATTTAATATTGAATTTTGATATTAAAACATTCAATAATTATGTAAATATTTTCCATTTTTAAACACCTTTTTTATAGAGGCTACGAGATTCATTTTAAATCCAATTATTCCACTTATCTTAAGTGATTTTTGAATAATTTTTTCAATATTATTAAACATAATATTTAATATTATATGATAATTTAAACTTATATTTTTAGAATGTTACATAAAAATTGTATAAATTAATTATTGCAGTGATGGATAAAACCAGTTTTTTAGAGAGTAAAAATAAAACAATGAGGGTTTAAATGATGTATAAACATTTATATGCCTTGTTTTATGGAAATATTTCAACCTTATCTCTTATATGTTTTTGAAAATGATCCTTGTTTAATCCTTTTTTAATGTGTAAAAATGCTTATAAATTTTTTGTTTCAAACATTTCATGTGTGTCTTATCCCCCGCTTCTAAAATGGAATCCATCCCATATCATCTTCCCAATTACAAATCCATCTAGGATTACCAAGACCTTCCAAAATCACCTACACACATATATCCCCACACTCTAGAGGCATTATTTCTATTACAAATAAATCCAATGAATGATTTTTGTTAAATCCTATTGAGAATGTTGAAAGAAAAGTTATCAATATTTGATCTAGAGAAAAAGGATGTTGAATCTATCTATTGTGTGTACGATGGACAACCATCTCATGATCCTATGTAATCTTTTTTCCATCAACACTACTCATGGATTGAGATAATTATGGATTTAATGTTTATATATGATATTTATGAACTATTTATACTCTATCATTTAAAATATCAAGCATACTTTCTTATTTTGCAATCCTTTTTAAAATAATAATGTTTCATATGCATACATGTAGAAAACCATCTATACAAAGCGATGTGATTAAATTTTCATTATATTATGAAATTGATGGGAATAAGGATAGATTTAGTGAATATATGTGATATATATGAAATATAAATTATTTCATGATGGTATTATATTATTCAAAATTATTTAATTCCATCATTTAAAAAGATTGAAATGAAATTTATGCATACTTATGTCCAACCGTCTCTATAAATGGTGTAATTCATTTTTATCTCAACAATTCATGGATTGAAATAAATATATTTATAATAAACATATATTATATTAATATCATGGATTAAATTCTTTATATTATGGTATTATGATAAAATTAAAAGGATAAAAAATACAAAACAAAAACATTCATAAAAATGATATTGTTATTGCCCAATACATATTTTTAAGAATAAATCTTTAATAAATAATTAAAAAGTTAAATAAGTTAAATAATATATTTAATGTATATTATTATTTCTCTAAATTTAATTTATAACAATAATTTAATTATTATATATGTGTTTTGAATATGGAAAAATAAGATTGAGACTTGAGGTGAGGTATTTTCATCTCACTTCTGTTTAATTGGTACACATGCCACATTTACCATTTTTTTCTTTTCTAGGATGTTAATACTACCCATGAATTTATTTTATTGTTATTATTCAGAAAATGATAGAATAAAAATATACATCTATTGTTCATTAATTTTTGGGGCTTGCGATTCAAACATTACTAAATTGGTAAATGATTTAGTATTTAGTCTTATTAGTTCTAAGATCTTTTATAATTAAGATTATGATATTGAAATAATATATTTTACCTCTCTGGAAATGACTTTAATGTTATTATACTTTGTTTATTTATATATAATACATTTATTTCAATCATTTTTATCTCATTTTGGGTTAAACATACATAACAAATGTTTTCAATGAAAATTTTCTTTATTTCGCTCTTAAGTCAAATATAATTTCTCTTCTGGGTACATGTTTTCTAAAAATGGTTTATTGATTTCATTAAAATTATTTTAATGTTAATTGAAAACATTTTTCCATTGTTTTATTTTTTTAATAAATTGTTTTAATGGAATATTCTTATCATTTTATAAATAAGGTACCTTTTCCTTTTACCAATAATGTGAAAGAAATACATATTTTAACACGCACATAATGAATGATATCTTATATCACCAATAAATCTAAATGGTTTTAAACATTCATTAAATTCTTCCAATCATATTTTAATGGAAAATATTTTATTTAATTTTTGAGAAAAATTTAGAATTTTTATCGGTGATTTCTAAATAAAAAAGCTATTTTACTCAAGAATATAATAATGATATTATTTGGAATTACTATTCATCATCAACAACAAAATTTTTTTTACTATGTTTTATTGAGGATATGCTCTCATGATATCATCCTTAATTATTTATCTCTATATTTTATGATTACGATTATGGTAAAAATTTGTTTATGAGAACAATTTATTTCCCTTGGGTTGTTATTTTATGAAACATTAATGAAACCCATTTCATTTCCCCACGTTATGATTTAGGGAAATGTTTATGAATACCATTTCTTTTATATTGATCATTCTATGATGAAATGTTTAGGAAACCATTTGTTTTCATATATTTTTTATGCTGATTTTTTAAGATGATGTGGTACAAAAACTTTTGGACTATGTGATGGGTGGGACATATAAATGCCTCCAATTAATTGTGTAGTTAATTCTATTCAATGAGCTTAAAGGATACATAAGAGGTAAATCCCAAAATAAGAGGAAACATGATTGACATGAAGGAATATTGGAGGTTATCCCATTCTCAAAATAGGATGGCACACTAGAGGTTATCCCAATCTCTAAGAAAGAGCATACATGAGAGGTTATAGTAATCCAAAAATATGGTGCACTAGAGGTTATCAAAATTTCAAAATATGTAAATGGGTGTTAGCCTAAGACTAACAAGTTCTGAATTTCTTAGTGCGTATGTTTAAAACTGGATTTTTTATTATTATGAGTATACCAAAAATATTTATCTTAAACTGATGTTTTGCAATCGTGGAATATGTTATTCTATTCTATTAAAATTCAGGCCTTATTAACTTCTAGTATTTATGCAATGACATATGTTTAAAATCAATAATATATAGGGGGACATATAATAATGATCATATATCATTATATTATACTAATTCTAATGTTATTTTGATAGTTCCTTGTTTACCCTTACTGAGAATCCTATTTCACATTTTCTTATGTTTCCATTTCATAGGTTTTATTGAAATTTATTATGAATGATATGCCTAATATGGGTTGTGTTTATTATGAACATTGTGGTATATAATGTTTTTTTATAATGAAAAATATTTTATATATCCCAGTTATGAATAAAAATAAATCATTCTGGTCCTTAAGAGTGTTTTTGTATAATAAAATAAATATCTAACATTTAATATGATATATATATATATATAAATTTAAAGACTATATCATTATAGTGTTACTATGATTTTCATGGTGATTGAGATACAATTTAAAATTAACTTCTATTAAAATAAATGATTCTTCAATGTTTTTATTTATTTATTTCATCTTATTTATTTAATTTTAAAATTTATTTAGGTATCTAAATGAGTGGTAGGGGGTGATATATATATATATTAGTTTTTTATTATTCACTATTAAATTATAATTTCCTTTATAATATTTTCTTCAATAGTTTTTTATAGAATGAAAAATGGATGTAGTTGTATACCAAGTATGTAATTTATAATATGTGTTCTCTTATATGAATGAGTATTATGAAAATTCATAATATTACTTTATTAAATTCAATCACATAAATAATATTGATAGTTTTCATTATGTAACATAGAGTAAAATTCCTTTAGGAAAATAAAAGGCTCACTTGAATGCAACTATGGTGGTGACATCTTCTTTCTATAGTATTATTACCTTTCTTTCAACGTTGACTTGAATTCATACAAAATCCTTATAATATTCCTTTTTATCTTTTTTCAACAAGTAATTTTTTATTTTTCAGAGATTTTAATAAAAAAAGAGATATTATAAAAGATATATTTTGGGAGTGGACTCAATTTGAGATTGAATCTATGATATGTTCTATTTTAGTGAATTACATAGGTAAATAATAAATAAATTTTTTATGTGAGTTTCATAAAAAATATTGATCCCAATTGGCTTCAATATTAGGGAGACCACCATGTTTTCAATAATTTTTTAAAAAATAATTTATAAAAAACTGGAAGTGATGAAAATTTCATATTTATATCCCTTGTACTAGTTTCTGAATTAGTCCTAAGTGAAAAATATTATTATTTTTTATTAATACTAACAATTCAGAAGAGATTGAGAATTTTAATGAGATTGTAGGAAACGAAAAATAGTATAAAGAATAGATAATGACAGAGAATTTTAAATTCTATAAAATATTAACGATAAAATATAGAGGAAAATTGAATATATGGACACATAAGTTAGGCCTATATGTTATTGAAGGTTTTAATAATAAAAAATGTTGATGAAGAGGCGAAACATTTTACACTCATACATAAACAATATATTATTTAGGTATAAGGGGTACTTTTAAATACTCCTTGTAATGTACCATTTGACTTATCAGAGGTGAATTTAAAGGAAGATATTATAGTTAATGTTTTTCATGAACATAGATATTAATTGGATTTTAATGGGGATAATTTGATCTTACTAATATGTCATATGATGTTCCAAATCATAATAAATACAAAATAATTTTTAATATAGTTATTATAATTGTGATAGTTAATATTAAAGGGAACTAGGAGGAATATGAACCACTTTCCGTCATAGTTGAAACATATTTTGTGGGTTTCTAAACAAAAAACAGAGTAACAACCCATGTTTAAATAGTGAGAAGACTCTAGTCAAAAGTCATATTTGATATAATTTTTTTTATAATAAACAAAAACTAAAACATATAATAATATATCTGATATGTAATGAAATTAATGAAAATTTTTAATAAGGAAAAAGATATTGCACCCACTTGGAGTGCCTAGATAGATGAAAAGGAGGATAAATTGTATCATTGTACAATTGAATAGTGGCTTCATAGATTTTTTCAGAAGAGAATAATCTAAACATCTAAGTTGAAACAAGAAGTTCTTTTGTTAATAATTTCACATCGATTTAAATTTTTTGAATTTTATCTAAAAAAATTACCCTAATGTGTTTATTTCTTCAACTTAATTAATTTTTAAAAGAACTTTTAAGGAATGGAATAATTAGTTTCTAATGGATATGTGATGTTGTTAGAAGAAATAATTCATCATGATGAGGAATCATTGTAGTAAGTAGGATATGATTATAAATATAAAAAATGATATATTAATAATTTTTTTGAGTATCATGTAATTAATGAAATTCAAATGGATAAAAATGAAGAAGAAGAAGTAAAAATGAATGTAAAAGAAGTTAAAAATAATGGAATACTATTTATGTATTATACTTGTGTAGAAGAAGTTGGTAATACCAAAATTATTTAAAAATAAAAATTAAAGTCTCAAGATAAAACCAATGATATTTTATATCCTAAAAACCAATTCCCTCTTCTAGTGGATTTTATTAATTATTTTAATAAAGAAATAGAACAACCCTTTTTTTCTTTCTCCAATATTCTATCGTAACAACAATGTTGTGGAGGGGAACATGGATAAATATAATCAATTGTCACTCGATAATAAGTGAATGATGAAAATAAATTTTTTTTGACGTGTTTCCCAATTTTTTTTCTAAATAAGATAAATTCTTCATTTTTTTTCGAATAAACCAATTCTTGTATGGGTAGAAAAAAACAAAAAACCCCTTATGAGGATAATTTTAAGATTATCCCAAGAATTCATCATTTCACTTTTTAATAAATATGTCATGTATATTTTCTTGATATTATAATTATTTTTCATATATAATAAAATAAAAAAATCCTGAAGGACTTATTAGTTATGTATAGATGTATTTTCCAAAATTAGTTATCTAGCTACCCCATTTATTATATTCTGCATGACATGAAATAAAATATAGTTGAATATAACTGGGGGGAGTATTAAAAAAATTTAATTGGATTATATATTTTTATTTTAATTCCTTTTTTATAAGGACTCATAATCAATTAATATTCGTTACTGAAGTACCTAGGTCATAGGGAATCATTAAGAGGGGGTGGGGGTGTTTTAGGGATCCGATTTATATCTTTTTACTAATTTATTATTTTCAATTAAAAGTATCTAGATAGTTAAATCCATGACCCACTTATCTTGTGTCTCTCAAAAATACCTCGAATGCTTCTGAAAATTTAATTGTATTGAACACAAGGATTTACAATGTTATATTCAAAGGACCACTACTTTCTGTGTCAGTTATTCGCCCAAAAATAGATTCTCCACTATAGTTCATTTAGTAATTACAATGGATGATATAGATCCCCTAATTTATATCTCCAGATTCCCACAAGAGGTTATCTATTTTTCTTCCCATAGTGTTACCAGAGTCTGATTAGTCTACATTAGAGTCCCAATTAAGACTTCTTCTTCTAGGTTTTTAGAAGATATGTTTCTTGATTCACAATGGATGGATCCCCTGATCTCCCCTCAAGAGCTTACTTAATCACACTTGGTCGTGAATCTCTTCATGAATATTTGAAAGCATTTGGTACAATTTTTTTGTACTTTCTCGATAAATTTTATCACTTCCCTGATCAATCCATAGTTCAAAAATTCTCAGGAAATTATTTATTCATCCAATGAAGACTCGGCCTCACTAATATTTGTGCCAATTGTGCACAAAACATCTTCCTGAATAAAATATTCAATAATGATCTAGCACAATCTCATAACTATATTTCATATTGGATTCTCAAACACTATAATATCAGAAGTATGATCTTCTTTAACACTATTTGGCTTCAGTCTAAAAATAAATTAACATATCGCATGGATTTAATGGCCTCCAAACATATTTTATTGGATATATTTGTGATTTTCACACGTGCATGTGTTCATTCATGTGGTCATGCATATGTCTCAGGATTTTTCACAGGAAGTTTCTTCTCATCTTTTCTCAGTATGCACAAACACATTGGATTCTTTATTTAAGTGTCTTCATGTGTTCATGTGAAAGAATGCATGCACAATCCTTGTCTTCTTTGTGTAAAAACCCCACAGGGTATGTGTCATTGAGCACAAATACTTTCTATTTATATTCATCACTTAATATAAAACACACACTTTCTTGTCTTTGGTTCATTAAACACATAGACATATTATCTTAT
Organism: Viscum album; assembly: GCA_963277665.1. Classification (NCBI taxonomy): domain Eukaryota; kingdom Viridiplantae; phylum Streptophyta; class Magnoliopsida; order Santalales; family Viscaceae; genus Viscum; species Viscum album. The sequence goes on along the minus strand of OY728159.1, from coordinate 669,307,866 downwards.
TGAGGTTCAATATAGTTGTGTGTATTCAAACCAAAATGGGTGTATTATCTTTTTTGTGCTATTCTTCTTTATCCCTCCTTCTTCAAATGTGCACACATAATCTTTCCCGGATTTTTGCTCTTTCTCATACCTGATTCGGTGTGTTTAATTTGTGTGTTGTTCTTGCACATTTGGGTGTATCAATTCATGCATATGAATTCATGTGCATCATACATGCATTCTCCATCCTCTTTTTTAAATACAAGAGGGCTTGAGTTTCATTTTCATCATATAGGAAAAACATAATCTCCGGCCTTCATGTAACCAACTTATTCATCAAATACTATCACATTAAAAATAGTACATATATATATATGTATATGTACATAAGGGTGTTCATTTTTGTGTAAAAGAGGGAACAGTTTATCCTTCATGCCCAAGGTTCATGTGGGTTTTCTTCACAGAACCAAGGAAGTGTTATTGATTTCTATCTTCACAAGAGCACAAAAAGGTTGTGTAGCACCGTTTGATTGCATGTGGCATCACCTCCATGAATCACCATGACGTTTTAGAAAAACTAGTCCTGTGTTCACAGGTATTCTTCACACATAGGTGCAGTATCTTCTTTATTTCGAGGTCGATTTAATATTTATTTTCACTTTTTAGATGGATTTGGGATCATCTTCTTTATCTCTTAGAAGGGAAACAAGGAACCTCTCTAGTATAATGCGTTGTTTTTGAGAAATGATAGATTTTATCTCAATATATTTAAAAACAGAATGAGTAGGGAGAATCCATTTTTATATAAAATGGATGAACGTTTAAGTATGTGTATCTAACATGAATATAAGGATATTGAATACCCATGTTCTTTGGATTCAATATTTTAAATTCATGGGACAATGATAAGTTGAAAGTTTTTTCTTTTTTTTTCATTCATCATGGGCTCCTTCTTTTATGGATAAAACATTACATGCATTCATTTAAGAATGAATTCATATCCTCTTCTCTTTGAATTCTTGACTGAGGATATTTCTTCACAGCCTCAGAAGCTTCACATGCCTCAACTTCCCTTGAATCATTATTTATTTGAATGTATGAAAATGAAATTTCATGCATGAGTATTGTCGTATCACAATGATCTCAACAGGTTTGAATAGAGGTTCATCAGTGTCCGGAGTGATGAGGTCATCGTTTGACTGGAGTACTGGTTTTCGGGTGGAGCTCAGGTGTCTGGATGTTGAAAACAACCTTGATAAAGAGATCGTACGATGCCAGTTAAAACCTGAACTCTAGAGATTAGTTGTAAGACCTTTATTAGAATCCAAGATGCAGGATGAAGCATGCAGCTGAGATTAGGAAAGAGATTAGATGGAAATCTAGAATTAGTTCTATGTTATTAAATGTCATCCCACATTGAAATTAAAACATTCGTTCTCATGGTTTAAATATCAAGACATAGTGGAAATAGCTCAGAATTATCCCTTCTCCCATCATGATACTACCACGTACCATGTTCACCCTATAGGTATGCTCATAGTTCCTACTCTACTGCTAGGGCGAGCACCTAGCACCCATAATGCATGCTATCACAAAGGATGATCAATTTGTGCATACTTGGGGGGCTATAGACAGCTTGCACACACTCTACCTCATGAAAACCTAGCCATGAGGGCTTCCCTCAGGCACGGTTGACCCCATAGGACCCACATGTTCTTGGGGTGAGGTCCTCAAGTGACCATCCATGGTTGGCCCCTTATTATTTATGTAATTCCATATATATACTTGGTTAAAAACAATATTTCCAGTGAAATAATAATTTTTGGCCACCTTCATCATTCAATGCTCAGGCATGGGAAATGCACTTAGTAGACTCCATACTGAGCCCTTCATCCTAGATTATTCATCTTTAACCATAATCCATTTTCTTTTTTGAATAAAAACTCCAAGAGCATCATCATTCATTAAACCCAATCATGGATGATGCATGGATCATTTCTTTATTACGCAAGCATTAAATAAAAAGGCATGACCTTCAACACTTCATACACATTATGAATATGGATGGATCTTTACTTATTTTCTCATGAAATTGAGTATTTCATGGACTTCATCAGGTGTTGTAACAATGTATCAGTATGATACAAGTCATGGAACATGAGACAAGTTATAAAATAATCATATTTATATCCTCTTGGAGAATTGATCATGTATAGCATTCAATTATTTTAATCAACAAAAAGTATCTATTGATTTACCTACTTCATCATCAATAGATTTCATTACCATATTGACTTATCATTGACAACATATTGAAAACAAATGGAACACCTTTCTCTACAATATCCCCATTTTTATTTTTTTTCAATATCACTTAAGGACACATTTGATGGGTTAATATGGGAGCAAAGCTTTTATCCCCCTTATTTCTAATCAAATGAAAAGGTGTAGTGGGGTAGTTTCAAAACATGTTCTTATCCATTTTGATAATATCTTCTTGAATTCTATAGAGAATAATGATGTCGAATCATTTACCTAGCAAAGATCCTTTAGTACATGATCTCTAAGTATACTTTGGGCTAACCCGGTGTAGAAAATATAAGGTATGTGATCATGGGTTTGAGTGTTGTCCATAAACAACCATAAATGTGAAATCATTCTAAGAATGTATCAACTCGTATCCTAGGGGTTGTAAATAGTGAAATTTATCAGAGAAATGTTAGATCCTGTACATACTTCACCAAAAATATTAAGAATATCAAGTTAAAATATATATATCCCCCTTTAATCCCATGTTGTCCTCAATCAATCAATCCCCCTTAATTGACATGATAAATTCAATTACGAACCAGGGATGAATTTGAGATTTAATTACCACAAGTAATTATTAAATAATTAATAATAATTCAAACTTGTATTTCTTCACATTGTTCCTTGAATTATCATTATGATAACGAAATTAATATTCACTTAAATGAAATTTAATAACACTTATAAAATAAATATATAAGGTTAAAAGATGGAACACTTGTGATATTTTAAATAGAAGCACTGGGGATGATAATTTTTTATTAACCCAAGAACTCCATTCCCTAAATCTCTAATGTGTCTGGTATTCTTCATGCTGGTGTTTCCTCTTTATTTTACATTTTGATCTTCTATTTTCAGTATGGAATCTTTACTTCCATTCAACTTCACCTTATGTGGATTGTTTTTCTTCACTTTTGTCAGTTTTGAAGTAGCTTTTACTGGTGTATGTTATTCAATTTTCTCCATTTGGCCTGGTAAAATAGATATACATTGGTTTTATGATTTCTATCGTTCGTGCACCTTCTACACAGTACTTGTGAGACACATTAGTTATCATGTGCTGACAACCTCTCATGAAGTTTTAATTTTCCTTCCTATAGAATGATATGTTTTCCATTTTCCTTAGCTTTAGCTAGTATTTCATATTCAGCTCTTTGCAGTTCCTTAAAAATTTTCAATTTATTAGTCCAAATGACTAAACACCCCTTGTCATTTTCTTACTTGGAGCTTCCACATGGATTATTTAATGCATTCAAGTTACCCATCTTAGGAGACTTATCAAAATTATCTTCAGGAATGTCTTCAATCAATAATGTATTCTTATTGATTGACTCTGCTTTCAATCTTATATTTCTCTCATTATTTTCCATGTATTGTTTGAAGTGATCCATGGTCTAAACATTCGTTCACCAGTAGAAGCATATTTTCATTGATAAGATGGCATTATTGAAATTTAGCTTAAACATATTATTGAAAATAATTTCATTCATTGTTTTCCTAACTTCGCTATATTGAATATTCCCAATGGAATACTTTTCAAATCCCTCTTCTATCTCCAACCTTTGTTGTGGTCAATGATTTATATAAACATATACCTGAGGCATAGTAGGACTATAACAATACTCATCATTACTGTAACTACTTCTATTGAAATTATCAGACAATTCTTCAAGGTATTAAAATCTATTCTGGATAACCATATAATTTTTTATCTGTGTTTTCTTCCATTTCAATGTAGGATTATTTATTTTTTCCACATATTCTTTCACTAAATATAGGTCTTCAATAATTTTGATATTATGACATATTATTCTTGAAATCATTGGATAGATTCCCAAACATCCATCATCACTAACAATAGACATCAAACCTTCTTATTTTACTTGTAGTATAAGTCTAGCTAGAATTAGTGAATTTTTGTTTTTGGAATTTTAATTATTTCATTGGAGAATCATTCATCGAGTTTTTATTCATAATAATTCCAATATCCACTTTTAAATTATTGATGGACGAATTGAAAAAAAATTCAATCCATATCTTCTAAGATTTTGGATATGACCCTATACATGTAGATGGAACTGAATTTGTAGAAACAGAAATGACTGGTATATGTGATATGTTCTTATAGAGGGATGTTTCCATTAGATTAGTTGATGATTTTTTTCCTTTTGGAATCATATTCCTCAATTAGAACATGAGTGTCATCATCTCTTTTTAAGCTATTAGAGATGTTCTATCTTAGAGTGATTACTGATTTTTCAATTTCACCTCCAATACTAAATAATTCATGTTGAGAGAGTTCCTTTCATCCTCAACTGATCTCAACATACTTTCTTAATTCTATATCATCATTATTATTTGTTCTTAACGCAAATTTCTTAATTATTGCAATGAGATGTCAAGCTCCTTTACCTTGTTGGATTTTTCTTCTAGTTGAGTATCTTTGACAACCATAGAATCATTGTTCAACTTTCTAAATGCATAGAAAGCTTCTACAAAAAAAATCTCAAAAAATTACTTCTCACAAACACTTCCTTGCAGTTCTTTGGTTACATTATCAATTATTTCCTGGAAAAGAAAAATTGTTTCTTCCTTTTCTTTCAAAAGTATTGTGAGAGTGTTTGATATGCCAAAATGTTTATCCAATGCATCTTCTTGGCATCGTATTCTTCATCCAGCATTAATTTTTCATCTTGAAGAGAAATAATGCTCTCTATAATATGTCATGCCACATCTCTAGGAACATTTTTTAGATGATCATTGAGTACATATTGAAGATCACTAATTGATCTATAATCATCACAACTTGAATAGGCTTCATCAGAAGAATAATAAGAATTCTCACATGTTTCACCTTTACAATTACCTTTAGTAGAAGGTGTCTCCCCATTAGCATTAAGTTTATTCTTCTTCATCCTTTCATGTATCATAATTCTATTCATATGAGTTTTGGAAGATATCTCCATTTGAGGGGATTCACTCATTTCATTAAATCTGCACTTCATAAGTACTCCCGTGGATCTTTTATAGGAATCCTTTCTCTAATACCAATTGAAGTTCCTAGGTCTGTTTGAATCACTAAGAGGGTAGGGATGAATCATTTATCCCTTTTATATAATTTATCTAATTGATTCTATTAAATTGAACCACTTTGGCTGGTTAAATCCTCAATCCACTCTTGTTGGGTCTCTTAATCTTATCTCAAATGATACTGTAAATGTTATGGCACTGAACAAAAGGATTTATGGGGATAAGTTCAAAGACACCCTCATTTCTTTTTTGGTTATTCACCCCAACACATATTCCCCAATATAATTCAGTTAGTAATTACAATGGTCGATATAGAGTCCCACTATATCAAAAAGGATTCCCACAAGAGGTTAACTATACTACTTCCTATAGTGTTACCAGAGTCCCATAGGCCTAGTTTAGAGTCCCACTAAAGTCTTAATCTTCAAGGGGTTTAAAAGAGATGCTTCTTGACTCACTGTGGATGGATCTTCTGATCTTCTCTCATGAGGTTGCTGAATCACACTTTCTCATGAATCTCTTTTTGAATCTTCAACATCCTTTGGTATGGTCTATTGGCCTTTCTCAATAAATAAGATCAATTCACTAATCATTCCTCAGTTCAAAAATTCATTGGAAATTCATTCTTCTTTTGATGAATTCCCAGGCTCACTTATCAGTGTGCCCATGGTGCACACAAATTCTTCGTGAAAATAATACGATAGAATGATCTTGCAAAATATTAGAACATTTTTTCTTCATGGATTCTCCAGCACTGTAAACTCAAATGGATGATCTTCTATAACTCTGTGTGCCTTCAGTCTCAAATTGTATCATCTTCATACATGGATTTTATTACATCCAAATTTCATGTATTGGATATCTCATGGATTTTCACATGGCCATGTGTTCATGCATGTTTTCATGCATGGTTCTCAATATTCTTCTCGTGAATTTTATTCTCTTTATTTCTCAATATGCACAGACACTTTTTATTCTTTCCTTAAGTGTCTTCATGTGTGAATGTGAATGCATTCATGGACAATCCATTTATTTTTTTTTTGAAAACCCCACTGGGTATAAGAATTTGAGAACATACACTTTCTCATTATTTTCTTCACTTAATATCATACATACATTTTCATGTCGTTGGGTCTTTGCACACAGACACTTATTTATTGATTTAGGTTCAGTATAGGAGTGTGTATTTAAACCAAATTGGGTTTAATCTCATGTGTGTGTTATTCTTTTTTCTTCCACATTATTTATATTTTCCCACACAATCCTTCCTTGATTTGTGATATTTTTATATCTGGATTGAGTGTGAAATGTGTCACTTTTTTTTCACACTTAGGTGTTCTTTTTTTGTGAAAATATAAGGGAAAAAGTTCTCCTTCATGCCCATGGTTCGAGTGGGTCTCTTTAACCGAAAAAATGAAGTTTTCATGGTATATAGCTTCACAAGAGCACAATAATGGTGCGTAGAACCAGTTGTTTGCCTATGGGATCACCTCCATGAAGCACCATGAGGGTTTAGAAATACCAGTCTTATTTTTGTGGGTTTTCTTCGCACAGAGGTGTAGTCTTTTCTTCTTTGCGAGGACATTTCAAGATTGATTTGTAGTTTTTGAATGCCTCCAGGATCTTTTTCTTCTTCGCGTAGCATGGTTGTGTGGAACCTCTCTGGTATGTTCCTATATTTTAGAGAAACGAGATATTTTCTGTCAATATATTCAACAACCAAATGTGTCAAGAGAAAACTATATTTATAGGAATAAGATGCGCATTTATATCCACTTAAATGACATGTATATAATGGTTTGAATGATTGAGATATTCTGATTAAAATTTTTGAATCCACTGGTCAAATGTAAGCAGTAATTATTAGATGTTTTTTTCATTTAGTGCATCTTTTTCTTTTTTGGAGTAAAAGTTATATGCAAGCATTTAAAAATTCATGCATATCATCTTATCAATGCAATCTAGATTGTGGATCTTTTTAAATAGCCTCATCAGCTTCACATGCCTTGGCTTCCTCTGAGTCATCATTTATTCACATGCATGAAAATAAAATTGCATGAAAGAGTATCATCAAGTACAAATGATCTCCACGTTCTTGACTACAGGTTCTTTGGTTTTTAGATTTATGAGGTATTCGTTCAGCTTGAGTACTAGTTCACAAGTGGAGCTTGGGTGATGGGAGGTTGAAGACAAACTCATTGGATAGATCTGATAATGCTAGTTTAAACCAGAACTGTGGAGATCAAATGGATGACCTTATTTAGAATGCAAGATGCATGATGGAGCATGCAGTTGAGACTAGGAGAGATATTAGATGGAAGCCCAGGATTAGTTTTGCGTGTTTAAAATGTTGTCCCACATCAAAATGAAAACACGGGTTCTCATGGATTAAATATCATGCAACGAAGGTAACAACATATAATTCTACCCTATCCCTCCATGATACCACCCTATATGGTGTTCACCTAGAGAGTGCACTCTTAGCTCCCACTCTGCTTTTTGGGCAAGCACATAGCACCCACTATGCATGCTGGCACATTTTTTGATCCCTATGCATCCACATACGGGCCTATACATGGCCCACACACACCCTTCCTCATGCGGGGATAGCCTTGAGAACATCTTTTAGGTGCAGTTGACCCCTCAGGTCTCGTATGTGCTTGGGGTGAGGTCCTCGGTTGTCCATCCATGGTTGGCCCCTTATTTTTTTATGTTAGGACATATATACATGGTTAAAACCCAAGTGGATAGTTTGAGAATAATGCATGGACACCATCCCCATTCAATGCTCATGCATGGGAAATGCACTTAGTAGACTCTACACTATGCCCTTCTTCCTCTCTTCTTCATCTTCAACCATCATCTATTTTCTTTTCAGAATAAAAACCCCAAGAGAGTCAAAATTCCTTAAATACAAACCTGGATGTTGCATGGATCATGTCTTCATTACTCATTCATTAAATCCAAAGGCATGGTCTTTAACACTTCAACCACATAGTGACTATGGATGGATCTTTATTTATTTCCTCATGAAATTGAGTATTTCATGGACTTATTCAAGTGCTGTAACAATGTATCACCCTGATACAAGTATGGAATCATAAGACTAGTTCTACAATCATCATATTTATATCCTATTAGAGAAATGATCAAGTGTCGTATTCAATGATTTTAATCAACAAAGAGTCTCTAAGGTTTTAAGAAAATCTTCATAAACCTTTTATTCACATATTGTCATCTCAATGACAACTTATTGACATATTATTGACAAAAAATGCAAAACCATTCTAAAAATTTAGCACTTTTCATAATAAGAATAATTTATAGTAAGTTTTCATAAATTATGTAAAAATCGATTTTTAAAATATTATTGATATTAAAACATTTCTTTGATAATTATGATAAATAATTTATTATGTTTTTGACTTATTTTTGAAATGAGATTACATGAAACTATGAACCAAGACATTTTCCCTGTCTAAAGATGCATTATAAACCCTTTTTATATTTTCCTTCGAATATTATAAATTTCTTTAGAGATACAATGTTTTTTTTGTGAATTAAAACCTATGATTATTTCTTTTTCAAATTGTTGATTTTTATGAATTTTATTTAAAGTGACTTTGTATATTATTTGGAATGTACAAATTTTAAAATTTATAACTACCCAATTATATAAACACATGTTATCTGATAGAATATATGAATATATTTATATGTTTATTCCACATTATATGTTGATTTGTCCTTAAATAAATTCATTATTTATATATTTTATTGGTTGATTCAATTTTGTGTTTAGTTGAAGGTTATATCACACATATACATTGGGCATGTTTCTCATTTTTTTTGTGAATTTCATAATATTTTGTTTTATGAAGGAAATGATTCATCACCATCATTATATAAAACTCATTATTAATGTATTATAATGAAAAATTGAGTTTTTTTGAATGAGATTGAATTATTTTTCGTGTTTAAAATTATGAGTCATGATCCTATCAAATGTATATGGGCTTGAACTATTGTTTAACACTTCATCTATTTTTTTTATCACATCTTACTTGAAAAAATGAATGACAAAATAAAAATAAATTCGATAATATGGATGAATCAAATAAATTGATTAATTTTTTGAATCATAATCCTTATCAAGAAAATGGAGTGCGGTGTTTCATATTTATAATGGTAAATAAGAAAGAAAAAATTGTTATGATATTAGTTGAACCCTCATGTAATTGTATCAATGTTTATTCCTCTGATTTTATTTTCTTGGAATTTATTGAATTTTTTTTTCCAACACCCTTAAGTTGTATTCACCTGAAGAACACAATATTATAGAAAAATTTATTTAATATATTGAAAATAAATGATGTTTTTGACAATCCAATAGTGATACATGAATTTTACATTTATTAGAATAAAACTATATTATAATTATCTTTAGTGGAGAGTGAAATGAATTTTTAATTTAATGTATGTTTTGATGGAATCACGCATGAAATGTTTTTTTTTCAAAAACATTTGATGCGGTGGAAGATAGTGAAATGATTATTTTCATAAATGAGACTTGGTGAAATATATTTTTGAAAATACCTTGAATTTTATAACATTTGTTTTGTGGGATATGTCTTGGATATTTGAATATTTTTTTTAATGACAAGCTTATGTTTCTATTAATTGATAGATATGTTGTGTTCATTATTTTTATATATATTTCTATTATTAAATCCCCAAAATTGTTTTATTGGAAATGCAATTCAGTCATTCGTAGTTAATATGTTTGCTTTGAAAATTAGTCAGAAATCAGAAATAATTTATGATTTTTTCTAATTATCTTAAATATTTTTATTTTATTATAATTGATTAAAACATTCCCATGTTTTAAATTTTCATGTATAGTTTTTTATAAATTTTTTATTCTAGAAGTGGGAATTTCTAGAAGTAAAGAATAAGATCATAGAGAAGATAGTAGAAGAAATCAATAATGTTTGGAATCAATTACGTCCATAAATAGAAGATTCCCAGAGAAAGGAAATTCATATAACATGAAGATTAATATTACAGAATGATGAATTTCATGAGCCATGAAATAATTTTCAAGAAAGGAAAAATAAACGTAATGTAACTATCAAAAATCATGAAGGTTAGATTTTAGGATATTAATGAAGAAATTGGAAAAGGTATGGGATATATAAAGTTCCCAAGTACATATATGATTTTTCATATTAAATAATAAAGATATAAATCATGAAAATGAATAGGCATATAAATTTAACCTGTCAATTAAGATAATACACAATGATATTTGAAATAATTTTTATTATAAATTTACAAAGCATTGAGTAACATTATAGTATGAAATGGTTATAACCTATTACATAAGGGTTATTATAGTAAACATGGTAACAAATAAAGGTCACTAGAAAATATGTATGTTCCAAATGACAATTGTGAGCTGTATATTAGAATAAATAGGTTATTTTATCATTATTTCAGATTCAACTATATCTGAGTGGACTTTAACCAAACAAGGCCTTATGTGTGGGAATTTACAGAGGTAAGTTGAAATTTTCATTTATTAAATACTTTATTTTAATAATATTGATTTAGATTAGAAATTTAAGAATTTAAATATCCCAAAAAATTTCTTTCATATAATTTAACACACCATATAGGTGTAATGGGAATACCAAAGAACATTTGGGAAAGGGTAAGAGGTCAGGCTACATGAAACTTATTACAGCAGCCTGTTCAGGTCCTAGATATGTGGTGCATTCAATGAATATTCCAATTATATTGATAATTCCTATAACTCTAATTGTTCATTATTTTAACCATATGTGCACACCATAAAATAAATTCCATTAGGATAAAAAAATGAAATTGGTTTTAGACCCCCCAACATTGTTTGTCAGATGCATGGTTATAGAGGTTAATTTGAATGAAACCTTCCCCCTCCACCTAAGAAATTTTATACATTCATCCATGTGTTATTATGTAGAGTATTGAGGTGAATTTATAATCTACAAAAATTCCATTCTTTTCTTTCCATTAAGCACCGGTTCTAGTAAATTTCATATTATGTTTTTTTTCAGGATATGACTTTCAGAAAAGGTTTTTATTGAGGTCAACCACAAACCTATTTTATTTTTTTGTATAATCATATTCATTTTAGGGCTATTATGGGGGTCACATAGTTTTTTTAGAATAGTCTCACAGACGGTTCATGAACCAAATGAGGGTAGTTAATAAAGGATACATATGCTGGTGGGGTATAGCGAGTAGTCCATCCATCATGTCACTTTTTTATATTTTAAAATAAAAATAATAATATATTATAAATATTTATTTGTGTCTCAAAATTTTAGATAGCATCTTAGGTGGTTTTATGGGATAGGATTATGAATCAAAATTCGAGTATTAGGTGATATAATACAATGCATTGGTGGAAACTCCTTTGATGATATAGGAGGGAAACATACTACCAGATCATATGTAGAATATCATGTTTCTTTAATATTTAATTATTTTTATTAGAAATGTTAGGGACTATGAGGGCCTTGGGTAAGATAGATATGGTGGAATTTATTTTCATATTCTCGTGGTAATTGATATTTTTAAAATAGTGCACATTGAATCTCTCGAATCTATATATCTAATGGGAGAGTTTTCTAGTTGATGTGACATGAGACAATAGGTGGACTGGGGTTGTCATATTAGATCAATGTATCCTATGATTAATTCCCCAGGTCTTGTCAGTTGGGAAGATAAGTGTATGATCTAGTGGTCGTTGGGGAAATGATAGTTCATTTTAATCAAGATTAATGACATGATATTTGGGCTGAATTTAGGATTGGGAAGCCCTATGATCAAGATCAAGCATACTAGACTAGACATGTTGTGATTGAAAGGGTTTATACAATATGACCATCTATAAGACCTTCCATAAAATATATTTGATTGGACCTATGTGTGGGTCTTATGGTTTTATGAGAAATGAAATCAGGATTCTTAGAGGATTTGATCATGTTGATAAGGAATGTCCTTTGGTTACAAGACCATGACGATTGATGTATAATCGATGGGATGTGGACCGATCCATATGGTGTGTGTTGAAAAAAATCATGAATTATTTTTACTAATGTGTACCACATATGAGTTTCTATCAATGAAATAATGTCATAGTGGTTTTGGGGTACTTAAATGGTACCTCAATTAGAGTGATGATATATACTTCACTGAGAGGAATGGTTTCATGAAACAATTACCATTGGATCATCTGGATAACCTTGTGATAATTTTAACCCTTTTTGATTCATTTGACCTCCATAGAGTATGGGGTAGTGGTTTAGTATGATTGCGACCTCCCTAGATCCTCTTGTGATGATTCAATTTTCTTTCTTCCATAACAAAATCTTTTGGGAGATTTGAGGGTTCTCTTGTCCTCCATGGAGTGAAAAAATATGGTTTTTTGTGGATGGTAGACCATATCACAAAAGAATTATGTTAAAGATAACCCTAGGGGATTGGTTTTGTGTATGAATGTTATATTTTCCTGAGCATTAAAGGGTCAAGGACCACAAATGCTAGGGTGGGATCATAGTTTTATATGTCCAAAGATTGATAATGTATTCCTTGATAGATAAGTTAGTGGGATGAGATTTGGATATATGACCTTATAGGGAACCATTGTGGACTATTTCAAGGTATAGATTCTACTTTACAAAGGGTTTTATGGTATGGGTTGAGAATCTGTATGATAATATAATATGAGTGGCTGTGACATGTTTATTTTCACATGGATTCAAAACTATTACAATAGGGTGTAATGGTGTCATTTTTAGCACATAGTGACCAAATGTGAAAGAATTCATGGTGTCACAGTTTTCATACGACATACAAGGCACTTGGGTGACATTTTTATTTATGTCCCCATTAGTACATGTATTTGGTTGTGTATAAAAGGGTTACATGATAAGCACCTACTCTGATGTATTTTTGAATCTGTATACGTGCACCATGATGTGTGTTAATTCCTTATATCTACATTCATGTTCAATATAGGTTTTATAATTAGTCAAGATATTGGAGATCAATAGTTCTTTAGAAATATGTTATTTGAGTTCCAAGGATATAATTTGGGATAATGTGTGTGTTTGTTGTATTTTTTTGGTCTATTTTTCATATGATATTTCCCATGATTGAAATTAGTCCTATATCCTTTTATGAAATCTTCAAGGTATATTTTGATATGGTAATGTATTTATATAATTGTTTGTAAATTTATTGAATGAGGTTGCTGGTTTATCTTATTATTTACATATTTTGAGAATCTTATTCAGGTTAATAGTAACCCATTATATATATTAGACCATCTCTGTTAGTTAGAATCCATTGTAATATTGGGAGGTGTTTCTATGGTCATCTAGAAACATCATTATAGGAATTTTTGAGAGTTCATGGGTTTGGGTGTTTTATAATTGTATAATATTATGTGGTTTTGTGTGGCCAATATCAAAATGTGGAATCAAAGCTTTTTTTGGCCTTATTATTTTAGATTATTGTGAATATTTGTGTTGGGAATGTGACAAATTATGTGTTCAATATTGAATAGGTGAGTCAGGAACACAATTTTGAAGGCATGTACTACTTACCAAGGGTATCTGACAATTTATCATTCTCTATGGTATTATAATATATATATATTTATTTAATATGAGTTTTTTAACATAGGTTTTATTTATGGTTTTGTCTCTTAGACCATTGGAAGGAGGCCTTATACCAACATCGTTATTACAAATGTATGAATCACATGAAAAGTTCCTCCATATGTGTGATTATATATTATAATGATAGAGGTTATTAATTCCCATAATAAAATTTTCACATATATAATCTGAGAGTAATTATACATAATTAATCCAAATATGGTTTCTATGATGATGGTTCTGGTGGATAGTATTTTAGGAGGTTATCCATTAGAAAAATTTTAGTCCCTCAATCAAGTGATTTATAAAGGCCCATGATGAACTCGTTTTTCATTAATTCTTTGGTAAATAATATACAATAGATTGGTTTTCTTAAGAGGTGATTTGAGGAAATTTGATCAATTATAAACTATTTTAGTAATAGTAAATATTTTTCTCATATATCATTTCGGTGGTATTGTAAATAACTGATTACAATAGTTATAATGATACACGATGAGGGTTGTGGAGAAAAACATTGGTGATATTCATTGGGTTTTGAAGTATGACAGATGAGGTACCCTTGATAGCATGTTTTGGGGTTATGTAAAGGTCATGTTTATTTACTAGTCCTCTTGATTTGGGTAGATCTTTTAGTCATGCAGTAAGAAAGTGGTTAGATTATAATGGTTTGAGATGATGCTCTGATGGATAGTGGTCATGCATTTAGCCTTGGTGTTAGAGATTCTATAGGTTGTTCGGTGTGACTGACATCCATGGGAGTCATGGTCAATGGGTTATGTGTATGATACTATGTTTGATGGGGAATGTCTTATATGAGCATTAGTCGAGTTGTGTGACTAATTTTCATGGGTGTATATACTTATTAATTATTAGTGATATTGAGTAGGATGAAGAGTGAGAACATATGAGATTATTAATATTTTATTACGTTTCCATGGTGGATGACAGTGGGAATTAATCAGTCTTTTCAATAAATGTCTCAATGTGTGAGTTTATGTGTCTATCATGTACGTGTTCTTCCCGGTTGAGTTATAGGTCAGTTAATGGACAATGAGTAAGTCTATTGGGAATGTTTTGGGTTATGGAAGAACATTATTATTGTTTCAGAAGTTGCACAGTAGTGAGGTTGTTCCTGAAGTGGAGTACAATTGATTAGTGTATGGGGAGGTGTCCAATAAATATGGGAGGTGACATAGATGATGGATCATGATTAAATACTATGGTAAACCCAAGGATATTCCACAACATGTGATTTTATGTTGGTGTTGTGTCAAAAGTTGGAAGGAGGTGGGAATGGTTCAGAATGAGGGAGACATGTTTGAGGGATGCCCCAATGTGAGTGGGCATAAATTAAAGGTAAATTTAATCCATGATTGGAAAAGAAAAGAATTAATTTCTAGTTGATTTATCCTCAGTATTCCATGGATTTTCATGGTTGGTGTTCCATATTGGATCATAGGTAACAATGTGAGTGACATGTTTATTCATTTTGTTTGATAACATATGGAGTATCAGATATGATGTTTGGTGTTTGATTTTTTGTGGTATATAAATGAAACATCTAACATAGGGATCAGTATCTCAATCATGAGTAAATTACTATCTTGTTAGATGTGTTATAGAGATAGTGGGACGGGATGCTGGAATATTTTTGTGTAAAAGATATCGATGTTTAGGAATATCTGATCATATTTTGATTCTTAGAAAATAATAGATTTATTAATGATAATTTATTTTTATTCGAGTTGTTTCGATGGAGTTGATCATTACGTAGTGGGTGTGATCGAAAGGTAAGTGGAATTGGATGTGCAAGAATTCTTGATGTTTGATCTATTCGAATCAAATTTTTTTTCATGGGGTAAACCACAATTCATAACAATTTATATGAGGTAAATCATTTCATGTTGCACGATTAATGGAATAAACATCGATTGGACAAATAAATCATATGTTTAGGTATGAGTCATATTTTGATTCATAGGGTGAATCAAGTGAAAAATAAAATTAATATAGTCTATAGAAATGAAAATACCTTGGGAAGTAAGGGATGATGAAATGGATGTTCGTTATATAGTTTGCGGAATCATCATTACCATTAATGTTTGTGTTATTGAAAATTCCATGATTGATAGAGGTTTTTATTTTACGGATAAATTACTGGGTGAGAGCATATTGTTTTGGAATATTTTATGATCATGGAAGTTCTACTGGTTATTTATTAATGGAGTTGAGTGAGATTATATGGGTTCTATCTTTGGAGAATGGTGTGACATGTGGTTGAAATTTTTTGGGGATCAACCATAGAGTTTTTGGATGATTACTTTTGGATATATGCATAATGTATAAGGATGGATAGTGGAAGTGTATTTGGAATTCATTGCAGTAACATGGTAATTTTTTATGTAAATATCAATATAGGTTGGGAAATGTTGTTTGGGGGAAAAAATAAAAACGATAATATGTGTTATAGTAGAGAGATTGAGAAGACCCACGACATTACTAGTTGGAAAATATCAAGGGAGTTCATTTTCTATATAGGGAGTGGCAGATAATCATAATCAGTATTGTAATTAAGAATATAAGAATATATATATACTAAAATGGTGTTTTTGTTTGTATATAAAGACTATATAGGTATCATGGGGGTTTTGGGGGAATGTTATGGAAGGACTAGTTGGCTGAGAATCTACAAAATTTGAAAAGCATATCATTATTTAAGTGAGGGTGTAGTTTATAATATCAATGTTGAACAAATAGAGAGATTCCCTTTACATATAAAGTTTTACTGAATATATAGTATTTCCATGAAATTAATGGATTTTTTGGTTTAGAACAAAAAACTAAGGAGTGTCAGACTCCCTTCCTTTTTATTGGATACCTATATGGGGAGGGCAATTTCATTGACACCTCCCCAAATCATCCCCCCAATTTGACCAATGGTTTTTGATGTTATTTAGTTCATAATTGATATTTATTTATCCTTCAGTTTAAATTGGTTGTTATACATTTCATTAGAAACCAACTTCACTAAAATATTTCTAGGTTTTTTGGATAAATTTCCCTATTATAGTGAAATGATCTCGAAACGCTGTGTCTTTCCTGTGTTATGGATATTAAAGGAAATTGGAAGATATATGAACATTTTTAAAAAAAATTCTATTTTAGTAAGACTATATACCTATTTTATTTAATTTTTTTCTGAAATAATATGTAGAATAAATGTTTTTTGGGTGTAACATGATATGGAAATATATCAGGATAGTCCATTAGTTTTCCCTATATCATCAGTAGGATGTTGGCTACTATTTCATTATAATGATGTTCTTCCACGAGTACCATTATTCCTCTTCGGTATGATTTAAATAATTATATATACATTTTTATAAATATTTATTGGTCACACATTACTTAATTAAGGTGGTCTAGTGGTGGTATCAGAAAATAAGTGGCACATACTAGCACTAATGAGTTGATGTGGAACTCTGTGTAGGTGATAACTCCTACGAGATGATTTTGGGTCATTTAATACAAGATCATTGTAATTTTTATGAAAAATTTCAAACTGAATGATGTTTTCATGGTATTTGGTACAATTTTTATGGACCAAAAGGACCTTTGATAAGATATATAAGGTGTAATTTAGATTCTTAGGTATGGTACATGTGACATTGAGCACATTGACTTCTTTTGGTTTCCCAAAAATTATGTCACAAAGGATATGGAGTACTATTTGTGGGGATTTGAGATCTCAAGTGTTATTGGAATTGGGTAAGATTTTTATATTACAAAGCATGAGTTTCCTAGAGATATTTGTATGGGAAATAGATGATTTTGTTTAGTGACAATGGGTGAGATGGTTGTTCATCTCATGCTTAGTAGATGACACCCTCTTGCAGGTAGATTGAGGTAGGATGATAATTTTGAGTTAGAGGAGTCCTATTAGGTCATGGTTGGATGTGATGCAGAGTGATTTCACTTTGTTATGCTTAGAGTGATCTTAATTAAGATATATGATATGTGAACTAGTTAAAGGTTATTTTTTTGGTTATCATTTGAAAATGGATGTATGGTGTCTTACATCATATAGATTACTAAAGTCTCAAGGTAGTGGGATAAATGGGGTCTCTGGATCTAAATATTGAAGTGGATTGGGTATTATGGTCTTTAGTGAATGATAATTTTGGTATTTTTGTCCCTAATAATTGATATATATGAACAGATGTTGCCACGATGATAGTGTGGTATGTCTAGAGGACTGATTAGTACCAAAAAATGGAAGAGATGATATGTTCATCGATTATAGATACATCTATTGTTACTAGAATAAAAGAATCGCATATAGATTTGTGTAATTGGTTGTGTACATATGTGTTTGATGTGACCATACTAGAGTCTATTGGGATCAGTTTGTGTTTGTGTGACCTCTATAGACCATTCATGGATGGTTTTGTGTGCATGTGACTTAGCTTGACCCTACTAAGATGGTTTGGTGTACATATAACCTCCCATGAGTTTATGTGGTGGTATTGTGTTCATGGTAAACCTTACTGTGAGGGACATGGGGTGCGGAATGCTCTGGAGTATGTGACATCTCGGTAAATTACGAATCCATCTAATGGCCCAAAGGCCTTGAATTTTTTATTATAATAAAACAACCTTTTATGGGAAGAAAGGGGAAACCCAAAAAACTTCATGAACATAAAGTCGCAAATTTACCCAAAGATAGAAGAGGGTAAAACCAGACTAAAACATGGATCTTCCCCTTCCTAGAATTAGATCGTGATGATTCTTTTCATCATTGTGTGGTTGATCGACAAGCAACTGTCCTATGTCAATACATAGGCCCAATCTGATGGATAACGCCATACCATCTCAATCATCCAAATTTGAAAAGATCTCCATGATTAACTACCAGCTCTAAATCCTCATTGGAGATTGATACATGTGGTCGAGTTTTTCCAACTTAGAATATCAACATAAAATATTAAATATTAAATCAAAATACTAAAAATCCCCTGAAACGACCCTACTACCACTGTCTCATTTCAATAATCAACACACTCAATATTCTAAACCGAGTCTTCAACAACCGTCACAGTTAACGAGACCTCCCTACCTCAAGTTGCACACCAGAACACTTGTGAGATCCACCAGTGTCTTCCATAAACTAAAAACAATTCATCCATGTCTAAGAATTTTCATTGTCTCCACTGGAACCCCCTCCACCGATGGACCTCCAAAAGTTACCTGGAGAACATTATCGCTCGCACAAAAAAACCCAGAACCACTGATGATACCAACATGCCTGACCAAAATGGTAGTGGTATTGGATCATGAAGCTAGAGAATAGTGGGAGTGAAGAACCTCCACAAAATTCCAAATTAGAAACCACAGTGAGGAGAGAACTGAAAAACAAGCATGAAATCAATGTAAAAAGACATCACCAAAAGCACAGATCCACATTGGATAAAGACTGCAACAAATAAACCAAACCAATTCCCATTACCACCATCTCTTGGGGAGTAGGTAGATCCACATGTAGAACACATATGATACATGTGGTTACATCCTCAGACCACATCATGCCAACTCTTGAATACATATTACACAACACCACCATGGAAGCTGAGACCACCGAAGATCATGAGTATTCGACGTTGTAGAAGTCTATTGCTAGCTACAACCCACGACGCCGGCAGAGAACCCATAAACCCTTAAAACAAAATAGCCCAAATCATTATCATTTCTATGATCTGAAATAAATCCTTTTTTCCCGCAATAGGATAATAACACCATGATCTCACCAAGAACCGATCATCAGAGTCTCATTCAACTAAGAACGGGATGGTCGCATTGGTGAAACCCTTGTGTCATGAAAGAGAACCATATGGGCCCCTATGATTTATTCGAAAAATTATACATTTCCTTTACTATGATTGGGATATGGACCTACCATGAGAGGTTTAGGTCATGGTATATTATGAGAAAAGATAGATAGACCTTCCCATGATAAATAATGCTGTTTGTTTTAATGTATATGTATAACCATACACATTTAATTTGGGTAATGGAATGAGGTTTGGACTACATCATACCCTAAGGAATTATATATGAAATGAAATAATTATGATTTTATAATATTATTTTCATCAATAGGTTATGTTTTTTCATGGCATCGAAATGATATGATCTGCCGATGTGGTGTATGGGTCACCGCATAGATTCTTTAAAAAATAGGGAGTCATCAATGCTTGGTAAACACCTGAATTACAAGGCTCTTCTATCAAATTCATATTTATTTCCTCATTGATACACTTGTTTTATGGTTTAAACCATTGGAACATTAGGAGACCCTATGAAGATGAATTTATCACACTCTATATTAGAACCCCAATGAACATGAATATCATATGAATGATATTATGTTCAGTATAAGACATAGAGTAGATCAGGAAAATATAGGTAATGGGTATTAGATACATTAAGTGTGAGTAAAAGTGGTTGTCGCAGGGCTAGTGTGCATGAACAATATTTTTTGATTAATTTATTATATGAGATCAAAATAGTGGTTGTTCGGTGTAGTATTCATATATGAATTACGCATGATATATTTTTAAATATAATTTTGTTTATGTATTTCATGTACATTCATAAATATAATTTATGGACTATTTAGTAATTTGTTTTATAGTATACATTTAATTTTTTATTGGAAAAATCACTATAGTTTTTGGGATTTCTCCATCACTAATGTTGATAGCCTCCAGCATAACATGAATCATGCATGAGGATATGTTTCGACGTTGGTTTGGGCACATCTAAGTGGCACGAGGCCAGCTATTTTCAATGAGAACTATATATGAACAAACACATAGTAGAATGTCTCATGTCAGTTTCGTATTCCACCGCATCAAAATAATGTTTCATAGTTTCTGAATAAATCACGGGCTTCCTTCAATATTGTTCACTATGTGATCTAATTAATGTTAGGGGTAGATTAATTTTGATACAAAATATTATTCATGAAACACAATGTATTATGTAAGTGTAAAACAAAGATTACAAAAGGTTCACATCATAAAAACATAGGATGCATTAGATACTCTAATTAACCACTACAGTGATCTGACCCATACATATGATTTCCCCAAGGGCTTCCATTTGATTCATAAGGTTTTTTATTTAGAATAATTTTTTCCAAAATATATATTATATTTGTATGTGTACCATGATCAGAGGTTGAAAATCTATTATCGTATCTCAATTTATACCTTTTAATTAATTCAATTGAGATATGTAAACACAACCCTAGGGATATTAGAATAAATAATTCCAGAGATAATGGAATATTTTAGGTAAGTAAAAACATGAGAAAATCATTCATGGTATATACTATATGGAAGGATCCTTCATACTGACCTATGACGATGCTGAACCCATTCCCTAACACACATTTATGATTGTTTCTAGAAAATTTATTTACAATTGTTTAAATCAGTAATTCTATTCACCATAAAAAAGTTACAGTTCATACTATTATCCCTATGAATAATGTTATGAAGTATTTGAGGTTCTATTTTCTATTGTTTATGAATTTTAGTAACTGATTATTTATTTTTAAATTATGTGACACATTGAATTAAATAACTATGGTGTGATATAAAAATATATATTGTGAAATAATATTAATATGATATTAAATTATATGTAAATATTTTGTGCCATTCAAGTATTTATTTCTTTTTTTCATCCTCGTAATTGAAATATGAGAATAAATAGAGTTTCCAAGTTTTTTGTTAGATGGTAGTAATTTCTTCAATATTACCATACATTCTCTATATATTTATTTGAATCATTGGTTTGGGTATTTAATTATGAATGGATGGTGTTAAGAACAAAAAAGATAATGGAATGAATGTGTTCTCTATTGTTAATGTGTATGTTGGATATTTAAAATATGAGTGCAATGAATGTTGTTACTCAAATGGTATTGAGATTTTTTGTTGATTAATGTTTTATTTAATTATTTTATGTCCATAAATATGATCACATGTATTCATCCATTACAGATTCTTAATTCATTTGATATTTTGTTTTGAATTCATTTCTATTGATTCTAATCCATAATTGATTTCCAAAATGATTGTTTTTTCATTTCATCAACCCCATGTATTTTATTTATTTCTCCATTTTTAAAATGTAAATACATTTTAAAAATCAATGAGTATGAGTGGATGTATTTTTAATCAACCATAGTAATTTTTTTCATTAGATTGAATCATATAGGTAAATAATAAATTATTTTGGTTTTGATTTTCAGGAAAAATATAATTCATCAAGAACCAAAATATTTTCATTAAATCAGGGGTTTATTCTAATAAAATATTCCATCAATGAACCCCCAACTAAATTTGGAACATTGTTCACTTGTTAGAAGGGACATATTCATATATCAAGTGATATCCAATATTTTTTAAACTTTTTTTAGAATTAATAAAACGTCATTTATATATTTTATTACTTGATATACTAGGTTAATATTTCATTATATGGTACATCACATTTTGTTTTCACAACCACAATCCATTTTTTAATTTTATTAAAAATCCACCTTAAGGGTTAGTGGGAACCTACAAAACCATTCCTCCTGTATCCAAACACAACCTCCCAAAACACCCATTATAGAGTTCAAATTTAATAATAAAAACCCAACCCTACACTACACCTTGACTGTCAGATAAAACCTATTAACAAAATTCAAAGAGACAAAACCAGACTAGATCCACAAATCCACCACCAATAGAACCAATTAATATTTTAATGTCAAAAAGTAGTAGGCCGGATCATGCCACCGCCACCATCACCTTAAGACGCACACACCGACACCGAATCCATAAGATCCCTAAACCATTGCAGACCCCCGTCATCATAGAGAACACAACCATAATCACCGTAGAGCCCCGCCAAAATCACTGTGAAAGATAACCTATGAGACCAACATCATTGAGGATAAGTCATTGTCGTTGCTGAGAGGAAACCACTTACATAACACCCTGAAGAATTAGATGCCTTATCACTAAACCAACAAAATTCCTGGGATTCCCACCATCAGAACCCACCATGAAGGTAATGAACCGACCAAAAACCAGTGATCCGCCCAAGGATCCAAAAATCACAAAATTCATGCTCGTGCTACTGAAGACCACTGAGAAGAACCAACACCATGACGAGAAAGAGAGAACCAAGGGAGGAAATCCAAATAACATAAAAACAAAAAATCCCCAAAAACCAGATGAAAATGGTACAGGGGTGAAACGGGACTGAAACCCTAAAAATAGACAATGATTGAACCGTGAAGAACCACTATAAGGGGAAGAAACCCACTAAAGAAACTAGGGGATGAATCCTTAAATGAAGAAGATCGCAACACCAAGAGATCTGTAGTGACAAACAAACTAACCCAAATCATCGGTGTTCCCATCGCTCCAGATCCGTCTTGGAGAGGTGTGGTGGAGCTCGAGGCCATAATGAAGTAAGGTGGCCATAGAAGGCCTTCCTGATGCCAGTGGAGGAAGAACAGGGGGGGGAGAGAACATTGAGAGACCGAAGCCTAGAAAAATGAGAGGGTAGAGAACTAGGAAAGGCAGATTGATAGAACGCCTTAGGGGATAAACCCTAGGTGGAGGAAGATGGAGAGATGGGCACACCGAGGCTTTGGGTTACATGTGACAGTGAGTTTCTACAATATAAAATTACATTATTATATTTATTTAAACCATATAATTATAACTGATACTTAAATAATTTTATTATAATTAGTAATAAATAATTTTTATATATTATTTATAATAGTAAAACATATTTTTAAAAAATACAAATTTTTTAGAGATGCCCATTATAGGATTTGAATATAGTATTTTTTTCAAAAAATTTAATTTTTATATCTATTTTATACAATAGTAAAATAAATTTTCACACTTTTAACAATTTAATTAGATAAAATAAAATAAATCTTTAAATTCACTATCTCAAATGAAATTTAGGGTGATATTTTTGTAATTTTCATAAATATTGCATTTCTGAATGAATATGGAAAAATACTAAAATATATTTGAAACTATCTTATATTAAAATTTATTTTTATAAATAAATTGAATTGGAAAATGTTTTTTAATGTTTAATTTCATAAAATATACATAATTAAATTCAATTTATTTCATTTGAATCATTTTCAAAATGAATGTGGATATAAAAATATTTTAATCTTTTGATTATTTTCATCTAAAAAACACTTATCTCATCCAACATTTGGGGTTAATTTTAAATTATTTTTTGCCACATATATTATTATAATTTGGAAGAAATGATTCCATATTTAGAATCATTATAATTTATAATTTATAACAAGTTAATTTTAAATTTTGACCAATGTGGTTCGTTAATGAAATTAAAATTAATTAAATCGATTAAGGTAAAAAAGGTTTACAATGTGGTTAACAATAAAACGTAAGGTGTAAAAATAAACCTAAAATTGTCCAGAACACATTTTATAGAAATATTAAGATCATAAACCATATTTTATCCAAAATAAATCATTATTTTAGTTACATGTTGTAATTTATACTTGATAATACGGTTAACCATTTGGTATTTGCAAGTTCCCCACTCACCTCCCTTATTAAAGGCAACCATCTATCCCACTCTATTGATTGAAATAAATACATTTGGCTCTCCCAAAACCCAACAAAATAAAATTAAAACTTACATCCCTTCATCCTAGAAGTATAAATTTGGAAAAAATTCTACTATAGATGTTTTACAGTGTAATCCAAAATGAGAGACCCAAAGAAATGGTAACATTCACCAACAAACGTATTTTGTTTTATATCCTCCTCAAACCCCCTCAATTATTTTTCATTTTTTCTTATATTATAACCATATTATTATAAATCCACCGAATTTTTAATTTTTTAAGCGTAGAATATTTAAAATCACACATGTTCATCAAATGGGATACACCATCATTATTCATTTGTATGACGGCCTACTACCTCATGAATCGATGACATCCATTCTTCCATTACAACCTTTCATGGATAAAACTAATTAATTTTTCAAATTTTATATATGATATTTAAGGTGTTTAGGATCTTATTATGATTATGTAATTTTTATATCACAAATTCCATCATGCCTTCCATTGTGTGGGAATACGATAACGTTATTTAGGTAAAGAACGAACTATCGTGTCGTGAATTATTGTGATTCATTCATGCTTTACAAGAAATGTGTTAAGGATGATTTTATTAAAAATATGTTATATATATGAAATAAAAATTACATTTAATAATATAATATCATATATTTTTCTTTATATTAATCCTAAAATAAAATTAAAATAGTGTTCAAGCATATGTACAACCTACCGTGTCTATGAACAGTTTATTTCATTTCAAACACCATTATTTTATATGTAATTATAAATACTTATATAATAAATATATATATATACACATATAATATTTATATAATTTATACAATTTTGTGTTTTATTGAATGATTATTAATTTGAGAATATAATTAATATACCAAATCAAAACTTATACAAAAAATAATGTTGTTATAGTCCAAAATGTAACTATAACATCGCATTGTTAATAAACTACTAATAATTAGACATATGAAAATAATATATGGTAAAATATATATTAATATTGTGCTATTATATATGTATAATAAACCAATATTAATTATATTATAGGTTTGAATGAGTGTGATGAAATTTAGGACTTAAGATAATTGATTTATGCATCAATTTTACTTTTGTGAGACAGACCCTACACCACCTCGTTATTCTTTGTGGTCTATATGTTGATAAAAAAATTAATTTATGATTATCATATATTAAATTTTGTTTTTTATTTATCAGTTGGAGTCTCAATATTTCATGAGGTTTACAGTTAAAATGTTACCAAATAAGTAATGGAATTTTGCCTCAATTATCATTCTTTGGGAAACATGTGATGTAATGCACCTCAATTATTTAACAATGTTTATTTAATTTCATATTGAAATATTATATCAGGAAACACATTCTTTTAATTCTATTTTATGTGTCATTTAATGTTACTCTCTCATAGATATTATGACTTAAATTTTTTTAATATCTAAGAATTTATTGTTAAAGTCTAATAATTTATTAATATTGTTTATTATTACACTTCCATTGATGAAATATTATGATCCATATATCATAAATAATGATGAATTTTATTATACTACATTTATTAATAATATAAAAACATAATTTTATCATTCATCTTCTCGTTATAACTTATGTTAATTAAGAAAACGTTTTTACTAATATCTTTGTTTATTTCACTCTTTGGTCAATATCCTTTTTTATTTAAAAACCAGGTTTTCAAAAAAGGTTTTAAAAAAGGATCCCCTATTATCCAATTAGTTATAAAATAAATTTGTACCCATTTTTACCTGTTTATAAAATATTTATTTAGTGGTATGTCCTTGTCGATTTATGATCATGCCTCTCTTGACCTTTACCATAAATATGAGGGGGATCCTTGATTTTAAAAATACATCATGTACGTAGTTATTTGTTTGTATTAAAACTCAATTAATTGATGCATATTTTATACAATTTAATGAGAATTTTTTTAATAATGGATTTAAAAATTGTTTTAGGTTTAAAAAATGTTGTAATTTATTTTCAAGGACTTATTTATATGTTTTCATAGTCATTTTAAAAGACCAATGTTTTAAAACTATTTTTGGTTCTAAAAATAATTTTTCTATGAGGAAATGGAATTTCTCCCAATAAATGTATTAAATTCTTTTTATTTCATATATTATATGTTTTAAAGGTATTTTAAAAGAAATTGAATTTCAAAATTTTTAATTTCATAATAAATAATTTGAAAATAAATGTTATTTTATTTATGAAGTTCTCAATGTGATCTAACCGCATCCATCAACATCTAAGATGAAATCCTTTTATAGATTTATCCATTACTGGGGATATTATCTATGGAAATTATTATTATTATTACTTTTAATGATTTACAAATTAGAAAGAATGTTTTTTTGTGAAAAAATTATTTCTCTTCCACATGTTGTACACTTAAAAAACAATTATAAACCTATTTCCTTTCTTGGGATACTCTTGGATGGAATTATTAAGAAACCTATATCATTTCAATAGGTTTTGATATGACAAAATGAATAAGATTCCCATTTTATAATCGGGGTTATGATATTTTTTTATGAAATGAATTATTTATTGCTCAGGATATGATGAATGTTTTATTATCTTATAAAAATGCATTATTGATTTCATTAAATGATGGGTGGGATATATTTCTCCTTTGAATTCATTGGGTAGAGATTTATATATAATGAGAGAGAGATGGATGGAATGGGGAGCGAAACTTTTTTGTTAAAGGAATTTTCCTCTAACATGGTCAGGGGAGTGTACCGTGACTACTAAGAACTTTTGGGTAGTGAAACCATTATACTTAGATATCCTTTGTAGTGTGCCTTGATTAATGTGGGAATCATTTTATGTGATTATGTTTCTAAAACAATTTCATGTCTTAGTCTTATGTTATACTCACATATTACCTTATGGTTCATGTTTTACGATCTTCCTATATTTATGCCATTACTCATGTATACGATCTTAAATATAAAGGATAATATCGTCAAATGTTATGCTCATGTTCTCATAACCTTCTATTCATGTTATTCTTACCTATATTATTTATCTTTCCTTACTAAGTATCTATGATCACCTTTTACTATGATTCTTTTCCAAATGCTATAAAGAATAGTGTTATTTATGATGTATCTAAGAAAGGATTCTTAGCATAGAGAACCTAGTGGTAGATAATGAATCTCACTTATGGAACAATGATTATGATTCCCAGTTTCTAAAGGCACTAATGTAATACAGTATTTGGGTGTCTGTTAGTGTAATGTATTAAATGTTTACAAAAAATTATGAATTTTCTATCTATTTAATTATAGGATCCCAAAGTTTGGAGTCATTTAAAATGTTTATTCATCCTTTGGAAACTATTAATGGAAAGTATTAGGGAGATACCAATGTAATTGTTTCTATGGATAATTCTAAGTATTAGTCAATGTATAGGAAAATATCCTATAATTTTGGTAATGGATATTGCGAGTTGATTCCTAGTAACACATCTCTTTCGAGATACTATAATTAGATGTTAATAGTGAAAATATCTAACTTGGGGAAACAATACTAAAAACACATTATTGAGATAGACTCAGTCATGAAATGGTTTACAATAATTAGCCTTAATGCACAAAAGGTTTTACACTCCTAGGGAATATTATTTCCTCATTCTCAATCACTTTACAAATATTTATGAAGTATTTTAATATAATATGACAATTATTAACCTATAATAAACCTATCATTTCATATATTAATCATCCTAGAAGTTATTTCCCTGATTATATAGTTCTTATATATGATTATTGTTTCTTACTCTATGTATTTTCCTTTTAGTAAATGGTTAGAACCCGAATGAATGTCATCAATTCCAAGTATGATGAGAAAGGAAATGGTTGTCATCCTAATAATATGATATTAATGGGAGCTATAATGGAAAATCATATGTCTATATCACATAAAATTCCGATTACGTTAATCATGTTAGACCTCCAAATGAAAAAAAATTGGGGACCAACATTTTGTTGAATAATTTATGAGGAAACATCCACCTTCTCTTAGTGTCTCTATAGATATGTTAATTAAATGATAATTGATTATTAAAAAAAATATTCTACATTATTCAATAATTAGAATGTGAGAAATACATTTTGGTTTCCTACATCTTAAAAGGTGAAGTAGATCAATGGGGAATCTTTTCAAGACCACAAGGAAAGAATATGAGATTTACTCTCTGGATTCAATTGAGTTCAATAAAATATTTTTCAATAAGTACTTTCCTTTTTTCCATCGTACGATGATAGATAATGAGATATGTTAGTTAAAAAAATGTTTGATTAATTTTTTTTACCACAGATGCTAATTTTATAAGACATGAATGGTATGCTTATGGTGTTATCATCCAACCTAAATGTAAGGTTGACTGATTCATTAGTAGATTAAAACCAAATCTCTGAATGGAGTTATCTGTAAAAATATTTTTTAGCTATTAAAAAATTGTTCATTATTCAATAAATTAGGATATATAAGATAGATTTATGTGTCAATATAAATTTATTGAAGTGAAAATTAAGATAGAGATCAACGAAAAATCTAAAAAATTGGATAGAATTAATTTAGATTCCATTTATGCTAAATGTGAGGGTAGAATCAATGATGAAATATTATTAAAGGGTCTAATTATTTTTCATGTATGGAAATTAATTTCATTGGGAATTTTATTATTAATGTAATGGGAGGTAGTTAGATAAAAAGGTGAATATAGATAATACTGCATAGAGTGTACTACCAACACATTAGTACATCAATATTAATGAGAATGGACATTATTATAACAACTGCCCAAAATAGATTCTTGATGATGATGATCAACATGACAAACCTCAGAAGCTGAGGGACAATGAGAAATCTCATTTGATCAATATTTTTGATGAAGGGTGTGATAATGATGTTGTGAAAGGTATGAATACAATCAAATATATAATTCTAATATCATGTTTTACTCTGAATATACCAATTATATTATATCAAAACAATTTTATAATGCTATCAAAATTTCATCCCAATTATTAGCCTTGGAATTTATAGTTAAAATCCTAAATGGTATGATGATCACATATCAATTTTATGATTCCTATATTGTTATTGTTGCTTGGAATGTGCTTCCAAAAAATTAATCAATTATTCATCAAGTTTATTTTGTTGTTATATTATGAATTGATTAGAATTATATACATAAATAACAAATTAATTATCATGTAAGGGATGTTTTGTTCAATATTTAAATCCAAAATATGATCATCAATCAATGTGCTGATAATTAGAATCTTCTTATAGAGATTAAATCTAATGTATGCGTCCGAATTCCCATCTATAAGAATTTATTATTTTAATTGGTTGGGGTGAAACGCAACAATGAGGATATTCTTAAAGTTTGAAATTTTTTGGAAGTCATTCAAGAAGAGTTTCAATGACATCAAAAAAATTTGATGTTTATTTCTCAAAATAACTCATACATAGTTCCACACCAATTTCATAGACTATATAGAATGACCTCAATTGAGTTGCATCAATTCAAGAAGAAAATACCATGAAACCTTGATAAGGGATTAATTTGTCCAAGTGGGTCACATTGGGGGCACCTTCTATTTATTTGAAAAAGAAATTTTGATCAACGCAAATATGAAATGATTATTGGGAGCTAAAAATAGTCAAGATTAATATCGTGTATTTTTTCCCCCGTATTCATGGCCTATTTTATCAAATACTTGGAGATCAATACATTTAAAATATATACCTTCATTTTGGATATCATCCATTGAGGGTCAATAAAGAGGATATACCCAATGATTTAATTTCATACAATGTATATAAAAATTTAATATATAGTGATTCCTTCTAGTTGTACTAATTACCCTTCAATATTTAAGGATTTTGAATATAGTCTTTAAATATTACATTGATCATTTTCTAATGGCCATTATAGATGATATTTTTATCTACCCAAATAGAATGAATGATCATGAATACAACATGAGAATCTTAAAATAGAACCTAGGAAAGGAAAAACAATATAAGAAATTTACAGAGAGTGTGCTTTTTTCTATAAAAAGTTTCATTTTTGGATTTTTATATTTTAAATGGAGGGTATATCAGTAGATCCCTAGAAGAATAAAGTTATTTTATGTTATCCCAGACTAACAAAAATGAATTATATCCAGAGTTCTCTTTGTTATCTGAATATTATTGATGGATTATAGATAATTTTATCATGAATATATAATCATTTCACAAAGCAAACGTAGAAGGGGGGAAAGTTCCTCTAGATAGATGAATGTGAGGAAAATTTCAAGTAACTGAAGAGAGGAATAGTCAATGAACTTATATTTACATTACTTTTAAGTAGAGAAGGTTTTCAAATCTATATTGTGGAATCCAATAATGGATTTGAATTTTTTCTTATATAGATTAACATGGTTATAGAGTATTCCTTAGGATAATTGAATATTAATCAACAAATATTCACAAAACATGATTTAGAGTTTTCTTTTTGTAAATTATTAGTGAATATATGGAGGAGTTATATTATAGTTAAAAGGGTGGTATATTTACCGAGTAAAAAGATTTAATATATATATATATTCACACAAAAGGGGTCGAAAGGCCATAGAGAAAATTTTTAAAGCGGATTATAGATCATGATTTCTCAAAACATTACCATCATGGTATAGATAACAATGTGGCTGATTCTTTGACTCGAAAGGATCATACAAGCATGTTTGTGATGAAGATTACTAAATAAAAAGTATTTATTGATGTGAAATAGCTAGACTAATAAATCATAAAGGAGAATAAAAAATCATAATATACTAAATAAATGTTCAACCATTTATCCATGTGAAGATTGTTGATGTGGAGTATGAATATGTAATGATAAAAATGAAGGTTATAAATGATCCTGATTATACCATTGATAATTAAAGAGTGATAAAGATCAATAACCCTATATATAATTTACAATACCAGAGCATAGGAATCAGTTTTTAGAAGAAGCACATTGTTCTTCAATATCTATTAAACATTGACATATGAATATTTATATAGATTTAATATTATAATATTGGTGGGATTTAATGAAAAGGTATAGAAAATTGATTTTATAATTGTACATGGTATATATCCATGTAAAGGATTAATGCCAAATGACAAAATGGATGTTTCATCCATTACCCATACTATAATTTAAATGTCACAAAATCACTATGTATTTATTCATTGGACTCCCCATACTATCTTAATAGAATAATGATATATTGAAGGTAGTAGATCATTTTACAATGTTTAAACACATCATTTTAATTAGGTAATACTTCCAAATGGGTTTTCATAACATGATATATATTTTAGAAGTTGCACGGGGTAACACCTTCCAGTTTATCTGATCCGGATTATTTTTTTAAATACATGTTATAGAAAATTATTTAGTAACCCCTTGATAGAGAATTTAGCTTCATCGCTGCTTATGACCCACAAAATAGATGGTCAGTTTGAAAGGAAAATTCAAAACCTAGAGAAAATATTGATA
Source organism: Viscum album (assembly GCA_963277665.1). Taxonomy (NCBI): domain Eukaryota; kingdom Viridiplantae; phylum Streptophyta; class Magnoliopsida; order Santalales; family Viscaceae; genus Viscum; species Viscum album. The sequence goes on along the minus strand of OY728159.1, from coordinate 669,275,531 downwards.
TATTGTTCTCCATATTTTATAGGATGTTTGGATCAACTCCTTCACATAGTTTTTTTACTTACAACAATACCTTTCAATCAATAGTCAAGTTGGATACTTATGAATAACTCTATATGAGGAAATGTGTCACTCCAATATGTTGGAATGGATTTGGGGAAAAATGTTATTGGGAACTAAGATCCATGAAGAAATTGATAAGAATGATGGGAAAAATTTGTAACATATTTTGGTAGCTATGATTTGGTTGAAATTTTATGCTGTTAATAATCGATGTGATATAGAATTATATGATGATGATATAGTCTTTCTAATAGTTTCTCCATGTAATAATGTTATTATATTCTTGAGAAAATATAATTTAATACCTAGGTATATTGGTCCCTTTGAAATTTTTGATCATATTGGGATGGTAGTTTATCTCTTTGTACATCCACCGAACCTCTCTCAAGTCCATAAATCGTTCAATGTATCTATCCTAAGGAAGTAAATACCTGAAATTTCACAATTCTTGGACTCATAGGTCATACCAATGGGGAAGGATATTTCTTATGAGGAATAACCAATTTAAATTATGAATCATAATGTGATAGTGTTATGAAAAATGAACAGTCACCTCGTAATTGTTTAATGAAACCACCAATTTTAAGAAACTATATAGGAACATGAGTATATGATGAGGCCAATTTATCCTAATTTATTTGTATCGGAGGGATGAATTTTGAGAGCAATTATCATTTTATGGAGGGTAAAATTTTACACCGTGATTTTTTATAAATATATTTTTTCATATAAATAAAATTAATTGGAATAATTACATTTCACACTACACCAAGATAAACATTCATTTTATGTTAGACCAATTTAATTTTGGTCAATACTTTATAAAATCAAAACTTGTTTTACATGCAACACTGTGTTTCTACAAAACATCATTTTATTATTATTACTATCTAAAAAGTTTTTTAATAGCCTATCCATTAAACATAATAATATGAATATGAATAATTAATTTTTAAAAATTATTTATAATGTCAAATCATATTGATAATATTATACATTTTTTTGGTATAGTCTTTATTTGTTTTGAAAATAACATTGTCTCAAAAAAGAATCAATTTATGTCTTCTTCTGAATAGTAATACAATTAATATTTGACACTTTTGGAAATTTAATTTCCTAAAATAATATTATTTTTTGAATTTATAATTTAAAAATACTCATAGGATTATTTATTTTGATTTCTCAGAAAAAATTCATTTCTAGATGAATAGTGATTAATAATGAAAAAACTATACATAAATTATTACTGTTAATTTATTTACATATATATATATATATTATAAAAAAATAATATTAAAGAATAATTATTTTAATCCTACATCAATAAAACCAATTTAGATTATTTGAATCAATTTTTCATTGAAATTGGATATAAAATAATGCAAATTTTTTAACCTTTTCACCTCAAAAACAAGTTGTCTTGTCCCACTAGAATAATTAATTTCAAATTAATTTATTCCATTGTTATTATTTTAATTTGAAAAAATTCATTTCATATTTGAAATAATAATAATTATTAATTTATAATGAAGTCAACTTATTTTTTTTTACAAATTTTGTTTTGTAACGAATTATAAGGCTGATCTCCCAATAGTGTTAACCTTTTTTGTATATAATATTTTTCTACTCAACTCTCTCAAAAAAAGCCACTAAATTGGCCCTCCACCTCTTCAAGCCTCTTAGGAACATAGTATCTCCAAAACACTACCTAAATTAGAACCCATGTTTACACCCTTGATCCTATAAATCTATATTTTGGATTAAATCCAATAAAGTAAGTCATTTTGTTCAAACCAAATACAAAACCCGAAGAAGAGGTAATGCTCATCAGATAACATTTTTGTTATATTTATTCCTCAACCCCATTAAATTATTTTTGTAACATTATTACATAATATCATCATTACATTCAATGTACTGATATTTAATTAGGTAAATTTTAATACCTAAAACTCTACACAATTCCTTCAAATGTGATACACAATCATTATTCTTGAGTATGATAGACTACCACTGTGAGAAATGATGTTGTTTGTTGTTCCATTACCAAATTTCAATGTTGGAAATACTGTAATATATATAATTTAAATATAATTTTTTATGATTTTTATGATTTTTTAATGATTCTATAATTTTTGTATCACACATTCCTTCGCGATATCAACTTTTTTGGAATAATATAATGTCATTCATGTGTACGGCGGACTGCAACTCATAAAGCAATGTGATTCATTCAAGATTTTTAGTGAATCTGTTAAGGATGGTTTTAATACAAATAAGTGAAATATATGTCATTAAAATTATTCTATCATGAAAATATATCATATAAATTTCTTGTTTTTAATCTAAATATAAAATGAGAACAATGATCATGCTAAACATGCTCCCCACCGTCACTATGAACGATGTATTTCATTTCGTATTTCAATAATTTATATAATATTATGTATTCTTATATAATGAAAATACATAAAAACAAACATACATACATATATATATATGATATTTATATAATTTTTATCATTATGGAGATGATGATATCAGGATTAAATTATAATTTTCAATAATATGACATTTCAAAACTTATACAAAAAATCATTATTCCCCAAAACGTATTCTAAACATTGAACTTTTAATAAATGAGAAATAAAGGGTCATAAGAGAATAATATGTGATTATATATATATATATATTAATATGGTTCAGTTATAGATTAGTTAAAAACATATATTTTTTATAAATTTGGATTGAATGAGCATGATGAAATTCAAGGCTTAATGTAGAGGATTTGCATCTTACTTTTACTTTTGGGGGACGTGTGATTTATTCAACACCAAATTATTCTATGTGGTTTATATAATGGCCATGAATTTACATTCTTATTCTCCTAAATATAATCATTCTTAGTAACATGTCCATTTTATGATCAATTGTTAACGCTTTTTACTGTTAAAAAATCAAAGAAGTGGTTATAGAATTTTTTATCAAATTACCTTCTTCGAGACACATGAGATGTTATTAATCTATATTCTTTTATTCGATGTATATAATATCATGTTTTCATTTTTATATAATGAAAATACTTATATTTATAATGTTTTATGTTTCATAAAAAAAATTTCTCTATTGGGTATTATGATTCAAATTTAAAAAATTTGTAAGATTTTATTTCATAAATCTCATCATTTTTCTAGATATTTTATGATTATGCTTCCATTGATGAAATATTATGAATAGTATCTTTAGAAATGTATTGAAATTTTTTATCCTATGGTTATTAATGATTTATTAATATAATTGTACCATTTCTAGTCTTTTTTACTTGTGATAGTTAACAAAATGTTCTTAAAAAACATGACATTATTTCTCTCTTTGATCAGAAATTTTTTTCCATTCAAAATCAGGTTTTATAAAAAATAAATATAGTTCCACTATTTTAATCTTTATTTAAAGTAAATTTCTACCTATTTTTTTTAAAATTTTCTAAAAAAAGGTTTTAAAATATATCTCATCATTATTTTCAAATCAAGGTACATTTACATTTCATTGAAATTATGAATGGAATCATCATTTTTAGGAATAAATCATGTATAGAATTCTCCACCATCATGAAATCTCCTCTTATTGATTCATACATTATATATTTTAAATAATATTTAAAATAATAATAATTATTTTTAAAAAAAGTAAAAATTTATTTAAATTATATTCCAATCATACTTTTTTTGTTTTCAATTCTATTTTAATGAAAACTTCATTATAATGTTTTATGATTTAGAAATCACGTTTGAAAATGGAAAAGTAAATTTTTTAAAAGAAATGTTGGTGGATTTCTTCAATTATTTCATCATATATTTTAATAGTGGGTTTCAAAGAGAAGGATTTTGAGAAAATGTTATATCTTAAAACATGATTTTCAAAACATTTTATCTTCCGTTAGAAATTCTCTAAGTTATCAATAAAAATTATTACAAATCTAATATGGAATCCTTGGATATAGTTTATTATTTATTGAGGATATTATCTATGAACGCTATTCTTATTCATTGTTTGAATGGTTCATGTTTAAGATTAAAAATTTTTTATGAAATTTTTGTATATTCTATGGGTTAAATAATTATAAATTGATTATAAAATCCACTTAATTTACCAGGTTATTCTATGATGAAATGATTATGAAACCTATCGCATTTCCACATGTTGTGGTATGATGAAATAATTATGATACCTATTTTATTTTAGGTGTTATGATAAGATTATTATTGAGATCATTTTATGGGTCATTATATGATTAATTTTTTATTGTCTTTTTGAATATTTATGTACGATTTCATTAAGTGATGGGTGGGACATATATCTACATCTAGTTAATCAGTTAATGAATTATAACTCATGAGATAATCATATATGGAATCTAGAGTGAGATCGGTTCAGTAAATGAATTTGTCTAGTAAGATGGTCATGGGAATAAACCATGACAACTTAGATTGTATAAATAGCGAACATATTATATTAATATAGCTTTCTAGTAATCATTTACTACTATGGAAATAAATTTATATGTTTCTATGTCTACCAAAATACTATGTCTTATTATGATGATATAATCACATATTACCTTAGTATTCATGTCATATGATCTTCCAATAATTATTAAATGTCTTTGTAATATGATAATTGATATCAAATGTGTGATCATTAAATGTTATTATAATGTTATCATACCATTATAATCTTATTATACATATGTATCTATTTTATTTAACCTTACAAATCATAGGAGATTGTGATGCCCTAACCCCGGTGCCCTGAGCTGGTTGGACTGTAGAGACCCGAAACTTAACGTACATTGACATTAAATTACATTTGCGGAATACTTAGTACATAACAAAAACACAAACACAAGGATAGTAATAGTTTAGTGTCTTTGGAAACATGGAATATGATCTTCTAATCCTGGTGAAAGATCTTCAAAATCTCCCATAAAGATCTTCCTTTTTTTATACCTAAAACCTTTCTTTATATCCTTAGGTCCGACTAGCTTTGTACGTGTTCGAACCTCCTCTTTTTGACGCCCCTTTTCTTAACCTCCACTTAAAGAACTAAGGATGGTCTTTGAAGAAGACCAGGATCTCCAGGATGATACTAGGGAGGTGGAGAAGAGATTTTGGCAGGGGTTGGCCGAGCGTGAAGGCTCAAAGATGTGTGAGGAAGAGAGGGAGGAGGTGCCCTTTTATAAGGGAGGAGAGGGGCACCTTTGGAATAACTAAAAATATTATTTTATTATAAAGTCAACTTCGGTTTTAAATAGCTTCAAATTGATTAATTTCAAGGCTAAGGTGGGGATGGGTCGAAATCCTCTCATCCAATAGAATTTAGACAAGTTTAGGTTCCTATTTTACCCTTATCATTTATATTTAACATTAAGTTAAATATTTTTACTTTTACTCTGTCTTCTTGTGTTCATACACTATAAGGTTAATAAACTTACTATAAGAAGCCAAACGAACCCCAAATTGTATATTATTAATATATATAACCTTATCTATGTCATTTTGCCGAACCTTAGATTTTTAGGATAAAATGACAATTAATAAAATAATATTTGTTTTAAAAACTATTTTATGTCAATTTTGACAGTATTTAGTAGTTGATTTTTGTGAAACATATAACAGGATGATAAGTTCGAAAAATGTTAATCAAATCAATACTAACATGTCATATTAACCTAGAAAATTAGTTTAATTTATAAAAAGTTTCAAATTATATTTATTTGGGTATTTATAACATCAATTATGTCAATATTTCATTAATAAGATAATTACTGCATCATCGTTGTGTCATAAATAAATTAAATTATTTAAGGTCTAAAAATTACAAATAAAATACCATTATGTAGGAAATCGTTTTAGCTTTCTAATGAATACTTATAGTAGAATTTATCTTATGTATAACCCCATATTAAAAATGTTTTAGTAAATAAACTTTGATTTTTACTCTTTTAACCCTTCCTTTAAATAACTTAATAAGTAATGTCCTAATCTAATCCAAGTGGGCCTAAATGGTCATATTTTATTCCTAAGTTTGTTTTTGGTCGAATTATTCTTGTCCAATAGAATTAGGACATGTGTTAGGGTAATAATAATATCATTTCTACCCTTAATTACCCTATTTACTTTTAACCGTGGTAAAAAAAGTAAAAAGTTACTATTCACCAAAAAATTATTTTCATCTCATTGAACCAAATTTTACTTACTGACATCAATCGTGTCTCTCGGATTTATGAAATTCCACTCACAGAAGCGGTAAAATTATGTTTTATGAACAATTCAGTTTTTTTAACTACCACTTAGTGGTTTCACTATTCATCAAAAATTGAAAGTTTTCAGAAAAATACCAAAAATTAGGCCTAAGCTATATTTGATATTATGAACTCAAAAATGATGTCAATTTTACCAAATTCAAAACATATCAGTTGCATTAGCTAATTTAAAAATTAATTCCCGTTGTCAAAACAAAGAGCGTGTTTTTAAGAGATAATAACTATCAAAAGATTGAAACTTGTTTATAACTGGTTTAAATGTGAAATTGCATCCAATGACCATCATTATATAAAATTGTAAAAATATATTCTAAATGTACTTTAAAACCACTCAAATTAATAATTTATCACTATTAATTATTTGGATTGAAAAAGTTGATTTTAATTAAAATTTAGTAATTTTCACTATTCATCAGAATATGAAAGTTATCCAAAAAGTACCAAAATTTCACCTTAGGATAAATTCGATACTCCGAATCCAAAAATGAAGTCCATTTTGAGAGCTAACATTTCTAAAATTTTAAAAGGTGGTTATTACTATTCATAACGGCTGGTTATAATAATATTTTAATAACATATCGTTGTTTAGTGAAACTCGGTATTGCGTACTACACAAGCTATCGAGGAAGGTCGTGATTGCGTGTAATGCAAGTCAAGTCAAGGATGTGTGTTGTGCGAGCTTCTTTTGGTGTAGCATACAACACAAGACATTAATGAAATTAAAAAGAATATTTTTCATAAAATCTCGAGGTGTTACATTCTACCCCCCTTAAAATGAATTTCTCCCTCGAAATTCATCGGGGTTATAAATGGTTTACTATTAAAAAATTTCTTTAATAGAAACCCACATCTTAAAAAGGAATTCCAAAACCAATATTTAAAAACAAAAGTATGAAATGTAACGGTTACCCAAATAAACTAATCACTAGGTTTCCACATAGGTGAAAATATGGATATGGAAGAGAAATCTAACCATCATGTTCTGATGGAGAGTGGTAGAGAACATGGCTATCGAAAAGCCAGAAATCACAAAGCCATAAATTTGTGACGATCTAAGGTACCATCTGATTAATCAGATATAAGAGCACTAGGACAACATTTTTGGTTTTCAAGATCATTTCCTTAAAGATGAAGAATTTGAATTAGAAAAAATACTTACATTATTTTGGTACAATCTCACTATTGTTCGTGCCTTGAACAATTTCCACTTCATCTCTTAAATAAATGAAGTTGAATTTGTTATTCGTGATGTGTTAGCAGATCATGTGATAGAATGATGGGTCATTCCATATCTTTCAAACAAAAGGTTACCAAAAGTTATAAGTCCATCTTATTGTTAATCATATATGGTTCCAAAAATGAACTTATACTTCATATATCATACCGCTTAATAACATAAAACTAGTTTCTAGTAACCAAGGACTTCCTGTAAGCCAGTGGTAGGTGATAAAGGCCAGTCACACTTCGGTTGTGGGTTCTATTTCCACAGCCTTGTCCGACGCGATGGGCTGTCACCCGTCCTGCAGGTTGTCCTTTTTCTGAAACTATATTACTATAAAATCCCATCAATAATATTGAAAAAAACTTATATCCTTAAACAATACTAACTTATGTACAAAATAATCCATTCCAATCTTTAGGATTATCCATAATACTGCAGTCCACTCTCATAACATAGTGAAAACGATTACAAGAGATTTAACACCATCGTCGATCCCCATATATCATAAGATATGTTTTTTTGGTCACATTCCAAACAATCAAAGTCCTTAATCATGTATTCTCTTGAATGCCTTAGTGAAAACATGAATGCAGTTAAAAGTTAACACTTTCCACATACCAAAATCCTCAAAATTCTATATACTCAAACCATGATATCAATTAGTCCTTTTATCAATCATGAGCTCATGAATACTGTTAAACATTTCATTTTCTCATTTTCCCTTCATTATGCGCATATCATCTTATTTCCAAAAATATCTCAATTACTTTGAATACCACATTAGACCAAAACATAAATATTCCAATACTCCATGTTACAATATTATTTTGGAATCCCATTACATAAACACTTAATCATTCCTCCACATCTTTGTCATATTCAACATCACCAATAGTGATCGCATGTGACTTCCCTTTGTCCTTTGACTTAAGTGGTTGCTAATGTTGATCATCACTAACCCTTGGATTTGGGAATTTATTAGCATAATGCCCAATTTCCTTGCACTTGAAGCATTGAAGTGTTGGTGGTGCGTTCTCTACAGTGTTTGCTTTATTCACATCATTAGAAACCCTTTTTCCATTACATCGACACGCAGCTGCTCGATGACCTTCTTTTCCATACTTAAAACATTTTCTAGTCCCTTTAAGACAATCTCCACCATGCTTCTTTCCACACTTTGTGCATAAGGAAACATCCATCTTCTTTTCACCATTATTTTGAGATTTCTCCTTGAACTCCATCTTTCGTTTCTTGTCAAAACCATGAGATGGATATGTAACAACAACTTCCATTTTTACCTTGATAGCACAACACACAATTTCTTCATAGCTACTGATGTCTCTTATAGCTAATGCCCTTCAAATAATTGGTTTTATGCCACTGAAAAATCGATCAACTTTACTTTCAGGTTGGATGATAATGTCAGATGCATACCTTGCAAGTCTTGTAAAATTCGCTTCGTATATACCCACGGATTCATCATCCTTTTGCTTTAGTTAAAGAGACTCCTTCTCCATCTTTGTTCGAAGAATACGAGGGAAGTACTTACTGAAAAACAAGTTCTTGAACTCGTCCCATTCCATGGACTCAATTTCATCTCTTGGCCTCGTATTCTTGATAAGATTCTACAATTGATCAGCTTCACCTTCCAAACGATATACTGCTAAGATGACTTTATCATGTTTAGAACATTGAAGAAATGAAAATATCTTTTCAGTGGTACTGATCCATTGTTCAGAAAAAAGTGGATCGGAAGTCCCACTGAAAGAAGGTGGATGTTGCCTCATGAAGGACTCAATAGAATATTGTTCCCTTCTCTGTTCATTTGGAAGTCCAGAATGATTCATATCTTGTGTAAGTATAGCAATAATATTTTTCACTCCATCTCCCATAACATTTGTTTGTTCAGGAGGACAATCATTGCATTGTCCATTGCATTGATCAAAACGGTTCCTTCGGGTTCCAGCCATCATCTAAAACCCAAAAAGAATAGTGTGAGAGGCAAAAATCATGATAGGGAAAACAACATAACAAAGGGGGAGTACCCTCAATATCTAATATCTTAGGTTAAATTCTAAGATCGTTAGCGCAATTCTAGGACTATAACCTATACGTATACTTAACCTTAGAGACATCCCTAGAAATACCATAGAAATATCTCTAGGGATCTCACTAAAGTTCTCACATCCTAGTTTCCAAAGGTTGACTAAACCTTTCCTCTGATACAAACTGTAGAGACCCGAAGCTTAACGTACATTGACATTACATTACATTTGTGCAATACTTAGTACATAACAAAAACACACACACAAGGATCGTAATAGTTTAGTGTCTTTGGAAACTCGGAATATGATCTTTTAATCCTGGTGAAAGACCTTCAACATCTCCCATAAAGATCTACCTTTTTTATACCTAAAACCTTTCTTTATATCCTTAGGTCTGACTTTCTTTGTACGTGTCTGAACCTCCTCTTTTTGACGCGCCTTTTCTTAACATCCACATAAAGAACTAAGGATGGTCTTTGAAGAAGACCAGGAACTCTAGGATGACACTAGGGAAGTGGAGAAGAGATTTTGGCAGGGGTTGGCCGAGCTTGAAGGCTCAAAGTTGTGTGAGGAAGAGAGGGAGGAGGTGCCCTTTTATAACGGAGGAGAGGGGCACCATTGGAATAACAAAAAATATTATTTTATTATAAAGTCAAGTTCTGTTTTAAATAGCTCCAAATTGATTAATTTCGAGGCTAAGGTGGGGATGGGTCGAAATCCTCTCATCCAATATAATTTATACAAGTTTAGGTTCCTATTTTAACCTTATCATTTAGATTTAACATTAAGTTAAATAATTTTACTTTTACCGTGTCTTCTTGTGTTCTTACACTATAAGGTTAATAAACTTACTATAAGAAGCCAAACGAACCCCAAATTGTATATTATTAATATATATAACCTTATCTAAGTCATTTGGCCAAACCTTGGATTTTTAGGAATAAAATAACAATTAATAATATAATATTTGTTTTAAAAACTATTTTATGTCAATTTTGACAGTATTTAGTAATTTATTTTTCAGAAAATCATAACAGAATGATAAGTTCTAAAGCAGTTAATTAAATCAATACTAACATGTCATATTAACCTAGAAAATTAGTGGAATTAATAAAAAGTCTCAAATTATATTTATTTGGGTATTTATAACATCAATTATGTCAATATTTCATTAATAAGATAATTACTGCATCATCGTTGTGTCATAAATAAATTAAATTATTTAATTTTTACAAATTACAAATAAAATACCATTATGTAGACAATATTTTTAGATTTCTAATGAATATTTATAGTAGAATTTATCTTATGTATAACCCCATATTAAAAATGTTTTAGTAAATAAACATTGATTTTAACTCTTTTAACCCTTCTTTAAATAAATTAATAATAAATGTTCTAATCTAATCCAAGTGGGACTAAATGGTTATATTTTATTCCTAAGTTTGTTTTTGGTCGAATTACACTTGTCCAATAGAATTAGGACATGTGTTAGGGTAATAATAATATCATTTCTACCCTTAATTACCCTATTTACTTTTAACCGTGGTAAAAAAAAGTAAAAAGTTACTATTCACCAAAAAATTATTTTTATCTCATTGAACCAAATATTACTTACTGACATCAACTGTGTCTCTCGGATTTTTGAAATTCCACTCACAGAAGCGGTTAAATTAAGTTTTATGAACAATTCAGTTTTTTTTAACTACCACTTAGTGGTTTCACTATTCATCAAAAATTGAAAGTTTTCAGAAAAATACCAAAAATGAGGCCTAAGATATATTTGATATTATGAACTCAAAAATGATGTCTATTTTACCAAATTCAAAACATATTAGTTTCATTAGCTAATTTAAAAATTAATTCCCGTTGTCAAAAAAATAGCGTGTTTTTAAGAGATAATAACTATCAAAAGATTGAAACTTGTTTATAACTCGTTTAAATGTGAAATTACATCCAATGACCATAATTGTATTAAATTGTAAAAATATATTCTAAATATACTTTAAAACCACTAAAATTAATAATTTATTACTATTAATTATTTCGATTTAAAAAGTTGTTTTTAATTAAAATTTAGTAATTTCCACTATTCATCAGAATATGAAAGTTATCCATAAAGTACCAAAATTTGACCTTAGGATAAATTCCATACTTAAAATCAAAAAATGAAGTCCATTTTGAGAGCTAAAATTTCTAAAATTTTAAAAGGTGGTTATTACTATTCATAATGGCTAGTTATAATAATATTTTAATAGCATATCGTTGTTTAGTGAAACTCGGTATTGCGTACTACACACGCTATCGAGGAAGGTCGCGATTGCGTGTAATGCAAGGCAAGTCAAGGATGTGTGTTGTGCGAGCTTCTTTTGGTGTAGCGTACAACACAAGACATTAATGAAATTAAAATGAATATTTTTCATAAAATCTCAGGGTGTTACATGGACACATTCCCATAAGAGCACTTCCCCATACGCCAGAGGGTGTCGACATGCATCATGGGTCTGGTAAGTCGTTTTGGGGAAGACTATACCCTCTTCTAACAGAATAATAATAGCAATGGAGGAAAAAAAATGTTCAAGTGAGGAATCATATAAGGAATCGTAATAATACCATGTCATATGACAGTAAAACAAGAAAATACAGTAAACAACTATAAGGTAAAACATTCAATGACAATGTAAGTGCAATGTGTCTACAATTCAACTAAATGTAAAGACACAACTACTCCCATGTGGGGCACAAATCATGTCTGGTTCCCTAACCCATGATCTAATCCCAAATAGAAACCTATCTAAGGCATTCCCCTTATCTTGTTCTTCAACAAAAATGTCTACTCGAGTGCCGATCAGGTGGCCTGAATAAGGTGGGATTAAAAATTAGTAGGTCACAATCAATGGTGTCTAAAATGAGTTCAGTCAAAAGATATTGCAAGCAGATTTATGAATCAATAAATACAATGCATAATTAAACAACAATAATATTTTCATTTAATATTTAATAATCACATTATACCCAGTAGTAATACATGTTTCGCATTTCAATCATCATTCATTATTATTATCCATTCATTTGGAGTGTAATGTCATGTTAGGCATCCCAAATTTCATATAGTGTAGGTATTCATGCCTAACACCTCATATCTCATTCGGTGTAGGTAATCATGACTAACACCCTATAATCTCAAGCTATAGTAACTCTTCGGGAGGAACTCCATATCCATGTAAAACATCTAATTGATCTAGAATTCCATGTCTAGCACCGCAAAAATCTCAATCATTAAATCATTCATTAATTAACAAGAATTATCCACGTTAGTGAATTATTAATCCAACGATTAGTTAAACATTTCAATGGCCATTAAAACTCAACAATTAAATAAGAATACAACCCAATAATTAATTCATCAATTATTTAATCAATCAACACATTTATATTTCCATAAATAATTCTTCATAGTAAATTATCTAAATCAAATATCAAATTGTAATAATTAATTCTCAAAATTAATTATCTTTGATAAAAAACATGGTATATAATTAATTGTCACAATTAATTATCTTTCACAGAGAAAAATATATTCCAAATTAATTTTTAACAATTAACTATATTAACACAATTAATTCAATATATCAATTACAAGATCTCCACCCATAACCAATCTTCAAAACAAATATATATTTGGTCAACCCTCATTCATTTATTCCATGATTCAATTATAATTAATCACAAAAGAAATCATAAGTCAATTCCTCATTCCAAATTACACTAATTTAGAATATCAATCATCAAGGGAATATAAAATATTCATAAAATCACATAAAAATATCAAATTCATGACTATGAGAGTTTTATTTAGACCACCTACCTCAATTAATTGATCGAAGTTTCCCCACCAGAAATATCCAAAATCTGAGTTGCACAACTTCATCGATCAAGCATCATATCTAAATCAATAAACCAAAATGAAGATCAAAGTCATCAAGATCTTGAAAATATAGATATAGGTACACAAACCTAGATATAGTTCTCAACACATCAGTTTTGATCCATGTAAATGGTGAAGATCATCTATGAAACGATTAAGGAAATATAGGGAAATGAACGGGAAAATAAATGAGATGAAATCCACTTACTGGGAAGAGAGGGAATCCTTAATCTGGGCATTCGATCTAAATTAATAGTGTTCAGATCACCTTAGAATCCCTCTGGAATGTAACGCCCCGACCACTGTTACCCAGAGTCGGAGCATTATTGCATAACATTGGCATTATCACAAAATAACAAGTCTCGAAGGACCGATTAGTTTAGAAGCCTTGGAAACACTAGATACATTCATAAATGTTACATTACAACATAAAGTGAAAAATCACAATAACATAGTCACCATAGTCCACACTTCTATCCCCTTCAGACTATCCCTGTAGGTCAGTCATAAAATATTTCTTCACATCCTTGGAAAAATAAAACATTGACACGGGTGAGCTCAGATGCTCAGTAAGGATAACCATATAGCGGAAGATTTCATAAATAAACATAAACATTTAAGGCAATGTATGAATAAAACAAAATCCTTTTAAACTGGAACTTCAACATAATATGGAAAAAGTAAAATGAGATAATGCCATTTACTTATTCACATGGATATTCTACTGGTCGAATAATCACATGCAATATCAATAACCACTTTCATAATGATGGAATGCATAATACCAGACTATCATAACCACGTAGCCAAGGCCTCGTGCCAAGACTACAAATAATATTTTATCAAGGCCTCGTGCCAAGACAGTAGTTTGTCTCATTAGACCTGTCGATGCATCGAGGAGCTATAGCAGGCTCCACTCGTCAATTATTAAGTCCAATTCATTCTTCATATGAACAGGTTTAAACATATCATAAACCATAAAATAATCATATAACATAATACATGGATAAAGGAAACATACAATTTCTACATTTCTATCATAAGATATCAATACGACACATTGATATAATAAAAACATTATCAAAACCATTTTCAATACCAAAATTAAAGAAAATTGAAACTTTGTATTTATTTTTCATTTAAAAAAAGTTATGTCTTGTAGAGGAAGCTGAAACTCAAATAATGGTCACGGTGGTAGAGAAGTCACTATCCCCGCATACGTACGACAAGAAAAACATTCAATTTTGTTGTTTTGTAAAATGTTTCATATAAAAACATTTCTTTTGAATAAATGTAAAATTCAAATAGGTTTATACACCGTATAAAAGAAAGTTGTGTATAAAATAAAATATGCCTCAATGAAAGGTGATTGAGAAGAAGTCCTTACAAAGATCATTTTTTAAATAAAATAGATCTATTATGTGTATTCAGTATAAGTACACATAAAGAAAGTACAAATACTAGAAAGTACGTAATAATATCATAACATAATTTGAATGTAATAGATTAACCCAAAGAATGGAAATTGGGTTATGAAGTTCCCTTACCTCGTGTCCAACATGACTCGATCATTCTTTAACCTCCTGAATAACAAACTAG
This sequence comes from Viscum album, assembly GCA_963277665.1. Taxonomy (NCBI): domain Eukaryota; kingdom Viridiplantae; phylum Streptophyta; class Magnoliopsida; order Santalales; family Viscaceae; genus Viscum; species Viscum album. Next base: position 669,260,355 of record OY728159.1, on the reverse strand, counting down.
AGTTAATTTATACTTTCTTAAGAACCTTTTTCATGTTCATTATTCCTTTTATATCACTTATTACCATGTAATGAACATTATGTAATTATTTAAGTTAATAATGGTCATTTTGTCGATCTTTTGTACTTGAGTCAAAAATAAACTTCGTATAATTAAAAGTTGATCATGTGGTGAAATATAGATTATATCCAGAATTATATACATGATTTATATATCATATATATCATATATATCCAGTATATACATGCATTTTTAATATTACATAACATTTAGAGATAAGAAATGAAATGCACCGTTCATGGAGACGGTAAGCCGTACGTACGCATGAACGCTAAATTCAATTATATTTCATATTTAATGGAATGAAATTGTAATTATATACAGTTATACTATAATTCCAGTATAATATAATGCATAATACCGTTTACCCTATCCTTTATACATCCCACATATGGCATTAATGATTCAAATCACCTTGAGGGGCGGGAGTCCGCACTTCCTAAAATGAAATTATCACGTTTACCCATTATGGAAATCATAAAGGTATGACATAAATGAAAAATATAGAATCATAATTAAAAAAATATATATCATATATAAAAATAGTGTCATCATAATGACCACCATGAGAGGTGTTAAAAGAAGATTGAACAATCATCGTTTCGTTAGGTAGTAATTCGCCTCCCACAGAAACAGTATGTTCTTTAACCATTAGATAAAGGTGTGTGTAAGTGTAAATACAATGCTTCTCATATAAACATACAAGTATGTTGATGATACTGTTTTTTTACAAAATAATGTAATAAAAAGATTTTAGGGGGTTGGAGAAGCAAAATAAAACAAAAGAACACAGGAGAATACATTACCTTGAAATCAGGTAACACTTTTTGATTTGATCCAAAGGCATCCTTGGGAAGACATCTGCCCAAAGTGAGGCTTCTAGGAGTAATATAGGGAAGTTGGGAGAGTATTTTGGCATAGTTTTGCTGAGCCAAATAGCATGATGGTGTGAATAAGGTGGTAGAGGTGGGGGCCTTTTATAAGAGGAGATGAGGGGCACTCTTGGAAGGTCATGAAATGTTAAATTATTATGAAGTGATTTTCGGAATACAAAGGTCCCACCATTATATATTTCTAGGATACGGTGATAAGGGTTCTAAATATACTCATCAAATAGGTTTTTTGAAAAGTTTAAGTCTTAGATTTTACATTATCATTTTATATTATTTAAATCGTTAGTTAACGAGGTAATCACTAAATCATCATGGTGTCATAAAACATTTAATTTATTTAATGTATAAAAATTGAAGAAAAATATCATGATGTAAGAATATTTTTATCTTTACAATGAATATTTATAGTCTAAAATATAACTTCTATAACCCCTTATAAAAATTGTTTTAGTAAAATAACACATGTTTGTGACAATTATATTTTTACTTTAAATAAAAAGTTATTAATGTCATTTTCTTAACCAAGTGGCTCCATGGGGTCCCGAATTTGACCCATGAATTGTATTGGTCGTCCATGAATCATAAAATAAGGGTAGGACAAGTGTAAAGGTATTTTCATATTTTTATAATATCATTTTTACCTTAAATTTCACTAATTAACTTTAATTGCGATTAATTAAACTTAAAAGATACTATTCACCAAAAATTATTTTAATCCCATTGAACCAAATTTTACTTCCTAATTACAAAAATGTATGTAGTATTTTTAAAATTAAAATCATAGAAGTGGTAATGTTTCATTTAAACGAAAAATCAGTTTTTAACTATCACTTGCTGGTTTCACTATTCATCAAAAATTGAATTTTTTCCGAACAATGCCAAAAATTCACCCTAAGCTGTAATTGATATTCCAAATTAAAAAATGATTTATATTTTACAAAATTCCAAACAAATATGTTTCATTAGTTAATTTTATAATTAATTCCCGTTGTCACATCAAATAGCGTGTTTTTAAGAAACAATATATATCAAAAGATTGGCAATTGTTTATGTCCAATTTCAAAATGAAATTAATTCTAATGACCACCATTGGATAAAATGGTAAAAATATATTGTAATTATTCTTCAAAACCACTGAATTGTATAATTTATCACTATAAATATTTTTTATTAAAAAAGTTGTTTTTATGTATTTTTTCACTATTAATAAAAAATTGGAAGTTCTCAGAAAAATACCAAAAATTCAACATAGGCTAATTTCGATATTCCGAATCCAAAAATGAATCCCATTTTGAAATATAAAATATATATATATTTTCAAAAAGTGGGTATTACTATTCATAATGGCTATTTTGATTGGTCGCGGTGTGTTAGAATCAAGAACTTGCGTACAATGCAAGCTATTGTATTATTGAAAGAGAAGAGTATCATGGAAGCTTGGGATGTTACATTCTCCCCTCCTTCAATAAATTTCTTCCTCGCAATTTAAAATTTTTCTTTGAAAATAAAAGGTCGAAAATAGAAAATACCTTTGTGTAAAACCCACATCGGAAATAGGGATAATAAAAATTAGCATTAATAAGAGGGAAAGGGAAATAAAAAGTCACCACCAAATTATGATCTCAATTAAGAGAACATTGGTGGAAATTAGAGACATATAATTGGAGGAAAAACATAAATATTTATGGGGATTGATTGAGTTCATCAATCACAAACAAGTGTAAAATTGAGGGCCTCAAGGCCATCTATCTATGATGAAAATATCATCAGTTCAACAAAATATTAGGTATTTGGATAAAAAAAATTTGTTTTAATATTCCATCCCTAAAGTTTAAGAATTAATTTCTTCATAAGAATATGATATATATATATATATATACATGACAACTATAATTTCACCCTTCAACTAATTTCTACCCCAAACTCGTCTTTCACTCAAGAAGATAATAGAACTCAAAAATATTATATTTATCCTAATCGTACAAGATTCCAAATATTAACACATACCATTTAGATTAGGAAAACTATTTTGTAATAACCAGGTACTTCTTGTAAGCTAGTGGTAGGTAATAAAGGCTTGTCGCACTTTGTTTGTGGGTTCGATTCCTGTAGCTTTGTCCGAAGCGACAGGTTATCGCCCAACCTGAAGGTTGTCCTTTTTCAAAAACTATAATATTATAATAATCCATAAATAATCTTAAGAAATGTTTTAACCTTAATCCATAATATACAAAGTCCAACATAATCCATTCCAACCATTATAGTTATCCAAAATACTTATGTCCAACTCATAGTCCAGATTTTATAAGGAAGGTAAACATAATGAAGATCATTTTTTCCGCGTAATAACATGTGAACACCTTCATCATGTATTCTTTTAAAACACCGCAACATCCTGAATTACCAAAAATCCTTATTGATTACATTAATTTACCCTTTATTCCTTATAGAATACCATATATACTCCTTCTACCCAAAAAAGTATACAAATCATTAATCAGTTTCAAGGAAGTCAAGAATATCCAATATAATTTATCCAAATCATTCATGTATTATTCCAAAATCACTATCTCGGTATCAGAAATATTTTATGGTTTATCTTTATCTCAACCATAAATTTTCCAAAAATTTAACCTCCTATGGAGTCAGTTTTCTTGGTTCCACACAATCTCAAGTCCTTGATGAAATAGTAATGCATTACAATCCTTATATACTCTATAATTATTATAACCAGTTCATTATTGATACAACACTCAAATGTAAAAATTCGTTAATAACAGCATAAGAACTCTAATAATTCCTCCTCATATGTGGTAGTATCATAACTTGATTATTATCCAATAACATCATTTGGGGTATACTCTGATGGTTTGGGAATTGGTTTGCATTGTGTCCCCACTCCTTGCAGATGAAGCATTGTACATTTGAAACCTTTTTCTTACCCTTGAAGTCACGCACTTGGTGTCCTTTTTCTCCACACTTATAAAAAACTATTATTCCCTTCAGGAAAGATCTAAGGTTTTTCTTCCCACAGTTATTACATATTGGGAAATTCTACTTTTCCCTCGTCCCTTTATCCATCATTCTCTCTTCCATCATTTTCGTCTCTTACTTCCCTTCAATGCCATAAGACTAAGAGAAATATTTACTTATGTTATTAACGCATGATATTAGTTTTTCATATGTTGAGAACACATGGGATATTATTTCCCATCTAAATGTTGTCTTAATCCCATGAAAGATATGATCCTTCTTACGATTTGGATCATAGGTATTGCTGGAGTTCACATTCCATCCACTGGGCATCATTTCTATACAATGGAATAAAACAGGTTAGTTTATAAATTGAAATGAATAATTAAAAACTTGTAAAATACTTAATGTAAATTGAACGGTTTATAGATATAATCCATAATCATAAAAAAATATTTCTTTGAGGAAGTATATAAAGCTACAACATTCATAATGGTTTGTAAAAAATGAGAATTATCCTAAGCATATCCCCCGTGAGTGTCGTAACCAAGAGTGCAGCAAGGCCCGTTGTGGTGCACCAGATCCCGTTCGAGTCTATCTCAAAGCTGTGTTTTCAGGTTTTACCCCTACGTACATCTATGCCAGAGCTGCCTCTATATGCTCGTATCCAGACACGCATGTATTTCTCGGAAAACTCACAAAATCTCTATAATACCAAAATTCTAGGAATTTCTTCTATACTAATCCTGAAATCCTATCTTAGGGTATGCCCTATAATCATGGTTAATCTAAATCTAGCTTCCAAGGTTATTAGTAAACTACCTTTGATACCAACTGTAACGCCCAGACCCCAGTTACCCGGAGTCGGTGCATTATTGCATAACATTGGCATGATCACAAAAGATCATGTCTCGAAAGACCGATTATTTTAGTAGCCTTAGAAACACTAGATACATTCATAAATGTTACATTACATCATAAAATAAAAAATCAAAATAGAATAGTCTCCGTAGTCCACACTTCTATCCCCATCATACTATCCCTATGGGTCAGTCATAAAATATTTCTTCACATCCTGGGAAAAATAAAACATTGAAAGGGGTGAGCTCAGATGCTTAGTAAGTATAACAATATAGCGGAAGCATTGATAAATAAACATAGACATTCAAGGCAATGTATGACTAAAAAAAAGCCTTTTAAACTTGAACATCAACATAATATGGCAAAAGTAAAATGAGATATTGCCATTTACTTATTCACATGGATATTATAATAGTCGAATAATCACATGAAATATCAATAACCACTTTCATAATGATGGAATGCATAATTCCAGACTATCATAACCACGTAGCCAAGGCCTCGTGCCAAGACTAAAAATATGATTTTGTCAAGGCCTCATTCCAAGTCACTAGTTTGTCTCATGAGACCTGCTGATGCATCAATGAGCTATAGCGGGCTCCACCCGTCACTTATTATGTCCAATACATTCCTCATATGAACAGGTTTAAACATATCATAAATCATAACATAATCATATCACATAAAACATGCATAAAAGAAACATAACATTTCCACATTTCAATCATAAGATATCAATACAACACATTGATATAATAAAAACAATATCAATACCATTTTCAATACCAAAATAAATGAAAATTAAAACATTGTATTTATTTTTCATTTTAAAAATGTTATGGCATGTAGAGGAAGCCGGAACTCAAATAATGGTCATGGTGGTGGAGAAGTCATTGTTGCCACATACGTAAGACAAGAAAAATATTCCTTTTTTTGTTTAATAAAATTCTTCATATAAAAAGATTTCTTTTGAATAAACTTAAAAGTCAAAGGGGTTTACACACCATATAAACGAAATTTGTGTATAAAATAAAATATGCCTCAATGAAAAGATATTGAGACAAAGTCCTTACAAAGATAATTTTTTTAAATAAAATATATCTATTATGTGTATTCAATATAATTACACATAAATAAATTACAAATACAAGATATTACATAATAATATCATAACAAAATTTGAAAGTAGGAGATTAACCCATAGAATGGAAATTGGGTTAAGAAGTTCCCTTACTTCATGTCAGACTTGACTCAATCTTTCTTTAACATCCTGAATAATAAACTAGAGTTAATTTCTACTTTATTAAGAAATTTTTTCATGTTCATTATTCCTTTTATACCACTTATTACCATGTTATGAACATTATGTAATTATTTATGTTAATAACGGTCATTTTTTCGATCTTTGGTACTTGAGTCAAAAATAAACATCTTATAATTACCTGTTGTTCATGTGGTGAAATATATATAATATCTAGAATTATATTTATGATGTAGATATCATATATATCATATATATCCATTATATACATTCATTTATAATAATACATAACATTTACATGTAAGAAATGAAATGCACCGTTCATGGAGACGGTAAGCCGTACCTACGCATGAACACTACTTTCAATTATATTTCATATTTAATGGAATGAAATTATAATTATATTAAGGTATAATATAATTCCATTATAATATAATGTATAATACCATTTACTCCATCCTTTATACACCCCACATATGGCATTAATGATTCAAATCACTTCGAGGGGGTGGTAGTCCGCATTTCCTAAAATGAAATTATTGCGTTCACCCATAATGGAAATCATAAAGGTATGCCATAAATGAAAAATATGAAATCATAATGAAAAAAACATAATATATATCATATATAAAAATAGTTTCATTATAATGGCCACCATGAGAGGTGTTAAATGAATATTGAACAATCATCGTTTTGTGAGGCAGTAATTTTCCATCCACAGAAACAGTATGTTCTTTAACTATTAGACGAAGGTGTGTGTAAGTGTAAGTCTTATATTTTACATTATCTTTTCATTTTATTTAAATCGTTGGTTAATGAGGTAATCACTACATCATCATGGTGTCATAAAAAATTTAATTTATTTAATGTATATAAATTATAAAACAAATTTCATGATATAGGAAATATTTTTATCTTTCCAATGAATATTTATAGTCTAAAATAAGACTTCTATAACCCCTTATAAAAATTATTTTTGTAAAACAACACATGATTGTGACAATTTAATTTTTACTTTAAATAAAAAGTTATTAATGACATTTTCATACACATGTGGCTTAATGGGGTCCCCAAGTTGACCCATGGATTGTCTTGGTCGGCCATGACTCATCCAATAAGGGTAGGACAATTGTAAAGGTATTTTCATATTTTTGTAATATCATTTTTACGTTCAATTCCACTAATTACATTTAATCGCGATTAATTAATCTTAAAAGTTACAATTCACCAAAAAAAATTTTAATCCCATTGAACCACATTTTACTTCCTAATGAAAACCATGTATGTCAGATTTTTGAAAATCAAATCACAGAAGTGGTAATGTTTCATTTAAATGAAAAATCAGTTATTAACTATCACTTAGTGGTTTCACTATTCATAAAAATGGATGTTTTTCAGAACAATGCCAAAAATTGACCCTAAGTTATAAATGATATTCTGAATTAAAAATTGATTTCTATTTTAGAAAATATCAAATATAACAGTTGAATTAATTAATTTTATAATTAATTCCTATTGTCACAACAAATAGCGTGTTTTTAAGAAACAATATATATCAAAAGATTGACAATTGTTTATGTCCAATTTCAAAGTGAAATTAATTCTAATGACCACCATTGGATAAAATAGTAATAATATATTCTAATTATAATTTAAAACCAATCAATAGTATAATTTATCACTATAAATTATTTTCATTAAAAAAGTTGTTTTTAAGTATTTTGTTCACTATTCATAAAAAATTGGAAGTTCTCAGAAAAATACAAAAAATTCAACATAGGCTAATTTCGATATTCCAAATCCAAAAATGAAGTCCATTTTAAAATATAAAATATATATATAATTTCAAAAAGTTGGTATTACTATTCATAATGGCTATTTTGATTGGGTGTGGTGTGTTAGAATCTCGAACTTGCGTATAATGCAATCTATTGAATTATTGAAATAGAAGAGTATCGTGGAAGCTTGTGGTGGTACATGGAATATTCTGATAACACTTATAATTTTTCATGCCCGAGAAGAAGTCAAAATATAGATGTCATAGGGGTTTTGTGGTTTTAAAAAATATTTTCAGATATTAAATTCCTCATGCAGGGTTTTCTGGGAAGAGGCGCATGGTTTGGGAAAATCGTATGCCAACCGAGAGTATCTCTCTGTCCAGGATTCCATGGTTGGCATGGTTTGGCCACATGGTTTTTCAAACTATGCTAAAACTATGCAAACCACTCTTTCTAGTTTTGCATGCATGGCACAGTTTAGTCGCACAGTTTGTCAGACCGTGTGCAACTCGCCGCTAACCAACTCTTCATTAGTGTTTCTTAAATGTACACCCAAGCTTTCCCCAAGACACTAATTAGAAAATAAGGTACTTAAATAACTTAATAGGAACCGATAAATGCACCAGAGAGGACTCAAAAAAAGGCCACGATCTAATAATCTACCCACCTTATAACAACTCTTCCTCGAGCTATACTCCCAATATTCTCGTTCATTTCGAGCCAAAAAGATTGGGCCATTTATCCATCATGTCTTGTTCCCATAACCATGTTTCCTATTGAACACTTCTAGGTTTCCATAACACATGAACTAATGGCACTATCATTCAGCTAACCACTTTTTCACAATGACCCAGTATATATATCCGATGATCCTCATAGGAAAAATATATCATGAGGTCAACCTCTACAACATCAATGACTTGATAAGGTTTGGAGTGATATCTCTATAGTTGCGACACATGGAAAACATCATGCGTAGAGATGAATTTTTTCGGATGGGATAAACAGTACACCGTCACCACAATTCTCTCTAGCACTTCAAACTGTCATATGAACCTGTAAGCCAACTTTCCCTTCATTAGTATCATATGGTAACCTATTCTAGACGACATCCAAATAAATACATGATCACCCAATATAAAAAATTGTGGTCATCTACATCTATCATCATATGAATTCATAATTCTCTGAGCCATAGCCATTCTTTTCTGAATCTAATTCGCCTACTCCGATTTCTCTTGAATGAGACACGATCCCTACAGCTCTAACTCACCCCCCAACCAACATAGTTGTGATCTACATGTTCTACCATAATGTACCTCATATGGTGAAATCTTTATAGTTTTCTGATGACTTTTGTTATAAGAGAACTCAACTAAATCCAGGTTCCTCTCCCAAGAACCCCCAATGTCAAGCACACATGCTTCCATAATATCCTCTAACACTTATATGGTATGCTCTAACTGCCCATCTGTCTTTGGGTTGAAGGTCATACTTAAAAAAACTTTTGTACAAAGAGACAAGAGTAAAACCATCTATTATAATGATTTAAAGCATGAATCACGATATGAAACTATATTTTATAACACCCCATGAAAATGAACTATCACACGCACATATAGTTCCCCATATATTTCTATTATAAAGGTTTCCCTGATAGGAAATAAATGTTCTTACATTGTTAGTCTATCCACAATGACCCAAATAGAATCATTATTTTGAAGATTCTATGGATTCCCTACCATGAAATTCATAATAATGTCTTCATAATTCCATTACAGAATTTGAAAATAGCTCTAATAGGCCTCAAGGTCATTATTGCTCTGCCTTTATTTGTTGACAGGTGAAACATCTTATTACAAACCTTGGTGTCTCTTTTTTCATACATGGCCACCAAAACTGTCGTCGTAGGTCAAAATACATTTTTCCCACCCTAGGATGTACCTCCCATTTTGAGTAATGAAATTCCTGAATGTGTTCCTCTCTTACACTCATAGGCACAACAACCTGATTTTTCACATAGATGATTTCTTCCTCCCCAATTATCAAGTCTAATGGTGTCTCCCCACCATAAATTCATTCTCCTAAGGATTGATACTCAATATCCTAATACTGCATATCCTTGATCTGTCTCAAGAGTGTAGACTCAACTACTACAAATACCAGAGTCATCCACTATTGACTCTCCTAAACAACCACATGCATTTCTATCAAAAAATTTATTATCATCCACTCTACACTGGCCTCATATACCAACTGAGTCACGATTTTACTTCATAAGGCATCAGATACACTATTCCCCTTTCCAAGGGTATATGAGTATTCAAAATAAAAGGAATAAATATACTCTACATATCTTCATAGTCAAATATTCATGTCACAATATGAAAATATATACCTCATGATTTTTTTAGTCGTAAAAACTATAAACATTTCACCTAATAGATAGTTTCACCAACACATAAGAGAATAAACCACTACTTCCAACTCGAGGTCATGTATAGAGTAATTCTATTAATGTGTCCTCACCTACCCAGACCTATAATAAATGAATAGATCCACTTGCATGATCAAAACCCTGAGCCTAATCCTATATGCATCATAATTTACTATGTGCTCATCACTTGAGTTACGTAAGATAAAAATTAGTCTTGATGTAGAGAACATCTTCAACTCTTGTAATTAATTCTCACATGCTTCTTTTCAATCAAAATATATCCCTTTATTTTTTGAACATAAAATTTGTGTTTTCAATTTGGAAAAGTCATAGATGAACTTTTTTTAATTTACAGCAAATCCCAAAAATATTCAGATATCAAAAACATTCTTGTGATGGTATCTAGAAATCACTTCCTGCAATTTTTCTATGTCTACTTCCACACCATCTTATGAGATGATATTCCCCAAACAGTTTACCAGGTAAATTAAAAACTATCATTTAGATAGCAGGGAATATATATGATGCTCTCTCAGTTAATGCATGACGATGTCAAGATGTTGGGTATCATTGTTAAGTGTCATAGAGTACACAAAGATGTCTTCCAAAAACACCACCACAAACTGATCTACGTTTTATTGAATTATCCATTTCATCAAGGCCATAAATACTATAGTAGCATTCGTTATCCCAAATGACAATAAAAAAAATCATAAAGCTCATACCTTATTCTAAAAGCAGTTCATGGTATTTTGAGATCCGAAATCTCATCTAATTATACAATGATATTAGATCATTTTTTGAGAATAGACAAAGCCACTTAAAGTGGTCAAATAGATCATTTATCTGAAGAAGAGGATTTCATTTCTTCATAGTGATTTTATTCAACTTTTGGTTAACAACACACAAGTGTAAAATCCCAGCATCCTTATTTGTAAACAAACCAGGTGATCCTCACGGCGATGTATGTGGATGGATAAAACCTTTATTCTAAACCTCCTAAAATTTTGTTTTGGTCTCATTGTTCTTAGTCGGTTCCATTCTATAAGGTGGAATAGATACTGCCTCAACCCTCAGCATGAGATCAAAAGTGAATTCCACAACTATCTCATGTGGAAACCCTGAAAATTATTCAAATACGATATCCTTGAATGGTTCTACAAGTGGAGGGAGGACATCTTTCATACCACTATCATTATTTTGATAAATACTAGATACATGGGCTTCAAGCAATCCCAGTTTCTGAGTAATTGGCTCCGCACAGCCTGCAAGGATATCCCATTATCCATGATGAACAAACTGGTCACCATTCGGAGATACAATGGTCACTCTCATATGGTAACAATCTATGTGGTCCCAGTATCCACTATCCAGTCCACACCAATAATAAGGTTGAAGCCCATTATATCATGTATATAAATATCTTAATGAAATTGATCCTCTTTGATATCTAGGGAACATACCTTGTAAAAACACGCATCCCAAGACTGGTTTCCAAATGGTGTATCAATAATCATCACCCTACTTACGAACTCCACCTCCATAATCAAACCATTAACAAGATTTTAAAATATGATGTAATAAGATGAACCAGTATCAAACAAGGAAGTAGCTAATATAGAAGAAACTAAAACAGTACCTATCACTATCAATGTACTAGCCTCACTCTCCAAAAGTGTTGGCTACATAACATGTAACTATCCAACCCCTCTTCCTTGTGGTGTTGCCTGACTCCCTTGAGTTTCACTAAATTGCTGATACAAACACTTATACACTGAAGCACCATGTCCACCACCTCTAAAACCTCTTCTAGTAGAACCACAACTGTCAGACCCATGTGGTATAGAAGACACCCTTCCAACACTCTGAATCAGAGTAGCTTCTCCCTAAGCACCAACTTGTCATTGATTCTTACTGAACATAAATAGGTGGCCCATATTACCACATAAAAAGGAACTCCCGTGGTGATCTAGGCCAATGTGTATGATATTTTCCCATCATACATCACTAGTGTCTATGCAATGAGTAATATATGGTGAAACTTTTCTTCCTAGATTTTCACCATACTTTATACAATCCAGAATAATGTTCTCGTAATGGTGATTGTTTCACTCCCAAGGCACACTCCCTGATAATCTAGGGAAAGCTACCTATCCATCACTAGACGCCTCCTTCAGGTTCCCATCCAAAACGAGAGCCTGATCAACCACTTTTGAGACTTCCTTCAGGCTAAAGATATATATCTGGAATATAATTTCACAACTATGTACATCTTGAAATAGTTTTGTAGAAAAAAAATCATCTTACAGAAAATCTAGATAAAAAACTATAAAATACTGAAACCTTCAATGTATTCATTATGTACATTCTTCCTTGGGTCATATTCGTTATCATTGATTCCTTCTCTTGTGTCAACGTGTCTAGATAGAAGTTCTCCAATAACTTCTCCAAAAAGTACATCCATAACATATCTTCAGACTTTCTAGATAATACATGAATGTCTCAAAGGGGCTTTCACTAACCCGTTTATTATATATGATTCCAACTTGACCCTCCTCCCTACTAAAGTATCCAAATCGTCAAGTAAAATCAGTATCAATTGAATCCAAAATTCTGCTCCCTCAGGTCGACCAACTCGAGTAAAGGTAGGAAGTTGTTGTAGCTGAAACTCTCTTGTCAACTCAAGTATTATTTTCAAAAAAACACTAGAGCTCTCTCAATGAACTGTATTAAATGAGAAATGTTCTCTTGCAACTTTTCCCCTTCCTTCATAGATTTTACCAATGGCCCCTCAAGATCCATTTTTGGATTTTCATTCCGGACCATACCCCTCTGTCACTCACTCAACAAGCATCACATAGGAAAATATCTACAAATCCAAACACACATCTTAAGTCTCATAATGTAACATTATAACATTTATGAAATAATAGAACTAACACAACAAGTTTAAACATGTCTTTTTCACTCTTTTTCTCACCACACGATTAACACTGAGGCCTTATCACTACCCTTAACAATCTTACCACTAGGTCTTGGTTAACAGTAGTATGTACATTCAAATTAATTAATTCCACCATTAATTAGTCACATTTTCTGAAATTATTTAGTTGAACAATTAATTAATTAACCATACTCATTTTATCAATCATGTTTCTCATTATACACCCATTTATTCTCATGTTTAATCACTGTTTCAATATCATAACAAGGAAAAATAGTTCATGTTCACCAACATACCCATAAAAAATTTTCCCATGAGTTTGTAGAATGATGCATGTCACAACAACACAGTGTTCCTATAAATATGTAAGAAGACTCAAGTATCATAAATATTTAGGCCATGAATTAGAATTCAATAACTGTATAAAACACCGTATCACACCACAAGTGCGTCAGTCATGGTGAAATAATATCCAAATGTAACAAAAAAATCAATCACAACAATCCCACCCTTTGTACATATATTATTCCCCGTATGTGAGTTTGATACTCCCACGCACGATCTCATTACCAAGACTCAACTTTTTTTGGTGTCGCATATACCTTTCCCAATATAGTAAGACAAAAAAATGAAATGAATATTATTATGACACCACTTTCAGTTTCCCAACCTGGTTCCACTAAATGGTGCATGATCCGGTTTCTCACATGGGCTCAAGCACGCCTCCCCGTATAATAGAGGGTTTCTAATAGCCATTAGTCTGGTAAGTCATCCTTGGGGAGACTATACCAACATTTATTAGAATCAAAACACCAACTAAATAAAATAATAATAACCATGGTGGAATCATATAAATCACTAGAATAGTATCGTGTTATATGATAACCAAACAATAAATTAAAATACTCAACTATAAGGAAAAAAATTATATGGAAATGAAAGTTCCATGTGCCTATTGTGAAACTAAATGTAAAGACACAACGACTCCAATTCAGGTCCCTAACCACATCTGGTTCCACCACCCATTCTAAAATAGCAAACCAAAACCTATCCGATGGCATTTCCCTTATCCTATCCTACAAAAACAATTCTACTCAAGTGCCAATTCGGCGGCCCGAATTGGGAGCGAGTAAAACTCAGCAGGCCACTAACAAAAGTATCTAAAACGAGTCAAGTCAAAAGATAGTCAATGAATTTTAATGGAGAAATAAATATAATTCATAATTATAAAACTATCACATTTTCAATTAATATGTAATCATCATATTAGGCGCAGTTTCAATCCATGATTTCTATTTGAATCATCATTCATTATTATTAATCATTCATTTGGTGTTAAAAGTCATTTCATGCACCCCAAATATCATTCAGTGTTTGTCACCCTACCTAACACTCCATATCTCATTCGATGTAGGTTTTTAGGCATAGCCCCCCACAATCCAATGCTTGGATAACTATTTTGGAGGAACTCCATTTCCAAGATAGAACTTCTAATTACTCTAGAACGCCTAGTCTAGCAACATAAAAATATGATCCATATAATTATTCTTTAAATCACCAGAATTAGCAACATTATTTGATTACTATTCTAGGATTAGTTAATCATTTCAAAGGCCATTAGTTTACTAAAAAATTAACTAAGATCATAACCCATTAATTATGTCATTAATTAATTAATCAGTTAACAATGTTCTATTTCCAAAATTAATTCTTCATAATTAATTATTTTTTATCAAATATCAATTTTTCATAATTAATTCACACAGTTAATTTTCAATGATTGATATCATGGATCATAGTTAATTGTCACCATTAATTCTATTTCATAGCTAAAATTAATTTCATAATTAATTTTCCACAATTAATTATCTTAACACAATTAATTCAACATATTAAATAAAACATCTCAACCTACAAACAATCTCAAAAACAAATATATATTTTGTCATCCCCCCTTCATTTTTTCTATGATTCAATTACCAATTAATAACCATGGAAATGAAAAGTCAATTCCACAATCCTAATTACTCCAATTTAGGAAATTAATCATCAAGTGAATCTAGGAACTTCATAAACTCACATTCACATATTAAATTCAAGAGTATGGGAGTTTGATTTAGACCACCTACCTTGGTTTATTACTGAATGAGAGCCCAATGGAAATCCCCGAAATCCAAGTGGCACAACATCATCGATCAATATTTTGAACTATATCCCTAAATCCAAATTAAGAGAAATTGCAAGAAGATCTTTAAAATATAGATCAAGATACAAAATCCTAGATCTAGATCTCAGACCATTGGTTTAGATGTATTTAAATGTTGAAGATCGTTCATGAAAAGTTCAGGGAATGATAGAGGGATGATTGAGAGAAACAAAGAGTTGAAGTCCACTTACCGGGAAGAGAAAAGATCTTAAATCTGGGCTTTTAATCTCGAAGAACGGAGTTTGGATCAATATGGAATCCCTCTAAAAGCCTCTATGAACACCTTTAAATTTTCAATCCCAAACCATGGTAAAAACACTAATGTCTAGGGAGTTCAGGTGGTTTTAAAATGTATTTTTATATATTAAATTCCACCCACATGGTTTCCTAGGACGAGGCACACAATTAAGGAAAATCTTGTGCCAACCATTTGGACTTCTCTCTCCAAGTTGGCATGGTCCGTATGGTTAGGCCGCACATTTTTTCAAACCATTCGCAAACTGTTTGGACCAATTTGTCCGGTGTTGAATTCATGGAACGATTTAGTCGCACAGTTTTTCAAACCGAGTGCAAAATGTGCAAATCCAACTATTTTTTGGTTTTTCTAAATGTTCACCAAGTCTCACCCCAATCCACTAATCCAAAATAAAGGTACTTAAAACCATTAAAAATTAATGGAATATATTCCCATGATGACTCCAAAAAAGGCTGAGATCTTACAGAGCTCAACCATTTTTATGTTTCACTTCCCTTGGTTATGAAGATATTTTTTGCCCATAATGTGTCTAAGAAGGGTGTTAGTCCTAGAAATCATAGAAAGAAATAATGTTTCTCACTTATGGACTAGCATTTGAAGTTACCCTGTCAAGATCCAAGTATCACTAAAATGGGGAGGGGTGAATTAGTGATATCTTTTTTCTTTTATGTTTCCCTTTTTGAAATAAACTTTTCTTCATGATAAAGAGTTATTTCCCATCTTAACACACACAACCTCGTGATCACATGATTTACAAGGTTCAATACTCAAAAATAGTATCTATGTCTGTAGTATGGTATGAAAAAAATACATTTTGGTCAGAGTGGATACTCAAAAGGGGTGTGAATTGAGTTCCAATAAAAATTTCTGTTAAAATTTTGTCTATATAAAATCCTTTGATATATAAAATAAGTTAAACTATAGTGAATTTATATAGATTGTAAATGTTCACTTAGATTCTCAAAGATTGATTAGGTATCAGTTAATTTAACCACAAGATCAAACTAACTTTTGAAACTAACCTACTGATTTACAAAAAGTGTAAACACATGCTACTTTAACTATCAAAGATGCTTTAAAATGGTTTTGTATTTCAAAGTAATAGCAGCGGAGTAAATAATATATATGTAGTATACTATGAACATAAAATAAATATTAACAGCAGATATAACAAGAGGTTCAGTCTCAAGCCGAGACTTAATTCTCTCAAATTTATATAAATTTGATCCACACCCTGGATCGGGGTTAGAAACAGTTTACAAAACTCTCCAGGAAACACAGGGACCTCTTCCACAGTTATACGTGGGAAACAAATCAAAGACCATGCCACACAAGGACCTCTTCCACAGTTGACGTGGGAAAAAAATAATTAAGAGATATAAAGTGAGGATTTGATATCCTCCAGTTTTATACAGGCGACAGTGTGTGTATATGATATATAGAGTACACCAAAATACTCTAAAGTTAATAAATAAATCACTTAGAGAATATAGATAAGAGTTTAGAAAGCTCTAGTGATTATCAATGCAGCTCTTGACTCATTGGATTCAGCAAAAATACTTCTGATTCTTTCTCTGGTTTTTCTATTGAAAAACAGAGTGTCGTAGTTCAGCTTGTGTTCTATATGAGTGATAATGATCTCTTGAATCTCCATGTGTTCTTCAGTGGTATTTGATTGAATTCGTGAGAGTTCTTTGAAAGTCTTGCAATCTCCTTCTTATTCAGGATTATTCTTATTTTTCAGCACAGTTCTCTCAGGTGTATTTAAGTTCTTCTTGTTGTATATTCACACTTTCACGCCACACCACTTTCACGTGTACTGCATCATAATCTTCCTAATATTCCAGAAGTTCTGGCAGTAGGAATGATTCCCTTTTCATAGGTATGAGATACGGTTTCCTGGAATGCCAACAACTGTCATTAAATAACTGTAATTTCATTAAAAACATCAAATATTACCATTACCATTATTTAAATAATATTGACAAAATGTTAAGAAATGGTGTCACAGTGATTAAGTAAATGGTGTCTTCTTCACGGTATTGTCTTCACGGTATGATGTTCACAGTATGAGTATCACAGTATGAGCTTCATGGTATGTCAATGTCATGGTGTCTAGCTCACGGTGTCGAGATCACGGTGAGTCCTTCACGGTGTCTGGGTCACGGTGAGTCATTCACAGTGTCTGGGTCATGGGGTCTCAGTCATGGTGAGTCCTTCACGGTGTTTGGGTCACGGTGTCTAGGTCACGGTTTCTCGGTCACGGTGATTCCTTCACGGTGTCTGGGTCACGGTGTCTGGGTCACGGTGAGTCCTTCACGGTGTGTCCATACATAGACAAATATCTGTATTTAGACTTAGACAGTAATATGCAGAATATGGAGTATGATTAATCACTAGAGAGTAAGAGAACATGAAACATAAATATAAATGATGGATAATATATGTGATATTTGTGATCATGCATAAGACTTGTAAATAATAAAGAGAGTAATTAACATCCATAAGATTTGTTATCATTAAATCCTGATGTGTTGTTATTATTTAGATTGAAGAGCATTAGCAAGATGTGCAATGAAGATTGATATTAATTAATAGTAATATGATTTGTGATCATTAAAACATTATTAACACATGAGGAGTCCAAAATTCTCCCCCTTTCTGGTGATCACAAATCATATATATTAAAAATATAAATGAAATGTAACATTAAATAAACTAGAATAGTAGAATAGCAGAAATCATTATAGTACTGTCACTTTCAGTTTTTCTCCCCCTTTTATAATTTTAGTTTTTCTCCCCTTTTGGGATTATCAAAAAGTAGAGAAAATGAAAAGAAACAATGTAGTCTTCATTAAAAAGGGTTCAGAATAGAACATACCAGAGAAGTAGAATCAATAAACAAGAAATGACATCCCATCAAAAAGAAAATAATCCCTAGACTCATTAGGGATCCAACTTTTCCTTGCCTTTATCAGCAGTAGGAGCTGGTGCTGAAGTAGAAGAAGGCATAGATGCGGTAGAAAAAGAGGGTAAGGGAAGACCTTCAAAAACAGATGGAGCCAAATTGGGAGCAGTAGAAGATCTAGGATGTTGTTGGTCAAGAATGACTGGTCAGATCTAAGAAAGAGTTTGGCTAACTGTCATGGAAGTTGACGATAAGGTAGGTAGACCAGGTCTAAGGGGTGCAGCAGCTAGAGAAGCTATAGCAGTACTCTGTACATGAAGATACGAATTCAAAATATTGATGAAATCATTAATGATTTCATCACCATATTGCATAGCCTTTTTAAAATCTTCCTTATTCTCTATAAATTTTTCCAACAATTAGGTGAACTTTGTATGTTTCTGAACTTGAGATTTAAAAGATTGAGTCACCGGAGGGATTATCAAATTTTCCACAAGATATCTAAAGTGATCTATCATATCACTTTTATAGAAAATCCGGGAGAGATACAAATCTATTTTCTTGGTGATCTCTTATTGAGCATCATTGGATATCTTAGAATTAATCATAACCAAGTCCAATGATCTATCACTGTTCTTTACCACTTCTAAAAAAGAAGATAGATCCCAGCCATTGAAGTCATTAGAAAGTTCTTCCTTGATGATGGATCTCAGCATAGAATTATCCAAAGAAGGTGTGGAGGACTGACCAGAAGTAGGTGAAACGTTGACAACTTTGGTTAGAACATTGAGTTGTTTTATAAATTTTTTAAGGAATCCAGTGTATTCATCTGTAAGCTTATTCAGATTTTCTACAAGCTCCCTCATGCATTCTAGCATCTTGGTGTGTCTTTTCCCAATCTTCTCGTCAAAAGATAGTATATATGGATGAACATGAGACACAATATTCCTTGAAAGGTGGGAATCAGATGTCTCAGGAGAAGCAACAACTGGTGCAGGGGTAGAAACTGGAGCATTCCCTGATCTCAAAGACAACTCATTCTACAAATTTGCTATCATATTTTTCAGTTTTGCAACATCAGCTCTCAGTAAATTATTCTTAACTCTGACTTCTTGAATTTCTCGAATCATCCTTGGTTGAATATGCAAGATAATATTTTCCAAGATAATTGATCCATCTTCTTGACTTAACTGAGTCACTGGATGAGGATGAGTCGATAGGATCTTCTCAACTCTAGCTAACACAGTCACTCCAAAAACATTCAGATCATCTTTGGTGAAAAATGAGTGAAGCTCGGGTAAGGGTGAAGGTAGAGGTAGAGGTTCAGATTCTGGTAGAGGTACTGAGTCATCTTTAGACATAGATTTTGATTCAGATTGAGGTTGGGGATCTGGTTCTGGTTATGAATGAGCTACAGACTTCAGTTGAAAGAGAGAAGAAAGATCTATTTCAGTTGTAGAGATTTTCTCTGACACATTTACATCATAAAATCATGGCAACTCATACCGAGTGTACACAGAATATGTGACAGTTGGTTGAGAAGCTTCAGCAGATCCAGCTTCCATAATCTCAAGGTTTTGAGGTTCCTCCCCCTCAAATTGTGCTTCCATTTCAGAGACTATTGGCTCACCATGATCAAGATTCATAGGATCATCCCTAATCTCTTCAGAAAACTCTTGCCTTTCCAGCTGAAAGGAAATTTCCATCCTTTCTTCAGCAGGGGGAATAATCTCAAGAGCTGATTATTCTACTGGTTGAGCTTCCAGACTTGCTTCTTTCTCAACAGATAGATCCTCTTCAACAGGATCTGCCACTAAGGTTGCTTGCTATTCTGAATCAGGGAAAACAATTTTATTGCAGAATTAGGATGAGGTTCTGGATTGACATCCGCACTAGAATTAGGATCATCCTCTTCTCTCATACTAGCAGCAACTTCCTCTCCTTGAGGTATTTCAGCATGGATAAAATCAGGGACAACATTTCTTTTTTTTCAACAGGAGCTGTTTCCATTGGAGATATTTCAACTTCTTCTCTAGGTGATATTTCAGCTGTTACTTCCTCATCTTCTTCTTCTGAATACTCAGCCACTTCATATGGTTCCAAACCTGGATCAGATAGTTTTTTAGGCCTTCTTGGATAGTCAATAGGATTAAACTTTTTATACAATTGATCATTATCCTCAACCCACTGCTTCATCCAGGGGTTCTAGCTAATATTCATCCTTCTTATGATAGGCATGGATAGGCAAAAATCAATGTCCTCTAACTTTTCTTCATTTTTTCCAACCATACCTTTGGCAACTAGCATAGTTGAGATCATCCTTGAGTAAAACAAGGAGTTGTATTTGGAGGTGACTTTGATCAGCTCACAAATATGGTTAATAAAATACTTTCATAGGTTGATCTTATGGCCATTCTCTAATAGCTGAATTAGGAACACATCCTGATACTTCATCACACCAAAATCTCCTTTTCTCTAGCTAATAAAATTCTGAACAAACTTGAATAGAATTCTAGTCTCCCCATCTAATTTAGCAGCCATGGCCCTTCGCTTGGTTCCATTTCAAGTCAGAATGTCCAAAGAATTCTCCTGGTCTATGATGTCGATTATTGGAGGAGGGTCTCTCTGGTAATCTTCACAAACTACCTCATGTGGAATCCCTAGGCATGCAGCCCAAAACCTCGAATAGAAAGAGAACTTTTGTACATTTATCCATCTTTTCACCATAAAGCTTCCTCCAAAATCAAAAGAAAACTTCACATACTGATAGAATTGAGATACCAATCTTGGGTAAATCGGTCTATTCTGTCCAGAGAACCATTCAAGCCATCCTGGTTCTCTTAAAACATTAAAAACTAAAGATCTGATAGACAACAACCACTCAGGGAAAACCACTTTTTCAGGTACAACATTACGACTTACCAGGTTTGGGTTTAGAGGTTCTTCGGGAGCTATTCTCAGTATCCTCTTCTGTTTCTTAGAGAGGCACTTCTCAGACGAAGGTGAAGATGGACGCGTCATCCTTGGCATTCACTGAAGGTTTGAGCAAGAGGGAAGAGAAGGTTCAGGAGAGAGTTCGGGTAAGGAATCAAATGAAACCCTTAAGTTTTATCATTTGTGAATGTCAAACGTCATAAAAACAAAAACGCGGGAAATCCAATAGAGGTGAAATAAAAATTACCATGATACGGGTTAAACTAAGAATAAACAAACCAATCTTCACGGTGAGACCATGAGTAGGCATTGCGGTGTGATGAAAACTAGTCATCACGGTGAGACATTTGGTAGTCGTCACGGTGAGACAGTGAGAATTTTGTATAGTCACATTGAGATAGTGAGTTGACAGACCGTGAGAATAAAGTCTTAAGGGTGAGACCGTGAGCATAAAAAATGTAACATAGAAACAGTGAGTATGAAACCGTAAAGTAAATTACAATAAAGTATTAAACATTAAAATTAGTAGGATATTTACTTATGATTAATCAACCAAGATCATGTATGATGTAGTCTAATATTTCAGAATTTAATGGTTTAGTGAATATGTCAGTAGGTTGGTATTCAGTACTAATGAATTCTAAAGTGATATCACCTTTTTGATAATGATCCCTCAAAAAGTGATGTCTTACATCAATATCTTTTTTCCTAAAATGATAAAAATGATTCTTAGAAATGTTAATATAACTTGTGTTATCAAAATTTATTGGGAAATGTCTGAATTGATATCCATAGTCTAGTAATGTGTGTTTCATCCACAAAATTTGTCCACAAAAACTGCTAGCAGCTATGTATTCAGCTTCTGTAGTAGATAATGCAACCGGGTTGTGTTTCTTTCTACACCATGACACTAGTGACTTGCCTAAAAGGTGACATGTTCTAGAGGTGTTTTTTCTATCTAAATTACATCCAGAAATATCAGAATCAGAATTACAAACTAATTCAAATGATTTTCCTTTAGGATAGAATAGTCCTAAATTTGGAGTATTCTTGAGGTATTTGAGAATTCTCTTTACAGCATTTAAATGTGATTCATTAGGGATTTCTGAAAACGAGCACACATACACACACTAAACATAATATCAGGATGACTAGCAGTCAGTGAGAGTAGGCTTCCAATCAGTCCTCTATAGGTGGATTGATCAATAGATTTACCATCTTCATCAAGATCCATCTTACAGGTGGTACTCATGGGAGTGTCAATACTTTTTGTGCTATCCAATCCAAAACGTTTTAAAAGATCTCTAGTAAATTTAAATTGAGTTAAGATAATTCCATCATCATTTTTAAATATTTTAAATCCTAAAAAGAATTTATGTTCACCCATTAAACTCATTTCAAATTCATTTTGCATCATTTTAGAAAAATCAGTACATAATGTAGTTTTTGAAGATCCAAAAATAATATCATCTATATAAATTTTTACAACTAAAACATCTTTAGAAATTAGTTTTATATACAAAGTAGGATCAAATATTCCTTTTGTAAAACCTTTGGCAATTAGAAAAGTACTTAATCTATCATACCAAGCTCTTGGATCTTGCTTTAAACCATATAAAGCTTCTGATAATTTGAAAATATGATTTGGAAAATGATGATTTGAAAATCAAGGTGGTTGTTCAACAAAAACATCCTTAGTAATATATCCATTCAAGAATGCACTCTTTACATCCATTTGATATAGTTTGAAATTTAGATGTGCAACATAAGCAAGTAAAATCCTAATGGATTCTAATCTGGCTTCTGGAGCAGAAGTCTCCTCATAGTCAATACCTTTTTCTTGACTATAGCCTTGTGCAACTAGCCTAGCATTATTTCTAACTAGGTTTCTATATTCATCTACTTTATTTATAAACACCCATTTAGTGCCTATTGTGAAAGTGTCCTTAGTCCATTCAACAAGATTCCAAACATTATTTTTTCAGATTTATTAAGTTCTTCTTGCATAAAAATTACCCAAAATTCATCATTAATAGCATCATCATTGTTTTTAGGTTCATGCTATGACAAGAAGGATTTATGTTCTACCTGATTTCAAAGAGAATCTCTAGTCTGTGTCCCTATATCAAGATTTCATTCAACAACATCTAAAGGAATATTCTTTAGAATTCTAGTTTATCTAGTAAAGGTAGGGCTAGAAACGTCAGGTTATTTTCTAGGTTTAGGTTCATTAGAAGAAGATTCTAGAATAAGTCCAGAACTGGGTGTCTTTATAGCAGGTTCAATGACTTTATCATTAGGATCTAGAACAGATAAATCTTCTTCAAGATTTTCAGGAGAGGTTTTAGGCTCATGTGGATCAGTTTCATCAAACTTGATGTGAACAGATTCTTCCAAACACTTGGTTCTCTTGATGAAAACACTATAAGCCTTGCAGGATAAAGAATATCCTAAAAATATTCCTTCATCACTCTTAGAAGAAAACATATCAAGATTAACTTTTGTATTGAGAATAAAAACATTGCAGCCAAAGACTCTATAGTAACTAACTTTAGGTTTTCTATTGTTCCACAACTCATATGGGGTCTTCCTAAGAACATGTCTAATTAAGACTCTATTAATAATATAACATGATGTATTCACAGCTTCAGCCCAAAATTTAATAGGAAGGTCATATTCATTAAGCATAGTTCTAGCAATTTCTGGTAGGGTTCTATTTCTTCTTTCTACTAAACCATCCTGCTGAGGTGTCCTAGGAGCAGAAAAGTTATGACTATAGCAATTGTGTGAGCAATATTATTCAAATTCTTGATTTTAAAAATCACGTCCATGATCACTTCTTAGAGTATTAATCTTATGTCCACTATGATTTTCTATAAATTTGGAGTATTTAACAAAGTAAGAACAAGCTTCACTTTTGTGAGCTAAGAAGTATACCCAAGTATATCTAGAAAAGTCATCTACTAGGACATAGACATAGTTCTTCCAATTTAAGCAAGAAACTCTAGATGGCCCAAACAAATCCTAGTGAACCAACTCGAGAGGTTGAGAAGTTGAAACTTCATTCTTTGATTTAAAATAAACATTATGTTACTTTCCCTTTTGACAGGGATTACAAACATTGTCATTTGGAAACTCATGTTTAGGTAGGTCCCTAACTAAGTTCTTCCTAGTTAGTTTTTTAAGTGAGTGTATATTGCAGTGTCCTAATATTCTATGCCATACCCAATATTCTTTATGAAAATAATTTAAATAGGTAATATTTTGCTCGGCTATGGAATTTAAATCAACATCATAATCATTTTCATTTATTAAAGCAGAAAATACTAAAACATTTTTAGAATTAAAAACATTACAAGAATCATTTTCAAATTTAGCATTAAAACCATAATCACATAATTGAGAAATACTTAATAGATTATATTTAAGTCCATCAAAAAATAAAACTTTGGAATTTAAAACTGAATTAGTGTTACCAATTTGGCCTAGGCCGATGTTCTTTCCTTTATAAATATCACTAAAGGTGACATGACCTCCATCAACTTTTATTAAACTCTTGAATAATGAGTAATACCCAGACATTTGTCTTGAACATCCACTATAAAAATACCATGTCTTCTTGTGGGAACTCTTCAAGTACGTTTCCTACAAAACAGATTTACATAGGAAATGATTTTGGTTGCCAGATCTTCTTGGGTCCAGACAAGTTAGCAATCAAATCTTTTGGTACCCAAATTTGTCTTATGGGTATCATATAATTTACAGAATCCAAATATTTTGAAACATAAACTCTATTTGATTTATAACTATGTGTATAACTAGTTGAAGCATATAAATTTCCAGAACTAGAACTAACAGTATTCTGTCCAGATTTAGGAATAAATCTATTCTTGGTAATTTGTCTCTGTCCCGGTTTGTAGCTTATTCCAGTAGTGTATTTTGGCGTAACTTTCTTTCCTTAGATTTGAGTTAGTGTTTATTTTCCATGAACTTCTCTAAGTCATTCTTAAGTTTCTCATTTGACATTTTCATTTTAGAGTTCTCCTTTAACAGTTGAGCATATTTCTCTTTTTCAATAGTAACTTCGGTTTTAGGAATAGTAGTGAGAGAATTCTATTTCTTTATTGATTTGAATTTATCTGTATGTTCATTGCATGTCTCTTCTAGCATATCACAGTATTCACACAATTCCTCACTAGTCATGTTTTCTGAATCAGAATCAGATTCTGCATCATCTCCAGAATAATAAGAATTTAAAACATGAGTATATGAGGTTACCTCAGATGTGTTTGTCGTGAAACACGTGTTGGCACAATTCTTTTCAGAATCAGACATTTCAGATTCACTTGTGCTATCTTCAGAAGCACTCCTGGTAGCCTTCATAGCCTTTTTGTACTTACTGCCCTTGTAATCATATTTCAGCTTGAACATTAGCTTTGGCCAGTCTGCTTTAAAGTGTCCTTTCCTTTTTCACTCATAGAAAACTACTTCATCACTTTTATCTGGCCTTTTCCAATCCTTCTTCCAATGTACCTTATTGTCATACATTTTTTTTAATTTCATTTTCTAAATAATTTCTTCTTCCTATAAAATTTCTTAAACCTTCTGGTTACTTCAGCCATTTCAGCATCACTGTCAGAGTCTGAATTTTCACTTGTTGAACTATCAATTTGTATTTGAGATTTATCTTTGTCCTTACTCTTTGAAGTAGTCGTCTTGAAATCCACATATTTTCTCTTAGGTTCATCATCTTCCTCTTTATTTACCTTGAGTTATTCCTCAAACATCATAAACTTACCAATGAGTTCTTTGATAGGTAGAGCAGCAATGTCACATGACTCTCTAATTGAAATAGATGTTCCTCTCCATCGGTCTAGTAAACATCTCAAGATTCTCATAATTTGTTCCTTTGCTAGAACTGCCTTTCCAAGTGAATTCATTGTATTGACTATCTTATTTAACCTGAGAAACATTTCAGAAATAGGTTCATCAGTCTTCATTTTAAAATTATCATATTTAATAGTATAATTATTTAATCTCATTTCATTAACGTTGGTTGTTCCTTCATCAGAAACACCCAAATTATCCCAAATTTCCAAAGCTGTTTTGCAAGTAGAAATTCTATTAAACTCTTAATCTCCTAGAGCACAGTACATGGCATCATGGCTTTATAATTATTATTGTAGGCAGTCTTTGTAGGTTCATCCCAAGTCACTCTTTCAGTTTCTAGAATTTTATATTGTGACTCTATAGCAGTCCAGATATCAAAACCCATGCTTTCTAAATGAATTTTCATTTTATGTTTCCAATGAGCATAGTTTGTACCATTAAAGAAAGGTGGCCTCTTAGTATCAACACCCTCTAGTCTATTATACATAGTTAGATTTTAGAATGATAATTTAAAGAGATAAAATTTAGAACTATTAGAAAATTAAGATCATTAAAGATGCAACTAAAATCATAGTTGAAAAATAGAGTATTTGAAAAATCCTTAATCAATAACAAAACATCTGATACCAAATGTAGGTTGGAGTGGATACTCAATAGGGGGTGAGTTGAGTTCCAATTAAAATTTCTGTTATAATATTGTCTATTTAAAATCCCATGATTTAAAAAATAAGTCAAATATTAGTGAATTTATACAGATTGTAAATGTTCACTTAGCTTCTCAAATATTGATTAGGTCTCAGTTAATTTAACAAGATGATCAAACTAACCTTAGAAACTAACCCACTGATTAACAATAAGTTTAACCACATTCTAACTTAACTATCAATGTAGCATTAAAATATTTTGTATTTAAAAGTAATAGGAGAAGAATAAATATGATATATATATATTATACTTTGATCTTAAACTAAAGATGAACAACAAATATAACAAGAGGTCCAGTCTTAAGCCGAGACTTAATCCTCTCAAATTTATATAAATTTGATCCACAACATGGATTGGGGTTAACAACAGTTTACAAAACTGTACAGGCCACACAGGGACCTCTTCCACGGATCTACGTGTGACACAAAACAATGACCAGGCCACACAAGTACCTCTTCCATAGTTGACGTGTGTAAACATGTATTAAGAGATATGGAGTGAGGATTTGATATCCTCCAGTTCAGTACAGGAGGCAGTGTGTGTATAAGATATACAGAGTACACCACACTACTCGAAAGTTAATAAACAAATAACTTAGAGAAGATAGATAAGAGTTTAGAAAGCTCTAGTGATTATCAATACAGCTCTGGACTTGTTGGATTCAGTACGAATGCTTCTGAGTCTTTCTATGGTTTTTCTTTTGAAAAAAAGAGTGTTGTAGCTCAGCTTGTGTTCTAAAAGAGTGGGAATGATCTCTAGATTCGCCATGTTTTCTTCAGTGGCATTGGATTTCATTCATGAGAGTTCTTTGAAAGTCTTGCAATCTCGTTCTTGTTTATGATTTTTCTTCTTGTTCAGCACAGTGCTCTCGGGTGTATGTAAGTTTTTCTTGATGTATATTAACACCTTCATGCCACACCACTTGCATGTGTACTGTATCTTAATATTCCTTATATTCCATGAGTTCTAGTTGTAATAATGATTCCTTATTCATTGGTACGAGATACGATATCCTGACATGACAACAACTATCATTAAATAACATTAATTGCATTAAAAACATCAAATATGACCGTTACCATTATTTAAATAATATTGACAAAAGGTAAGAAATGGTATCACAGTGATTAAGTAAATAGTGACTTCTTTACGGTATAGTCTTCACGGTATGAGGTTCACGGTATGAGCTTCATGGTATGAGCATCATGGTATGTCCATGTCACGGTGTCTAGCTTACGGTGTCGAGGTCACAGTTTGTCCTTCACGGTGTTGGGGTCACGGTGTGTGGGTCACGGCGAGTCATTCACAATGTTTGGGTCACGATGAGTCCTTCACGGTGACTGGGTCATGATGTCATGGTCACGGTGAGTCCTTCACGGTGTCTGGGTCACGGTGAGTCCTTCACAGTGTGTCCATACTTAGACAAATATCTATATTTGGACGTAGACAGTAATATGTAGAATATGGATTAAGTTTAATCATTAGAGAGTAAGATAACTTGAAACATAAATATAAAGGCTTGATAATATATGTGATATTTGTGATCGTGCATAAGACTTGTAAATAATAAAGATTGTAATTAACATATATTAGATTTGTCATCATTAAAACTTGATGTGTAGTTATTATTGAGATTAAAGAGAACTAGCAATATGTGAAATGACGATTGAGATTAATTAAAAGTAATAGTATTTTTGACCATTAAAACATGATTTACACATGGGGAGTCCACCAATACAGCACCACACAATCCACTAGAAAAAATCCCTTGATTTTGAATACAATGAGTAGGATATTCCCTTTCACTAGTGTGGAACATGGGAGATAATACTCAAGTATGTGTGCAGCATCTTATCACAAATAGGGTAAATCAATATCTCTGTGCTTGTTGAAAAACATTATAAAATATGATCGTCGAAAAAAACTCATCTCATTTTTACATTGAATCTAATAAGAACAACCTAGACATCATAATAATAATTAGTCATATACCCCAATCATATCTTGATCTACTTTAAAACACTTCTCACTTAATTTGGGTACCCAAATCATCATCTCACAAATATCTTTCCCCAAACTCCTAGCATTGCAGTGCTCTCTAGTTTACAAATCTCTCTAGTTTTCAATGATCACTAGATCATAGAGCTAACTATTTCGTCGAGCACAGATTAAGATTTATAAAGAACAATTCTCTTGAAAATCTCAATGGCAAACTACAAAGCTCTTTTCCTTCATGGAGCTTACTACATTCTCAGATCTCACTTTCTCTATGAAACTACTTTGAAATTCAAGAGCTCTAAAATTATCATTAATTTAATGAACTATTATTGAGGGTGTAGAACTTATTTATATTACATTCCTACCAAATATAGAACCTTCTAGTCACCTTGTAACCATGTCATCATTATATCATGGAGCACCATAATTTCTACCAAAATTCACTAGGTTTCTTGATACACTATTGCAATTGTCTAGATTCATGATACTCATCATAATCACGATGTGTTCTATAAAATTATTTGCACTGCCACAATTCTCCTTCTTCCATTTCACTAATAAGATTCTCATACTTACTTTGAGTCACTGTGAAGATCTTCTCCTCTGCCTTTCGCGGTGCTTGTCATAATCATGAAGAATACTATCAACATTCTTCATGTCTTCGCAAAACATATATTATAAAGCCCATCTTAGTAAAATTCATACCTTTTACATGATATTATGTGCCCTTCAAGGAAATCCCCTTTTTCGCAATACTATATAAACTCCAAATTTTGGACCCCAAATATTTGGAAAATACTGGAAAAATGTGCCACCATAGACACCTACTTCTGCAAGACCAACAATTCATGTTGGCTACATATTTTCTCCCAGTTTCCATCATAATTATTGCATCATAAGTTCTCCAACTATCTTATGATCTTTTTTAAATACAGACCATAAAATCATCATCATATTTAAAGTGGAAGGCATTGAAAATTTTCTATGTTTCCTCACCCACTTATAAAAAGTAAAGTGATTTCCTTTCTTCTCAAACTTCCTTGAAAACTATATACATTACTTTTTGCATCCAAAAACTTCTTTCGCTATCTTGGTCCCAAAAATCTCCCCCATTTTATATTTTTGTCAACCAAGATTCATAAATCATTGAACATTGAAACCTCGAGGAATGGATCACTTATCAACAATTTTAATCCTATGTGAGCTACCTCATTTTAGGAAACAAAAATTATTAACAGAAATACCATGTTGTCTAAAAGTAGTAACTATAAAACCACATTGCATCACCTTTACTCTATAGCTTTCTTTGAGTCATCAGCATTCCTAAAATAAATTGTTTTTCCTACAACCACTCAACAACCATTCCAATGAATAGTTAGAATCTATAACCATTCACACAAAGAGATAGAATAGTTTACACACTTACATGGTGAATTCATTGCTCAAACAGAACTCCCCCTTTA
Organism: Viscum album; assembly: GCA_963277665.1. Taxonomy (NCBI): domain Eukaryota; kingdom Viridiplantae; phylum Streptophyta; class Magnoliopsida; order Santalales; family Viscaceae; genus Viscum; species Viscum album. The sequence continues at coordinate 669,229,788 of OY728159.1, read as the reverse complement.
TTCGTGCATCCATAAGGATAGATTAATGAAACATCTCCTCCTTGACAACACTATTCAAAGGTAATATGAGAGAGGGGACATTGAAGCGTACCTCAACCATTATGTGAAGGAGTTTGTACACCCATGATCAACCATTAATTTAGAAAATGGTTACTGCGTTAAAAGAATTGTGAATATGTCAGCAACTTGTTCTGATGTAGTGACATACTTCAGCCTCAATTCATTCTTCTTCACTTGATCCTTGATCAAATCTTACTTTATGTCAATATGTTTTGAACTAGAATACTGTACCATATTTCTTGTGATATTTACTACACTTTGATTATCACAACCCAAGAGCATGAGTAGATTTACGTAAACAAGTAGATCATCCAATTTAATCATCATTCACATGAGTTGGGTGGTAGCTTCAGTAGCAGCAATGTACTCAACTTCTATTGGTATTAGAGTTACTAAATTCTATTTCTTTGTATATCAACCATCACAAATTGTTTCCAGAAAGAAAACTAAACTAGTTGAGGATCTTTTATCACTACTATTTCCTTCCCAATAACTTTCTAAAGACCCAAATAGATCAATATTTTCAGAGCCAACATACCTTATCCCAAAAATTTTTGTGCCTTTGATATATCTGGGAAATATTTTTTCAACAATCAAATGTTATTCCTTATGAGTTCTCTGAAATCTTACACACAAGGTAGCATCATAAACAATGTCGGGTCTTGAGGTAGTCAATTATAAAATACATCCAATCAGCTTTGAAAACTCTTTCTAATCAACTTCCATGACTTCTATATCTTAAGACAACATGGTTCCCACTGTGATCGGTGTGGAATCTAGTATCATGTTTTCAATAACAAACATCATCATAAGTTCTTTTGCATTATTTTCTTAAGAAAAATGTGGTTCTTCTTCTATATAATATGCATCATGAGAAATTACATTATTACTTTTTGGATGGAAATTTCAGACAACTTCTTCATCTCCTAATGAAATATTTAACATGATCTTTCATAATTTCCAACAATGATAATGTCATCATCGTAGACAATTATAATCAACGAGAACTCATGACATTACATTATGTAAATATTATTGTAAACTCGATATTTCATGAAATTCATATTCTTCAATCAAGTATCAAATTTAGAATACCATTCCCCCTAGACTATATTAGACCATGTAATGAATTATTAAACCTCCACTCATTACATTCATCCTTACCAATAATAAAGACAATAGGTTGATCAATGTAATCTTCTTCCTTAAGCTCACCATTCAAGAATGTAGATTTTAAATCCATATGAAATATTTTTTAACCTCCTTGTAAAGTAATAAAAACAATGATTTTGATTTTTTTCTAACCTTGCAACCTGAGTAAAGGTTTCATCAAATTCAATGACTTCAATTTTTGAATACCCTTGGAAAAAATATATCTTTCTTTCTTATCACTTCACCTTCTTCATTCATCCTGTTCCAAAAAACCTCAATGTACCAATAATTTTGTTGTTGTCCATATTTGGTAACCGTTCTCATGTATCATTCCTATATAACTAATTAAGATCTTCATTCCTAGCCTGAACTAATTCTGGATTCTCAGATGCTTCATTTACATCATTCAGATCATCTTTCGAATAGAGAGATGTGTGTGTTATATCATTCATTGTACTTCTTGTTTGAACCCCATGATGTTGATCTCCAATGATGTTATAAGCAACCACTTGTTTCCGTAGTCCTGGAATAACAGGTCGAATTTCATCCTTACAACATGATATTAATGAGTATGATTCATCTTCTTGAGTAGTATTAATACATTCTACAACAATATCAAAACTTTTAACAAATTCCTCGTTATCCAAATCCACTTCCACATCAGTATTTGACTGTTTTTATTTCTCAACAATTTCAAAAACATTCACATATGATGAATCAATAATTATTCTTATTTCTATATAGAGACATCTATATCCGCTTCTATCTAGAGCATAAACAATAAAAATTCCAATTTCTCCTCTCTTCTCAAAAATTCCACGATTTGAACCTTTATTCATTATAATGAAAGGACTCCAAAACACTATTAAATGATTCATACGTGGTGTTTTTTCATAGAACATTTCATATAGAGTCATAAATAAAATTTTTCTGTAGAAACTTCAGTTATGTATATAAATAGTAGTGCTCATGGCTTGCCTCCAAATGTAATGAGAAATACCGTGTTCATGTAACATAGTTCTCCCCATTTACACTAGACTTCTATTCTTTATTTCAGAAAACCCATTTTTTGAGGGGTCTATGGTAAACAGAACTCATTCCGAATTTTATGTTTCTCAAGATATTTTTTAAATTATTTATTCTTAAACTCACCAACATTGTCAGTTCTCAACTTCTTCACTACATACTCACATTTCACCTCTAATTTCCTCATAAAACTAATTATGCTCTTCATATTTTGACTTCTTTCTCATTGGCCCACAAATATCATAATTAATAAGTTCCAATGTTCTTTTTTAGTGAATGTAAACTCTCTTATGCTATGAGTTTGCAATCTTTCCTTTTTGAGAAATAGTGTAGCACTAATATCTTTTTCATGATAAATCAGGCATATCTCGAACACTGTCTCACGTTAATATTTTTCACATCATTCACTAACACACATTCCATATCATTTTCGTTCATAACTAATTTTCATCCACCATACCCATGTAACAATAGTTTTTTACATATCGAACTTGAAACAAGTTCCCTTTTGTACATTGGCCTCATATAAACACCTTTTTCATTTTCATCATTTTTGACATAAATCCTATCTTTATTGAAGATTAATTTGTTACCCTCTACATAGAGTTGAGAAAAAATCAAAAGATTGTGTTTTATCCAATATGAATATAATATTTTTCTAGATTTAATTTTTCTTTCCCAATGATGGATGATCCAAAAAATTTAATCTTCAAGGAGTCATCATTAACACATGTCACTATTCATTCATTGAAGTCTTTCTAAATCATCATATACTATAAGTCTCATATCATATGAGATGAACACCCACTATCAATAGTCCACTGATGATCTCCTTTTGTATCATTCAAATTGGTTTCAACAACATGATCTTGTTTTTCTTAATTTTCTTCGACTTTTTGTTATGCTTCCTCCAATTTCCAAGTCAATTAAATGTGTTCTAGCTAGAAAACTAAGCAATCATTTTTTCAGTATTATAAGATCTGTCCCTTTTTTATTTTAAAAACTCCATCATCTCAGAGTTTTTAAGAAAATTTTGTTACTCTAGTTACACAATAAGGTAGCGCTTAACAAGGTGTCTTGGTTGATCACATCATTAAAAAATAGTTTCCTATGGTTGGAACCAATTATATTCATTCACACTAACCTTGTTAGATATATTTGGAACATTCATTCAAGATTTTATCTTTTTAAAGGATTTAATCACTCTCAATACATGTCTTTAAAAACTTGTGGAATAGGTGTACAGTTTTAGGTTGAACCAACACATATTTTCCATTTTCCCAAATCATCCACAATCCAAATTGTATCAATATAATAAATAATTTATTCATAATCCTCCATACAGACCGGTGTTGTGAACATGAAACTCAAAAATATTGATACGAAAATTATGTTAACCATTGGCCTTCATATTATCAATTGTAACTTTCTTCTTCAGCTCATATTTTTGTTCACTCATACAAGAACATGAATTGTTAGAAATATTTCTGGACTCGTGATTTTTAGATGGTTCTTAATTTTTAGTATTGCTAAATTTGACCACATACGTATCCTTTAGATCATTATTCTTATCATAACCATTTCTATAACTCTTTTCATCCTTTGAAGTTTAATTTTTTATCCTTATTAGGATCATTCTTAGTAGAACATTCACCAACTTCCGTAACAGAGTTTTTAATCCATGTGTCCCTTTCCACAACTTCAGAAAGTTTATGTTGGAATAGTTCCATCTCATCTTCTTTTTCCTTAAGCTATACATCCATATTATCTTTAGAATTATATTCACTCTCAAGAGAATTATTTAGATCATCAATCTCTTTTAATTTTTTTCCTCATCCAGAAAATAATTTGTGTAATTTAATGAAGAGTTTTCATTTTTTAATTTCTTATTTTACCTCTTAATCCCCCTGATCATTCTCAAAAATTCTTAAAGTTCATCTTTCGTATACTATTTAATTTTAGTTTCATCATCCTCATAACTAATGCTCCCAAAATATTTATTATTTACTATTGCAGAAAATGTACTCTCTCAATCTCTCTTAGCCATTGATTTTTCAAATTCAGTATATATATTATTATCATCAACATTTTTTGACAAAAATATTTTTATTTTTGATTTGAATAACTTTTTATCCTTACCTCGTCCATAATATTTATCATTGTTACCTTGTTTCTTCGATGACCATCTTGGTCTATTGGCTTCTTTATCGATATCGTCATCTTTCCCTTTTTGAGAGAAATTAGAAACTATGTGCCCAATATCACATCATTCAAAACATTTCAAATGAAGTTACCAAATGTATTTACTTACTGCACTTTTCAGATTTTTAGAAAACAAGGATAAAATTTCATCAAAATTTTGACATACCTTGTTTTCAGAGTCAGATTCACAAGTTTCATCATCAATAAGAATTTTCTTCGACTTCTTTTTACATTCAACCCTAAACGAAATTTATCTATCAGTTTTACCCTTTCTCTTAATAGTATTCTCCCTTAACAATTCATAAGTGATGAGAGTGAAAAGAAAATCATCCAGAGATAACGTTTCAGGGTCTCTGTCTTCCAGTGACAAATCTTTAACATCATATTTTTCAGGAAGATTTATCATGATAATTTCATCCACTGTAGAATCATAAAACATTATTCCATGATATATAATTGTACTAAAAATTTCCTTTATCTTGGTAATGATTTCCAAAAATGATTGATGCTCACCCATCTTTTCATTCTTCATACTTTAGCCTCCAAATTTGATGTTTTCCTTTCATCACTATTGAATTTCTTTTATAGATGTTTTTTATTTTTTCCCTGATTCCTTTGGTCATTGTAACACGTTTCACACTTAAAAATTCACTCTAAGAAAGAGATAATATTAATGAATTTTTATCTCTTCCATCACTATAAAGATGCTTATTATCAGTAAGAGTAATAGGTACATTGTCATCAATAACAGAAAATCCATCTGTTGTAGTTTCATGAACTTCATATCCAAGAGATATAAGATAAGGAATCATTATATCTTTCTAGATATGATAATTATTACCATAAAATACCATATTCTCCTTATTATTCAGGCAATTTTGATTCTCCATCAAAACTTCTCTTCACAACTTCATCAAATAACAAACAAAGGGAACAAGGATCTGATACTAGTTGAAGTTACCTGGTCAGGATCCATGTACCACTAAGAGGGGGAGTTATTGAATCAAGGATATATTTTTCTTTTATGTAACCCTTTTGGAAAAATCCTTCACCTCATATTAAAGAGTTCTTTCTCTGCTGATCCCACAAAACAACATGAACACATGATTTACAATGTTAACTACTCAACAAGCGTAGTTACGTCCTTGGTATGGTATATAAATAATCCAGTACCAGACAATCAACTAGAAAATAATCCTTTGATTTGGAATAAAATTAGTTGGATACTCCCTTTCACTCATGTAGTACTTCGGTGATAATATTCATGTATTTGTGCACCCAATTAGCACAAATAAGGTAAAGCAATATCAATATGCTTCTTGACAAACATTTCCAATAAGATCGTTGTAAAAAAAATTCTCTTTCTTATCCAGTAGCTGATAAGAACTATCTAGAAATAATAATAATACATATTCTTATAACCTAGTCATATTTGATATACGTGATATCACTTCACACTTAATATGGGTATTAAAATCATCAACTCACAAATATACTTCACAAAGTACGGTCGCAAAGCTCCCAGCATCGCATAGCACCATCGTTTGCAAAGCTCTCTAGTTTGGAAATCACATTAGATCAAAGATCTCACTATTTCGTAGAGAATAGATTGGTCTTTGTGAAGTTAAATTATTTCACAAAGCTCAATGGCTCACCACACAGCTCTTTTCCACTGCGAAGCTTTCTGCCTTTGCAGATCTCACTTTCTCCGCTAACCTTCATCATAATTCATGAGCTCTAAATTTCTCATTAAGTATCTAAAATTTTCTTTAGGAGGTTGGGGCCTATTTATAAGAATTTTCCAGCAACTCTTGAACCTTCCATCCACCTCAACACCATGTCGACATGAAATTGGAGAGCACATAATTTATGCGGAAATTAACTCTATTTCGAGATGCATGATGGTTGTTTTATGGATTTGTGAAACTCATAGTAATTGTGAAGTGTTTCGTCAAATTCTTTGCAATGTCACAATGATCCTTCTTCTTTTGCACCACCATGATGCTCTTTCTTACTTTTCAACACTATAAAACTTCTTATCATCTTCCTTTTTCGAAGCTCATCGTAATCAAGAAGAACACCATTAACATACCTCATGTCTTTGCAAAATCTATCTAATAAATCCCATCTTTGAAAAATTAATTCATTTTCCATATTTAGACGTGCTCTTCAAGGAAATCCACTTTTCACAATACTAGATCACTCCATATTTTAGGCCTCCAAAGTTTCACAAACATATGGAAATTGTGAAACCTTAGAGGCCTTTTTCTACAAGACCAACCATTCTAATAGGTTGCATCTCTTCTCCCACATTCCATCATAATTCTTGCATCATATGTTCTCCAACAAACTTAAGTCTATTTTGAAATATATATTAGCAATGCATTTTAATATTTATCGTGGAAAATATAATAACTTTACTAGGTTTCCTCACCCATTTGTAGAAAGTGTAGTAATTTCCATTCATCTCAAAATTTTATGAGAACAAAATACAATACTTCATGCATCAAAAAATTTCTTCATATACCTTTATACCTACAACATTTATATTTCCATATTTTGAAAGTCATTAAACTAATAAGGAATTTTATTGTATATTTGTTAATGTATTAAATAATCCCTAAAAGGCCATAATGGTGATTTCAGAAAATCATGGGATGATATATATCAAACCCTTGATTGAGAATACATTGATTGTGGTGGATAATTTTTAATATAAAAATAAATAAATACATTATTTTACATTGTTTACCCACACTAGGATATATCACAATTAGAATACATGTGATGTTATTGAATTTAACCAATGTAAACAATTATTCATTATTCAATGTATAACAATTTATGCCTTATAATCTATATACCACATCACAATACCCAATATATATATAGGTATTAGAAACTACCTCTAATGGGACACCCCTATTAATTCATTCTCTATACACTTATTCATTTAATGATTTCATTTTACATTATTCTTTGTCTATATAAATGTAATAAACTATTTTTTTATTCTTCATCAATTCTATATATAATACTACATTGATCTCAACTATGTTGTTCTTATTTTCCATGGACCGTTGTGATCAATTTATAATTGTGATAGTTAATTAATTTAGTTACACATGAATTTCAGAACTGCAAGAACAATCCTTTATATATTGATAATTATATAATGGAATTAACATTCTTAGTTCCATTTTCTTGTAAAATGAATATAATATTGTGTATCGACTTCAACCTATGTCCACCCCTTCTTTAATATACTACATTTATAATTGAATTATTCTTTATATGTTCTATTTACTCTATTAATATGGATGTATCAATAATGGTTCATAAAGTCCATGTTAACTATATTATAATTTATAAAAACATTCAAATTCCATTTATATATATTAGTGTTTTAGATATATTCATATTCATACCAATATCTAAGATAAATTATTATGAGTTACATGTTTCAATATCTTCATATACAAAGAGACAAAGTCTTAACAAACATGGATATTATATCTTTTTAAATGAATAATACAAACATTAAAAAACTACATTCTTGAGAAATATAACAGTTTAGTGTCTTTGGAATCAAGGAATCATAATCTTCTATCTTGTTGAAATATATTAATCGTCTTCCTTAAAGATCATACCCTTTTGTAAACCACCTTAAAACATTTATTCATAACATAGTGAACAGAAACATAATAATGTGGTGAGACAAAATTATTAGAAAGATAAACATGGGAGATATGTAATCATAACTTGAGAACATTGGTAAGAGAACAAGATCATAATATTAGATGATCATACATTATATATCATACTCTATTATCAACAATCATGGCATAGATATTGGTAGTTCTTAAGACACTCATGTAAGGAAAATATAAAACATAATGCATGATATCATAAAATATGAATAATACTTGTGTTTCTAGATAGATAAACATATCAAATGATTTCCATAGTAGTTGAGGCTTCATGAAAATGGAATCTTAGTGTAATGGGTTCACTCTATAAACCATCCTACTAGTCAAGGTTCACTCAAAATACCATATTAGTGGAAAATGTTCACTACTAAACCATTTTTACTCCCTGTTCCAGCCCTGTATTCCTGAATCAAGTTATCCTCCCATTCCAACACTGTATTAATAACACAGGATTACCTCTCGTTCATGAACTGTATCACATAACCACTCTAACACCACATTTTTTCCATATATCGCTGAACTAAGTCCACCCAACATTCCATACCTATATTACTAAAATTATTTCACTACTCATTTGTGCCCTATATCACTTAACCAAGTTCACTCGTCATTTAATCCAATTATTACTGAACCTATTTCAGACCACATTCCAACTTTTTATTACTAAACTGAGTTCACTCCTGTTTTAGACCCTATATAACTATACCGATCTCTCTCTTCATTCTATCCATGTCTACCTCATGAGATATATAGATCATCACCAAACTCATTGGAGGTAGATTATATCCCACCTATCATATAGTGAAGTCATACCTATGAGTTCCACAAGATTATAAAATAGTAATTATATCATGACCAATAAAATGAGAGAGGTTTCCTAAATATCATTTCATAAACTATGAATTAAATTTAATATCATAAATTTTTTATCATATAAAAATGTATTTAAAGGAGATAGGTTTTATAATCCTTTCATTATATAATATCTAATTAATGGAATTATTTTTCATAAGCATTTTATAATGGTATAACCTGTTGAAGAGAAATAGGTTTCATAAACTACATTTCATCTAAATCATAAACCCAAAAAATAAAGAATAATAATGGTGTCCTCGGATCATAACCTTATAAAAGAATAAACTATATCATAGGATATCATATTATATGAGAAGTATTTTAAAAAATCACTTAGAACATAAAATTTATATAAAAATATCTTTTTAAAACATATAACATTTTCAAAATACTTATCTTTTGAACCACATTAAAAACATTTAATGGAATCATGAAATATATTTTCAAAAATTTGTATATAAAATTATTATTTCCGTTTGGGATAACTATTTTTTTAATATAAAACATATTTTAATCATTTTCAATTGATCATAATATTGGAAACATAGTAACAAATATTTGATAAAAAGTATAAATATTTTTAAAAATATAAATCCTATTTTAATAAATCATTATCTAAATTTTTTAACTAAATTAATTAACAGAACATTAAGAAACCATATTCTTTAAAAAAATAATGTATTATTCACCTAAATTACATTCATGATGGTCGGTAAATCCATACATGGAAATATTTCGTTATTACCCTAATATGTATAGAAATGTGCTTTGGTTAGAATTTAAATAAACGATTACTTCAAAAAAAATTATTTTAAAAAGGTAAAACATTGGTAGAAATGTATTTTACAAATCATGTTAAATCATTTTTTATAACATTTTTAGAAAGACTGGTTTTGAGAATAAACCTAATTTTTGTCTGAAGAGATAAATAAAGTGTGATTTTATTAAAAAAATATTCTTAATTATCATATGTACTAAAGATCATACATATGATCTCAATACATATATATACCATCTAAAAACATATGATAATAGTCTTCAATAAATTTCTTTTAATATATATCATAATGTTTCATCTAGGTAATCATATTCCTAAACAATATTGATAAACGATGATATTGTAGAAATAAACGATGACCACTTTGTTAAATTTAAATCATAATAATATGGAAAGAATAAAAGTTCATTAGATTAAAATACCATAAAAAGAATTATATTCATGATATAAAATTGATAAGGGTAGTATACAATTATCTTAGATAAATATAGGTGCATAACAAAGGATGTGTCTCAAAGAAGGAAAATTTAGAGAAAATCACATTACCGATTTGGAAGCTTTTAAACTATAAACCCCAGGATGGAAATACCATCATAAGGATATGAAAATAACCATAAAATAAATTTTAATAATTTTCTAATACATTCATCGGATGTATATTCTGCACAGAAAATAAATGAGTGTTCAATAATGTATAAGTCTCACATAAATTAATGTGAGATGAAATACACACACCGTATATTTTGAATTTATTAATATACTTTAAAAATTCATATTTAAAAATATTTTTCTATTATTATTATTAAAAATAACTATATTATTTTATATAATACCATATATTATTTTATTAAAAAATTACATTACCCATTTATTAAAAAATATATGTTAAGGTTCTGTTTCAAGTAATATCATGTTAGCATTCCATATATGTTTTGACCTGTTATTCTTGATACATTAACATAGATAATGATTTTCATTATTACAGAATCTGAAACATAATATAAACACAATATATATTAATCATATAAATATTTATTGTAATAAACTGTTCATGGAGACGGCAGATCGTGCGTTTGCATGAATGTTGTTTTTATTTTGTTTTCGTATAGAAAGGAGGAAACTAAAATACATATATGTCTATATAAATATATATTATAATTCCAGTATAATTTTTATTTCATAAATATCATATAAATTTATTAAACATTTCCATAATTCATTCCATGTAATGTTGGAATTAATCACATCACTTTAAATAGGTGAAAGTCCATAAGTCCAAAAACTATATTAGTGTATTTTGAAAAAATATAAATCATTAAGTTATTTCTCATATAATAATTCTCGAGTAAAAAATTCTTTATAAGTATAATATATATCATATTAAAAATTAATTTCCAAAATAATTTCCAACCTTCAATGGTGTCAATAAATTTATTAGTGAAATATGTTCATGAGGTGACAGTCTTCTCTACAGAGATACTATAATTACATATCCCAATATATATTTGTGAATGTGAGTGTAGTTATTAACCGTAGAATAAAAAATCATAGATTATTTATGGTATTGGGGTAATTTTATAATATTTATGTGATAATAATTGAGTGGTTCAATATTGAAATGAAATGAACGTGCTTACTAACGGATGTTAACTCTTCTTTTGGTCATTCGTTTTGGTCCTAACCAAAGGATCATGTTGGTTTGATTTAAGCCCAAAATGAGGCATCTTGGTTGAGAAAAGGGATTTTTGGAGCTTATATTGGAAGGTATTGGATTTTAAAATTGGCATAAGAGGTGAGAAAAAGTGGCGATGAGAGGATACCATTTATAAATAAGGAAAAATGACACATTTGGTATCCTTGAAATTATTTCTTATCTAACCACATTTTACTTGTTCTCCATGGGAGATAAATAAAACATTATAGATTATTAGATTCTTAATGGAGAAATATTCCCAGAAAATAATTTTTTGACTAGTGTAGCATAATATATTCACCTATTATTTCTTATTTATTCATAAAATAACATTTTTTGTCATAATCAAAATATTTAATTTAAATTACATTATCTATTAATTTTGGTAAGAAACAAAGTTGAACAGATTAGACATAAATATTATTATAATTACAAATATTCAATATATTTTTCTAAATTCTAATCATATAAGTGGATTAAATTAATATAGAATGAATCTCGTAGATGGGATGCGATGATAAGTTTTTAAACACAAAGAGTTAAGAAGTTTGAAATGTTTTAATATCAAATTCCAATGTAAAATTTTTCTGAATTACATATATTATATTAATTTATGTATAATTTACCTAAATATACAATAAATTAATTAAAATATTATTTATCTGTGTTAATAAATTATAATTAAAAGTATATTTAAATTGAAATTCAAGGGTTTTTCAATACTGTTTCACAAATGAAACTTCTTTTAAAAATACCAAAAAATAACCCATTGTAAATTTGGATATCATGATTTCAAAAATTAAATTTATTTTGTCAAATAATAATGATAAATGTTTTAAAATAATCTTTTCAATGAAATCTATAATAAAATCTAGAAAAAATTATTTTACAAAAAATATATCTTTTTATTCATAGAATTGGATTTCCTATTATCCTATGCCTATTAAAACTATTGTATAGGCGTCAAAAAAAATTGTTGAATATTTAATATATAATTTTTTTTTAAAAAACTCATCAATGGTGGTTTTTTAAATAATTTATATAAAATTGTGATTGTGCAATGAAAATTATTATTCTTAAAAATAAGATTTCATTATATTCAAAAGTTCTTATATTCATTCCTTGATAATTGATAACTAAAGGACTAGATTTATACACAATATAAATAAAATTTTCAAAATTTAGATAATATTATTCATAATATCCTTTCTATTGACTAGGTCATAACTATAACAATATTTTATCAATAATAATAATTGCACCTTTTAGTTTGGTAAAACTTGGCATTCTGTGTAACACAGGCTATCGAATAAATATGACATTGTGTGTAAAACATGCCAAACATAATGAATCTTTTAAAGAACGATAATATAAGTGTTTTATGTAGTTTAAAAATAGATTGGTGTTGAGTAAAAAGAAATAATAAATTTTTTCTTTCATATAACATTAATTATTTTCAGTATTACGTGAAATAATGATTATTGAAATTATTAAATTAGTTGGAAAGAATATATTTCCAAAAATATAAGGAATTTATATTATACCCCTGAAAAATAATTTCACCATTGAAATTCCTCTGGGTTTTTGATAGATTAGTACATTAATATTCTATTCAAAGAAACCGTCATTGTTAAAATGTAAACTAAAAATGTATTTAAAAATTAAAATTTAGAAGAAAAAAAAATTACCCAAAGTGAGATATACAAATTATTCCCCATAGGAGAACACGGGTGGGAAGTCAAATCATGGAAATTGAAGAAAATCACAAATAATCCGAATTTTTTATAAATATCATTGTTATTGATAAATTGTGTTATCAAGAGAATGATATCAATCATAAAACCATAAACCAAAGAATAGTGAATGAGGTAACTGATTTCATAAAAAATACCAATAATATGATAAAAATATATATTAATAACATCTTCCAAAATATTATGAAAAACCACCAGAATATATACTTACTTGATTTAATTCCCATTTATAAGAAAAATACTACCATTTGGTTGTTTGGTGATAAATTTCAACTTCACATCACAATCCAAGAAATAAAGGAGAATTTATCATTCATGAAGTTCTAATAGATCATAATATCCATAAATTGGATTATAGTTTATTCAATATATCTTTATCACAATAACAAGGATAACGTAATTTCTCTCATATGAATAAGTCCTCATATACAGATACAACACCTCAGTTTGTAAAACCACATCCTATGTTTAACATATTCTATTCAATAAATGGTTAACCATATAAGAATTTCAAATGAAAAAAATAAAAATAATTAGAATGGAAATCATTAGATTTCTAAAAACTAGGTAAACATTGATCCCACCATAGATCATAAACTACAAATTTTTTGTTACATATTGAACATGTGAATACCTTCATTGTGTATTCTCTTGAAACATGGTAGTGACCAAAAATCCTTATTAAAATCAATAATTTTTCCAAATTAGAAGGTTTATTAAATATATTTCTTAAATATAAAAATATTATAAACTACATCCATTATAGCACAAAATAAGTTTTCTACTAATTTTTTATCATTTCTATGTTAATCAACACCTTCAAGTTTATATATACATATCCAACACATTTTTATTCAAACATCATTCTTTCAACATCAAGAAAAAAATAATGTTTATATTTCCATTAAAAAAATATCACTATTCCATTAAATAACATTTGAGAGTCTTCAACATAATTAAACATATCCATTTAAATCCAATCTGAGTAAATTATTCTGAAAATATTTATATATTTCATGATACATATTGCATAATCATTGAATCCCAAATCACATTCACTACAATAATCCAGCATTATTCATAACCCATTACACATACATCATCATATTATTCCTCAATACACATTTAATAGATTATGAAATATGATTAATCACGTAAATACAATTTAATTAATTCTACTCATTATTTATTTATTTACTTTAAATACAATTGTTATAACATCTCATACCTTATACATGTCCTTTCTGGTCACTTTATATTTTATAGTCCAACCAATACCTATACCAACATCATGATTCTATTTTAGGGATTTCCATTTAGGAAATAGATTTTCAAAATGGTCATACCATCCATACAGGAAACATACAATGTTAACCATGTTTATTCTAGTTCATATTATTCACTCAAACTGAAAATCATATCCTGGGAAACAATAATCATATTAGAAATCCAAAAAAATCATGAGAAGTATTTATAATATTCCTATATCAGGACACATACATTCAAATATATGAAACCATAGGCTTATCCTTAGATACATCCCTCCATATATCCTTAAAATTTTTCCAAGGGATCTTAATAGAGTTTTCTCATCTAGGTTTGCAAAGGTTGGATGAACCTCAATTTGATACCAACATTAGCAAATGAGATTCTACAAACATGATTTTTAAATCATTATAGAATAATATTAAGCACATTAAAAAAAGACAAGCCTAAAGATCATTTAAATTTAGTGTCTTTGGAATATTGTAAATATATACATCTCAAATGGTGAAATACATTCCACATATCCCTTAAATATCTTCCATTTTACTACACCTACGTAAAATATTTCTTCATAACCTTGGGAAAGGAAACTCAATAATGGTCTGAGATCAAATGATCAGTAAGGGTAAACATGGGATGTTTCTATTCATAATATGAGTATAAGGGTATGAAAACATGATCATAACAATAGAATACCATACACTACCTTCTAAGTTAAATTTTTAT
Organism: Viscum album; assembly: GCA_963277665.1. Taxonomy (NCBI): domain Eukaryota; kingdom Viridiplantae; phylum Streptophyta; class Magnoliopsida; order Santalales; family Viscaceae; genus Viscum; species Viscum album. Next base: position 669,214,566 of record OY728159.1, on the reverse strand, counting down.
AAAAGACATTTTAGGAAAATGGGAAACCAGAGTACACAAACTGTTACCACTACGTGATGAAAGAGCTCACAAACTGATTAAACACGAGACTGATATTACTTGACCCAGCTATTCTATAATGCTCCCAATGTAGAGAACTAACCTGAATACCGGGATCATTGTTGATGAGCTTTTCAAGATGGGAGATCATCCTTTCCATTGTTTGAATAAATTCTTCTGAGTTGATTTTCTTCTGGTTAAAGCCTCGGGCCAGAATTCTATCTTGCTTGTCAATCTAGACATCTTGCTCCTTTGTAGCATCAACTTGCAGCCTCCGTTCATAAATCCTCTTGAGTTCCTCTTCTGATACATTGGGTTGTAAGTCTTGCTCAAGCATTTCTTCCTTGGAGTGCAGGATTAGATGCAGACACTCCCCATCTTCTCCCATCTTCCCTTTGTTCCTTCCATTCTTGGCCGATCGAGTTTCCATGGGTTTTGGAAGATGAGAGTAATCCTTGTGTCCCTTCTCCCTTTTCCCCTGAACCACAATACATTTCCCTATGTCTTTAATACTTTTCTTCCCCTTCTTCCTGCGAGGGCTATGAGGGCCTTTCCCTTGACATCGGTCCATACTATACACTGAAGGTAGACTATTACTTTCCTCCCATGACAAGTCATCCTCCTCATTCCATGAAGATTCTTGGTCTTCTAATCCATCAAAGCGATTCCCAAGCATTAGTTGTGGGTCAACTGTAAGGGAAATCTGCTTAGTTTGAGATTTCCTTATGCCTGCTTTATTCTCCCGGCCTATTCTCCTCTCCCCTAACCCAGACTTCGGAAAAAGGGTGTTAGGGTCAAGTTCCCTCAAAATGTTCTCATCAGCAGGCCTCCTTTGGTCCTCATGGTATGTTTCAGCTAACAAAAAAGGCCCCTCCTATACTGGTTCAGATTCAAGGAGTTTCACATACCATCGGCCCATAAACTGCATTTGAAATTTTTTTAACTCCCAGCGCCTTTTTTGAGATCCACCAGAACTTTGAGCCTCACTCCCAACTAAACTCTTCTCACCAGCCTTGGGATCCACTGAAGGCACTGCTAAGGGGACCTTTTCAGTGCTACAGATGCCCAGGTCCTACTTCAACCGGGCGAAGACATCCTCAACCCGTGGTCCTGCCTCCTCTGTCCTCCCCTTCTGCACTGGTTCAGAGGGGTTTCCCTGAGATGGAGCCTCCCCATTGTTGTCAACCGCTGCTGAAGAAACCTAGATACTCCCAGGAATATTCATTAAAGGAACATCCCTGTGCACTGCTTCATTCAAACCTCCACTATCCCACAGCGGAAGGACACAAGATGCATCCGTATGAACTGTTGTAAGCCTATCCCGAATCGCACGAAGACACTCAGAGGAGAAGTGGCCGAATTTGAAGCAACCCGAGCAGAAATCAGGCCTTTCCTCAAACACTACTCTCTGATTCCATCTGAACTCCTCCTTAACCGATATCCAAATCCACTCTACTGGTGGTTTAGAGACATCAACCTCTACACAGGCGCGAGGCATAATCGGATGACAGACCATAGATGTTCGCTGATCCGAACAGAGAAAGTGACCAACCAGGTTCCTGAGCATAGAAAAAATGGAAGGGTTTTGGAAGGGTAGGGGAAGATTGAGAAAGCTTACCCAAACAGCAGCTGAAGGCGGGTCTCGAATCTTGCTGAAATCGAAAGTCCATCGCATGAGGATGAAATTGCATCCGTTGAAGACCCGAGGAGCGCTGGACCAGGCGACAGCCAAGTCATCCTCCGAGTCAAAACTGATTATCAGCCGGCAACGATCAAGAATCCCTACCACCTCCTGGGATTGAAGACCCCATGATTCGAAGACGAAATGATCAAAAGCGTCTACCGAAGGTCGGCGACCCCTGAAGCGAGTGACCAGGGTCGATCTGTGAAGGTCAGACGCTGCATTGAACTCCTGGGAGGAAATCTCAAGGTGATGAGAACCTTCGAGAAGGTCTGGGACCTTAGGGCAAACCGGGGTCGGAGGGAAGGGAGGGAGGAGCTTCGGGTTGGTGAAAGGGTAAAATTCCATGTTCATCTTTGTGGCAAGAGTTCTCTCCCACAATTATCTTAGTATTCAAGGTTTTATCCGAAGACAATATTAGTGAATAAATTCCATTACTATATATGGTTCACTCCTCATTCCACTCATGTTTTTCTTAACCAAGATAACTTCCCATTTCAACCCTAGGTTTTAATCAAGGTTTACCTCTAGTTATTGCAATATATTATTGACCCGAGTTCTCTCCTCATTCCATCCCAATATTATTAAAGAGAGATAACTCCTTATTGAAGCCCTAGATTACTAGATATAGTTCACTCTTTATTCCATCACTATATTACTAATCTGATTTCACTACTCATTCTAACCATGTATTACTTAACTATGTTCACTCCCCATTCCACCCCTAAATTACTGAACCGAGTTCATTTCTCTTTCCAACCCTGTAATATTGAACTAAGTTCACTCATTGTTCCATCATTATCTATATAATGAGATATATAAAGATTTACCCAATTCATTTGAGGGAGATATAGGTATCACCTAAAACATAATGAAATAATACATAATTGTTCCAAAATATAATAAACCATTCATCATATCATGGACCATAAAAAATAAATGGGATTTATAATCATCATATCGAAACCCATGAAATTAAATGGGTATTATAAAATTTTAATCAGATCATAACTTATGTAAAAGAGATAGGTTTCAGCGTCATTTCATAATTGAATATCCAATGAATGGAAGAAGGTTTTATAATATTTTTTTCATGGTATAAATTATGGATGTGAAATAGGTTTCTAAATAACTTTTCATCTAAATCATACCCCATTCAAAGAATTAATTATAATTGTTTCCTTAGATCATAACCCTAGTAATGAATAAAATATATCAAATGATATAATATTATAAAAATATGTAATTTTAATGATCACTTGAGATGTAAATTTTCATTGGAAATAGATTTTTAAAAAATATAACAATTTCAAAAGATATTATTTTGAAACCACATCGAAAAAATATAGATGAATCATGAATACTCATTCATAACATTTTAGGAGTAAAATATCATTTCAAATTTCAGAAAATATTTTTAAAACATAAATTTTTTAAGAACATTTTCCTTTTCAAATAACCACAAAATCATATAAAAGATGCTTTGAAACCCATTTTATTCACTTTTAAAAATTAAAATCTTTTTTGGAATCTTTTTTCATTGAAAAACACATTAAAAAAAGAATTTCTATAATATTTGAAAAAACTTTTTCTTTTAAAAATAACCTTTTAATAAATCAACGGAATTATCATGGATATTATAAACATAATGATGGGTAAATTTTCATAGACAGAACATTACTTTTGCATCATAAAATGTAAAAAAAAGTTCATAGATGAAATATTGACAAGATGATTAATTTAATAACATATTTTATTAATGAGGGAAAAATTGGTAATTTTTTCACATCATAGTAAAAAAATTATACATTTCTAGAAAAATGTATTTTGGAAACAAATCATATTTATGACCAAATAGAATAATAATATTGGATTTTGAAAAAAACATTCTTAATTATCTTATATAAAAAGAAAGAAAAATTGTACCAATGTCGGATGATATCATAGAAAACAAGTGGATGTGAATAACCAAAGTTTTCTTGAGATACAGATCATAATATTTCATCAATGAAATTATAATCATAAATAATATAAATAAATGATGAGATTATATCAAAAAATCATTACAACTTTGGTAACATTTAATCATAATTACCTGGAATGAATAACTTTAATGAATCATAAAATAACATGAAAATAATGAGATTCATGATATAACATTTCAATGGGACGTATATAAACCTCATAGAATAATATAGGTGAATAAAATTGAATGTGACACAATTAAAGAAAATTGAGATAGAGTTACTTTACCGAATTGGTATCTTTTCAACCATAAAAACCATTGATAAAATATTATCGTTGGGGTATGTAAATACCCATTAACATAGATATAATAATCATATAATACATTCATTGGTAGTATATACACCATAAAAAATAAATGAGTGGTGAATAAGGAATAAGTGTCATAGAAATAAAAGTGAGATAAGAATGAAAAAAAATATCGGGTTACTAAAGACATAACCACATCATAGAAACTCTCAATATATTTATAATACTTATTTTGTTATATAATCATGGAATAAAAAAATATGGGCTTACTTAAGAATGAAAATGAATTTTCTCGTTAAATATCGTTTAGAAAAGAGTTGGTTCATTTTTTACACATTATTTTCCATGTTTCGTCATCAATTATTCTTGTTTTTTCCTTAATTGTTGTAATTAATTTTACATATAATCAATAATAATTTAAAAAAAACAAAGGTAACCATTTTAAAAATTATAAATGATTATTATTCCAAACATGGAATCCATTGATCTATATTATAATCACATAATTGTCATATATTTATTTAAAATGAATCTTGCAAACTGGTTGAGACGATGTGTTTTAAATGTGAAAAAAATTCAGTTGATTCAAACTTATTTTATTCAATTCAAAAGTTAAATTGGTTCTAATTACATAAATTGTATTAATTGTTTTATAATGTATATAAATATAAATTTAAAAAATCAAATTTAATTTAAATATATAAATAAATTAGAAGAAAGCCTCTTTAAATTAAAATTTAGTGTTTCATCATTATTCATCAAAAAAATGAAACTACTAAAAAAAATACTAAAAAATCACCCAATTTAAATTAGATGTCTTTATTTCATAAATAATGTTTTTTCCAAATTTATATTATAAAATTTTAATAAAAACTATTTCAACCGTGTTCTCTTTTAAAAGGATATAAAATTGCCTTTTTGAAAAATTACTATTTTTATTCATATAATTGGATTTATTCATATCCTAGGACAATAAAGCCTATTGAATGTGTGTAAAAAATTGACTGAATATATAATATATAAATATTATAAAAAATATATATTCAGTAGTGGTTTTCTAAATTTATCGTGATAAAATTGAGTCTATACATAGAAAAAATACTTTCATAGAAAATGGATTTATTTATTTTTAAATAGTTATTAATTTCATTCCGAGATAATTGAAAATGAAAGGATTAAATTTATAAAAAATTTAAATAATATTTAAATAATAGGTTTAATAATATTCATAACTTCTATTTTAATTGCTAGGTGAAAACTATAACAATATTTAAAAAATAATATTAATATTATGTTGTAATTTTGAATAACATTGTCTTGCGTGACACACGGGATATCAAAAGAACTCATAATTTCATGTAACAGAAGACAAACATAGTGTTGCATTTACCACAAGAAAATATAATTGTTTTACATTGTGTTAATCATAATTTTTTTATTTAAAAATCAAAAATAACTTGGTTCTTTCATATAACATAAGCTACATTTTGTCTTACGTGAAATCATGAATATTGAAAAGATTAAATCAATTCAGAAAATATAATATAATAAATATTACGTTGTTAAAATATATATATGTATATATATATATATATTCAAGTAATGTTTTCCATCCAAAACCTATTTCATATCTTCCAGAAATTAATTTTAATAAGATAATTTTTTATAAATTTCCACACACAATGGTTTGGTGAGTATTACACCATGGCATAATATATTCGATAAAATACATTGACCTCCAAATTCGAGATCATAATATATATTTTATAAAAATATGATGATTATAAATTTCTAAACTAATTATCCTGAACCACTATATCATCATGTCCAATTGACCATGAAAAAACGGATTCGTGATCAAAAGTTCAAACTCTACAATATACATCGTTGCTTGGTCTCTCATTTTTATTTCATTAAGAGAACCCAACCCTCTTTTTGAAATACATATTGAAAACAATAAAAAATATCTCCCTTTTTTATACTATAGATATATATATTCTATTACAGAATATTATGGACTTTGATTTCATTCATGGGTTTTTTGAACTTCCCTAAAAGACATTATAGAGTGGCCAACATAGTGTTCCAATTTTATGATCTATCTTTAAGAAAGTGATATCCATTCAGAGTAGGTATATGATTATCATCCAATTTTAGATTATTCATTTTTCATATCATGTTCCATGAATGCCATAACTATTTTGTATAAAAACATCACATTGTATCAAATTTTAATAAATTAAAACTGCAACTTCAAAAATACCATGTCATCCATACCCATTATCCTTTTCAAAATGAAGAGTAAAACAAAATATGTGAACACCCAAATGGAAAACATGGTTATAAAATTATATTTTCATTAAATAGAAAAAAATTTTATAACCATAATAAAAATCCCCTTTTGTTCATCAAATAGTTTAACCAACATTAGTGCTTGGAGGGATCCATCATCATCGAATATTTTTCTTCTACATACAAATTTCCCTGTAAAAGTACATTCTTAATCCAAAAATATTATATTATAGAAAAAATAATAATTAAATTACCATTGTATTCCTCAAATCCATATCAATCCATATTTAATTAATATTCTCATTCTAGAACATTGGTATATATAATTTTCTATGTATTATTTTATAATTCATTTCAATCGATTTCATGTATTCATTATGATGACTTTATATCATCATACCATTTTATAAATAACCATCATTAATTTAAAATTCCATGAATTTAAATGTCATTAATCCATGAGTATGTATTAATTCCATGTATAATAACAATATTTAATTTTAATCATGTATCACTATAACTATATGTCACTTCATACCAATATATCGATGATACCCACATTCCCCTTTCTCCATGGACTTTCTATCACATAACCATATGGTTAATGAAATGATCCCTATGTAGATATTATTCTAATTACCACTATAATCGAAATCATATTCCAACACAAAAAATCTTGGTTAACATTGATTTTCATCCATCCTTACCGACAAATCGTCTAAGTTATTGGAAAAAAATGGAACACACAATTTTTTTGAAAAAATTTAAAACCCACTCTTTATACATGATGAAATTAAATTATATAATTTTTTAAATCATAGAATTGGAAAGATAAATAATATTCCCATTATTTTAAAAAGAAAATTCAACAAAATAAATAGAAAAAAACTCATTTCTAAATCATCACAAGGGAGACATGAATTTTATTATTTTCAAGGATCAATGAGGTGTAAATGTAATGTTCCTTCCATGGTTGAATAAATATTATACTAATCCCTATAATTATTTTTAACACATAATAATATATAACAAAAAATTTATCCATTGATTTACTAAACAATCTACTCAATTAAATGAAAATAATTCACATTCCTCGATAATAATAAGGTAACAATGTAATTAATTTTTTTCTTGTATGAGTAAATTAAAATTTATATATGACTTCAATGCATGGAAACAATTTTCACAATTTATAACATGCTACCTAGGGTTAAAAAAATTTTCATAATGGGGTTGGTAGATCTAGTTTTTTATTAATTGAAATATTTATTCATTAAAAATAAATTTTTATCTTTCTATATTGATCAATGGAAAAAAAATCTATCACTAATAAACTTTAAATCACAACATTTAACAAAGTAATTAATAGAAAAAAAATATTATTTCATTTTTCAACATATATTATATTTTGGTTAACCCAATGTGTATAAGGAAATATTTTTTCGAACATATGAATTAATAACTCATTGTTCATTGTTGATAGATTTTATATTGATCTACTATAGAGAATATGTTTTTTTCGATAAATAATGTCTAATATATATGTTATTATTGATAAAATGGTTTATTTTTATTTTTAATATAATTAAATTATAAATTATTAACGGAACTAAAAATAAATGTATTTATTTAGTTTCCCTACATATAGTTTTTATTCTTCTTTACAGGAAATGTTTGTTTATGTCATTTTTATTTAGGAAAATATTGAATAAAATACTATTTTTAACACTATATGTATATCTATATGAGCCTCAAATTATATAAAAAATTATATATGAATTCCAATATCTTAAAATACAATATGATATATTATAGTCATCCCATCTTTGCAGAAGAAAAAAATATTAGTAAAAATGTTATACTTTTCTACTCATTTTCAAAATCATCCATTTATATAAAAATTAGATAATGTAATTATGTTATAAACTTTCCACTTTTACTGGAAGTTGAAAAAATGTTTTTATAATAATTCATCAATCATAATTATACCATTATGAACCATAGATTTTAGGGTTTATCCATATCTAAAAAATTCTTGACTGTGATACATGATTTTAGTGGAATTTCAAATTTCATTCTATGTGTGATATTAAAATATAATTTATATTGGAGTCATAAGAATGATACTATTTTATATTTCATGGGGTCTAAATCATTGAAAATATTTTTATAAAAAATTAATTTCTAAAGTGAATTTAAATATGAAAATGAAAAATTATATTTTTTTAATAACTTCTAAAATATTGTTTCTATTGAAATAAAATTTATAACAAGCCAGAAAATGTCCTTTAAAATCACTAAAATTTAAAACAATGTCATGGAATTTATTCAATTCCATTGGAGAAATTGTCCTCTTTGACTTGTTGGATTCATATAAAACCAAGATCTTTTGAAATTTATAAAATTATATTTTTTTAGTTTATGGTAGAAATTATTATTTAAACACTTAATGGAAAAAAGTATATTTTATTTTTGTTGATAATAAATCACAATTGGTTACAGTTTGAGGATTATAAATGCTTTAATTATTTAAATAAATGTGGTCTTAAATTATGATAAAGTTATATGTGATGTTCATATGTAAAACTATGAAGAAATTATGGTTTTTTTGTATGTTCCATGAAAACAATCAAATTGAATAATATATAAATAAACTATTTTCATTATATAAAATATAGTGATCAAGTATATTTTTGTGAATGATTTTTCTAAACATGAATAATAACAATTACAATATTTGGACCCTATTTATTTTATTGAATTTATACCCTTCATCTCCATTAATATACACATTTATATAATATAAATCAATAAACAACTGTAAGGGACATCTCCATAATTTATACATTATCCTCTATCTATTAATGGTAATTCTATGTTTATTTTGATTTTAAAAATCCAATTAATATTGTTCCTCCTCTTATTATGTCTCCATTTATCTATTTATGATAATGGATTATAAGTACCATTGAATTCTAGAGTGAATAAATCACCGTAGAATGGAAAATTCATAAAAATGATGGGTATTTTACAAGGTATTCTTGGAAAGTTATATGTGAGTTTTTAAAAACATTTTTACAAATTTTAGTGTTTAATTATTTCTTATTTAGTATTTCCTATTATAATATTTTTCCTGAAATTCCAAAAAAATGTATTTTATTTAATTGATGGATTTTTTTCATAGTAGACTAATGGATGAAGGTATATGGTAATTATTTATTTATAGTTTAATTAAAATATTATTAAATATAAAATACAATAATTATTCAAATGGATTATAATGGATAATTATTAAACTGAAATACAAAGTAGTTATTTTTTGAGTATAACAGTTTTCATAGTAATTTATATTACAGTTTTTTAAAGATAAATGTCCTTAAGTTTTTTAAAAAATAACCCATTAATCATATAATATTGTGATATATAGTTAACGTATTGATCAATTAAATAATTTGGTGTTTTTAGATAATTATGGAGATGGATTTATAATATTTTTTGGGTGTAAAGAGGATTATTTGTTTTTTCAAATTTTTTAAAATGTGTTTCAATATTTATATTTTTTAAGGAATGAAAAGTTTCAGTGGGATGTTAAACTTTTTAGGATATATATATATATATTCCCATGTTATTATATACATAAATTATTTTTTGATTGATAGTTGAATATAAATTTTTAGAATTTACCTGAATTTACCTCTAATTATGGTTTGAGTTATTATAATGAATTAGATTGGGATATTTTAAAAATAAAATATTGATGTATATATGCTATAGAATAGACCTTGTATGCATTCATATTTATTATTTTAATGTTTTATTAGGATATCCTAGGTTGTTTCTCATAGACTTTATAATTGAGGGTAATTTTTTAGTTTGAGTGTTTTTTGATAATTGTTAAAAGAATCTATGATAGAATGATATATTTGTGTTCATGTCATTAATATTGTTTAATTTCAATGTTGTGGTAATAAATTTGAAATAAGAGAGGATATAGATTTAAAAAAGGGTAAATATGTAATTTTTTCAAATATTATCTATTTTATGTAATGTAAAGCTAGAACATTTGGGTATGTCGATAGACTATATAAGAATTAGTCGTTTTGTTTTGATTTGAATAGATTGTAAATGGGTATATGAAGTTTTGAATATGTTTAATGGTGTTCTAGAGGGAAATAATGAAAATCAAGTGATAATAAGTGATTTTTAAAAAGTCAATATTTTCTAAAAAATATAAATTTTTATGCATAATGTTTAGTAGAATCATGATTACTTGAAAAATAGATGATAATTATAGGATGAATATTTTTGTGCTAGATTTGAAATCTATTTAGGGTTCTCTTGTGAATTTTAATTATTTAGTTCATGTTTAAGAAATCATTTTAGGAAAATATATAATCTTATTATTTATTTTATATTATTCTTATGTCATGGACAATGAAAATGGATAAAATCCTTTATTTAAATTATAGAGGATTTTATAGAGTCTATTTCAAAATTTCAATAATCATTTACTATTTGGGTGGTGGTTGATTATTGAGATTAAAATTGTTATAATATTTTAAACTAGGTCACCAAAATCACCCTGTTATATTAATTTAAATTTTATTAATTTTGGATGATAAATCATTGTATTCTGTATTCATGAAAAACTTTTTTAGGAATCTTATTATTGGAGAGGTTATCCCCTAATTTTATAGATGTTGATTTTCAAAATAACTAAAGATACAATTTTATAGATTTTCGGAAATATTAACTCATTTTATTTTTTCTAGTTGGATTTATATAGAGAATAATTGAATCAGATATGATGTATATTACGAGTGGTTTTTCAATGTTCTATGTGAAAATTAGTTCACTGGAATTACAATGGTTGTTCATCATATTAACATTTTCATGGGGATTGAGAGGGGTCAATGTTAAGGAACATTTATCCCTAAGTTGACCACCCATTTAATTTTTAAAAAATATTATTATTTTGTTACAAAAATAAATCTATTTTTATAATAATTAATTAAACAAATTTTTTGAATATATGATATGATATATTTTTTATTCACAGGTGGTGACTCATTATTTTGGGGTCAATAATATTTACTTTTATTCTTGTATATTAGTCTGAAAGAATAGTTTTTCTATATCATTAGTTTCAAGGATCCTTGGATGTTAGTTTTGGGAAGATAAGTTTATACTTTAGTGATTTAATTTCAAGAAAATATTGAATATAAGAGTCTGATTTTTTAGAAATTATATTTTTTAAAAAAATTAATTCCTTGGGGGCTTGTATTTTATATTGTACCAAGCACTGATTACATTATATTAAATAAAATGTTTATATTTCTCTAAATGGAACAAATTGATTATATTTTCATAAATGTAAAAATATGATGAGCTTTTGATAAAAAAACCATAGTTCCTTTGCTTTCATTACACGCATGGATGAGCATTATGAACTATAATTTACTAATAACATTATTATTAATATGTTATTATTGTTATCACATATTCATTGAAATTTTTATTTTTTAAAGAATGAAATAAATTATGAAAATATGGATTATTATTTTTTATAAAATGAATTATTTTATAACCAATTAATTAGAAATGAATGTAAGAATTATTTGAACATAAAAAAATTCTATTTTTGAATGCCTATTTCTCTATATAAACACAAGTTTTATCTAAATAAATTAATAAACTGAAATTTAATGAATTTTTATAATGAAATTTATATATTTTATAATAAATTTAATTTTTTCTATATTCAACCACTAGATTCATTATGTCTATGTAAGGAACAAATCTGATTTTGAACATAAAAAAGATGTAATTTTTCTAAAGATAGCCTTTCTTCATTTAAATTCATAAGATTCTTAAAAATAAATTATGAAATATTTCTAAATTTTACATCACAAAATATATCATTTTTAATGACTAAAGTAAAATTATATATGGTTTACTATTTTATATTTTTTTAAATACTATATTTTTTGATAGACAGTAAAAAATATTGAATTTTAATTAAAAACTGCATTTTCATCTAATATATTAATATATATACATTTTAATATTATATTATTAATTTTCATCTAGTTATGTAATAAATATATTAATCCATTTTTTCCATTATAATCATTTCCACATTGATAATGGATATAAAAACATTTCAATATTTTGAACATTATCTCCTTAAAAACATGTTGTATCACCTCGTATACTGGATAAAATTTTAATTTATTTTTTTCCAATTATGTCATTGGAGTATAAAAATATGGATTCTATATTTTGAATCATATTAATTTATAATTTAAAAAAAAATTATCATATTTTATGTCCAAAATTATTATTGAATATTATACAAAATAATCATGATGATCATGAGAAAAATGAGTTTACTATGGGCCTAAGCATTACACTTAAGTGAAAATATGACCTATCAATATGTAAAAAATTATTTTATTGAAATATTTCATTCATAAATCTTAATGAAATGAATTATTTTTATTATCTAATCCTTTTGTTAGATATAAATGTAAGTATACCTAACATTAATTTTAAAAAGTCATGTGTGTCCTCTCTACAACTTATAAAAGAAGACCACATATTCCCCTCTATTCACAATATCAAAACACATTACATCATAAAATACCTACTCATGTCAGTTCTCCACTTCCCTCCCTTAATCCATTATGTATATGGTTTGGATGAATGAAAACCAAGGAAGTCCTTTGGTGAAAACTGATATGAGATACCCAACGAAGTGGTAACATTCATAAATGAATGTCATTTTATTTATTCCTCCAATACATTTAATAGTTTTTATATAATTATTATATAATAAAATTATTATTGTAAATATAAAGATGTGTTTTTATAAGGGTTTGACCTATAAGTTAACATTATTTTATCTAATGTGATATGTAATATTCATTTATGCGTACGACGGACTACCGCCTCGCGAACTGATGTTTTTCATTCTTCCTTTATATCATTTCCAGGCTGGGAATAAATATATATTTATAGTTTATATAGTTTATATATTATTTTTAGGATGTTATTATGATTTTTGATTTTTTATATCACCCATACCTTCATGCTATTCATTTTTTGGAAAAAAACATTTTACATTTGTATGGAAGACTACCACCTTAAATAGTGATATTATTTGTTCACGCTTTAGATGGAATGTGTTAATGATGGTTTTAATAAAAATATGTGACATGTATAACATAATAATTAATATGGAATGATAATATTTCTTATAAATTAATTTCATTCAGTCTGATAGGAAAATGGAAACAATGTTCATGCGTTTACATGGACTACCATCTCCACGAATCATGTATTTCATTTCAAATTAAAATATTATAGGTATCACTGTAAATACATATATAATGAATATATATTTTATTTATATCAAATTTATAACACTTGATATAACTAAATAATAATTAATTTATGATGACCATAAATATGTAAATTCAAAACACATATGATAAAAAATAGTTTATTACCCAAAATGTTACTTCAACATGGAATTAATAATAAATGTGTAAGAAAAGGTCATATTAAAAGCATGAATGTAATGATATAAATTTATGTGGTTATATAAGATATTTATAAAAAACCTATATTTATTATAAAAAAGTTAGAATGAGTACAATTTAAATCAAGTCTTAAGTTGTGGTGATTTCAGGACTCACTACTATTTGGTTGAGACTTATGCCTTATTCACCACCTATTTATTTTTTAATGAATATAATGTCATATGAAAATTTGTATCATTAATTTAATTTATTAAATTATATTATAATTTTCAATTGATTTTTTTCTTTCATGGGACTCATGATTCAAATGTTACTCAAGTAGAATGGGATTTCTGTCTCGCTTTTTTTTCAATGAAACAATCCATGGTAACTATTTTGTTAATATATGTGGTTTGTATGAGTACGATGGGTGTATTTTATTATTATTAATCAATGAATTATATTTTTTTATAATTAATTTGAGTATAATTCTTTCATTGGGATTATGGTTAAATCATTACCAAATCGGTAATAGGGTTTTTGTCTCAATTTTTCTTCATTGAGACACATGATATGTTGGGCTCCTATACTCTTTTATGAGGTGTATATTCTGTCCACTTGAAACAATATATCATGAATCAATTTATTTTCTTGATATTTTATATATCATGTGATGTTATTATTTCCTTGGTATTATGATTCAATGTTACCAAAGTGGAAAGAGTTTATTGCTACATTGTCATCATTTATCAGGGTTGTTTAATATTATGTTCACTTAGATAATATATCTAAATAATTCTCAATAATTTTATTATCCTATTATTATTAATAATTTCTTAATGTATCGGTACAATTTTAAAAATCATTCATACTTATGATAATCAAAAACAGAATTTTATCAATTATTGATATTATTTCTCTCCTCTATTATAAATCTATATTTAATCCAAACCGTTTTTCTAAAAATATTTTATAATGTGTTTCTAATAATTTTAAAAATTATTTATTAATTAAATTTATAACAATTTTTCTTTTTATCAAAAAATGTTTTCAATAGAATCTTCTTATCTTTTTTTTTTCAAGGAACCTGTGTAAACATATATTCATGCGATATAAATTTTTCTTTAACATCTACGACAAGTATGTATTTACCCACCATCTATAACATTGATTATTTAAAATATATTTTATGATTAAAAGGTTATTTTTTAAAATATATTTTCCCTAATATTTTGGAAATACATTTTTTATTTTATTATTTAGAATGGTCTTTCAAATTGTTATATGTTTTAAAAATTGTTTTCAATTTCGAAAGTATATATTAAATTAATATTTTAAATGATCTTTAAAATTTATTTCCATCTATAATGACATCCATTGATATAATTTTTGAATTTTTGGGGTATTATCCAAGGACATGATTATTAATATTATTTGAATTTTTTATTTTTAGGATGAAAATTTGTTTATGAAACATGTTTCCTATCAATGGTTTATACCATGATAAAAATTATTTTAAATCACGATTCTCATGGGTTTTGATATGGTTCTGAAACCGATCTTTTTTCCATGAGTTTTGATTTGACGACATTTTTATGATACTTATATCATTTCATGGTTTATGATATGATGAGTTTTTATAATATTATGGCAGACATATGTATGATTTCATTAAATGGATGGTTGTACCTATATCTTCATTCAATTCATTATTCGTTGTTAAAATTTTAATGATCTCAAAGGGTACATGGAATTTTAGGCCAATCCAACTAAAAAGAGGTATAATTGAGGTCATCCCATTCCACCAAAAAGAGTTTATGTATGCGTTCCTCCAATGAACCCAAAAAGAGGTTACATTGGATGTCATATTAATCCCATAACAAGAGGATATACAAAAGGTCATCCAAATACCGTAGAAAATGGGTACATGGGAGGTTATCTTAAGGCTGCAACATGATGGTACATGGGAGGTCATCCAAAGATTCAAACAGTTTTGTACATATGAGGTAATCCCATTACCAAAAATGTAAATGGTTGATTAGTTCAATCCTAACATGTTATGAATGTCTTCAAAGGTATCCTTGATATAATATTTATAATTATTAGCTACATACCACAAATTTCTTGTATTATTCCATTGTAATACTCTGAAGGATTATTTTATTTTATTTTCTTATGATTCATGTCTTATGATCTATCAAAATTTATTCTATGATTCAATATTTTCTTCTTTCGTATGTAGGGAATGATTTTAAAATGTTATTTTAATTTTACCATACTCTTCTGCCCATTTTATGATTATGTATCTCTCTCATTTTCTCTTAACAATCATTATAGATCACCATTCCTTATGATTCATTTACCGTGGTTTGGATGAGTTTTTCTATGTATGGGTACTAACTTGGAAGATCATTATAGAAGAAATTGAATATCTTTAAGAAACTTTTAATAATTTTTTCCATGTTTCCAAAGGCACTAAAATGTTACAGTCCTCAGGAGTGTGTTTGTTCAATGAAATGATTTTTTATCTAAAAAGATATAGTATCCATGCATAATAATCATGTGTATCTATATTTGGTATCAACTGAATGGTTGAGTCAAGATTTGGAAACTAGTATTATATGACTACTGATACTCCAAGGTATATTTCTAAGGATATGTTTATGTATATATCTATTGATAAGTCTAAGGATGATTAAAATTGTAGTAAAATCACCACAAATTTTAGTAAATGATAGATTAAGCGGTTTCCATGATATAAATCACTCGTTGGATATGACAAGTGGATGTGGATCTGGAACTAATGCACATAGTGGTAGAAACCATGAAAGAATTTTTATGAGCTGGCTCAGTCAAGAATTAATGAAGGAAAATGGGCTTTTTGCACACATTGTTTGACAATCTTGTTAGGTATGGTTTGCAAACTAAAAAACATTTTTATGAAATGTTTAGAAATATTTAAATAGAATATGTCCACAAATAACCTACGATAATACTATAGTTTCATCGAATAAAGAAGAAGGTGTTATGATTTTGATATCATATAAGTTGTTTTCATGCTTATGTGTTTCTCGACAATTATTAGCCTTAACCACACAATGATTTTTGTTTTAGTCGATGGCTAGAACCCGAGTGAACTATGTTAATTTAGAGTTTTATGAAAAATCTAATTATTTTTCGCTTAAGAAACTAAATGAAATTTAAGCTAAAATATTTCTTTTGTTTATATCAAAAAAACATTCTCAAGATATGAATCATGCACAACAACCATATGATAAATCTAGGAAAAAATTTTTTATTGAATCCTTCATGAGTTATGGTCCAAATTTTTTAGTGGTTAAATATTTGTCCACAAATTAACAAAAAATAGATAAGTAACACTAAAATGATATTTTCTATTCTTTAGTTTTTAGAGCATGAAATATTAATTTTGGCTACTTATCGTTTGAAGAATAAATCAAATAAGAGTTGGAATATTATTAAGAATGTGAGGGACTAATAGGAAAATGAATATACGGAATGTGAAGAGAATAAGGAGATATTTTTTATTAAGTAATTACCTTGTATTATATGAAAAAATATGGAGAAGGTAGTCATTGAGATCAACAAAAAGGATGAGGAATATATTGGAACAAATAATGCTAATTTTAGAAGACAATTAATGTACACATCTAGGTTAATCATCGACTCTCAAAACAAAACCAATCAATATTTTGTTGGTCTAAAAATTTGTAATCAAAAGGACCAATATATAGAATACATTAGTAGTGAAAAATAACTTATTTGATTTCCACTGAAGGTATAAGTTACAATTTTATATTCCACCATTCCTTGTGATATGATAATTAAATTAAGATCGAATCTCATCAAATATTATATGTTGGAAATAAATTTTTTGAATCTATTTATATGGGTTGTTAGAAGATTCACATTGGTGAATTATTAAATGGTACAAGAGGGTAATAAAAGTGTGCAAGGATGTTCATCATGTGGTTGAATTCTAGTTTAATGGGAATAATTTTTAAAATGATGTGAATGATAAGAATTCTCCGCAAAATAAACCCCTAGAATGATATTGTTTTTTTGAAAGGTGTTTTGGAATTAGGCTGAAAAGTTTCCCAGTACAAGGACTGATATGGATAATAGGAATAAAATACCACTTATGACAAATGTCAAACGGAATATAAAATATACCCTAATGGATGAAGTGAACCATGATAAGTTTGGAATACTTATCTTCCTCTTTTAACTTGGTAATTTCATGTTTGATTATATATAAATGATCCCTTTTAAAATCATTTGGTTCATCCTTTAGTAAAATTTCTCAGGATTAGATACTATGATTTTAGAATAATGAAATAAAATATTCTAATGGAACTATGCTGAATCCAAGAATCCAATGAAAATATATATTTTTTAGATAAGTTCATATATATAGGGTGAAGAATCAGGTTTTTATTCTATATGGTTTTATGGTGTTTTTTGTTGTTACCATGTTTTTGGAAAATATATGATGAATGTATTCACATGTTTGGTATGTTCTAATATAGATATACTCTATGATATTTGAGGGATTATTATAATGTTTATTTTTTGAAACATAGTAAGTTTCTTTATATATTTTTATTCTTGAATGGGTTTTTTTGGTTAACCATTTATGAAAACGTTTATGTTGATCTTTGGTTGAGTTTTCGTAAATTAATTTAATACTTCACTATATAATGATTTATAAATATTGGATAACATGTGCTAAATATTTTGGTGTGATTGTAACTGAATAAATCCGGAATGGAAAATCATTCTATTTATAGATTTATTATACATTAATTCATTATATAGTATATATTTACATTTATTTCTTTGGTCACAGAATAATTGAGGGATGATATTTTTCATTTGAAATTAAAAAAGACCAAATATATATCTAATTCTCAAATGGATTCATATTTATAAAATGAATCATGGAACAAAAATTATACCCTCACTCAAAACTAATATTTTTATTGATTATGAAAATAAACACATGGTACAAGTGAAATAACGGGGGTTGAAAATAGTAATGCCCCATAGAATTATTTTTAACAAACATCATCCTATTTTCATTAAAAGAAGCTATGTTAAGGAAAGATGACATACATTGATTTGGGGATACCCTTGATGCCAGGAAATCTACAACATGGATCCCCACCCATGATGTGTGGGTGATCTTAATTTGATTACCTAGGATCTATTTGCACTTCTTGATTAGATATGAAATATTCTAGGGAAATATACAAATACCTGAGAGTGACTTATATATAATTAAATAGTCTATTTCCAATTCCTTAATCATGATGTGTCAATTCCCACACAGCTCCAAACCCATGATCATTTCATAAGCCTCATCCTGTAGGACGTTACCCCTTCCATAGAAGTAGGAGAATGCTGCTACAACAGACCCCTATGGTTCATGATGATACCTCCACCTCCCATATCACCCCCTGTAAGAGACGCATCTATGTTGAGCTTGATCCCGAGGTCAATAGAGTGCCAACAGACCCAATGCCCCTGTCCTAGATCACTGTCTTGATTGGAAGGAAACTATTTTGGTATGAGGGCTTTAACCGACGACCCATCATTAAAATCTATACATAAATAGAGTTAATCCTAAAAAGAGTTATTTATTTTGAAGACGATGCTATCCTGAGAACATCTCAGGCTTTTGTGGCACACATAATTTATATCCTTCTTAATGGTCTAGCATCCCACCAAGATGATAACAGCCCTCACCTTCCTCTTAGGACCATGGTCACCTACTATTTAAAACCACACACAAAAAAAATATCATGCATACCTTATTTATTTTTTAAGCTAATGAAATCATTTAATTCTTCCCAAATCCATATATCTGATTAAATATCAAAAAATATACTCCTCGTCATTTTTTGGATTGGGATAGTAGTGACACTAGCACCTTGAGGCGATGCTCACGCCCATGCGTTGAATGTTATCATATAAAATTAATTTTTTATGAATAAATTTGTCCATTAGATCATCAAATATTCACAATTTTATGATCATTTACATTATTTTGATCACCAACATTATTATGATCAGTGATCTCTATCATTATATAAAATCATTTATGTTTTTCTTCTATTTCCACATATTTTCTCTTATGTTGGATCCATGTTCTGTGTTAATTTTAGAATTAAATTTTATTATGTCAGTTTATATGAATCGAACATTAAATAAAGAAAAAATTAATTACCCATATTCATTTGTTGGGTGAAATTAATCTTATGAGGATAAAATTTATCAACAAGACTTTATTTTTTAATTATTATTTTTTAAATAAATTAAAATTTCTAATAGCTTGTATTGCACACTAAATCAAGTTAATAATGCTTTATATAGATCGTCAAATTAATATTATATTTCATAAAATAGTTATATTATCATTTGATACATGAAATATTAAATTTTGGCTTATGATACACAAATTTTTCGTTCTTAGATAGATTATGTTACACAAAACATTGAGTTCTACTGAACTACAATATACTATAATTGTTATTATTATTAAACTATTATTATAATTATCACTTATCAGTGGGAATTAATGTTTTTAAAAGGATTAATTAAATTATGGAAATATTGTTATTTAATTTATAACAAAATCATTATTTTTTAACCAATTAATTATATTTAAATGTAAGAACTATTTTTAAATAATTAAATTAATTTTTTGAAAAACTATTTTTCTATTTACAAAATTTTTTCATCTCAATAAGAAACAAAAATATTTTGAATAATTTTTTAAATTAAGATTATATATTATATATTAAATAAATTTATTTGAAAATCATCCAAAATATATTATATTCATAAGATAATAATATATCCAATGTTTTACACAAAATTCTGTATTTTTTCTAATGGCTGGTTTTCATCCATTTAATGGAGAAATCATTTTAAAAAAAAATTTAATTTTTTTTTAAATTTTATTTAAAAAATAATCTAACATTTTTAATTTTATATTTGAAAATTATTTTAGTGTGATTTTTTTTTCTAAAATAATATATTTTTTGATGAATGGTAATTAATTCTAAATATTAATTGAAAATATCATTTTTATAAAATTTATTTATTTTGTAAAATTATATTTTAATTTGGCTTTAATATATATATTTGAAATTTATATATCAATTTATCTAATTTAGGTTATTTGAATCAATTTTAAATTGAAATTGGGCATAAAACCCTTTCAATTTTTTTTAATATTTCCACTATACAAATGTTTTACCAAATCCTATCAAAGATATTATATTTAAATCTAATTTCAGTCACTTATCTGATTACAATGTATAGAAATGGGTAACTTATTTTGAATAATAATTATTTATAATTTCCAATAATTTAAACATAATTATTGAACAAAATTATTATTAAAAACAATTAAAATTAGTCACAATGATGAAGAGAAAAACGAGGTTACCAAGGGACTAAACATTAAACATAAGGGTTCAAATTACCTTTAAACTTATCCAAATAATATTGGATGTAAATTTTAAAACCATAAAACTAATTGGAACTACTTTTGTGCATTATTAATTCATTTTTAGGTAAACACTTTTGTACACCTTACTCTCTATTCAAAAAATTCAACTCTCTCCTCTCTTCAATTTATAAATTTATACCACCACTTCACCTATCATTAAACCATAAAACCAATATCATCATCCAATATCTACACAAATAAATTCTATGATTTTGTAACATAATCCATGAATCACATATTTATGGTATAAACCAAACAAATAAGTCTATTGGTGCAAACCGAAAAAGTTATCTGAAGAGGAGGTAACATTCATCAATAAAGGTTTTTATTTTATATCTTTATTAATCCCCTTAAATTATTTTCATAACATGAATAAATAAAAAACATTGTATATAAAATATATTATTCTTTATTTTATCTTAAATTTATGACTTAAAACAATACACACATCAATCCAAATGGATACACAATAATCATTTGTACATACGGTAGTCTACTGCCTCGTGAACCGATTTCATTCATTACTCCATTGCCACTTTTTGATCTTGGTAATAATGACAGATTTATTGATTATATATTATATATATTACTTTTATGATTTTATTATTATTATATAATTTTTCTATCATGAATAATTTCATTATTTTCATTTTTCGGAATATGATAATGTCATCCATGTGTACGTCAAACTACCACCTCACAAAGTGATGTCATTAATTCATGATTTAAAATGATTTTTTAAAATATTTGTATATTAACAAGATGTGATATATATTAAGAAAAAATGATCTTTAATTGAAACAAGTCCTATACTTTTCATTATTTAAATATGAAAATTAAATGGATGAATTATTTGTGCATAAGTTTATCCTACAGTCTCTATGAATAGTGTATTTCGTTTCCCATTTCTTTATTTTATATAAAATTATAAATAGATACATACTAAATATATAAAATATTTATGCATTATTAATCATTATGGATATAATTAATTCATTATTAATGTAATATGGAATAAATATTACAAATGAAAACATATTTAAAAAAGATAAGTAGTTATTACGTGAAATGTAACATCAACATGGAATTATCAATAAATGGGTAATAAAAGGTCATAAGAAAACAATATACTGTAACATATAAATTAATGTGATGTATGCACTACCATATGAAATTTTATATAATGAATATCGACTATTTCATGGAATTAAATGTTACAATTGATGATATTCTTTCATAGGGATCATGAGGAAAATGTTACTCAAGTATTAATTGATTTTCGTCTCACATTTTATTTCATGGGACCCAAGCCATGATTGACACTTATTCATAGTATTTGGTGTTTATTCTACCCATTCAAGTTTTGATGAATAATATTTTAAGAATTTTTGGGAATTATATACCTATTTCAAGATCTCTATGTCATGGAATTTACAGTAATAACTTACAAACAATATATGATAATTTTGTCTCAATATTCCCTCTTTCAGACACATGTTATGTTATAAACTTATACAATTTTTTGTGTTATATATACTACCCCATGGATATGATTCATCATGAATATCCTTTTTTCATGATATTTTATATTTCATGGGATTTTATTATTTCATTGGGAAAATGATTCAATGTTATAGACATGTATTCCTTTTGTAGGTAGAAGAAAAAATAAATTTCTTCCTAGTAAATATTATAGGATGGCTAGGGTTTTCTCACATGATGATATTTCTCATTTTTTCAGTTACATAATCTAATTCACCAAACATACTTATTTTTGGTTGTTTGTTATTTATTTTATGATATTAATTGAATATAAAAAGATAAATGAAATGAAAAAATTTATACTAATATGAAATGATAGAATATGATTAGAGAAAAAAAAAGAACAATTCCTTTGGGGTGAGGTTCATAGGTTCCATTATTTTATTTGTTTCATTAAATTTTGGATGATAATTCAATTCTGATATCCCTTGCATCAATTACTATTCTTTTATTTAGTGGTGTGAAATATTTAATTCCTTTATAAATCATAATTAAAAATTCTTCTGTATTCAAAATTTACTGCATGATATAATCAAGAGTGTTATGTCTCTATGAAGTAGGATCCATCATATTCATTTTTATCTACCGAATGGATCAATTCCAACATATTAAAAACATATATCTTATAGAATGGAGGGAATATATTTAATAAAATTTATGAAATATGGTTGAATTTAGATCTATTTTATAAAATCCCCACTCTTTTTAAAATTCACATTATCTCACCAAAAACCTAACAAACCTTATGAATTTACGCACAAAATTAATGGAAAACCCCACTTAACTCCCCCATGTCAATCCTCTTGTTAACCACATTTTTTCTAAGGTACCATGTCAATGTGGATAGGTGATAATAAACATAATAAAAAGAATACAATAAAGAGGGAGATAATAATAAAATAATATAAGGTAAAATTATTAATGGGGAAGAAGAAAACACATGAAATAAAAAAATTAAAATTAAAAGGATAATGTTGAGAGTGAGAAAGAATAAATTTTAAATACAAGTAAATAGATAATAATAAAATAAAAAATAACCGAATAATGAAGAATAAGAATAATAAATTAAATAAGAGATTATGAATAATAATGAATATGGGATGTTTCTTTTTTTAAGGAAATTAAAAAAATTATTTTATTTATAAAATAAATTGAAATTACATAATATATAAATGTAAAAATGATATTTATTGAAATAAAAAAGAAAAAATAGGTAGCTCTCTCGGGATGGTAGTAATATCCTCCCTTCGTGGGCGTGTTGACTCTTTTGTAGTGGGATACTCTCCATCCATTTATAGAGGATGAGTTCCTAGGAATCTCTTAAGTGGTTAAGGGATCTCAATATCCCCACAATATCCCTGGGAATTTCAATGCATTTAATTAATGATGTGCTATGAGACCCGTAATTGTAAAAATGGAAGCACCCATGAGATTCAATTCCTTAAGAATATCCCATGAATTTAGGTAGTACTTGGCCCCCTCATTACTTTCTTTCCATTCATAGAGGGAATGTAT
Source organism: Viscum album (assembly GCA_963277665.1). Lineage (NCBI taxonomy): Eukaryota > Viridiplantae > Streptophyta > Magnoliopsida > Santalales > Viscaceae > Viscum > Viscum album. The sequence continues at coordinate 669,190,160 of OY728159.1, read as the reverse complement.
GTTTTGGTAGTTGACATAAAATTTCAGTGGTGTGCTAGAAGTAAAAGGCATTCATCATGGTGAAAATATCATCAACACCCATTCGACCTTCATAGTGGATATATTGGTAGATATATCCTTCATTGTTTCCATACAAGGATTTATGTATAATATATGGTTGTATAAGTCCTTAGAAGATGGTGATGGCCCAAGCTCAAGCTTCACAAGTGCAACAATGTTTTTTTAGGACTTGTTTTGGTGGAGACCATCGATGAGTAGCGAGAAAGAAATTGAGGAGGGTGGAGGAATCTATATAGATGTTGGAATGTGATTTTATTAAAATATAAACATTAATAGACAATATATATGTACTGAATATAAATCAACAATGGGAGATGTGAAGTTTTATAAGAAAATGCATAAACAATGAAGCTTAGAATCCTCCACTTAGGAGGGCTCCTAGAGACACATTATCACACCACAAGGGTCTAGCCTAACTACTTGACCCACGTTAAAATTGGTTACAATTATTAACCAAAAACATTTTTCAGGATCACATACCACAATTATTCCTTGAGAAGGTTATATTGATGGCCCATCTTGATCACCTGGCCTCTCGTAAGAGCGATCTACAAGGGTTGAGGTCTATATGGTCTAAGAGATATCTTGTTTCCCACATTTGTATTATAGACATGAAATTAAATTGGGACAAAAAATTAAATTCTCAATATATCCAAATAAATCTAGACCATCTGATTCTTAAAAATTTCAATAGATTTGATTCATATTAACTCACAAATTATTAATTTATATAAATTAATATAACATTGAAAACTATGGAATTTTTTTATCAAATATCAATTTAAACTCATTTAAAATTGATTGAAAATATGAATGAACATTATTTTTGTTGAATACCCCCACATTTAAACTATTATTTTCCTCAAGCATGAAATCAGAACAACGAACTCATAAGGAACGAATATTTCAATTAATCAATTTCAAAATCAATATAATTAAATTAATACCAATTTTAAATTAGACATTCAAAATTAACGTAAAATATAAATTCTATTACTCTAATTTAAAACAAAAAATCTATTTTAATACTATACATTCAAACATTAAATAATAGTGGATATTATTCATTCTATTATTCGACCTCTTTAATTTAATTTTATTAAAAATAATAAATAATGATATTTCTCTCTCATCACTCATGATAAAATTTATGTAGAGTTCTACTTGTATCATGAGAACATTATCCTCATCCATAATCTTGTAAAGTAACTAATTTGTTCACATTGTAAATACAAAAGATGCATGTAATCATGATGACTCTCATTAAAAGTTTGAATGACTCTATGGATTAAGGCTGGTTTGAATTTATGTTTTAAAAAATAGTGCTAATATAGGATGAATCCTCGTTAATGAGTAAATCATGATATCAATAGTAATATAAATATTAAGTTCTCCACTTCAATTTAGAAACTCCAACTTCACGGAAAACATTTGGTGAAGGATATTATCAAAGTAATAAATAATGAATTATTTGTAAGCCATATATATATTTCCCTACTTATATTATTAATTTTTTCAATGTGACTAATTTTTTATCATTATTTAAAATTATTATTAGAATAAAACTGTCATCCACAACATAAACTAATATTATTAAAATAACCGGGCTACTGAGGGTGAATTTTTATTTTTCTATGTCACAATAAATTCATATTATTTTATGACGATATTTTTTTCATTTTTCATTTTAAAGGATGAAAAAATAATGAGTAAAAGGTATGAATGAATAACCTTTTTTAGTAACCATATGTATCACCCCCACAGTTTTTCCTTATTATTTATGTTATCACTTTTACCATGACTCCATTTACCCTAACACTTCAACTATAAAATGCCTTTAAGATTCTAAAATGATGGTAATAATGAATATAAATGGATTAAAACAAAGTTATTTTCAAAAAAGCCCATTCAATATTAATATGGGACAAATATGGATTAAATTATATGTGGTAATCAAGGAAAATAGATTTCAAAAATATGGATATATCCTTTTAAATTTTTTTTACACATTCATATCATCGATGAGTTCAAATATATATTCTATGCAGGTGAAAAGTCCCAACAACACCCATGAATCATGCTAGATATGAAATATAATGTATTTGGACTTGATATATTCTTATAGATAGGACGATATATAATATAAAATCACTCAAGAAATGACAAATAATAACAATTCAATTATAATGAATTTCATAAATTCAACGCATGAAAAAATATTAATTAAATTCAATTTACACAAATCAACTCAATCCCTTATATCATGAGTCCTCATAGTAATGACCATTGTTAAATTTAATCATCCAATTCAGCATTTTACACATTCAATATCATTATCATTTAAATATAAAACATAGAACCATTGGAATATTTAGAAACTCATGTCTCCTATATACTAGAGTTCAATCATAAAATCAGGTATGGGCATGTTGATTTCCAGTTTATATCTTAATAAATATTGGAAAAATGTAAATATTTTAATACACAAACATTAGAACTGAACACCCTTTTACATGATTCATATTCCTCCTTTATACGTCGTGGGTTTATATTTCCTTCTACCTTCATGATCCTAGAGAATTACATCTCTTAATTATAACACATGTATAATGTCATTTATGGTCACAATTAAAAGAGAGATTGGCATGTATGCTAGAATAATAAAAATAATGAAACTTAAATATAGATTACTAGAAATAAAATAAAGGGATAAGTCTTACAATGATCCCTTATGTGGAAAATAAATATTTACTACCTCCATATGGATGTAAAAGTTGTTATCCAACATCTTACTAGGATAGAGTTTCATATACTTGAACTACCACAAGTGGATTTTCCCAGCATCCATCTATTCTTTTTTGTTAAAGAAGGATCCATGGATATAGTATAAATATATATCTCCTACAAAATTAAGAAAGTATTTCATGTAGGGGGTATGATGAAGTGTAGATCATCCTCATTCTAGTTTAAACATGTGAAAACACCTCTTATTTGTAATGTGATAGATCAACATGGTCTATATGAATTTAATGATTTATAGGAAAGTGACCAATTATTTTCACATGAAAAATTATAAATTCGATTTATTAACTAAAAATAATCCCTTTAAATAATAAAACACTTCATCTCAATTACCTTAGGTTCACGTATTATGAATTCTTCATCGCCTTAATCTAATCGATGTTCAATAAAATCATATGGCTTTATGTGTTCCTCATCATATCCATGTGATGTTTTATCATTTTACACTATGTATGGGAATAGATTAACTAAATATATAAATTCTATTAATTTTGATGTGATACTCAAATCACAATTAATAAAATTAGAGAAAATTAGTTCTAATTAAGATCTTATCCTCAGGCAGTTTATGGATTATTCCCTCCCTTAGTGGTGAGTGTCTTATGAAATTGCATCTCAATGAAAGGATGTAGGTAGATGAGATCCTCTCTTATTTTCTTAAAATTACATCACAAGGGTGGTTTATTATTCATAACCCACTATAAATAGGAAGTCATGTGTTGATTTAAAAATTTTCTATCGTGGAAGACCTCATTTCATTTCACATTCTCCCAAATTACTCTAAAAATAATCTGAATCTCTTCCAATATTCCAATTAGAAAATTATTCTTCAAATTATCACATTAGATCTTCACCATTCTCCAAAATATAGTAGATAATATAATTTGTATGTTTATATTTCTTAAATTGGTCCCCAGCCACATTGATTTATTTAGTGAAATTTGGAAACTACAGACGAAATTCATATATAGCCTTCTATCTTTGATAATGATGTTTGATATCATCAACCATATCTGTTATCTATTGAAATTAAATTCATGTGTAATTTACATTTAATAAGTACCTTTCCAGGAGGAGTAGTTCATTGACCTTTTATAGGAGGTTCTTTTCATCATTATTAGCACATTGTGTTTATTATGCATCCCTCAGTAATTGTTCCTTGTATTGAAAAAATTCACATTTGAAAACAGAATTAAAATTAAAATTTGTTATTATTTTATAATGGGATTAAAACTATCTAAAATGAGAAAATAAAAATAATAAATAATAACACTAATTGGATCTTTTGAAATTGAACTATTTATTACATAAATTCTTGGTATAGGGCATGAAAAAAAAATTTATTTTCTTATTATAGCAGAGATGCTCACAAAGGTCATCTCACTTGAGGACCATTATCATCTATTAACTTTCTTAATTTAATTCACCCAATCTACTCCTTTTTTAATTTATTCTATTTATTCTATTAAAACAGTATAATTTATGAAGATAAATGACTTCTAAAATTTATAACGCCATGTACTGACAAAAATTGATTTAAAAATATATAACATTAAAATTATTGTTTAGTTCATGAGTTATATCATTATCCTTAATGGTGTTAAAATTTAGTTTCAAAATTAAATAATTTGTTCTCATGTATGAACTAATATTCTGTTATTTATTGTTGTGAAATATATAATGCATTTATCAATCTTAATTTCACTTCCTCCTATAATCATGTTTGATGTAAAAACTCATTAAGAGTGTCACATATCTGAATACCTAGCTCTATCATATTAAATTTAATACACCGAATGGCTAAATACCATAGTATAATGTTCTTTTATCCAGTAGAAAATAGTTAAATGGTTTACTAAATGTATATAAATGAGTTTGAATTCAGTTCCATGGTGGAAAATCACTAAACCCATGCACTCAACTCATTCTCACAAAAATATTTACAAAAAATTATAAATTTTATCGAAAAATGAATGGAAAACATTACTTACCTCCCTCATGAAAAGACTTGGGTTAGCCTCTACATTTTTATAGTAAGAGTTTATTATGAAAAGATTGAAGAGATTAAAAATAATAATGAAAATAAAAAAGTGGGAGATAATAAGAAAATAAAACATAAGATATTGTAAGGGACAAAGAACAAAGAGACATGAAATCCAAAAATTAAAAAGAGAAGAGGAAGGGAGAGAGAGAGAGAATAAAAATAAAATAAAAAAAATTCATAATAAAAAAATAAAATAAATAAGAAAATAAAATAAGCAACACCATAGAATAATAAAGAATAAGATGAATTGAAAGGAGATTGAAAGAAGAAAAATGTATATGAGTTGTGACACATTTTTTAATGAAATGCATGGATTATTTTATTTATAAACTAAATTCAAATTAAATTAAATATAAATGGAAATGGAATAATTTTATAAATAAAAATAAAAGGGAAAACTAAATGAGAAATCAAATTCCAATAGAAATAAACAAACATTATATGTGATTTGACTCCATTGTAGTGGACTACTCCCCCAATATTTATATAGGAGGAGTGACTTTGCAACCCTTCAGTACCCAATAAATCTTCATATATCAATAACATAATCATGAAATTGAATAAATATATTTTAATATTTTCTATGCGATGATAATGTATCAATATATAATCACCCATGTGATTTGAGTGCATGAAAATTTCATGTGGGTGTGGGATGTGGTATAAATCCCCTATAGCACAGGAATGTTGGGTAGGGAGGTTGTGGATATTGTGGTAGTGTAGAAAAATACATCATTTCCATGGGAGTAGTGTGACTCCTTCATAATGGTGAAAATTATCATAAAAAACTATGCAACCTTTATAGTTGTTGGATGGGCCAATATCTCCTTCATGGTGGTTTTTTGGGGCTTTTGAGAGAATCCACTGTGGCTTAATTCCATAAAGGGGGGGGGGGTGGATTTAGATCAATAATCCCAATTGTTAATGGTAGATTTTGGGAGTTTATGTTATTGTAGATATTAAAGTGTGGTGTAATCATGATGAGGGGGGGTCTTTCCAAGTATGGGGGAGAGATTTTTCTAATGGGTGAATTATAACCCAAAAAAATGTAAGTCCAAACTCTAAATAAACAAAAAAGTCTTTATTTTTTATAATTAAATGTGTGACTAATGTTGCATAGAATAATGAACTAGGTTGGTCTTCTGGAGAAACACAGTAACACAACATGGGCAGAACCACATCGCTCAGCCTGTGTGGCCCTTCAGGTCTATTCTGCTCATGTGTCTCCTCACGGGCTCTGACGTCGCACCTCTGCCTTAGGTAGGCTCTCATGGTGGTCACTCTTTGTCAGCCAACATCTCATTATGTCTAAAAATATAAATTTATGGATTCCTCAATAGAGGTCTATCCCTTTTAAATAATATTTTAATTAACACTAGATAATAAATGAGAAAAAGACTTTAGATTCCAAAAATATTCAAAAAATACAAAAATTCTTTTTATTTAAATTTTCATTGAATTAGATTAATTTAAATTCCATAATTATTTTTTAAATACATTTAATATAACATTATTGACTACTGTAATTTTTATTAAAAATTTAGTAAAAATATTTTAAAATCATATAAAAATAAGCATGAAATTTTTGTGATTTAGTTACCAAGGTGGTAAGTGTTTATTTCTACAATCTCATCATTTATCAGGATAATTTATAATTATTCTTCCATTGATGAAATTTATCAAAAAAAATCATGGGGCTTCTTCTAATATGGTTACTCATTGGATCATCAAGTAATATTACCATTTATAAACTCTTTGGTACCGTAGGTAATTACGAAAATCTCTTTAATAATATTAAAATTTATTTCTCTCTTTTATTAGAAATAAATTTTCCTTAAAAAACAGGTTCTCAAAATATATTTCAAAATTTTTTTAACAATTAAAAATAAATTATTAAAGAAAATTATTCATATTTGGTATTTATAAAATAAGAAATTCAATTTAATAATATTTTTTATTCTTGTCAAAGAACATATCCAAAAATTTTATTATGAAAAAGGTCATTAATTTTACGTGCACAGTATATACTTATATAAATGTTTTCATGAATATAAATTATTTGAATCTTCTATATAATGTTTTGATGGTATAATTTTTTTAAAAATAATTTTCCCTATTATTTTGTAAATTCATTTTTGAATGTTTTTTATAGAAAGATGTTTCGAACAGTGTTTTATTTGGTTTTGTAATAATTCTTAAAAAAAGAAATGATATTTTTATGAAATGTTTTAAAGAAATTTTCTAAATTATTTTCTATCTAAGATGACATACTTTGATATAACTTATTAATTACTATGGATATTATCCATGTAATCCATTATTATTTTTATTTTAATGGTTTATTTTGAAGATGACATGTTTTTTATAAATCCCATTTCTCGTCCACATGTTATACCAAGATGAAATAATTTTGAAAAAATTTTCTTTTCATGGGTTATGCTATGACTGTGAAACTTGCTTCATTTCCAAAAGTTATGATATTATTACATATTTATCACACCCATTCCATTTCATGGGATATAATAATATGAATGATTATAAACTTACGAATTGTTTGTCTATGATTTCATTATATGATTAGTGGGTAAAATATCTACATTCAGTTCATTGGATAAAAATTATTCTATGATTTAAAATAGTACATGGGTGGTCATCCCAAGCCTGCAACCGGTGTGTAAAGGGAGGTGATCCCAAGACCAAAAAAGAGAGTACATGGGGGGTCATCCAAATCCCACAAGAATATTTTACATGGGATGTCATCCCAATCCAAAAAATATAGTGTATACAAGAGTCTATCCAATGATCATAACAAGAGGGTACATAAGATATACTCCTAAACATAAAATAAGAGGGTACACATAAGGCCATCATTATACTAAAATAAGAGGGTACACTGGAGGTAATCCCCTATCCAACGAAGGTATATGTGTGATTATACAAAACTAAACGAGTTATGAATATCTTGGTAGGTATCCATGTCATATGATTTTCTAATCATATGTCTAAGGAAAAAAATTCCATGTCGTATACCATTGTTATTCTTTCATAGATCATGTTCGTTGATTATCTTATTATTAATTACCTATAAACTAAAAATACTTATTTAATTATTTAATATTATGATATTTGATATGTAGGATTGAATTTTCAAATACTATTCTCATGTTATCATAAAATTACTTTTATTTTATGTGTAATAGTCAACTTTCATTACAATTATTGAGAAATTAAGCTCACCATATGTTATAGTTCCTTTCCTCGGGATATGAATTATTTTTTTATGTGTGATTACTAATGTGTAAGATCATTAAAATATACATTTAATATCTTTCACTAAATGATAATAATATTTTCCATGTTTCCAAAGGCACTACACTATTATTTTCAACAAGCATGTGTTTGTATAATGTAATTAATATTAATCTAAAAAGATATAATATACATGTATGTTCTCCAAGGGATTATATAGTGATCATCGTGTTATTATTGTTTGAGATCTGGTATCTATTTTTTTCATATTACATTTGGTGATATAAGATAATAAGTGGACAAATCAATGCGTAAAATATTTTTAATCCATAATGTACTCTAATGGTTATTCAACAATACTCTCTTAAGATTATCATTGATACCAAAATAAATGGTTGCATATTTTTTTAACAAGGTTATACATTTTTTAGATTCTTATTTCCTTACTGTTTCATGGTTTATATAACACACAAAAAATCACCATTTAATAATCAGCAGGATCTGGAAAAACTGTATGACACCGAAGCTAAGAAAAAACATGAACCAACCTAATAAAATATCACATCAAATTAATAAAACACTCTTTCAGGATAATGAAACTATATATGGATGTGATCTTAAACATAGAAACTAGATGATAATTTTATTCATCATATTTATATAGAAATTTCTTATGTTTGTCCTCAAATTTTATTAGACAATACTATTTCATATCGATTCAGTTTTCTAGGTTTTCTTTTTTTAATCATTGTTCAATTCATTATATTTTTATACACTGAGTATCCTGTGTATACTAATTAAATATTTAGTTGTATAAATATACTCTTATTTTTAATGTCTTAGATTAATATATTCAATCTCATAATCATCAAGTCAACAGATCATTCAAATGATCCCTAAAATTTTATATGATGAATTTTCATATAAAATTATTTTAATAATTTTATAATCCGGGAAAATGTTTTTAATTTATAATACCCAAAAATACGAAGCATCTAATTTTCATTATCCTTCACCATAAAAAAGGTGATGTGGAATCTCAATCTAAATCACATAACTCTATCTGGAACATCATTATCTCACATTTATTGTTTATCTCCTTTAATATTACCATGATTCTAGGTCATATGTTTGATAACAATGATCAATATCTAAATAACATCAAAAATGAAACATATAAATTATAACATCCATTATCTAGAATATAAAATACTAAAAATCACTCATTTTTTTATGTAAGAATTCTTAGTTTTTTATTCCTAAAAATTTTCAGTGTACGATATCTTAATATCTCCCCAAATATTCTACATCAAAGTAAATTATAATTTCGACACCTTATCTCAAAAAGTATTAAATTATATTTAAACAACATAAATATAACTATTTTATAGTGAAAAGTTCATTTCTATTTCCCTGAAATAACAAATGTTTTAGAAAATTCACTATGTGATTTTAAATTTAATTTTCTAATTTTCAAAATTTACTAGAAAAGAAAATGTCTTAATTGGACTCTATATAACCTGATGATTGATGATTTACTTTTCTATTTTTCACTCAAGTGTATGAATTGTATTACCTTCACTATATGCTGTATAAATTCATTTTTGATATTTTTATACCACCCTGAGAAATCTAATGTTGTATCAATAAATATTAAACAACTGTTTTATACATGAGATAAATGAAAACGCTAAAAATCATTAAAAATGATATGATATATATAAAAAGGGGTAAAACATATGATTATACTATATTTAATCAACCCACCCATTATAATATATCTTAATAAAGCTCTAGATCTTGTATAAGATAGTACATTCACCCATAAATTCATGTCTTTCACTTAAATATCCTAACATAAATGAATTTACTTAAAAATAAATTAAAAAACAACACCATCCTTAATAATGTTACCCCTCCCCCCTTAGATTCATTATAAACAAATAAAAATTTACTCCCTATAAATGAAAATAATACCATAAGGAATAAATGATAGGTTTTTTATCCAACTTCCTCGAAAAAAAGAGTCAAGAAGTAATCACCTCTATGATTAAGAAAGTAATCACTATGTATAATAATAATTTATTAAATAATCAATATAATTTTACCATAATGACACAATTATCAACCATATCAAGACATTATTAATATAAATTCATCAAAAAATAAAATATTATATAGATTCTTTAATGTAAAAATCTACCCACAAAACAAAAAATCTCAATAATAGTGGTCACAACAATATCCACATAGAAGAAAAACTTCCTCAAGAATTTAAACAAAGATTTATTGAAAAGGAAAACAATATATATATATATATATATATATATATATATCTAAATGAGATGAAGTGGGTTACACTACCACTTATAGTCATAATGTCATGAAATATTCTCTTATTAATGGATTAATCTTTATATTAGTACTATGATTTTTGGAGTCAATAAATTCCAACATTAAAATGCATTATTCAACCATCTCCCTCAAAAAATTAAATATAATTTATGTTTTACTTGACCATGATTGGTCTGTTTAATTCTTTTATAGGATTATGGAACTATGAAATTCTAAGAAACTAAATATAAGATAATTTTCTTCAAATTATAATAATACAGCAGTGTCATTGTCCATATTTTCTGTGTTTATTTTTTTGAGATACCCCCATTTTATCATCTTTAAAATTGGTGTAACTAATGTTTAATTCATTTATTGGTACCAATAATATATTTTCCTAATAAAAATTTCACCAATAGATATTAATTTCATATAATCAACTACTCATTCTCATTCAACATTAGTACATCTCTTCAATTATATATAACATTTAATTGTATATAGTAACCCATAAATGAAAATGAATGTTATATATCTCAACATCCACTTTTCTACCATCAAATGGGAGTTATTATGGTGGGATTATAACAAGAGTAAAAAATTAAAATACTATACAATATCTGGTATGGTTACTATAAAATACCTAAGACATCCAATTATGATTCTCAGTAATTTATCTTTTAGTATTAATCCTTAATTATCATTATGTAATTTTATTCCCACTTTAATAGGTGTGGACACGCCTCTAGATTATTCAATTTCATATTTCATCAATACTTCAATGTATTATTTTTCAAATTAAAAACATTTGTAAATATGATATTAGGGTCCAAAAAACTAAATAAAAATATTATTTCTCCATGATTTTAGGTCTCAAATATTTTTTACAAATTTCTTGAGAACCCATCATATATTATTTATTTATTGTAAGAATTAATTATTTCTTCTGTATAAAATTTCAAAAAAAATATTTTGGTGTTGGTTTTCATAGAATATAGTTTATGAACATTCATTTGTCTAAACTCCTTTATCTTCAAATATTAATCACATTTTATATAAAATTATCATGGATATTTTAACAAATCATGTAAATACTTATTCAAAATACTCAATTTACATCACTTAGAATCATGAATAAATCTCCCTGAAAAAAACATCTAAACTTCCTAATCAAACCCATTTTTCAAGAATACTAGCATGAAATTCAGTTGAAATATGATAAATCTTTTTTAATGTAATGTAATGAATTTTTTTTATGAAATCTTGATTATCATCATGGTAAAAGGTTTCACCAAAATCATCCACTTCAACATGTTTTTATCCCTTGTATACTAACATGGATATGTTTATAGACATTTCATCATTCTCAATGTGTTTCATTCTAAAGAATTAAATACAGTTATATTAATTTTTATTCTTCTGAGAATAAGAACTATGGTTGTGTTTTTTTGAACTATTTAATATAATTATTCTTACCCTAAAACCAGTTCATATATTGAAATAACTCATAAACCATCCATGGATCTACATTAGACTAGAAGTTTTTATGAAATGTTTCATTAATAAATTTTTTTTGTGTCTTACCATGATTCTAATTGATAATAATATTCTCAATATTATTATTTTTAATCAATACATACACTCTTTCAATATTTAATTCATCATCATAATCACTAGAGAGCGCTAAATATTTATCATTGGTATGATTCTAAATATTTTATTTATTTCATCATTAGGTTCATAATTTGAAAAATCATCCTCATCAGTGATACTATCTGTCATCATGATTCCATCATCATTTTCATGAACTAGTAATTCATTAATATTGATAATCCATTCAAAAATAGTATAATAGAATTTCTAGGAACATCAATTTATTGAGTAACCCAACAGAATATTTTCAAATGAATATATATCAAACATTCATCTTCTTTTTTCCTTCATTATCATCTGCCCTCATCTCTCAAACACTCTTAATTATTTAAAAATAATTTTTTTTGAAACATATATAATAAGGACTAATATTTTAATTTGACCTAATGATAAATCAATTTTTTATAATTATTGTTGTTATGATATCCAGTAACAATTAGTATCCTAAGGTGTCATTCTCTATCAATATTGATCATGTGATTTCAATTGGTGTCTAATTCTTCCGTTCATCCACTGCATTATTAAGATGTATATAGAGATATTAATTAATTATTGATTTCATATAATGATGAAGAATATATTTAATTGAATATTGTTATATTCACTACTATTATCTGACCCCAATCTCTTCAACATCCACCATGTTTTTTATTGGACAACCATTTGTATCTTTTGAATATGTATACCAACTATAAATTATGTTTCACAAACATGATGAATTTATTTATTGTTAATGAATATATTATACTAATGAAATATCATTCTTCACACATTGAAATCATATCCTATGGGATATATACATTAGAGAAAATCATCTCAATAGGATTTAATGATTGGATATCACATACCTTATTCATTTTGGTCACTATTTTTTAAGTTTTGATTTTTTAAAAATAAAAGTGTTATAATCTTTCAATAGGGATAAATTCTTCACATATTATTATTGAATAAAAATATTCCATTTATTTTTATTTTATTTTTAATTTTTCTATTATATAACTAATTTTCTTCTCTTTCACTTAAGTAGAATATTATGTATACCACTCTATCATAGAAAAAAATTATATTTACCTTAAAAAATTAATAATTTTATCCATATTTTTATTAAATTGAATGTATATAAATTATTCTTGAAATTAATCTCATTTTTATAATCATACTATTTTGATTAACTGAACAGATTATGCTCTAGTATGTCAAAAATCTACACATAATCATGGATGATTTTTTTTCAATATAATATGTTCCAACACCACTGATTTTGAGAGATATATCATTTCTATATAAAATATACCCTCCTTCATAATTATCAATATAACATTAGTTTTTTTAGACAACAATCACATGTGATGAGGAACCGGTTTCCATAATAAATTTTTTTGAAACCTAAATTATCAAAATGCTACATCATTATATTGACTAGTTACGTAATCTGAATTTTATTTACGTCATTATAAACAACAAAAGGTATTAAAATTAACCTTAATTAATGAGCACAGAAATATTTTGTGTTTACTTCTTGATAACAAATTTAAAACTACTCTTTCCTGTATTCAAAATAATTATCAAGTCAACAATTTTTAATTTATTGATGTTATTGTTGATTTCTCGCAATTAATGTTTATATCACACTCTATTCCATCTCTCTTAATAGTTTAAGAAGAGATATATTTTATCATTAGTTATACACCTTATGAATTTTCAATCCATAACACTAGTAATACCAATAAAATATGAATTTTTGATAAAAAGTATATTACTAAATGAATTTTTTTCTTAATCTATTTTCAATCCTTCAATGAGTAAATCATAAAAAAATATTTTCTAGAGTTAATTTATTTATATTTGTGACTAATGAAGGTAATTTTAATTAATTTAATTCCTTTTTAATTACAATTTTCTTGATTCTTTCTTCTAAATATCTAATTGTTCATTATTTTAACCTATCATATGATTCATTTGTAGTAAATGTCTCACCATTCACAAAAACAAATCTATAAAATTTTTATTTTTATATATTTCATCATTTTTATAGTCGTATCAAACTAGTGGTTACATATAATATTATCCAAATTCATTAGAAATATTTACTCATGTTGGATTTAGCTTTCTCATCCTCATTCCTAGTTTCACCATTCTTATATTTTAATTTCCAATTTCCATATTTACTATGATATTTGTTGATGTAATCTAATATTTATTTTCCCCTTTTTGAAATATTAAAATTTAGTATCTCAATATAACTGATATGATTCTATTTTTTCACATATAGGTTTACTTTACATATATACTCATCTTTTTAATTGTGTTCATTCTTCCGAAATTCTACTCGTTTTATTTAAACACCTCTTGATCTCTATTCTCATTGTATATTCCTTTGCATCCTCTCCTTCCTCCACTACGTACTCAATAATGAATCTAGATTATTTTTCGAATGGATCCACCTCATCTTCCTTATGATCTGTGAGCTCTCATTGAGAGAAACTTCTAGGAACATCCCAATTACTACTTTCATCCATCCAATACATTCCTTCTTCTTTTAATATATAGATAAATCAAAATTAACTTGTTGAAATATTATTATTTCCTCCTAATTAATTATATAATGGATTAATGATAGTGTATTTCATAGAAGCTACCTCATTATAATTTTTGTATTACAAATATCATAGGTTTTTTTCTAATAAAAATGATAACCATTCCACAATTAACAAACTTAATAATGGTTTCCCTATTTCCGCCCACATCCAATTCTTATATAATTTAGTTGTATTATGGAAAGTGATTTTTGAACCCTATATGCATTTTTCATAAACCACCATTTCATTGAATGAATTCAAAGAATTTGTTTCCGATATTCTTTATTTTTTAAATGCATGTCTGCTTCTAATTTCATAATTAATGAGAATATTTTTGGAGTTCATAGATAGGGAATTCATCATGATCTATATCATATGATGCTGCGATATATTTTTCATCTTTATTTTAAAGAACCTGGATTAGCTTGTTCACTATATTTGTGTCTTAATGTGTTCCTATAAAACCTTTAATAGCGACGAAAATCATATTTAACCCAGTAATGAATTCATTAATAATTTCATCCATTAACATCCTAATATCTTGAAACCATTTCAAACTTATTGATATCATATCTTGTCAAACCATATTATTTCCATTATAAATGCAATGATTTTTTCCAATGTCTATATGTAGTTCTATATCCCATGACCCTTTCCAACTACTTTTTTTATGATGATGAAAAGAAATTATTCATTGAATTCCTATCATTTTTTTCCTTAAATTAATAGTTGTGGTTTATGTTTGGGATTCATCACGTACACTGAATTGATATTTGTTTTAAAAATGATCATTACGACCTAGGTAAATAACGTAGCGTACTATACTTTATTAGAAGAAATTAATCTCACTTCCATAAAGATTTGGGATTCATATGTAGTTAGTATAATCATGATGATTCATAATTGTATCTTTAGAGCAACAATAGGCTACACACCTAACTCAAATAAAAATTATTGAATCACACAATAGGAGATACACATGTCCAGGAGGGGTGAATCATTGTGTATAATTATTTAACTACCCAATATTCTATTGAAACTATTTTGTGATACTCTCTCAAGATTCCCATTTATTCATTGGACAAGACACATTTATTGATTATTTTTTCCACAATTCTTGTAAAATACATCCAAAGTGTGACTTTGTTATTATCCAAAGCCAATAATCACCTAATGATTATTAAATAGAACATGATAAAGGTTACTAAATTAAATATACACAATATTTTTAAAAAACCTATTACAATATCACCTAATATGAACAATAAAAACATTAGGATACTGATAATATATGATTATATAATCATCTCATGAGAATCAAATTGACGACCTCCTTCCACTTCCTTGTGCACCAATTTCATGGGGATATTATCATGTTTTATTCATGTACACAAAAAAATATATCTTCATTTTTTATATGATTCATTTTATACCACATTTTATCAAGTCATGAAATTTATATTCATTGTGTTTTACATTAATTTTAATTCCATATTTTGTTGTAGAAGAATCCATTTATTTTTAATGCCTCATATAGACTCATTCAGAATCATGAACACTGGGTAAAATATTCCTTCAATTCCACCTTAATGGTCGATGGAGGCTCATATTTTTTACTTATTCAGATATTTGAATTATTATTGGATTATTATTTACTTATGATTCCCACTAAAAAAATAATGAATTATTTTCTATTAAACATTCCATATAATAGGGATGATGTGTTATCTCATTACGTAGAATTTAACACTCTCAGAATCGTCATTATCTAACTCATACAGTTTATCCACTTTGATCTTAGAAAGGGTAACGATCATTTTTTATAATTATTTTCATTCCATTATTAATATCACACTTTCATTTTCGGAATCAGTACTTACATTGTAATTAATATATAATTCTAAAGATTTATTATTTCATTTTCTTTTTTTATCATTTTTAGATTCTCAAGAATTCCGCAATGTAAAATATCTTATAATATCTCTAAATATTCTATTCACATGTAAACTCTACTATAGGAAGCTACTCTACAAAAAATATCTCATTTATTATACGATAACTTCAAAATCATTGTTCTTAAGTGAAAATGCCATTAAAGTTTCTCAAAAATATCAGACTAGTTAAGGATCCACTATGTTAAGGTCTTTTTTTCCTAATATCTAATATTTAATGGAAAAGGTAATTTTACTATAGGACATTGATAAACTATTTCAATTTTAATTTACATTCTTTTTTTACTCACATATATGACTTATCTTACGAGTATCCCATGTGGGATAATTCCCTTTACCAAAAAATCATTTTCTATTAAGAAATAAAGACCTTGAAAAATAATCTATGTACCTAATTTCATATTTTTTAATCCATAATAATCTACTAAATCTAATCTAAAAAAAAAATTATATACAATTAAAGTTTATAACATCAAAAAGAACCATATTTTATTCATCCCCCTCATTAATACATCTCTATAAATACTTTTAGATATTATAGAGGATATTTTGGAAACCAACATCAAATACCATTGAATTGAAGATCATTACATCAATACTGTTATATAAAAATAAACTAATAGAGGTTAAAACACCATAAAATTCCATTCTCATGATTTTTAGACACATAGTTTTCTAGAAATTCAGATAACTATTTACCATTTTTATAATTAAGGGTGGGTTTTAAAATTGGTGGGGTTTTTATTATATTATTTAATATAGATATATTTTAATATTTAGTATATATTAATCCAATAAATAGATTAAATTTTATTACATTTATTTCCCCAAATTAGATTACTACTCTAAATTTAGATCAATAGTTTTTCACAATGAATTTATAAGAGGTTATTTTAAAGAACATGGGTCACCACCAATCATTTATTTTTTTATTCCAAAATTATTTATCAAATAACTACACTATAATTATTTATATTTCTATAATATTGTGTTTTTTGGTGGGTGTAATGATACTACTATAAGTAATATCACATATATTCATATTTATTACTCTCAATTAATATATTTATAACCTTTTGCAAAAACCTACATATTTATTCAACTCAACCAAAAAAATAAATCTTGTTTAGTTTCTATTATGATCATATGTAATTTTTTTTACGTGTAGGTATAGAAAATATCATCAATTATGGTTTTAGTGTCTTAAATTGATTATAGTGTTTTTTTCAAGGATTTAATTATGATTTTTTTTTAATTGGAAGTTATTAAATTATTTTTCTTATATATTATCTATAGAGACTAGTTTATTTTCTATATATTATATAAATTCATTAATATAATAGATTTATCTAATTATTTCATATTTATGTTTATATTTTTTTATTTTGTAATCTATGAAAATGGCATATATATTATTCGGTATATTTTTTCAACATGGTTAGAAGACCAATAAAAATTTGGGTTATAAAAAATTTTGAGAAACATTTTTTCTCACTAATTTCTATTGTCTATTTGGATGAAATAATTATATTTATTCTATTTGTTATAGTTTCTAAACTTTAATGTAAATTTAGATGTTGTTATGGTCAGTTATGTGTCCATATTTCATATATTCAACCCTTTTAGGGTTATTACAATTCACTAATTTAAAAAATGTTACATTGAATGTAGAAAAAGAACAAGCTCCAATATTCATAGAAAAAAAATTTCTGAAAAGAAAATGATGCTGTGAGGATAATATAAGAAATCCTATAAAATAATAAAAAATATTGTATATCGTCTAAAGTTCAAAAAACCCATAATTACTTACTAAAAAGAAACTATTTTAATCATTAAATGTAATTGATTAATTTTCTAAGAACAATGGTTTATATCACTAAGGGATAATCAACAATAAAATTACTAATATAATAATAATTAAGATTACAAATACCTCTCATAACAGAGTAAAAAATAAAATTAATCCAATAAAATGATTTTTGATATAGAAAGGTACTTGGATATATATTTTATAGCATATTAACTCTTTAAATTATTCTATTATATAATGAATGAACTAAAAATGAATGATAAATTTTTCGTAGAAAATATCATGATTTGATGAAGGAATATACTTCATAATGATATTTTTGGGATATTTTAAATATTTTATAGAATTGAAATCGTTAATAATTTTACCGATTCCATAATAACGTTCCCATACCAAATAATATGAATGAATTTTTTTTATTTTTCAACATGAACCATATTAATATATCAGATTATTATTATCAAATTTGATGAATTATGTAAATTATAAAATCTATCACAAATGGTTTATGTAGATTAAAAATAAAATATAAAAATTTTTAATTGATATTTTAGGAGGAAGTGGCTAATTCTCTTTAAGGAGTCCCAAGATCCCTACAAGTTAAGAATGGGTTAATAACATGCTATTATTTTTGTTTTATATAATATTTTGACTTTTTTTAAGTTGTAATTTTTAAAAAAATAATAAAATGTGTCTAGTTATGGATTCATTGCTTTATATATTTATTAAATGAGTTAGAATCAATTTTAATATAAATTATCGATGATTTTACAATAAAAAATTTCTTTATAATTTTCTATTATGGGATATTAACTGGATAAATTTTTAACATATAGATGTAACATGAATGTTTATAAATATATGTTAATATGATACACATTGAGGGAGTAATTTATCTCTATCAATGGTAGCTGATATGATTCAATCATTGGGTTTGTGATTGTTTCATCAGATTTCATAAAGTGGAGATTTCATTCAACATTATAAAACTAAATAATGTTATGAATATATTCCTATGGAAAAAAAATGTATTATTAAAAAATAAAGTATCATGTGGAGGCATTTAACATCAAATTTTGGATATTTAAGGAACTTTAATAGTGTATATCATTCTAATTAATTAACGATACAATTACAATTTATTGTTCCCAATTTTAACTTTGAAAGTTATATTATATATATTTGTGTGTGTGTGTAGGGTAAGATATTTTTGAGACACCAATCATTATGAGTTCGAGTGAATGTATATCCCCTCATTCCTTGGTTTTCATTTTTATTTAAATATTACAAACCATGTGGGGTGAGATAGAAATAATTACACACTAATGAATGGATAAAAATTTTATCTAATGAACCATGAATAAGATTGATAAATGACTTGTAATTTTAAATTATTTATTTAACTTATTTAAATTAAGGTTAGAGCATTAGATATAGGATCTCTTTAAATTAATTATGTTTTATGGTTTATTTTAAATAGTAAACATCTTTTAATGATATTAAATTAGGGATTCATCAACTTATTAGTGATCCCTGATTTATGGGAACATGAATTGGTGTTAGGTTACAAAATACCTCATCAATAATAAATTAATTGTATATATGTTTCACATCTTGAATTTTTCTATTTTTATTAATCATCTCAATAATATTAAAAATAATAAAATATTTTATTTATATTTGAAGATCTATTATATATGGATTCGGGGAATGGTTTTATATCTCATATCTTTATGTATCAATTTATGGAATTTTTTACCTGTATGTCTTATATTTTTTAAATGAGATACTCTATTTTATCCTAATAAATTAAAATCAAGCAATTTTATGGATTTTAAATAAATATATTATTATCTTCTCTATCAGATGTGGAAATCACATCTATTATATGGTAAAAATATGAATTTATGTTTAGTAAAAGGTATAAAATTTATATTTTGTTTATAAAAAAGTAATGTTGTTCTACTTAAGAAAATATTATTTTTGAAATAATATAAGGTATTGGAGAGAATCTCATGGAAGAAATTATTTTAAGTAACTTATAAAAAATTATCCTAGGAATATATATGGTAAAAATTGAGGTATTATAAGATAATTATATTAACAACCACCTTTGAAATGAATTTTCCATCATTTTTATTATAAATGAAATGATATGAGGGACATTACTAAATAAGAATAAAGTATTTAAAATAATTTATTCCTCCATAAAATTTATACGAATAAATGATACTGAGAAAATTATTTTATATCAAGAAGTTTTAAAAGATTTATAAAATAAATTCTTGATTTAAAACATTATGGATATATTTTTAATGATGTATAAATGAAAAGTAGGGAAATATATAAAAATGATTATTTTATAAAAATTAACTCAATGAATTTTATTTAATTAAAAATATTATTCGCAAAATAATAAAAATATAAAATCAGAGGAAAATGACAAATCAAAGAAACGGTTTCATGAAAAATGGTAATGGATAATCACATAATATAGAAATTAAATTTTCAATGGACATAAGAAAAATCTCTACAAAAAGTGAATACATTTACACTTAAAAAAAAAAGAAAAGAAAGTATATTGTTTGTATGGTCATTCTTGTGATGTTGTAATCTACAAATCTAATTTTTGGAAATATGTTATCTTTCAATAAAGTGGAAAAAATCAATAATGGAATCAATTGATTTGGTTATCAATAGAAAATCGAAAAATAATATATCATATTGATTGATATTTTATATATAAATAAGATATCTAAACAATTAAAGGGAAATATATCTCTCAATAACTATCAGTGATTTAAATATCTCGGGCCATGAGTTGATGATAAAGAATAATATTTTATCAACAATATATAGTATATCAACATTATTATTTCCTAAATAATAAAATATTATCCAAAGATGATGATATCGATAAATTATAATCTATTTTAATTGAAATAGAAACATACTAAAAACTGGACATTGAATTTAGGAATATATTCATTATATTAGTGAGTCTTACAAATAATTTGAAAAAAATATCAAAAAGTTAAATATTGATAATAGATATAATGAAAGAAGTGACTATATTATGATGAATCAAGTAATTTAGTATGCTGATGGGGAAACTGTTCTATTTTTTATATTATTGATATATTTGATAGAAATATTTAGATACTATAATGAAAATTAAAATTAAATTTTTATTATAACTATAAATAAGGATGGAAATATAATGAAACATTTTTTCATTAAAATATATTTATTTATAACTATGGAATTAAAATATTAATATTAAATATTTTTTGATATATTTATTATCCTATGAGAATTTTATGTTCCTTATTATTATTTTAGTAATTTTTCATTATTATAAAACATATGAAGGATTTTTTGGGAATTTTTTGAGAGAGTTTTTATATTTCTAATGGTTAGTATTGGTGGCTTCTAAATGTTTTGATTTAATTTTAGGAATTAAATAATTGATATTTTAATGCAAGATATCTTGAAACACCATGACATTTTATGATATATTTCAGTTTAAATAGATTTAATTTCATCAAAATCATAAGATACACACATACCATAGTTTAAAGAAACATAATATTCTCTACCATTATAACCAGGAAGATGAATTTTATGAGTGAATGGTACTAAACCCATTTTGAAAAAATTAGTACAACTGTGTTATATAAAGAATATATATTGATAAATAAGTGAATATTTTTTTAGTTAAATCAATATATGATTTGAAATACATTTTCCAATAGAAAATACTTTTTATTGCTTTTTAAGAGAAATGAATATAATTATTTTTTTTCAAATTTTATAAAATACATTTAACGAAATGAACTTTATTTTTAATGTTATCTTGTATAAATTATCTTGTAAGGATTTTTTTGATAATTTTATAAAAATATTTTATTTTTATTGATTAGTGATATATAATATTGTCTATTAAAATTTATATTTTCATTCCAATTATTTAGAATTTTATATATTTTTTTTAAAAATCATTTCACAATTTAAAATAGTTCATATTTATTTTGAATATAAATACTTTTCACACATAAGAAAAAAATTTCATAGAAAAATTCATTCCATCACAATTTACGTGACTAATTTTAATTAATTTCTCAAAATTGTGTGTTTTGATATGATAAAACAGATTAAATTTTTGGAACCATTATATCCAAATTTATTGATGAGGAAACATTCATATTTTTTCCTAATGTATAATAAAAATACTAAAAAATCATCACCATTATGTTTACAATTGGTTTATAGTTTTGGGAGGGATAAGCGATGAGATAAGGGTATTTTTTCTAATTAAATACGAATATTTCACATTTTTGGCCATATTTCAACACGTTAATATACAAACATAGAATTTTTAGCCGCTTTTAATTTATTTTATTGTATTTGAAATTTTTATGTTTTATTATTTTATGCAATTATAAGTGTGTACACATACCAACACATAAATAGGATACCCCTCTTTTATCTTACTTATTCCACATTGATCTATATATCTTAAATAACCCCTATAATGTTATCTTAATAAAAATATCTATCCCAAATTTAGGGGTTCAATTATTCTTAAAATACCTTCTGACGGTTCATTATGAACAAATATAAACGAGGCCAACCGAAAGAGAGGTAATCATTCCACCCGTCCTTTTACAAATTATTTCTTATTTTATATTCTATTAATCAATGATATTCATAAAAGAAATAAAAATTAATGAATCATAAATATATTAAAATTTTGTATTCATTATGGAACCATTATTATAATCCATATTTTCAATCAAATTAGAAGTGTGATTATTGTGATGGCGTATGTATAGACTACTATAGATATATGTATATATAATTCATTTTATATCACCATTATTCATGGATGGTTATTACAATATTGATAAAGATTATATATTATAGTTATAAAATAATTATAACTCTGTAATTATAATATCTTTTACACTGTTTTACATTCTCATTTGCTGGAAGATGATAACATCATTTATGCAGATATTTCAACAACCACCTCCATGAAACAATGTGAGTCATTTTCCATTTCCACTTTAATTGGATACTATTAATGATAGATTAAATGTATATTATTATTATTTATAATATAATTACAGTTCTATATTGTGAATATAATACTTATCTTTCATTTATTCCTTTATTTTTAATATTAAAACAACATTCATGCATATTTATCTCCAACTGTCTCTATAAATAGTGAAAATCATTTTTCTATCACTACATGTTATGATTTAATATAAATATTTATATTATTAATATACAATATATTTAAATATTTATTAAAAATTTTAGAAATTATGGATCCATTATCAATAAGAACCATAAATGAAGACCCAAAACATCAATGAAAAATGATTCAGTGAACACACATAATCTATAATTATAATAATGATTTATTAATAAATATTTGTTTATATATCATAAGTTGATAATATATCATATTATTTGTTTGTAAATGTATTAGGTGTATAATTATAATAAATTTAAATTTATTATATTGTGTTTTATAGTTTTTTAACGAAATTATATCTTGAGGAATGGAATTCATATATCAATATAATTTTAATTGAGTTTTTTTATTCTTGAAATTATATTGAATGTAATTTTATGGTTCCTATTGATAAACACCATTAATATTATTACCCAATGGTTATCAATGATATTTTACTGAAATATTACCATTTTCATCTCTTTGATAATTAAAATTATGTGGAAATTAGTTTGAAGAAAAACATATGTATTTTTACATTGGTAAAGAATCGTTTCCTTCCATGAACATGTTTTATTTCAAATGATTTCAAGAAAAAAATATCTATTATCATATGAATTTATAAATTTATTTTTACTAATTTATAAATTTCATAAATACATTTTAATGGAATCTTAATTTCATGTATTAAATGTAGAACTTATGAATTTTTATAGAATATTTGGAAATAAAATTTGATTTAAAGTTCACATCATGAATAAAATTTCCCATATCCACAAAAACTCAAAGTTATGGAGACTAAATTACATGTATACAATTTTATATTGAATAAATATTATATCATTAATATTATTTAAATTATTATATTATAAATAATAGAATTCATGATAAAAAGTTATTTTTCATCATGTAATGTTCTTTTGATATTTTAAATACAATTTTTTTACATTGATTACATCCTTTGATATTAAATCTACTTTATTGGTGATGAAATAAAATGTCAGCATTATTATTCATTTTCTATAAGTTCTTTAGGTATGATGATAATATTCTTTTAAAACATGTTTATCTTCTATTTTTTAATCTACGATGACATGATGAATGTTTTATAAATTTCTAGAATATATATGAATGGATTAATATTATTTGATGACTGGCCATGAAATTATATATCTCTCTACTACATTATGTAATGAGTATTTTTAAATGTTCTCAAATAATACCAAATATATTTTCCCAATACCAAGGAGGATATACTAGTGGTTATCGGATAAAAAGGTTTTACATAGGAGGTTATCCCAATCATGAAGTATGTATACATGGGGGTTGTTTACAATCATGAATGTTCCTTAATATCATGATAGGTAGAATTGAGGTATGATATCTAGAATTACTATTACTCCGGGATCTATTCCACCCATAGAGGATATTATGTCATTACAATATTATGTTCACTTTTCTCTTAGTATTTGATTCATTCAGGACTCAGTTTTTATGAATTCTTAATAATTATTCCAGGACCAATTTTTAGGATCTAAGAATTTTTGGGTATGGTATTCATAGGAAAAAATTAATGTTCTCTTACCTTGTTCTTCTATTATGTTTAAATAATCAGTGATAAATATCTTTTTTAAATATAATATGAATATTATATAACTATATATTATGATTTAATTTTTATTATTAATGATTAATGGTTCTATGAATTATGTGTCTATAAAGGGTGATAATTATGGTGTAGTATATAAGAGATGATATATATCACTTATGTACTAGTCGTTTATGCATTCATGATTATAAAGACACTAAAAAATTATGTTTTGGGTGGGGATCATATTATTATGTAATTTAAATTCAAATTATAAGATGTTATGTTTATGTATGAAAAGTATCAGTCGAAAAAAATTTGGGTCAGTCATGTTTCATATAATGATTGATAACATTACGAGATGATCCAATAAAAAGGGTTCTAAAATATGATTCATTTCATAATGGTATATATGTATAGATATCCACCACATGGATAACATATACAAATTCATCATAATGGGATTGGCCACCATATAAAGATATGATCCATCATGTAAAATGATCTACATATGGGTCATTAATATAATGGGTTCCATGTTACAGTTTTTTTATGTAAAGATATTCACATCAGCGGGTCATTTAGGATTTTATTGGTTTTTGAAATTTAAAAAAATATATTCTGGAAAATTTGGAGATTCAAATCAGGAAATTTATTTATATTTGATTAATTAAAAATGATCATCGGCCCCTTAAGTAGAAATGATTCACGTTTATTTTTATAGGGGATTTAATTATGGAAAATTAATGAGATACTTTGTGGAAATAACATTAAAATTTAAATTCATTTTGGTCAAAAAATGAATATTTCATAACATAAATAACTAATTTTCCCATCTACTATTATGAGAGAATAAGTGTGATTTATTTTCTGAGAAATTAATATAAAATATTTGAATAAATTCTATTTATAATATTTATGAAGTCTAAAATTTTGAAATTATGTGAACTAGATTTTCTTAGATTACAGAGGGATAGATACATGTTACTCTATATTGTTGAAGTGAAAGAATAATTTTATGTTAGTGAATTATTGTTGTTATTTTGATTCATAAGATGTTGACCTATTATTATTATTTAATAGACAATATTTTTGGTTTCAACCAAGGATAAAGAAGACCACATCATGTATGTATACTCTCATGAACATGTTGTTCATTCTTGACTAGTGAGAGGATAGTCAACCTATCGCAACTATATTTCTGTTAATTTTAAATATAAATTAATTCCAAATGAATATTTATTCCATGATGATGATGCATTTAAGAATTATGTTATGTTCTAATTCATGGTCTAGAGAAAAGGTTGTCTAATGAAGAAGTTGAAGCTATTATTTAAATAACTCCATGAATGACCACCAAATTGGATGATACCTTCCCCACATAAAGAAGTGGATAAGACCTTATTAAAACATATAATCTGCTCGTACATAATTTTAATCATGATATTTTTATAATGATAATAAAATATTTTTCCGAAATATAGATTAGACAAGACAATTTATAAGTTCTCACATCAAGGCTACACCTTTTAAAATATCATTTATATTGTTTTTATAAAAAATTCATGAATACCTATAAGGAAGGGAGATTTTTATATAGATATTAACAGGTCATAAAGTTATAATTAAATAGAATTAATTTGTAAAATAAATACAAAACACTCTTAAAACACCCATTTTATTACAATCATTCAAGTATATATTGTTTAAAAGTGATATTAAGTGAAACCATGTACCCCAAATATTCTTCTATCTTTGAACAATATCATAAAACATACACATTTAGAAATAAACAGAGGAGTTCCCATGATTTATTTGATAAATTTTGATTCATTGGAAGGACCATATCTTATCATAATCAATGTGTGGATAAGGGAAATCATTATATATAAGGGAATGTTAAAATTTTATATTATCATTCCTATCAGATAATTTTAAAAAAGAATATTAGATTGACCATATACAATAAATCATGGGATAAAAATTAATAAATGTATGTGGAATGAATCAAGATCGATGAATCAAATTTATAGATGTGAGGGATAAATATAAATATATCAAAATTTATATGGAATAAGATATTAATGGATATTTTACCAGGTTGAATAAAATAGTTAGTCATACCAAATAATTTGTATATAAGCTAGATGATTCATCGGAGGTTAAAAATATAAATTATTACTTATCTCGATTGATTTAAACTATTGTTATCAAATATTGAACTTTTTAAAAATCATCCTTGGTATAACAGGCACAATACACTTTAAAATTATGGTATGGGAAGACCCTTAATTTTATTATATAATGATAAATAGGACAAGACTGTTAAATCCATGAGTATGTTGAATATTAAACAAGAATATGTAAAATATGATAGTGAATATCTAGATATTACTTATAGTAAAGAATGTCTCTCTAGTATTATGGATTGTATCTCTATAAATGTTAATAAGGGTAAAGGAAAAAATGATGAAAATCTATCAAATAAATTTAATTATATATAGAGAAGTGGGAATGTTTTTGGATGAATTATCAAGATGAAATAAAAGTGTTCATCTAGTGAGAAGTGAGATGAATATAAGCCTAAAATGAAATGTTTTGGTAGAAAATTCAGAAGGTATAATATTTATGATGATGGAAAAATGAAATTAAAAGTTGAAAGAGGATAACTTGTAGATTGAAGGGGAAGATAACTATGATTCTAGAAGTATTGAGTCAGAGGATAATTATACTATAAAAGACACCAATTTAATAAAATTTTACATATAAAAGATAAAAGTTTATGTTTTAAATAAGAGGACGGAGAGGAAACCAATATCAAAAATAGGATAAAAAATAAGCTCGAAGTGTTTCTTAAGATAAGGGACGACATAAAATTGAAATAAAAACACAAAATAATGAGATTTTATTTTAAATAATGTTTTATATTTAATTCATATAAGGGGGAATGATTGTATTTTTTAAATAAATATCCCCCCATCGTAGGTAAACTCATATTGAAAATTCGTGTCACTTTATACTCATAAAAAATTTAATATAGATATAATATCATACTTCAAAAAATCCCATGTTTTATTATAATATTTTAAAATGTATAATTTATCCATTGTCTGAGACTTAAAAATATATTAAATAATGTGGTTTTCAAGGTTATTTTAGTGGATAATTGTTTTTGGGAATATTAATTTAAACATAAGATGGACAAAAATACTAGGATCTAATTCGAATATATAATGATGGCATATTCCTATGAAACTACATTAAACATATCTCATTCAGTTTCACATTACAAATATCAATCCCATAAAATAATATTTTTAGTGAAAAGGGACCTATGAAAAACCAAAAATTAATTAACGGATTAATCATTATACCCTAATTTTTTTTCATGCATTATTTTCATTTTTTCCATAAAGGATGATAAGAAATTTCAGTATTATGAACAAATGGAATTTCATGCACTCTTATTTTGGAGATTCTCAAGAGTCATCTGAGAGATCACATTGAATATATTAATATCGTATCCTTTTTTTCTCTCTCACATTTATATTTATAATATGATGATATAATTTTTAAAAAAAATATTATTATACAGAATCACCATTAATTCAAACACCATTAATGTCAGAATGTGCCTCAAAAACCATAAAATTATTTTTTATCTACTATCAAACAAGAAATTCAAATCCCCTGAAAATAAAATTAATTATTTATGAAAATATTTTATGATTGAAGGTAGGTAATGATAAATTATCATATTATATAGATTAAAAATATAATCAATTTAAATGATTCTTATAGTAAAACATGTGTTTATGTAAATGGCAGGTCTAATGTTAAAAATATTTCTACCCATAGAAGTTACTCAATCATATAAAAATAATTTAATTTACTCTAAATATTTTAATGATATGTAATTATATGTTCTAGTGAATATAAAAAATAAATGATTATCTATATAAAGATAGTGAATTGTGAATAATATGACCAAATGGTGTAGAATACCGATAAGTATTGGAATCATATTTTTGGATTCTGTTTGGTGGAAATGGTTTTCAAAACTGGTTAAAGTGATAAAAATTTAAAAAATAAAATTTAATGAAAATCACATATATCAATATTCATTTAAAATCCATTCATTTAATAATCAATAAAAATCCCTCAAAATCAATTACATTATGAAAAATGATTAATAATATTCATTGATGCTCAAATTTACAAAAAATGAATTGAAATATTAAAAAAATACAATCCTGTTATCATTCCCCAACACATAAAAAACAACACACTAGAATTTCATAATAATAAAATTGTATATAATGCCCTCAAAAGATCTAATAGATCCCACATAACTGGTGGAAATTAGAAATTGTCATCTCAAACACAATGCTAATTGATAAAGGGTAGGTGACTAGCATCAAGTTTTCATGTCACATAGTTGAGTGGCATCACCCTAGTATATATAGAAACACTCCTAAATAAGTAACTCTATATGCATGAGATTAATTTAAAATTATATAGATCTTCAATAATAAATTTATAAGAAACCTCTAATGTACATCAATAGAGTTGAACAACACATAAACAAGGTAATAAATGATAAAATACATACCCAATAAATAGGAAGTCAAATAAACCAATCTACAAGGGAGAATATTTTCTAAACACAGAACCTCCTCTAAGAACACAACCTTGCAAAAATTACATACATGCACAACTATGAATCACCCACAACTCGTCCATATAAACCACTATTGAACAACCTTTCATCTTTATAAAAAATCACATATGGGACGACCCATGGATGGGTGAGTATATATATTCCCTGTATGATGCAACAAAATCCATATAATGCAAATCATGAAATCGGAGTGAACTCCAAACCAGAAACGTGAGGGTAAATAATATTGAACATTTTTATGCTCGTAGAAGGATTCATATAATCAAATAAGGTCTTATATTACCTATATGCTCAAATTAACAACAATAAATATGAGGATAAATCATCTTTATTTTCAGAAGGAGGACAATGAGCCCTCTTAGGATACACATAAATTGAAATATATACCTCATTGTATGACACATTGGATGTAGGATTTAGAGTCACAGATAGAGGTTCCCATCGTAGGTACAAAGGGATAACAAATTCCATCATTTCTATAGTTAAAAATTTAATATTTCATGCTGGGAAAGAGGGTTATATATGAATCTATCTGTATGGTTCTATTGTTGGTTATAACATGCACTGAATATAGGTGATGAGATACAAACCCATCCTAGGTGAAACTAATAGAGTATCATAACTTTGATCCCATAAAATGGGATACATGAACCTATCCTTAACTGACCTATTTATAGGGGATCCTATAGCATTTTTAGTAGGGTAGGAAAGCTTACACAATCTGGAGGTGAAGTAGTCTTTTTAATCAAATCCTATCTTGTAACCCACTTTTAGGAAACCACTCAATGTTCCAAATCTATTAAAAATTATAGTACATAATGTGTCTATATGGTGCATAGGGTTTCACCCCATTATTAGAACATGGACCTATATAGTCACCCCAATAGTTAGATGGATGAAAAAATGCATAGATTGTGGAATAAGCTACATTGAATATACTCTTGGTGGAGCTCTCAGTGTGTGCCTCACTACCAATGTAATGTTCTACCAAGTGTTATATGTGGTGTAACCTATAACCCCAAACCAAATATATATTTTTATAATAAATAAGAACACTTTTATTGAGAAAGTGTAAAACCAACAAGTACACCCTTTTCATAAAATACTATAGCACAATACACAATTTTTAAAGACCAACTTAAAACTAGTAGACCTAATATCCTTAAACAATTTCAAGAAAAAAGAAGTTACCTCTTTTCCATTGTCTACTGTGATTATTTCTTTGAAATGGGATGCCAGCTTCCCTGACGCTCTTAAGAACTCCTCCTCATCTATATTCTTGTTGTTGAAAGTTCTAACTAGGATTTGGTGTTGTTTGTTAATCCACTCACTTTGTTGCTTGGTCATGTCAACATTCATCGATCTCTCTTTCATCTTTTCCATTGTCTCAGTAGAAGCATGGATTTCTACCACCTTATCAGCCACCCCTTATCTAAATGCACTAGAAACTCCCATGGGTCATCCCTGATCACAACCTTCCCTTCCGGCTCCACACACATCTCTTTCACTCCCACCATGACAGGTGAGGCCAATTCACCCACTAACACCTCCTCTTCCACTACACCTATCTTTTCAATTGGCCCGGTTCATGACTCCCTCTGCATACCCAGAGTAGCATCCACCTTCACCGTTGTTGTCACCTCCTTTGTATGTAAGTGCCTCTCCTCATGCTGATCTCTTTACTAAGAGGGTTCATTTTCATATGACTCAGTGACCAATACTGGCTGTCCATCCACTCTCCCCGCTGATTGGGACTCGATCTCCTTGGGTGTCCCCTCTTTTCTAGTCGACCGGGTCTCTAATGGTCTAGGTAAAAAAGATTAGTCTTTACGCCCATTTGGTTTTTGGATTCCTAGAAACAATGCATCACCCTGGGTCCTGATTTTCATTGTTCATTACCTTCTGTCTTTGGTTGTTCTAGTCTTTTCCCTCCCCTAACAAGCCATTTTCCTCAAAAATTTGACCTTCACTCTTAGAATCAATTTCATATGAACCCTTTGAGTGTCCCTCATACTCCCCCACATTACTCAAGTTCCCAAACAATTTGTTGAGGGAAACACAAGAAAGAGATTCCATCGGGTAGAAGTCCATCCGGGAGTCTACTATCCTGCGATCCCCCTGTGAAATCTTCTCCCACTCATGGATTATAATCGACTTATTCTAACCATTAAACACCATTCGAGTGACAATGTTACTACCATCCCTTACAGACATTGCATAAGAGCTAGGAATTTGGATTGCCTCATCTCCAGCAGCTGATCCATCTACTTTATCAGCTCCTCCAACCTCCCCCAGAGCCTGATTGGAAGCAGCAGGTGAGTCTTGAGTACCTTCAGCTACATCACTGGCCTGAGCACCCCCAACCGTGGTCCTGTTTTAGGGGGAATTTCCAAGTCTCTATGCAGTCTCGTGAAGACTTCCGATACACTTGGACCTGGAGGTATCATGTCTGGTTTGTGCACCACAGCTTTCCCTAGGTATTCCTCTGTCTATGGATTACCCATTTTCCTAACATCTTGCTCATCTATACCGTCAAAATATGGAACCCTCTAGCTCTCAACATCTTCATCCAACACCACATTCCCCTCATATATTCTAATTCCATCTTGTCGAAGCCTATGCCCATGACGACAAATATAGACCAACTTCCCTACTTTGTGACATCCATGGCCAAAACCAGGCCACGATTAAAGGACAACCCTTTTCCTCCAATGAAACTCCTCTCCAACCGAAATCCACATCAACTATGTGGGGGGCTTTGAAATGTTACCCTTGATTAAAACACGATGAGATATCGGATGACATACCGCCGACGTCCGACTATCAGAGAACAATACGCTGGATACCATATTTCCTAACATTCTAATAATTTAGGGGATGTTGAAAGAAAGGGGATAATCTAGGAAGCTTACCAAAATAGAGGATGAGGGTGAATTGCGATTCATGATGAGTTCATTAGACCAACAGTGAAGAGAAAAATCATATCCATTGATTCCATGAGGGGCTCAGAACCAAGTGACTATCTAGTTGTCTTCCGAAGAG
Organism: Viscum album; assembly: GCA_963277665.1. NCBI lineage: Eukaryota > Viridiplantae > Streptophyta > Magnoliopsida > Santalales > Viscaceae > Viscum > Viscum album. Next base: position 669,157,121 of record OY728159.1, on the reverse strand, counting down.
AAGCGAATCATCTAGTGTCACCGATCAAAGAGACCCACCACTGCACGCTCCTAGAGATCCCAGGAATAAAATACAAACCAATCAAAAGCATCAAAAGTGGTTCGGTGGTCTCTGAATCGAACCAAATGTGTCAACCGGTGATGTTTTGATCCATCATTGAACTCCTTCGTAGAAAGCATGAGTTGGGGTGAACCATTGAGAAGGTCGGAGACCATATGGAAATGAAAAATATAAAGAATGGGGGAAAGGAAATCCGAGGTCATTAAAGGGGAGAAGGAATGAGCTGATAATAATAGAGGAAGACCATGCACCCCTCCCCCCACCGGGGAGGAGGGGGCCAGAGCAGCGGACATCTTCGCTATGGCATCGCCACCAGTACTCCTCTAGGGCATCACCACTCTAGATTAGGATTCATGATGTAACCTATGCATGAATGGTGTTATATCCACATAGTGATCTCTGTCCTTATACCTCCTATATACAATAATCTTGTATTCTAGGGTTACCTTAAATGATAGACAATCCACATGGACATTTGATATTTTACCCATATGGAAATACATTAATCATATCACAAAAATACACATTGTGTGTTCATCTAAACTATATTCCATATGGTCCATAATTTTCCAAAATCTTATCCACTATCTTAAGATTCATTCCTTCCATCATAAATAAAATTTTCCATTGAAATACCTATGAATTCGATTAATCAAGATAAATACATTGTTATGAAATAAATTTTGGTCATACTTTATTATAAAATTATATCCCACCAATATCACATCACCAACACATTCCTACTTTTCTAATTAACATTTCCTTGAAACACCATCTATAATAACTATTGTATGATGATGCATACATGCACCGAATGGTCTTATATTAATATCTCAGAAACAAAAATGTCAAATTACTGAATCTATTTAATATTTCTGAAGGAATTTTGTTTTTTGAGTCAATTGACATGAATTGAATACCAAAGAGAAATATCAAAGAAGATGGAAAAAAAATATTATTATTAATTATCCTTGCTGGTAATTTTCTCATTGTAAATTTATCTTGTTATGTAAAAAATAAAATATAATGTAAAAAATGGATCTGATAATGAAAATTATAGTTTTTATAAATCCATATAAAAAATTATCAATTGACCAGGTTATGGGATTGTTATGATTGATTTAATTATAGAGGAATTTATCCATAATGATAGCGATATAAAAAATCATGGGAAATTCAAAAAAATTCCCTAACATGTTACTATATCTGTCATCGAGGAATAATGAATCTATTTAGATATCGGTGGATTGTTTCATATATTACAATCATTAATCCATGAACCTTACCATTAATCATTAATGTATCTCTCCATAGATATTCTACCTCCCTCTCAATATTTTGATTTATATGGTCAAATATTAAGAATGGATGTAATGAGGGTTAATTACCGGCTTCTAGGTTAGTCTTATCAAAAGAATATAAAAGTAACTATATAATATTTTTATACTAATATCCACTAGCAATAGTGTAATGACTATAATCCCAATGGAAACAACCCTTATAACACAAATAAGGTTATTCCCATATTTCTATTAGAACAGTTGTCACATTTTCCTCATCAGAGACTCTATTTTGTAAGAACTATAAAATTTTATAAAATATTCACCCATGTTATTTAATATATTTAAAATAAATAATATATAAAAATTGGGGATATATGATCCATGAAAAACTATTCCAAATCTGTTACTATCTCTAAAAGTATTTTTAAATATTTTTTATGTGTATGCCCTCAAAAATTAATGTTATTACATTCTCACCACAATACGTATTTTCAACATGAGAAGTATGACATACTAAAATTAGGGAAGGTAATGATATGGAATTTTGATCTCCAATTCTTATAGTCTATCAGAATGACTATGCTTCTTCAAAAGAGTCTGTACAAGTGGAATTGTTCACCCATAAGGGAAATTCTCCTACTGATCCACATCCACAACTAGTTACTCTGGAGAAGAGGCTCTCTATTCAATGTCCATCTCCCAAGATAATATTTTTTTTGGTAGATCTGGCACATACTGCCTAATCTCTATTACAAGGATTATATCATGAACATGGTCTAATTTTATATGCATGGTCTGCTGATATGATACCCAACAATCCAATGAAAACTCCAAAATAGAACAATAATCAATGATTATTTTTATAGTACAACCATATATGTTTAAAAAACAATAAGGTGATACCTTCATTAATACATATCCCCCCAACAGAAATCAAAATTCTTATGATGATAGAATTTGTATTAGTTTTTATGGACATGAGTTTTACTCATCTAATATTTCGATAATATTCACTTTTCCTTTTGTCAAATGAAAAAATTATATTCACATAAGTTATGAACCTCCCATAATTGACTAGTAATTTGTTATTAAAAATCTCTCACATAAATTTCTTTGAAATCAATAGGAAAAATAATCGAGTGATAATTGTTTTTATGAAAACATTAATAATGTTATGTGATTCTTTAGCATTGTTTTATGTTCAACATGGAATCCCACAACATGTCCTTTATATACTAAATCATTTTCTCAATAAAGTAATCCACCTTTGGGTAATAATTTGTTCACATCGAAAATTCTGTTCTAAATCCCTCTTAAAATACCCTCTAAATTCAATACATGATAAGAGGATCCAAATTGAAGAAAATATATGAGCAAACACCATGAATAATAATGATCTCAAATATCAATAAACATACCGGTCAATCCATCAATCTAGACTTTCTAATTGATTGAATTGGTACAAACAAGTGAGTTGACCTATGATTACCTAAACAATATCACGAAAATCTCACTATATATTGAAATAAAATCATGTAATCCTTGAATATATCACCACTATATCATTTCACTAACAGATGTTGTCAGTCAAAACCCACTAGAACCGTATGATCAGCCATAAACTATTGAAAGGGGAAGAATTAAGAGATGATCTCTTCAATATGTTTTGACATGTTTGGGAAAAACAGTTGTTGAGTGTCCTAATTACATAATTTACCCACTAGGTTATACAATTATTAGTCTGGTATAGAACTTCCTCATCACATCCTTTAAATTCATGGATATCACTATATTCCATTATTGGATGAGGAATGTATAAACCCAATACAAAGAAAATATATATGGTTCAGGTCATTTGAATATAATTTTATACATTGCCCATTAAAAATTCTTAACATGTGATTCCCTCGACATTTTAATGGTGTAAGGGACACATTCATAGATTAAATGTTTGATGCACCTCCATTATCTACTAAGACAAAATATAGTAATGAAAACATCTCAAATGGGTATCATGGTAGTTGGGATGGTTATATCTTAATGATATTATCTACCACAACATTCCTATTTTCTAGGGTATATAATATTTTTAATTCATAGACATGTCTGAATTCAACCCACTTTCTCTCGCTCAGGATTATATATAACTATGTTTATATGTTAATAAGAATCTTGAGGTTGTATTAAAAAAAATATCTCACAACAAAGGTAATGCGTCCAATCCTTCTTGAAGAACATGACAACTTCTGTTTCAATGTCATGGCTGGAATAATTCTTCTAATTTGTTAATGACTACCATGATCTATATGAAATTAGTGTCTAGATCTACACAATCAAATTCCCAATAACATTCATAGAGGCATTGTAAAATTATAAAAAACAAGGGGGACAAAATATAAATAAAAAATATCCTCGAACATTGGTTATTGTGGGCCATCTCACAGAATATATTCAACACCATCACACTAATATGTGGCTCCTGAGACACCATTTCCTCAATATTCATTGGTTCAATAGCTACACAATTCCCCAAGACAAAAGGTCCCAACAAGTGGTCCTCTATACAGAATAATTGAATATTTTATATTTTATAATAAAAAATTTATTCGATAGAATATCCAGGTCCATTATCGAATTCTAGGCTGGCATAGATTTTATTCTATTTAAATATTAATGAATTTGAAAAAGACCACCAAAAGCTTTTTAGGTAAGGATTGAATATTTATTTATTCTATCCCATAAAACCACATAAGCATTCATCATACCGATTAGAAATAATTGGTATTCTTATTTATCACAGGAACATCCAAAATACATCATTAGTATTTCCTCTTGATGATACTATAGTTGGTGATAACCTAATATTTGGTCATTTTTTGACGATAAATTTTACCTATCAATAAAATTGATGAGTCCTTCAATTTTTAAAAGTACATACTTATTCATAATTATTACCCAGTATAAGAGATTATAATTTAGAGAAAAAACGTTCTCAAATTCTACATCACTGAAAATAATAATAGAGATACCCAAGGGACACAGTTAGTTTTATATATCTTTTCTTATGAACACCGGAAAACTTCACCCTCTACTCTTGATTCTCAATGGGGCCCATATTATATGCTAATAAAAATTAATATTGGTATTATGATGAAATTTAATATCCTATTTAACATCAAATGAGGAGGAAAAAATTGTAAATCCTCAATGAATACATATGGGTTATCTTCTATAACTAGATGGAATTGGAAATTATCTTTGTTTGCTTCACCAAGATTTATGATATCAAACTAATGGGAAATAAATTTTAATCTCCTATACATAATCCCATACTACTATGACTGATATTAATTTATTATGATGATGTAATTTATTATCCTATCAACTCATGTCCACTACATCTTACACTAGATTTAATTAATCGTTGAATGGATGGAAAATTCCATTACATTCCAGGAATGGAATCATATGGCCACATCTTTATATTAGGAGGTCCCATGAGATTTTATCCAATGAAAGAGACTATCCATATTGTATATAGAATATCTTGATCACCGAATCATCTCTGCATGTGTCGTTAACCACCTCCCCAGGCCATAAACCTTGTCATTTATCCCCATGGGTCTCCCGTAATACCTTGGTTGCCTTCCCAGTATAAGAGGTGATAATTCAGAGAAAAAATATTCTCAAATTCTCCTTCACTGAAAATAATAGTAGACATACCCTAGGGATATAGTGGGTTTGATTAATCTTTTCTTTGGAACTCCTTCCAACTTCACCATCAACTCTTGATGCTCAATGGGGTCCATATTATATGCTAATAGAAAATAATAGTAGTATTATGATGCAATTTAATATAAAAATTAACCTCAAAATGAGGAGGAAAATTTTGTACATCCTTAATGAATACATATGGGTTCTTCTCCAAAACTAGATGGAATTGGAAATTATATTTGTTTGATACACCAAGATTTATGATATCAAACTAATGGGAAATTAATTTTAATATCCTATACATAATTTCATACTACTATGATTGATATCAATTAATTATGATGATGTAATGTATTATCCCATTAACTCATGTGCACCAAATCTTACAGTGGAATAAATCAATCATTGAATGGATGGAAAGTTACATTACGTTCCAGGAATGCAATCATATGGCCACATCTCTATATAAAGAGGTCCCATGAGATTTTTTCCAATGAAAGAGACTAGTCATATATTATATATAATATGTTGATCACTGAATCATCTCAACATGTGTCACGAACCGCCTCCCCAGGCCATGAATCTTGTCATCTGACCCCATGGGTCTCCTGTAATACCTAGGTTGCCTTCCCAGCACAACATATGATATTACTCACTAAGGTCGCTTATCAGACTAATGACTTTCCCCACAAGCCAAGACATATTCTTTCAGTGTGTTTTGTCCTCACTCACACACACCCTGGAAAACATCCCAGAAGGTCACCCATCCTAATTACTACTCCAGGCCAAGCATGCTTAACTGTGGAGTTCTAATCATGCAGGCTCCCGAAAATAACGGGGCACCTTATTGACATGGGTAGTAACATTTATTCGTTTAAGTCTCACTTTTCTAGGTGTGATACATTATCCACCCCTTAAAAGAATAACTCCCTCATTGTGGACCCCATGCGTCAAACTCAGGCAGTGCCTAAGTACTTCCGGCTGGGTATTGGCTCTAATACTATTTGTCACGACCTGCCTTCCCGGGCCATGAACCTTGTCATCTGTCCCCATGGGTCTCCAATAATACCTTGGTTGCCTTCCAAACACACCATAGGATATTAATCACTAAGATCGATTATCATACTAATGACGGTCCCCGTATCCCAACACATGTTCTTTTACTGTGTTTTGTCCTCACTCACACACACACTGTGAAACTTCTCCGAAGGTCACCTATACTAATTACTACTTCAGGTCAATCATGTTTAACTGTCGAGTTATAATCGGGTAGGCACCCGAAAATAAAGTACCCCTTGTTGACTTGGGTAGTAACATTTAGCCTTTTACGTCTCACTTTCATAGGGGTGTTACATACCATGTAACATCATGTTATATTCTCAGGTACTGTTGATGTTTCTACGTACCTTTGTTTTCAGAAGTGACCTGGGGTGCGTTTGGGTGAATTTTTAAGGAAAACTAAAGGACGGTGAGTTGTGCAATGTTTGCGCATGGTTTGACAAATCTTGAATCCAAATTGTGGAAACCATGAAGAACTTGATAGAGAAGTCTGCATGGTTTTCACATGGTTTGACAGACCAGGGGACCTGACTGTGCCAACCATGAACACCTGCATAGTGGGTTCCACATGGTTGGCGCACGGTTTTCCTGACTGTGTGCCTCTATCCAGGTAACCATGCACGCAGTTTTTTAATTCCAAAAATCCTTTTCAAAACCACCAGAACCCCCAAGACTTCTATATTTCTGACCTTGGCTTGGGATTGAAACATTTTAAGTGTTTCAAATCCCTCTCAAAGAGATTCCATGTTGATCTGAACTTTTTACTTTGAGATTGAAGGCTCAGATTGATGATCCTCTCTCCTCCTGGTAAGTGGATTTCAACCTATTACTTATCTCATTCATTCCTCTATCATTCCATGATCTTTTCATGGGTGATTTCATTCATTTTCCATGGATTTAAACATATGAGTTGAGATATAGATCTAGGATTGTGCATCTAGAGCTAGTTTTTCAGGATCTTAAATCCATTTATCTTATTTGTTTTTTTGTTTTTAACTCGTGTCAATTAATCCAGGTAGGTGGTTCTATCCTGACATGACAAATTGATTATCCTTGTATTTTTTTGATTCAAATCAATTATTTATTTATATTCATTTTCTCAACTTTTCATTCAATTAAATTGATAAATAGTCTATTCCAGTGAATCGAGTTATATGAAATGTTTTTGGCATGAAAAATTGAAAAACACCCAATTTCATTGAATTAGATGTGTTTATGGAAATTTGGTGACTTAAATTTTTTAATATAAATTTTTTATTTGATGGAAATAATTTCAATTAAATTGTTGAATTTAATTGTGCAAATAAATTGTGTGATGATGGAATTAGTTTTGAATGGATTTCAAACTGGTGAAAATGGCTTTAAATGATTTGATAGAAACCCATTGGTTTAATCTTGTGAAAAAAGCATGTGTTTGAATAAAAACTATTTTGGATTAAATGTAAAGAAATTGGAACAATTGAAATGGAAGAATAGGATTGATCGAATTTTTAAGCATTCTTAAAATAGTTCTCCCATCATGTAAGAGTGCATGCAAGCCATAGGTAGTTAGTGAGTTATTTGGATACACTCTACTCTACGAAAACGTTCTAAAACATACTTATGATGGGTCATATCCCCGATGGGTTGGTGATGAGTCATCTTTGTCCAGTGTCATAGGGATGTCTGTATACACATTTTTTTGAGTTCACATAAAGAGTGTGGAATCCTATATCTGGTTAATACCATTGTACCTTTTGACAGATGACCATGTTGCTCTCATATTTATTTATATTTGAGATTTAAATATATGCCAAAACTTTTGAACTACGTTTCATGCCTACTGAATTTATATAAACTTTTTTATATAAATGTTTTACTTAATCCATTGTTTTAGAAATATTCCATTATTTGTAAAATGATTACTTGAAATATTAATTTCAATCATTTGAAAATATATAGCATGTTTTGTTAAAATATGCTTTTGAATTTCCAAACCTGTTTATTTGAAAATTGAAATCTTTTCCTTAGATAATATATATTTGGCATCTATTATGGAATCTTTGGTGGTAACCTACTGGGTTTAAGAACACACCCTACTTTTTTCTTCGGGCATTTGTAGACTTTATTCTACTAGGTTCAATCAAAGGGAAGGGATATCTTGGAGGGGATCCAGCTGAGGAGTTTTGGTCTCTATATGTTGTTTCCTTAGGGACCATGGGGCTGTTTTCCCATTTTTAGTACTTGGGTTGTAGTACATTGTGCTTTTAATGCCTCTTTGTTTTCTGGTACATTACTCACACTGGAGTTTCTTTTTGTTATCCACACTGTCTTCTTTCTTTTCATTCACATTATTTGTGGTGAAATCATTCCCACATGCATGTTGTGTGATGCCATGTGCTAGTCGCGGACCTGTGGGGATTGAGAATGCACTTTGGGCTATGTTAGGGCCATCTCAGTTATTGGGTTACCAGGGTACCCTGGTTGGTTCGTGACAAAATAGTATCAGAGGGAGGTTAAGAATCTTTCCTTGATTACAGTATGCATTTGAGTATTCTTGTCGGGACTTATGAGGTTCTGTTGGTTGAGTTCCTGGCCTTATCTCACAACAATGAACCTTAAGTCAACAGGGCTGGTTAGGGAAACACGACTCGTAAATTAGTTCCATTATTTTCCCTATATTTTTTTGGATAGAGTGGAGTTCAAACCTTGTTATCCCTTCTATTAAGAATAGTATTCCTTGTCACTCAATTTGAGTGTAAATATAATGACTTTTTATGTTGTGTAGAATCATGCCTCTGAGAAGAAGTGGCAATCATATCCAAAAATAGGCTGCTATTGAATCTCAAAAAGCGAGTCCTATTGTGGATCCTAGTCTTGTTGAGGTTATTGTTCACATTGTCCAAGCTCTAGGATAGGCACCACCTCCAGTTCATGTTCAGGATCCTACTTTAGATCTTTATAGTGATATTCTATGATATAATTCTCAATTGTTCCTATTCTAGAAGCCACCAATTTTAAAAGGCTCCACTATCCCTCAACATTTTGTGGAATGGTTGAGTAATATTTAAAGTCTATTTGGGTTCTTGGAGACACCTAGTGTGATCAAGGTGAAGTGTGCCACCTTAATGCTGGAGGGACCAAGTAGTAGATGGTGGCACACGATGGTGACAGTTGGGAAACAATAGGGTTTAGAGTGTAAAGACTTTAGGGTTTTTTCCAGTAACCATTTCTATCAAGAAACAATGGTGTTGGCCAAGAATGTGGAGTTTTTGAAGCTTCAAAAGGCCAACAAAACTATGACTTATTACTCTAATTTCATTTCTATGTTGGTACAATTTCTCTTGAGATTTTATCTAATTTGAAGATGAAGTATCGACGATTAAATTTGGGAATTCAATTAGATATATGTTCTCAGGTTTTCTAAATAAAGATACCCACTTATGTTTATGTGTAGGATATAGCAATGATGGTTTAGATAGACCTGGCAGGAAAGTTAGGGTTGAAGGAAGTACCTTTCCCTCCTAGTGGCAGTGTTGGATCCTTTAATGGAAAATAGAAGCGCGACATTTCTCATGGTATTTCTCGATAACAGAGTCTTTCCAGACCTCCGGTAGCACCAGGAGGGGCATCATTTACCTTCTATAAGTGCGGAAAGCCAGGACAGTCTAAGAGGTATTTCACTAAGAAATCCAAGAACTGTAAATCCTGCGGACCTTTAGGGAACTTACAAATAATCTACCATCACTTATCTACTCTATGTAGTGGAACAGGATCATCAGCACCACAAAAAAACTGTGGGGTAGTCAAATGCTTCATGTACAAAAGGGTTCCAGCCACATGCATCTAGAATGAAGCTTCTTTACGCAGTGGAAGAGTCGCCATAGGTAGGTGATATAGGTCCTGCAACTGTGAGAGGTACAATTTCTATATCTTTATCTTTAGTGACCACCCTTTTTGATACTGGTGCATCTCAGTCATTTATTTCAACCAATATTGTTATTCTTCTTAATCTAACTATGGATATTTTATCTTGTGCAATGGATATTACTACACCCCTTGGTACAATGAGAGAGAAGGGTCTTAGTAGTCCAGATTCTGTATTCTATCTATCAGATGTTGATCAAGCTTGGAGTTTTTGGTTCTCAACATGAAATCATTTTACGTCATATATGGGATGGATTGGCTCGTTTCCAATAAAGCCCGGATTGATTATTATATTCGACGGATCTACCTTACTACACCAAGTGCAGTGCCTCTTGTTTTTCCAGGAGAATGGGACCCTAGGTCAATCAAAGATGGATTCTTTTATCCAGAGTTGGGGAAAGTTAAATAAGTGTTATATTTTGATCTTGAGAGAGATTCAATGTGTGGTCATCTTCCTCCAGTCATTGCTGAGTTTCCCGACATGTTTCTTTTGGACTACTCTTGTTTTCCATCAGTAATAGAGGTTGAATTTATATAGACTTAATGGATGGTACTCAACTGGTTTCTATTCCCTCTTACCAAATGGAAATAGAGGAAATAAAATAACTGATGTCTCAGTTAGACGATCCTCTTGACAAATGACTTATACGACTGAGTATGTCACCTTGGGCAGCACCAGTTCTCCTCGCCAAGAAGGCTAATGATTCTCTTCACTTATGTGTTGATTATCGAAAGCTCAATCGAGTTACAATAAAGAAAAAATATTTTCTACCATGAATTGATGATTTGTTTGATCAATTGAAAGGTTCCAAGTGTTTTAAAAAAATTGATCATCGATCTGGTTACCAGCATTTGAGGATAAATGAATCTTCCATTCATAAGACTGCTTTTTGGAGTTGGTATGGCCATTATGAGTACCTTGTTATGCCCTTTGTCTTAACAAATGCTTGTTTAGTTTTCATTGCTTTGATGAATATGGTTTTCCGTGAGTATCTAGATACTTTTTTGGTAGTCTTTGTGGATCAAATTCATTTCTACTCTATGTCTGAAGAGGATCGTGTGCGTCATCTGAGAACAGTTCTGAGACTTCTAAAGAATCACTGACTTTATTCCAAGATTTCAGAGTGAAATTTCTGGATTCGGGAAGTAAATTTCATCAAACACATCATGTCAGAACAATGAATATTAATTGATCCCGAGAAGGTGAAGGATGTTATGAATTGGGAACAACCACTAAATGTTTTCGAGATTCTGAGCTTCCTAAACTTATTAGGATATTATCGCCGATTTGTTAATGACTTCTCAAAGTTATCTTCTCCAATGACAGCTCTGACTCAGAAGGGAGTGTAGTTTTCCTTGAATGATAAATGTCAGTGTTCATTTGTTGAGATAAAGATTCTTTTTGCTACTACGTCGGTGTTAAATCTTCCTGAGATTGGGATAGGTTACGTGGTCTTTTGTGATGCATCGCGTTCAGGTTTGTGATGTTTCCTTATGCAAGGTTATCAAGTTGTTGACTATGGATCTAGTCACCTTAATCCTCATGAGAAGGATAATACTACACATGACCTTGAACTTGTATATGTAATGCACCCACTTATATGTTGGAGACATTAACTATATGACGAATTTTTTACTGTGTATTCAGACCACAATAGCATGAGTTATATCATCTCTCAAAAAGATTTGAATCTCTGCCAAAGCCGTTGGGCGGAGTACCCGAAATATTTTGACTTTGACATTTCCTATACCCCAGGGAAAGGGAATGTAGTTGCAGATATTTTAAGTAGGAAACTTCCATCACAGGCTGTGAATGAATCTTAATTATATTAGAGTTTGATGGGTCATTTTTCTCAGTTGCATATTGGAGTTTAGTGGAATGGGAATGAAGTTTCTTTAGCCAGTGTCCAGTTGAAATATTCTCTTCTCGAGTTAATTCATTAGGAACAACAACTGGATGATAAATTCCATATAATTAGGGACTCTTTTTGTGGTGGGGAGACCGACACCTAGTGGTCGTTCCCTAAAGAGGGTGTTCTGTGTTATCGAAACTGTTATATTATGTCGTTATCTGCAAGGAAAGATGTCATGGGGGATTGATATAACTCTCAGTGGGATATTATAGCGACCCAACCTTTTCTTACATTTAGATTACATAATTTTAAAGATAAAAAACATAATATTATTATAAATAGAGGATCCAATGGTTTATTTTCTTTGGAAAACTAGGACCATACATAATGATTACAACATCAAGCATAAACATTTATTTAATTTAATTTTCTCTAGTTTCTTATTGGCACTTTTCATCAACTTAGTACATGTAGCCACCTGAGTATATACATCAAAAGGGGTGAGCTAAAATACCAGTAAGAGGATAGATATGAACAATATAAAATGGGGTGATCACAATCATAACATGGGAAAAAGATCATGAACATTATTGGAAGCATTAATATAAGACTTGAAATGTGGAAATGCATAAAAATGAAACATCATGTCTTAGTGGTTAACTACCACACATACTTCTGAACAAAGATAGAATCTTTTTCACACATCATTTCACATTTACTCATGAGATTCATCACTTTACCCAATGCATTGGAGTGCTATATAATTCTTTCCACACCCGTCATATTTAAACATTCATATTGTGCTATATAATTCTAGGCGCACCCATCACATCAAAACATTATCATTTATCAAGAATGCCACAATGAAGATATAAAAAAATGAACATAACAAACCCATGAAATGGAATGGGTTTCATCTCATAAGATAACATTAGTAAACATTGGTTTCCCAAAAGAAAGAGGGAATAACATGTATGTTACAGGAACCGTCAATCTTGAAAGAGAAGTAAAAGGTGTGTTCTTGAAAGAATAGTACTTTTGGAAAAAATTTGGTTTTTCATAAATACAAGTGAAAAAAATTTACATCCTAGAAAATGAAATATAAATATGAAAAATTTATTTTTAAGGAGTAACCATATCAAAAAGGAGTGAAAGAGGGAGAACCTGAAGGATGAAAATTGTGTTTTAGAATTTCCCCTTACCTTGTATCTGAAGGCATCCTTCTCTTTAATGTTATGTATAATGGCATTATATTAATTAAAAAGAAATACAGAACATTTTGTACATTAATATAGTTCATTATGGTTTTATTAAGTGATTTTATGTTCTTTTGGATTTGTTATAGACTCTAAAAAACATAGTTCTGAAATGTTTGTTTTTAGGGTTTTCTTGAGTGGTTCACTTGTATTCTTAAATTGAAGTTATGGTAGAACATGGGTATAGATCCAGATCTGATATTACATGTTAATAATTATATAACATAAGTTTAAATGATATTATAATGAATTATATTAGATCAATTTGGATTAATCATTACATAATAATTATATGACGATTGTTTGGGTAAATTTGAGTGATTTTTTCGATCACAATGAACTTTTTTTATTTTATCTCTAGAAATATGGTCAAAATCTAGTTCCAAAACATTAAGTAGGAGATGATACATATAACATATTCTGGTTCAACCATAGAAAGGGATTCATGATAAGATCTGATGTTAGAAATGGGAGAATAAAATTTGTCTTTCTTGAAGGTGATAAATGAACACCTCATGAACACCGTTCTCTTTAAAAAAAGGAAGAGGGAGAGGGGGTTGGATGATATAATATCCCATTAGCATTATACCATTTTAGTACATGTATAATACTATAGTTACAATACTATTTGGATTAATATAGGTGGTGAGAGATCAAGAAATGAATTTGAACTTGAAAGGAAATTAAAGGAGAAGAGGGAGAGAAATTACCTCTAAAATCCTCCTCTTGAGATCCTCCTTATAGAAGCTAGGATTGGTCTTTTAATGATACCAGAAGATCTAGAACGTGTGAGAGGGACTAGGGGGGATTTTTGGGAAGAGTTTAGAGAAGGTTTGGAGCTTGAGTGGTGTGAGGAAATGAGTGTGTGCGGGTGGTTTTTATAGTAGAGGGGAGAGGGGTTTCGTAAATATAAAATTCATTATTTTATTAATTTACCCTAAGAAAAGAAATAGTGAGTCATAAATGAAGAATAATTGTAAATAATGAATGTGAGTTTGGGATTTGGGTTCATACATCACTTGTGATTTCAGGAATATTGGGTTTTAATTATAATGTATTTATATGGTGAATTAATGTATTTTACTATCCACCAAAAATTCATGTACTTTAGAGATATCCCAAAAATTTACCCCAACCATTTCTTGATGTGTAGAATCCAAAAATGAAGTCCATTTTTGGAAAATAATTTTCTATATATGATTAATTTTATATTTAATTAAAATCATAATTTACTTAAAAAATATTTTTAAAATTAAAACTGATTTTATAGTGATTTCAAAAATTACGTAGGGCCTTATAAAATTATCGAAAAACTATAAGACATAGATTTCATAATTTTTGAACAAATTTTTGGAAAATAAATTTCCTTGTAAATTAATTAATTAATTAAAATACATAATTATGACTTACAAAAATACCAAAATGTTTACTATAATCAAATTGTCACTTTCTAAGATGCCGAAATTTTATTTAATTATTCATGGGTAAGGATACTATTATTTTGGATGATTTATATTTCATAATGGTTGTACTAATATTTATAAGGGTAGGTTACTATTCATATGGGTTGGTTACTATTCACCAAAAATTATGTTTTTCTTATTGGACCCCAAAAATCATCTTGCACACAACCGTGTATGTCAGATTTATGAAATTCCAAACACAGAAATGAAAGACTTGTTTTTAAAGGTCACTTCTCACTTAGTAATTCATTATTTTATTTTTTTCATGTGATTTTATGACATAATTATAAGAAGGTAATTTTCATTGAAAAAACTTTAGGTCACTACAGCTATACACACATGAACCACAAAAATGTTCAATGACATGCAGCGACAGTTCTGGTGGCTAGGTATGAGATAATACATTGCTGAGTTTGTATCTCGTTACTATACATGCCAGCAGGTTAAAGTTGAGCACCATAAACATTCAGGAATGATTCTACCACTACCAGTCCGTACATAGAACAAGGACAAAATCTCTATGGACTTTGTGGTTGGGTTACCTCAAACTCACAGGAAGAAGAATGTGATATGGGTTGTGATAGACAGGCTGACCAAGTCGGCTAACTTTATAACTATTCGAGATACAACCAAAGTTATGGAGTTGGGAAATATTAATGTGAATGAAATTGTTCATTTTCAAAGAGTTCTGTCTGCTATAGTTTTTGATAGGGATCCTCAGCTTACTTCTTGATTTTGGAGAGGCCTTCAGGAGGATCTAGGATCTCATGTCCATTTGAGCATGGCCAACCATCCAAAATCAGATGGCCATATAGAGAGAGCTATTCAGATCCTTTAGGATATGCTCCATGCATGTTTTCATGACTTTGGTTTGTTCTGGGATGTTCATCTTGGGCTAGTTGAGTTTTCTTATAACTAATGTTTTCAGTCAACGATCTAAACGGCTTCTTTTGAGGCATTGTATGGTTGTCCTTGTAAATCATCTTTACATTGGTCAAAGATTGGTATATGTTTCTTAGTAGGGCCGAGTTTGGTATAAGAGAATATAGTTACAATCCAGTTGATTTTTCAGAGAATGTTGGCCGCACAGAGTCTGTAAAAGACTTATGTTGATCATCACCATAGGCATTTAGAGTTCTCAGGTGGTGACCAGGTGTTCTTGAATGTTTCACCCCGATTAGGACATCGAAGACTTGGGAGGAAAGGAAAGCTTGATCCTCATTTTGTGGGACCTTTTGAGGTTGTTGTTCATGTAGGGAACATCTTACCATCTAGATCTACCACCACACCTGATGTCAATACATAACATGTTCCATCTATCGTAGCTACAAAAGTATCTCTCGGATCCATCTCATTTTTTGAGCTTGAGTGATCTTGAGATTGAACCAGATTTATCTACGACTGAACGACCAGATGGGTTTCTTGAATCTGATACCAAGGTACTTCGTGGGAGAACGATACCTATGGTCCATATAATATGGCAGCATGGTTCTGATTCTCATGATACATGGGAAAGGGAGGCACAAATGAGAGAGCAGTGGCCTCATCTTTTTGGTGTGGAGGTTTATTCATAGGAATTCTGGGGATAGAATTATCTTGTGGTGGAGAGGTTGTAACGTCATGTTACGTTTTCCAGTACATTTGATGTTTCTAAGTACATCTCTTTTGTATTAGTGACTTGGGGTGCATTTGGGTGATCTGTTAAGGAAAACCAAAGGACAATGTGTTGTGCACAGTTTGTGCATGGTTTGACAAACCTTCCAACCATAAAGAACTGGACAGAGAGGTCCATATAGTTTGTCCATGGTTTGACAAACAGTGCGACCAAACCATTCCAACCTTTCAAACCTAGATAGGGGGTTCCGCACGGGTGGCGCACGGTTTTCCGGACCCTATGCCTCTGTCTAGGTAACTTTGTGTAATGTTTTCTAATTCCTAAAATCCTTCATAAAACCACCTGAACCCCTAGGAATTCCATATTTCTGGCCTTGGCTTGGGATTGAAACATTCTAGGTGTTTCCAAAGACTCCCGGAGAGATTCCAAGGTGATCTGAACTTCTTCCTATGATATTGGAGGCTTGGATAGAGGATCTACTCTCCTCCTACTAAGTGGATTTCAGCCTGTTACTTCTCCCGTTCTTTCCTCTATCATTCCTTGATATTTTCATGGGATATTTCCATTAGTTTCCATGGATTTAAACATTTGAGTTGAGATCTATATCTAGGATTGTGGATCTAGATCTAGTTTTACAAGATCTTGATTACAATGATCTTATTTGTTTTGGTTTTAATGATTTAGATACAGAACATGATCGATGACATTGTGCCGCTCATTTTTTTGGGTTTCTCATTGGGCTAACTCCCATCAATAAATCGAGGTAGTTGGTTCTGTCCCAACATTCCAAATTGATTATCCTTGTATTTACTGATTTATTTCAATTTTTGATTTAAATTAAATTTCTCAAATTTTCATTCAATTAAAATGATAAAAAGACTATTCTAGTAAATTGAAGTATTTGAAAAGGTTTTGGCATGAAAATTTGGAAAAACCCGAATTCCATTGAATTTGGTGTGTTTATAGAAATTTGCTGATTAAAATTGATTAATTTAAATTGAGAATTTAATGGAAATAATTTCAATTAACTTTTTTAATTTAATTGTTGAAATAAATTATGTGATGATGGAAATAGTTTTTTTATATTTCAAATTGGTGAAAATGGTTTAAAATGATTTGATAGAAACCCATTTGTTTTATCTTTTGAAAATGACATGTTTTTGAATAAAACCTATTTTGGTTTTAAATGTAATGAAATTGGAACATTTGAAATAGAAGAATAGGATTGATCGTATTTTTAAGCAATCTTAAAATAGTTCTCCCATCATTTAAGAGCGCATGCAAGCCTTAGGTAGTTAGTGGGTTATTTGGATAGACTCAACACTACGACTACGTTCTAAAACATACATGCGGCGGGTCACATCCCCGATGGGTTGGTGGTGATTCTCCTTTGGTCAGTTTCATAGGGATGTGTGTATACACATTTTTCTAAGTTCACATAGAGAGTGTGGAATCCTATAACTAGTTAATAATATCATACCTTTTGGCATATGACTATGCTGGTCTCTTTTTTATTTATATTTGAGATATAAATGTATGTCAATACCTTTTAACTAAATTACATGCCTACTGAAGTTTTATAAAACATATTATATAAATTTTTTACTTAAACCATTCTTATAGAAATATTCCATAATTTGTAAAATCATTTCTTAAAATAAATATTTCCATCATTTGAAAATGTATTGCATGTTTTGTTAAAATATTATTTTGAATTTCCAAACCTGTTTATTTGAAAATTCAAAGCTTTTCTTTGGGTAATCTATATTTGAAATCTGTTACGGAATATTTGGTGGTATACCACTGGGGTAAGGCTCACACCCTAATTTTTCCTTTGAGTATTTGTAGACGTTATTATTCCTGGTTCGAGCAAAGGGAAGGGATCTCTTGGAGCTGGATCCAGATTTTGAGTTTCGGTCTTTATGTGTTGTGTACTTAGGGACCATGGGGCTATTTTCCCATTTTTAGTACTTGGGTTGTAGTACTTTGGGCTTTTTATGCCTCTTTGTTTTCTGGAAAATTACTCCCAGTGGAGTTTGTTTTTTCATGCATACTGTCTTGTTCCTTTCTTCTACATTGTTGGTTGAAAAATATTTCCCACTTGTATGTTGTGTGATTCCAGGTGCTAGTCGCTGACCCGTGGAGATCAGGAATGCCATTCAAACTATGTCAGGGCCGGATCGGTTATCAGGTTACGAGGGTACCCGAGCTAGTTCATGAAAAAATGGAATCTCATACTATAACGGTCAAACTATAAGCCCTGTTGGAATCTCCTATTCACAAACAAGCGATATCTCAAAGATGAATGTCTTGTGCCTATTTATATCAAAACTGATTCCATAGTCGAGAACACACAGATTATACATTTAATCTTATCAAAAGGCTCTGGGTCATAGGCCTATACTATGTGATTCATTCCATACCACATTCCACAAACCCTAAAATACTAATGGGGTCTACTTGTTTGTGGTGGCGGTGGTGGCATAAAATCATATTTTAGCCACCTATTACAAATTTATAGATTACATTACCATTTCCCTCTTCCCTACAGATCACCAATCTCATCGCATTGTCACTACCTTGGAAATCCATCCAATGACTACGCATTTACTACTTCATGATGGGGTGGTTAGTCCAATATAATATGACTAGGACCATAATAGGAAAACCATCACATATATTCTAGGTGAGTGGAACCCAATTGGTATCCCAGAGATGATAATTATATATTTTAGTCTGACCATAAATATGGGTCATATGTTTGGTGTTTAAAACTTAATCCATATTAGCGATTTCTTATAACTTTACCCTATGTTGGATTTTAACTCCATATACTACCAGATAATCCAAGTGGAGATTTTTCTCCACCACCAAGCTCACACCAATACCCTTGAATATGTATGGTTAAAAAGAAAAATTCCATTATCTTGAATATATTAATGATTTCACTAAATTTAAATTTATGATCCGAATTATCCATCATGATGACTGTGGAGATAGAATCATGTAAGATCGATATACATTGATACATTCATATCCAAATTCACTCTTCCATTTTGTAGTTATAAAATATCCACGGTTTATACCTTTTATAGAGACTTCTAGAAAAATTCATTTTTGGAAGAGGTGCTCGAACATAGTCAAATGGAGGGTCACTATATCAGAATCATGAATCCCAAAGACCCATCAATATGCTGTAATTTTTTACATAAGACTAGGTTCTAAAACCACTAGGAAATATAGAGGGATTATAGAAAGTCATAATCACCAAAGCATTAAATCTATCAATTTTTCATCTATATGAATGTATGGATGCCCCACCCTAGGTATCCTCATTATATAAAAATAATAAGGTTTTATCATCGTAATATCGTCATCATTAAGACTGACTGAAATGATATTCTTCTCATCTTGGCGGAAAAATATTATTTTGGTCTACTATTGAAAGTTATAAAAACATTAAGACCAGTAGATTCCCTGATCATTTTCCCCCCAAAGGAAACAGTTCTAGAATTGATCCCTAAAATGATTTTTCCTTTCTCAAATGATCATCATCATGATCCTACTATTCAATCTAGTATGATTTTCTATAAAAATTAATCCTATAATATTGACGATATACTATCATAAAAAATAGTATGTCATGAGAGATGACTCAAGAAAGACATGGAAAACAAGACCCATTATAATATGATTCTTGTACCATTGAATTAACTAATAATCACTTCTTGGTGTATGAAGTCAATAATAATGTTACCAGGTACATCAGGAATTGATATTTCATAGGTCACACCGACATTAGTTATCCCCTACCTATAAGTTAAACATGACACAATTGAACATGGTTTCCCCAAATACCAAATCAATAATCAAAACTATTCATTATCTAAACTCTTTACCATTACTTTTTATATTCAGATAAAACTCTAACACTACTCAACACACCTCGACATGCAAGACCTGTGGTATGTCGAGAGTGCCAACCCATTCTGACCTTAATTAGGCAAGAGGTAAGAGGCTTGTAATGAGTAGATATATCACATATATGGGGGGAATTATCATAATGTACATATTAATTAATTCATGCACACACAAACGCGTTTCTTTTTACACACAGAAAGAATAACAATTAATTTTTGGAATAATAAATTCATCCACAATCTCTAAAATCCCACAATATAGTATATCTTTTGTATCTAATGTAATAAGGGAAACCCATATTCCAAGAGACTGTAAATGAATTCCAACATAACTATAAGAAACAATATTGTCTCCGAAGGAAACCTTCGGTTTGACAATTGTCCTATTACCAAAACATCAAACACCAATTTTTTCCACCCATATGAGGTCCATATATATATTTATTGAATATCATGCCAACTGGATTTGGCAAAAAATGAGTCAGAAGAGCCCATATTGGAATGAATATGTGAAAAACCATTAAACACTAAAAAATAAATAAATAATAAATAAAAAAAGAGCTCCCCACCCAACCGTAAAGTTGAGGCTAATGAAGAAGGAACCCATTTATGATCAAAAAAGGATAAAAGTCATCCAATGAGGTCTCAGGAATGGTAGTTAGTAAAATGATCAACATTCATTATCCAATATTGTATTTCATTCTATCGAAAGGATGACCATTGTATATATAAGGAAACACGAAATTAAATGTCACACTTCACTAAAATCTAGTTAATTATAGGAATTTAAACTCATAGATAGTCGATCATTTCTAAATCCATAGGGGATACAGGAATCCATATGAATTTTTATATATGAGTGGATCACAGACCACAAATGTTGTTGAATGAATTACTATCCATAATTAGGTAAAATGAATAAGGGATCACAAACTAAGGCTGATGTGTGTAGATATCTAACCATATCAGTAATTGACCATTAGATAGGGGTATTTTAGCATATTATGATGGGAAATATACATGAATATACATAGGGGTGTTAGATACAGTATCATAATTTCCTGTATTGGATTCCACAAATGAAAAACTATATAATGATCCAAATCCGTATTAAACAATATTAAATAGCATGTCTAAGGTATACACATAGAGTCAACCTATGTCAAGAACCTAGTCATATATATGACCCCAATAAATAATGTAGAAGATAGACCACGTTAGATTTCAAATAAGTTTCTTGAAATTCTAAAACATTGTTTGTACTCATCATGTTCCTCACAATCAGATTCTTTCCATGTAGTGTGGTAAAATGGTTGTATCCTTTGATGGTAGGTTATGTTGTCCACCTCAGGACCCCTAGGAGTGTACTACAACACCCAAAGATTTTATGAGATAGATTAGTTTTAATTTATTTGATGTATTGTGTTGTATGATACACCAATATTAGGTTATGTTAAATGAAAGAGTGATCTTCATCGATATATTGAGTTTTACGCTATACCGAGTTTCACTAAACAAAGATATATTATTAAAATATTATTATTTAATTGGATATAAACTAACTTTTATAAGTAGTGTTACCCATATTTTGAATTTTATATAACACTAGCAGTCATCTTACACATTTTCAAGAACATGTTAGGAAAACAAAATCAATTTTTCTGATAAAATAACTTTTATTTAAATCAAATTTTACAGGCTTTTGATGGTGAACCCAAATTAAATCTAGGTTTTAAAACATTTATAGTTATTATTTTACAAAATAAAATTCTTCTTTGAATGAGGGACATAATAATTTACTTATTTTGAATTTTTGGTAATTTTCTGATAATGTTCATTTTTTGATGAATAGTGAAAAATAACGGATTTTAAGTCAAAACTGCCTTTTAATCTAATTCATTTACATTGTTATTTTGTAATTTTAATTGGGATTAAATTGTAATAGTATTATTTTGTTTTTATTTAATACATTTTTGGTCATTGGATGTAATTTAACATTTAAATTGGATATAAACACATGCCAACTTTTTAATAGTTATTACTTCTTAAAAACCCGCTTTTTGGTTTGAACAATTGAAATTTTTAAAATAAATTATTTAAAATTATTTGTTTTGAATTTGGAAAAATGTATTCCATATTTTTAATCAGAATGTTCAAATTTTGTAAATATGTACCTTTTATTTTTTGGACATTATGAATAGTAACTTCAGTATTTATTTAATTTACTATGGTTAAAGGGTAAATTTTCCAAATATGGGTAAAAAATATTTTAATAACATTAAACTAACCTGATAAATATCCTAATACTTTTTTATGAGAAGATTCATACAATTTGAATCCTTGGGTTAATTTTGGGACCCCATGGATTCACATGAATGTGAAAATGACATTTTATATGAATTAATTTAATGTAAAGATAATTATAACATAAACATATATATTTTAATAAATATATTTTATTATAGGTTATATAATTGATATCTATGTCTATAAATATTAATTAAAAATATAAAAAAAATTCCTACATTATGGAATTTTATTTATAATTTTGGACTTTAGATAAATATACTTATTTATGACACAATAATGATGTAGTGATCTCTTCATTAATGAAAGATTCTAATAAATTAATTTATAGATATTAAAATAAAAAAATTATAACAATTTTTTGTCATCAACAAATTTTCTGGTTGACATAGAAATATTTGGTATGATATAATGCCTTTCTAAAAGGAATCTGGTTGTTATAAATTTTTAAAAAGTAATGTACGAATAGTTCCAAAGATGACATAATTCCTATCTTAAAACATACAATAGTTTATTAAATGATATTAAATTCATAAAAAAAATAATATTCATCCAAATAATAAATATAAGTCCAAACCATTCATAAATAACATTTTTTGGGTCTTTTCAATGATATGGTAGTTACTTTAATCTAGAATGTAAAGAACATGATATCACTGTAATATTAAAAAAATTTAAATAAGGGTTAAACCAAAACGATAAGGGTAAACTAATATTAAAAACTTATATAAAAATAATTGGATGATTGATATTCAAAAACAAATCATCATATCATCGAATTAAATACGTTTTGGACCCTTTTTTAATCTAAATTGAATTTATAATAAATTAATATTTTAAGAGTTTCTTAGAGTTACTCTCTCTTCTATTATAAAATGGATCCTCCTCCATCTCATAATAAATCCATATGGGACTTCAATCTCAGAAAAATCCAGATCATTTCTCCTCTCAAATTTCCTAGTTACATTTTAGAGGATCGTATCTTCTCAAAAGTCAAACTCTAGTACCCTATGTGGAAATTTGAAGGAGGCACATCGAGGTAGAGGTAATCTCTTCAACCGATTCATTCAAATTGCTTTCTTCTTATACATCATAATAGTTTGTTGATTCATTATTTATTAATAACATATGTATAAATCATATACTTATATATTATAATAAATATTAAACAACAATATTTCACCATATATCCATCCTATGAAAAATGAAATCATCGTGCATGCTTTCATATGACTTACCGTCTCCACACCATGGCGTAATCTGTTTTTCAACACCACCTTACATAGTTGGGTATAACTGTGGAAATAATAAAAATATATGATTATTATAACATGATTCCAATGATAATATATTATACAACGCCCAATTCAATACCATTAAACAATTTTAGGAATGATATCATCGCACATGCGTATGTACGACTTAGCTTCCGCACAACGTGATAAGATTCATTATCCATGTTATCCATTCAAGAATGATTAAAAGTATATATATCAAATAATAATAAAATATATAAAATAATAATTCTACTATATTTATGTATATATATATATGTCATTTACTTACTTCCATCTAATTTTATAAGACAATGAAAACAACGTTCATGTGTACGTACGACCTATAGTCTCCATGAATGGTGTATTGCATTTCATTTATCTATGAATTATAATAATATTTATATAATAAATATATATTGTATATATATCATTTTTTACATTCTAGAAGTAAAAATATCATGATATAATTATTAATATCAAGAACAAAAAGTCAAAACACGGATGATAAATGAAACGATTATTACCCAAAAGGACGCTTTAACATGGAATTGAAATATGAATGTGTAATATAAAGTTTTAAGTGAATCATATATGATATCATATATATTCTTATGGTTTTGTTACAAGTTAATAATTTTTTTAAACACAATACAATGATTTTGGGATACATACATAATAAATCAAAACTAAGGTAAGTGATACATTTTTCGCTATCGTTTTTTTCCAAGATGGTATATTCGTAAGTATTTACTGGGGATGTATCTATCTTCTTGTCCATGTATTATAATTTTATTCATGAATTGATTAATATTATTTCTATGTATATGTAATTTATTTTTTACCTCTTTTGTAATTATACAATGTGGTATGAATGGAATCATTCTTTTTTTACCATACGAGGTACGTTTTTACTTTTCCAAAATAGTATGAGGAATTTTTTTTATTATATACATCATGAATGTGTTTTTACATATTCATAACACCATATTTCCTTGAATGTTCCTACACACGTTTTTAATTTCATTTTCAATAAAAAAATAACTTTTAACATTGTGGGGAATTTTTAGAAGAGAAAACATTTTTGAAAAGAAAGGATGTTTTCTGTGGGAATTATGTTCAAGTGTTTAATATATAATATTTTACATCTGTGATGATATATGGTCATGTTTCTATCCCTATTATTAGATTTATCTGATTGTGTTTATGATCGGTATTTTTATCTAATTATTTTATATAAATTATGATGGAATTATATCTAAGATACCCATTTTTTTCATAGGTTATGCTATTATTAATGATTTTTGATTTCTGTAGAACTTGTAATAATGATTTCATTATGAGTTTGGTGGGTCTTATATATCTATCCAATGCATCGGGAGAATATTTCTATCTAATGATATAGACATTAATTAAAAAACAAGTAAATATGGTTTAGTAATACAGGGCTAGAATTACAAGTATATTTGGTTCAATAATACATTGCTAGAGCGACATGTAAGCCTAGTTTAGTAACATACTTTTTCCACTATGATGGTCTTGAAAACAATTTCGTGGCTACTATGTAAATAATATTATGTGATTATTTGTTTCCCATAATCAAATTTTTTATGCCAATGTTATTATATCAGGATTAATGTTCCTCTCTGATCTATGACTTACATACTACCAGTATTTGTTTCATCACTCATTATTTTGAAATTCAAAATTTATGATCGGGTTTTTACATTCTTATGAGTATTTTTTGTTTGATTTTCTTCATGATAAACATTTCTAAAACATGGAGCTAACCATTTTTAAGTTTTCTTTCCCGTGGGATATAATGAAAGGTTTTAGATTGGAAAAACAAAATGGGACGATCGTTATGGGAGATGGTGAATATCCTTCTCCAAGATAGAAGTTTATACTCCATAATTCCATAGACACTAAACTAATATAGTATATTTGAATATTGTTTTGTCTTGTATTAAGTAATCTGAAAAATTAATGAAATTTACTTATACGCCATGCTTGGGACTCTATAGTTTTTATTAGATCAAATGTTTAGTTAAACTTTTGAAACTAGGATGTGAATACTTTAGTTAGATCCATAGTGTCATTCCTAAGGTATGTATAATGATGTCACTAAGGTAAATTATAATTATAGTTTATAGTCCTGTAATTTTGTTAACTATAATTAATATCCTACAGTGCACCTAATGTGTCATGGAATAAAGAAGGTTTCATATTTTAGATATCATATAAGTGAATTTTTATAATTATTTGGTTCTTTATTATTTGAACTATTTATTACACTATGGTTTTTGGTTTTAGTAAATGGAGGGAACCGGAAGTAATTCGGTTAACATTGAATTTGATGGAAAAATTGGTGACTATGAGAAATGAAATTCATTAATTCCTAGAGAGAAAGATATTTTGATTATTCTGAATCAGTCGTTGTGGTATATTATTTAAAAGTTGAACATTAGTGTTATTATTAAGTCATAAAATAAGAGGACGATGGACTTTTATTCATGTTATCATGGTGAGGAACATAAAGGAAGGCTGATTAAGCTAACTACATATCAAGAAGAAGGTATGAATAACCTTAAGGACTACATC
This sequence comes from Viscum album, assembly GCA_963277665.1. Lineage (NCBI taxonomy): Eukaryota > Viridiplantae > Streptophyta > Magnoliopsida > Santalales > Viscaceae > Viscum > Viscum album. The sequence goes on along the minus strand of OY728159.1, from coordinate 669,130,810 downwards.
AAATGGAGGGGAAGATGTTATGTGTGTTTGTAAAAGGTTCAGAGAGTGATGGATTGTCATGGATATCAATGTATTATATTTGGAGAACACAAGAATTTCCTAAATCAATACCCCAACCTAAGAGATTACTTACAAATTTAGTAAGGACTTATTCAATGAAAATCATTGAAGTGGATGGATTAAAGTTTTTATGTATTGGTATTCATGAATAATTTTTTAGTGTTACTTTTATGGTATTATGGAATATTGAAAAATTTATGGTCCATTGAGGTTTTCCATAAGAGTATGGTTCATATAACCATTAAAAGCGATATTACTAATTTTATATAGAAAATTATATTCACATATTTAAGGGATAAGTGGATAATAAGATGTTTGATACTATTAATGATATCAAAACTCATGTAAGGAAAAAGTTATATCATGGTTTGAGTATATAGAATTTTTGTTATTTTTTGATTGTGTAACGAGTTAATTTTGACATAATTCATGTTTTCTCTACGGTTTTATGGTAATTCATTTCATTAACGTCTGTCCAGAGAGTAAATGATTAATGTATTCACTTGTTTGGAATGTGACAACTATGAACTACCGAATGAGATATGTGAGACAAGTGTTAAGTTAATAGTATATGTTAGTTTTTTTATGTTTTTCAGTTTAATGATTATCTCACTATAGGTGTACATATACATATTTGATAATATTTTCTAAATGTTTCGTTGAGACATATGGAATGTCCAATCATTCTATCACTTTGTATTATAACACTTCAAGAATGAGAAAATTAAACTTCAATTCATTAAAAAAGAGCTGAAGTGGAAATTGTTCAGGGAACAATAAATGGTATGATTTTTACAAAATAAAGTAACTATTTATTCTCATAAAAAAATATTCTACTTTAGAAAAAAGATCTCGAAAATAAAAATTTTATTCTAGAACATTATTATCCTATTACTCATATGGTCCATTAAATCATCATAGATTTATGGATTTCTAGTAGTTAACTATCCCTAAACCATATTCTTTATCACTATCCATCAGAACATTATCGTTAGATTTCTGTTAAATATCGATGTTTTTACATACCACCTACATTCTTCTATTTGTAAAACCTTTGATGAGTTAATTTGAGTAAACATATTGTTTCTAACTTTCTATTTAAAATTATTTTTTATTATTCCTTTTATGATGTGGGTTTCATTGAATGAAAAATTCATGTAGTAAACAATTAATATCCTCAAGGGATTTTGATGGTGAAATTAATTTTATGGGGGTGGAATTTAACACCCCATGATTTTATGAGATAGTTTAATTTTAATTTCTATAATTTTATTTATGATACACCCAGATTATCTTACATTATACACAATAGAGATATTCTTCAATATCTTGCATTGTACGCCATAACGAGTTTCATTAAACAATGATATACTATATAAATATTATTATTTAATGGGATATAAACTAGTTATTATGAATATTATTCAACACATCATTAATTTCATATAACATTATCATTTATATTAAACATTTTATAGAACATGTTAAAAAAACAAAATCAGTTTTTCGGATAATAGTTCTATTTTTGAAAAAAATGCAGTTTTTCCGCCTCTTGTAGGCAGTAAAATTTTAGAAATATTTATTTGACACATTTATAAGTTAAATTTTACAAAATAATCTTTCTATTTGAAAGAGTGACATAATAAATTACTTATGTTGAATATTTGGTAATTTTCTGATAAAGTTCAATTTTTTATGAATGATGAAAATTCCGTGTTTTCAATCAAAACTGCCCTTTCATCTAATTTATTTATATTGATAGATTTTAATTTAAATTAGTTTTAGAGTGTAATTGGATAATGTTTTTATCATTTAATCCAATGTTTTACATTTTTATTAATTTCAATTTTATTTTGGACATAAACACATGTCAATCTATTTATAGTTATTACTTATTAAAAACTCGCCTTTTGGTTTTGACCACAAGAATTAATTTTAATTTTATTTCTTCAACATCTATGCTTTGATATTGGAAAAATGGATTCCATATTTTGAATTATAAGGTTTATATATTTTAAATAGTTACCTATTATTTTGTATATTAATAATTGTATCATTAGTAATTATTTTAATTACCATGGTTTATGGGTAAATATGTTGAATAAGGGTCAAAAATAATATTTTAACAATATTAAACTACCCTAATAAAAGTACTATTCATATTGTATGAGATATATCCTACCATACGACTACTTTCCTATATTTTATGACCCCATGGATTCACATGGATGAGAAAATGGGACTTTATATGAATTAATTTAAGGTAAAGATAATTATAACATAAACATATATCTTTAATTAAATGAAATTAAATATAGGATAATATAACTTATATATATCTCTATAAATAGTAACTATAAATATAATCCTATTTAATACATCATGGTATTTTATTAATAATTTTGAGAATTTAGATAAATATATTTCTTTAAGACACTATTATGATGTAGAGATTTCATCATTAATGAATAATTCAAATAAATGAATTTATAAATATTAAAATAAATTTCATTTATCATTTTGATTATATAATATTATTTCATGGATTACATAGAAATTTCATTAACCATTTTTGGGGTCTTTTGACATGACATGGTAATTACATTAACCCAAAAGTTTTAAATAACATGATATCACGGTATGATTAAAAATGGTAAAATAAGGGATAAACCAAAAAGATAACGATTATAAAAACTTCTAAAACATGCCTAAAAATATTAGATGATTAGTATTCGAACAAAAATCATAATATATATGTATTAAATAATTTTCTTACCCTTTTTTAATATAAATTTAATTTATTAGAAATTAATGTTTTGAGAGTTTCTTAAAGTGCCTCTCTCCTCTCTTATAAAAGTGAACCTTATCACTCTCATCTTCACTCCATTTTCATCCTTCAAGCTCAGATAAATCCTACCCATTTCTATTATAAACTTCCATTGTATCATTATATGGGTTCTAGCCTTGTCAACATACCAACTATAGTGCCCTAAGAAAAAATTTAAGGGAGGCACGTCAAGGAAGAGGTAATGTCTTCTACCTATTCATTAAAATCTAATTCTTCTTATACTTCATCATAATTATTTTATTCATTATAAAGTAATAGTACTAGACTCAATAATATACTCATATATTATTAGAAATATTAAAAAACCCTATTTCACCTTCATATACATCCTACATATAATAAAATCACTGCACGTGCATATGTACAATTCACCGTCTCCACACCATGGTGTAATATGTTATACAAAACCACCTTATCGGGATGCCTATAATGGTGGAAATAATAACTATATATTATTATTATAACATGATACTAATATTCAGATATTATAAAACATACAATTAAATACAATTCATCAATTATTGGAATGATATAATCGATCGTACATACGTATGGATTATCATCTCTATGACGCGATGAGAATGCCTCTTGATGTTAACCATTGAAGAATGATTATAATGTATATATATTAAATAATCATGAAATATATGACATAATAATTTTACTGTATTTATTAATATATGTATATATGTCTTTTAATTACTTCCATCCAATAAAATAATGAAACAATAACAGTGTTCATGAGTACGTATGACCTACCGTCTCTATGAACGGTTTATTCTATTTAATTTATATATGTATTGTATATATATAAATATACTGAATATATATGATATATAAATAATTTTTTAAATTATTTAACTATTTATATCATTATATATGTAATAATATCAGAAACAACTACTCCAAACACGTATGACAAATGAAACAGTTATTACCCAAAATGGTGCATTAACATTGAACTGTCAAATTAATGGGGAATATAAAGTTGTAAGTGAGTCATATATGATATCATAAATATTATTATTGATCTCTAACAAGTTAATAATGTGTTTAAAACCACTATATATGTGTTTGGGACACATACTGAAGAAATCAGACCTAAGGTAAGGGATTACTTTGCCAAAATTGTTTTTATCTGAGATTGTTTATTCGTATGTATTTACTAAGGATATATTTATAATCAATGTCCATGAATTATAAAACTATTATAATGAGTTTTTTAATATTATTATATTTATATTTAAATTAATTTTACCCCTTTTTTACTTTCACTACTTGGTATGAAAGGAATCATTCTTTTGTTTACCATACAAGGTACTTCTTGAAATTTATGGAAAAAGTATGAGGAGGATGTTATTTTAACTTATTTAGCATGAACGAGTTTTTACATCATCATAATTTAATATTTCCATGAATCATACTCTACATTATGTTATTCTTATTTAAAAAAAATTCTTTTCATTTCAAATTGTGTGGCATTTTGTGAAGAGAAAATGTTTTTTGAATGAAAGTATATTTTCCTCATGAGTTAAGATCAAGTGTTTTTTCAAAATTATTTTCCATCTAATGTTACATAGGGTTATGTTTCAATCCATATTCTTACTTTTATATTATTGTTTTTATGATAACATTATTTTTATTTATTTATTATATATGTATTTTTATGGAATGGTGTTTAAGAAACCCATTTTATTTCATGGGTTATGCTATGATTAATGATTTATGTTTTTTTGTGGCATATGTAAAAATGATTTCATTATAAGACGGGTGGGACCTATATCACACTCAAATTAATTGGGTAATGATTTATATATCATCATATATACATGTATAGAATGGAATGGAAATCTGGTATAGTAATATAGGGATGGAACGTTATGTAAATCTGGTTCAGTAAGGCATGGCATGAATGGGAAGTAAACACGATTTAGTAATGGACATTTTCTACTATGATGGTATTGGAAACAATAAATTGGCTACTATGGAAATCATATTATGTGCATATTTTTATTCCACAATCCAATGTTTTATTCCAATGTAATTTTATCATAGTTAATGTTTCTTTATGATCTATGTCTTACTTACAACCACGATTTTTTTCATGACTCATGATTTTGTTATTCCAAATTTATGTTCATGTTTTCACATTATTAGGTTTATACATTATTTGATGTTCTTAGTGTTTACCCTTACTAAATATTAGATCATAAACTTTTTATGTTTTCTTTTCCCTAGGATAAAAAAATGTTTTGCATAGGAAAACAAAATGGGATGATCCTTATAGGGGATATTGATGATATTTCACCAAGATAGAAGATTATTAACCACATTTCCATAGGAAGAAAACTAATATTGTCTTTAGGATTTTTTTGTGTATTTTATTATGTAATCTACAAATGTAATGAAATGTAATTTTATAGCAATATTAGGTCTCCACATTTACCATATATAGAGGCTGGTCTAGCTATCAACAGTCATAGGGTTTGTGGTCTCCAGCACACATCCATGTCATATTTAACAGAGTTGGACACACTAGTGTCACATATCCTATGGAACATGGTGTGTGATCTTTCAAAATACAAATTGTGTAGTTAGGAATTTCCATGAATATCATCTTCTCATGCATCATTAATCGCTACCACCAAATTCTCCAGGTTTCCCACTAAAATACCCAAAATATAATAATATAGATCAACAAAATATTGTTAACCAAATTTTATCCACACTTATTCTAAGAATGATTCCATGTCATCTCCAAAATCCACCACAGGCACTTGGATATGGAAAAACTATTCCCATAAACCATTTTTCATAATATATAGTTGTAGTATGATTCACCAATGCACTAACATTTATTAATCATTAGTCACAATCACTAAACATTGATGATATGGAAAAAAATTGATTTCATATAGGAAATTATGTATTCCAATAAGTGAATTCTGAAAGATAAAGGGAAGAGGAATGGGAAAAAATAAAACAACTAAATGAATGATCATTTATGGTTATATGAACTTCTTATACTGGAAAAGTTGTGTAAATTAAAGAAGGAACATAGTTGTGTAATTTTTAGAAATATTAAAATTTTCAAGTTCATTATTCTAAAAATAAATCATAAGTTAACTATGTAATTACATAGAAATTATATATTTAAAACTATATTAATTAATTCATGATCATAATGATATCAAATGTATCACCCTAATATTTTAGAAGATACAACTATGTTCAGTAGTATATCTAACATGGAACACCAAGCACCAATGATCCATAGTATAAATAAACACTACAACATAGTGTTTAAATAGTATGGTAAAAATATTATAAAATTATTCAAGATATACATATATATATATTTATAACTTAATATAAATTGTTGATAAATGTTGAGTAAATAATTTGTCAATTTTTACTAGTGTGATTTTATTCTTAAAAAATTTGTTTTCATAAAAAAGTAATTAATTAATAAACATATTTTAATTCATTTGTGGAACTTTTGGAAATCATATCTGATAAAAGTATATTTTTATATTGATATTAAAATTTAAATTTAGTGAAATTTTTCTATATTTCAAAATATATTGATTTTCTAGTAAATTGTTAAGAATACCGATTTTATGTAGTCAATTCATTTCATTTAAAAAAATTATGTATTTTAAAATGCACATTATTATTTGAATATGATATAAAGTAACATATGTATTTTTTTATTGAGCCCACTTAATTAATTTGGAATCAACTACATATAATATTTTAGTATAATATTTTATTAGGGTTTAAAACTAGATTTTTTCTAAAACAGTTTTAAAATAGAAAATGCTCTAACAATTTAATTTAATTAAAATAATAAATAATTAAAAATGTTTTAAATAAAATTAATACATTATATAAAAAAATATTAATTTATATTCATTGAAGGACTATAATTAATAACATTGTAATTATAAAATCATATTTTCCATGAGAAATACACGTCAAGAAATCCTATTTTTTATTGCATCAGTGTGTTTTGTTTTAAATTTAATTTTTACACATCTATTAGTTGAATTAAGTAAAATGGATTAAATATTTCTAATCTGAAACATTTATATTTACTAATAATTTAAAATTAAATTTTTACCATAATTAATGGGAAAATCGTTGAAAATTATTTACTACGGTTAAGGTAAAAATTGGTATACATAATGGAAAAACTAAAAAGATAAGGATTAAAATAAAGTAAAAACATTTATAAAGATAATAAATGTAATAATTTATAAATTATACTATCTAATGTTTGATAATTCTATATTTAGAAACCATTTATAATATAAAAATATGGCTTTTACTTTCACATTGCTAAATTTACAATTTTTTCACTCAACTCACTTAAAAAGGACACCCACTCCCCTCTTTTTATCATACATTATTACCCTTTTGATTTGGCCAATAATAGAACAAAAAATGTTCTGAAATAAATTAAATCATCATAGAATTATTTTTTTTAATAAATATATTCTAGTAACACATTAGGTTTAATCATATAGTGGTCATTAGAAAAGAGTAAAAAATATTAACTATTCCGTCATGTTTTATTTCATTTTACACCTCCAAAAAATATTCATAAAATATCTAATATTATAAAAAAACAATATAATATACAAAAATGATATTAAATAAATATAATAACATATATCTATCTCCACATCCATAAAATGGTATATGAAATTATCATTCGTGTGTGTTGAAGACTATTGACCCATGATTTGATATCACTAGTTTTCCATCGTTGACTCTCATTTATTTTTTAAAGAAGGATTTATATTATAATTACGATATTTTTATCATATTTATACTTATTTATTTATGATATAACATCTTAATTATTTACGTTCCATTTCAAGGGGGATATGATAACCTCATTTCTGTCTATGGCAGAATGCCACATTGCAAAGTGGTGTGATTCGTTTTTGACTAACGCTCTACATGGAAAGTAACAAGGATAATTTTAATAATTATAAAAGATATAAATGAAATAATAATGATATTAATTATATATTTAACATTTTTGAAAAAATATATAGCATTTTTTTATTAATTTTCACTCACTAGAAAATGATTACATGGTTTGTACACATGTGGACTACCCCCATCACGAAGTGATAAGAACCTTTTTCAAAACCACACCCCATGTATAATATATAATAGTATATTTAAATATGTGATATGTTATATATAATATTATTATCATAATTACTGATAATTATTATTTTCATTATTTCAATATTGGTGATTGAAAAATAGAAATATTACAGATGTGTACATAAAACGAACCATCTATAAGACCGTATCATTATAAATTTATCAAATATACATTTCATGATTAATTTTAAAAGGATAAATGATTAATAAATAATAAAAAAAATAAAATATAATTATTCTAGGTATTTTAAAAAAATCATCTTTGACGATGACCAACACACCAAATCCATTTCGAATCATCTAACCAAATATCCACAAAACACCTAACATTGACTTTATTGATCTATTATTAAAAAATATCACTAAAATGAAATAAAATTAAATTGTCATGTATATTTTTTTAAACCTTTAAATGGTTGTTATGAAATTAAATAATTTACATAATCTAATCATATATGAGTTAATAGACCTATATGAAAATTCTAGACACAATGTACATGTTTTTTATCATCCCCCTTTTAATTTATTGAGATATATTCCATGTTCAAGAATTTTTTATATTGTATGGATTGTATAATATGAAGTTTAAAGGTAATATCATTAATCTTTCATACATAATTGAATATTATGTTTCATTTTGATGTAATTTATCCTATGGTATTAACTTGAATGTAACCATGTTGTAAAGATTTTCTTTACTCAGTTTCATTTTATTGGGTTACAAAATGTTTTCAATAACTATATTATCATATTATTAGGGTTGAATTAATCAAAAAAAATTATTCATTGTTGACACTTTTTTGTTATGTATTGACATATTTTAAAAATTATCACTCCATTAATTTACTCCCTCTTCAATGATATGATCATTGTAAGGTTTAGCCATTCCAAACTTCTTTAATTTGGACATATGTTAATGATATACAAAAATCTTCCTTATGAGGTATATATAGTAAAATTTTAGAAAATTTTATTATTTGTTTTCAAACTTTAATTATTTTGAATGTTCAATTTTTTTTTATTCATGGGTCTTATATTTAAATAGTTACCAAAGTGGTAACTATTTTATGACAATGTCTAATCATTTATCTTGATTTTTTATTACCATATTTCCCCTGATAAGATATTATGATCCATCTCCCAACAAAATAAAACAAATTAAAATATTATGATAACGAAAAGATACTACATTCTCACTTCATTGTCCTCCTATAATGTACTCAGTATTTTAAAATAATTTTTTTAAATAACATATTTATTTATATCCTCAGTGAAAAACCCCTTTTATTCAAAACCTATGTTTTTTAAAAAATTGTTATCTAAAATGTTTTAAATGTTATTTAATTGATTTATTGACCACATTATTACCCATGTTTACTCTTTTAAAAATATATTTTGAGGAATGATCATGCCCTTTTCATAACAAAATTCTTATTTGGATTTTACTGAAAATGGTAATTAATTAATTATTTTAACATGTATGTAATTAAAATAATTTCAAACAGTCAAAAAAAATATTTTTTTTATTTTATTATATTTTTTCAAGGTTATTTTAAAGGAAAATAATTTACAAAACACTATATGTTTTATAATTTTTTTCAAAATGGAATTTATTTTTTACTTAATAAATGATTGAAATTATTTATAGTCCTTTATTTATATGTTTCCATGGTTATTCTAAAATAAAATAAATTTCACATTATTTTGTGTGTTTTTAGTTTTGAAAAGTTATTTTTTAAATGAAATTTTTAGTTTATTAAGACTAATAATTATTTTTAGGGTTTATCCATTCATTAATTTTAACAACCCTTATTGTTACAAATGATCAAATGCTGATGTTGTGTAACAATACCATCCTCATTCTTTATATGGATGTAATAAGTTTATTTCAATGTTATTTCTATAGAAGGCATTTATTTTCCAGGGGTAAATATTGATTCGATGATATTTTCATAGAACCCTTATTCAATGATATTGTTATGGTAGCTATTTTGTTTAAATAGGTTAATCATGCTTCAGAAAATCATTATGGAATCCATTTATTTCAACAAGATAGTAATTTTTTGAAGATATTTTTATGAAACTATTTCTTTTCCACTAATTAATCATGTGTCATTGATATTGTTATTTAATTGTTTCATTTTTATTAGTTATTCATGTTTCAAATATATATTTATAGAACAATTTCCTTTCCCTATGTTAATCATTTCTCAATGATATAGAAATTTAACTCATTAATTTTTCATAGGATAATAATATTATAAAAGTAATTATGATTATTTCTATAACGTTTATTATTAAATGAATGATCTATGAGCATTATTTTTGGTTATTGGACCTTGTATAAAATGGGTACACACTGATAGTGACTACTGTGCCAAATAATGTTTACATGATAGGAGTGCCTAGATAGTGCTATGATGCACTAGTTAATAATTATTATCTCTAATGATCAATAATGGAAGTTAGTTTCATGGTTTTTTCTAATTTTAAGGGTTTGTTAAGGGTTCTAAGATGATGTTGTTCCATGATTCTATTGATCCATGAATTGATATACATGAAATTTCTTATGTTATGTTCTTGAAGATTTATTATGTAAACGAACACTTTGAATATTCTGATACAAACTTATGAAACTAAATTTTTAATACATCTATTTACATATACTTAGAATTTGATCTCACCTTAATTATGTTTTGTGAATGTTATCAAGTATGAAATTGAATGACTTTTGTCTATAATATTTTTATATAGATGATGTTGATGACCTAATGTGGAATAAGAAAACTATGTATAATGGGAAAGATACTCTCTTGAACTCAGGGGTATTGTTTATGTAATATTAATTATTAATCTTCTATAAGTATAAACAAAAATGGTCTTTCATAATGTAAGATATCAAATATTTACGTTCGATATTATAATTTTATTATAAAAAAAATTGGTCACCTTCATCTAAATCAAAACAAGAAATGTAATTTTTATAATTTTAGTGCTGAATATTGGATTGTGGGTTTTGGGATATTATTTGAAAAGTGTGTAAAAACCATAAAACAACATCAATATAATGACGTCAGAACAATTATTAACAAATAAAAAGTCTACATTGATGTTGTTGTAGAATTATATAAATATTAATCATCAGTCCATGATACTTCTTCATTCATCATCAAAGTATCTCTTTAAGGAGAATATATATTACTCTTAGTCTCCCATGGTTATGTAGATTAGAATGTGGATAAAAAATAATAGTATTAATATATAGGTTTCAATGAAATAAATATTACTAAAAAATTATATTATTTACATATTTTAATTTATTTAATTCCTCTAACATCATCTAATTTTTTTGGATTGACTAGAGGTTTAATGTAAAGGACGTTATGTAATTACGATGTTAATCATTATGTTCCTAGATAAATGGGGCTCATAATTTCTTCATATGTAACTATTTTTTATGAGAAATTTATTATTTACAAAATAAATAACTTTTATGACATAATATAGTTAATATATGTGACATCTAAACATTAGCGATATATGATAAAAAACTCCATGATAACAAATGACTAATTGCAAAAATATTATTAAAAATATCAAAACATTGTGGTGAAGAAATAAGAGACAATATATATAAATATAATTTATGAAATAATAAAATAATATGTATAAATTTAACATAGATTATTCTACTTTTATTTTCCCATGTCGAGCTCATATACGCAAATTTTTACAGTCATTAAAAAGGAAAAAAATATGATAATTTATTGGAAATGAAAAAAAAATTGGAGGTAGGGAATGACAACGAATAAAGATTATTTTAACCCCTAATGTGGAATCTATCTTTTTATTACCCCATAACAAGAAGTGCATGCTACTGTCCAAAATAAAAAGGAGGATATGGATAATCTACTATAGAACACTAGAACACTGTTCTTCTAGTACTAATCTGTAATCACTAGTTTAACATAAAACCCTATAAGGATTTCTGGAAAATACATCCATTTAAAAATATAGAATATCATTCATTAAGGTGGGGATTAAAGTTAACAAGTATCTTCCTTAGTTTCATTTATAATTACTTCCATTCATTCTTCCTTCATTTCACAGTCAATTTATTTTGTATAAAATGTTTATCCAAATGGGGAATAATATTGTTATTCATGTTGAATGACAAAATTGTAGGATAGATATAAATATAAACCTCTTACCCCCATTCCATATTTTTTTGTGCCATATCTCTATATGAATGCCCACTAGGAATTCTTCTTTATTACCTCCCTCTCGAAGATAATAATTTCACTGAATGAGCAACAAGTGTTACCAAAAAACATCAATTTATTTTTCTTCATCAATATTTAGTTAAATACATTAGTTGTATGAACATGAAATTTAAATTATTTAATGTTATCCTGATGTTCATTTCCAAATAAATTGTATATGAATGAGTACCTTGTAATGACTGAGTTTTTTCATGTAATTTAATTTATTATATGGAATTATTATGAGTCTGCAAAAATTGACAATGTACGATTGTGAGGCCCGATGTGCCTGAAAAGAATTTTGGATGTTATTTGAAGGTACGTTCAATAATCATGTGCGTTGCATTTCCTATCCTTTAAATCGGGGCTCAGATTAAGAATACAAGGTCACCATTAAATTCATAGTTCTGAGATTTATGTAAGGGAGTCTTCAGTTCGATCGTAGTAGTTTGGTTGAAAATGTTAATTTTGAAGAATTTTGAAAGGATAATAAAATAACATCTAATGTTATTTTATTTCTCTTCTTTTTCTCCAGTGGATAAGAAGCAGGGGCCGGACAGACGACATGTCAAGCCATTAATTGGCTTGAATCCTCCTAGTTTGTAACCATACTGTTGGAATTTGTAAGGTTCATTAATTAAAATAATCTCATAAATTATTTGGAATGATAAACACCTCTCCCCCTCTTATTTATATGGTGATTGGGGTGAGGTTTTGGCACAACTTCAAAAAAATATGATGCTCTGGCACTGTACTCGATGTTAACCCCCAGGAATAGGAGATCGGTTTCAGCGAGCGGTGATGAGCACCACCAAATCAAAGAGTGATGACAACGATAAAGGAGGTTTCGTCAATCGTCATCTGAAGACGTCTAATCAAGGTAGGGGGATTATTGAAAAGTTATTCTTTATGATAAAAATTAATGACCACATGATACAATTCTAACACTGACGGTGCAGGAAAAATGAACAAGGCCTAGACTATTCACTTCTATGGTATATGTCACGTTATTCTGGAATAGTTTTCCAAACATAGTGGGAGGATGAAACTGGAGAACACCCAGGAGAGATGGTGACCCGAGATCCTCATAGGTGTTGAAAACATCGAAAAACAGACTATTGGAGCAAGTCCAGTAGCCCGTAGAAGAAACAGCTAGCACGCCATGTTGGCAGAAGCAGGAAGTGGCCATAAGAGACCTGTGGTGACCGACCACGGGCGGTGGAAAGCATCGCTCCATCCCATACCATGGTTTATAATGGTGACCAGAAGGAGCTGGCCATGTGGGACAAGCGCAGTGCATGTAGGCGCCATCAGTGGCAACATCAGTGGCCAGTGTGCCATGAACGGACGAGGGCAGCATGGTCCTGCGTCGCGCTGTCTTGACGGAATCCGGTTAGCCAAACGGTCAATTATTGAACAGGGTAGGGCAATTCCCCACCAGGTGGAGAAAATGGCCCTATAACCATGGGGCCACCATTAGAAAACGGTCTCCCATTTGGTGTACTGGGCTAGACGTGGACCAACCGTATAGGCGGTACCCACCCATTGGGTCGGATCGGACCCAAGGTGCAGTAGGTCGGACTCACAGGCCAGTGCAGGTGGTTGTGCCCTACGCAATGGTCCGGGACAACCGTAGCACGGTCCCACGAACCAGTGGGATGACAATAGTGGACCAGACGCATTAAATTGGGCCTAACCTTAACGGGCCGAACATGGGTGGGATCTGGAGGACCCTATGACCCATTTCGTCGAGCCGGTCAGACAGAGTCGGACCAGGCCTAGGCCCAACCGACCCCCGATTAAATAAATTCCTGTAACTGACGAACCATGTGTCGTCTAATACATCATTATTGGTGTTGGGACCCCTTTTGGGAATCAGGCACATTGCGATATTTTCGCGGTCCCAACTGGGCCGGGCCGGACCGAGGTGCAGTCACCCCCCCCCTGTTTCACGAAAAGGGTTGTAACTAACAGACCATGCATCAGAGCGATGGGTCTTTTGTGGAATAAATAACATTGTTACAAGGAAGTCCTTTGGAGAGACCCTAAGAGAGTTTTTATTGAGTTTAATATGTGACTTGGGTTGAATCAGACATGAATCCAACCAGGCCCTTTTTACAAAACTGACGATATCTGACATACCGGGTGTCCGACCAAACCAATGTCTGTCACACTGGGAACCTTATGACTAGGTGGTTCTTTGGATATGCTTTTTGTGGGAATTCATACTAGTTTAAATATGTTTGATAGATTGAGGAGCGGTTATCCATGAAAAAAGGGTGCTTTGAGCAGTAATCCTGTGACTGGTTGTCTTGGACTTAGTGACCCTATGTGAATTAGCATCACAGCGACCATGTGTGTATCAACATATTATCTACCCAATGCAGAATAGTTTTAGAGCAGCCCATCGAGGATTAGAAACTAGGGAACCTGTGTGGATCAAAATTGAGTGACCAAGTGTAGATTAGCATTCAAACAATCCTTTGTGGAATAGTATTCTAGAAACCCTCTGTGGATCCACATTCTAGTGACCCTGTGTGGATCAACAGTATTGTGACCCGACAAGGGCTAGCCTTATAGTTTCCCATCATGGGAAAATGACTTACGTCCGAGAGTGGATCGATAATCGAGAAACATTTTTTGGATCAGTTGTGTAAGTTCTAAATGGAATAAGATGATATTGGTTATGACTAATCATTTATATTTTGTATCTATGAGTTTTATACCTAGGGTGAGCTGACTATTTATTCGTACATTATGATTGAGGTCTTGATTTTTGGTTTTTCTTTTGTGGAACTCTGGGATACCTTCCAGGGTTTCGAGCTCCCTACGGAGTATTGTTATACTCACCCCTGCATGTTCTTATCCTGTAATTTGTTGTATCTTGTGTATATGACATACAAAATTTACCAGGGTTTGGGAGAAAAAAATGGATGGTGATTGGAGGTGGAAATTTAGATGTTACATGCCGTAGTGATAACTTACCCTGAGCTATACCTACCCATCAGGTAGGAACCTTGGAAGATGATTCTGGAAGCTATTTTTATGTTTCTTTTTTACTTTTTAGTTGGGCTTGTATTTCAGTCCCCTTTACATACAGTACTCACCCCATTTTACATTCATTGCACATCTTTTTAATACTATAGTTTTACAACGTGGGTTTTTCTCATTGTATTCTTGGACTGTGTGTTTGTAGTTTTGAAAGAAATGCCTTCCTATTTTTAAGGGATATTCTTCTTAATTCTAGTCGCTAACCCATGGCCTATGGATGGCGGGCATGGGGTAGTCACGACATGGGCCCTGGGAGATGGGTCGTCACGAAGTGTTATCAGAGGAGTCAGTTTTACCAAATAACTAGGACTCTGATATTTTAATAGAGAAAATTTTTTATGTGTTTTGAGTGTGGTTTTCAGTTCATGGAGTCCATCATTGGTGTGACGATCAACATATCCATACACTAGGACCCAAAATTTGTGAAGTTTGACTCGGTGCATGAAAACAATGATTGCGTGTGTTTGGAAATGTTTTTACCTTGGTCTCTTTTGAGTTATCTCACCAGGTAAAACATATTGACTATGGAGTACCTATTTCCATTTAGGGTGATGACACATAGACTTCCATCGAGAAATCCAGTGAGAGTTTGTGATGATGGCCCACCGAGCGATTATGCTTCGGTGTAGGGCCCTCTTACGGAAAATAGTAACATCGAGTTGTGTACCAGCAGCACCACTACCAGTTGGTTAGTTGTTTCCCCCCAGCCCCAGCAAAAGATAGTGAATACCATTTGAGCGTGTTTCACTAGTTTTAGCAGCCGAGGCCCCCGTGGATCTGATGCATGATGGATCCGCATGCGGCTAAGGACTGGATGGAGCCTATGGAAGGAGTTTTTTCCCTTGTTGGGGCACCAGCTAACAAGATGGGGATCCCAGCTCCCATTATTTTCCATGCTGTAGTAGGGAGATAATGGAGCCTTATGATCCATATAAATGATGAGGCGACCCTCACCTGTGTAGATTTTGAGGGCCTCTTCTGGGCAGAGTTCATTCCAGTGACTCTATGTTCTGTGCATATATAGGAGATGCTACACTTAAAGTAGGGTAGCCTGACCGTTACCCAGTTCATGGTGGGGTTCACCGGCCTCTCACGGTACTCCACTGACATGGTTTGAGACCATTTCATCAGGGCCCAAACCATTGATTATGGAATACTTTGGGATATTAGAGCATTGATGGTATCTCTAATCATCCAAACACATGCTGAAGTGTTGTAGAGAGGACTCTAGGGGGAGGGATTCCATGCTGAGAAAACATTAATGGAATGACAAACCACTAAGTTACACATACCAGAGTCATCTGTGGCTGGTAGTAGGCAGATAACACCTAGGTCCAAGCAGACTAGAACTTCTAGTAGACAGCACCAGGACATAGGGTCAGAGGTGTGTGGCTCACAAGATAGATCAGGCCAGCAGAGGAGCAGACTGTCCATCACGTGGGGGGGGTCGGGTCAGATAGCTCATGACTGCCTGACCAGCCGAACTCATGTCTAGCAGACTATCAAGGGACCATCGAGGCAGAGGTAGATATTCGAGCATGGAGGTCCTTATGGTGGAAGACATGGAAGATGAGTGTGTTGTGTAGTAGGTGGTGGACGACAGTTTGAGGTTTTACCGCCCCTACCTCCAAGTGGTCCACCCCGACCATAGGGAGTAGGTGGACATGAATGAGCTTAGCTTTAGGAATATTATGCCTACGACCACATCACTCTAGATATGATTCTATGCACGATCCATGTTTCTTTAAGCTCACAATCCTCAAGAATTAGGGATTGACAAGGATTTTTCTTGGATTGAGGGCTGGAAAACCACAAGGACTATTTTATGATAGGAGCTTCCCTCTCTAAGAGAAAGGGCTTGTTTCCCATAGCCTTCTGGCCCGTAATAATCTGGGGAAAATCATTGCTGCAAAAAATGTTGCACACCAAGCCTTCTGGGAACCTGCGGTTGCTGAGGCCATGGCCATCCTTACTGGTTTTTTTCTCACTTTTGATTTTGGATGGATTGACATTGTTGTGGAATCTGACACCCTTACCCTCATTAATGCTATCAAAATAAACGCTGGTGGACTCCAGCATTTTGGTACCATCATTATGAGGACTCTCTCACTCGGCCAATGCTTCACTTCTTGCACCTTATCCATTACAAAAAGGGAAGGAAACAATGCGGCCCATCAACTAGCAGCCTCAGGACCTTTTTACTACATCCAGCTCTGGCTGGAAAATTTTCCTGCTTGGCTTTGTACGTTTACTTCTGCTGATTTAAGTCATTAATGATATCTGTTTTATTCAAAAAAGAGATCAAGTCACTCTTTAATTTCCATGGCTCTCGTTCAGAACTCGTAGATTTCGGTGGAGTCTTGGGCTTGATCCTTGTGATTATAAACTCTTCTAGGAAATGATTGGATGATTAAACACTAGTGATGATAGTGTGAGATTACAATTGGAGGAGATAGATTCAGATAGGTTCTTCTAGTAGTGGCGTCGAGGCCTTACGACAACATCTTGACAATGGATAGGTTATCCACAGTCCTTGCCCAGATTGACTACATTAGGCCCAATGTGAGGTTTTTCCGCAAGGATGTGACCTGGTTTTTCCTTCGCTAGTGATAATGGAACCTTTGTTTCACAGGATAGACTTACCAGTGGAGGGTGAGATGATCACTCATCATTTGGCTAGCCTTACCCTAAGAAAATATGATGTTTAGAGTTTGAGATATCACTACTGGAAATGGAGGATATACCAACTGTTCTAAACCGTTGGTATAGGCTGGACAACCGTTGGTATATTCTATACCAACGGTTGTCCAAACCGTAGGGAAGTAAGGCGTGGGGAAAGATCTATACCAACGGTTTGAACTAAACCGTTGGTATAGCCCACTCTATGTCTTGATTTTCCAACGGTTCCCGATGAACCGTTGGTATATGTTTACCCAACGGTTTTAAACCGTTGGGAATTCTATGATTTTGATATTATACCAACGGTTTCCAACCGTCGGTATAGTTTTTTCCCAACGGTTTCAATGAAACCGTTGGCATATGTTCAATAAAAAATACTATACCAACGGTTACAAACCATTGGTATAATTCTTCTCAAAGTATACCAATGGTTCTAAACCGTTGGTATTGTGTATTTCCAGAATTGTTGCACAGAAGACCCTCATGTGCATACACCTGCATACAAAACAGCACTTAAAACAGTGAAAACTTAAAACAACAAAAAAAGACCACCTCTTTGATTAGAGACATGGTGAATAATTTTTCATTTGAATCTTCATATGACAACAATCATCCAGTATAGTTGAATAAGAATTTCAATAACTCAAATATTATTTACACCCATTTCAATCTTCATATGACAACTACTTTTCTAATATATGGTGAAAAGGTATTTCTTAGGAGTATCATCACTTGTGACTCCATAAGTGCCACATCGGGCCTCGGATTGAGTCGGGGTTGACTAGTACACGTCACATATGATCCATGAATCTTTTTCCTAAAGTTTCAACACAATAAGAATCTGTTTGATCGGTTTGGCGTATGTACGTAAAATATTGTCCATTTTGAACAAAAGAGAGGCAGTTTGGGTGGTCCCGGCCCCACGGTGACTCCAATTGAGGCGGGGTTGACTCGTACACATCACATATGACCCATGGATCGTTTTCCTAAAGTTTCAACTGAATCCGAAGGCGTTTGGTCCGTTTCCCGTATGTCAGTTGTTGATATCACTTACAATTTAGTCTATTTTAAAAAAAGAGAGACAGTTTGAGTGGTCCCGGCCACACCGCGGCTCGGATTGAGGCGGAGTTGACTCTTACACGTCAAATATGACCCATTGATCATTTTCCTAAAGTTTCAATAGAATCCGAAGGCCTTTGGTTGGTTTGGCGTATGTCAGTTGTTGTTTTCACTTAAAATTAAGTCCATTTTAAACAAAAGAGAGATACTTTGAGTGGTGACGGCCAAACCGGGCCTCGTATTGAGGTAGAGTTGACTCGTACATGTCACATATTATCCATGGATCGTTTTTCTAAAGTTTCAACACAATCAGAATCCGTTTGATCGGTTTGGCGTATGTACATAAAATATTTTCCATTTTTAACATAAGAGAGACAATTTGGGTGGTGTCGGCCACACCGCACCTCGAATTGAGGCGGGATTGACTCGTACACATCGAATATGACCCATGGATCGTTTTCCTAAAGTGTCAATAGAATCCTAAGGCATTTGGTTGATTTCCCGTATGACAGTTGTTGATTTCATTTACAATTTAGTCCATTTTCAACAAAAGAGAGACTGTTTGAGTGGTCCCAGCCACACCGCGGCTTGGATTGAGGCGGAGTTGACTCTTACATGTCACATATGACCCATGGATCGTTTTCCTAAAGTTTCAACAGAATCTGAAGGTTTTTTGTCAGTTTGGCTTATGTCAGTTGTTGTTTTCACCAAAAATTAAGTTCATTTAAAACAAAAGAGAGCCCCTTAGAGTGGTTTCGGCCACACCGTGCTTCAGATTGAGGCGGGGTTGACTCGTACACATCACATATAAGACATGAATTATTTTCCTAAAGTTTCAACATAATCAGAATCCATTTGTTCGGTTTGGCGTATGTACGTAAAATATTGTCCATTTAAAAAAAAAAAGAGGTAGTTTGGGTGGTCTCGGCCACACGACGCCTTGGATTGAGGCGGGGTTGACTCTTACACATCACATATGACCCATGGATCGTTTTCCTAAAGTGTCAACAGAATTCGAAGGTGTTTGGTAGGTTTCTCGTATGTCATTTGTTGATATCACTTACAATTTAGTCCATTTTGAACAAAAGAGAGATAGTTTGAGTGGTCCCGACCACACCGCGGCTCAGATTGAGGAGGGGTTGACTCGTACACATCAAATATGACCCTTGGATCATTTTACGAATGTTTCAACAGAATCTGAAGGCGTTTGGTTGGTTTGGCGTATGTCAATTGTTGTTTTCACTTAAAATTAAGTCCATTTTAAACAAAACAGAGGCACATTGAGTGGTGTCAGCCACACCGGGCCTCCGATTGAGGCGGGGTTGACTCGTACAAATCACATATGACCCATGTATTGTTTTCCTAAAGTTTCAATAGAATCCGTAGGCGTTTGGTCATTTTTCCGTATGTCAGTTGTTGTTTTCACTTAAAATTAAGTACATTTTAAAAAAAAGAGGCACATTGAGTGGTGTCGTCCACACTGGGAATCTTATTAAGGCGAGGTTAACTCTTACACGTCACATATGAGCCAAGGATCATTGTCCTAGAGTTTCAACACAATCCAAATCCTTTTGATCGGTTTGGCCTATGTACGTAAAATATTGTCCATTTGGAACAAAAGAGAGGCCGTTTGGGTGGTCCCGGCCCCACGGTGCATCGGATTGAGGCGCGATTGACTTGTAAATGTCACATATGACCCATGGATTATTTTCCTAAGGTTTCAACAGAATCTGAAGCGTTTGGTCAGTTTCCCGTATGTCAGTTGTTGATTTCACATGCAATTTAGTCCATTTTGAACAAAAGAGAGACAATTTGTGTGGTCCTGATCACACCGCAACTCGGATTGAGGTAGGGTTGACTCATAAACGTCACATATGACCCATGGATCATTTTCCTAAAGTTTCAATAGAATCAGAAGTCGTTTGGTTGGTTTGGCGTATGTTAGTTGTTGTTTTCATTTACAATTTAGTCCATTTTCAACAAAAGAGAGACAATTTTAGTGGTCCCGGCCACACCGCGGCTCGGATTGAGGCTAGGTTTACTCTAACACGTCACATCTGACCCATGGATCGTTTTCCTAAAGTTTCAACATAATATTAAGGCGTTTGGCTGGTTTGACGTATGTCAGTTGTTGTTTTCACTTAAAATTAAGTCCATTTTAAACAAAAGAGAGCCACTTTGAGTGGTGTCGGCCACGCCGGGCCTAGGATTGAGGCGGAGCTAACTCATACATGTCACATATGAAAAATGGATCATTTTCCTAAAGTTTCAACACATTCAAAATCCATTTGATCGGTTTGGCGTTTGTACGTAAAATATTGTCCATTTTGAACAAAAGAGAGGCATTTTGGGTGGTCCTGTCCACACGGAGCCTCGGATTGAGGCGGGGTTGACTCGTACACATAACACATGACCAATGAATCATTGTCCTAAAGTTTCAACAGAATCCAAAGGCGTTTGTTAGGTTTCTCTTATGTCAGTTGTTGATTTCACTTACAATTTAGTCCATTTTGAACAAAAGAGAGACAGTTTGAGTGGTCTCGGCCACACCGCGGCTCAGATTGAGGCAGGGTTGACTCATACAGGTCACATTTGACTCATGGATCATTTTCCTTAAGTTTCAATATAATTTGAATGTGTTTGGTCGGATTGGCGTATGTCAGTTGTTGTTTTCACTTAAAATTAAGTCCATTTTTAACAAAACAGAGGCACTTTGAGTGGTGTTGGCCACACCGGGTCTCGGATTGAGGCAGGATTGACTCTTACACACCAAATATGAGTCATGGATTGTTGTTCAAAATTATCAACACAATCAGAATCCGTTTGATCGGTTCGACATATGTACGTAAAATATTGTCCATTTTAAACATAAGAGAGACAATTTGGGTGGTGTCGGCCACACCGTGCCTCGGATTGAGGCGGGATTGACTCTTACTCATTACATATGACCCATGGATCGTTGTTCTAAAGTTTAAATAGATTTGGAATGCATTTGGTCAGTTTCCCGTATGATCCATGGATAGTTTTCCTAATGTTTCAACACAATCTGAAGGCGTTTGGTCAGTTTCCTATATGTCAGTTGTTGATTTCACTTAAAAATAAGTCAATTTTGAACAAAAGAGAGGCAGTTTGAGTGATCCGAGCCACACCATGCCTTTTATTGAGGTGAGGATGACTTATACACGTCAAATTTGACCCATGGATTTTTTACCTTATGTTTCAACATAATCCGAATGCGTTTGGTCAGAGGGGAAGGGTCTAGTCGGGTACGCGGAGATGCTTGTCTACCTCTGGTATGAACCTCCCTCGTATCATCGGCCGAAAAACTGAAAGAATGGAATAATGAAAAGTGCAGTTACTTATGTACCTGTAAAATATATACATAGACAAAACATAGCTGCATCATGTCATAAAAAATAACACCAAGGATCAGACAAAATAGAAGCAGTCATGTAGAGTAATGACAAGTGCACATACAGATTAGAAGCAGCTAAAAAATTGTTGCATACATGCCATGTTTATTTCCTAAAACAGAGTAAAAAAATCAAAAATGATGAAAATCTAGAATATAGGTCGCCTCCCAGGAAACGCTATGTTTTACGTCTTCAGCCAGATGGATGGACACTGGTCAATCGTCTTGGTCCATCAACTCAGAACTCCTCTGCCTCTTACAAGAACTGGTGGCCGTGTCATCAAGCTCACATGGACGCTTAGTGGGATTTATCACTTCAGGAGCGTAGCGGGCGTGAATCTGGTGTGGAAGTAAGATAATTTGGCGCTCGTCATCAGTTAGACATGGAGTGGGATTGATCACTCCAGGAGCGTAGCGGGCATGAATCTGGTGTGGAAGTAAGAGAATCAGGTGCTCGTCATCAGTCAGATGCTGAGTCACCCGTCGTGCGAGGTCAGATGGAGACGGGACGTGCACATCGATGATCATGGAAGAGGCAGACAAGCTAGACATTGTTGGTTAAGCTGCATCCAAAAATATATTAATTTTTATATATTAGAACCTTTATAAATGTTTGTCCCATTTTTACAAACAATTAATGTGTGGAAATTGTGAAAAATAACTTATCGGATATATAAAAATGGATTTACTCATGGACATGATGCATAATATCTCAAATATTCCTCATTGGATCCCAATTTGAAATTTTAATCCATTATCAAATGTCTTATATCAATTTATTTTCATTTGGATCTTTATGGTTGAACGCTTTTTGAAAAATCTAGCCAAGGGAGGATAGACTAGTGAATTAGAATACAATTGGATGTTATGTGGTGAAAACCACATTATAATCATTGTTTAAGATATTATTGAGGTGGTTTGAGGATAAATCTATCTTTTTAGAGAAAATACAGCATGTCCAAGTTTGGTGGTCAATGTTTTGAAGTGGGGGGGGGTATTTGGTGGTTGAGGAGGGGGTGAGGGGGACGTCTAAGGTCTAGGAGGAGGGGTGGGGGGCTGTCCAGGGTCTAGAAAGGGGGGCGGGGGGCTGTCCAGGGACAAGGAGAAGGGGAGAAGGGGCTGTCCATGGTCCAGGAAGGAGGGGGGGTTGTCCAGGGTCCATCGAGGAGGGGGGCTATCCAGGGTCCAGGGTGGAGGGTGGGGGGCTTCCTAGGGTCCAGGAAGGAGGGGGGACTATACAAGGTCCTAGGAGGAGGGTGGAGGGGGGTTGTCCAGGGTCTAGGAGGGGGGATGTCCATATTTCAGGAAAGAGGGGGGCCAGGCTGTCCAAGTTCCAGGAGGGGGGACTATCCAGGGTCCAAGCGGGGGGGGTGTCTAGGGTCCATGAGGAGTGGGGGCTCTGTTAAAGGGAGGAAATACCCAAATAATTCATTGAAGATTAACTAAACTTAATCCAAAAAACATCACAATTCCAATCCATCACCCAACCAACATCCAATTCATCCTCAACAACACTAACCTTCACATGCCATAAACAACACAACCGAGTTTATACCAAATTAAAACAGAAAACAAAAATAATAGATGTAAAACATTAAAACTGAGGTAGTACTTACATATTTAGAGTGTTGAACTACAAAATTGTTTGATTTAATATGGATATATGAGTGGAACGTGTTTCTGAGTACTTTTATAGAGAGATTCGAGACATTTAGGTCAAATCAAAATAGAAAATAAAAAATATATGAAGAACATTAGAACTTATAGATTTGAAGTGTAGAACAGAAAAATTGTTTGATTGAATAGGATGGATGGAGTTTGGGATACTGGGTAACGAGAGTGCGTTAGGAGAGCTTCAATTTAGGGCTGCAGTCGAGTGGAGGGGGACTGCAATCGAGCGAAGGGGCTACTGGATTTAGGGGGAAACTTTCCCAATGGTTTTTAATAACCGTTGGGAATGTATGTTTACCAAGGTCTATACCAACGGTTTACACAAACCGTTGGTATAGATTCCAACATATACATTCATGGAGCCCTATACCAATGGTTTTATAAACCGTTGGTAAAAATCTTCATAAAAGCCTCTATGCCAACGGTTTTCTTCAAACCGTTGGTATACATAACCATTCCCAACGGTTTGATAAACCGTTGGGATATAAGCGTTGGTAAAAATGGGATTTCCAGTAGTGTATCCTGGTGTGCTGGACTAGTATGTTGATAACATCTGTGATGATGTTCCAAGACTGCCTCCTCAAAAAAAGGTGAACTTCTATATCAACTTGTAACCCGAGATGACACCAATATCTACACCAGCATATCAGATGGATCCCGTAGAGCTTCATGAGTTACGAGTAAAACTAGAGTACTTTCAAATGAATGGGTTCATAAGGCCCAATGTTTCTCCATGGGCATCCCTGCTTTTGTTCTCTAAGAAGGTTTATGGGGTTTTGAGCCTCTTTGTTGATTATCGGTGACTAATCCAGGTGACCATGAATAAAAAGTGCCCACATATGAGTATTGATGATCTCTTTGATCGGATGAAGGGAGCTAATTGTTTATTTAAGATAGACCTCAGATTAGGCTATCATTGGCTCAGATTATAGGATGTGGATGTGTAAAAGACTACCGTGAGATGGCATTATGAAACCTAAGAGTTCTTGGTTATTCCATACAACATGAATAATGCCCCTATAGTGTTCATGTAACTCATGAAAATAATATTTCAACCATACGTCGATCACATTGTGGTGTTCTTCATTTACAACATCTCAATATACTCAGTGATGGTGGAAGAGAATCCCTATCATCAGCTGATAGTTTTGGATACACTATGAGAGAACTAGCTTTATGATATTCTCTTTAAGTTCCAGTTCTAAATACGAGAGGTCCGATTTTTGTGACACATTATTTCAAAGGCCAGAGTTGTAGTGGATCCAAAAAATTATAGAGGATGTGCTAGCTTGGGAGCCACCCAGGAGTGTGAATGTGGTGTAGAGTTTCCTGGGGTTGGCTGAGTACTACTAGATATTCGTACCTGACTTTTATAGAGTTTCGACAAACTTTTCATCATTAACGAAGAAGGGAAAACCCTTCATGTGGATGGAGATATACCAGTATTGGTTTGAAGAGCTGAGGTAGATACTAAAAAGTGCCCTCATTTAGAGGATACATGATGAGGGTGTTAGGTATGTTGTCTACTAAAATGCATAAGGGACCAAACTAGGATGCTTCCTAATGTAGGAGCGAGTAGTGATCACTTATGGTTCATGATAGCCGATACAGAATGAGCAGAACAACAATACCCATGAGCTGAAGTTAGTAGCCGCGGTAATCAGCTTGAAGATGTGGTGACACTAGTTGATGGGAGAATGTTCTACTGTTTACTCTGATCACAAGAGTCTCATGTGTATCTTCTCACTGAAGGTCTTGAACATGAGACATTGACGTTGGCTAGAGTTCTCCATGACAATGACTTTGAAATTGTATACACTCTTGAGAAAGGGGAATATAGTAGAATACACACTTAACAGGAGGTCTACTCTACCATTGCTGAGTGAGGCAACATAGAAGCTAGTAATGTTAAAGATATCCTTTGTGGATATAGGTGGAGAAGCTTAAGTCAAGTTTATGACTGTCACCCCCCCCCCACTTCTTCAATGAGTTCATGAGGCATAGTTTATAGACATTGACTGCGAGGCTCGACATGCTCAAATATCCTTAAGACAAGCACCTGATGGATTTTCTGATGGTGCGGAGCATGTCATCCTCTTTGGAGGACACACTATGGTTCCAATGGTGTTACATGATTAGGTGTTGGGAGAGTTTCATAAATCCCCTATGGCGGTATATACTGGTGTAGAGAATATGTAGTAGGACCACTGGAATCAGCACTGGTGGACATGGGTGAAGAAAGCAGTGGAAGAGTTTGTTTCACGATTCCCACTTGTAAGTAGGTGAAGTCTGAAATTTAGGTGAAATCAGTATTAGCATGGACATTATAGGCATCAATGTGGTAGTGTGATGGTATTTTATTGGATTTTTTGATAGGGATATCACGTACATCCAAGGGCCATGATTCCATTTGGGTGATCGTTGACCTATTCACCAAGTCGGCCTACTTCCTACCCATCTAAGAGTTGGGATTAGTAGAGGGCATGGGACACCACTACGTATTGGATATTGTACAGCTTTATAGGGTGTCATCGATGATCATCTATGATCATGAAAATTTTTTACATCTTGGTTGTAGAATGTATTGAAGGAGGCATTCGAGGCTCAGCTATGTTTTAGCATCCCGTTTCATCCTTAGAAGGATATTCAGACAGAGCGAACCATTCAAACACCAGAGGAAATGTTTCACGCTTCCATCCTAGATTTTTTTCCATAGTTGAAAGTATAACTTTCCCTTGGTGGATTTTGTGTACAACAACAGTTATCACTCCACCATTGGTATGGAAATGTTTGAGGCCTTGTACGGTCGACCATGAATATCACCTCTATTCTGGATAGACCCATGGGAGTTAGCACCTATGTTTATAGAGTTGGTACGTGCTACTACAGAGAAGATGAAGGTCATCCATGAGTGGATGAACATAGAACATAGAAAACATAAGTTGTATGCTAATAGAATACAGATACCTTTGGTTTTCGAGTAGGGAGATTGTGTCTTCTTATAGGTCTCACCTCGCCGATGATTTTGGGGATTTGGGAGGGGATGAAAGATATCTTTGAGGTTCATCAGACCCTTTCATGTTCTCAGTAGAGTTGGAGAGGTGTCATTTTTCTAAGCTCTTCCCAAACAAGGGCATCAGGTGCATGATTTTTTCTATGTGTTCTGGCTGAGGAAGTACATGCATGATCCATCACACGTTATTTCATGGGGCAAGCTAGACATTGATGATGGGAAAATGTTTATAGAGGTTCTAGTAGAGATGAAGGATTGATGGGAGTGGGTCCTTCATGGATGATCGATCTCTCTGGTACTCATTTGCTGGCAGCATAGGGACATCCATGGAGGCCCGGTGTACCCAAAATGAATTTCTAAACTATTTTAAGGTACGTTCAGTAAATTCATTGGCATTGTTTTCTATATTTTTAACTAGTAATCTGATTAAAAATCATAGGGTACTATTGAATCCACATCCCTGAGATTCTCTTTTGGGAGGCATCACTTAGACCACAGTAGGATGGGTGAAAAAGTTAAATTTTTGGACTTTTGAATGTTTAATAAAATTACATGTTAGGTTATTTCATTTCATTGATTTTTTTCCAGCGGATATGCATCCATGGTGGGATAGATGAAATGTCAAGCCATTATTTGGCTTGAATCCTCCTTGTTTGTAACCGTACTATTGGAATTTGGGAGGTTCATTAATTAAACAAACCTTGTAAATTCCTGTTAACGTTAACCACCTCTCCCCCTCATATTTATATGAAGCATGGGGAGGGGTGTTGGAAATACTTCACCGAGAAACGTAGCACTGGAATGTACAGAGGCATAAACCAATTGGAGGATGAGACCAGTTTCAGTTAGTAGTGATGAGCGCCACCGAATCATGAACTGACGATAACGATAAAAGAGGTTTCATCCATCATCGTTAGTGGACGTCTAATCTGGATAGAGGGATTGTTGTAAAGATCATTTTTTCTGAGATAAATTGATGACTACTTGATGCAATCCTAATGCGGAGGGTGTGGGCCAAATAAATAAGGCTCATAACCACCACTAATATGGTATTTTTCTTTTCATTCTGGAATGGTTTTCCAAATGGAGCGGTAGGAGGAAACCGGACAACACGCTGTATCAATGGTGGCCTGAGAGCCTCAGAGGCATTGAGGGAATCAAAAAATAGACCACCAGAGTGTGTCTAGTGTCCTGAGAAAGAAACTGTTAGCACTCCATGTTGGAAGTGGCAGTCTATGGTTGAAGGAGACCTGCAGTGACTAGTCGCGGGCAGTAGAAAGCGGCACACCATTGCGCGCCGTGGCATCTATGGGTGGCCTGGCCGAGTCGGCCGCTCGGGACAAGGTTAGCACCAACAATCACCGTCAGTGGTAGCATCCATTGCCAGTGGGCCACGGAAGGAGGAGGGCAGAACGACTCGATTCCGCACCGTGTTGGCAGAGGCAAGGCATCCATAGGGGCGACCGTTGAACTCATCGGGGCAACGCCCCACCAGCTGGATAAAAATTCCCCGCAACCACATAGCCAGTAGGAGAAAACGTTTTGTGTTTTGGATGACTGGGAAAGGGGTAGGTCATTCATGCGGGCCGAACCCACCCTGCAGGTCGAGTCGGACCCACCCAGCGGGCCGGACCAGTGGGCCAGTGCGGGTGGGCAGAGCCCCACATGGCGGGTTTGGCCAACTGTGGCTAGGCACTAAGAACCAATTGTCCAACCCCAATAGGCCATAGCTAGTGAACCAGACCCAACATTAATGGGATGATCTAGAGGGGGTGTCTGGTAGATTTCAGGGCCAGTTGTGTTGGGTCGGTCAGACCGCGTCAGATCGAGCCCAGACTAAATCGGCCCCCGAATGAATAAACTACCATAAATGACGAACCAAGTGACTGTCTGACACCCCTTCAGTGGCGTTGGGACCCATTTTGGTAAGCGGTCCCATTGGAAAATATTGGTGGGACCGATTGAGCAAGGTTGAACCTAGGATCGATTACACCCCATTTCAGGGATAGAGATGTATTTAGCAGTCCAAGCGACTGATCGACACGTTGTCTTTCACATTTAGACCCCTATGATAGAGTGATCCCTTGGTTATTCATTTTACAGGACTTCATAGTAGTTGAAATATGACTGATGGATTGAGGATCAGTTCTCCATGAAACAAGTGTGCTTTGAGGGGGAATCATGTTACCGACTGTCTTGGATGTAGCGACCCTGTGTGGATTAGAATCATAATGACTCTTTGTGGATCAGAATCGTATCTACCCGATGAGGACTCATTTTAGAGTGGCCTGTTGAGGATCAGCAACAAGAGACCCTGTGTGGATCAGCATCGAGCGACCCTGTGTGGATCATCATTCCAGTGACCATGTGTGGATCAACATTCCAACAAACCTATGTCCATCAGCATTCTAGAAACCGTATGTTGATCTGTAGTAGAATGACCCGACGAGGACCAGCCTTATTGTGGCCCATCATGGGACATAGACTTACATACAAGAGTGGATCAATAATTGAACAAATTCTATTAGGATCAGTTTTGGAAGTCATAAATATAATAATATGATATATCTTAAGACTAATCATCTATATTCCTTATCTCGGAGTTGTACACCTGGTTGGAGCGGACTATTTTTTCATTATTTGTGATTGAGTTCTTTCTTTGTGGTTTTCCTTTGTGGAACTCTGGGAGACCATCAGGGGTCTTAGAGACTGTACAGGGTATTTTTATACTCACCCCTGCATGGGCTTTCCCCGCACCTTGTTGTGTCTTTTGCAGATGATGGACAACTTTGACCGAGGATTGGGAGCAAGGACCAAATGGTGTTCAGTGGCAGACCTTTGGATGTGACATTCTGCAATGACGACCGACCATGATTTGTATCTACCCTTCAGGTGGGAACCATGGCAGATGATTTTGGGAGCTATTTATTTTATTTCTGTTGTACTTTTTAGTTGTTATTGTATTCCAATCCCCTTTCCTTACAGTACTCACCCCATTTTACATTCATTACACATCTTTTAACTACTGCAGTTTTACAACATGTGTTTTTCTAGTTGTATTCTTGGACTATGTGTCTGCATGATTAAAGGAAACGCCTTCTTGTTTTTCAGGGATATGCCTTTCTGTGTTAGTGGCCAAACCATGGCCTACGGAAAGTAGGCTTGAGGTAATCACGACACGAGCCCTGGGGGATGGGTTATGACAGTCTTGGTCATATTTTCTATCTATATTTCCATGAACATTAAGTCTTGTTTTTTAAATAGTGCATCATGGGGGGTTTTTGTTATAGATAGTAAACATTAGTCAATATCATCAATTCTATCATCATATTAATATACGTAGGTGTTTTCTTCTTTAATTAATAATGAATGATAAAATTTTATAGACTCTTCATTGTTGTTGTCAGGATGATCAATGGAATTTCCCCTTATTAATAATAATTCTAGTATTTATCCCTTGTCTATTGATCTATGGTTTTGAATCATTTTAATTTGTGTTAACTCATTAAATTTAGGTAATAATTATTTTTTATGGTAAAATGAAATTTTAGAGAAAATATTTTGTATCATTCTCATGATGTGTTCAAAATTAAATAAAATTAAAGTTTAAATAAAACATTTTGTTTTTTTGGATAAATATAAATAAGGATATTTTTATTAGTTTTTATATGTTTTATGATCTAAAACATGTTTTTAAATTTTTATTGTGAGTCGTATAACATTTTAGAGTTTAGGGAAAATATTTTCATGCTCAGTGATTTGAATGTCAATAATCTTTTTTTGGAACAATTCTGAATTAAAATTTTAACATCTAAAAACCAGTTGATTAATTTTCTTAGGAAGGTAATCAGGTGGTTTTAATTTATATTTTTACATGATCCTATTTTCACTTTGTTTAATCTTGTTTTCCAATTGGATTTTTCTAGAGCATTAAATTTCACAATAAATTCAATCCCAAAAATCCTTTTATTTCATTTTGATAATAAATTTTCAAAATTATATAAATCATAATAATTCCTATAGTAATTTTTTTACATAGTGTATAAGATATGTGTCGAAAAGTTTTAAAAAAAATTTGAATAATTTTTTAGAAAGTAGAAATTTTATGTTATCCGCGTAAGTATTTTCCTAAATTTTTTATAATACATAATTCCAAAATCAATTTCATAATAATTATTCAATATTTTATATGGATTCCATATTGATTTTAATATATGTCACAACCGAGATGTATTTTATAGTATGAATCATTTATTATTGGGTTTATTTTTTTATCATTAATAAGTTATTATCTATATAAGATTGGATGTTTTGAGAAAAATATGTTTCTTCATAGATAGTGAGTGGCTAGAAGAAACTGTTGGGAAAACATGGAAGTAGTTTAAAACTTATTATACTGTATATTTTCAATGATGTAGAATGGTTTATAAAATATGTTGACTGACTTTGTCGGTTCTCTAGTGATGTTGTGGTAATCTATATAGTTTGTTCGTGATTTGGCAGACCATGTATCCAAACCATGTGTTCTATTCATAACAATAAAAACAAGAATATCCCATTCTTACCAATATCTTTTAACCCCACTTTTACTCACCTATCTCCCCATGAGATTTCATAAATTATAGGAAAAAATATATTCTTCACTTTCATTTTTGGCTTCTATTTAGGTGTGAGTTCACATTAGATCTTCATAGACTCCTTAATGAAGACTTTATTCTATACAATTTTTGCACACTTCTCCATTCCATCATGTTTCTTATTCCCAATTATAGTATTGAAATTATGGGTTTTTCTAAATATGTATTTAATAGTTTGTGTATTGGTGATTATGGTATTCTCTTGCATCCTTATGGTAAGAATCATCCTTTTCTAGTGGATTCAATATAGTTTTCAATATTCATATTGATTAAAGGAAGTTATTTCATTATTTTAAATTTTTTAATTAATTTAATATCTTTTATTTATTCTTTATGTATTTTATCAAATTGTTTGATTTATTAAAATGTACATTTAGAATTTCCTGTGGGTGTTCGGTAAAATTCAATATTCATTCCTTTTTTATTAAAGCATAAATGGGCTGAGAATTCATGATTTATTTAATATGAAAATTGAATGTAAAAAATATGAATTAAAAGGTATAGTAATATAACATGGTAAACATTTGTACCTAAGTGAGAAGAATAAAAAAATTACCATAATTAATTTTATTCCTATATTATACTTTAGATTATTTTATAATAGTAAAAGGTCATATTAAATTTGATTATGGTTCCTTGGTCAGGGGTCAACATGATACTTGTAACATGAAAATTATCTCCCTTGTTGTCACTCACACATGAAATTTATTTTATTGATCACTGAGAGTATGAGGACAATAAGATGAGGACCCCACCATAGTTACCTTAATGATTGTCCATCTCTTTTAATACTTTTCACCCTTCCTCTATTTATTTTTAAATGTAATTTTATTATTTAGACTATTTTAAATCTTAAAATTTATTTTTAGTATATCAATTGTTATATTTAGAAAAAAATTTTGTTATGAAATATTATTAATATCCTCACAATGTATATACTTCTATAGTGTGTTTGTAGACATTTTTTTCGTCAAACAAATGTAAAAGCATTAAATCCTTTGAAGGAAATCAATAAACATATTAGTGTATCTTGGGTGATGAAGGTTATATGTTTAGTGGTTGAAAATCATGCCACATGGATATGGGTATCATTATTTTGGTTAATTTTGTATCTCTTTTTTATTATCCTAACTCTAATTTATTACAGTCGTTTTTCTTCCCATACCATTCATTTAATCATGAATATTCATTCTTTTGTAATGTATGGATGTTTATTCAATATTTAATTTTTTTATTGCACATGAAGTATCATATAACTATTTATTATCAATTTAATTGTAATATAGTACTAAAGGGATAATACTGATTCAAAATAACTAGTATTTATCCATTATAGATCAAGAATACCCTTTATTCATTTATAAAGACATACTTAGTTACCCATTTCAAGG
Source organism: Viscum album (assembly GCA_963277665.1). Classification (NCBI taxonomy): domain Eukaryota; kingdom Viridiplantae; phylum Streptophyta; class Magnoliopsida; order Santalales; family Viscaceae; genus Viscum; species Viscum album. The sequence goes on along the minus strand of OY728159.1, from coordinate 669,097,543 downwards.
GTATCATGGAGTGGTTTGTGGAAAAATTGTCTGAGGGAATTATATTTAATATATGAAATTTGAGAATTTAGGGTTGAAAAGTAATAGGATTTTCAGAACATAAGTGGTTGGTTTGGAGTGAGTGGTTGCAAAAACTCATCGTGGCTATCCTTGAGTCCACACAGGATATCAAAACATTTATAAATTTAAATATATTGATTGACTTTTAATTTTACATTGGGTATGGTGAGTGTAATGAAAATTTTGGATATGTACCATATGTTAGGGAAATGTGTAATTTTTGTATTCTTATTGTTCATATTTCATAAAAAAATCGTAAAATGTTACAAGATTAATTTGTTTTACATAACTATTTTGATTGATTTCATCTTAATTTTGTTTTAATATTGTAATGATTCCTTGAAGACCCCAAAGGACCCTATTATGGGAGGTTACAGATAAAATCTCAATAGTAAATCAATTTATTGATTATAAATTTATTAAAAAAATAGTCCATGCATTTTGGACAATTTTATTAAGGGAAGGTTTGGGTTCTACTGGAGGAAAGGAAACAAATTTGGGATAAGGTCATTATTAAGATTATGAATTACTAAAGTATAAACCTCCCACTTTGTGGGGAGAAGAAATACCTCCAGGGGGAATAATTGTTTAAAGGTGACTAATTTAATTATTTACCTCCTTAAAAATATGGAATCTATTAACATTAAGAGTGTGAACTTCATTCCTGAATGTTATACTAATATGTTTTGTGAGTTTGTTAATAAAAAATATTAGTATGATAATGAACATGAAAATATTTTAATGTGATATTCACTGGATAGATTTTCCTTGGAATTGTTTGAAGTAAAATATCTCATGATTTAATATTCTTGTAGCAAACAAAATTGGTCATTCCTGGGAAAATGGAACCGGTTTACTAAACTGGTTCAATTTTCTCATAAAATTTTCTGTAAAATAATTATGAAATTTGGGATCTTTGAGATAGTATTGTGACTATATATTTGGTATCATTCTATCTTATTAAATATATAGACTAATTCAATGGTTTTGGATCGATACTTAGTAGAAGATATTGAAAAGGAATTGATTTCTACACTAAATGGAGGGACTCTTATCCTTAGTGATAGTGGGGTTTGTTCCTCGTATAATAAGGGGAATCATGATAAGTCATGGAAGGGCAGTGGTTATAGTTCTACGCATCCACCATAATTTTCAATGTTAAAAACATTAGGTGGTGGGTTTATTGGTTGTCACTAGTATATTTTGGTGTGAAATTTGATTCCAGAATTATCTATTGTAAATATATCATGTTATTTATGTTGAAATTTGATCAATCTCAAGTGATTTTGATTAGCCATTCACTCTACCTATATTGGTGCAGGATATTTATCCTATATGGGTAAATGGAATAATATAATAACTCAAATGAAGTAGGACCCATCCTCATAGAAATAGGGGTAGGACTATATTTTCATATAGGAAGATTCATATTATAACCAAACCCTATGTCAGATGTAGTACAAGTGGACATTCTGTTGTGAAGAAATTGTAGAACATTTATCACTCATGAGTGGAATCTTAAGTTGGAATTGGGACAATGACATGTAATATTCTTCATTTTTTTCATCCATTATGACTAATTTATTTGATACAGGTTCCTCAACCAATTTGAAATTTATCCTAATGTTTACTTTCATATATTCCCAATAAAATATCATTCCATACAATTTGTGGATAGTCACACCTTTTGAAACTAAAAAATAAATAGACATTCAATGACCGTATTGTTTCAATGTTTTGATAAAATCCATGTTGGTATATGAATATATCTTCCATGAATTGGATATATTTGATGTATTATCAAAATCTATTTGATAATGACATATAAATCATACATTGATTATTTACATTAGAGAGTCTCTTTCACCATCCCCATTGGGAGAAGTCGAGTAATCTTGAGGGAATTGGACCATCAAACCTGTCATGAGGAATCACCTCTTCTTGAACATTTCTGACTCATCTATTAGGTTTCTTCTCATATATTATAGGTTGATAAATGGAATTCCAATGGTGTATTACATTTTTTTTTCAAGGATGTTTACGAGGTGTTCCCATATTATTTCTTCTTCTTATCCCCAAAAATGGAATTGGAATTTTATGTTGATATGGAGTTAGAGGCATAACCAATATTTCTACCTTCATACCACAAGGATATTGTAGAGGGTTAAAAATTTAAAATTCCATTGGATAACGTAAAAGCTAATGGATTTATTCTCCCTATATTTTACAAATGTATCACCATAGTTCTTGTTTAAAAATGAATGATGCACCCATTTGTTTTTGTATCAACTACCAGAAGTTAAACTAGGATATGATAAATAATAAATTCCCATTCTCTATATAAATAACCACTATAATCACGTGAATGTATAATTTTTCTATAAATTGTTCTTTATTAATGATATCACTACCATTAGTTGAAATTGGTTAATATTCATCAAAATTATTTTCAAATTATGGATGTCTATATAATGTAGCCAAGGATTCCAGTCAGATTAAATAATGATCTAGTTTTTCATTGAAGAATTAAATATGATATTATATCAGTTCCATGAAACCAACATTATTATATTTTTGAATGAAATTAAAATGTATATTGACATGAAGTGAGACTATATTGGTAATTTATAAATTTATCTATGAAATATGGGTGACCCATAACCCTTTGAAAATATAATAATGTGTAGTTTCTAGATCCAAGAGATCATATTTTGTTGGTATGTGGTACTGGAATAGGGTATCATGATAAATCCCAATAATATAAGTGTTGTGATGATTGGGAGGATTCCAATAATTATTTTATGATATGGAGACTCAGGGGGATTAAAGGATAAAATATATATTTTATGAAGAAATTTCCTCATCTTGTATATCCCAAGATTGGACTAACAAAAAATGGGGGAAGTTCATGTAGTAACTAGAGTGTCATGTTTCATTTGATGAGTTAAATAATTTTTTTAGTCTAGTATAAATTCTAATTTAAAATACTAATGGTAATGATTTTGATGTCTTTTATAATACATCAGGTGTGGGTCCTGGTTGTGTTTACATACCAGAGATTATTTGGTGGTGTTTGTCCCAAAATAACCATGACCACATTAAAATTATTACCCAATAAATGAAATTGAAATCATTTTTCGGGTGTATGAAAATAATATTTTGTGACATTATCCTTTGGTAAAAAAAATTGGTCCATTAAAATCCAAATATATCAAGATATACCTCTTCCAATAATGACATAAAACTTTGATAGTGGTGGTGGGTGAAATATCATCTCAGATTTGATTTGGGGGTCATCTAATTAATGTGAATATTTTATAAGAATCATTGATAATTGAAGGAAGATAATTATGTAATGTATCCTTCTAGAAATATATTAACTCCTTTTCTTTCTGATCATATTCTCTAATAGAATATATTTGATTAGAAGTGTTAGTATATTATGATATTTATAAATGTTGGGATACTACTGGTGCATAGTTATGATATCATGAGTGTATTTTCAAATATCTTGGTCATTATGTGGTTACTATATAAATGTGGAATTTGGTCATAATGTATTTATTCCATTTTTAATAAGTAGTTCACAAAAGAGATACTAAAATTTATTATTGTCTCAATAACCAATTCTAGTGGATAGGTATGATACACAACATTCCGTATTTACTGTCTTGTTTTTATGAATTTTAGTACGTTAAATTAATTTATCTAAAGCTATAGATCCTATAATAGGTTCTCCACATACTTATAGGGATGTTAGGAGTATTTTTTTGGACATATTAATTTAGTTTATTCATAATTCATCATGATAAAAATTCAATTTGTTTAATAATTAATCATTTAACCAAGAACATTAATTTTATTTATTTCTTGAGAACCACAATGTTTTAGGAGTATGGTAAATTGTTTGTATAGGAGATCATGGGATTAAATTCGGTGGATTATGATTTTATTCATGATAAATTTTCCTTATTTTACAATAATATTAATAAATGTTTACAACACTTTATTTTATCCCAATTATTGTTGGGAATATCTAGTCATCCACAAACAGATGTCAATATTGAATCTATAATTTAGATATTATATGATACGTTTTGTGAGGGCCTTGTAGGCTTTGGAGGGAAAAGGGACACACATATTACATTAACTGAATTTTATTATATTATTAATTATATTAATTCAATTTTGGTGGCTATTTTTGAGTATCTATATTGTTAACCAAATTAGTCACCTCTTTGTTTGACTAATTTGGGTGTTGCATCTCTTATAGGGTTTAGTGACAGGTATGAGATATGAAACGTGATTCTGAATATCCATAAATGATTAAAATCCATAATAAATTTTTTAATTTATATTATTAACATTTACACAATCGATTGTAATTCTCAGTTTGTTGAAAAGTGTTTCTAAAATTTCTACCTTGTTTGGGTCACCATCAGATAGGGAATAATGGAAGGATTTCTATGAGGTATAATGGAACCTTTGAAATTATTGATTTAATTTTTAAGGAGGCATAATTATTATTGTTTACTAATCATCTATCAATAATTATTTATGTTTCCATGTTTTTAATTACATGTGTATATCTTAGATCCCTTTTATGTTTTACATTGCTAAGATCTTGAATTTGATCTTGATCCATCGGTGACTGAGAAACTAATTTTCATATTTTATTCCGAGGTGAAAGTGTTATATGGGAAATATGTCTAATTATACCATGTTTTATGGAATCATGGGAGTGAATATCATCAGAAATAGGAATTAGATTCAATTATGAAGTATTAGTGGCCTCATCTGTTCCTTATAAAATATTTTGGATTACCATATTGAGGTAGAAAGTGATATGAATGGGTGAATATCCACACATGTGACATAATTTTAATGTATGGATTGTCTAGATATTGGATTTAATTTTTTATAGCCTTTATCAGATACATTTAATTAAAATTTTATAGATTTGATGAAAATTGGGATCTATTATTATTAAATGAAAGGTTAGGAGAATCTATTTAGAAACCATGCTATAGGTTTTTAGTTTTTGATACTATTAATTTCCATGTTTAAAACATGATTTACAAAAATATAATAATTTTTTACGGAATCCCAATAATGTAGTAGGGATATACATACCCAAAACTCTACTACAAAAAACCATGTTGATATACCATGTAGTCCACCCCGATCATTAAAAATATGAAATATACATTCTTTCATTACATTAATTAACCAAACTTTTCTTCTCACGTCCCCCTAAAAATTATTTCTCAATCCTATGGTGCACAATGTCCTCTTACCATTAATATATGATCCCTTTTTTGTGTGATTTCCTATAGAACTTAAAAGAATCGTGATGTAATTAATTCCTCTATAAACACCTCAAAGTATTGATGTTTTCCTCATAGTTCGTATTTATCAGAATGGTTATAACAACCTAATGTTTTATAAATAATAATTTAATGGTATCTAATTTAGTGATTATGATCTCATATTATTTTTATTAGGACTTCCCCCTCGATTACAAGTATATTCTATCCAGTTTTTAGTGGGCCCATTGACTAAAGGTGTGTAGTTTTAGGGTTTTTTTATTTTTTTATGAATATAATATCTGTTTTTAATTTTTTTATTGATGGTATAAATTATTTTATGGTAAAAATGGTATTTTAATGATTTCTTGGGGGTATTTTTTTATTACAAAATTATTTCTATTTGTATTAATGTTTAAGTTGGGAGAAATGAAATGTTTTGTTTTTTGGAAAAAATTGAATGTTTAAATTTGAGTTTATTTATAATGTAATGAAAAATTGGAACCATCATTAATTAGGTCAAAAAACTATAAAAAAATACAAATTCGAAATCCCCCCCCCCACTATAGTATTAGTAAAATGTTAAAACAATTTCTATAAAATAAAAATTTGTAGTATCATTGTCATGTGTTTCAATAATACTAAGAACATGAAGATACTATTCCTAAAAAACATGGAGGGAATGAATTATAACATTATCCAATATTATAAGGAACCAAATATTTGGATATGGTCATAGTTTCCTGAGGGTTGTCCCATGATTCTTATCTTTCATTGATTTTCATTCATCCTCTGTTTATTTTTTAATATTAATAAAAAATAATTTTAAATATTTTAAAACTATCTTTTTTTCTCTGAAAATGGATATTCAAGTAACACTTGGTAGGATTATGATGCTCTACACACATTCACACCCTAAAAATACACTATGGGTGAATTTATACTTTATTATTTTATAAAAGTTTAATAATAAGGCATCTCTTGAAGATGTAAGGTAAAAATGGTTGTGAAGCATGGGTGAATGTCTTGAAATATTGATAGTTTTATCTCATTATACATGGGAATATATATATTTATATTGTTTTATATTATGACTTAGTATCATTACTATAACGTAAATTTTTAGTGACATTTTTATTCTAATCCCATTCTTTTTATTGTTGATATTGATTCTATTTGTACAACGTTAAGATGTTTATTCTATATTTGAATCTTTTTTTATTCAATTACGGTATTATTTATATTTTATTGGTTTATTTATTTGGATTAATATTCTCAAGGTATAATATAATGACATAGAAAGTATTTTCAAGACCACGGGGAATGGTAACACCCATTCGGCCCTTCTATGGTCCTGATCGGTTTCCTTGATTAAGGGTAGCTTTGGTTTGTTTGAGACATTTTTGGACATTATATAATCACATACGAAATTAATCATTCTTGTATAGATATTCAAAATCATCTTAGACTATCATGTGAGTTACTAATATTTTCAACATCATATGATATGATGGGGTGATCATATGAATTTCTTCTTGCATCAATATTTGTTCGACACATTGGTATTATAGTTTCGTGAAATTAACTAAAGAAGAAAAAAACCAAGGATAAAACATGAATTGATTAGGTTTAAAAAAGTGTCTAATCATGTAATGTCAATTAGATAAACTAAATAATGTTATTTTTTGATGATGTTGTTTGGTATTTATTAAGATGAATGAATATTAAATCTCAACAACTGGAATATGAACCCTGAGCTAATGGTGAGGTAAGATGTACCAGTTTTATTTGGATAGAAGATTATAAATCACATCTATGATCCAATAGAAGTTGATATGAGATTTATTTTATAAAACATATTTGTTAAATATTGATGAATTAATCGATGTCAATGTTAATGTTAATTTTATACAATATCATGATCAAATTGGATTTGGGTGAATATATATATATAGGATAAATATAACTCCTATGATTACTAGTTTACTATTGTGGTATAAAATCAATGAATAATGGTGTCATGATTTGTTTTGTTATTGAATTACCATTTAAAATGTACCATAGGTTTTAAAAAAAAATATTTTTTACCATGGATCAAACTTCCCCCTTGAAATGCCTACTAGACGTATTAGTTGAATCCATCCAAAATGATTGATGTTCTGAGTGGGAAAGTGGATAGTGATAAATGTGATAAATTATAAAAACGGTTTCCATGAGAATTCCACTAGATATTTGTCAATCAATGAAATTTACCAGAGTTAAATGAACTTTGAATATTCTGTGGAGTGAATAATGGGGAATTATTTCAATAACTAAGTGATATTTTTAACTATGTTTTTTGTACATAAAAAAATTATAGTTTTGTATATTTATTGATTTTGTGTCGGATAATCCATTCATTTTGAGGGTTTCATTGTTCATTGAATCTACCTTATCTAGGATCAATAAAGATTTCAATTTTATGATATTAGAAGAAGGATATTTTCCTAATGTTGTTCATTTCTATGTAGTAAATGTTGGGTATACATGAGTTAGGACAACTAGTTTATCTAGATTCTTGTTGTGTTGTAGAATAGTTAGATTCCAAAGAATGAGGTATAATGATATAAAGGGGATAATTTTGTTACATTAATAATAGAATAAAAGATAAGGAAATTCATGCATAAGGATGTGTCATTTATATTAGAGTTATAATGAGGGAATAATTTTGGAAATTGAAAAAGATACCCATTTAGTCAAATTCTATAAATATTTAAGATATAAAAACAATATTAGATATTTGATGGATTTAAGAATGTAGATTGTCTAATGGGGCATAAATAACTACAAAAAATTACTTATACTAATAAAAATTCAAGTAAAGATAACATATTATTTATAAAAAAGAGTATTTCGAACTGATATCAACGCTTAATTGAATTATTTTTAGGTACTAAAAATGTTTTTACCATTAACTATATCTACTAGTATTAATCTTTCAATAAAAACATATCTTTTAAAAATATTTAATTTTATTGTTTTATTATATTAATACCAACAGTTTTTTAAAGAAAAAAGAAATCTATTATATTAATTATTATTACTAAAAAATCTTTAACCTTTAAAAAATATGTTATTATAAATTAACAAATAAGAATAATTCATTTAGTAATTATTATATATATATATTATTTAGTTAAATCTATCATGTATTTTTTTGATAACAATATCATCTTTATACCTTGGATTATAATATTAATAACATAATAATATTTCGTGAAATAAATATATAGAAAATAAAATAAATTAAAAATAATTAAAAACAATAAAATATTATAATTTAATTTTTTTAATAAAATTTGATGCACATGAAAAATATAATTATATTTACAATTAAATATTTTTATATTATATTTGGTTATATATTATCTAAATCAATTTAAAAGAAATGAAAAATATGATACGTCTTCTAACTAGCACAAAAAATCCCCTTAATTGATTACTCGCAATCCCTAAAACTATCAACAAGTGAAAAGATGATGGAAGACCACCATTGGTCTCTGAATTCACCACCACCACATAAATTTCTTGTTGTTCCCTCATCCATGATGAATTCTTACTCAATGGGTAAATATGATGTAGAATGGACAAACATTACCTTCATGATTTATATTAGTAGTAGTGATTTGAAACAATATAATTCTATTGAAATATGAATAAAATTATCATCATGAATTTCCAATCCATTGTTAAAGGGGTATGTTCACTATCTTTTTTATGGTTATATATGTATGGTAAAAGATTAAAATTTTACTTCTAATAAGAATCCATCAAAGAGTTTGGGGTTTCTAGTCATTGCTTGTTAACTGATGCTCAAATGGATAATGTGTTCTTTTTTGTAAGAATATCATTATTCATTTTTTCTATAGAATACATGTTTTTTGTTTGGATTGATGGGTTTTGGTGAAGAAATTCTGTTTACTACATTGAATATGAGGATTTAAAGCATTTATTTTTTGTGTAGTTTTATTTTCATGTCCAGGTCTGAATTAAGAGTTTGGTGTGGTTGATCTTATTGAATCGGGGCTGAAATTCTATGAAAAAGTTGATATTGCATATCTAATTTTGAAAGATGAATTTGTGTATAAAATATCATGATATGTAGAATAAATAGGAAAGTGGTTGTGATCTTATATAGGTAGGGAAGTGAAAACTAGATTCCTCAAGTTTTCTTAATTCTGAACTATGATGCATGAGATATTTCTAAGATCAGGTTTCATCCACGGAGGTTCGGTTTTTTGAATTTCTTAGAGGTTGCATAGATACTGGAAATGAAAATGCACCATTGGACATCAGAGAATATTGAATTATTATTTTATTTTTAATGTCACCGTCATCTAGAGTGGCTATCATGGGTTAGAGTTTTGTAATCTAGATATTTTTATTATTCATGTGTTAATTTATTTTGAGAAAAGGAATAACGGGTTATGCATGTTCATGTGATGTGATCAATATAATATTATCCTATGGATCTATTTTTGGAGTCTTCTGTGACGATCTCTTAGATCAATGAATGATTATTAGATAGTTTGAGGTGATTATTTGAGATTATATTCACTGCGTATTTAATATTCAATGTTTTTATGGTATCATTATGTTTGGCGGCCTGAGGATGATGATGTTTTACATGGCTTATCATGTTGTTAATGCCAATGTTTTATGATTTTGAAATCAGTTTCTTATTAATGGGGTGAATTGGCCTTGGTATTATCTTCAAAATTATAGTTGATATAAAATTAAGTGAATGTGTACTAGATACATGACTTAGGATGTATCTAATATGGAGTTAATTAGAAGCATGTGAAATTGGATAATTTTTTCATTGGGTAAAGAAAATGTGATATTACAGGAAGCCAAAAGTCAATAGATGTTAGTTCACTGTGTTCTCATGTTGTGATTCAAGGTAAAATCTAAAAATTTCATACAATATTATTATTTTGGTTGAGGAAATGTTATAAAAACTTCCCATCATTTGGACCCATTCTACAGCTTTTTCCATTTGTTCTCCCCCACTGTTCACTGCTTCATTACTTAAAAGTGATGATCCTGTGATGATATTTAAATGGTTCTGTTGTTTTTTCTTATCTACACATACCGTTTTGAGGTTAATCTTACCTATTACTATAATATAGTAATGTTTTCCATATTTAGATAAGTCTATAAAAATTCAAAACTCATTATAATTATTTTTACACTATACTTATTTTTGTTTCTAGCTATTAAATTAATCATGTTTTTTTTGCTAAAAATAATGCATATTTTTTTTGTATATAATCCATGAAGCTTCTCACTATTATATCATATTCTTTTCAATGCATATGTCAAATTCATATAAAATGGAATGAGTTCGCAAAATTAGTGTAATGTTTAAGGAACCATTATTCATGATTGAAATTTTAGATTCTGGATAATAAGTCTTGAGAACTATCAATTTGTATTGTATATTTTTCTTTTGACGTTTCTAGATGAATTCCACAACCCGTCACATGGGTCCCATGCTATTGCTACCCCAACCCCCCTTCCATAGGCCAGCGGCAAGAGACTAGCACCAAAATGTGTATTCCCTAAAACTGAGAAGGCATTTCCTTTATATCCTATAAACACACTCAACCAAGAACACAGTAAGAAACGAACACAAGTAAAACTGTACAAATAAGAGTGATGAAAGTAAGAGGTCCTAGAATACAAGACCAACGGTGAAGGTACAAGTACAACTGAAAATACGATACTAATGAATAAAGAGAAGGACTAATACTGGGTCATTCTCCGAGGTTCTACATGAAGGGTAGGTACAGATCGCCTCCTCAGTACTCCACATCTGCTCGTCTCCTCTACGTACCGACACACCAAATGGTCCACCTCCGAGCACCGTCCAGTCCTGGTAACCTCAAACTCGATCATCATTTTTCGTCATCTACACCAAACAAAAAAAGTTAGGGTGAAGACCATGCAGGGGAGAGTAAAATGACACTCGGTAGGGACCCCGAGACCATCAAGGTCTCACAAAATCCCCAACGGTTAAACCAGAATGCATGTAAACCAGTTAAAACCCTACTTAGGTATATGCCCATACATATACATATTTTATCAAATATTACCCATCTCAATAATGAGGAAACACAAGGCCCAAATCCTTAGACAAAGTAAAACTGTTCCATGAAGGAAAGATTACCAAGAAGGTAAGTACTATAAAGGTATGCCACACAAAAGAATACAACCAAGTTAAAGGATATGCTCACACCAGGTACAACATAGGTATAGTAGTAGAGATGATTAGATAAAACTATTGAATCATCTGACTAATTTAATAGGAAGACCCACATAGGACCCTAATTCATCATCAGACCCACACAGGATCTTAGTACATCATCATACCCACACATGATCCTAGTACATCAAACCCATATAGGATCCTTATACATCATCAGACACATATAGGATCCTAGTACATCAGACCCACACATGATCCTAGAGTATTCTCATGTGGAATCCTAGAGAAGATCCAAGTGAGACTCTCGGATATAGACCCACAAAGGATCTCTACCTCAGACCCACAATGGATCTCATTCTCATGTTACAACCAGCTACATGGTTCTCTTGCTAAGCTCCCTCTTCACTGGGAGGGTCCTCCTTCAAATACACTGGCTGATACTCAATCTGTCATGAAGTCCAACAAAGATGTATCCCAAAGTACCGCCACGTAATAGGGGTCTCAACACAACATATGTTGCATCAATCAAATGTCTGGTCTATAAGTTTTTAGCCTTTTAGTTTCAATGACCCGGTTGGATTCGTGCTCGATCCAGCCAGACTGTACCCCATATTTATCCAAATATCAAGTGTGGTATTCCAAAAGGACATTCATGATCCATGGTTTCTGGCGACACAGACAATTCTTGAAATGGATTCATGGTGCCAATTTTATGTCCAAAAGAGCGAATATGGGTGATGTTTGTCCAGGTCTGGTCAGTCCCAGTCAGAATGGCCTGACCCAGTTCGGGTCAACCTGGCCCATTGGGTCCATCCAGGCCCACGCTGGGTGGCCCTTCCAATGCTGGGCGGCCCAGCCCGTGCTGGGCGGCTCGACCTAGGCACATGCGGGGGGAGTCGCATGCCCACTTCCCCTACTCACCGAACGACCAAAGATGTTCAGTCGCCAGGTAGCACACGGGATCCACCATAGGTCCCTTTTAGTCAAACTCGGCTGCCCCTTCTCCTCCTGGTGGCGCATCTTGTGCCACCCCTTCATGGCTGGCCGAATGGTGGCAGCCTTCTGCCATCCGCCGCAGCCAGGTCGGTTGTGACCCCTTGCTCTAACAGCAGCGCACCATGTGCGGTCCCTCCGAGGCCGGCCGAACGCCGGCCTCCCTCTGTCCATTGTTGCAGCCGACATGGCGTGGCTCTTCTGCAGCAGTGTGGTCATGCCACCACCTTCGTCATGGATAGCCCTGGTGCCGGCAGCCGTTCCCAAGCCCCACCAGTGTCGGTCTTCGTCCTCCTCTATCACGAACTATAAAAATGAACAACAAGATTTGGAGAGGGGTCGGGCCATGTACGTTTGGCCCGTACACTCTGCATTAGAGCGGTAGCAAGCGGCTCAATAAAGGTGAACCAACGTGAAATAAAAATTAACATTTATCAATAGAAAACACGCCCCTACCTCAGAGGTTTGTTGAAATCGATATGGAGGGTAGGACGGACACTGGTTTTTTGTTGTTGAAGACATCCCACATTGAAGGTGGTGTGTTCCTCTTTAGATAAGTTGGTGCATTCCTTGTTGGAGATGATGGCGTATTTGGAGATGGTGCGTTCATCGTTGGAGGCTGAGTTTCTCCAAGAGCTCTCTCCAAGCCTCCCTTTCGGCAATGATTTCTTCCAAGCCAAAAATAGGAGCCAACCGAGAATAAAATATAATTGTTCATTTTTATATTTTTGGAAAATATTAAGTTGGCATCATTAATCAATTCACGAGGCATAATTAATTTAATGGAAACCTAAAGTCACCTCCTTCGTTAGAGAGGGAGTTCAAGAGTTGGGTGGTCTCCACCTTTATGAAGTCAATTTGGGGGGTGTAGGCTCGGGTGGTCCCCACCATATAACATTCAATTGGGAGGATAAAAATAATATAAACGTTATTCTATATTTTTATTTTTATTCTAGGAAAAAAAGGAAAACTAAATTTCACCCTTGGCCAACTGCCATTGAGGTGAAAGTATCTTAAAACGAATATCTGCACTGCAAGTTCTACGGTGTCTTTGGATTTCAATTCCAAACACCGATTAAAATGTTAAAAACCCCACTCACATGTTTATTGAATGTACCCGAAAAAATTTGAAATTCATTACAGGCATCGGAATCATGTGCCGTCATTTTTTTCGGTCTTGAAATATTCAATATAATTTAAAAAATTAATTGGAATTTTCGGGTCTTTACATTCTCCTCACCACAGGGCTTTGCATCCCTGAAAGACACATCACAAAAACATAGAAAACAAGTGGGTGTAATGAGCACGAATCTGAGCCTCCCTCTCCCATGTGCTCTCATGGAGGTTCCTGTGCTGCCTGCAAACGTGCAAAAAAGGTATCGACCACCCAAGAAGGACCCGCTCTTGTTGATCCTCAATCACAATTTAAACTTCAATAAATTTCACTCCATCATTTATGTGCAACTCTCCGTAGTCGATGAACTTCAATGGGTCATGCACGTATCTCTTCAACTGGGATACGTGGAAAACGTCATGCCCCCGGTGCAACTGAGGGGGAAGAGATATGTGGTAATCCCCCATTAAAACTCTTCTGAGGACATGAAAGGGTGAAATGAACCTCGATGATAACTTTCCACCCTATCCAAATATCTTTAAACCTCGTCAAGGTGAGACCCGTAGAAAAAAAGGGTCACCATCCTCGAACTCTATAGGTCTACGTATCCTTTTTGCATAAGACTTCTTCCTACTCTGTGTAGTCTTCATCTACTCCTAGATGACTTGAATCTTCTCTGTGGTAGCTCATACCATCTTTGGTTCCACTAGTGCTGACTCCCCTGGGTCAGTCCAGCGCAAAGGTGATTTGCAAGTTTGGTCAGACAGAGCCTCAAAAGGTGTCATCATGATGGTGGAGTTATAGCTGTTGTTGTATGAAAACTCCACCAAGGGAAAGTGATCTTCCCAGCTATGACCGATGTCGAGGACGCAAGCACATAGCACATCCTCAAGGGTATGAATAGTCTACTCAGTCTGACCATCCGTCTGATGATGGAAGGTTGTACTTAAATGAAGTTGTGTCCCGAAATCCTCCTAAAACCCCTTACAAATTTATGAAGTGAAACATGTATCACAATCAGAGACAATCGTCGAATGTACTCAATGTAGCCGCACAATCTCCTGCACATAGAGGTGTCCCAATCTCTCTACTGAAACCTGCCCTCTGATCGATAGGAAGTGGACCGACTTGGTGAGTCAGTCGATGATCACCCAAATAGAATCCTGACCCCTAGATATACGTGGAAGTCCAATCATGTAGTCCATGGATATCCCGCACCACATCCACTATGGGACCTCTAAAGGCTAAACTAAGCCTGCTGGTTCTTGATGTTCCGCCTTCACTTGCTGACAAGTGAGACACCGATAGACAAACTATACTACTACTTTCATGATTCTCAGCCACCAATGCTATCATCGGAGGTCCCGGTACATCTTCGCCACTCCTGGATGTACCACTAGAGGGGATGTGTGGAAGTCCCTCCGAATGTCCTCCTGAAGTGACACCAGTACCATGGTATGTCCTATGAAAAGGATAACGCGCTCCCCGCCTTCATAAAATCCACCAGGTGTCGGACCTGTGAATATCTAATCACGTCAAGCCTCACAGTCATTGTCTTCGTGTTATGCCGCCCTGACTCGCTGAAAAAGTGGGTGAGTGACTATAATAGACTGAAGAAAAGTGGCCCATCCCGATCCAAAAAGGATATCTGCAAAGCGTCCAACTGCTCCATCGCATCACCTAGCAGTTTTATACTAGATCTCCAACTGAGTGTGTCTAATACAAGGTTCCCCTTCACATGAGTATAGACTATCTCGAAGTCATAGTCCTAGAGGAACTCAAGCCAACGTTGTTGTCTTCGGTTTAGGTCCTTCTAACTCTAAAACATTCACCCATCATGTAATGTTGCCACATCTTCAAGGAAAAGACCACTATTTCTAACTCCATGTCAAGGGTACCATAGTTCTTCTCTTTCAGTCTCAGATATTGAGAACCATATGCAATCACTGCTCGCTCCAACATTAGGACACATCTGAGTCTGGTCCCTGATGAGTCGCAGTACACTACGTACCCAATGACCCATCCAGAATCTTGAAGATGGAGGCACTAGTCAGCCTCAGCCTGAGCTCCTGAAAACTCTGTTGGCATCTATCCAACCACATGAAGTGTTTCACCTAATTCGTCAATGCTGGTAAAGGTGCTAAAACTCCAGAGAAATCAAGAACAAATCTCTTGTAGTATCCGGCCGAACCTTGAAAACATCATTACTCTGTCACACTCCTGTGTGGCTTCCAATCATGTACCATCTCTAGTTTTTCTACATCCACCGCAACTACAGCCTATGAGATGACATGTCCCAGAAAGTAAACATCTGGGATCTAGAAATGGGACTTCAAGAGCTTACCGTAAAGTCGGAACTCTCAGAGCATGTCAAAAACTACCTGCAAGTGATGGAAATGCTCCTCCTCTATAGCTGAGTAGATCATAATGCCATCAATGAAGACCACGATAATGTGATCATGGTATAGCTAAAATATCCTATTCATGAGTCCCATGAACACTGCTAGAGCATTAGTAATGCTGAATGGCATTACCAAGAACTCGTAGTGGCCATATAGACATCTAAAAGTGGCCTTCTACACATCCTCATCTCTCACTTTGAGTAGGTGATAACCTGATCTGAGGTTTATCTTCGATAAACATCATGCTCCCTTTAATAGATCAAAGAGGTCAGAAATACTTGAGTGTGGTTACTTTATCTTCACGATTACCTGGTTCAAGCTCAGATAGTCAACATATTATCTCAAGTACTCATCCGCCTTCTTGGCGAACAAAATCGGGGCTGACAAAGGTGAAACACTGGGTCAGATGAACCCTTCCCCATGTAAGTCCTCTTAGTGTACCCGCAACTCACGAACCTCCGTGGGAGCCATCCGAGATAATGGTGTAAATATCGGTTCTGTCCCAGAAAACATATCAATGTTAAAGTCCACCTCTCTATGAGGATTGAGAAATGAATCATCATCAGGGAAGACATCTGTGTACTGGTCCCCCAATACAGGATAACTCAGACTCTCCACATCAACCGCTCTGAGGGTAAGGCTACCCATCTGATTATTGATCGGTTGCACTCTCCTCTAGGTAAGTCTATCCTATGATACAAAGGCTCCCATCTAGCTGGTGAATGTAAACCTAGTCCCATCCATGCAGACACACCACACTTTTCACGAAATACAATCAATCTGATCATGTAGAGAACCCAAACCTGATGTACATGGAGATTACATTACTTTTGCAGAATACTTAATACATAACAAGAACCAACAGTATAGGATTGTAATAGTTTAGTGTCTTTGGAAACTCAGAACACAATCTTCTAATCGTGGTGAAATATTTTCAACAAATCCCATAAAGATATTCCCCTTTTTGTTTTCTTACCTAATACATTTCTTTAAATCCTGTAGAAAAGAAAACATAAAAAAGGGTGAGCTCAAATTCTCAGTATGGGTAAACATGGAGAAAATATAACAAATCATATACATTTGATCTTAAATGCATGAACATAATGTTTAAACATCGCGATATTGATCAATGACATAAAACCTAGCAGTATGTGAGGCATAGATAATAAAAAAACATTTATCCTAATAAATTAGCATGATAATAAAACATTTAATTGTGGAAACCACTATGCACATGTTATGATTTCCATAGTAGCCAAGGCATTACTGTCAAGACCATTTTAGTGGACAAAGTCCCTTTCTTAATCGAGTTCATGCCTCGTTTATGTCCTGTAAAACTGAACCGGATTAACTTACCATTCCATCCATGTCTATCTCATGAGATATAAATATTTACCCAATTCATCGGAGGGATATATAGGTACCACCCATCTCATAATGAAATCATTATTACTTGTGCCACAAAATATACATAAATCATTCATCATAACCCAAAGAACAAAATGAGTTTCATAAACATCATACCAACATCAAATAATCTATATAAAACAAATGGATATAATTTCATCATAAGAAAATTTAAACCATGTGAATGATAGAGACATTATACTTGAAACATACACATAGTAAATAATGACATATTAGATGGAAAATGGTTTTGATAAAACACTTGAAATGGATTCATGAGGAAAAAAATACTTTCTTTTAAAAATCATTTCCGTTTCACAAAATTCCATGAAATTTTAAAAGAATACTATTTTGTTATAAATAGTGACAAAATCTTGTAGAGTAAGCTTCATGAAAATGAGGTGCTATAAAACTATAAAAATCCATTCATGTTGTATAAGTTAAAAATATCATTCTTCTCGTACTTTTGTCGAAAAAGTCAAAAAGTTCCCCGTGTGGTAAAAAAAGAAATATTCCTTTCATAACATGTGGTAAATTTCAAAAATAGGTAAAAAGTAATTTAAAAATGCATGAGAATATTTTTAGAAAACATGGGCATGGATGATAACAATAACCCTAGTAAATACTTACGAATAACAATCTCGGATAAGAACGAGATTGGAATAGTTATCCCTTACCTTAGTTCAGATATGCTTCGTACGTATCCAAACCTCCTATATAATGATTTAAATAATGTCATTGACTTATTAAAGAATCATATTCATTTTTATGATATAATATATGGTTCACTTATAACTTTATATTACTAGTTCTTTTGTAAAGTCCATGTTAAAGCAGCATTTTGGAAAAAATCGTTTTATTTATCGTACGTGTTTAGACTTATTGTTCTTGATATTATTATTACTTATAGATTGATTTAATTACTTCCATAATGTAAATCATGATTTATATATCATATATATATTCATTATATATATATAATTGATATATAAATGAAAGGAAATACACCGTTCATGGAGACGGTAGGCCGTACGTACACATGAATTCTGTTTTCGTTTCCTTATTGAATTAAATGGAATTATTTAAATGAAACATATATGTACATAAATAGAGTATCATTATTATGAAATATAGTTCATGATTATTTATTATATATACTTTATAATCATACTTGAATGGTTTATCATGGAAAATCAATCTCATCGCGTTCGTGGAGACGGTTGTCCGTACATACGCACGAGCGATGATATCATTCCCATGATAGTAGAATTGTATTTAAGTGTTTGTATAATATTTCATAATCTTTATCACATTAAAATAATAATATAGAGTTATTTATTTATACCATTATACCCATCCATGTAAGGTGGTGGTGGAAAACAGATTACACCACGGCGTGGAGACGGTATTTCGTACGTACGCACGCTCGGTAATTTTGTTTCCGTAGGATGGATAGAAGATTAAATTGGGTTGTTTAATATTTATAATAACATATCAGTATATTATTAATACTGATGTTATTAATTTATGATGAAACAAATAAAGAATAATAAATATAAGAAGAAATAAATTGGAAAGAATCGGTAAAGGATATTACCTCTTCTTTGACGCGCCTCTTCTTAACCTCCTCTTAAGGAACTAGGGTTGGTATTTTGAGGAGACCAGAACCTCTATAATGTTTTTAGGGAATATAAAAAGGGAAATGGGTAGCGGTTGGCTGAGCTTCAAGGATGAAAAGGGTGTGAAGATAAGAGGGAAGGGGCGACCTTTTTATAAGGGAGGATAGGAAAGGCTTAAAAAAAATTTATAATCAAGTCATATTCAGTTTATAATAGCTCAAAATTGATTTATTTAGAAGCTGAAGTGGGGATGGGTCTAAATACTCTCAACCAATCGCTTTTAGACTAGTTTAGGATACTATTTTAACCTTATCATTTAGATTTAACTCTAAGTTAAATAATTTAACTTTTACCAAGTCTTCTTGTTTTTTTACACTATGTGGTTAATAAACATACTATAACAAGCCAAAAAACCCCAATTGGTTCATTATTAATACTTATAACCTTATTTATGTAATTTGGAAGAACCTTATATTTTTTAAAATATAATAACAATTAATAATATAATATTTGTTTTAAAAACTATTTAATATAAATTTTGACACTATTTGGTAATTGATTTTATTGAAACTCATAACAGAATTATTAGTTCAAAAAAAGTGACTTAAATCAATACTAACATGTAATATTAACCTTTAAAATTATTTTAATGAATAAAAAGTCTCAAATTACATTTTTTTGTGTATTTATAATATTAATTATTCTAATATTTTAGTATTTAGGAAATTACTGCATTACCATTGTGTCATAAATAATGTAAATTATTTAAAGTCTAAAAATTATAAATAAAATACCATTAGTTAGGAAATATATTTATCTTTCTACTCAATATTTATAGTCGAATTTATCTTATGTATAACCCTATATTAAAAAATTTTTAGTTATTAATCTTTGATTTTAAACATTTTAACTCTTCTTTAAATAAAATAATAATAAATGTCCTAATCCAATCCTAGTGGACCTAAAGTGTAATATTTTATTCCTTAGGTTGTTTTTGGTCGAATTACACTTATCTAATAGAATTAGGACATGTTTTAGGGTAATAGTAATATCATTTTTACCCTTAATTACAATATTTAATTTCAACCGTCGTAAATAAAAGTAAAAAGTTACTATTCACCAAAAATTATTTTTATCTTATTTAACCACATTTTACTCCTTGATATTAACCATGTTTCTCAGATTTTTGAACTTCCACTTACAGTAGCGGTAAAATTAAGTTTTATGTAAATTTTCAAATTCTCCTAGGTGGTGTGTAAAAGACGGTGAAAAGTTCAATAAAATTTTCATATATCTAAAATTATTATAAAATGACTCCAATGAATTACATTAAACATATATAGGTATTATGTATCAATTTTGACCTAAAATAATTTTAATTAAAATAAATAATTATTTAAATAAAAAGTCTTTTTTTAAATAGTAACCTAGTGTTTTCAATATTCATCTAAAATTGAATGTTTTCAGAAAAAAAAACCAATAATTCACCCTAGGCTAATTTAGATAATCTGAATCCAAAAATGAAGTCCATTTTGAAGGGTAAAATTTATAAAATTTCAAAAACATGGTATTACTATTCATAATGGCTAGTTCATAATAATATTATAATAATCTTGTGTTTAGTGAAACTTGGTATTACGTACTACACAGGCTGTCGAAGAAGGTCTTGATTGCATGTAATGCAAGCAAAGTCAAGGCGGTGAGTAGTGAATGATCTTTTTGGTGTTGCGTATAACACCATCCAAACTTATTTCATTTATACATTAATCAAAATCTATACATAATGTGGCGTCGAATAATTTTCACAATATGAACATGAAATTGTGTGTAACACAAACCAAGAATAGTGTTGCGTATACTGAAAGCTAATACGATGTTGCGTATAGTTCAAGCTAATTTTGGTTTCATGTACTACACATGACATCAATGAAATTAAAAATAATAATTCTCATAAAATCTCGAGTTGTTACATTCTACCCCCCTTAAAATGAATTTCTCCATCAAAATTCATCGGGGTTATAAATGGTTTACTACATGAAAGTTTCTTTCATAGAAACCCACATCTTAAAAAGGATTACTAAAACATAATTTTTAAATGTGAAGTATGAAACATATCGGTTTCCCAAATTGATTCATCATAGGGTTTCCACATAGTAGGAAATAGGTGAAAATATGGATATGGAAGGGAAACCTAACCATTAAGTTCTGATGTAGAGTGGTAGAGAACACGACTATGAAAATGCTAACAATCATAAATCCATAAATTTGTAATGATCTAAGGTACCATCTGATTCATCGAATATATGGGAACTAGGAAAACATTTTAGGTTTTCATGATCATTTCCCTAAAGGTAAAGAATTTGAATTAGAACAAATTCTTACTGTATTTCGGTATAATCTCACCTTTGTTCGTGCCTTGAACATTCTCCACTTCATCTCCTAAAGAAATTATGTTGAATTTTTCATTTGTGAAGTGTTAGTAGATCATGTGATAGAATGATAGGTCATTCCATCTATCCCAAACCCATGGTTAGAAAAAGTTATATACATAAGTCCATCTATTGTAAGATTAATCATATATGGTTCCAAAAATGGAATTATACTTGAACAATCAAACTACATAATAAAATAAAACTAATTTCAACTAACCAAGGACTTCTTGTAGGCCAGTGGTAGGAAATAAAGGCCCGTCACAGTTCGGTTGTGGGTTTGATTCCCCCAGCCGTGTCCGATGTGACGAGTTGTCGCTCGTCCTGCAGGTTGTCCTTTTTCTAAAACTATATTATTATAACATTCCATAAATAATATCAAAAAAGATCTAGCCTTAAAAATACTTAATTATTTCTAACATAATCCATTCCAATCTTTAGACTTATCCACAATACTTCTGTCCAAGCTCATAGTATAAAAAAACAATTATTAGAAATTTCATCTGCCAAGCATGTGAATACAATCATTTATCCCCCATATATCATATGATATATCATGCTGGTCACATTACAAACATGTGAATACCTTAATCATGTATTCTCTTAAAACTTAAATTACCATATAACCTTATTGAAAACATAAATGCTATCAAAAGTTAACTCTTTCCAAATACCAAAATCCCAAATATTCTATATACTTAGACTATGATATCAAATTGTCCTTACATCAGTGATGAGCCGAATAATAATATAAAACATCTCATTATCTCTTTATCCCTTCATTATGCACATATCATCTACTTTCCAAAAATATTACAATCACTTTTCATGGTTACGGGAACCATATAATTATTAAAAACCAATACATAGATATTCCAAAATTCCATGATGCCATAAATTAGATTCCATGATACTATTTTGAAATCCCATTACATAAACAATTAATCATTACAAAACATCATTGTCATACTCAACATCACAAATAGTGATCGCATGTGACTTCCATTTGTCATTTTAATTAAGTGGTTGCTCATGTTGATCATCATTAACCCTTGGATTAGGGTATCGATTAGCATAATGCCCCATTTCCTTGCACATGAAGCACTGAAGTGTTGGTGGTGTGTTCTTTATAGTTGTTTCTTTATTCACATCATTAGACACCCTTTATCCATTACATCGACACTTAGCTGCTCGATGACCTTCTTTTCCACACTTAAAACATTTTCTAGTCCCTTTAAGATAATATCCACCATGCTTCTTTCCACACTTTGACGGTAAAGAAACATTCATCTTCTTTTCACCATTATTTTGAGATTTCTCCTTGAACTCTATCTTTCGTTTCATTTCAAAACCATGAGATCGATATGATACAACAACTTCCAGTTATACATTGATAGCACAACACACAATATCAGCATAGCTACTAAAGTATCTTTTAGCTAATGCCCTTTGGAGACTTGGTTTTAAGCCACTGAAAAATGGATCAACTTTAATTTCAGGTTGGAAGATAATACCAAATGCATACCATGAAATTATTGTAAAATTCACTTTTTTTATACCAAAAGATTCATCATCCTTCTTCTTAAGCTCATGGAACTCCTTTTCATTCTTTTTTCTAAGAATACGATTGAAGTAATTACTAAAAAACAAGTTCTAGAACTCGTCCCATTCCATTGATTCAATTTCATCTTGGGGCCTTCTATTCTTAATTATAGTCCACCACTGGTCTGCTTCATCTTATAAACGGTAAACAGCTAGAATGACTTCATCATGTTCATAACAGCAAATTATGGAAGATATATTTTCAATGGTACTGATCCAATGTTTAGCAATAAGTGGATCAGAACACCCATTGAAATAAAGTGGACGTTGCCTTATGAAGGACTCAATAGAATATTGTTCCCTTCTCTTCTCATGCGGTTGTCCATAATGATTCATAGCTTGTGTATGTATATCAATAAGATTTTGCACTGCATCTCCCATATCATTGGTTTGTTCCGGAGGACAATCATTGCATTGTCCATTACATTGATCAACATGGTTATTTCGGGTTCCAGCCATCGTCTAAAACCCAAAAAAAGTAGTGTGAGACGCAAAAATCATGCTAGGGAAAACAACATAATAAAGGGGGAGTTCCTTCAATATATAACATCTTAGGGTTAATTCTATGATTATCACCATAATTCTAAGACTATAACCTATACTTATACTTAACCTTACGGAAATCCTTAACCATACCATAGAAATATCTCTAGGGATTTCACTAAAGTTTTCACATCCTAGTTTCCAATGGTTAACTAATCCTTTCCTATGATACCAACTAAAGGGACCCCAAACCTAACGTACATGGAGATTACATTACTTTTGCGGAATACTTAATACATAACAATAACCAACAGTCAAGGACTGTAATTGTTTAGTGTATTTAGAAACTCAAAACATAATCTTCTAATCGTGATGAAAGATCTTCAACATCTCCCATAAAGATCTTCCGCTTTTTGTTTTCTTTCCTAAAACCCTTCTTTAAATCCTGGGGAAAAGAAAACATAAAAAAGGGTGAGCTCAAATGCTCATTAAGGGTATAAATGGAGAAAATAAAACATATCATATAAATTTGAACAAAAATACATAAACATAATGTTTAAACATCAAGATCGTGAGCAATGACATAAAACCTAGCAATATGTAAGGCATAGATCATAAAGAAACATTAATCCTGATAAAATAGAAGGATAATAAAACATGTAATAGTGGATACCATTATGCACATGTTATTATTTCCATAGTAGCCAAGGCATTGCTGCCAAGACCAGCATAGTGGACAAAGTCCCTTTCTGAATCGAGTTCACTCCTCGTTTCAGTCCTGTAACACTGAACCGGATTTACTTACCATTCAGTCCATGTCTATCTCATTTGATATAAATCTTTACCCAATGCATTGGATGGAGATATAGGTCCCACCCATCTCATAATGAAATCACTCTTACTTGTGTCACAAAATATATATAAATCAATCATCATAATCCAATGAATACAATCGGTTTCATAAACATAATCCCATCATCACATAATCCATATAAAATAAATGGATATAATTTCCTCATAATAAGAGTGAAACCATATAAATCATAGGGACATTATACTCAAAACATACACATATGAAATAATGTCATCTTAGATGGAAAATGGTTTTGATAAAACACATGAAATGAATTATTTAAAAAAATATCCTTTGGTTTCAAAATAGTTTAATTTTAAAAAAATTCCATGCAATTTTAAAGGAAAAGTATTATTTTGATAATAGTAATAAATTCTTGTAGAGTAATAATCATGAAAATGATGTGTTATGAAACCGTAAAAATCCGTTCATGCCGTATAAGTTAAAAATAACATTATTCTCGTACTTTTTTCAGAAAAGTAAAAAAGATCCCCGTGTGGTAAACAAAAGTAAGATTCCTTTCATAACATGTGGTAAATTTAAAAAATGTGTAAAAGGACATTAAAAATATGAAAACATTTTTAGAAAACATGTGCATGGATGATAACAATAACCCCAGTAAATACTTACGAATAACAATCTCGGATAAGAACGAGATTGGAATATTTATCACTTACCTTAGGTCTGATATGCTTTGTACATATCCAAACCTCCTATATAATTATTTAAATAATGTCATTTACTTATTACATAATCATATTAATTGTTATGATATCATATATGGTTCACTTATGACTTTATATAACCCGTTCTTTTGTAAATTCCATGTTAAAGCAGTGTTTCGGGTAAAATCGTTTTATTTATCGTAAATGTTTGGACTTGTTGTTCTTGATATTATTATTACTTATATCCTGATTTACATACTTCCAGAATGTAAATAAAAATTTATAAATCATATATATATTAAGTATATATATATATATTCGATATATAAATTAAATGAAATACACCGTTCATGGAGACAGTAGGCCATACGTACGAAAGAACGCTGTTTTCGTTTCCTTATTGAATTAAATCTAATTGAGTAAATGAAACATATATGTACATAAATCCAGTATCATTATTATGTAATATCATTCATTATTATTTATTATATATACATTATAATCATACTTGAATGGTTAATCATGGAAAATGAATCTCATCGCGTTCGTGGAAACGGTAGTCCGTAGGTATGTAGGAGCGATGATATCATTCCCATGATTGTGGAATTGTATTGAAGTGTATGTATAATATTTAAGAATAAATATCACTTTAAAATAATAATATATAGTAATTTATTTACACCATTATACCCATCCACTTAAGGTGGTGGTGGAAAATAGATTACACAACGGCGTGAAGACGGTATTCCTTAAGTACGCACGCGCGGTGATTTCGTTTTCGTAGAATGGATAGAAGATGAAATTGGGTTGTTTCATATTTTTAATAACATATCAGTATATCAGTGATACTGATGTTATTAATTTATGATGAAAAAAATAAATAATAAGAAGTAGAAGAAGAAATTAATTAGAAGGAATTGGTAAAGGATATTACCTCTTTTTTGACGCGCCTCTTCTTAACAACCTCTTAAGGCACTAGGGTTGGTGTTTTGAGTATACCAGAATCTCTATAATGTTTTTAGGGAATATGAGAAAGGAAATGGGAAGATTTTGGCTGAGGTTAAATGATCAAAAGGGTGTGAAGAGAAGAGGGATGGGGTGTCCTTTTTATAAGGGAGGAGAGGGGCATCTTAAGAAAAAGATAAAATATTATTTTATAATAAAGACATTTTCGTTTTATAATTGCTCCAAAGTGACTTAATTCGAAGATAAAGTGGGGCTGGGTCTATCTCCTTTCAACCAATACGTTTCAGACAAGTTTAGATAACTATTTTAACCTTATCATGAAGATTTAACTCTAAGTTAAATAATTAACTTTTACCAAGTCTTCTTGTTTTCTTACACTATATGGTTAATAATCCTACTATAACAATCCAAACGAACCCCAAGTGGTTAATTATTAACATATATAACATTATCTAAGTCATTTTGCCAAACCATATATTTTTATTAATATAATAACAATTAATAATATAATATTGGTTTTAAAGAAAATTTAATTACAATTTTGACACTATTTGGTAATTGATTTTTGTGAAAATCATAACAGAATCATTAGTTCAAAAAAGTTAATTAAATAAATACTATCATGTCATATTAACCTCTAAGATTAGTGTAAGTCAAAAAAAATTCTCAAATTAAAATTATTTGGGTATTTATAATATCTATTATTTTAATATTTCATTATTTAGGTAATTACTGCATCACCATTGTGTCATAAATAAATTAAATTATTTAATGTCTAAAAATTATTAATAAAATATAATTAGGTAATAAATATTTTTAAAATTGTAATGAATATTTATAATCGAATTAATCTTATGTATACCCCTATATTAAATTTTTTTTGTTATTAAATTTTGATTTTAACCATTTTAACTCTTCTTTAAATAAAATAATAATAAATGTCCTAATACAATCCAAGTGGACCTAAAGCGTAATATTTTATTCCTAAGGTTGTTTTTAGTTGAATAACAATTATCCAATAGAATTAGGTCATGTGATAGGGTAATAGTAATATCATTTTTACCCTTAATTACCCTATTTAATTTTAACCGTGGTAAATAAAAGTAAAAAGGTTACTATTCAAAAAAATTATTTTTATCTTATTGAACCAAATTTTATTCCATGATATTAACTGTGTCTCCTAGATTTTTGAAATTCAACTCACAGAAGCGGTAAAATTATGTTTTATATAAATTTTCAAATTCTCCTAGGAGGTGGGTAAAAGACGGTGAAAATTTCAATAAAATTTTTTTATATCTAAAATTATTATAAAATAACTCCAATGAATTAAATTGAACATATATAGGTATTATGAATCAATTTTAAACTAAAATAAAATCAAATCAAATAAATAATTATTTAATTAAAAAGTCAGTTTTTAAATAGTAACCTAGTGTTATCACTATTCATCAAAAATTGAATGTTTTTAGAAAAAAACCAAAAATTTACCCTAGGCTAATTTTGATATTTCATATAAAAAAATGAAGTCCATTTTGAAAGATAAAATTTTTAAAATTTGAAAAAGTGGGTATTACTATTCATAACGGCTAGTTCATAATAATATTATAATAATATCAAGTTTAATGAAACTTGGTATTGCGTACTACACACGCTATCGAAGAAGGTCTTGATTGGGTGTATTGCAAGGAAAGTTAGGGCTGCATGAAGTGAAAACTCTTTTCGGTGTTGTGTATAACATAATCAAAACATATTTCATTTATACATTAAACAAAATCTATACTTAAAGTTGCGTAGAATAATTTCCACAAAACGAACTTGAAATTGTGTGTAACACGAGCCAAGAATAATTTTGTGTATACTGCAAGCTAATACGGTGTTGCGTATAGTACAAGATAATTTTGGCATCGCGTACTACACAAGAAATCAATGAAAGAAAAAATTCTCATACAATCCCAGGTTGTTACAGATCATGGACTGTAGATATCTAATCCATACCCAAGATGATGTCATATGGTCTCGATGCATCTACTCGGAGATCCCAGCCGAAGATCTCGCCTCCTAAAGTAAGCTCGCACCACTGGAACCAATGTGTAATCTTCGAATCCTCTCCCGTAGGACTCTCTAGATGTATGGATCAAGCAAATTGATCCCTCAGAATCTCTGAGCTCTGAACGAGGGCAGTGGCAATAAAAGATTGACGAGCACCTATATCTATAATTACTATAGCTAAGGTGGAGTACACACAGATCGTACCTTATATCATCCCCGGAGTGCCATGATCATAGACCTAATCTTCCTAGAGCTATGCTGGCCCCTGTCCACCTACTTCCGGCGGTTGGGGTGTGACACCTGGTTATGGTTGCAGTAACATCTCGAATCGTCACCCACCACCATCTCCATGACAAGCTCCACTACCATGACTGCCTGCTCCCTGGATAACTCCTTTCTCAAACCATTGTCTCAGCCTAGGCGGTCCATTGACCATTTCTGATCATCCGAATAGCGGGTCAGGAAGTCATAATCCATGTGACCTTTCCAACCGCTTGTGTAACACTGCATGTTCCTTACATGACTAGATCTATCTCTAGTGCCTCACACAACTAAACCTAAATATTTTGGTCATCCTCCTGTATGTGTGGTCCTCTTAGACCTCTATGACATTTGTCTACTACCATCTGTAGAGGACTACACTACGTGACTCCTGGTGGTGGGTCTCGCTGCTGGTGACTGCTCAGCAAGGAAACTCTCCACTAAGAGGGCTCTCTCTAACACCCCCTCCAATGTCAGGATGCTGAGTGATATCATCAATGCCTTGGTCTCCTACCTATGTCCCTGTTCGTAGGTCTGGGCCAAAAATAATGGGTCTCGTACCATATCAGTCGAGTAACATGAGAGGTCGGTGAACCTCACTGAGTACTATGCCACAATCATGTTGCCCAGTGGCAGATGAAGAAGCACCTAAATGCGCACTATGTGGAGGGTCTCTTGGATATTCTCTGCCCGAAACAGGCTCTCAATGTCTGTCCAGATAAGTGTTGCCTCATCGTGAACCTGGAGCATCATGCTCCACCATCTGCCTACTACTACCTGTATAAGACTAGTGGAAAGGATCAATATGAGATCAGCTGGTGTCCCTACTAGTACGAAGACTCTAACTACGGCCTCTAACCAATCCTCAGCGACATGTGGGTCCATCCCTACCTTGATCCTAGGTGGCCTATGGCATTGGAAATCATACAACACCCTCACGCGACATGCCCCTTCTGCTACTGGGGCTGGTGGCATCGTTGGTCGAATGAGTAATGGTACTACTGGTGCCGTCACTGGATCCTTTACTAGAATATATCCCAGCTCCGAGGTCTCATAGTGCGGTGTGATATCAGTGCGTACTATACCCAGAAACCTAGCTCGATGTATGTATGGAGTCATTCTGAGAAAAACAGGTGTTTCACGGTCAATAAGTAATACCTATTGAGCTGACACAAAGAGATCATAAAAAAACTCTTTAAAACCCACACACAATAACTATTTTAATGCACTGAGTCGGAAATCAGACGTCGGGGTAAGAGTGTATGGATACCTCGGCTGCCACACCAACATTGGATTCCCTAAACTGATAACCACACTCATTACACTTAACATTATTTCTGTTAAAAATATCAATTTCCAATGTTGTATGGTAGAATCGAGTCATATGATACCAATTTGTCACGACCCGTCCCACAGGGCCCATGTCGTGACTACCCCATGCCCGCCTTCCAATGGCCAAGGTATGGAGACTAGCACCAAAAGGAATATTACTTAAAACCATGAAATCATTGACTTTATATGCTGTAAACACACTCAACCAAGCACACAACAATATACGTACACAAGTAAAACTGTATAGCAAAAATAGTAGTAAATTTTAGAGGGTCATGAATACAAGCCCAACAATGAAGGTACAACTACAACTAGAAATACGAAACAACTGAAGAAGGAGTAATACTGCTACTGGGTCATCCTACGAGGTTCCTACCTAAAGGGTACGTATAGATTGCCTCCTCAGCACTCCACATCCACCCGTCTCCTCTGCGTACCGACATGCCGAATGGTCCACCTCTGGGCATCATCTAGTCCTGGTACCCTCACCCTCGATTAGAATTATCCATCATCTGCACCAAACACATTAATGTGCGGTCCGGACCCGTGCATGGATGAGTATAACAATACTCAGTAGGGACACAAAGACCATCAAGGTCTCACAAATTTGACATAATATAAATTACAAAGAATGCAAACCAGTGACAACCCTATTAAAGTATATTCCCATACATATACCTATGTTAACAAATATTACCCATCCCATTCACGAGGAAACACAAGGCCCAACTCCTTATCCAAGGTAAAACTATTCCACTAAGGAAATATTTCCATGAAGGTAAGTACCACATAGGTAGAACACATAGAAAAATACCACAAAGGTAACACCATGATGGTAAGTACCACACAGGTACGCCACACAAAAGAATACCACAAAGGTAAAGGATATACTCACACCAGGTATAACTTAGGTATAGTAGTAGAGATGATTAGATATAACTACTGAATCATCTTATTCCATTAATAGGAAAACCCACATAGGATCATATATCAACACCAGACCCAAACCAGATCCTAGTACATCATCAGACCCACATAGGATCCTAGTACATAGACCCACACAGGATCCTAGTTCATCATCAGACCCGCACATTATCCTATCACAGAAGACCCAAACATGATCCTAGAGTAGCCTCATGTGGATTCCAAGAGAAGATCCAAGTGAGACTATCAGATTCAAACCCAGAAAGGATCCCAATCTTATACCCACAAAGTATCCCTTTCTCATGTTACAGAGAGCTACAGGGTTCCCACACTTAGCTCACTTGTATCTCGGAGGTTCCTCTCCGCAAGGCATTGGTTGATAATCCAACTTCCACGAATTAATATGAAGACGTATCCCAAAGAACCGCTATGTAATAGGGTTATCAACTCAATAGACGGTGCGTCATTCAGATGCTCGGTCTGTATGTTATTAGCCTTTTAGTTCTGAGGGCCTAGTTGGGATCGTGCTCGATCCAACACGACCATACCCCAACATTATCCAAATATGATGTGGGGTATACCAAAAGGACCATCTGTATCCAAGGTTTCTGGTGCATTGATAGTTCTTAAAATGGATTCTTGATGCTAATGTTATGACCAAAAGAGAAAATACAGTCAAAGTTGGTCCTGGTTCGGTCAGACTTGGTCAGGCCGACCCTACCCAACCCGACCCAGCCCGCGCGGGGCCGCCCGACCAGGACGTCCTACCCTGGGTGCATGTGGGGGGGGGGGCAGTAACACGTGCCCCTCTCTTACTCACGTAATGGCCAAACTGTTCGGTCACCTAGAAACATGAGAGACCCACCGCAGGTCCTGCTCGATCCATCTCGGCTGGCCAAAACGGTCAACCCCTTCACCACCCGGCGGCACGTCACGTGTAGCCCCTCCAAAGCCGGTCGAACGCTAGCTGATGTATGTCCACCACCATGGACGACTGGCCGTGAATCTACTCTGGTGACGTGGTCGCGCCGCCACCTTCGTCGCGGCCAGCCGTGTTGCCGCCCGCCATTCCCAAGCACAACCGGTGTCAGTCACCATCCTCCTCCATCACAAAGAATACAAAAGAACCACAATATCTGCAGAGGGGTCTCACCGTGTTCATGTGGTTCGTACCCTTTGCATTAGATCTGTAGCAAGTGGCTCAACCGAGTTTATTCAATGTGAGAGAAAAATTAACATTGATCAATCTAAAAGACACCCCTAGCTCAGTGGTTTGTTGACGTCGATGAGGAGGGAAGGACATACGTCAGTTCGCCGTCGTTGGAGATGTCCCACATTGGAGGTTGCATGTTCCTCATTAGAGAAGTAGGAACATTCCTCTTTGGGGAAGATGGAACATTTGGAGACGGTGTGTTCTTCGTTGGAGGATGAGTTTCTCCAAGAGCTCTCTCTAAGCCTCCCTTTCACCAATGATTTCTTCCAAGCCAAAAAGAAGAGCCAACCCCAAATAAATTTTTTTGTCCATTTTAAATTGTTGGCACAAATTATGTTGGCATCATTAATCAATTGATGAGGAATAATTAATGTAAATTAATCCTAAAGTCACCTCCCTCATTAAAGATGGAGTTCAAGAGTCGGGTGGTCCCCACTATTTAGATTTCAACTTTTGGGGGTTTAGGCTCAGGTGGTACTGACAAAAGAACATTCAATTAGGAGGATAAAAACAAAAAAAAAGTTATTATATAATTTAATATTTATTCCTTGAAAAAAATGAAAACTAACTTTCATCCTCAACCAACTATCGTTGAGGTGAAAGTCTCCTTAAGAAAATACTGGCACTGCAAGTTCAATGATGTCCTTAGATTTCAATTCCGAACATCGGTTCAAAAGTTACAAAAACCTGCCCGCACATTTACTGAACTTACAAGAAAAAAAGATCAGAAATTCATATTGGGCACTTTGGGACTGGGATTCCTGCGTCTTCATTTTTCGTGGTCACATAATATTCTATATAATATTAAAAATAATTTACATGTAATTCCCAGGTCATTATAATGAATATTTTTTCTCTCTTTGAAACTAAATTCCCTCATTGTGATTTTAGTGATGTATTATCTAAATATATAATATTGATATGCATAATATATTTTTTATTGTTAATTTGAGTTATTAATAAGGAAGAGTCATTTATATGGAATGAAAGATTAGTTTTAATTATTATCAAGTTAGGTTGATTATTTTATTTTACTATGTTAATTTTAACTACATTTTGTTAACTATTACACATTGATATTGTCATTCAATCAATCCACATATATATAATATATTCATTAGCTTTATTTTTATCATTATTAAATTATATTCATCTCAATGAAGGTTCTTATAGGAAATTCAGTGGCATTTAACAGGTCTCCATGTCGAGAATAATGAAATTCGATAGTTTGAGATTAAATATTGACGGTGATTTAGTTGATTAAACGGTTAAACATTTCAATATTTTTTACACTCAGCTATAAGGTTTTTTATTCATCCATTTTGTCTTTTTTTAATGTTTCAGTTATATTTTTTTTAACTCAAGGATTTATATTCTCATTTCTTACAACCATTTGGGAATCCAAAATAAATTACATAAACATATTTTTATTTAAATTTCTATATGTTCTTTTATTTGTAATTAATTATGTTAATTTAAATATAGTTCATGTAGATGAATTATTAATTGTGAATTTATAGTTATAATGGAATATAACCATATATAGGTTTATTTCATGTTAGGAATGGAAAATCTTATACTATAACATATATTTGTATACTATTGGTGGATAAATACATGATTGGGGGGCATGCCATTATGGTGTTGTTGTATCAAGGAACATACATGACAAAAAGATTCTATAGTAGAGAATCATGGGTGGGGATATCATAGCAAGGAAGAGGAATTAGGAGAATTTCATAGTGGAATTCATTATGGTAAAGCATGGAATTGTCTACGAAACGAGCATGAATACATGCATGGGAATCATGTGATGGAGGTTCTATTGTATCATAGATGCATGAGAAGAGGATGCTACAATGTAGACATAGGTGTGGGGTTATCAAAAAATTGAAGAGGCATGAAGTTTATTTAATATTGCAGTGGTAGTATATTATTGTATTCATGTACCAACCTCTTTTGTATGCCTTATATTAACAAATAATAAATGACAGTTTGGAGTTTTATATATTGTTTCATAGAACTTGAATACTTTTAATTATATTTATAACATGTTTTTTACACCTTTATGTCATGTCTGAAAATGTTCATATAATGTAGTTTTATAGTGAATATATAATATACATAATATATACAATATATACAATTTTATGAATAAATGTAATATAATTTTTTTACAAAAAATAATGGAATTTTAAGATAAATTATTTTGTTCAAAATATAATTTTAAAATAAATATTCAACATTGATGTTATTGATATTAAATGGAAATTTAAATGTCTATAATTTTAATAACATATAAATTTTCATATTAATCTATTTATAAAAATTTTGAACAAAATATATATATTTTTTTATATTATTATAATTAGTATAGTAATTTTTGGTTGCATTAACATTTAACGACTACTTTTTCACCATCATTTTAGTGAGAAGTTAGTTTTTGGTAAAACTAATTTACAACTAAAAATAATCTTTTAAAAATATATATATCTATGTTGTAAATGTATTTTAATTATCAAGTGAATTTTTGAATATATACAACATAGGTAGGTATATAGGGATACCATGGAACTATGCCTGAGCTTGAGGGAATAAAAATAAAGTTACTAAAAATGATTTTTTCAACTTTATAATATCATTATTTTTTATGATTAATTATTTAAATGAGTTATTTAATAAAAATTTATTTTGAATATGATTTTTGGATAATTTCTCATTTTGTAAAAAAGCTTATTCTAATCCTATATTATTATATTGTTTTCAAATACTTTTTTCCTCTTGGGTTTTTCTCTTAATTACCATGTTTATAAAATATATAGTCTAAATAATCCATGTATCAATGGATTTTTGAGATGATGTTAATGAATAATCAATTGAAATTTTCTTTTCATTATTTATTATACTTTCAATTTTACAAAATCATAAATAATGGCCCACAAAATTTAATGTAGAACTATATTTTGGGAAAATATTTTATTTTTTTTATTTTTTTTATTCTTTATTTGAGTTTGAAAACTATAGATCATAACCCGTTATAGGATATCCCATTAATCATATGATGTTCAATTTTGTCCTTATAAATTATACAATATAGATCTTATATTTTAAGAAAAAAAATAAAAAATTATTTAATGATTAGATAATCAATGTTTTTCTTTCCCTGTTAACCACAGTTACTACTACTTCTTATATAATTATGTTCCATTCATTTAAATTTAGTTTCACAAACATTTTTTATATTCAATTTTCAACATAATAATTATCCAATTGCATTAATCATTAAATTGATCAAAATTTATTTCTAATCTTTGATGTGAATTTTTATTACTTCACACAAAATTCTTACCTCACATTTATGATTTATACTACTCGTTTTATTACTAGATCTATTTTGAAAAAACAAATAAAATGAGTTATAAAATATCCTAATTTTTTTTGAAGCTCTGGACAGTTTCATGTGACCAAGAGAGAAAAAATTCAAATATCCAAAAAATAAAATCATTATATTTTTGTTAAATATTGAGTCAAAACTATCTATTATATGAGTTATAGTTAAAACTATGAGATATTAAGTATATCCATTCATGAAATTGATCAATTTTTAAGTCCTATAAAATAAAAAAATCGATGAATACTTACAAATCATAGGGAGATAGTGAATGCTAATGAAAATATCAACCCTCCTGATACTAGAAATAATGTTATTTATAGAGATTACATTAGGGAGTTCGAACTACCTACTATTTATGAAAATACAACTTGAATTCGGAAATATTTCAAGTTTATAATATATGAAATGAAATTTTCATATTTATATACACTACCTTCTTATAATATCTATTCTAATAATGTCTCTATAGACATTATTAGGGAAAAATATAATGTAGTGCAGTAGATTCCATTTCATAGACTAGGTGAATAATTGTTAATTATTAGGATCATTAATTTCTATATTAATGTTAATAAATGGGACTAGTTCTGAAAAAATATACAAAAATACATTAAATATTTAAACATCCAAATTTGTCCAAATTTCATAATTAAAAAATTTATAATCTTCTTACCCATTATAATGAAAACTCGTAAATCAGTCTTTTAGAGGTAATATATGAGTGAAAAATGATAATGATCTAAAATAATTTAATACAAATTCCCAAAAATCTCAATACAAATATTTTAGAAAAATAACAATCCATTGAAAAGAAAAAATATATTTAGTAAACCATAACCCACGGTACTTTAATTTCAAATAATAATTCAAAATGAGATAATTAACACCATGGTAGATTTTTTGGTCACTCACTATCATATTGTGCAAATATTAGAAAATATACAAAAACACCTTGATATACCATTTTTTAATATAGCCATATAATATAAGGTAGTGGTTACCAATTTTAAAAAATTATAACCAAGGTGATATAAAACATGGGAACATCTCTTGGAAAGTTAATGGTATGATTAAACCAACTACTTCTCCTAAATTTGTACTACACTTGAGACATAAATTTCAGATCCAAATATGTAATAAAAATAGTAATTAAAAAGGTTATATTCATGGTTTAATGGTTCTAATTCCAATAATTTCTTCTCAAGAGGAAATATATACACTCAACTAGAGTCTAATAATTCTATCTTTGAGTATATAACACATAAAATGTCATATCAAAAGATTTAATTGTGTATCAAACCTAGAGGGAAAGATAAAATAAATCTTTTATGCATAAAATAGAATAACACTATAAAAAATTAATGGTTTTAACCACTTCAAGATGTTCTAAAAACGAAGAGGATTTTTAGAAGGACTCTGGGAAATTTTCAAATAATGTTTTTGATGATTATGGATCAAAAAATACTAATAACTATGAATATTTAATTAATAAAAATAGGCTTCGAACTAATATATATTATACTATTATACATGAAAAAATAATAAGAAAACACTCATGAATAAACAAGAATAAAGTTAATGGAATTGTTTAAAAAGAATACTAGCGCATGCCAACTATTTTGATAATTTTTTCCATCCATTATTTTTTGTCTATGAGAAAAACAAAAGAATCAAATGTCATAACTCATAAATGCTCTATTGTATTTTCAATAATATTTCACTTAATATATCCTTTATCAATTAACTAATTATACTAATTTAATATCTAAAATCAAGAAATGTATTGTTTCAATCAATAAAAAGTAAATGAATTTTAAACATACATCATTAATATATAGTGTAGTGTTTCCAAAAAGAAATTATTCCCTATTAATTTCAATGTTCTATATAGATTTTGAATCTAATTAAAACTCAGAAATATTGGTTATTTTTACATCATTTAAAACCATAGTTCTAGTACAAAATTGTTCAATTTATAAAAATTTAAAATGCTCAGTCTAGAACACATAAAAACCATCATTATCCTCTTATAGTTGGATAAAAACGCTTTTTCACACCCTATAGAAATAGTGGATGAATTTATAGTTATATAAAGGAATATATTTTTTACATAATAGCTTCATTATATTGGACTTTGTATATGAAACTACTTCATAATTTCCTTCGCTAAGACATTCCTAGAAACTATTGTAGTATTAATTGATGATTGTAATGGAATGAATTTTCTTCCTTGTAGAACAAGGAGAATAATTTATTGTTTAAAAAAAATAATACAAACAAACACATGGAAAAATATTCTTAAGAGATGAAATATTAGAATTTGAGGATCTTATTGATGAGGATGATGGTGAATTTGTAACGATCATGGAATAAACAAATAGATAACACATCCATGTATAAAAAGACATGGGAATATGTTCTATAATTGTTGAAGAAACATTATATGGTATTTAGAGAGATTTTATTGAACGTTTAGATTAGTTTTCTAAAAACCTTCCAAAAATAGTTTTAGTATATTAATGTGATCATTTGTTTTGATGAGGAAATTAGTGATGATAGATTATTAATAATTATATATGAATATTTATATAATATTAATTTTGAATACCATTTACTAAAAAATATAACAAGTTTTCCCTTTATTTAGTACCCACCACAATTGGAATGTAAAGAACATCCATCTATCGTGAAATATTCATTTTTATGTGATAGTTCCACATATCACGTTATAATTTCAAACGAACTAGAGGGTTTTTATAAAGAAAATCACCCATTTCCGTTAAAAATTTTAAAAATATTATATTAATTATATTTGATGATATTAATGTTAAATGTTTGTAATTTTTCATGTAAATATTATCAATGTATCCTGATAATAAAACCTAGATTTGATTTCCAATAGAGACTTCATCATAAAATAAATAATTTAGTTCGTGAGAAAGTTTTAATGATTTAAATTACATGAATAATCTATCCAATATTATAATTACCTTGGGTTATCCATGTAAAATTAGTTCCAATAAAAGGATAAGTCATTGAAAGTACTATGGTTGAAAATTATCAAATCTAAATGAGAGAAGTAACCCAGTGGAAAGTCAATATTTATTGAATAATGTTTAATATAACCACTAGTAAATAACATTTATAGATGAAATTATTAGATCAAATTATTAATAAGATGTCCATAAATAAATTCAATATTTCTATTAAGATATATTCTTATCAAATACATATTAATATAGATCATGAAGATGAATAAAAACATGCATTTACATATACATTTAGAATATTTTCTAACTAAATACTGGCCTTGTATTTTGTTTTCATCTAACCAAAATTAAAATATGCATGTTGTATATATTTTCAGACATGATTTATAAGATTATAGAATTTTTAATGGATAATATTTCCTTATATATAATCAAATTTCATATTTATTTATAAAATCATCAATTATACTTTTAAATATTTTTGATAGAACAAAACAAAAATAATATGGATAAAATACAAAGTTATAGTCACTATGTGGAGTATGATTTTATAAAAAGTATTTATAAGGGGAAAAGAAGTTATATATTCTAATATATAGGTAATTGAAATATTTTTTTCCTCGATGGATTGTCAAGGGTGTTAGAAAATATTTAGTGCATTCCAGTTCCAATTAATGATTCGATAATGTTTTATAAATGATAAAATGTTTCTTTTTATTTTCTTAATGATATAGAATTTTAATGAAGTTGACATAGAATAATTAAATACATTCAATAAAAATCATGACCACTTCACCAATGATCACTTCCTCTTTGTGGGTTTTATATTTTTAAATTTTTTATGAATCTAATGATATGGATGTTGGTGAATTCTTGGGTCAAATAAAAGAATAGAGTCTACATGTAATGTAATATGATTTAAAACATATAGATAATTCCCATAAGAATGACACCATGGCTATAAAGGAGTAATTAGATGTTATGTTTTCACATAAGATGTTTAGATAATATTTTATTTTGTCCAATGTCATATGTTTTAATATACAAGAAGACCTTAAATATTTTAAGGAAAAAAGAGGCTAAATAATGACTAATTAGTAGGATATTTATCTTGTAATAGAATTATTTTGATATATAGGATACAAATTCTGGGGAAAATGAATTTTTTGATCACTTATCAATGTTTTATAACACCAATAATAATTACTAAAGAGATATCAATGAATCATTTACTAATGAAAAACAACTCATAGTGTTTTCTAGAAATAATCCATGGTTTTTTTATTTTTAAAAATCATAGTATCATGTCTCATTCCTAATTATCACATTGAAAACCAAAGAATGATATTAATTTTTGAAATTAACATCATATTTTCTAGTGATACATTTCTTTTTAAGATGGCTTTTGATGGTATTCCCAAAATATGTGCATCTAAATATGAGATTATTTCAATTTTAGGGAGTTATGAATCCTTAGTAAGGGGAGTAAAGCATGGGTGAGAGAGGAAAACATAAAGAGTGTTACAATGTGGTTTTTATTAGCAAACACTATTTTAGGATTCATTTAGTTTATTAGTGGTTTTTGAAAAATGCCAAACGATAAAAAATGTTAGTACATGGGAATATCTACATAAAATGAATATTTTTTATGGTTATTAATTTTTTATAGGGTTTAGACTTTAGAGTCCCATTTTGATATTCTCATGTGAATGTATACAAATTGGGTTTAGTTAATATTTTCTATATGTGGATCACATCACGTTCAATATATCATGCAAGTAATATTATCAAATTAAATTTCATAACTTTTTTCTTTATTTATAGTTCCCAAATATTTATTCACTGATGATTGAATCCAATTTAAATAAATTATAATCAAAACATTTATTGGATAATATAGAAGTGTTCATAATACTAGAACAACTTATCATACAAAATATTATGGGAAAGAAGAAATTTTTAATATTGTGTTTGTGAAGATTTTTGAGATAAATGTTGGTATCTCTGGGAAGGATTTGTATTTTAAATTATATGAGGATTTTGTTTCCTATATAAATTGTTTTAAAACTACCACAAACATTTCTTCTTTTATTTATGTTTTTAGAAACTCATGTGTCCTTCCTATGGGGTTTCAAAATAAGTCTTTTTAGGGTGTGAACGTTTGAGACTATGATTTTGAAAGTAATATAAAATAAATAATTAAAAGTATAGTTATATAAATGAAATTAGAATAGATACATTTAAAAATTATATAATTAATATTAACCCCTTTTGTTCAATACAAATGAATTTAAAAGATTAAAAGGTAACAACATTACTTAAAATCAGTTATGTTATTTTCTTTATCCACCACCTAAACATTATTTATTACAATATTATAGAAAAAACCCATTATACCAAATATAAAGAGTTTTTATTTTTTAAATGAATCATTCTACACTTACATGAACTTCCATCATATTGGTATCGAGCATACTGTTTCCGTGTACGGTGAAATACCATCTCAATTAACAAAGATTGTTCATTCACCATTTACTGCCTATCATGGTGGATGTTTGTGTCTAAAATATATTTACAAATTTTATATAATTTCGTTATTATGTATAAAATAATCTTTAATCCTTTTAAAAAATTCATTATACATTCCATTTGGTGTTAATATGATAAATTAATTTGATGAAGTGAGGACTATCACCCACTCAAAGCGATGTGATTCATTAATACACTACATGAAATTTATTAATAATTATTTAGTAAAATTATATCTGATATATCATATAATAATGATACTATAATAGTTATATATATAAATATATATCATTTAATATATTTTATTAAATATGACATCAAAATAGAAGCATTATACATGCGTACACACAGCCTACCGTCTCGATGAACGGTGTATTCCATTTCAAACTTATATGCAATACATATTTTTATTATAAATATAAATATAATAAAATTTCTATTTATTTCATGTTTTACGTTCTGTATATCAAGATATAAGTAAAAGGATCAAATATATTCCAAATAAAGACACAAGTGAAAACAACAAAAATATTATCCAAAACATAACCTTAAAATAAAAATGATAACAAGTGGGTAAAATGATGTAATAATAAATACACATATGGTGTCATATATAATCATAATGTTCAAAAAAAAATGCATGATAAACATAAATATATTATATAGAATTTTTTGATGAGTATTATCAGAGTTAAGAGAGAAGGTAAGATAATTTCATCTCAGTTTTTTATTTCTGCGATATAAATTATTTATTCACCACGGGTTACATTTTTTTGGTGTTTATACTGAACATAAGAAGAATTATATTATTATAATATAAAAAAATTATTTTTATTTATATACCCATTTTATGATATTTATTTTATGGTGTTTTTGTTTC
Source organism: Viscum album (assembly GCA_963277665.1). NCBI lineage: Eukaryota > Viridiplantae > Streptophyta > Magnoliopsida > Santalales > Viscaceae > Viscum > Viscum album. The sequence continues at coordinate 669,055,822 of OY728159.1, read as the reverse complement.
AATGTTTACCAAATTCTTAATGTAATGGTATCTCAAATTTCCTTCTTTAAGACAAAAGTCATGTTATGCACATATATTTCATTATGAGGTGTATATAAAGAATTTGAAATATTATTTCATGAATATAAATATTTTCATGGTATTTGTTTTTTAATTTAATCTCTTTTTCTTACATGGTGTGTATGGTTCATATTTTCCAAGTGGTAAGAGTTTATATTACCTTTAGTTTCCTTTGTGTTTGTTATTTTGAAACAAATCAACCTAGTGAGTGTATTATAGGTAAAAGAAGATGTTTTTACTATGGAAAATATTTTATGAAAGAATGTAACTGAAAAAGATAAATTAATAGTCCAGCTAACATAATATATGGTAATGTTCTCCTCCTTATGGTATTATCATTTTTAGACTGCTCCAAATGTGGAAATTATGGGCATTATAAAAATTGATATCATATGTAGAAGGCTCCTGAAGAGAGTCAGCAAGGTGAAAAAGGTAATGGTTTCTTCATGACGATGAAGAGGTCACAAATGGCAAGTGAATGGTATGTGAAATTCACCTAAAATTTTTTATATTAAAAATAATTTTCCTTATTATGTTAAGGATCCATAGTAAATTATTCATGCTTTATATTATAGGGAAGATTTTATAAGGGATAAGTTGATAAACCATGTGTAATGGATTAATAATAATGTTTTCTAAATAATGAATTTATATTTTGGAATTAAAATGTTATGTAATATGAATCGCGAAATTTATAATTATTTTTAGTATAATATTACATTCTGGATTGAAAAGGATTTGTGAATGGTGATAAGTATTTAGAAAACTAATTTCATTGAATGTTGATATTTTGATTAAGGGAAGGTAACCCTTAATTAATTCCTAACATTGAGGTAGTTATTTTTGGATGATGATTTGTTGGATATGAAGATGTAAATTGGATGGTGTGGATTACCCTAGAACTAATCATTAAATAAGTGGTCTATGTTATCAAGGATGAAGTTTAAAAATTCATTTATTTAATGAGTGTATATAGTAATCATTGTAATAAAAAATCATTCATGTTTTCCCAAAGGATTTAGGTTAATTCTGTTTATTACTATGGTTCACGAGTATATATGATGATGGTATTTAGAAGTTTGGAATGTTTCAACCATGTGAAAATCATCTAATACAAGGGATATATTTTAATTTAATTTCATGCCTTTCATTATAATGTTTTGGATTTTTTTCTACCATAATGGTTATAAGGTTAACCATTTTTGGAAATATTATGTTACAATTTTGATTAATTTTTAAAGATTAAAGTATTATCTCTCCCCATGAGTATTTACACAAATTGGATAACCTATTTAAACAACTTTTTGTCGATGATAAACAATGAAAAATGGTGTTGAATATTGTAGATATCATGATCTATTAGTACTTGAGGTAAGAAAATTTAGATATCATTTTAGGAAAAATAGTGGAAGTGGATTGACGAAAAATAATGGGTGAGTTTTTTTTGAAATCATCAAAGTATATCTCTTATAGAAACTTCCCGAAATTTAGAGAAATGAATCTTGAAACCAAAATTGATATCCAAGTCCCTTTGTTTACAATGGATCAAATAGTTCTTTATGTCATCATAGATTTGTGGCTTTCTAATTTTTATCAATATTTTAAACGTATTATATATAACACTCTATCATGACATGATGTTTATATTTCTATTTCATGTGCATGTTTTTACTTCCCACCCACGTTCTACTATGTGGGAAATCAGTTATGGGTTCTTTTGGGTAACCTTTATGGTTCAATCATTCATTTATTAAAAGAAGCTATAGTATTCCTTTTTATGAATTGGGATTCTATGAAAGTATTATTTTTAATTATTAAAACATTAAAATCCAAAAATAATTCTGAGGGAGAAATTCATATTAATTGTTGTAGAATGAAACATCCTGATATTTTGTGGAATTTTTTTTGAATAAATTTATTTTCATTGATGTCCTGCATTGCACTATGTAAATATTTCCTATCACAAGAAACCGAAATGTATTACACCATATATAAAAACATATTAGAAAATGTTAAAGAAGAAACCGACATGTAATAAATTACACAAAACTCCGTTATGGCGTATATTACACGCATCACTGACTTTGCGTATGTTACACCCAACACTGATATGGAGAACAATAATATATTATTAAAGTCTTATATTATGAAATAACATATATTTTAAATTAATGTTTATGAATGGTAATAAATAGATTATGTAAAATATAAGGTTTAAACAAATATAAAGTGAATTTATAGGATAACAATTAATTATAAATGGAAATATAAGAACTAATTTAATATAATGTATTTATTTTTATTTTTATGATTCCAATGTTTATTCTCCATAAAAATTTTAATTAATTAAAATTAGTGTGTGATATTACCGTAATATATATTTTATATAATCAATAATATATTTCGTATATTCATCCAGTATTTCTGATAGAAATTTGAGAAGAAAAAACCCAATTTCATGATTAAAAAATATATTTTATAAATTATATTTTACCACCATTAAAAGGAATACCGATTTACAATCCATTTTTTTGGAATTATATAGATTTAATTTGTCAAAATAATCATCATTCTTGATATTGAAACATGATAATTAGGTCATGATAAGTTTTTGGTATTTTTCTATAAGGTATCATTTTTTAAATTAATAGTATAAAATATTGAAATTTAATTCAATACTTCTTTTCCATCTACATTATTTATAAGGATAAATTTAATATTTTTTTTTGAGATTTAAATTGAATCCTATTTTTATTAATTAATACAATTTTTGTCATTGAAATAAATTTCAACATGAAATAGGGTATAAAATCATAGTAAATAATTTTATGTTATTGTTTTACTTTAAAAACTCGTAATATAATCTCCTCTATGGGATTAATATAAAATTTATTTCTAAACCTTATGTAGTTAAAATTTGAAAAATTAGATTCCATATTTGGAATAATCATAATTTATTATATCTAATGAGATAAAAAATATTTTTTCACAAATGTATTAGTGAATATGGTAAAAACTAATTATAGTGATTAATGTAAAATTAAGCTTATCAGGTGAATCAAGACTCAAATAATGAGCCCAAATGACAATGATAGTTTTCCAACAACCATTTTATATCCATATTTAATCCATAATCCATCCAGTATTTAGTTATGTTTGTTTTTCATGAGATTACTAGGTAAAATGTGGGTACATCTAACATGTCTTCAAAAATGCCAATTGTGTCATTTCCATCCACTATAAAAGGCCACCTCCTCTTATCATATTCACGATATCTCCACAAGGATTCATTAATTACATACATTACAATGAAAGAACAATATTAAACTCAAACTATGATTCTCAATTAATTTAAATTGTGTATAATGAATGTTCGAGATCGAACACACAAATATAGTGTGTAAGTTTTAAAATAAATAATGAAATAGAAATAGAAATTATTTAATTCATTTTAGAAAAGAAAAATAATAGAAGTGATGATTGGGATGAAATTACATAAGAGGGACATGTCGAGTTTAGTAATTTCAGGTACAGTGCTATAAATTTCAGGAAATGATTGATAGGTGTTTCAATTTATAGGATAATCATATTCAAACCTGTAGATATGTTTCAAATGATATGGTGATAATGTGTAATATCTTTACATGACATGTAGTAATTTTTCTTTATTTTCTATATCTAATTATCTCTAAAAAAATATAGTGTCATGCTATCTCATTTTTCCTCCATGATTCATTTATTTATTTAATATTCATCATTTACTAACAAAAGACATATAACTACTCAAATGATCCAATAATTGGGATGTTTACTAATTTTAATTCAAGAATTCATATATTAAAACACATTTAAATTAATGCTTGAAATTTAATTAAAACTTTACACAACTCAAACCACATAAGTTTGGATAATATCTACCCAATCCAAATCCCAAAATCCCCCTTTCTCTTTTAATCCTCTCTTTTTTCAAAATTCATCCAAGGAATCCATTTTTCTTAACCCAAAATAATTTTCACGATTAAGAGGTAACACCCTCCCTCAATCTCCATTTATTTATTCTCTTTTCCTACCACCAAAAAGATATTTATTAAATTATTATATAATGAAACCATTATAAAAAATTTACTTTGAATTTTTTATTCAGCGTGTTCAACCGACACTTACAAATACTTCCATATAAATGGTAATGAACATATTGTTTACATGTACGGTGAACTACCGCTTCACAAAATGATGATTGTTAATTGTTACATAACTGCCTCTCTTAGTAGAAAGTATGATGAAAAATATATTTATATATATTATATATTATAAATATTAAGTCTTCAATCTTTGTTAATCCTTCTAAAACACATATCATAATACTTTCCATTTGGTGTGAATATGATTACATCGTTTGAGGAAGTGTAGAATACCACCCCCTCAAAGTGATGTTTTTCTTTCACAAACTACATGGAATTTATTAAGAATGGATTTAGTGAACATAAATGATGTATATTATATAATAATTATACTAGAAAAATTATTAACACACACACAAAGATATATATATATATATATATATCATTTACACTCTATCATTTAATACGATAAAAAAACATAAACAAAATACATGCACACATATGGAATAATGTCTCCAATGAATGGTGTATTCCATTTAATATGTCTATATTATATAGATTATAATAATAATAATATACTAAATATAAGTTATATTTACATTATGGATTATATTAATGAAATCACGATTTATGTAAAGGACCAAATATATAAAAAATTAAGAAACAAGAAAAAACGAATTGAATATTACCCAAAGTGTTACCTTAATATAAAATTGATAACATATGAGTAATATAAATTAATAATAAATCAATATAGGGTATTAAATATATTACTATGTTTCTTAAAATAAGTAAAATAAACATAAATTTATTATATGGTATGTTTGAATGCGTATGAAGATTGTCAAGACACATGGTAAGGAAATTTCATCTCACTTTTTATTTCTATGAGATACATATATTATTCACCATCCATTCATTTTCTTTATTGTATATACTTTACATGGATGAATTCCATGATTACTATCCTTAAATTTATTCTTATTTAAATATCTATTTTATGAACATTTTTTTGGGGTTTATGTTTCATAAGGTACCAAATCAGTAATGTAAATTGGAATCCATTTTCCTTCTTTCAGACTCATACCATGTTATGTGCTTATATTTTTTTCATGAGCTATATGTACTACCATTAAAATTTTATATCATGAATCTATTTATTTCCTTGATATTTTAATATTCATATAATCTCATTTTCTCAAATGGGGATAATACAATGTTACCATGTTGTAAGATTTTATTGAAACAATATAATCACTTGTCGAGGTATTTTACATTTATGATCCATTTGATGAAATCTTATGATCTATATATAATAAAAATTCATTAATTTTCTTATCCTTTCAATGATCAAGATATATTCCTGTATTGGTACCAGGAATCAACTCTTTGATTCATAAGATAGTTATTATTTTTTTTTAATGAAATCGCGACATTAACCTCTCATCAGTTGGAAATCATTGTTCCATGTAAACCATGTTTTATAAAAAGGGGTTCAAAAAATATTATACAATTTTATTAAATTAATAAAATCAAATTTTCACCATTTTTCATTTTTTTGAATGACTCTTTTTTGGAACTTTTTGAACAAGGAACTTTTTTACCTAGGAAACCATGAAAAAATAATGTTCTTTTCACCTCATATAACATGTACAAATTTAACCATTGTTATTTCTATGAAGCATAAATTGCATGTTTAAAAGATTAATTTTTATGAATGTGTTTTCTAAAATTATATTCTTATAAAATGGACTTCTATATGTTTTCAATATTCTTTATATATTTTCAAGCAATATGGTTTTCAAAATATTTTCATGGTTTCATTATAAATTTTCAATGTGTTTAAAAAAATATAATAAAATGTTTGAAGCATATGATGTAATTTTGGATGTAAAATAGTTTTAAAACTATTTTCAAGATTATTTTATATGTTTTCATGGGAATGCTTTTTTAAAAATATGTCATGCCTTTTTAATAAATTTTCAAGGAATTTTCTATGAAATCATCTTTCAAATGGTTTTATGTAATGAGAAGACTTCTTACAAGGTTATAGATATTTCTATAAGGAAATGATTATATAATATATTTAAAAATTATTTTACATAAATATGATATATTTTTATGATACTCAAAATCCGTAGGTTCAATTTGTATTATTTCTTGTTTGGTTTTTGTTTTTAGGGAATGGTTCTTATAAAACTCGTTTTTCATCCACCGGTTAAATGCTTTTTAGTCACACATTATTTCAAGGGTATACCTTAATAAAATTATTAAAAAGCCTATATATTTTCTATTTGTTATAAGTGGATGAAATGTTACGGATTCCCATTTCATTTCATGGGTTATTACTATATTTATGAAACCAATATATTTATATAGGTCATGATATGATGTATGTTTATTATCATGTAGAAGATATGTGTATGATTTTATTATGTGATGGGTGGGACATATATCTACTCTTGATGAATTGCGTATTGATTAATGTTATATGATATGAAATGTTACATGGGTTGTAGACCATGCCTGAATTTAATAAGGTACATGGTTTGTAGACCAAGCCTGAACATAATAAGGTACATGGGTTATAGCCCAATATTAGAAATAATAAGTTTCATGGGTTGTATACCATGATTGAAAGTAAGAGGGTTCACCTGTTTTATCCCAATATAGAGAATAATATGGATCATTGGTTTTTAAAACAAGCCCAAAGTATGTATACAGGTCGTAGCCCAAGACAAACATGTAATTATGGTCTTTGTATGTAGGCTTCACATAGGGATTTTTATGATTTTGGTTTGGAAAAAATTCTATATCTTGTTCTTATGTTACTCTCTAATGGATTATTTTCATTATTTTTTAATGATTTATGACTTATGAACATCCATGATCTATTTCATGATTCTTGTTTATTATACTTTACATACATGGTGTGATATTCTAAAATCATGATAAGGTTATCATACCCATATGCACGTGTTTATGCTTACATGTCTCCCTAATTTACACTAATTAAGTATCTAATATTAACCAATTTTATGTTTCCTTACCCATGTTTTCAAGACGTGTATTATATATGATGTTTCTAAGAAGGTTTCTAGTCATGTATAACCTAGTGGGATGAAATTTAGATTGATTAAATACTATAGTTTATGTTTCTAGGTATCAATGCCACTAAGATAATATGTTCTTTTTTATAATGCTTTTATAATGATTTAGGTATTCCAAAAATGTGATTTAATGTTAATATAACATTCAACTATGTTGTTATTGGTAATTTTTATATTGGATTTGTTTATTTTTTGTTAAAAATCTAAACTTATATGGTCCTATTGAATGTAACTGATACATGTTTTCTTTTGGATGTTCTACTAATTTAATAGAAAATAATTGGTTCACAATTATCCGTATCATACCCAAAAATTTAATGTTAATGATTTCAAGAGAGGATCAGAGAGTGTGGGTCCTGTGCTTTTATTTTTGGAATTAATTATTTGATTAAATCGCATTCATGATTTGGATTATTTAATGTGATGTTATATTATGGGTTATGGAAACCATTAGAATACAATAAAAGTAAGGATGATAATAGGTTTAATGTATTAGAATAAAAAGTTTAGGTTTGTAAGTAGTAATAATTTTGAGTTTATAATGAATATATGGAGATTTTTTTCGTCATTTTAGGATTTAGCCCTTAATACCAACACAAATTATTTTTAGGAAGGAATTATTTGTCTTGTTTATAAAAGGACAACCCATATGCTATATGAAAACATGTCACGTCTAGAAAGAAAGTTGGGATTGAAACCATGATCAAATTGAGATATGGGTTTATACACCTAATAATTTCCAACACGATTTCCTGGTTATAATGATTCTTTATAGTTAAAGATATTGTATATTAAAGAAACACATGTTATTTTATTTGATGAATAATGGTTGATTTATCTTAAAATAATATATGGTCTAATCCTTATAATCATTGGGTTTTGAAATTTCAAGGAATTTTTTGTATAATTTTAAGGATAGTTATTTATGAAATTGCTGGGATTGAATATTAGGTATTAGATTTGAGTACTAATATATCATATTATTGTTTAATAATTTTAACATTATCTTAACATGTGAAAACCATTTTGGTTTTTTTTAATGTGTAAAGACAAGTTAAATTGATTGAATATACCTTTTATGTGTATTAAATAGTTAATAGTAGATTTTAATGCATTAAGATATAAAAATTCATCTTTAATATAATTTAGTTGTAGAAAAAGATGATATTTTGGTGGAAATTGGTTAAATGATGAAATTATTCTTATCAAGTAATTATTTTTCATTGTATTTTAAATCAAGAATGTGAAAAAAAAATTATGAACTTTTTGAAAAGGATCTTCAAAAAAAATAGTATCATATTACCATATTTTCTTATGATATCAATGACCCTTTCGACACCTATTTGGATTGTTGTTTTTTCATTGAAATATTCTTTACCTCATTCTCTATCACAATATATTATTCCAGTAGAACTATTTTACCTCTCTAAATACATCATTTAGTTTTCCTCCAACAGTCTCATTATGTAGAATCATATTTATTCACATCTTTAGGTCCCCATTGTGTCTCTCACTATCCCTTTTTATGGGATTTTATATTTAATACATTTTAGTATTACGGGATTCAATAAATTAATTGTAAAAAAAATAAATCCTATGATACCAACACAAATTTTTAAGATGAAATTCATTTTAAGGGGCGTAGGATGTAACATCTTAACATGTTAAGAAACATATTCTTTCAAATTAATTTAAATTATTTGAATTCAGACATTACAAGAAATTCAAAATCCATATTGTGTTATATAAAACACAAAATTTAACATACATTTCTTGTGCCATTGTGTTTCTATTATAACATTTGTTATACATAAAAGACCGAGTCTTACCAAAAAAATATATACTATTAATATAATTATCTAAACTGCCATCAAGATATTGGAATGAAGTAACTGAATAAGATTAAATGAATTATCAAAATATGGTTTACCAATGTATATATATTATAATTATGTTTCAGTAAATTTATTAGGAATAGAAACAAAAACCAACTAAATATAAAGGATGTGTTTTAAAGAAAAATATATTTTTATACCCACAAAAGAATTTATCTTTTTAAATTCAATTAATCAGTATTAGTGAATGAAATTTATATGTTTTATATTTAATATTTTTTTTAAAAAACTGCATCTATTATGGTTTATAATGATAAAATAATAACAAATCAATTTTTAATCATAACAATTGGATATTTATAATAGGGAGTTTTATGACATTTCTATGGAAGAAATGTTCTAAAACCAAAATTTGAGACTTTTATACATTTTTATTGAAAATATAGAATTAATCTTTGATATATAAATTAACAAATTATCTTATATAAAATTTTTGTTATTTTTATGAGAAGTATCATTTTTTGATGAATATTGAAAAATACTATTTTAATGAAAACTAACTTTTTATTTACATAACATATAATGATATTTTATATTTTAGAATTTCAAAAGTAAAAATAGTAAAATTAGACATATATTAATGTAATATATATCTTTTCAGTCATTTTCATATTAAATTTTTATATAAAAAATTTTCAACCTTTTGAAAATTATTACTTTAAAAATGTGGTTTCTCATCATGTCTGTGAGAGTAATTTTAAATTCAATTGTACCATTTCAATGAGTTAAATCTGAAAAAAAGGATTCAATAATTATAATCATAATAATTAATAATTTTTAATAGGTTTATCATATATCATGACACACAAAAAATTGTGAAAATAATTAAAATTATTTCTAATGATTAATGTAAAAGGGAGTTTAACTAGTCATTAAACATAGAATATAAGGTGTAAAAATGACCCAAAACATGTCCAAAACTGATTTAATGAAAAAATTAAAACCATTATGATCATTGGATAAATATTTATTGGGTTTTTAAAACTTCTCTATGAGAGTGACCAATTTTAGTTTTTAGTAAATTAAAAAGACAGGAAATTTTGCATTTCATCCATTTAATTTATATAACAATTTGTAGATAATAAAAAACTACATAATATTAGTTATAATTATTCTTCTAAAAGTTAATAGAATTTTTATTATCATAATAATTATCATTAAATTTTAGAGGATATATAATTACATTATATTCTTAAGAAACATCGATGAATGGATTATTGATATTATAATAAAATAAAATAAATGATTCCAAAAATATTAAATGTGTGTAAAATTGAATGAATTTTCATGTTCAGTTACTTTTTAGATAAATATATCACGAAATATACATATGGACATAACCTATTTTAATTCCATTATTTTTTTTAATTTTTTTTTCAAATTAAATAAATATTTTCAAAATTGTAATTCGTAATATTTTATAATAAATGATCAATTTTTAAATGATTTAAAATTTCTAAAAATACCGTCATCTAGAAAGTAATTTTTAATTATAAATAAATATAAAATATGTCCATTAATTTAACTATTTATCTTTTATAATTAACATATTGAAAAATAAATAATAAAAACATTTTCACCATGGTTAAGGTTAAAGATGATTTTTTTCATGTTACATGTTATTCAATTAAATATAATTACCAACAACAATGATATTTTAAATTAATAATTTTTATATCATAAATAAAATATATGGTTATAATGTAACTAAAATTTATAACTTTAATATTATAAGGCCCCGACCTTAAACCTTACTTAATATTGAATTAAATGAATAATTCACATTGAGGATCTTTTCAGGTTTAGAGTTTTAGAGAATTAGAACATAACTATTACATCTCAAAAGATTACAAAGTAGTCACTTCTACTAAGCTTCCATATAATAATAATAATAAACCCTTAAAAAGAAACATGTCTAGTTCCATGTTTTATAAAGCATGACTTTCCCTTGATCCCATCCTTGACCATATTCCACATTAAGTCCTGTGAAAAACATTTGAAAAAAAAAACATGGGGTGAGCATTAAAAGCTCAGTAAGGGATACACAAAGAATGAAAATTGTTAGTTTATCAAAACAACAAGTAAACCATGTATACTTTATCAAAGTAATACTTTTCACCTTTATGAAGTAATAAAAACACTTCACTGAATAAAGTATCATTACTTACCTTTTTGTAACCAAAGGATTACCATAAAACCCATATAAAGAACACATAGCATATATAAAGGTAACTTGGGACATAAACATACTTAAGTGGAATAACCATACGGTCGACTTCCACACATATCACTTAATGGAATAGCCATACGGCCAATTTCCATACATACTTAATGGAATAGCCATACGGCCGACTTCCATACCTAATGAATTGGAGGTTATAACGTAACCACCCATCCTGGTATTCACGGCACCACCCGTCATATGGTTTATAACATAACCACCCGTTAAAATGTCCATGTACCAATATAAAATCATAAAACATAAAACCAATATAAAGGAATGATAACATTTCCACATTTCAGTCACAATATATCATAAATATATTGACAAAATAGAATCCTTTTTCAAAGCCATTTTCAATACCAAAATACATAAAATAGTATATGGTATTTATTTTATTCTAAAAACATTACGACTTATTGAGAAAGCCAAAGATCAAATAATTCTCGCGGCGGCGGAAAAAGGTTGTTGTCTCCGCATACGTTAAAAAAACATTCCTTTTTGTCGTTTAGTAAAACGCTTCATAGAAAACGATTCCTTTTGTATAAAAGTAAAAGTCAAAGGAGTTTATACACCGTATAAAAGAAAGTTGTATATAAAACGAAATATGCCTCAATGAAAGGAGATTGAGACGAAGTCCCTTACCTTGGGTCCGACATGACTCGATCGTTCTTTAACGTCCTGAATAATAAACTTGAGTTAATTTATACTTGATTAAGAACCTTTTTAAAGTTCATTATTCTTTTTATTTCACTTATTTCCATGTTATAAACATTATTTAACCATTTAAGTTAATAATGTTTGTTTTGTCAATATTTGGTTCTTAAGTCGAAAGTTGACTTCTTACAATTACATGTTGTTCATGTGGTCAAAAGTTCTTTATATCCAGAATGAAATTCCTGATTTGGATATAATATGTATCATATATATCTGGAATATACATGTACTTATAATATTACATAATCATTTAGAGGTAAGAAATGAAATGCACCGTTCATGGAGACGGTAAGTCGTACGTACGCATGAACGCTACTTTCATTTCTTTGTCATATTAGTGGAATTAAAACTAAATGAGAGGTATGTATATTTTAATTCCAGAGTTATATTAATCATTTAGATATATCATTTATTATATATATACATTATACACATGTACTTTTAATAGTACATTACATTTGGGGATAAGAAATGAAAGGCACCGTTCATGGAGACGGTAAGCCGTACGTACGCATGAACGCTACTTTCATTTCTATATCATACTTTAATGGAAAGAAATAATAATGATATAGAGGTATATTATAATTAAAGTATAACATCATATATAATAACTTTAAATCCATCTTTTACATGTCCCACATATGGTATTAACGAATCACATCACTTTGAGGGGGCGGTAGTCTGCACTTCCTTAAATGAAGATATCGCGTTTACCCATAATGGAAACCATAAAGGTATGACAAAAATGAAAAATACAGAAGCTTAAAGAAAACATAAACATATTATATATCATATATAAAAATAGTGACATCATAATGGCCACCCTTGAAGGTGTTAAATGAGTATTGAACAATCATCGTTTCGGGGGGCAGAATTTCGCCATCCACGGAAACCGTATGTTCTTTAACCATTTAATGTAGTTGTGTGAGAGTGTAGCTCAAATAAATCTTATAAAAACATCCTAGTATATTGAAGATACTGTTGTTGTTACAAAATAAGTAAATAAAAAGGGTTTAGAGGGTTGGAGAAGCAAAATAAAACATATGAACAAGAGAGAATGAATTACCTTTAAAAGTGTAACTCCTTTTGATTTGAGCCTAAAGGCTTCCTTTGAAAGGATTCTGCCCAAAGGGAATCCTCTAGGATGAGGAGATGGATGTGGAGAGAGTAAATGGGAAGGGGTTGGCCGAGCCAAAGGCTTGAGGAGTGTGTGAAATGAGGTAGAGGTGGGGGCCTTTTATAAGAGGAGAGGAGGGGCACTTTTGGAAAGTAAAGAAATATTACTTTATTTGAAAATGTGTTTCGGTTTTAAAAGGTCCCAAATTGATGTAATTCGTGGATAAGTTGATAAGGCTTCGAATTCCAATCATCCAACAAGTTTTGGACATGTGTAGTTCATATATTTTACATTATCTTTCCATTTTATTTAAATCGTCAAATAATGATGTCATCGCTGCATCATTATTATGTCATATATAATTTAATTTCTTTAATGTCTAAAAATGATTCAAAAAATACTATGATGTAGGAAATCGTTTTAGCTTTCCAATGACGATTTATAATCAAAATTTGGACTTGTATAACCCCACTCAAAAATTATTTTAGTAAAACAATTTATGTTAGTGTCATTTTCACTTTAACATTAAATAAAAATATATTAATGTCATTTTCCTACTAAAGTGGCTCCATGGGGTCCCCAAGTTGGCCCATGGCATGTCGTGGTCGGCCATGACTCACCCAATAGGTGTAAGACATGTGTCTTGGTGTTTTCACATTTTTGTAATATCATTTTCACATTAAATTACACTAATTACCTCTAATCGCGATTAATGAAAAAAATTACTATTCACCAAAAAATTATTTTAATCTGATTGAACCACATTTTACTTCTTAATGACAACCATGTATGTCGGATTTTCAAAATTCAATAAACATTAGTGGTAAACTTTCATTTAACTGAAAAATCAGTTTGCTTGATTACCACTTAGTGGTTTCACTATTCATCAAAAATTGAAGTTTTTCAGAAAATTACCAAAAATTCACCCTAAGCTATATTTGATATTCCGAATTAAAAAATGAAGTCCATTTTAAAAAACTAAAAACATATAAGTCAAATTAATTATTTTAATAATTAATTCCCGCTGTCATGACAAATAGCGTGTTTTTGTGAAACAATAATTATCAAAAGATTGACACCAGTTTAAGTCCAATTTCAAAGTGAAATTGATTCCAATAACCACCATTGGATTAACTGGTAAAAATATTTTCTAATTTCACATTAAAACCAATTAAAATAATAATCTAATCATATAAATAATTTATATTAAAAAGAGGTTTTGAATTAAAATACAACATTTTACACTATTCATAAAAAAATGAACTTTATCAGAAAGGTACCAAAAATTTACAGAAAGTAAATTTTGATGTCCCGATTCTAAAGAAGAGTTATACTTGGTCCAAAATAAAGTATATGAGTTATCAAAACTATATTTAATGATGTTTCAGCATTAAAAGGTGATAAGTGAACCTTTAGTGAAAATTAGAGTATATATGCCCTAAAATTGAATTCTTTTCGTATTTTAAGCCTTTATCTTTTATTGGGTAAATGTATAAACATTTAAAAACATATCTAATTATTTTTTAGTTATTTCTATCAATTCCCGCCAGTACAACGGCTACTTGTTAACTAAAATTTAAAATAATATTATTTTATTTCTAGTGTGCTACATAAGTTTCAAAGAAACTCATCGTTGCGTATCGGGTACGCTATCGAACATAGCAACCCCTTTAAAATAAAATTAATATTTAATTCGTAAATATTAATAAATATGAAAATTCATTATTCTTTATTTACCTGGGATGTTACAAATATAATCTTAATGTGTTAATTACATAGGTTAAAAAACAGGTTATATTAATATAACAACAAAGTGAAGAAAAATTAATAAACTTAGGAGTTGAGAAACTAAATGAATAAAAATGTATTTAATTTGTGTGTTGTTTTTTATTATAGATTCAATAATCCACCCCATTTATTATGTATCAATTTTTAAAGAACAATTAGTAAGGGAGAGATCCAAAAAGTGTTTTTTTTTGTATTTACAATAATGGAAGTCCTCTATTATAAAAGTGAATTCCCTCTCCATAATTGTTCATAATTATCAAGCCTTTAGACCCATACAACCCCTGCCTAAATAAATAATTATAAACCCTCCTCACATCCTAAAATCTTAAATTTTGAAATAAATAAAAAAAATCATGTCTATTTGAGTAAAATACAAGGAGATAACTATAGAATATATAATGTTCATCGACATTCATTTTCGTTCTATTTATTTCTCCACCTACTACAATTCATGTTATTAATTTGTTACACAATAATTTTTTTAAAATAAATATACTTATATTTTGTAATGCTATGGGAAAGACCAAAACCCAAACACACTTCCATCAAATGGGATACAAAATCATTATTGGTGTGTAAGGTAGACTACTGCCTCATGAAACTATATTGTTCATTTTTTATATTACCAACTCTCTTGGTTGGGAATAATGATACACTTACTATTTATATATTATATTTATGAAATTTATAACATAATAAAACCTCTTTATTTATTATATCAAATACACCATTCTATATTCCAATCCTTAAGAGATTAGATAACTTCGATCATGTCAACAACAGACTACCCCCACGTGAAGAAATGTGATGCGTTATCAACTAAAATGTTATAAGGAAGGTAATTAGGGTAACATTAAATAATATATATAATAAAAACGACACCATAATTTTATTCATGATATAAATATTTTACAATAAATATGATATATCATATTCTTATTAATATTTCTGATACTGAAAAAAGTGGAAACATCGCTAGTGGATGTGTGGACTACAGCCTCCTTGAAGCGACGTGATTTCATTTTACATCCAAATTATTATATATATAATTATATATAATATTTTTCTGATATATTTATCATTATTTAAATATTAAATTTGACAATCCTTTATTATTTAATGATCATGGAAAATGTTAATGTAACTTGTGTTTACATATGACCTACCATCCCTATGAGCATAATATTGGTTCATTTTTCCTAAGTATATTTCATGATTGGTTATTAAGGTATGATTACTGTATAAATATGATAGTTATTTCATAATCATTGTTCTTTATATATTTATATATTAACATTTTGACCATAGTCAACCTATAAAAGTTATTTTTAATATATAGGCAGAATATAGTCAAAACATCTAACTTAAACATAATAAGTAAAATAATTTTATATAAGTTGTTTAAAGTTATGTAAAATAAATAATTAAAATTTGATGTATTTCACTGAAATAAAATACTTAAAATATGATTTTACTTTAGTAATATAAATAAAATTCATGATATATCACACTCAAGGTAAGGGTTTTTCACATATCTCATTTATTTATCTGAGATACATGCCATATTCACAAGTTATTTTTGTGTGTGGAATATATTATAACCATGAATGTATTTTATGATTAATCTAAATAGTTTTATATTGATATATATATCCATTTGGTGATCTCTTTTTCCTAGGGTTTAAGGTTTCATAGTAACCAAATCAGTTATGGATATTTGTTACAATTTACCTTCTTTGAGACTTATGTCCTATTATGAACCTATATTCATTTATATGGTGTATATTTATCCTATTTTCATGTAATAATAGGATTTTAATTTTTCTAATGTCATTTTATTTTTTATTTAATGTAATTCTTTCATGGGGACCGGGATAAAATTTTAATAATGTTGTAAGAGTCATATGTTACAAACTCATCGTTAACCATGATTGTATATAATTAACTCTATAATGTTGAAATATTATTATTCTAATCACATCAAGTCACCTCTAGTAATTCAAATGAATTTAAATTTAATGTAATATTTACACTATTTCATATATAAAATCTTTGAGAAATTGATTTTAACAAAATATGAATTCATTTCTCTTATCATTCAAAAATCTATCTTCAACAAAACAATGTTGTCTAAAAAAGAAATCAATTTTTTTTAAAATCTATTGTAATTATTCTATAAATGATTTCAATTATTTTTAAATTAATCCTCTATAATATTCCAATTTTTTTTCTATGAAATGGTTTTTCAATATTTTTTATGCTTAAAAAATAATTTTTCTTGGTAAAAAGAAAATTTACTTAAATTTTTTTAATTTTTTTAATTTTTTTTCAATAATAGATGTTATAAAACATTATTGAAAGTAATTCTCCACTAGAGATATTTTAGATTAATACCATCCTTATTATTTTTTGGATGAATTAATATTTATTTAAATAAATTTATGTGGAACCTATTTCTTTTCCATGAGTTAATCATGTTTCAAATAGTTTTTTATAAAACCAATTTATTTTTCTTAGGTTAATCCTGTTATGAAAGCTATAATTATAGTTCCTAGGATTTTATAAATAAATGAAAGATTTTATTTATTATGATTTTTTAATTGTACTTGGACATTTTATGTGTGGTTATATTGTAAACTAATGATGGGGGGTTCTATGATAAACCAAGTATAGGTGGGTCTGCGATATCCCACTAATTGATTTTGTATAGAAGACAACTCTATGGTTATTCCATTTTTATGAGTGATTTTAAAAGTTAAGTGATAATTATTTAAAACGTTATGTACATGTTTTCAATATACATTATATGGGTTTATAATTCTTCACATCATCGATGTTGATATCACATGGGTCATGATTTTTTATTTTGATGACCCTTGCATCAGCCATTATTTCATATTTGGAGATCATTGTATTTATGGGTATGAGTTCTTTTATGACTTGATCATTTATTTTGATTATTTCATCATACAGTTATGAAATCTTATTCTCATTGATGACTTTAAATTTGTAACACTTTTGTTTTCCCTTATTGATCATTTGAGATTTCCTTTCTTATATTTCCTTTTCTATAAGTTATATTTAATGGGGTTGAATGATTTATGTCTATAATGGATTACACAATAATGATTTTGATTTCCAACTATGAAAATAAAAAATGGTTTTAATGGGAGAAATGTGCATTTGATGACTCAGGTATTTTTTATATATGATTTTTAATAATTAAATAAATCTATAAAACTATAAGGATCTATAGAATGTAAGTGATAAATATTTTCCTTCTGATTTTGTAAGGATTTTTTTGAAAAAAATTGTGTCAAAATTATTGGAAACATATATAAAAATATAGAGTTCATGATTTCACAATTGGATACAAATGTATAGGTTATACACTGTTATAATATTGATGGTTCCTAAACTGTTTTAATGATGAAATTTGATACTTATGATATCATTATGGTTATTTGATAATAAATTTTGGAACCAATTAATTATTTGGGGAAAATGTATTAATCGTTAAATATATAATATAAAATAAGTTTACTAAGAGAAAAATTAGTTTTTCAAATTATGTAATATTATCATATCTATTACTTATTCGTATACATACTTAATAATTATTATTTAACAATATATATAATATGCTTCTTCCTCTATTATAATGATATTTAAATAAAACCACATCGTATTTATTCATTATATCACAGTGTGCTCATCTTTCGGCCAATTTCACTATCTACTTGAAAAATACTATAAATATATATCATGAATGGATATAGTAACATTGATACTATTATAATATTAAATATATATATATAATCAATGATTTATTATTTTCTATAGGATATATAACATTTAGAAAAATATTTCTGAAAACTGCATTCGGTCATCCGGAATCACAAAAAATTAATCTTATCAATTTAATATATAAGGATTAATACTAAAACAATCATGAAGGGAAATTAAAACATTATAATTAATTTCAAAAAACAATTATAAGTAAATTTAATTAAAAATATTTGATAAAAGTTGCAAGAATACTTCATACACACAAAAACAATTATGAAACTCGTAGAAAATATCAAACCAATAAACACCCAATGAGGAATATATATAGAATTAATTTATATAATTACTATTTATGAAGAGAAAAAATGAAAACATATATGAATAATTCTTTTAATTATGTGATTTTGATAACTATGTTAGTGATATTTTATGTTAAATTACATTCATTTGTGTGGGAATAAGTACTATGGGGTTTTTGTCTAAAATTACTCTCTTTTGGGAATTTTTATTATTATGAGCCTAATTTCTTCATTTGGTGAATATACATAACATATGAGTTGATATTCCATGAAATTTAATTTTTGTAATTGGTGATTAATTCAAAACACAATCCTTTAATAGTGTTTTCTTAAATTTCTACCCAAGCCATAAGTTGAGTGTTTTCATCAAAAATTTTGTTATTTGGGACATGAGTTTTATAAAAAACTATTTCAATTTTTTTTCACATAAATTAACCTAGTATACATATCATAATATTAATCATGATATTTAATGTATTTAAAATATGATATTATTATCCCTCCCTCATATTTTTTTGATTCAATAGTTAGTAAAACTATTCTAAAACATAATATTTTCTAAGGTGGATAACCATACAATGTTTTGGTAAAGTAAATGTGTGTGTAGTGTCATAATACATTCATCTATTTATGGACACGAGAAAGTGGATGTGGATATTTTATTGATGAAATATAGGTTAATCTAATCAAAATGGTAGATTGATCATTGATTCAAAAGTCACCATGATGCATAGAGAGTTGACATTGTACTGCATGACTATCTATAAAATCATCAGGGATATGATTTGGAATAATAAAATTCTCTTAATGATCAATGATAATAAATTTTTTCTACCATTTCCCGAGTCAAATACAGGTGAATAGAATTGAATCCAATTATTATATTCCATAAAGAAACCACCATTTTGATTGTACCCTATCAACTATTTTTTGATTAGGGAAATTCTTGTTACATTTATGGACACACTATAGCTTCTTATTTTATTATTATAATCTCTTCTGGATATACAAATTATTCTATTGAATGTTGAAGTATTTTTATCCATATTTCTCCTTACACATATAACCATGCTTTTATTCAGAAAGAGGTTCCATAGATATTGGTATAAAAGATATTTTTTATTCTTATAATCAATTCATGTGACATAGACAGGTAATGGGTTAGGTTAACAAGTATATATCACACTGTTGCATTAAAATAACTCTTGAGACAATCCAACATGGGTTTACATGAAAACCACTTACCATATAAGTATTGTATATTACATAATTACATGAGAACATTTTTTTGATACCTTACAATATTCATTTCAATATTATGGGATCAATTATTGTTGTTGTCCATGTTTAAATTTATTATCATGTATATATAATTACCTCTACATGTGTTGATTATGGATTTGTTTTGTTTATTACATCCTTCTATATAATATTTTCAATGATTATCATATAATATATTCTTTTTTATGCTACTTCATATTGATTTTATGATGACACCCATATTTTTTTTTCTTGATGCATGAATTGTAGTGGATAAATATGTGTAATTTTTTGGGATATGATAGCATTTTTAATAATTTGATCATTATTTATTAATTTTTATTTCATTTTTTCATATGTAATGTATGTATGTGTCTAGTATTCTAGGACTACTATGGTATAGTTCCCTTTGGGACACTTCTACTGTATAGTAATAATGTGATAAAACTATTTTATTGGGGTGTTTGGTTTCTAATATGTTACACAATGTATTAGAAGATGTATAGTAGAGAAAATGTGAATTATGTTTATAGTAACATTGTTATGTATCATATGTACATTGAAATCCCCTAAAAATATTTGTTGAACACTATAGAAAACAAAACTGAAATTATATTCAACATTTTAATATCATAAACGAATTATTTTTAAACCATGTTAGAGATATGGCGACTAACAAGGGGAATGTGGATCTTATCAAACCTCACAGTAATTGTAGGGATTTCCCCCAAGTCATGTCAATATATTTGGAGTTATGGATAATCATACCATATCTATATTAGCACAGTCAATCTATATATTGACAAATAATCTCACCCAAAATGATTTTCATGTTGATTCATAACATGGTGTGTATGTTTTTATCAAATTAATGTGATAGAAAACTAAATAAGTTTGTGAAAAAAACATTTTCATTTAAAAAAATAATTATTCTTTTAAATAAGATACTTCTTTCTAGGGAAGTAGAAAAATTGAAAAAATCATCTAGGTCTTATTTATTATGAATGGAGATACATTCCAATGCTACCCTTTAATTTAATATAATATATAATAACATAAAGAATTTTTTTTGATATTAGACATATCTAAATAATAAAAAATATAATCATGGTACTATAATTAAATAAATTTACTTTGGAAGAATTACCTATTCATCCAGTAGAGCATGATACTATGTACTCAATGTAAAACATTCCTGACACAAAAACTCTATATGAAACTCAATATACAATTGTACTAATAGATTTGATGATGTTTAATAAAAAAATATAAGGTTTATTTGATATTGTATTTATAATCCCAATTTTTTCACTATGGTGAGACCTAATTTTATTCGTGAAGAAGAAGGATGGGTCTATGATGTCATGCATCAATTATAAGGAGATCAATGCCATTATATTAAATAACTTGTACCCTTTACCATGTATTGATGAATTTTTTTTCTATATAAAGGATACTAACTGTTTTCACATTTTGATCATCACTCTCATTATCACCAGTTATGTGTGAAGTGGGATAATATAGCCAAGAATCATTTTTAACAATGTTTATGAAATATGTTTTAACGTAAATTTATTTTGGATTGACTATTGAATCTTCTATGTCTTTGGATCTGAGGAATATTATATTCATGGAAAATATTGAAATAATTGTGCTTCTATTCTTTTATTATATCTCAATATACACTGAAATATTTTAATATCAATGGAGTAGGATATAAATAATTTTGGATACCCTTTGAATTATAAACTGTGTGGAAAATATATTAATTGTGAATTTTAGTTCAATGGTGATTCTTTTCATAATATTTTTTAATAAAAGGGTGAAATATCAGGTTACCATTTAAATAAAAATTTAGTAATGTAATTTTATAAACCAAAAAACATCACCAATATCTAATTTTTTTTTGTATCATGGTACACTCTAAAGTTTTTCAAACATAATTCCCACTTTTCCAAAATGTTACCTAGGTTTACACATTAAGGTGTTAAATATACCCGGTCAAGGAAATGTGACTAATATTTTAATGGGATATAGATTCTATGGAATAATATATTTTAATTATATTTTCCATCATGAAAGGAAGAATATTTAATATATATTGATTTATAAATGAAAAAAATCTATTGTGTCCTTATTCAAAATTATAGTGTGATTTCGATCACCTATTGGTAATTTAAAATCCATGTATGTAAATATCCAAATTATGACCTCAATAATACATTAATAATATTTTAGTTGAAAATATAGATACACCACTAATAATAATAAATATATTATACCTTAACGGACTATAACAATTTATGTATATTTTCACTTAAAATGAGCTCGATATGAGGCTAATAAGTTGGTTTTAATAGCTCAAGGATTATGACTTTACGATACACTACCAACTTTAAAAATAAAATATAGTGGTTGATGAATTTGTATAGTGGGACTATAGAGTTGTAATAATGAATAATATTAAAAAGGTTCATATATATAGAGAACTAGTAAATAAGGTTACTATTATTTTTATGGAATGGAAGACAAAACTCATTTTCATAAACTTTTATGAACCATAATTACTGGAAATGTTAAATATGTAACTATGGGATGAATAAGACATAAGAAATGTGTCTAAAGAAATAAATTATTTGAAATTAATATAATTCATTTATACAGAATCATTTATGATGTTTTTAAAGTGGTTATGTGTTCTATCCTTAACATTGATGATGGGGAGCGTATATGATGAATCAAAGAGATAAAATTTATATGTAAATGCTAGTAAAATATATATATTTTGATCAAAGATAAATTATTTACTAGGATTTTAAAAAGTGGGTATAGATTCTCAGTATTCTAACAAATGAATTCTGAAAGACAAATTCTTAAGAGAGTCATGGAACATCTACCTAAACATATATAGTGATAAGAAATTTTTGTAAAGTTATATGTCACTGAAATTTAAAAGACAGAAAGGAATAAAATTCATATACGGTCCATTATTTCATTCTTAATATGTTTTATAATTTTAGAATTATTAGAGAAGATCTACCCCATGAGATCCTTTTCCAGATATATATCATTGAAATATTATGGATTCATGTGAAAATATATCGATTGTGTTTTTAAGGCCATTTGTAAACATTGAAATTATAGAAGATACCAAAAAGAGTTCTCAACTTTGACATAAATTTAATAGCTACCTATAATCCCCAGACCGAAGAGAACTCTCATAGAACTATCTAGAAATTAAATGACATTTTTAGATCATGTTCTCATAAATTTCGAGGTTTATGGGATCAATATATTCCTTTGGTTAAATTTTCACGAAATAATATCATCCATTCGAGCATCCAAATGGAACCATATAAATCATTGTATGGGATGAGGTGTTTTTATCATCTTGTTTGGGAATAAGATAGAGAAAAATATTTTTTTGGACATATCATGTAGTGGGTGTAACTATTAATGTATGAACAATTCCTTAACATATTAAATCCTGTCAGAGAATATAAAGGATTCATGTTGATAATTGAATGAATGACATGAAATTTTGATGTTTTGTATCCTGTATTCATGAAATTATCACCAAGTAATGGATGTGTAATATTTTTATCAAATGTTAAGCCACACTCTAGTTACATTGGTCCTTTTTAAATACAATATTGAATTGGAGTTTTGGGTTAGCAATTAGTTTTATTTCCCAACCATTGTAAAGTACATGATGTATTCCACATTCCATTACTGAGGAAATATAGTACATATACAACATATGTTCTCCAAAATATTTTAATATATTTACAAATTGTCCTTTCTTATAATGAAGATCCTATCGAGATACATTACAGTAGAGGGAAAGTATTGAGGAACCACAGTACTTGATTAAGGACTTTTTTTAGAAATATAAAACCTGAAGAGTCAAATTGGGAGCATGAAGAATCTATGAGGAAGAAATATAATTTTTTTAAATATCTAATATATACATAATTTTCATGGATTAAATTAAATAATATAGGATAATGTAATATATGATACCAAACTATAGCATGTAAACCCCATATCCAGAATTATCATACAATTCACAATCTAAATATCCTCTATTTCAAACTATATTTAAAATATAAATTTTAGATATAGACATTAACCAAATTAACTTAAATTTTTTATTGAACATATCAAAATAATTTTTGTTTCAATTAATGGTTTTTTTAGAAAAGAAATATTTTTTGAAAAAAAATAAATATTTTGAAAAACATGTAATTTGATTTAATTTATTATTATATATGACTGAACTAGATGTTTAAAAATAATTTATGATAAAAAATTTAACAAATTAATAATATTTTTTATTTATAAAAAATTCATTCAACTTATAAATCATATGTCCAATATTTATTAATCAATTTAAAAAGTTTAGTTATTAATATTTTTTGTATTTTATTTTAATAACGTCTTTTAAATGGATATTGGGTTCTAGGTTTCTATTAATGAAGCTTACCTAATATCATTTTTTATAATAAATACATTTTTTAAATTAAAAGATGTATCCAATGTTATTTTATCTTATATGTAAACATTATTCTTAATAATAGTATTATTCGAAAAGGTGTTTTTAAATGATTATGTGTGTTTTTTTAAATAAAAATTTTACATGATTAAAAATATATATTATAAGAATAAAATTAAATTAAAGTTGAAATGTTAATCCTTTTCATTTAAACTGATTACCATGGACAAAATTTTTATTCCGTGGAAAAACTATATTATGTATAATATTAAAAAGAATAAAGATAAATCTCTAAAGAAATAAATGTTTTTTTAAAAGGGGTGTTTGGGGAGAGTATGAACCCACACTCATATTAACCTATGTTACAATCCATTTATTTATCATTGGATCTTTAATAGTGACATTACATTACTTCTAGTGTAAGGGTTACTATGAAAACTATCCCTTTAATTATAAAGTGTTAGTACATAAACCAGTTCACGACTCACACATACATTGAAACTATCCATGAAGAATAAAAATTGTCTCATCCTATAACTGTAACTATGTTTAAAATTTTTATGGTTTTTATTAATTAGAATATGGAAATCATCTCTAAGTAAATTTCAGATTTATATTCAAGTCCCTGATTTGAGTATTGTCAACAACATAACTTCTCTTCTTAAATATATTCCTAGAAATTTATTTCTTCCATAGTTATATAATGAAATTATTATTATTTATGTAATATAATTTTACTATTTTAATGGTATTATCATTTACTTTTCCTCTATCCCATCCTTTAACAAAAAATTGTTGTTCGTGTCTACATGAAGACTACAACAACCATGAGAATAAAAATTCATCTTTCAGCACCAGCAATAATTAACTGTTCATATTTGATTTTAATTTGAAAATATTATTTTCATGGTATCATAAAGGTTTTGGTATCAAATATTGGAGAACCTATGTATGACATGATCTATAATAGATCTTTGTTTAGTAAATCGATTAAAATAACCAGGTAAAAAGTAAAATAGTTTATTCAAACTATAAAATAGTTCCATATCAATTTTATGCATATTATAATTCCCTTATAAATTTTTTATACCGCACCAACGAAAACTAAATGAAAAAATTATGCTTATATTATATTTATATTGCAATAAAACCACCATATAATCAATCATTCAATCAATGTATGTGAATGGTTGGGTTATATTATCAACCCACTTGAAAAATACTATGAATTTATATCATTAATGAATATGGGAACAAGATTAACAATATAATATTATAAGAATATATAAATAATGATTTTTATACCATAGGTTTCATATCAATATATAATCCATCAATTAGTTAATTAACCTTCAATCGTCAAATTTTTTTTTTAAAATATTTTTATCAATTTCATCGTCATGAATAAATATTAAAACACTCATGAAATTAATTCTAAACGTTATAATAAATTTTAAGACAATACATAAATTTATATTAAACATACAAGAAATTATAATCATTTGATGATGAATGACTACATATACTACTATTATGAAGCATATATAAACGAACAAATCTATAAACACCCGATATGAAAATTCTGTATTATCCAAATAGAGAATGTCTACTTATGAAGTGTATAAAGGTAAATGTATATAATAATGTTTCATAATTTTGTAATTAATTTAGAATTTTTTTTGATACATTATGTTAATTTATATTCATGTATTCTATGAAACTTTTTATGGGTTTTCCATCCCAAAATCATCTCATTATAACATGTTTTTTTGTACCTAATTTCAATTATATAGTGTATCAATTTTGACACTTATTTTTGGAACATGGATGAAAATGTGATAATGGAAAAGACCATAGAAAAAAATGATGATGAGAAACAAAGAACATCAAGAATATTTAAGTCCCACAAATACCATTCTCTCAAGTACCTCAAAAAACCATCACTTATTAGAGTACCTGTGCGATCATCTTGTGAAATTATCCAACCAAAGACACCTGACTAAGAAATCCCTTTATCCCAATGTCCAATGATATCCTATATAGAATTCCCAAGGGGTCTTCATTTGGAAAAAAACATTCCCACCACTCGTCCTATTCCATTTCTCATGCCTTCTAAAATATTCTCATACCCATTCTAAACCCGTAAAAAGCGGGAATGGAATGGAGATTATGAAGCTAAAGTCCTCCCATGGTTTAAAATTAATAAATCTTGTGTGAGGAAATCATATACTCCATGATTGATGGACACATTCATGAGGACTCATTTTTAACAAGGGACCAACAAGAGACACTCACAGAAACACCATTGGGGACCCTTGAAGTCTTGATAAATGTATCACCCATGTTGAAACTTCCCAAATCTGGGTGCTACCTACAGGTTTCCCGAACCTGCTCATTAAAAAACCCTCAAGCTCATTTCCCCAAATACTAGAGGATGTTAACTAACTGCGAAGGTCAAGGTTTCATAGTGGTGAATTTATGCCCTCATTGGTAGAGTTTCCACAA
This sequence comes from Viscum album, assembly GCA_963277665.1. Taxonomy (NCBI): domain Eukaryota; kingdom Viridiplantae; phylum Streptophyta; class Magnoliopsida; order Santalales; family Viscaceae; genus Viscum; species Viscum album. The sequence goes on along the minus strand of OY728159.1, from coordinate 669,028,445 downwards.
CAGATAACAAATAGTGATAAATAGAGAAAGCAGTAACACCAAACAGAAATAAAAAATTGAATACTCAAAGTAAATCCAATATATGAGATAATATATATGTATATATATATTATTAATGAAATATGAATCTAAGATAACATCCAAACAATTCAAAATGATTGAAATTAATAAAAAAACAACATTAGAAAAAAAAAGTAAAATATAGCAGCATCACATGCCATAGCTTATACGATGCTCTCCAGCTCCAACAGAAATCATGTACTAGATGAAGAAGGGTGAATTCCCTAATCTATACTTGCTCCCATATAATCTATTTACGTCTAAATCATGACCCAAATAGGGTTTGAGAGATTTCCAATTTGGAAACCACTAAACGATCTGTGTCTGACTGTCAATGAATATATGTTGAAGGTAATTTGCAGAAATGAAGCAATAAACTAAGAAGTAATAATATATAAACAATCCTATAGTTTTCATTCACATTAATTTACATTCATTGTCCATCCTTTTAATCATGTAATCATATGGTCTAGCCTAAGCTCTATATCCCCTGTATAATAGTAAAAAATAGATGTCTTAGAAGATAGTCTAAACAATCATATACAATCAAGTTCAAGCCTATGGAATGGTTTGAATGTCTATTCACAATAATTTTATTATTCAATTATGAAACATTCTGAATGTTCTCACCATATAATCCCCCATGGAGAAACATAACAATAATTCTTTTAATAATAACACTCTAGGAATCTCTCACTGTCTAACCCCTTTGGTATAACATAGCACTAATCATTTCTTACTGACCATCTAGGAAGCTCCCATGGTCAATACCCCCTTGATAAAAATTGCATCAATAAATTATAAATGACTAATCGGTCAACTCTCATAGTCTAAAATCCCAGGCCGATGACCACCTGGTATCTCTCATAGTCAATACCCCTAGGAAAAAATAATTGTATAACATACATAAATAACCCTACAATGGGAAGCTCTCAGAGTACAATCACCCTTGGTCAAACATTCACAATGCATATAAAATGTTTCTCATATAATCAGTGACTCTATCCTAACTAAACAAGGTATGGAAAAAAGTAAAGCCTAACTGGAAAGTTATGCAAAACATCCATAATCAAAAAATTAATGAAACACATCCACCATTTTCCCACAATAAATTATAATACCTTGTGTATAAGAAACTACCCATTATCAATTAAATAAACCATTGAAAGTGATAAAAAAGGTAAATTCCAAATCAAGAAATACCACAAATGTGGGTATGCAGCATGTTATGCATATATAATCCAAAACAACTTAAAAAAAGGCACAAAACACATACATCGATGTGTCATGATTGATATAATCAAACTCTATCCCTTAAATCGGCCTAAATCGGTGTAGATCTATAAAAATGAGATAATATTTCAACCATAAATAACTAATGAGATTAAAGGAATTAAGAAGAAAGAATCTAGGGGTTTTGGGGACTCAACTTTGGGATTCTAATGCACCTTACGACATCTCGATAGGAGGCTGGATGGAGATTCGGCAGGGGCACAAGGTTCATTGGTTGTTCCTTTTCTCTCATTAATGAACCACTGCAATAAGAGTGGTTTATCAAAGATGAGACGCAACCTTGATCCGATTTATCAAATAAAAATAAAAGTACACCACACGTTTATTAATTGTACACACCATGTAATAGCCTCAAACGGCCCTGACTTAAGCGGGTCATTCAAGTCATCAAACAGCCATGTACTCTACCGTTACATGGCCAATACACAGTTGTATACAAAAATTGGGTAAATGATGTGTACTAAATAGTACATGACATGTACATAGAAAAACCCAATTTCTTCCATTTCCTAAAAACTATCCCAATATCAATATCCATACCTAAAATGAAGATCTTGGTTCTCAAAAACATCCCCCCTTAAAGAAATTCATCTCAAAATTTCCCATCTAAGGGTGGTGAAGGAACACCTATGATAAACTCCAGCCACTATGATTGTATGTCGACCTCCCTCCCTCAAGTCTTATCATGTACTTGCCTTTTCTTCCAATGATCCCATAGTAGAGTAGAAGAATAGCCATGGATGACCTTCGTGTTGTGATCCACATTCCTAATAGGGTGCTCCTAGAAAGATGAATCCACATTAAACTCAACCTCTTTTGGTTGAAAAACATGAGATAACTATGAAATGGTACTCCATTGATGAGAAACATGAAATACGTCGTGCATAGCCTGGTACATTAGATGGAAATTTTATTGATAAGAAACTGACCTGACTCTCTCCAATAGATAAAATGGACCGACATATCTCGGTAAATGATTCCCCTATCTCAAAATCCTTATGTGTCCCAACCTCAGTGTGATACGTAAAAAAAATGATCTCTGATTTCAAACTCCATTGGTTGTCTCCTTCGATAAGCATAAGGATTCTAGTGAGACTATGTCGTATCCAGGTGGTTTTAAATCAACCCCACCTATTGAGTGGTCTCATGGACAAGATGATGTCCTAGTAAGTCTTTCTCTCCTTCCTCCAACCAATATTGGGTTGATCGAAATGGCCTACTATAGAATTCCTCATAAGGTTCCATCTAAATAATTTCCTAAAAATTATTATGGTAGGAAACCAACACTAGGGGTAAGTGTCTCCCCCAAGATCCCACGAAATCTAGGACTTAAGCTCAAACCATGACCTCCAAAACCAAAATCATGTTCTCAGACTAGACATTTATCTAGGGATAGTAAGTTATACTTAGAAGTAATTGTGTACCAAATTCCCTTTTTATTACCATCCAGACAAATTAAGTAAACTAAGCGTCCATGTATTAAATGTTAGTGTTCGGAACCCCAGGAAAATGTACTATCTCTAACGTGTTCAGCCTTCCAATATCACCAACACTGAAGGTTCCCTTAATCAGTATGAAATGTGCATTCTTTTTTAGTCTATTGGCAACAACCCATAAAAGAATATTTCCTCTGGGTGGCCCTAGTAAACCCATCATGAAATCTATTGCAACATCATTCCACATGCCCTCATGAATGGGTAACTACTTTAATATCCATTCTAGTCATGGATCCTCCACCTTCACCTACTAATAGGTGGAACATCCCATTAAAAATATTAATGATCACTTTTCATGCCTGGAAACCAATACTGATGATGTAGATATCAATACATCTTATTGACACCAGTATGAACTACCCATATGGAGGAATAAAAAACATTCATTAGCACCTCATGCATATCTTCTGACACCCATACACATGCATGAAAATGAAAAACATCATCCTCGCTTATGGTTAACCGAGGAGTAGGGTCCTCACCTGATACACTCTCCCACTATAACATGCGTTTATAATCCGATATTTTCCTCATTCACACTCGATCCAAAAGATTAGAGTTAATAGACATAGAAGAAATAAACGTCTTCCCCTATTTGTCATTTACCTTAAAATGCATCTCAGAGAATATAGGTATAAGCTTCAACTCACTACTGGCCACCTCAACTACATATATTTGTGCCCTCATGCTCAATGCATTAGTTATTGGAGTACCTTTCTCGGGCATGTAGGCTTGATCGATGCCAAAATACTAATGGTATTCAACCAAATTTCGCTATATAAAATTGTAATATCATTGAGTGAAGATATACTTAAGTCTTTTATGGTCAGTTTATACCAAAAAAAACTCTCTAAATAGATAATGTCTCCTAAAGTTCAAATCACAAACAACTACAACAAACTCGATATAGTCTTTCGAGCAATGGTTCTCATGTGGACTCAACTACCAAGACCGGTATGCAACATCTCCCTCCCCCTACATAAGAAATTCCCCCAACATGATAACAGATGCATCATAGTAAATGATGTAATGATTTACATATTATGGAGAAATTATTATCGAGGATGATGTCAATATTCCTTTTACCTCATGGATGTCTGAATCATAACAATCTGTACACAAGTAATTCTCACCATTCTTCTTCCAGCCTATTAGTGACACTACTAAGTGAGAAATGTCCTGAATAAATCACCTTTAGTAATAGTCTAGCCACATAAAACCTTGTACATTAAATATGTTCTTTGGCTAATCACAGTGAACTACTGCTCTCAAATTTTTTGGGACTAATGATACTCTCGCCAATGAGATGACATGACCTAATAAGTGAATCAGGTCCATCCAAAAGTGGCACTTGGAGAGCTTATCATATAACTGATTCTCTCTTAGTGTACTCAATACTATCTCAAGATGGATGGAATGGTCATGTCGAGTTTGAGATTACACCAACATATCACCCAAAAAACTACCCCAAATAACCCATTTATGGATGGAACACTTTTTCCATCAGGGCCATGAAAACTGTCGGTGCATTAGTGAGACCGAATGGCATAACCAAATACTCGTACTGACCATAACTGGTATGAATGGTTGTAATAGGTATATTTGTTGGTCTAATGCGCAATTGATGATAATCGGATATCATTTCAATATTAGAGAACACTTGGTCTCCTTGAAGCTAATAAATGATATCATCAGTCCTCAGAATGGGATATTGCTTCTTGACAATCCACTGGTTTAGCTTCTGATAATACACACAAAGTCTGAGGGTACCATCTACCTTCATCGCAAAAAGGACACATGAACCCCAAGGATACGTACTGGGTTAGATGAAACCCTTCGCATGAAACTCCCCTAACTTCTTCTTGACCTCCTATAACTATTGTGTAACCATCATATAAAGAGGATTAGACACTATTGTTTCTCCTAGGACAAGCACAATAGAGAAATCCAACTCTCACTCTTGAGGTAAGTATGGAATGATGTCTAGAAAGACATCTCTAAAGTGATACCCCACTGGGAAAAATTCCTTCTATGAAGTCCCCAATTCACCTAGATATAAACTAGAAATTGGGGATGTAATTATTCACAACCCATGATGGTCGGGTCCTGATATTCACCCAAGGACATCCTATTATCCCTTGTTTAGAATGACCCTACCTCTAGTGACATGAAACTCACTATGCAATGATATTAGTAAAAAAAGTCTCAAAGGAGACCAACAAGTCCATTCCAAGATTGAAATCATTGTTTTGCATCTCTAAGTCATAGATGTCTCATAAGAAGTGACACAGTGGAATTTAATTTTTCACAAAGATGATTAGGTGGCGTGTTGAACAACTACACTATGTGTTTCAATAATCATTGACATGGGCATGTACCTATGCCAACATGGTTTTGTAAAACCCCATACACACGACATGTTCCTATAGTGACATGGCTTGTAATTTTAAATTCCCTCAAACCCAGGTACATTTACATGGCTAGAACTACACAGTTCTATAGGCGTGACACTACACATCATGCACACTCTACAAACAGTGTGTACACCTGAAGTTCCATCCACCCGTGTCATTAGTCACACGGCCAGATACATGATCGATTCAGCATGGTGTGTACTACCAGTAAACAGTGTGTTCTAACAAATATTTACCAACTCTATTTCCCTCCTCACACAGTCAGTCACATAGTTATCAACTACACCACATGTACATAAGAAAAATCATTTCTTCCGTTACAAAAGAACACAGGGTGTGTGTTCATAACATCACACGGCATGTTTTCTAGGTTTACCAGATATTAATCCCCTAAAACATTTCTGGATCCCATAAAATATTAAAATTTGTCCATGGAATTCCATGTTCCGATCTGTGAGAGCCCATACTCAATGCAAATCCATGATTGGAAACCTTAAACATATCAAAATAACAGAAATAATTTAATGTTAAAACATGATCAACTAAATTTTGATACAATAGAGACCATAACACCACAGGGACCGAAGCATGGTGTCCATCCAAATGAAACATTACATATACCAATGCCCTATCAAAATAGAAGTTATTTATATCTTAGAATCTATCATAATAGCATGAAATTCTCACAAAATATCTCTCACAACAATATGCAATCAGAAATTAACCCGAATTAGAATGACAAGAATTCATGACATGTAATCTATAAAAAGTTCCTATATGTTTCATAAGATAGAATACCGTCAAATCCTAAGGTTTCAATATAAATAGAACAACAATGATATCAACCATAAAAGAAAAAATTATGTGCTTCACCCTATGGGTAAATCAAATAATCTAAAATAATTGAAAAACAATAAAAATTGAAATGTTTGAGGTTAAATAGATTTTCCCTATACACGTGATAGCTACATCTGAGAAAATATTATTACCAACTACAAATTTCTTCTAATCCCACTCTATAGGGCCCAAATAATAAGACAAAGTAGAAAAGAAACATCCTCTAATACCACTTTGATATATCATGTATCTGGGTACCGGCCACAGTTTCCGAAAACACTATTGGTCACATAACAGTATGCGTATTTCCCTAATCTTCAAGAGCTAATAACTAGTAGTGAGGGCCATGGTATGGGAGTGGTTACACTATTCCCACATTGAATGAATATACACAATGGATTACAAATAGTAAACAATTGTTGAAGTAGAAATACCATACAGAAATAAACAACTGTAGAACGAATGGAAATCCAATCGAAGCCATAATATATATATATACATACATACATATATGTATATATATATATATGATGGATGTCATATTTTTCTAGGAAAACAAACAAAAAAGACAAAATTCAAGAACGAAATATAAAAACCAATTTACAAAAAATATAAGTAAACTCAAGCAGCATGGAAAGCCTAAGCTTGGTCTCTTGCTCTCTAGATATAATAGAAATCATGTACTTGATAGTGAAGTGTTATTTCCATTATCTATACCTACAAAAATATAATGTTTTTGGGTCCAAAGCATGAACCAAATAGGGTGTGAGACTAATTAATTAGATAGCCACAAAATTATCTATTCCTAAATATATATGAATATATATATCTGGTAATATGCATAAATGAAGAAACAAACTAAGAAGTAATGAAAAGTAAATGAGACTATAGTTTTTAGTCACAATAATTTACATTTAGTTTTTATTATTAGAATCATGTAATCTCAGGGTCTAGCCTAAGCTCTATATCACCCAGTGTAATAGTAACAATGTAGATGTCTCAGAAGTCCGTCTAAAAAATAAAGTAAAATCGAGTTGAAGCGTGTGCTTTGGAATGGAACACTCATCATAATAATTCAATTATTCAATCACGACCCTTTGGAAATTAGCTCACCATGTAATCCCCTCAGCTTAACATAACAACAATTCATCTAATGATGACCCTCTAGGATGGTCCATTGGTCTAACACTTTCGGTATAGCACTAATCATTTACAAATGACCACATGGGAAGCACTTACGGTCAATACCCCCATGTTCAACATAGCATCAATAAATTATAAATGCCCACCTAGGAAGATCTCACGATCAAAACCCAAGGGTTGCCTGCTCTCATAGTCAATAACCCTGGGCCAACATAACAGTAAAACTTACATAAATGATCCTACCTTAGGGTGCTCTCATAGTCCAATACCCCTTGGGTAAACATTCAAAAAACATATCACATGCATCTTATATAATCATTAACTCCATTATAACTAAACATGGAAAGAAAAACAAGCCAAGCATAATAAGAGGCCTAGGAAAAACAGTAGTATACAAAAAATTGAGGAAACACATCCACTATTTTCCCATAAGCAATGTATAATATATTTTTCCTAAGAAACAACCCTATATAAATTAAATAAATCATAGAAGTTGATAAACATGGTCAATTTCAAATCAAGAAACACCCCAAACATGGTTATATGGAACGTTATGAATATATAATCCAAAACCTCACAACGAGAGGCATTACATACCAACCTCGATGTCTCAAAATTGATATACTTGAACGTTGACCCCAAAATTAGCCTAAATTAACAAATATCTACAAAAGGTGAAAAATGTTCAACCTGAAATCACTCACAAGAGAGGAGGTATCTAAATGAAAGAATCTGTGGGCTTGGATAACTCACCAGTGGGATTCCAAGGAACCTGACATATTCTCAATCAGAGGTCAGATGGAGATTCAAGAGATGTTCGAAGTTCGTCGATTGTTCTGTCTCTCTCCTGTAGGAATCACTATGAAAAGAAGGTGTTTTTGAAGATGAGACATAACCCTACCTTGATGTATTAAATGAAAATAAAAATTCATGGTGTGTTCATTAAATGTACACTCTGTTTATTATCCTCAATTGACCCTGGAATTAAGCGGTTTAGTCAGCTCATCACAAAGCCATGCACCCGGCTGTTACAAGGCCAATAAACGACTATATGCGAAAACCAGATACACAGCAAGTACATTGGAGTACACAACATGTACTTATAAAAACACCATTTCCTTATTTTCTAAAAAACCAACATGAAATCAATATCCATATCTAAAATGATGATCCAAATTTATATACATTTGTATTTTCCCAAGTGGTCCATCTCCAAGGGAACCACCAGCTCACCTTGGCCTACCTACACAGAGCATCCCATGTGTGGGCCTCCTTCTCCCAGGCATACTAGCACAAATTACCCATGTGTGATCCTCACATTATTTTCCATAACCTCTAACAAATTCATTCCAATCATCTTTATTTTTATAAATCCATCAATTGAAATGACTCCTTTCCAATGACTCCTTCCTCTGAGATGTTCCAAGTTGTAACCTTCACCAAAGCCTCTAGAAATGAAAACCATGGCGAGGGGAACACCACTATGACCTCCATTTGGGTATCTATTACTATATTTAGAGGTTTCCCACACTTTTTTGGTTGTCCAGTATGGTTACTCATGGTGAAATTGAGTGTGTATCTATACGGTCATGAGGACCCCTAAATCAGTGAAGGTTATTATGACCTTTATTCTTACTAAAACATTCAAAAGACCACATTGTTGTCAGAAGTGGGGTAAATTCTCTTTTAAAAAAACATCCAATTTTTTAATTGTGTTTATTTAAAATCACAAATGAAACACCACAATCACTTTGATTTTTTGTTCAAAACTATAATGAAATAAGAAACAGACTAAAAATTGTAAATAACATAGATATAAAATGTGGATTAGTGAACAATCAAATTAAATACATTTGAGGATAATTCTAAAATCTACTTATTTTTGGAAACGTTACTTCTCACGAAATTTACTATAACTAGTACCACTGAAAGGGAGTGGTTTATTTCCCTTTCTAGGCGATAAATCACTATTGTCGACAAATATTGGTGTTTTCCACTCAATGATTAATCAACTTTGAGAATTAAGATTAAAAAAAGACGACAGAATGATATTGTTGTAAGTTCTATTGTTTTCATTTCAATTTAAATGTTAATGAAAATTTCTCTAAAATAAAACTCACCGAATGATAGTGTACTTCTAGGATTAAATTCTAGCAGTACGTTGCAATTGAATTCAATCAAAGATGAACTCTCTGATAAATTCTGATCACATTTAAAATGATAGTGGGATGAATGACGCAAGATAACCAGTAGACTCTAATCTTTATTCCTTAAAAACACATGTTTTGCCACATCTTTTTAACTAATTTTTATTAATTTATTTAATTATTATTACACTTTCTTCTAAATAAGTGCACATTTTCATTTTGTAATTAAATATATTATTAAATCAAATTCTAAATTTAGAACATTATCTTCAGTGTTTAAATAATTAATTTATTTCTTAATATAATTTTATAGTGTAAAAACATATTATTTAGTTCAGTATACAAACCTTCATTATTAAAAATTTGACTATTTTATTAATCAATTTTTTAATATCCTTAATTAAATTTGTATTATTTAGTTGTTAATTCAACATTTTATGTATTAAATATTAATAAATTTTAAATAACTTAATCTAATTACCAGATGTCTTTATATAGTCCATTAATTATATTTTTAAGTTTTTATACTTTTTAAATAATTAAATTACAACATAATAATTAATAGCCTACTTTTATTTAAATTTTTTAAAGGTAAAAGTTTCATTAATTATTTTTGTTATATGAATATTTAATTTCAATTTCAATTCTATTTTGATTAACTATGAATTATGTAATTGTTTCTTAATTTAACTTTTAGTATAGTTCAAATTTTAGTATTTTATTTTAGAAATTAATAATTTATTTTATATTTTATTTGTTTTGTATATTTTATTATGTTAATTAGTTACTTAATTTCTCATTTGAAATTATTACTTCTAAATTGGAATTAATTATTTCGTTAGTCTTAATTTTAGTTGTAATATATTTTTATTTTTTCTTTTTGATTTGGAGTGTTCTGGGGACACTGTTTTTCTCTTTTGTGGTGCCATAGTGGCTCTCATCTTGACACGGTCTCACCGTACCACCTTTTTCTGATCAATCATTCCTCTTTTACAGTTTCACAATAATTTCAGACACTACAGCCAAATCTCACTATCCCATTATGGTGCCTCCAAAAAATATCATGCATTGTATCCTCATGGTATCACTCTTGTTACGGTGAAACAGCAACCATTTCTCTTTTACAGTGACATTATAACTACACCTTTTCACTGTCTCACTACTTTACTCATACAATCACCGCTACTGAACATGTTGTATCCATGTGGCACTGCATCTTCAGGCAATGAATCTTCTTTGAAACTATTTCTATATCTTGGAATGGTCCTTACATTTGAATCACCTCACTCTCATTTCATGGTTTCTTCTAGACAGCTGCTAGAGGTTCTTCACAGCCTCAAGCACTCACACCGCTACTCCACTTCTTCTACTCATGACCCACAATGACATATTCTTCGCACAAGAAATAGAATCAAACAAAATAAATCAATTCTACACACCAAAAACTAGATTTTCAATTAAGAACTGATGACATCCATCGACATTTCTTATACCGCAAAGAGGAGGTGTCTCATAACTGTGGATATCATTTTGAATCTCGCGGAGGACTATGAGCTACCATGGGAACATGTTTACTACTGATTTTCTTGAAGGAGGCCGATCCGAGGTGCCGATTTATGACACTGAAAAAATGAAAAACCACATAACCACCCCCGCAAGCTGCAACATACAGCACTGAATCACCACCTGAGAATCGTTCACTTCCGGAGGGGGTGTTGTATGAGGAAGTCCCGGGGCTAGTGCTCGAGCTTGGAGGAAGACATTCACCACTACTTTAGAGTTTTCCACTTCTGTTGCAAAGGGAGATCTCGACCTATAGCTGCTGAAGGGGAGCCGATTCAGTTGTCTTCACCACATCACTGGGATGAGGAGCAGGGGTCACCGTTGTGCATGGTGTTTGAGAGAGGCTGAGTTGCTGGTCAGCGCCAGTTCTTCGTGAGAAAGACGAAGTCGGTCCTCCATGGAATTTCTCTAGAAAAGCCAAACACTACCCCCTATGTGTGTCAAAATTGGGGGGGGAGGAGAAGAATAAATTAATAAAAAATATATAATATAACATATAATGAAATAAATAAAAAACTACAAGAAATATAAAACCAAAATTTTAAATAATAAATAAACTAATTATTAATAATTTTTAATAATTATTAATATATTAAACATAGAAGATAATAAATATTAATAAAATATAATTATTAGTTAAATAGAACATTAAGTTAAACTAAATTAGTTAATAATAACTACTGAATTGAAATAGATTAATTATTTATTTAATGTTTTATATTAAATATATATAATTATTTAATATTAACAATTTGAATAAAATAAATAATAATTTATAAATCAAATTATAATAAACTATTCTAATTAACTTATGCTATAAATTTTTTAAATTTATATATAATAATAACCTTTTTTAATTAACATAAATAACTTTAATTAGTAAAATATCAATAATTAATAATTAATAACACTGGTAAATTTTATAATATTTTTTTTAAAAAAATTAAAATATTTCTTTCCTTCTTTCATGCATTTAATTATTATGTGTGGTCTTCTTTGGCATGTTTATTCAGGGTACATAAACATATGTATATTCACTTAACGAACTCGTCAACAGATAGTTTCATGGAAAATGATAGTGTGGTATGTTAGTTGCGAAAAAATGCACGTGTGTAATGCACATTAAAAAAATAGACTATGTCAGTGAATGATTGTTGGTAACAAACAACAGATGATGTAGGATACAAAAGTAGAGTAACAAAATAATTTTAGAATTCATTCAATTCATTCGGTCATTCACTTTCCAGCAGATCGAGATACTGGGGAGAGAATCTTGGAGCACCTCTCAGAGTACCACTTCCTTTAGATCTGAGGGCTAGGAGCAGTAGTGATTGGAGATTTAAGAGGGATATCACTTCCTATATTTTCAATAAATTTTTATTCCTGTTATTGAATGATTTTATTTTACATAATAGAGATGGTGTTAGGATAATTATTCCAGCTAGGGTTTAAAAATAAAATCTACTGGTTATCTCCCTTTATTCTTCTCACTGTCATTTTGTATGTGATCAGAATTGATCAGTGAGACTAGCTCTGGTTGTATTCAACTACGATATACTACTTTCCCTTAATCTCAGAATCCCACAGTTATTCGGTGACACTAGTTGTGGATTAAATTTCACAAATATTTTAATTGAAATGAAAACTACAGAACTAAGGGTGAGTTAATTAAATCGTCTTTTTCAAATAAAAGTTCTATCATTGGATTAATCATGGAGTGGAGAACTCCAATATTTGATATCTCAATTGATTTATCTCCTAGCGAGGGAAATAAACAACTCCTTTTCAGTGGTACTAGTTTTAGTCACTATCGTGAGAAGGATTGTATTCAAAAAAAGTAGAATTGAGAATTATCCTCGGATGTATTTCTTTTGATTGTTGACTTATCAGCATTTTCTATCTATGATATTCATTGTTTTAGTCATTTTCATGTTTCATTATAGTTAATAAAAAAAATGAAAAAACATTGTGGTGTTTCATTTTTTCTTTTTAATTAACATAAAAAAAACTGGGTCTTTTTTTAATAGTTAATTTACCACACTACTAACAACATTGGGGTCTTTTTAATGTTTTTAGAATAATAATGGTCATAATAACCTTCCTTGTGGGATCGAACCAGCTTGAAACATAAACAGTAGTTAGAAGGAATATAAATTTTAAACTTTGACTGATATCAACAACAGGTTATGTCAAGTTTATGGTCCTGTTGTTAGGGAATGCATGAACCGTTATATATTAAAAAACTAAACAAGTCATATAAAAAAGCTAAAAAATTTGGTAAATTTGAAAAGTGTAAAAAAAATTGCTTCATTCCATGATGAATTTTTACTATTTTGTTACTTGGGAATATTTTATGTTGCTGTGTTCCTGAGCACATGAACATCTATTGTTAGATTAGAGCCTCTGAACCCTGAATTATATAAAAAATTTATTGCTCTATGAAAGAAACCCAAATTTCAAATGGAAAATCTAGATTATAGAGTACGTAATAACAACATAAAAAATCATCCATAACTCTTAAAAAAATTAATTTCCCAGGTTAAGGGAGTTCCAGCTTCTTCATGTTTCAAGAAATACATTATCCATTAAGTTATCTCTTAGGGCAAAAAATTATGAACTTCAACAGTCGCACATTTCATTGCTTCCTACATTTAATGGACTGTTTAATGAGAACTCTATAGCCTTTATTAGATATTACTACAATACTATGATATAAAAACCACTTCTAGGACTCAAAGAGAATGATCTAAGAATGAGAGTCTTTCCTTTTTTCCTTAATGATAATGCTATGAATTAGATTCTGATTCTAAATGAGAATATTTTTAATAACTGGTATCAAGTGTACAACTCATTCATAATGAATTTCTATCCCCAAATATTAAAATGAGAACATAGAACAAATGACATCAGTTTTTATTAAAAGGGCGTAGAATCTTTTCTTAATGAATGGGTAAGATTCGGGGATATTCTTTGGTAGTTTCACCATCATCAACTCCCATCTAACCTTCCCATGGATTCCATCTATGAAAGTCATTCATCCTCCAAATAGAATCTATTTGACCAAGTAGTTCGCGGTAATTATAATGATAAGACAGATTAAGAACATAGACAATATTTTCATAATCATGCAATGATTTAACTACATAAAAATTAAAGTAGTAAAAGAGTCAATAGAAACTTTAATTCAAACACCAGTTCAATGAATGAAACTCAAACTCAAAGTGCTGAAATAACTAACCCATGTCAACCTTTAATCAAACAGAAATAAAAACAAACTATTAATCAACTTGGATTTCAAATTAATAAACAATCTTTAAGGGAACAGTGTGTCCTGTGTGGTATTATTGAGAAAACTAAAATCTTTTGTCCTAACATTGATATGCCAGCCCGAAAACAAGAGAATTATAACTTTGTTAACTATAGTCCTAGAATGCATCCTAAAGAAGATCCATTTCAAATAATTACAACAAAGGCTATAGGAACCACCAAAATTTTTTCCTTAGAAGATCAAGACCTAATTAAACAATCCACTTCCCCTAATTACACTGGTCAACCAAATCTAGATTTACAAAATCAACTAAGGGTTGAGTCTTTAAATTCACAAGGAAATAATGATAATCTAATATATTCTAAGCTTGATCTAATCTTGAACAAAATTAACTGTCAAGAAAATAGATACATGACTCAACTAATCAAACATCAAAATCAACATGAGTCAAATAAAATGAAAACTGATGTAAGAATGCAGAACATAGAAACAAAACATGTAAAACATGGTAGAGATTATTTATCTATGTAAAAAGGTAGACTACCAAGTAAAACTGAGCTTAACCCTAGAGTGAATAACATGTCTATTGTAACTAGAAGTGGGATTAATACTCAAATTATCATTGAAAAAAGTCCTTGAATATTCCAAAAATTAAAATATGCTTCAATATGGTAACAATAATATGATTTGTTGACAGGCAGAAAATTCACTGAAAAGTGTTGCAAATGATCCAAAAATAAATTTATAGCTCTATGTACAAGCTGAAAACAACTCTAAAAATCAGAATAATAAATGAATAGAAACATTTGAGGAATTGTTGAGGGATATACCTATTATCCTTAAAAAAATTCCCCACCCAGAAATTTCCTGAGAACCAAAAACCACAAAGTAACACCAATGCTGAACTTCATCAGTTCCTTTCTATCCTTTAAAAATTTCATGTAATAATTCCATTCATTCTAGAATTAATTCAAATGCCATATTATCTTAAATATATTTAGAAAATTTTTTCCAATAAAAATACCCTATAAGGATTTTCTACTTACAATCTCACTAAAGAGTGCAGTGATGTGCTTAAAAGAAAATCCCACTTAAACTGAAAGACCCAGGTAGCTTTGTCATTCCATGTACCTTGAGAAATTCTGATCAGCTAAATTGTTTGTTTGACTAAGGTGCTAGTATTAATCTTCATTTTACCCACTATTTCTAAGGTTGAGGATGGATGATCTTCAACCTCCCACATTCATACTGATCATAGCAAGTAGATCTTTGACACATCATGTGGGTAGGATAGACAACATTCTAGTTGGGGTAAGGAAGCTGTTTTTTCCGATATAATTTTTAGTCATACACATAGTGTGTGATCAAGAGGTTCCGATCATCTTAGTAGGCCATTCTTGGTCACATGTGGTGTTGTTATTGATTTTTCAAAGGGTTAATTAATTTTCAAATATGGTGAACAATAATAAGAGTTCAATGAGTTTAAAAATTATGAATGACTCACTTTTTCGAAAAAAATATTCAACGGTAGTGTCTTTAGAAAATGAGAACTCAATTGGAAAATATGAAAAATTTGAAAATGGAACCTCTACTAATAAAATAATTTACAATAATAAAATCATATTGAATCTGTCTTTTAAGATCAAAATTATACTCAAATACTAAATCATGATAAATTTCAAGAACTGGATGACTGTTCAGTTTTTGATGTAGAAGAGTCAACTGTTTCGGAACATTGGATCATTTTGAGTGAATATGAGTGTTTTTCAGTTAACACCAACTTTCCTGAACAAATTGATGATTTTGAGAGAGAACTTATAAGACAACTTGATGATTCTTTTTTGATAAACTTGTTGAACTCTACTCGGGAAAATCTAGATAGTGTGATATCTAGTTTGGACAGAAACACTGTTTTTTTAAATATGAACATGAAATTGAAAATAATTCATCTTTAAATAATACTTATAATAGATATATTGAAGATATTAGACCTCCAATTCATATGATTCTTCCTTTGATTGTAGAACCAACCACTTCTGAATTGAAACCAATCCCATCCCATTAGAAATATTCATTTTTGGGTGAGAATTCCACTTTTATGATCATAAATTCTATTGAGCTTAATAAAAATTGAGAACAATGATTGTTGAGTATGTTGAAAAAGTTTAAATATTCTATAGTCTAGAACATATGTGATATAAAGGGTATTAGTCCCTCATTTTTATTCATAAAATACTAATGGATCTTAAAAATAATTCTTGGGTAGAGTGTCAATGAAGAATAAATCCCAACATGAAAGAAGTTGTGAGGGAGAAAATGATTAAGTTTTTGGAAACTAGAATAATACATCTCATTCCTAAGAGTGCATGGGACAGTTCTATATTGGTTTTCCCCAATAAGTGAGGCTTCACTATAGTAAAAAATCAAATAAATGAAGAAATCCTAGTTACGAAAGATACAAAATGGAGAGTCTATATTGATTATAGTATGTTTAATGCATCAAAAAATAAGGATCATTTTTCAATGCCCTTCCTTGATCAAATGATTGAGAGTCTTGCTAAAAAATAATTTTTCCATTATTTAGATGGGTATTTTCGTTACAACCAAATTCCTATTTCTATAGATAATCAAGAAAAGACCACTTTCACATGCACCTTTGGGACATTTCCTAAAAGGAGGATGGCCTTTGGGTTGTTTGGAGCTACAAAAACCTTCCGAATGTGTATGATGGCTATATTTTCTGATATTATTAAAGTAAACATTGAGGTTTCAAGGATGATTTCTCCATTGTGGGTATCACATTTGATAACTATCTTGTAAATATTCTTTTAGTCTTAGAAAGATTAATTGAAACCAACTATGTTCTTAATTCGGAGAAGTGTCAATTCATGGTCATAGAGGGTATTGTTTTAGGTTATAAGGTGTCCAAGAGAGGTCTAGACGTTGATACAACATGAGTTATGTTATTAAAAAACTACCACCTATAGAAAATGTCAATGTTGTTTGATGTTTTACATGGCCTTTCAGTTTCTACAGGAGATTCATAAAATAAATATACAAAATAACATAGCCCTTGTGTACTTTGTTGGTCAAGGATGGACCTTTCAATTTTTATGACAACTATTTAAAATCAATTAATCTATTAAAAGAAAAACTCACTATATCACCCATTATCACTAAACCTATTTGGAAGTTACATTTTGAACTTATGTGTGATTTTAGTTACATGGTTTTATGTGTTTTTCGTGGATAAAGGAGGGGAAAGCAGTTATTTGTGGTGTATTATTCTCTTAGACTGCTAGATCAGCCCCAAAAGAATTACACCAATATTGATAATGAATTTTTAGCTGTTGTGTTTTATTTGAACAAGATTAAACATTTTTAGTTAGGTTCAAAAGTCATTGGTTCCACTAATCATTATACTGTAAACTACATGTTGTCTAAGAAGGAAACTAAAACCAGACTAATTAGATGGATTCTGTTGCTACAAGAGTTTGATATAGAAATTATGGATAAGCATGGAGATGAATTATAGTTTATAAACACCTATCTAGGATTCCTCTCACTCAATATGAATATCCTAGGGAAATAAACTCTCCCTTTCCTGAAGCCAATTTTTTCTCTATTTCAATTAATCAATCAACGTTGTATGAATATTTTTCCAAATTCCTAGAAATAGGTGTCTTTCCTAGAATTTTTCCAATAACCAAAGAAATAAATTCATTTCTGAACATAAATAAAACCTTTGGGATGACCCCATGCTGTTTAGGAGATCTAATGATGGTATTCTTAAGATATATGTGTCTGAGGAGGAGCTGTTACATGTTTTAGAGATTTTTCATTCATCACCTTACGGAATTCACCATGTTGGTGAATGAACTACTCAGAATGATTTACAATATGTTTTGTTTTGGCCTACTCTTTTTAATGATTCTAGGAGCATTGTTGTTGGTTGTGATAGATGTAAGAGGTTATACAATCTGGGTTGGAAGCATGAGTTTCTACAAAAAGCAATTCTATATGTAGATGTTCTTGATTTCTGAAGTTTAGATTTCATGGGTCCATTTCCATCATCTCATGGGAATCAGTATATTCTTGTTGCTATTGATTATGTTTCAAAATGGGTTGAGGACGTTGCACTGACAAATAATCAATCCAATTATGTAATTAAATTTATGAAAAATTACATCTTTAAATGATTTAATGTTCCCAAATACATCATCATTGTTAATATAACACACTTTAAGAACTATAAACTTAATGCGTTGATGGAGGAATATGGTGGTTCTCATAATACTAGAACTCCTTATCATCCATAGTCTAGTGGATAAGTGGTAAATTAAAACTTTGAACTTAAACAAATACTTGAGAAAATTGTGCTAACTTCTAGCAAAGACTCGTCTGTTAAACTGGATGATGCTTTATGGTCATATAGAACTTCTTTCAAGACCCCAATAGATATGACTCTATACAGGTTGTTGTTTGGGAAAAGATTTCATTTACCTGGGGAGTTGCAACAGAAGTCTTATTGGGATGTTAGGGCTCTAAAAATGGATTTTAAGAGTGTTGGTGAGTGGATATTAATTGAGTTTAGTAAAAATGATGATATTAGGAGAGAGAGTTATTATAATTCAAGGATTAATAAATAGAGGAATAAAATATTTCATGATTCAATTATTCAAACCAAATAATTCAAACATGGATAGAAGGACCTTCTCTTTAACTCTATAATTAATATATTTCCTGGAAAACTAATGGCCAAGTGGTCCAAACCATTTACTGTAGTAATATGGCTTAATAATGGAGCTATTGAAATTTTAGGTGAAGAAAACAAAATAATGTTGGTTAATGGGTAGAGAGTGAAACTTTATTTTGAGGGGTAGTCGAAGGGATTGGCTGCCTTCACTGTGCTTGAGAACTGATCTTGAATAATGTCTGGTTGAATCCATTAAATCATTGCACTTCATGGGAGGAAACTCGTGGTTATTTTCTCTATACTTTTTTTCAATTTTATCCTTGTATAATGTTCCTCTTATATTCTCTGTTTTTGTGAAATTCCTGCAACTTCTTTCTCTTGTATTTGTAGTTATGTTTCACAGTTTTCAAAAGTTTTTGTATTTTCATTTAACAAGTGAAGTTACCATATTAAAGGATTAATGAAAAAATATTATGTCAGTGAAATACCTTGCTATTAGTTTCTATTTCATTAATCTACACCTTACTACATTTAAATATTTGTTTCATGTTTTGTTGAAAAAAATTCTTCATTATATGTAGCAGCTTAAAAAAAATCTTTTGGTTTTTTAAAATTATACTACATGTGTACTGAAAAATATATTATATTACTTGAATTGTATAAAATTATGCTTGTATAGGACTAAAAAACTATTATATGTCACTATATAAATAAAAAAAATATGCATGTACTTCAATGATGAAAACTGAATTTCATTATTAATAAAATCTTCTCACTGCTTGAAACTAAGTGTGTGGGGTACATGCTTTTGTTTTTTTTGACATGATTTAGTTTGGGGTTTTTATCTTGAACATTGTCTACTGTATTGAATATCAAATTGAATAAATTCTGTTAAATTTACTTTCACCCCAATATACAGTGAGCTTACACCTCACTTGTTACTTTGGAGCTCTATTGAAAATTATTCACTGGACTAAATATTAATTTTTCTGTTTGTTTTGCAGTGTTGTGGTGACACCATTTTGCTCTTTTGGGGTTCCATCATGACTCTCCTCTTGACACGTTGTCACCAAACTACCTTTTCTGTACAACCATTTCTCTGTTATGGTGTCACTGTAATTTCAGACACCACATGCCTGTCTCACCATCCCATTACGGTGCCTACTCAGTATATCTCGCACTGTATTCTCATGGTATCACCCTTGTTATGGTGCCACAGAAAACCTTTCTCTTTTATGGTGACATTGTAACTCCACCTTTTCAATGTCTCACTGATTCTCTCATAACATCACCTCTACTGCACACACTGTTTCCATGTAGCACCACATCTTCACGCAACGCATATGCTTTGAAAATATTTATCTCTCTTGGCACTGTCCTTGCCTTTTCCTCACCTACACTCTCACATAACGTTTTCTTCCACACTGATACAAGAGTTTCTTCACATCATTAAGGACTCACACTGAATCTCCACTTCTTCTACTCATGACCCACAAAAAAATCTTCTATGCATAAGAAACAGAATCATAACAACGTATCAAATCTATACACCACAGGCCATATTTTCAATTAAGAACTAATGAAATCCTTCAGTAGCTCATAAATAATAGAGAGGAGGTTTCGGATAACTGTTTATGTAATTTGGAATCTAGAGGAGGACGATGAGATTCCATGGGAAGAGGTTCGCCGCTGATTTTCTTGAAGGAGGTTGATCTGAGGAGCCGATTTGTGCTGCTGCAGAAATGAGAGACTGTGTACCACCACCGCGAGCAACATCAAACTCTACAGAACCACCACCCGAGACTTTCTCACTGCAGGACGGGGTGCTGCGTAAGGAAGAGCATGGGCCAGTGCCCGAGCAGGGAGGAAGAGATACACCATTGCTTAGGCGGTTTCTACCTCTGTTGCAAAGTGAGATCTCGACCTGAAGACACTGTAGGGGAGCCGATCCGATTGGATTTGCTGCGTCATTGGGATGCGGAGCAGGGGCTGGTGATGTGTAAGGAGGATGATAGAGGTCGAGCCGCTGGCCGGTGGCAGTTCTTCATGAGAAAGATGGATCCAAACCACCATGGATTTCATTGGAGAAGCAACCCCCCTATGTGGACATAAATTTTGGGGTTGATTATAAGAAATTTATAAAAAATATATAATCAAATATATAATCAAATAAATAATAAACAAAAATAAATATAAGAAATAAATTAAAAAAACTAAACTAATTATTTTTAAATTTAAATAATTATAAATATATAAATCAAGAATGATAATTAATTTTAAGAAAATATAATTTTTAATCAAATATAACTTTAATTAAAACTAAATTTATTAATAATAATGACTAAATTGAAATAAATAAATTATTTATTTAATGTTGGAGATTAAATATTTATAATTATTTAATATTAGAAATTTTAATAATATAAATACTAATATATAAATTAAATTAGAAAACACTATTCTAATTTACATATATTAGTAAATTATTTAATTTATAAATAATAAAAACCTTTTTTAATTATCATTCAAAAGATTAATTTAAAAAATCAATAATTAATAATTAATAACAATACTAAATCTGTTAAGATTTAAAAAAATGTGTCTAAATATTAATTTATTTTCTTCTTGTTTTTAATTGTTATGTGTGGTCTTCTTATGCAGGTTCAGTCATCTGTCTTATAAACGCCCATCTTCACATAACTAACTCATCGGAAGTTAGATTCATCAGAAAATCTATCACGACGTATTAGTCATCAAAAAACGCATGTGTACAGTGCGCATTAAAAAAAGAAAATATTGGTGGAATATGGTTGGTGGAAAATAGTGGATGACGAAGGATAAAAATTAGAGCAACAACATAATTTGCGCATTCTTTCAATTCATTCGATCATTCACTTCCAAGCAGTGTGAGAACTTGGGAGTGAATTTTGGGGCACCTCTCGGAGTACCACTTCTTAGAGACCCGAGGGCCAGGAGAAGCAGTGATTGGAGATTTAAGAGGGATATCTCATCCATTATTTTCTTTCAATTTTTTCATGTAATTCAATTATTTGAGGTCACGTAATAGAGATGGTGTTAGGCTAATTCTTCCATCTCGTGTTTCAAAATAGAATATATTATTTATCTTCCTTTATTCTTCTCACTATCATTTTGTACGTGATCAGAATTGATCGGTGTGATTAGCTCTAATTGAATTCAATTTCAATTTACTATTATCAGTTAATCTATGAATCCCACAATCGTTCGGTGGTTCTGATTGTTGATAAATTTTCTTAATCATTTTAATTGAAATGAAAACTACAGAACTAATGGTGAGTTCATTCAATTGTCCTTTTCAAATTAAAATTCTTCGATTAGATTAATATTGGAGTGGATAACTCAATGATTTTTCATCTTCTGTGATTTACCTCTTGGAGAGAGAAATAAACAATTCATTTTCAAGGGTACTAGTTGCAGTCACTATGGTGAGAAAGAGTGTTTTCAAACAAAATAGAATTGAGAATTTTCCCCCAACATATTTCTTTTGATTGTTCACTTATCAAAATTTTGTATCTATATTATTTAATGTTATTAGTCTGTTTCTTATTACATTATAATTTAGAGCAAAAACTCAAAAATATTGTGGTATTTCATTTTTGATTTTTAATAAATGCAATAAAAAATAAGAAGTTTTTTTTTAAAATAGAGAATTTACCGCACTGCTGAAAACATAGGGATATTTTGAAAATTTTTAGAAGAATAATAGTCATAATCAACTTCTATATGGGTTTGAATCTGGTTTCCACTTATACAGTAGTTAGTAGAATTATAAATTTTAAGCTTTGACCAACTTCAACGACAGTTGGAATCAAGGCTCATGTGATCTATGAGCTTTGGCCACATTCTTCTTCCATTAATTTTAAGGTAAAATAATACCCATATTTAGGTATTCCAGATTTTTTTGATGCTCATTTGGTGGGTGTCAGCAAATTCCCCCCCCCCCCCTTAGGAGAAACATCCACTTGGAAATGTGCATGGTTAATAGTAAAGTAAATGTCCACTTGAGTCTTCGGTAGTGTCACAAATATGTGTTTGTGCTAATGAATTTTCATCTGAAATACACATGGTATTAAATTAAATTCCCAATATATATGGGGTGGTTATATATTCATTTAATTGACTACCACTCCTCCATAGCACTATCGCATTTTACGCTATCACATGTCTTTATCACAAGACCTTTCTATGGGTTTTGATTGTTAGACATGTTCATGACCATTCATCATGAGACCGTTTTTCAATAATTCGATTAAAAGGCCTATTTAGGTCATCCATTCATAAGAGAGCCTCTGGTATATGGAGATTGTCATTTTTCATGGTTTCAATAAATAAGTTTACTAAACACTATATGTGTCATCTTGTACCCTTTTATTTGTGATGTGTATGATATTTTGTGGCTCTGATACTATGAGAATTTCCAATACTACCCATCCTTTTCATAACATCAACTAATCCTGGATGTATAGAAATTAATATTTAATGAAAAATGGATTTATTCTATGAGTTACTCAAGAGTTCCACCAAAACATGATTCTATACTGATGATCTGTTCGAGGTAGCATGTGATCACCTAATTTATAGAAGGAATGCTAGGGTAGAATACATGTCCAGGTGGGATAATTTTCTATCATTCACCAATGATGATAAGATTGGCATGAGAAAATTAGTTGGGATAAATTTCTTGGGTGGGCCTTAAAATATCATTTAGTCTATATAACTAACATTCTATATAATATTGTCATTATAATGGACCTAGTATGTCTTCATATATTCGGACTTTTATCTCAGACCTAGTATTGAATTTAGTTTAGGGACTTTTAGCTTAGACCAGGTATTTATTTTAGTTTATGGTAATTTATCTCAGAATTAATATTTCTTATAAATGAGGGTATCTTTTCTCATACATATCATTTCTATTAGTTAATGTTCTTTTGTCTTGGACCTAATATGCTAGTATTTTTGGGTATTTTACCTTATGCGTTGTATTAATTTTAGTTCTTGGTATTTTATCTCATAAAAAATTATTATTTTAATTTAGGTTTTTTTAAATTGGACCAGATATTGATGACAATGTTCTCTGATACAGATATACCAGTAATGACCTAAAACGCATAGAGGTTCTAGATTCTTCTCGGGTGTTGATATGGCTAATTAGGATTGGAGTTCCTTTTTACAAGGAGGATATGGATTTTGATGGTGGGTAAATGACTTTATTAATCAACATCATGGCCAATAAATGATGATATCCACTCTTTTACAATGGTCATGGAAGATTTATGGATGTAATATAGGTTGAGGGAAAATACTTGAGATGCTTGGTGTTCCTAGATAGTTGGAATTTCGGTGCATTAAATCATAACCCAAATGCTTGGGTATGTGGACATAAGAAGGGGCAGACATACCCGGTATGTCTCATAACTCTTTTAGATTTTTGGTTCAGCCTTTGTGTAATAATGGATCACAAGGATTGATTTTCCATTCTTTCAGGGAATAGATTTCATTATTTTATGGGTCAAATAACTTATGTGTAGATAGCATGGCCAAGAAAATCTGGTATCCACTTCTTTTTGAGGGTTAAGAAATATTTTTTAAGACTCAAATGTCAAAATGATGAAGTGGGGTTTGAACAAAATGATATCTAAGAAGGGTTATGGAATTCTATGGGAATTTATGTCTTAATTAGAAGCATAATCTCTACACCTTATGGTTTTGAATCATGAGGCATGAGAAATTAAATGTTTTAGAATATAGTGTCACATTATGTCCTTGAGAAAGGATGCAAAACAAGGTAAAATTACATTGAGGATGTCGGATCCACATGGATATTTTTGAATGAGGATTTTAAATGATGGTCCCAAGTGTTTGGGTCATGTGGATTATATGGTATAGTCACAATGGGATTAGATCAAATCAAACTAGTTTTTTGAGTTCATCCATGATGATGTCTGGGCTTCTAAGGATCAAAAATCCCATTTTTTGCATAGTGACACATTTGGTTAATAGGTATAGGTGCATATTCTTGAACCATATGCATGTATTCCTAGTAAAAAAAGTCCCCCTTATAGACGGTTAACATTTCCAAGGGCCTTGGAAGCACATGGTAATCTAAGGCACTAAAATCATGAAGTGTTATTTGTGGAAATTGTAGTACCCAAGAAGGTTTTGAGAATACAAAATGTTTTGTCACTTCATAGAGAACATATTCATCAAATTTAGAAATATGAAAAATCATTTCTATATCAATTTTCTAGACTATAGGTTATGGTGAGAATACGATTGATTTAATTAAGACACAAAATTGGACCCTTTAAGATTTATTCCACATTCATTTTCAATGAAATATTTTCCTAAACTCCAGTGTTTATGATTTTAATGTTAAAAAACATGTATTTTATTGTTCAGGTCGTCCATTTAGGGTATTCAACCTAAAATGTTTTGTGTCTCGTTTCATAGCCTTTTAGGGTCTTGAGATTTGGACCATTATAGGCTAGAATTTACGGTTGCACAACTTTTTAGAATGTGAGTACAGTTCAAGGTCATGACTCATGTGGATCTAATATTATAGATGTTACACAAGAGGCTAATAAGGATACTCAGGTTCAAGAGCACTCAAACATCCTTCTAAGAGGGAGATGGAAGTGTTGAAAATCACGAATTGAAGTTCATGAGTCATTATTAATGATATGGGATAGTCACACAAGAAGAGTTATATACCACAATAAGTATCATGATTTTTCCGTGGAGATTTCATGTTTATAGGGACTAGAATAAACTCCTTAAAAAGACAAGATGCCGCCTGTTAATGTGTCTGAAGCCCTTTTGAATCAATTTAAGGGGAAAATATAGAGATTTTTTATTCATTCCAAGGTATATGAATGGATTTATAAAATATTTGGTAAAAAATACATAAATTTTTGAATATGGATTCAGGTTCTTTTAAAAATTGAATAAGCAACTAGTACCCTATTTGATCGATGTATGTCAGTTGTGGTCGTTTGATAAGGAATGAAAAATGGGTGATGATTTGCACAGTTTTTCATTATGTAGAGGGGGGAATTTGTGTACACTTTAACATTATACAGTAATGAAATATTCCATGAAGTTTCTCATCATGTGTTCAAGATGTATTTGTTGTGTAGTTTTAGTGTCATGAGACCAAGACGTTTGGCTTTCACATTAACGTCATCCAGTAAAGAAGTATTTTTTATTAAATATTAATGACATGAGACCAATATGTTTTCTTTATAATTTAACGATATGTGGTAAGGATATACTTCCATACATTTTATCATAATGTAGTAAAGAAGTATTCTTTTGAAGATTACTTCAGGCGGTGAGGACGTGAATCCCCCAACGGGAAATGGTGGTATTGTAGGTGGGCCCATGGGTGAAATTAATGGTGGAACTGCATATTTAATGATGATGGGAATAAATACACATTTATTTCTTGCTTATAATCAATGGATGAGAATGATTATATTTTATTTGTTGGGGCTAGGACCAGTTTTCAGAATTCGGGAATCACTATATATCCAATGTGGACATGAATTATACCGCATGTAGTTTTTGAATGGGAAATACTCTATGCAGGTCTGAACCATATGTAGAGTTTTGTTTTATTTCTGTTAATGGTTTTAGTTTCTCCCATGATTGGTGATCCATGCATCACTAAATATCTTATGATAATAAGATTAATGTCACACATAGTTATTAAGGATGTGTGAATTTTAACATCATACAATAAGGATAAATATGATCTAACAAGAAAAGTGGTGATATAGTAGCTGGAGGTGTGTTGGAATACCAACACCATATCCAGAGTGGCATGAGGTGTGGTGGAAGACAAAAAAACTACAGTGGTGATCTGGGGTGAGGTTCACAAGTGTGCAATTTCATGCGTGACTGTGACATTAACTATGATGTTTAACATCATGTAGTGAGGACTCATGGTATGCCGTTTACATTCTAGAATTCTAGACAGAGATCAGTCGGTCAAATTTTTTTATTCATTTATCATGTAGGGAATCCCTTAATGAGTCTCCTAATCCCATTAGAGCCATGTTTGGTGTGAGAAATAGGGAACAAGAATGGCACCTCTCTCCATGTAGAAGAATTGATCCGTATGTGAGGAATATTGTATTATATTGTTTCTGGACCAGTATATAAGATCAAGGAATACGTACATACCTCATTGGAAATAAATATCATGTCATATGTATTTTGGGAAGAACTATGTAGTATAACATCACCTAGCTACGACGTGGTTTACTCGATGCGAATGGGGATGGATATTATGGATCCATGTAGTTTTACATCATTTGGTAATACATTTTCATAGTTGTTCAATTTAATATGGTAAGGATTTTTGATCACCCACCATGAAAGGAGATTAATCATCTGGTTGGGGGAAGAATGCAATTTTGGGTATCACTACATATCATTTGATTGTAAGAATCATGTCTTATGTAGTTTTTATGAAACCCTAATATATGAATTTGTTCAACTTTGAAGAACATCAAATAGTTTATCTTCATGTGGTCGGAATTAATTTTTATTGTTTAATGTCTTGGAAACAAGAAAAATGACATAGCTTTCTCTGATATGGATTTCCATGGTGATGGTAACTATACAATTTATTTCATGAGAAATTTCATTGTGGTGAGTGGCGTGTCATAGTCCTCACCCATGGTGGCCAATGAGTATGCTTCATTATGATAAGCCTTATGTATGACATAAGTCCCTTCCAATTAGGGTTCCTGATTTAAGGGCTTCTTTCCTTGTATCTTGTGGTTCTAAGCACCAATACCAGTACTCATTAGATGAATTAGTAGAGTTGGAAATTTTTATTCAGTGATCGTGTGATACAATTATAAGGGACGACCTAGTATTGTGGTGTGTGTAACCTATTATCATGATGTTTTTCTAGTTCATCTAGCCTATATTTCTAATTTTCATAAAAACAACAATCCACAAAATAGATAATTAGAGTAAAGGTAGATTAACCTCTATAGGTAACACTTCCTCATTCTCGTACAACAATGTGTATGGTTTTTCTATCTGGTTATTTGCATGGTGGTATGGTAGGCCCACAAAGCGTGGAGGATCTTGACCGACCATTAAATTTCATCCTCGATCACCATATTCTAGAGTATATTTGACATAGGATTTTTAAATTCTTCTATCTTTCGATTTTCTACTACATGAAAATGGGTTGAGTGATTGGACATTATATTTGACTCTTGGTACATTCTCTTCCATTTTATAGAATAGATGTTTGTACCATTTTCTGTTAATATTTTGTAAGGGATCACAAACATGGTGAGATATATGACTGCATGAAGTCGATGATATTCTTGGTCCTAACATTCTTGAGGGTTATCACCTCAACCCATTTAAAAAAGTACTCAGTTACAATAAGTATTTACTAGAACAAATTTGATGTGGCTATGCGATATGGTCACACAAGAACCACTGCCCAAAGGAAAAATGTCCATGAATATTTTGTTGTACATAGTAAAAGGGTTTGGTGGATGAAATTTTCATGGATCCATCATTCATGAAATTTCATGGCTAATTCCAAACAAGCATGTATCATATTTTTCATATAATATCCCAACCTCCTAATTAAGAGGCATATTTTGATCTAGGATTTATGGGCACTGTATGAGCATGCATGGAATTCATTCTTGATGGAAAGAATATATCCTTCTACTATGAACCTGTTGAAGATTATGTCAATTCATAGATTGTATTGGGATTTCTACTCATTTAAACCAACATTTAAAGTGAAATTTTCTACATGATAAAAAATATATTCCCTTATGGATTGGTATATTGGGATAATTAGATTTGGGAGATAACTAATTATTGTTTCCCTCTATCGTGGGGTGTTCTTTGGTTCATCATATTTTAAGGTGGTGCTGACTAGATTGATTTCTTCTATATCACATTTGATGATCGATGATACCATTCTTTGATGTCTTATTTGGTAGAATTCTTCCTCCTGACCAGGGTCGGCCATGAAGTTTATTGAATCACCTAGTGTGTTGAATTGGGAATTCTATGATTGTGAAACATGATTCAATGTGGGATCAAAGAGGAACTCAACCATTAGTCACATAACATAGGCAATAAGGGGGGACAATTATTCCTTTTTTATGTAATATTCAGCATTGAACTTATTAATAAACAATTTTGAGTTCCCTTTGATATTCATGTAGGGTATATGCAGCTATAGGGCTACTTCTAAAGTATCAATGAGGGATTAGTATTCTACCACCTTATCTGTACAGCCTAAAAACAATGATAAAGTGTATGGAAACATCGATTTGTCAAGAGTTACAAATAGGACACCTAAAACAACTATAATGAGCTTTGAAATTTTCATAATTTTATAAACAAGGGTCTAAGGGCCTCCATAAAAATAACTCTCTCATGACTGGTGAGTTTCATGGGAATAGAAGAACTCCTCATCTGGATTCTCAGTGTCTAGTGGTGTATTTTGTGGGGCCAGATGTATTATGAGAAAATTAGTCTAGTCTTCCCCTTTCACCAATTTATGTGACACTAACTCAATGCCTTATATCAAATGAATGACTACCCATATTTTAAAATTCACGTTAAACATAGAATGATAATGATTAAATTTTTGGGCTTATAAATGTGACCAGATAAACCAAGTGGTGATGAAAATAATGCCTCATCTTTTTCACAGAAAAGATGAGTTCATGGTAGTTCTTGTCCACATCAAAATATCTAATCTCCAAACCTAGAACCATGGAACTGATGTAGTGGAGACTATTCTCACTTCCTTCATAATTTTTTAATGGGAATTGACCCCGTGAGCATTCCATAGAGGCCAGATATGAGATGATTGGAATCCCTTCCACCAGATCAATTTGAATTGATTGGTGTATCAAGAACTTCTTAAAACATTTTACTGATTATTTGAAGTCATCATCCCATTTGTTGGTGATTACCTTTTTAATTATCCAAGGGAAGGGAATATATTTTTGATCCATGGTGGCTATGAATTTAAAAATGTAGGAGTGGGAGTCCCATTAGTTCTTTGAGATTTATGGGCTGGTGAAATTTCTAAAATATCACTAGTCTTTTCTTTGTCAACCTCGATTCTGGTGTGACATACAATAGATCTAAGGAACCTTCATGATGTCATCCTGAATGAAAAATTTAGAATATCCTCTATTAAACTATGTAGTCATAGTTTGGAAAATACTATATGATGTTTTGTGAAGTTATCAAATTACAATGAAGATTTAACAACATGGTCCTCGATATAACATTAGTTTATCCTTCCCATGAATGGATTGATTATTTGATGCATTGGATGTCGGTATACAGTGCTTTAGATCATTAATATATATTTAATTACTTGATATCATAAGATAACTTGAGGCACTCTGATGTCAGTGTATTCTTCTTCTATAGAGGACATCATGATATGATTGCACCCTGAGTACATGTCCATGAAATGAAGGGATTGGAAGCTAGAAAATTCATCTGTAAATAGTTATTTGATCTTCAATGGAAAATAATCCTTTGTGAATTTCCAATTTTGGTCTCTAAAATCAATACATACCATAATCTACCAAATAATTTTACTTATATGGATGATTTTGGCATTATATCTTGTGTATTTCACTTCTTAGAGAAATTTCTCTTTGAAAAACTGTATAACTTCAGCCTCAACATTTGCGGCATGAGAGGGGCATATTCACTTGGATTCCTATTTGAAGAAATGATGGTCATTAGGTAGTTTTTTATGTTATAGATCCACAACTATATTTATAATGGGTATTTTTGTAGAGTTCCATGATAAAACATATTGGTGTTGCCTTAGAAATGTAATGTTCATCACTTCCTCTTCGAGGGTCATGGTAGTGCTTGTCATAAAATACCCATGGAATTATTCTATTACCACATTAATTTTTCTAGCCATATATGGATGTGGATAATCCTTACTCCATTTCCAGAGCGGAATTCCTAAGGTCATCCTCATCCTCTTTCATTTCTAAGTCTATGGAGACATTTTTAGGTGATGATGTATATTAGGGGGCTTGTTGAGGGAGACTATCAAAATATACATCCACATCCCTTTCTAGTAGATTTATCAAAGAGAAATGGCCATGATGATTGATTTTTACATAGCCACTGAAGACTAGATGGTCTTGGATATCTGTGACTAGATCTGATTCCTTAGCCATAATTATGGGGAGAACAGAGTTGTTATTGAGCATACTCTGAGGAATCATATGGGAGGTACCCAAGACATTTGGATCGCTAACCTGTGTATTATCTTCATCCACCTGTTACTTTCCTAACTTATTTTGAAAATATTCTTCATCATGTGTGGCTCTACAAGTATCTAAGGGAAAATTCTCACCATGTAGGATGCTAACATTTCAATTAATGTGATACATTATACATTGCTGAAATGATGGAGTTATCTCCATGTTTAAATAGAGAAAGGGCCTTTAGAAAAATACCTTATTTGCAGTGTCATATCAAATTACCATAAACTCATCATTGGTAATGATATCTCTAAACTAATATTTGTGATTGATCTTCTTGAGAACCCTTTTCACATGCATATCACACCATTTAATGGTTCTATTTGTTGGAGATAGATCCCATTATCCATATCCAAATTGTTTGAGGGTTTGAACCGAGATAATATTGATTCCAAAACCTTTATCAATCAGTGCCCTTTAAAAACTGACAATATAGAGTCTACGTAATACATATATGTGTATGATTTACCCTTTAATGACTTCTTCTTAATCATTATCAGTTAGTGACATGAATACATGTCATTATGAGTACATGGCCTCCCATTAATATACCACTGATGCAGAAACATTTTTATCAAACTCATGTCAGCTCCATAGAGCTTTAACAAGTGTCTCCCTATGTTCATTTGAAAGATAGTTCACATCGATGATAAAGAATTGTCTAATACATTTCTAGCTATTCTCAAATGTCATTCTCCTCAGCCAGAGGTTAGAACTTCTTACTATGGGGATGCACCATGGAATGTAGTTTAGAAGCCAAGGTATTTGATGTGAAAATGCATGTTTATTTTTTAGATGTGATGGGAATATCTTTGTCCAATATTTTTACACTATCTTTTCCCTTTAGTTGATTTGAACAGATTGAACCCCTAATAGGAATTCACACAAGATAATGAGATGTGGTTCACTACAGGGGGCATCTGGGGCACCTCCCTACCTCTTTTGGGACCCTTGTAGTTATTTCCCATGAGTATTAGCTGTATATATAGTTCTTATGAGGACATCATTGGAATATAGTGTCCATCCACATCAGTGTTGTCCCCTGTATCCGTGATTTTGGAAATCCCCCCCCCCATGTGGCCTTGTATTTTTTGAAGAAATTCATATTCATATGAATACATATAAAAGTATAATGTTTATTGTGACTGTATGATATTGAAAGAACCAAATTTGATAACTTCATCTGATTAAGAATCCATTTGATTGGGAGGTCCTTCTGCTGCAGAATTTGCAGAGAAAAAATCTGTAATGTTCAAATATTATATTAGAGAAAAATATGTTTCTTCCACATTTATTTATTCCTTCTTCCAATGATTACACACGAATTTGGGAGGCATTCATGATATATAATTCTTATGTTTTGGAGCTATTAAGGGTCTGTTAAACTATTCTTTCAATGTGGCATGAGCTAAATCAACTATTTTTTGAGTCAACCAGTTGTAAAACGTTTGTGCACGTCTAGCTGAAACATTCTATCATCCATCTTCTTCTTATAACAAGATAATAGTTATACATTCCACTATCTCTATGGAGTTGTCTAAAATCACATATCCAGAATAGACCACACATTGAATGATGTATTTATAGATGAAGCAGTCATGGTGATTATGGCCATGTCTTTTATGTTAAGGGTGGTAGTCAAGAGAGTCTTTGAGGTTGATCTCATCTGATTACAACGTTGTGAGAGATTGATCAAGTCATAATCCATTTATTCCAAGAAGTAATCAATTACATTTTATTTCTAGAATGATTATCACTTTTCCATCCATTCCTCAAATCTAAGGTGACCCTGGTTTCACTATACTTTTGGATGAGGGTGATTCTCTTGTGGTAACCACATAGTAGGAGGTACTGGGCAGTTTGGGACCTACCTGGGTTCCTAGGTAGGCACTACTGATGGTTTGAGAGTGGTAGATTCAACTTATTCTCTCTCTGGAATTTTCCCCTATGTTGTTGTAATGAGTCTAGTTTTGGATAATGTTCACTGAATAACCTATTCAAGATGTTATTATCTTTCCTAGAACTCATAAAACCCTCCTGGATACTTCATGGGGATATGAGTTGTGTAAAACTCATCAATGGGATTCTCAGCACTGGTTTCCCCCATTTTCCCTTTTGAGAGAGAGATTTTGAATGAATACATTAAATTCTTCGACAATTCTATTCAGCCAAACGCCCTCTCATTTTCACATATCAAATAGTTTATTAGGTCCATAATTTTCATTTTCTTAGTGTATATATGAATTGATAAAGGATGCGGTGAAAATTGTAGTCTTTCCCTATAATGGATTCCACTAGTTGGATGTTGTACCATTGAAAGGTTGTCACTATTAGTGTTTTTACAAAAAAATATCATCATTGCTTCCACCTATTGATCTATAGATAAAATAATCGACCCACATCGGTATATGATGTTTGTGAGATGTTTTTAGGGTCCCGTTAAATATCAAAAGATGATAAAATTGGACTTCTAATGTTGGATGAAGATGGAGTGTCATCCGCCCATTCAGGATATGGATTCCCTTCTATCATCATATGTTCACATCTCCCTTCCATCACTCTGATTCAAGTAGTTGGGGAATGAATGATGTTATGTAACTCCTAGGGAACTACAATCTGTGTCAACTATAGTCTATATAGGGTGAGAGGGTGCTGATGATGTAGTAATGCCTTCATCTCTTGGTAATTCTTGATTCATTCCAATACTGAATGATTGACCATATAAGGGAGAGTTTTTCTCCACAACGGAGGGAAGTAACGATCATTTTTGACTTTCAAATGTATTTAAACTACCTTCTTGGATCCGGAGACAATTTAATGCTCAGCTATTGATCCTTTCGGCATATCGGCCATATGAGGGTGAATATAAATCTATGCCTAAAGATGATACCGAGTGGTAATATTTACTCTATGCTGCTCCTTGTTGTGCTACCTAAGATCTTGTATCTCACTCTCATATTGTGAAAATTGTTCCTCTATGTAAGGAAAATAATCTATTATATATGGAAACTTGTATGTAGTATGACCTTTCCCCAAATAATTATGAGTGTTCTTCTATTGTGGTGGGAACTCATTATTTAAAGGTTTTTATATTTGGAGTCTTCATTGGTTCCATGTGCATGAAACCTCATTTGGTGAATCCAAAACAACATCCTCAATGGGTATTTGTATGTATTATTGATCATTTCATTTGTTTCTCGATCCAAAAATTTTTCCTTGTTGAATGTGATGAAATAGATATAGGAATATCAATAATTTTTGGTCATTCTATTACATTGGATGCAATAGGCTGATTCAGCATAGATTTAATCTGGGTTTTTATTGGAACCCTTATCAATGTTGGACTATTTTTTATTTTCACCTTGACGATGTCTGACAGAATTTTTCATATGATCCTCCCATCTTGGTGTATGAATAATGTCCCTGGGGGAGTTTTCAATTAAGAACACCTAGAAGGCCCCGACCAGCAGAGGTTAGTGTTGTCGTGGGAAGAGCTTGTGGGATGGCGACTGTGGAGTGTTTCAACTCAACCTGAAGAAGCCTATTTCTCTCTATGGTGATGATGATGATGATGAGAATTATTTTATTCTTATGGGGTTGGGGTCATCAAGGGAAACAATTGGCACTTATATTCCCTTTTTATCATCAAATGATTCATATCAAAGACATGCTGATTCCTTCACAAGAAATTCATATATGAATACCCCTTTCAATGTATGGATTGGTGATTTGGAATCATTAATAAGTCATCTGGGAACCTCTCAGGGGATGATAAAACTAGAGACAAAGTTTGAGATATAATTCCCTTAACCCTATGGGATGGGGTTCACTCAAAAATTCCAATTATATGTCGTATATTCTCTCAAAAATTAATGATCTATGGGGTAGATGTCATGGTTGATATTCCTTTGACACAAGGGATCTGGTGCTCTTCAGGACAATTGTTGTGGCAGCTTCTACGCTGTCCATTTTGATATGACACAGCTATGCTCACATATGAGATGGGTGTGATGGAATCCATTAATGATGTGAACCATTATTTACAAGAATTTTTCTGGATGATCATTACTTGGGTCTTTGTGTCTAAAATGCATTCTCATTGCTTCAAGTGGCCCTGTATGACATCATTTTGTCTATACTCTCAATATATTCATGACTTATTGTCTTTCATGAAGTGGGATAATTCCAATGTAGTGAACAACTGCCCTAAGCATTACCCATTTCCATTTTTTCACCAGAGTTAATGGCATTAAAATACATTGTGTCTAAGTAGTTCTTTTGTTCTAGGGGTATGAAAAATGTAATTCTCCATACAATCCCCATCCAAGAATTCATATGCCTGATATGCCTTCAAATATTAACTTTAAAAGTGTCCTGATGTAATTTATGGAAGTATGTTGCATATTTTCACTATTCTTTTTCTATTTTGGATCATATTCCTTGGAGGTAATAGCTAGGTCTAGGTGACAAAATAGTATATTGATTTTCTGATGGTGACACACAAATCATAGATCATTGATATGTCGAGAATTCATTCACTAATGAGTAGAAAACATATTTAGGCATACATAAGGAATACACTCTTTCACTAGATCATATGTTTTCTCATAGTCTGTAGTAGTGGGTGACCGGTGTAACATACCATGTTTTATAAATGAAACAACATCTTCGATAGGATACATGTTAAACCCTCTCCGATTGTTCTGAAGGCCTTCTTTTTATTGGTTTTTTGAGATCCCCCTTTCAAGGGATGTTAGGTACCCTTACATGGCCTATAGGCTTAGAGATTACATGACTTGTAGGTCTTGGGAAATTTGTAGACTATATATGTAACTTCTCCTCCCTAGCTTCTTCATCATGATATCAGCTCTCCACATTCACATGACTTGGTTAGAAAGGATTTTTGTGCAAGCACATGCTGGTCCCAGTGGAAAATCCATGCCCTCTCATTCTGAAAAATAAACATATATTCTTCTTGGGTGAATGTTCCTGCTATGAATCCCCAACTGGTGTGTGCTCCTTGTATTGTTTGTATGATCATTGATGTACAATTTTTAGGTGTCTTAAAGGCCTTGTGGGGGCCTGATGGCCAAAAGGTATCCTAAAGGCCTTGAGGTGTCCTGAAAGCTTTACTGGCCCGACGACCTTGGTGGCTCAAAGGCTTTAAAAGACCCGGGGCCTAAACTGGTGGCCGAAAATCCCAAACGTATGAATAGTTATAACTAATACAATATCAAACATTTACTGCTACACTTCCTACTACAGTAACTTTGAAATTATTTCTCCACCTATTTTAGAACTCTATTATCTTTTATTCACTTGTCGATTCCTCACTAATTGGGATGAGGCTCGTGTGCAGATACACCGCACTTAACTTAAATGAACAATTACTATTATTATTTAATATGATAGTTAACACATATACATAATAATGGTGGGAATGAAAAGGATAAAGAGAATTATAAAAATATGGTGTAAACATTTTTATATAATTATTTTTTTGATACCAAAATAACTGAGAAATTAAATAAAACCCAATTGAACATAAAAGATGTGTTTTTCAAAACAATAATATTTAAATAACAATAAGTGAGTTTATAAAATAATATAATCACTCTTGATAGATTTTATTAAGGAAATATAAATTTAATATGATTAATGTAATGTTTAAAATTCATCTTATATTTTTTTCTAGACATGATATATGAAGAAAATCATCTTTTCCGAAGAAAATGAATTTTTCAAAAAAAATGCTATTTTGCCTCATTTTGGTGGAAAATCAATTTTAAATATATTTATTTGAACTATAATATTATATATTTAACAAATTAAACTTTTCATTGAAATCATGACATTAACATTTAGTTTGGATAAGTTTTTGGTATTTTTATAATAACTTTCATAATTTAATGAATACTGAAAAATACTATATTTTATTTCAAAACTGCTTTTTTCTCTAATTTATATATATTTTTATTTTATCTATTTACAGGTTTTTAAGTTATAAATATATAAAATTTTATCATTTAATCCAATGTAGTTCATTGGATGATTTTTCAAGCAAAAAATTTAATAGATAAACTATGTGAACGTTTGAACGTTTTACATAATAAAACACGTTCTCCCGATCTATCAATGAGATTAGTGTTAAAAACAACTTAACAACTTCTATGAATTTAATTTTCAATAATGGACATATATGGTTGAAGTCATTATTAAAACATTTTCCAATATGATCAAAATATATTTGGTGAATAGTACAATTACTATTTTATTTACCATGATTGAAGGTAAATAAGGTAATTAATGGTAAAATTAATATTATAATATTATAAAATTACCCTAAAATATGTACCTATATTATTTTATGAGTTATTATATACCATTACAAACCATGGAACAATGTTGTGACCTTTGGAAACCACATGGTTGTGATTATGACAATTAGGACATTTAATTTAATGAATAGGAAAATAAGTCATAAATTTGTCTCTTCATACAAAAAAATTAATATGAGGTTATGTAAGTGATATATTTGATTCCAATTTTCCTTATAAATTTAAAAATATTACTTAAATTATGTTAATTCATTTATAATTTTTATGACTTATATAATTAAATTTTATTACAGGACAAAAATGATGCTGTAATAAATTTATTAAAGAATAAATCAAATAATTGATATTTATAATATTAAAATAAATATAAAATTAAATATTTGATGCCTTAAAAAAATTCTATTGATTAATATGACATATTATTATTCATTTAATAAATTTTTCTCTAAGGAATCACATTTTTTTATATTTTAAAAAAATCATGTAATTTATAGTGAAAAATTTGGCATAAATCATATTTTAAAATATGAAATATATAATTATATGATATAAAATTTATAAAAATATAATTTTTTACACAAAAGTTGAGATAAATATAAAAATGGAATTAATGACGCATTCATTGTATTTTCTATAAGAGTTTGTAAATATTTTAACCATCTAAGTGTAAATTAATTGATAAAATTGTATGAGTTAAAAAGGGGTTTAAAAAAATACAGATTTAAAAATAATGAAAAACTTGTATAATTTTTCGTGGATCATTTTATTTAGAACCATAATAATTATGTAATCTAACTAAATGATTTGGGACCCATTTTGAATCAAAATGTATTATATATTCATTTAATAATTTTAATAATTCCAAGTGTTCATATCCCTCTCAAATAAAAGGCCACACATCCCACTATATTTCTCACACTTCCAAAAAAAATTAGATTTGGGAAGACCTTCCCAAAAACCTTCCTATAATCCCTCAACAAAATCTTTAGGCCTTAGTTTAATAATAACATCCTGATTATATGTGTTAAGGTGTTCTGCAAAGGTGATCAATCAGAGAAGAGGTATTATTGCCTTTAAGTGTTTTTGTATGATTTCTTCTTGCAGTTCCTTCAGATATTATTCTTCTTAAATTAAAAAATAAATATACTATAGTAAATATACTAAGATTTTATCATGAAAATATAATCACTTAAATCAATCTCCACTTCCATTAAATGGTAATGGAATTAATCATTCGTTTGTACGTGTCAACTATCGCCTCCACAAAATGATCTAATTCATTTTAGGAAACCCTCCCTATTGGATGGTTATAATAATAGACATAGTGTTCATATTTTTTATTAATGACATATTAATAATTATAATATAATAATATATTAGTTATCATCTAACTTTACATTCCCAGCAAAATGATAATTTAATTAGTGTGTACGTGTGAACTATCACATCCATGAAGTGGTGTGACATATTTTTATTCATTATAAAATTTTTATGATATATATACATATATTTAAATTATTAATATAATATTTATGATGTTATTATCATTCTTATATTATAATATAATATGTAACTTCATTCCAAAATGATCAATGAAAAACAGAAAATGTTTCTCATGTGTACTTACGACTTACCGTCTCAATGATTATGATGTTATTAATTATTCATAACCACAGTTCATGATTTGATTTAAAGGAATAATTATTGTACTAGACGGGTAATAATTTCCGGAATATTATACTATAAATGATGTAATAATTACTACATGGACTAGTGACATCAATAAATGTTCATTTTTTGCTAATGTATTAAATATCGACAAAAGGTCCAACATGAACATAAATAATTAAGTAATAGTTATACAACTATAAATAAGTGAAATAAATTGAATAATAAAAATTATAACTGTTCTAAATAATGTATAAATTATATTAGGATTATTATTTATAATTAAAAACAAGCATACCTTATGAATTGAACTCATGGTAGAGGACTTCTTCTCAATCTCTTTTTATGGAAGCACATTTTGATTTTATACACCGCCTTCATTTATACAGAGTATAATCAACACCATTGACTAATAATTTCATTTAAATTTTTTTAAATGGAATATTTTTATATGATTTTTTTTACAAAAAGAAAAAAATAAATGTTTTTTTAAAGTACATGTTGACAATGAATTTTCTGCTGCCAAGAACATTCATTGATATTTGGGTCCATCTACAAGCCGTAATGATTTTAAATGACAGATAAATAATATATTTTATATTATGGTATTTTTTATTTAAAATAGATTTTTAGTGAATAACGATGTTAAAGAGAATAATAGATGTATATATTAACGTAATTAATATTGTTATCATGAAATATAAACTCTAAGTTATTATGACATGTCTTATATTATGAAAAATAGATATTGAGTAGATGTGCATACAATGTAATATTCCAGTTTTTATGTAATAGTTATGGCCTAATTCTATGAAACACTTAACCTAAAAATATCATCAATGTGAATTTTCAATTTAATTCATCATTATCAGTTGTTTAAGGCTAGTGCCTAATAGATGGTATCATTAGATGGTTTAGACAACATTAGAGGTTATGGTGATATTTAATAAAAAGATACATGTTATATATGACAAGATTGTATAGAAAAATTGAATTAATGGTCATTATTTTAAATAAATTTAATGAGATTGAGATATCATGAAGAATTATATCTTACTATTTTTCTTATAAATTAGATAGTATATGATGATTTTATTGATATACTCTCAATAACATTTTTTTAGTAAATGACTTGATCTAGTAGGCACCAAAGAAAAATGGATGTGTATGAAAATGTGTGGGTTCTCTGAATGAGATACTGAATTAAATAAAATCATCAATTATGACTCCCATTGTTATTCTAAAAAAATATCATGAGTTATGATTACCCACTAGAACATTGTTGATTTTTCTTCAAAATCCTATATGATAAAAATGAACCCCTGTGGAATTTTATTTAATAATCATCAAGTTAAGTATACTCAATGACATATGTTTTGAGGATTTATAAATAAACACTTATGGAAATTTTTTAAAGGGATGGGAAGATGTTATAAATGTTGTAATGAAGGTTACAAATCAAAAACCTTCCATGGAAAAAGGAAGCATTCAGTTGACTCTAGGAAATGGAATGAAATTCTTTTTGAGTAGTCCGTTGAATGTTTTAAATGATGTTAGTATGTTCATTAGGAAAATCAATTTCCTATGAATAAGTTTCATGAATATGATAAGGATGACCATATAAATATATGTCTAATAATACCTAATATCATTATAATGGATGACATGAAAACTAAAAATGACATATGAAAGGTTTGGATTATTTTTTGTCTTATGTTTTGACATTATTGAATCTAAGGGCATGATTCATGTTTTTTTGTAGGTAAGAAATATTAAGTAATTATTTTTAAAATAATGGTTAAAAGATCATGAATAATTATAAATGAGAAAAAATTATACCTATAAAGGATTAAAGATTTATGGTAGACTACAGGTTAATGAAATGTTTAAAATTATTAATGCTCTTTGGTTAGTATGTCATTTTTGTTGCTAAAAATGTTCTTGGATTAAGAATAATATGATTTTTGGATATTATGTTTTATATAATGGATATATTTGGTATAGAATAATGATATTTTTATTAAATAATAAACATTCTTTTAAAAGACATTCACTATTTTGAAAGCCCTATACATCAATCAAAAATAGAATACAATGGTATTTTATTTGAGGAGTGATTGTTGAATATTATTTTGGAATAATTGAAGTTTTTATTTAGGACTTATTTAATTTTTGGTTACTTATGTAAATTTGTAACTTATCTTGGTGAATATGTTATTTTTGGAATTGCATTTTTGGTATGAGACATCAAGAGCGGATGATATTATTTTGAGTTAAATGTTATAACATATCTGGGATGATTACTTGATTAAATCCTTTTGATTTTTGGGATTTAATCTTAGCTATAATATTTATGATGAATTTTATGGTTATTTATTTTTTGAATAAACAACGTTGGACTTTGGGTTTTACTTTTGAATTTTGGTGATTTAAATTATTGATTCTTCTTTTAATATTTTTAGTATTTGGGAAAACATATTTTTGATGCAAACTTTTTTCGTTCAGGTTAATGTTCCAACATGGTATGAATTTATATCTTATCATTGGTGTATTTTGAGATTCTCTAGATATTTATTATAGTGTTTAGTCTTGAAAAAAAACACCCTCTTCAAAAGTCATCATTTAGAGAAAAAAGATGAGTTTGTAGTGAAATTTGATTTAAGGATGAAACTCTACTGGTCATGTATGTGTATTTATTATGATCTTAGCCTATGTAGTAAATTAATTCCACAACTCTATGAAAATGTTCATAAAAAAACACTTTCCATTTACTTTTCTTACTATTAAATCAAATACTATTAAATCTATTACAATTTTTTTATTGTTAACTTTCTTCTAAAAATGTTTTCTGTTTTTCTCCATAAAAAATTGATCATTAGTTTTATCTTCAATATACATGTTTTTATATATGAAACCCCATTATTCCTTATCTCAGGATTCCTTTATACCTTCCATTATTTCTTTAAATGTGTAATTCTTTTCATTCCTTTTTTCGATGTGGGAATGCAATAATGGAATTTTGAAATGACATTCCTTACATACTGAACCCAAATTCATATTTTTAGGGAAATTTTTTTAATGAGGGTGGGTGGTGAATGTAAAATCCCATGTTTTTGAATAGAAACACCATGTTTGGTAGCATATGTGATACACCACATTTTGATTAAATGAACTGTTGTATATTATTAATTAATAAGATAGTTCTCACAGAAATATTATAATGGGGGGAATGAAAATGATTAATTGAATTATGAAAATATGGTTTAAAAATGTATAAATAATTTAAAATTGTTTACCAAAATAATTACTAAACTAAATAACAGCCAATTAAATATAAAGAATATTTTTTTCAGGAAAAACATATTAAATGAAAACAAGTGAGTTTATACAATAATAAAATTGCTCTTGATGTATTTTATAACATTATATATATATATAATATATTAAATTTAATTTTTAAAATACATTTATTATGTTTTTTAGACATGATATATGAACAAATTCATCTTTTCAGATAAAAGATGTATTTTTCCAAAAAATACAATTTTACAGTCTTTTGATGGAGAAAACTTGTCAAATATATTGTTTTAACTCATTAATATGTTATATTTTAAAAAATAACCTTTTTATTTGGAGAAAGGAAATCAAAATTTATTTTGGATAAATTTTCTGGTATTTTACTAATAACATTCACATTTTAATGAATAGTGAAAGTATTACATTTTAATTCAAAACCATTGTTTCATATAACTTGGTCTGTATTTTTAGATTATCCTTTTATATGGGTTTTATGTATAATTATATAATGTTGTTATAAGTTAATCCAATTTAGTTAATTTGACTCTTTTTTCAAATCATAATTAAATAGAAAAACTGTCTGAACTCTGTAATATTTTTCTTTTAAAACCTGCTTTCTCAATCCTTCAATGGGATTAGTGTTAATCCAAAATTAACCACATATTTGAATTTAATTAAAAAAATTAAAATACATTGTTTTACACAGTATGGAGAATTTGGTCTAACATGATGAAATTATTTTTGGTGAATAGTAAAAGTAGTATTTTATTTACTACTATTAAGGTTAAATAGCGTAATTAAAGGTAAAATTAATTTATTAATTTTATAACATGATAGTAAATATTATAATAATATTATTTTATGATTAATTATCTACCATGACCTTCCATGGTCTAAAGTGGTGGCCAATGGAAGCCACTTGGATGTGATTTTGACATTTATTACATTTAATTTAATGTAAAGGAAAATATGTCATAAATATGAATATTCTTACTAAAACAAATTAAAAATTGTTTTTTTGTAAGAGATATATTTTACTATGAATATTACATAAAAATATAATAAGATAACATACAATATAGTAATTTATTTATAATTTTTAGTAATTTAATATTTAAATTTAATTATGACACAATGATGATGTAGTAATAGATTTATTAAAGGATGAATAAAAATGGTTCTAATAATATTAAAATAAATATAATTTTAAATATTTGTTTCTATCCACAAATTTAATGGATTAATATGAAAAGTTAATATAGATTTAATGTAGTTTTTTCTATATAGTCATGTTTTTATGATATTTTCAAAAAGGCATATAATTAATATTGTCAAAGGTGGCATAATTATTATTTTAAAATATAAAATATTTATTTCAATTATATACATATTTTAAAAATATGATTTCCTGAAAAAAATAAAAAACTCTATATATGTAATTAATGACATATTAATTGGATGTTTGGTAATTAGTTTAACCCTTTAAGTGTAAATTACATGATAAAATGCTAAGAGGTAAAAGAGGATTAAACAAAAAGATAAAGAATAAAAAACATGTTTAATATTCATTGAATTATTATATTTAGACCCATACTCATCCTATATTGTAAATAAATTATTTTTCACCCATTTTTAATTCTAATGGAATTTATAGTAATTTCATAATTTTTATAATTCCAAGGGTCCCCCTCCCCTCTCCTTTAAAAAGGAACCCATTAATATATATTAATAATAAATAAAAAACATTGTGGATTGTACAAGATCATCCTAGAACAATTATTTATAATATCTACCCACATTCTTGTGGCGTTATATTAGTCATAACACCCTCTATAGAGGTGTTATGGTGTTCTACAATGGTGATCATTCAAAGAAGATATACTATTTCCTTTAAGTATTTCTATTTTTTTCTACATCCACTTCATTCAAATTTTCTTATTCATTGACTAATTAATAAATAATATATCATAAATATATTGATGTGTTATCATGAAAATTTAATCACCTAATTCCATCTCTACGTCCATTAAATGGTAACTAAATTAATCATTCATGTGAACATATGAAGTATCACAACCATGAACCGATATTATTTGTTTTTCATAACCATCTCTCAGGGAATGTATAAATATTGGAATTAATGTTGATATTTTATATTCATGACATAATAATCAATATAAGACGATAATATATAATTTATTTTCTTACTTTCCATGCACATAAAAATGATAATGTCGTTCATGTGTACATGAGAACTATCATCTCCACAAAGAGATATGA
This sequence comes from Viscum album, assembly GCA_963277665.1. Taxonomy (NCBI): domain Eukaryota; kingdom Viridiplantae; phylum Streptophyta; class Magnoliopsida; order Santalales; family Viscaceae; genus Viscum; species Viscum album. Next base: position 668,983,595 of record OY728159.1, on the reverse strand, counting down.
TAACTTTTATTTATTATATAACTTTTATGATCTATATAAGTATATATAATTGATTAATGTTATATTAAATATTCTATGATCATTTTGGAAATAAAAAATGAAACGTAAATTCTTTCCATAACGATAAATGAAAAATTGAAAATGTTACTGATGTGTATGTATGTCTTACCATCTCTATTATTATAATGTTGTTCATTTTTCATAACCACACTAAATGATTTGATATAAAGTTATAATTTATGTATAATAAATACTATAATATCATAAAAATTATAATGGAAATGAATGACTGATGACCACAAGGACTAGTGATATCAAACGATGTTCATTATCGACTCAAGTGCCAAATTTTGACAAAATGTATGACATTAACAAAAATAATTCTGAAATTGTTTCAAAATTTTAAATAATAGAAAAAAAGGGGATAATCAACTTGAAAAAATTTATCAAGAAAGTATAAATTGGTTAATGTTTATTATTCGGGATGAACCAATAAAAAACATGAAAAACCAAAATCAAGGTAAGGGACTGCATCTCAATCATATTTTATTAAGGCATTATTGATATTATACAACACCTTCTTTTATATGGTGTATAATCAAAACCTATAACTTCTAATTTAAAAGTACATTTGTCAAAGGGAATCGTTTTATATAAATTGTTATACTAAATAGAAAAAAAAATTATTTACCATATACGACGAATCTTGATTTCCTACCACCATGAAAATTATTTGATATTTTGATTCCTCTTAATTCCCTAATGTTTTTAAAATAAATATAAATTAAATATTTACATTTTAGGAATCACGGTATTGAAAATGGTTTTAAAAATATTTTTATTATGTCAAAATCTTGGAAAGATATCTCTTGATTGAAAGGTAGAAATGTTATTTTTCTTTTATGCTTATTAATATGTTATGAATAAATTTTGGTTCTTGGGAAATGCTAATGTATAGGAATGGTTCAATGGTATAATGAGTGAGAGTTATCCCATGATAGGTCTCTAATGCATTGGGTAATGAGATGGACTTCAGAGATAACTATTATCCTATTATATTTAGGTTATGTACTGTGGTGGGTATTCTAAATGTAACAATGAAGGTTACTCCCTATGTGTCAAAGAGTTTATGTTTAATGGGTAAAAAGTAAAATATTCTAAAATAAATTTCACGTGTTTGTTGTTTTCATTTAATACTCATTTTATTTCTAATTTTATATACCTTAAAAATATTTTTGTGCTCATCCCATGTTTTTTGAATGGTTTTCCATTGGGTATAACGATGGGTAAGAGAAGGGTATAAGTCATGATGAATGTTATCACGATTATTATCAACAAAAAGAAATCATGATTTGAATTTATATCATTTAGATTATGAGAAAATGGATATTTTTTAGACTTTTCTATATTTTAATATCTGAGTTCTTATATAATAGTTATTGCCTAATTCTCTAAAACACAAATCCTAAAAAAATTATAATTGTTAATTCTTGGTGTAAATAAAGATAATATAATGTAAACTATTATGGCCTCAAATATAGAACATGATTGGGAGGTTTTTTCTTCATAAATATATTAATATTTCATTCATTGTCTCCTCCCCATAATACCAACACATCTATATGTTTTTAGACCATATTATATTGATATGATGTTCACATATTAATTAGAGTGAAGTGATGTAGGATGTTAATGGGAAACCATATGAAATTGACCCCAATGTTCAATAACCTCTCTATATGAAAATGATATAGTATTTAACAACTCTTTATATGTAGGCTTCTATACAATGGGATGGTTTCCCTGTATGTGGGAGATATATCCACGAGGAGTTTAACCAAGGTATATGTTCAGAGTAGAGTTCATGTGATCCATCTCCACACTTCCATGAGGAGGTCTATAGCAATAATGTGCATCTTGTACTTCCACTTCAGTAGATGATTTTACAGACCATAATGGTGTTGATAATGTATCTCGAATGACCTCAAGGAGACTAGTATTGAGTAAATTAGGCATTTGGAACATGTTCATTATTGTGGTCAATATATATCGACCATCCTTTTGGAAATTTTGAAGGATATTATGTAAATTATCAGATATTCTATGTATTATTTATAAATATTATATTCAATTATTTGAAGTCTAGGCTTTGTGACAGTGTGGGATTCCATATCTCGGGGTGCCCGGAATAATTTTTTTAAAAAAATTAAACTTTTAAATAGCATACTTGAGATATTTTCCAAAAAAGGTAGAATAACTTTTAAATGGGTTCCTAGTTCAGAAATCTGAGAGAACTGTTGCATTCATGGAAATGAATTTTTCATAGATAAGGCACAACATTGACTGGCACAGGTCAGCTGAAGAATATTTTTTTGGACATTTAATGAAAGAGAATAAATTAAAAAATTTATTTTATTTACTTTTGCATCAATACAATGATTAATGATTTTAAATAATCAATTAAGAAGAATATCTAGGGATAGCTGCATAGCCCATAAATTCTCTAGAGTCTTGGGGAAGAGACCCATTATATAATTCTCTTGAAAATGAAGGATGAGGAATCATAATTCATGAATTACAGCATAAATGAGGTTAGAGGATCACATCGAGGTCGGCAGCACAATCCCTCATCATCAGCAATTGGTCTAACACAAGGTAGGGGTTATTGTTTGATTTCTTTTCTTCATTCATTGACTAAATGAAAAACATAGATTATCCGCTGAACAGGTTGGCCTGTGTATTTTTCATTCTAATGGGAAGGTCTTTTATCAGGTTTTTTTGGGGGAATTGATCCATGTTTGATTTGATTCATAGCTTTTATTTTCTCTATCTGATCCTTTTAATTGGAGTAGATCAATTCTGTGTCGAATTGAAGCAGAGGTTCATTCCTTGATTAACTATTTATATTTCTCCTCCCCTTTGACCCAAACATTCTTCATTTTCTTCATGGGGATATGAACAACGGATCATTGCACATCCGTCTCACAATGAAATGATACCAAATTAGAGATCTGACATCATGAAGACCTAGTAGAGTTTAGAAAATGATAGATGATGATGAATTGAATCAGATCAAAATAAATCATTCTTAGACTATTCTTTGCATGGATGATCAAAACATGTTATTGGAGCCTATAGAATGATGTAAATTTATCAAATTACTGTTTTAATGACTGTATGACCAATGATCATGAGTTTCATGGAGTTCAAATGTAAGGATCGATGGAATGAAGATTTTCAGAGGCACATGGAGGAAGAAGAATTATTCTATAAAAAGAGAATAACACATTGTGTTCTTCAAAGAACATGGTGTGTGGGGCATCTTTGTGGTGACTAGGGTTTCTCGATGCAGTAATAAATGACACGGCTTGTGAAAAATGTCACATGACATGTGGGTCCTTACAAAAAACTCAGCGTGTATCTCGGACGATACACGAAGAAGGGGTAGAGTACACTTCATTTACTCCAACATTAAGTCAGACCAGGTCCATTACATGGGTTACCCCATGTACTAGTACACGGAATGGAATACATGGGGAAAATCCGTCTAAGGGATTAGGGATAGTGTACATGGAGTGGACCCTAGATAATTAGACATGGCGTGTGACCATCACTACGTGCCATGTTTATGATTTTTACATTACATGACTTTTGACTTGGGTCTTTGCACATAGGTAGTACCTGAATTCAGGGGACATAATGTGTGACCTTGCTACATGTCTTGTAATCTCTTATAAAAGGATTTAACTCCTTTCCCATCATTCCATGGAAATTTTTCATTTTTTTCACTAGCCCCTTTGTTCATTCCCCTGATGTTCGGGTATCATTTCGATCCATAGAAGTATGATCCCTTCAGTAGGAGTTTCATGATAGAGTCTGAATCCCTTTGAGTGGCCTTGAGCGAGATCCTATCCACATTCTTGACCCAAGGTAGATCCAGGTATTAAGGTAAAAAATTTTACAATACTATGATCCTCAATTAGTTAGGTGAATCGGAATGAGTCATTGTATACACAAAGGCCTTGGTAGTGATCCTCATCTATGTATTGTGATCTTTCTCCACTCGAGAGAGAGTACTCTAGGAATGAGAGAATCAATTATCTCTTCAGATCTATCATTGTTGATATCTCTATCTTGACACTTCCCGATGAATGTAATTCTCAGATAGACATCCTTAGATCTATAAGAGAGTTGGAGTGAGTTTTCCCGTACGAGTTATTTGTGGAATCGTGTAACTGAATCCCTAGTGTGGGTATGTAGTCATTAGGACTTACCTTTTGAATATGGATCTATGCTTTGAGTATAAGTTGATATGTTTCTCTTATTATATGTTATATAGACATATACTTAGTAGAGATGAATGTACCTTTACTTTGGGTATTGCTTTCTGGTATTCAGGGTCCTCTACTGTGTATTGTTATACTCACCCCTATATAGACTTTTCCCACATGTATCATGTAATGTGCACATGAGTCTCCCTTTTATAGAGTCTAGGGTGGAACATGACCAGACCTAGGTTAGTGAGATTCCTTATAGGACTATGTGTTCCTATGGATACGAGCATCATTCACAGTACATATTTCTTTCTTAAAGGTTGGACTTTTTACTTTCCTGATTTTCTATTGGTGCACTAGTTTTCTGGACCAGTTTACATTCCCCACATTATATTCCATTTTATTATGTTAGTTGGGTTTAATTGTATGCATGCAATTTTTCCTTACAAGTTTTAACATTTCTGCATTTGTTTTCTTGGATAGGTGTGTGAGTATAGGTACTTATGTAAAGCCTCCCATGATAGGGATATGCCTACTTGGTTCATACCACCAGCCCTTGTCCTATTGGATGCAGGTTGGGGAGTCAGGGCACAAGACCCCCTGGGAAGGGTATTGATAGAGTGGTATCATAGGTGGTCAGTTCTACCTTTGGTCCAATAGTCTATGAGATTGATTTGGGGGAACATTGTTAAGTTCATGGAGCTCAGATTTCAGGCAAGGACTCCAGTGATGGGGTAGGCGGCTGATGCAACTATACATCAAGACTATAATAACCTTCTTTTCAACACGATACATGAGAACATTAGATGTAGGATAACAAACAGAAATGGTTCATTCCTCATGTAAGAATGGTTTGTGTTTTCCATGTCCTTTTGTGCTAGCTATCCATATATACTCTTTGATCGTGGTATATCTGGTTTCCATACATGATTCCTCTATAATGTATACCCAATAGGATTCAATATCTCAATAAAGGGAATGACTACCACAATAACGAGGCTTAAATTCGGGGAGTTTTTCCTCTTCTGTTACCTCTATTGGTTTACATGATATACCACCACTAGTGGAGTACCTTGTGGTACCTATGGTACTAGCAGATGAGGAGAAAATGCTAAGCATGGCTCATGAGTTTCAAAATCAAAGACCCCTCAAGATCCGAGTTGAGGCCGACCCTCAGGAAGCTAAGGATTAGCATAAGGAAGTGACTATAGTTTTCCATTTAGAGATGACACCAGCCAAATAGATGATGGTCCTAGAAGCGAGGATTCTTCAGGGTTCTGCAGGAAGATGGAGGATTTTGACCGTGAAAACACATGATGAAAAGACTCTTTCAGAGATAGACCTCGAGTGACTATTTAGGAAGGAGATATCTCTAGTTATGCTGATACTAGTGTGTATCCAGAAGATAATTCAGCTATAGATGGGTATTATAATAGTTGTTGAATACTCAACTTGGTTTATTAGGCTCACGTGTTACTCAATTGATTTGGTCAGAGGTAAGTTTTTTTAGATTGTAACTTTGATCGAGGTATATGGATGGACATCCGATTAAGTTTCTTTCCTCTATGAATTTTGAATTACGCAGGAGTGCTCAAGTATGCTTTGGTGGTCAAGAGATTCCTAGTTGATTAGAGATAGCCAGTGGAATTTAGAACCAGGTTGACAGGTGTAGAGACCTCATAATCAGGGAGCCAACATCATGCATAGCGATCAGGATGAGGAAGATGTCACAAGTGGACCTAGGACATGGGATCTATGGTCAATGGCTCTCAGGCTGGATCTAGTCTTCCTAGGGAGATGTTAAGTTACTCATGCGACAGTAGAGGTCATCTCTCTGGAGATTGTTTGACCCATCCGGCAGCCGAAAGGGACATAGTGGATTGACCACCGAGGGAGAGGTAGAGAGTGATGAAAGAAGATCGTCTAGGCGGTAGACATGAAATAGGAGTAGGGAGAGTTGTAGGAGGTGGAAGATGGTATGTCCTACTCCCCCCCCCCACCACCCAAGGAGGTCCACACCAGGCTTATGGAGCTGGGGGATAGGGGTCCGGACAACTACATGTGGTCAAGATGTATAACCTAGGGACTCCAAGGATGATCTGATGTATGAAATTTGTGTTTACTGCCATATCTTCCGTACTTATAGAGCCAAGATCCAGTAATTAGTTCGATTCCACATTCCTTGTAGAAAACCTTGAGATTTCAGTGGAGATGTTGAATCAGCCCTTATGATTTGAGATACCTACTAAAGGGGACGTAATGATCACACATCATTGTTGATAGTGTGAAAATATCATTGAATATGAGAGTTTCAGTTTGAACCACTTGGTGGAAGCATCAAGTCCATATGACGTCATTCATGGTATGGATTGGTTATCTTCAATCCATGTCCCGATTGACTATTTTAGGCGTAGATTACGGTGTGTCCCTAGCGATGGAACGAGGTTTTCATTTTTGGGTTAAAAGTAAACTCAAGCAGCATAGAATGGGCTATTTCTTAAGATGGTTTGACCTTTCACTCATGAGTTGGCTAGCCATACCCTTGGGAGAAACATATGTTGTTAGATTTAGTTTCTTAGTAGTGGTGGTGGAGTACAATGTCGTCCTTCCCGAAGCTTATCCTAGACTACCTCTAAACTGGTAGATCAACTTCTGCATTTAATAACACCCTATGAAGACACTGATATACCCATAGGTGTATCAGATGAATATCATAGAGCCTCTCAAGTTATGGATAAAATTGGAGGATTTACATAGGAAGAGATTCATAAGACCCAATTCTTATCAACGGGTGGTCCCGATTTTGTTTTCCAAGAAGGCAGTTGGGAGTTTGATGTTTTGGATAGATTACCGGCTAATAAAGTTGGTAACAGTGAAGAAGAAGTATCTACTACCAAGTAACGACGACCTCTTAGAACATTAGATAGGGTTTTGATGGTTCTCGATGGTTGACCTTCTATCAGATAAACACAAGTTACGAGTATGAGATGTGGATATATCGAAGACAGATTTTGGATGCTGCTATAGACACTATGAGTACGTAGTGATGTCTTATGGCGTGATGAACTCCCTTAGAGTGTTCATAGGACTTATAAACAAGATGATCTAGTCTTACTTAGAACAGTTATTAGTAGTCTTCATCTACAACATCCTTGTGTAAACATCATCAGATGAGGAATGTGCGAGACACATAATGATGGTTCTATATGTACTTTGAGAACACTAGAATTTTGTGAATCTTTCTAAGTGATGGTTCTAGATATTGGTCACCCACTTCCTAGGTCATGTTATCTTAGAAGATGGGTTAGCGGTGGACCTAGACCTGGACAAGGTGGTGTTAGCATGGGAGCCCCCCGGAGTGTGATAGAGGTAAGGAGCATCTTGGTTTAGCCGGGTACAACTAAAGATTTATCCCTGATTTATCCTTTATATTCCTACTGATGATATACCATACCTCAAAGGGGAATCCTTTGATATGGACAGATAAGTTCCTGCAGGCATTCCAACAACAGAGGGAGAGTTTGACGAATGCACCGATCATAAGATTTAGAGAAGAGCGTGTAGAGTATGAATTCTTATGCGATGCATCTGGGACCAGGCATGTCTTTGTCTAGATGAAAAGATAGGTGGTGATTGCTTATGGTTCACGCTAGTTGAGGACATATGATTAGAACTATGTGACCCATGATCTTGAGTTGCTAGTAGTAGTATTTCCGTTGAATATGTAGTGAAACTACATTTTGGGAGAACGATTTATCATTTACTCTAACAATAATATCCCCAAGTACATATCCTTGTAGAAGGATCCGTTTCTTAGGAAGAGGTGATGGCTGGAGTTCCTCTAGGATTATGACTTTGAGATCTCCTATACACTTATTAATGGGAACGTTATAGAAGATACTCTTAGTCAAATATCGATTTTACAGCTGCTGAGCGAGGCGTCAAAGTAATGGGGATCTCTACAATTATTCATCATTTTAGGGAGGATGCAACTTATCTCTAGTTGATGGTTGTTACCCCTCCAGTCATGTTGTGAGTTAGGAAAGAACAGCTAGGGTATATCAACTATGAGACATTACGTGCTTAGTTATACATAGGTCAATCTCTTGATGGATATTCGCAATGTGGGAATCATGTCATCCTTTTCAGAGGATGCACCGTTGTGATGGTGGCATTGTGGGATGAGGTTCTGATGGAGTTTCATACATCCCACTTGTTGATACATCCTACAGTATAATAAATTCACTAGGATGTCGGTCATCAGTTCTAGTGCATACATATGATGAAAGTAGTAGCAGAGTTTGTTTCTCAATGCCCTATGTTCTAGTAGGCGATGACAAAGCACCAAGTTACCACATGATTATCTCCCCACCTAGAAGGGTCAGAGTGTAAGTGGGATGAAATATAAATGGAATTTTTTGCAGTCTTACTAGGCACATCTAGAGGACATGATTCTATCTTGGTGATCATTGAAAGATTGACCAAGTTGTCCCACATCAAAGATATCGGGGAGTAGAGTTCCATATTTTGATTGGTATTCCCTTATATACAAGAGATAATTCACCTTCACGGAGTCCCTTCGATGATAGTCTCATATTGAGATGCTCTTTTTACATCTCGGTTGTGGAAGGGAATGCAGGAGGCAATTGGGAATCAACTACACTTGAGTAAAATGTTCCATCTCCAAAAAAGTTGTCAGACAGAGAGAACAATTCAGGTTCTGGAGGATTTCTTGTGGGCCTGTATCATTATGTTTGGTTGAAGTTGGGAGGAACAACTAAAACTGGTGTAGTTTTCATACAATAACATATTCGACCCCACCATTGGATGCTTTATGTGGGTGACCATGCCTGCCACAGTTTTGTTGGACCAACCCCAGAGAGTGAGCACTCATGGGTCTAGAGTTTGTATGAGTTACCACATAGAATTTGCAGATCATATAGGAGTAGATAAAGATCGTACAGAGCTAGAGAGAGTATTATACTGACATAAGGAAGAGACCCCATGAGTTTTAATAGGAAGACTATGTCTTCCATTCAGTATCTACTCAAAGAGGTATACATATATTTGGTAATGGAGGCATGTTTTATCAAAGTTTCATTATCCCTTTTGGGTAATACATAGAATTGGTGAGGTGGTGAACTATATAACTCTACCACCATTGCTTCTCCAGGTTCATGATATCTGCCATGTGTCGTATATGAGGAGTAACGTTCCAAACCCAACACCCTTCATTAAATGGGGCAAGATGAACATTAAGGATGGAACCACATTTATAGAGTACCTAGTGGAGGTCGACGATCGATAAGAGATGAACCTTTTTGGGTGAGTGATTTCCATATTGCGTGTCTAGTGGAAGCATGGTATCCTTAAAAAGATAATGTGGGAGCATGAGTATCATAATCATGCAAAATACCGACAACCTTTTGAGTAGCCTTCTGTTTTATCTTTTTGGGGGTGTAAATGCCCTAAGGAGGGGAGAATGTAATGTCTCATCTTTTCTGTGTATTATTTTTAAATATTATACAGAATTATTTCTAGAGAAGCCATTGTGATGATAGGTTATTTTTAGGCCTATTTTGCCCAAAATAAATGTTAGAAATAAATTATACATTAAAATAGCACACATGAGAAGTTTTCTAGAAAAATTGGAATGAAATTAAAATGGGTGCCCGAATAAGAAATATGAGGGCATCATTGTGTTCAAATCAGTGACCATAACTTAGAGGAGGCCTAACATTGGCCGACCTACATCAACTATTGAATGAATATTTTAGACATTAACGAAATAAAATAATTTAAAATAATAATTTTTTTACTTTGTGTCAATGTAATGATGATAGATATTAAAAAAAATTATTAAGAAGAATCTAAAGGGTTAGTCGCATGACCCTAAAATTATTAGGAGTCATGGATTAGAGACCCCTTAGATAATCCCCTTGATAATTAATGTTAATAAATCTACGGTTCTTGAATCATGGTGCCAATGGAGATAGTGGATCTCGTCAACAATGACAACACAATCCCTCTTCTTCAGCGATGGATCTTAACACAAGGCAGGGTTTTTTGTTTTATTTCATTTCCCCAATTATTTGACAAAATGATGAATGAGGTTCATGCCACGAACAGGTTGACCCATAGATTTTACGTTCTTCTATTTGTTATTTGGATTTCTTCTCCCCTTCGACCTGCATGATCATTGTGTTCTTAATGAGGATATGTACAATAGATCGTTTCACATATGTCTAACAATACAATAATACAAAATCAGATATGTGACATTGATATGACCAAAGAGAGGTGCGGTGATGATGGTGGATGATTAATTGACTAGTAATAGAAGAAATCTTTCTTCAACCATTTTTCACAAGGATGACCGAAAAGTGTTATTGGAGTTGACCGAAGGCCTAAAACATATTTAAGTGGAATTTACATGATGGGATGTCCCAGCATCATGAGTTTTGATTAGTTTGAATGGTCGGATCGAAGGATCAAATATCACAAGTTGAGCATAGAGGAAGAACAACGATTCTGCAATATCATGAAGGACACAACATATTCTCTGAAAAACATTGCATGTGGGGACAACCCTATGGATTCTATGGTTTTGAGATACAATAAGAGATGAAAAAACTTGTGAAAACTGTCAAATGCATTGGGGGTCCTTACACTTGACTTAGTGTGTATCATAGACAACATATATATATATATATATATATATATGGGGTGGATTACCCGACATGTACTCAACCACATGGCCAAACCAAAACATTTATGAAGGTTACTCCATGCACTAGTACACGGGATGGAATACATGGGTTGAAGCTTTGTACTGACACCTAGATACCATATATGGATCAGACCATGGATGATCAGACATGGTTTGTGACAATCATTAATGAAGTGTATGTGATTTTGAATCACAAGTATTCGGACATGGAATATTACACACGGGTATTACCCAATGTCAAGGTACATGGCATGTGACCTTTCTACACACCATGCACACTCTTCTATATGGATTGATATCCCTGTTTGACATTTCTTGTACGTGTTCAATTTGGGTTTCTTCCCCATTTTCTCATTCTCATGATGATTAGGTATCATTTAAATCCAAAAGAGTATGTTCCCTTTAGTATTACTTTTTTGATAGAGTCAGAGTCCCTCTGAGTGGCCCAAAGTGAGAGCATCTACCCATTATTATTCCCATGTAGAGTCACATATCAAGGTAACCAATCCTATAAGACGTTGATCATATACATACCATGTGATTCCATATGAGTCTTGGTATATACCATGGCCCTGTCAGTGATCATCATCTGTGTATCATTATTTTTCACTACTGTAGAGTGAGATATCCCAGAATGAGATTATATGTTCTCTCTTTAGATCTATTAGTGAATTTTTCTACCTCATGACACTTATCAGAGAATATAATTATCAGACAGACATCCTCAGATCTATTAGACGTGTGGAGTGAGCTCTCCCATACGAGTGCTTTTTGGTATCGTTAAACTAAATCCTTAGCATGGGTATGCAGTCATTGTGACTTACCTATAGACTAAGGGTCTAGGGTTCGAGTATATCTGGATATTTTTCACATGTTATATGTTTTGTATACATTTACATGGAGAGATGAAAATACCTATTCATTATGTATTACATTGTGGGTTTTGGGGTCCTCTATTGAGTATTCTTATACTCACCCACGCACAAGATTTTTTTTCATGTGTCATGTCATGTGTAGGATAGTTTCCTTTTGAGGGAGTCCAAGGTAGACCTGGTTCAGACCAAGCATTGTGAGAATCCTTTAAATCTGATGTGTTCTTATAGCTATGAGCTGTATTCCCAGAACCTATTTCTTTCTTTATGGTTGGACTCTGTTGTTTTTAGACTCTTTATTTTTTGTGGGATTGTATTTTTCCCCAACATACATTCTTTACTTGACATTCGTTTATACTCCGTTGGTTGGATTTAGTTGTATGAATTCATTTCTTCCATAGTATTTTTTACATTTCAGAATTTGTGAGCATAGAGATGTGTACATGTGTAATATTACATTGGAAATGCCTCCCATCTTAGTGACATGGCTTCTCAGTTCTAGTAACTTTCCCATATCCTATTAGAGGAGGGCTAGGGGAGTCACAACATTCGACCCACTGGGGAGGCTTCTGATATATGATCCTACTATATGATAGTTTCCAGAACATGTATATAACTATATAGTGTTGTGGTAGTATGATACCTCTTTTGAGAAGCTTTTAGAATATATAAATAATTTTTATCATTATTGAATGGTATTTGAGGCTATTTGAGGCACTATTAAGTCTCACTTGGTGAGCATCAATCAAAAATAGATTATAATAATGATCTTGATCCACTGGTATATGGTGATGGTCTTTCTTAGTGGGAATATGAACCTTCCTTGAGGTGTGTGCTTCTCTCACCTAGTGAGCCCCAGCTGGAACATGAATATGAGCCTTTTTTGATGATTCATTCCATATAAGAATATGCTGAAGTACATTTGTAATGGGGGGGGGAATGTGATCCACCACCAGTATTTCTATGGAATGATGATGGAACAATCATTCATTAGAGAAATTTGTAATATTCACCAAGATTCTATGATCTGTTGAATATACCAGGAAGATTCTCTAACATGAATATGGTCATGTCCGGATCCTTGTGTCATTCATACATATCCATATTCATCATGAACAAGGATACATACCTAATCTAGTATATTTAGAGTATACCGCTACAATTATTCGTCAGAAATATAAGCATGGACAAGGTTGTTCCCCTCTCAATTGGTGGTCCCCATCCATAATGGGTATATAATCTTGATAATAGACCTTTGGAATAATCATCCAATCTTTTTTGATTTGAATGTGGCCATTTCCCATGGCTTGGGTCACTCTCACATGGTGATCCCTTGGAAGAAAAAGAATATAATATCAATCTAATGGCTTGAACATTATTAGAATATGCCTATAATCCACCTGGAAGGACGAAAGAATGTTCTCTTCCTCTAGAAAATCCACTTTTTCATGATGATTAGATTTCTGAGTTTCTCTGACTATAGGGATATAAGTACGCATATGTCCCTCTATTAGAAGTAGTTCTTGAATATTTTTAAGGAGTTCGTCAGTTGTTTCTAAACAATATTGGAATTTTAGAAAAGTGTGTGTAGGGAAATAATCCTATATATTATCTGTCTCAACTATACATTGAATGATGCCTTCATTTGAAGTAAGGATATATCCCCACTTCTACCATTCCGATTCCATCAGAATATATTGATGGACTTCATTCATGAGGGTATGGATATGACCCACCACCATGATTGGTTCAGGAATATTCCCACATACATGTCCTTGGTTATCTAGGTAGTGATCCTTCTTGTTGGTTTCGATCAAGATATACTAGAAAACATATTTAGTGGGAGAGGATATATGATACCTCTGCATAATTCTCATCCCCTTCCTCTTCTAGTGATCCTTTCTGGTTGCACTTGCATGCGTATCAGAGGTAGAATCGTGTTAGTTGGTACCCTTACTAAGAGACTGGTTGGTACCAATGAGATGGTGTTGGTGATAGGGGTTGATAGGATCCCCCTTGGTGGAACGTAAATATAAAATAATCAATATTTGGATTCATGATCCCCCATTATTAGAGACTTAATGTGGCAGCTTTCACACTCCAAGATAAGATCCTAATGAAATTGGTTGTAGTGATGATGACTAATGTATTAGTAGTTATTAGTCTGGGCTGATGAAGACGCACCAGTTTCTCTGGTTGGAGAACCTCAAAATTAGGTTCCATTGATGAGATTTTACCATGTCACTAGTTCTATCGGACCATAATTTATTCCACCTAACATTGGAGTTGTCAAGAAGGTGATATTTTTTTGGGACATGTGGGGGTTGATCGGGAAGGTGATTTACCATATAAAATACTAGATGATGATGACATTAAATCGAATCGGGTTTCGGATAGATGTATCTGTAGTTGTATAGACAAAAAACAACAGGTTTACGAATTATTGTAATAGCATAGGAATAATATGAATAACCAAATATGAATGGATAACACAATTATAATTTTATTATATATCAATCCATTCTCCATACATGGACTTATCAATGTTCGGAAGAACTTATATTATGAGAACACTAGTCACAGTGGATCATTTGTAAGATCATTTCGGTCTTACTACACTGTTTGTATAGGTATTGGAGAAAAAAGTGTCCTAACACCTCATTCTCCAATTGTACAATTATTTAAAAGATTTACATTTGGCATTCCATTTATCATTGTGTAAGAGGAAAAATTAATTGGCCCAAAAAATTTTAACCAATCATATTTTATTTTAGAGATTCACAGTGGGTTCACAATTTTTGTTTTTTCAATATTTGGGACATGCAATGGGATTTCACCTGATGATTTGATTATGGGTGGATGAAGGCCTTAATAAATTATTTTCATCATGGTTTCCCTTTTTTAGTCTTCCCTAGAATCTCCCAATATATAAATCATCAATAGTTGGGTATAGACCTCCATTCTAAAGTCAGGCAGTCATCTAGTCTTTATGGCTTAATGGTACTTGGGGACTCGCAGTGGTCGAAAGGGTGGAAGGATGGGCTGATCACAGACTTTTGGGGGTATTATTACCTACTATGGGAAACTCTTATAGATTTAAGATATGTTCATCAATCTATTCATAAAACAAATTTGGGATCAGTAACCCTAAAAAATATTATTGTTTTATTGTATTTAATTTGAAAAATAGTATTCTCTCTTTAGTGAACTTGTCTGTATGTAAGTGAGGTTCTCCACCATTTTCCTATAATAGAAAGTTTCTTAATTGTTGAATCTGTATAACTATGTACAATGGAATGTGCTTCCACACAATGAGGTTGTTAATATTATGAGGAGTTTATTGATCCATTATGAGTCATCCTATGTATCAATGTCATATCTGAAATCAATAACCACAAAGTTCATAGGACTTGTGATATTTAACATCATCCAGAAAGGATGTTTTTAGGTGATCATTGACACCATATTTTGATGTTCGGGTCCTAGAAGGATTCCCTACATATCTCAAATATATTGATATTCATATCTTTGAAAGTTCATTTGAATTCCTAGTCTACTAATGGATGAGACAATGGGATCCATCAATGGGAATGATTATGTCCTGATGGTTTTCATATCATAGTCATAAAAGGAATTTCATTGAAAGGGGTGTTAATTTGAGATTAGGCATTATAAATGAATTCTACTGGTCCTAGTTATATAAATAATCCTAGTTATCATAGCTCATTTGCATCCATGGGTCTGGTGTCAAGGTACGTACTTTCTTAAAGTAGAAAATATATCATTCCACTCATCAGGGCTTGCATACTGACATTTCCCAGTATAGTGGATATTTATTATGTGGATGATATAAATATTGAAACTCCCCAAGCCCATGTGAGCTATGATTCATGTGAGAAACAAGGGATAGCAATTAATAAATATCAGTTCATATGGATATGGGTCTTGCAAACTGAGACACACATTGAAAAGTTTAATATGGATCTAAGGCCTCAAGGAGCCATCCTACATTTCATGGTTATGGGAGGAATTAGAGTCATCGTATTTCAGTAGATCAATTCATACACTCTAAGGTTTCCCTTATGATTGAGGATTACACATAGAAGATAAAAAACATTACCATATAATGATATTTTCTATTTGAACAGACCACCTTTCCCACTTGACATTCATTGATTTCCCACTCATCATGCCATAAATTTCTACCTAATATTTATAAGAATGTATACTTGAAAAGCTAAAAAAATGTGTCCTAGTTGAATAATACGTATGAATTTATGTATCATGAATAGAATGTGGAGGTTTTACACATGATGGAGGCTGAGATTTTCATAGGATATGGAAAGACTATGATGGTTTATCATGGAAGACATCGTATGACTAGGCTGGATTTTCTAGATGGTGTCTTAAATTCTAACAAACTTTTAGTGGTGTTAGCACAAAATCTGAATGAAACATATATAGGGTATGATGACATTCAATACAACATGTATTATAGGTTGTTATGTGTATTTCCGGACACACCTCAAGGACATCACAAGACCAGTCCAACATGTCTGGAGGGAATCGTGAGCCTCAGCTGACATTCTGAGAGAGTGTCAAGAGAGCTAGTTTTCAGGCCTAGATGCACCTATGAGAATTTTCTAACATGATGTTGTGTACTTATATATGTGAGGGGATGTATTTTTAGAAATTCACAAGGATTGGGAGACAATCCTAAAGGGATTCTTGACACTAAAGTGACATGCCAAGGGGGATTGTGTGACTTGTTATGACATCTCCAGAGAATTTTACAAGACCAAAATAGCATATTGAAGGAGAATTGAGATTTGAAGACAACATATCCTAATGTTGTCTCATAACACTAATGGACCACAAGAAGAACATGAGGGTCATAAATCATGTTTCTATCTATGCCAATCAAGTATTTGTACAAGTATGTGTATTTTGAGTGCCTTATATTTATTTAGTGTTAGTTTATTTTGACCCTCACATGATCTAGAAGTTTTTTGGTATGTACTTAATACATCCAATAATAAGTCCTCCATGTGATCTATGAAATATCACACAATGTTCTTTATGTGTGGTACATGTTCGCTCCAGCTGTTCACCTTTATATTATCTGGAAGAATACTTTTTTTAACAGGATGTCAGCCGATCTGAGAAATATATTCTATCTATAGTGTGAAATTCATAGTGTATGTTCTCCTCATCATGGTAGTTAGTGGTCTGGTCATCCATTTTGGTGAATTATTTGTGATGGTGTGGGGAATTTATTGGCCTCACCAATCATGTTGTTCTCCAGTTTTCATGACATTTCAGGTGAAAATCCCATCTTGATTCAACAACAGGATCTCACTCCACTTGTTTTCATAAGTCTATATTGTGGATCATTATGGGGGTTTCCCTTGATTTTTAGCGACTGTGAGTCCCCCTTTCACTTCCTCATTTGTATAATTATATTCTATATTATTAGACTCATTGATTATGCGGTTAGGCTGATGGACATCCATATTGATATGTCCAAGGGCCTTCAAGAGATTAAAATTCATGTTGAATGATCTTCACGTTATCTAAAATAACTTTTTTTGGGGAATTTTATGAGACAATAATTGTTTTTCAAGGGGCCTTCATGAGATCCGATTGGCATGTCCAAAAGTCTCCTGAGATAATTATGTGGACTTCCATCATGCATCACAAACCTTTTACGATAGTGAGTATATCTAACCACCTACCCTTTTATTACATTCGTTTTGTTTTAAAATGGATGGGGAGTCCTATAAAATTATATGAGTAATGTCAAAGGAAATTACTCTCCCTTTTAAAGATGCATTGCATGAACAGTTGAGGTCTTATGGAGATGTGCTAAAATTATGTGGAAAAATCAGTAGTGTTTTATTAGAGAGAAGAAGGGGGAGTCCATGGTTTAAGGGTCATACACAAGGTGCTTTTCTTGATGAGTATGAAAAGTCGACCAGTTTTTGTGTGATAAGGTAGACATGTCATTGGGGTCTATCGGTGTCATGATAATCCCAAAGGGTGAATAACATGACATTAAACAACTGTGAGTGGTCTCTTCTAACCCTCCTTTTATATCCTTTTTTTATAATGGTTTGAGGGTATCAAGAGTTTAATTAGATGTTTTCATGAATAATTCTCCTTCCTATTGCTGATCCATCATGTTTCCACTATAATTGTGGGATAACTTTGTTGTTTTGGACATTTTTCTCACATTTTAAAGGATTTTTAGATGGTCTTGTCACAAACTTTCCAATGAAGAACTGTGTGGTCTGGGGGAGATTATCTGGCAGACACTGTGTGACTATCAGTTGTCTTGGGCACCTTATCAAGTGAAGGAATACTCAATAAAAGGGGTTTAGTTGGATCCACTGCAGGCTATGGACTGTGTGTGGAGTCTTAACATGAACATATTATGTTCATGGGAACATGATCCCCTTCATGGTTCATATGATCATGGGGATTTATCCACCTTCTACTTACATTTCTTTTATTGGAAAGTAATACCCATATCCTTGTATTCCTTCCCTTATGAATTTTCTGATTCTCATTCAGTGGACATTAATAGGAATCAGTGGACTAATTGTTAGGTAGATCTTAAACATATATATTTTCACTCAAATTAAGATAATATAATCAAATAAATAACAAATTTTTACCATATCATGGATTAAATTGGAAATATAGAGAGTATCATGGGTCTCTCTAACCTCACAATATTATAAATTAATGTAATGTTCCAATACATCTAGTCTAAAGAGTTACCAAACTATGGTTCCATGTGTAGATAGGCATGCGTTCCTAAATGGAGTTAGATTTTGACTTGAGAGAAGCGTCTAATGATAGCTCATGGAGGAACTATAACCATTAGTATCAATACTAAAATAACAATTAGAAACTACCATATCAAAAATAGGATGTATATTAGAATACATATTATGAATTTAATTGTAATGAATACCATAAATAAACAATAATTCTCTTCTATAAAAAATGTATACATTTAGGAGACCAAGTAATATGTCAATTTTGGATTCCCTAATGCATCAATCCTATATAGTGGTGAAATAATGTTTTGAGGAAATAAATAAAAAACTAAATACATTATGTAGCCTTACCTCAAACCCATCCCATAAACTCACAAAATTTCATTAATCTCGTCAACCATTACCCATGCCATCTCTTAATCCTGCAAGCTAATCATTATTCTTCACAAGAATTAATTTTTTTTGGGAAGTGAGTGGTCATTGTACATAATAAAATACTAACATTGTTGTCCCAAATTAAGAAAATAATATATGAACATTAATTTTTTTAAAAACCAATATCATTAATATCAATAGTATACAACAAATAAAAAAATTGTACTCTTAGATCATCCCTGATAGTCGACCAATAACATCATCATGAAATGATAAGATGTGATGATGTAGAAATATTTTAAAAAAACATTATTTTGAATGATATATCAGTATTCATATAAAAAATAGAAGAGTAATAAATACCACTATATCATAGAACTAAAGAAAACATTACATCACCAAAAGACTACCCAAGGTGAATGATATATCATAGAATCATCACTTCAGATAATGGAATATCACTAGTAGTCATCAATGGTGCATGATGCACTATCAAAACCATCCAAAATAATATGGTATCACCTAGTGAATTATGTATCACCATAAATGAATAGGGAAATTTATGTATCACCAAGTGAATGATGTATCATCACACAATGTCAATAAGAATGATATATCATTATGTAAAATACATACCCCTAATCCAAATATAATAATGGGTGATTGATATATCACCAGATAAATTTTATATCACAAAAAAACATCAAGGTCAATAATTTATATCAAGGTGATCTGTATATCATCATCAAATCAGTTCATGTAATGAAGATCTCCAACATCAAAAATCACAAACATGAAAAATTCATCACCGAGTGTAACTACAACTAAGTGATATTCTAATTTATCTAAACAATAATGAGAATTATATCACTAGTGAATGATGATACACCACTAAAAAATAGATAATGACTCTTCATTAGGTGAATGATGAATTCTACATCAAATACTACTTTTGAAAATGAAGTATCACAAATAATCAAAATAAATACAATCTATCACTAATACATAATTCATTATTTAGATTATTTACCACTGATATAACACATAAATTGAATGATGAATCAATATGTTCACATAAATTTAGTGAATGAATCATCAATATAAAATGATATATAAACATGAATTATATCCATAGTGAATACATTTTTACCCTATACATTTTTACCACTGATAATGTCTCTCACTAGGCAAATTACACTAACATCGGTAAACACCGAGTACACATACATCAATATTTTCCTTCTATGATTCAATACAAGATTATAAACCACTTAAAAACTCAAATTGGTCACACCATGGCAATTAAAATCAATTCAGTGACTTATAATGAATTTTAATTCACCATATTACCTAATAACCATGGGGGTTTCCATCACCAATGAACTCTCAATAATTTCATACATGTCTTACAACTAAATCTATAGAATATGAATCCCTGTAAAAATTTTATTAACTATGTATAATATAAATTTCTACGGTTGTTTGTCTATCGTTGGAAATATGTTCAATGATTAACTATTAATAGCCTTAAATTGATCTAGGAAACTCAGTGGACCTCAATCATAAAAAAGGACCCAACACCATCCAAAATACATTTATTTAGTTAATAAGTCGTATAAATAATTAACATAATAAATTAATTAATTAATTCTGTTAGGAATAATCTATGAATTTCAAAAAAAAGTGATGATTCCCCACTGTTACATATATTAATGAGGTGTTGATCACTCTGGACACCCCTTATAACTATATATAAAAAAACCTAACCTCATGAAATTTTAAAATACATTCCCAATTTTGTAGAATAAAAAAATTATGATACTAACTTACCAAAATTTTTAAACAATGTCAATCCTCATGTGTTCATCCTTCTGGTCCCTTCCATAGCTATGATAAGCCATTACTATAAAATGTTATCATAATTCTACCATTATCCAGTGGAATCAACACAAATAACCTAGCACTATTGTTTTTAAATAATTAATAAAATATAGAGTAAGTAAAAAGAGTATATCATAAATAAGAACTCATATTCCAAAATAAATGAATAACCCAACAGATCACCCTATATCTACTGTAGAAAAATATGGGTTATGAGAAGAAAAGGAGATGACTTCACCTTAATTCTGGATGGATGAAAAAATGAACCCTATAATGGAATGAAAATTAAAACATATAAAGGTTAAAATTCATCCATTTAAATGGATTCAGGAGACATTGGGTACATAGAATACCAACACCTGCCACATGTGCTCTAACATGAAACCTTTACTAAGAATAATCTACTTGGTGTCCCTAAATAAGCGCTCCCTAACCCTAGAACTCTCATAAGGCACCAGGTTCTCCCAAACCAAGAACCCAATTTTCCACTTCAAACACTAAATGAAACATCTAGTTCTCCCAAACACCAAAAACTCACTTCAGGACTCCACCACCCATGACACCACCATGAATAATCCCCTTTTGTAAATTTTAATATATCTAAAAACAATGATTCTATTTCTGAATATATAATATTCAAATTAACCCTAGGTCCACATCCACTAAAATAAATCGTTATCTAACTCCACTGATATAAAATATTTTGTTTCATTACCAAGTCTCAACTATAACACTGCATGTCCTAGATAAGTCCTTGTGCTTAATTCTAACATACTGAATCAATCATTCATATCAAATACACACCCAAATTTTAATTTTCCACTAGCTATGTTCATGATGATATTGAATTAAAAAAATAAATAACACCAACACATAATTCTCCGGTCTATGAGACATGTATATCATTTCCATATTAACATGGTCTCATTATCTCTTGTGATATCACACTAAAAAACTTGTGAAATAGGATAATCAGTACCCCATTACACTGGATAGAACCTAAATTAAAACTACCGCAAACCAAAACATTGACTAAATTCACCATTCACCATATAATGATAAACTCAAAGAATAATGCATCAATCTCAAAGTAACTAATGTCACAACTAAAATTGATATCCTTGATCTGTTAAAGTCCGTCCTCAACTCATTATCAAAACCAATCATGGCAAAATCATTCCCATTAAACCCCATAATCTAACCCATGATACAACTTCACAATAAGAAGATTAATTTTTATACTTTATACTATACATTCTTAAAAGCATAAAACATTCATTAGATTATTCATCATACCTACTAGTTCTTAAAAAATCATATCCAAACATTCCACCATACTATAACACATAACTCACCCCTACACATTATTGATCACCCTTAATATATCCAATACTCACCAATAAATACTCATATTTGCACATTTTCAATCAATAAATATTACATATATTGATGCATTTCAGAGTTAATTAAATTCCAAAAACACCCTTAGATTGGTTATACCATCACACCACTATTGTATTCAATAAAAACATTTTTATAAGATTACCTCTTCTTATACAACCAACTGTGTTCTAAAAAACATAATATTTCGCTCATTCCAACACAATCAGAAAGACCATATACATGACCTATGATGATAAGAAAAATGAAACTCATGATTTCCTTTTTTATATTCCATAAGACCCATCAAATATATCTTACTCTATTTTCTATTATATCTAACTATTCTACAAAGAAAATATAGCATAACATTAATGATTATTTTTATATGTGGTCTCAATGGATATTCAAAAATCTAATTTGTGAATATATTTTCACCAATGAATTTCAATGATGATGTTACAAACTATTATTTAATTTACTACATATTTTATGATTTATGTCATATTTTACCTTAATGATGAATTTGGGATATTGAAGATATTTTTACCAAAATAGAAAAAATCACAAAAGAAAAATTGAATTACAGAATTTTTCATTTCAAAAGAATATAAGGGATTAGATCATGTATAATCTATCAGGAAAACCATTAATCATTCTACATTTCACTTATATATGAATAAATTCAAATAGATTAGGATGACTATTGAATAATTATGAATATACTTGTATTGAAATGTTAATATTTAAGAGTTACATGGGATTTTATAATAATGATCCACATTTCTATGACCACAAGAACAATTCTACAACAATTATATGGATTGTTTAATTGACAGATCTATGAGTCATATTCACCTTGCTATTTTTAAGCATGTAAAAAAGGGAAAATAGGTGAAACATTAAATTTTAATCATGTGGTACTCATTCTATATTGCATATGTCATTCCATAACAGGTTTATGTGATGATAGATGAAAGTAAAAAATCACAACTGAAAACATTAGAGGACTCAATATTATTTTAAAATGATTTTTTGACTTTTTGGAAAATATTTTTCGTGTGTCACAAAGACAATACTATGATAGGAAGTGTTGGTAAAGGTTGTATCCCATACTTATTACCATGCAATAAAAATCAAATTTGGGTAGTGATTCCTATAAAATATGGATATATTACAAGAGTGGTGGTCTTTATGTCAAAGGGATGGAAAAAATTTTAGAACATTTTCCTATAGTTTGTAGATCAAAAGGGAAATTTTTTTGTGATAATGGTCATGTCACAAAATGATAATGTAAAAAATATTTCCTTAATTTAATGTTTTAATATTTTATGTATTTTATAAGATTCATATTTAAAATATATACCTGGATATAAATTTATATTATTTTATAGCACATCTATGTGTGAATCTTGATTTTTTAACTTATAAGAATACATGGAATAATTTTAGAGACAATCAAAGAGAAAATTAGGGTGAATGTAAACGATAAAATGATAATTATGTGATATGTAAGAGTTACCCACCACATGAGAGTGTATAATTTTATATTATTCTTCAACTATATGATATGTTTTGGTATCTGATATAATGTGTTGAATGAGGAGGCCAATACTATAGATGTAGATAGGGTTTATTTTCTAAATTTTTTATTTCATTGTGTAATCAAGGGATTATTTGTTTAGACTATTATTAATACATATATGTTTACTTTATTTCTCAAAAACACTTTACTTATTTTTTTTTATGAACTATTTTTTGATGTGTAGATCAATCATGACAAATGAATAATCATAAATGATTTGCTAACATCATAGAAGATGGTGGGATGAACTGAAAAGGATTTATAAATCATGTCTTAAAAATTTATTCACTGATGATTTGATATTCAAGATTATTATCACATTTATTTAAAAAATATATATATTTCCTTAGTTCCTATTCAAGAAATGACTTAATTAATGGAGGAACAACAATGTTATTAAGAAGGATGATATTATTAGAGATATATTTATTCTTTTTTTGGTTTTTTATTTTGAAAATAATTAAAATTAGTAATATCAGTTATTTTTAACATTAATATTAATGATACTTGTTTAATATTGATAGAGCATAGTCATCGGACAATTTATTACAATTATTTCAATTAAACTATTATTATGATTAGTTTAATGACTATATAAGAATTATTTTCTCAAGTGAAAAAAACATGGAGGTTGATACCCATATATTCATTCTCATCATTATAATGTAAATCAATAAATAAAAAATATTCTTTATTATATATTAGATTAATTTCATATTTATTTTTATAAAATATTTCTCATGTTCTATAAATTAGTTATTTAAGTCAAAAGTGGGGATTATTTTAATTCATTGGGATGACTTCATACATTCACTATAAATTTATATAGATGTTTGATTGAGTCATTATCATAATAATTCTAATATTTTTATATTATTTTATGTAATTAATGTCATAGATGATTTTATTTTATGATTCAATTTCTTGGATGAATGGTAATTAGTTAATGGTCTTAATCTGATTGATTATATCAAAATACTTTCTTTTTCACTTTGTGATTTCTTATTTTAGCTATATTATTTATATTCCCTTTTATGTTCATGGGGTTTATATATTTACTGTTATATATTTCAATGAAGAATAACCTTATATTCTACCAAATTAAATTAGATCTCTCCACTATAGAAAATTAAAAATAATTAATGGGTGATTTAGAAATCAAGTATGTGTTATATATTTATAGGTAAAATATATATTTGATCATTTCTAAATAATTGGAGATGAATCACTTTCTTTGATGGAACAATAATTAAATCATTCTTCTAAAATATGGGGGAATGCAGAAATGTATTAAGAGAAAATGAAAAATTCACTAAATTTGAAGCTATGTTCAGTTATACAAATAATGATATATTATTTTGTGGTTACATGATTAAGGTTGAATCTAAGTATTTTTTTAGTAAAACAGAAGATGAAAAAATAATATAATGATAGAGATATTGATTTACATATATCAATAAAAGAATTTATATGGGTGGCCATGATGAAACTAAAACAAAACCCATTGAATAACTCTATATTTATCTTCTATATAAATCAAATAAATGAGATGTAACACCCCAAGATATCATTGTATGTTATTTTTGTTAATGTAATTCAATAGCCAGTGTTACATGCAACATCGAGTTCGAGTGCACCACAACGTAACAAATTAGCCATTAAAAAAGTGATTATTAATAGTATTAACTGAATATTTAATTTTATATACTGAATGTAATTTTAGAATCCACATTACTTGTTTCATATACATAATATAAGAAAAATTCATTTTGTCATATAAAATAAGTATTTTAAAAAATGCAATTTCACCACCTTTTAATGGAAAAACCTTTTTAAAACCAAAATTTGATACTTTTATATATTAAATTTAATGAAATTAAATTATTCTTTAGAATTTGAGCAGAAATATATATTTTGGATAAAGTTTTGGTACTTTCCTGATAACTTTCATATTTTGATGAATACTAAAAAATACTAAATTTTAATACAAAACAACAAATTTTTAATAGAAATTATTTATATTGTTAAATCATGAATTTTAATGTTTTGAATTTATAATTAGATTATATTTTTATCATTTAATACAATTTAAGTCATTATAAGTTATTTTATATTTAAATATTTAGTTAAACACGTGTCAATCTTTTGATAGTTTTTACTTAAAAAAACAGCTTTTTGGTTTTGAGAATAGGAATTAATTTTAAATTAATTAATGAAACGAAAATGTTTTGAATTTGGTAAAATAGAAATCATTTTTGAATTCGGAAAATCAAAATAATCTTACGGTATTTTTTTGTATTTTTATGAAAACATTAAATTTTTTATGAATAGTGTCAAACACTATGTTATAGTTTAAAACCAACTTTTTATTAAAATAATTATTTATTTTATATATTTTTTTTAAATAACAATATATATATAATACCTATATGTTTTTAATTTAATTCATTGGATTCATTTTATAATAAATTTATAAGTACTAAATTTTATTGAACTTTTCACCGTCTTTTACCCACCTTTTTGGAGCATGTGAAAATTTGCATAAAACATAATTTTACAGCTTATGTGAATTGAATTTCTAAAACTAGAGAGAAAATGTTAATATAATTAAGTAAAATGTTGTTGAAAAAGATGAAAATAAATGTTGTTCAATAGTAACTTTGGACTTTATTTTACCACATTTAAAATTAAATAAGGACATAAAAGGTAAAAATTATATTATAATTACCCTAATAAATGTCCTAATTCTATTGGATATGTGGAATTTGAAAAAAAAGCCTTAGTAATAAAATATTATCCTTTAGGTCAACTTGGATTAGATTAGTACTTTTTTTATAATTTTATTTAAAGAAGAGTTAAAAGTGTTAAATTTAATGTTTATTAAATAAAACATTTTTAATATTTAGTTATACATAAGATAAGTTTTACTATAAATATTTATTAGAAAGGTAAATATATTTCCTACATAATGGTTTTTTATATATAATTTTTAGAGATTAAATAATTAAATGTATTTATGACACAATGATAATGCAGTAATTACATTCTTTATGAAATATTAAAATAGTTGATATTATAAATATTAAAATAAATATAATTTAAATGTTTTGATAACATACATTAATTTTCTAGGTTAACATGACATGTTATAGTTGATTATATATAAATTTTTTTGAAATGATAATGTTTTTTCGACATTCACAAAATACCAAATAGTGTCAAAAATTAACATAAATTAGTTTTTAAAACAAAAACTATATTATTGGTTGATATAATATTCTAAAAAATTAAGGATATGAAAAATGTATTAAATGATATTATATATGTAATTAAATAACCACATGAGTTTCTCTTGGTTGATTAGTGTATGTTTATTATCGATATAGTGTAAGAATACAAGAAGACCCGGTAAATGTTGTACAATTTAACTAAGAGTAAAATCTAAAATTCAAGGTAAAAATGGTAACCCAAACCTGTCTAAAACCTACTATTTTAGAGGTTGCGACCCAGACCCACCTTATCTTTGAAATAAATCATTTTGTATCCATTAGAAACTGAAAATTGTTTTATTATAAATTAATATTTCATGATTTTCCTAGAGTGAACTTCACCTCTCTTATAAAAGGGTACTTCCCCTTCTATTAATTTCACATCTGAAACGCCATTTGAATCAGACAAACCCTACAAAACTATCTTCCCATATCTCTTAAATTCACCCTATAGTAATTAAATTGATTATAAATCCAATCTATAGAGCCCTTTTGATCAACTCAAAAGGAAACAGCTGAAGAAGAAGTAATAATTTGACAACCCTCTTTGAAGTTCTTTTCTTCTTCCAATATTTGCTTTATTTTTTTCTATACCAAAATCATAAATCCAGTCCCTTCTACATACTATGATGTTATTATAAATATGTTACATCCATATTTGTTATTCTATCCATCTAATAAATGACAAAGTCACCATACGTGCGTATGTACGGCTTACCGTCTCTACGTCGTGGTGCAGTCTGTTATTCAAACAATTCATTATTTGGATGGGTAAAATAATGAGTATAAAATATGTAAACAATAAATATAACATGTTAATTATTCTGTATATATGATATAACTTCCAATTAAAAACTATTTCACCATCAATATAATGATATTGTCGCACGTGCATACGTATGGCTTACCGTCTCCACCAACGCGATAAGATTCTTTCCCCATCATTATCATTCAAGAATAATTTTCATTTTATGATTAAAAGTAATGTTTAAGAACATAATATCATTCTGGATATTAATCAAATATATCTTATACATAACAAACATGACTTACATGCAAAACATATAAAGGAAACTGAATCAGTGAACAACCAAAACAATGATACTACTAAAATGTAATTAACAAACCAATATTATAAGATCATATATGATATCATATTTATGTATTTGGTTCTTGTATAATTTATAACAACGATTTCACCAGTATACATGCGGTTAAATTACACTTTACTAAGAAAATGTAAAAATTATGGGGTGTTCATCTCACTTCTTATTCTAGTGAGATTTATGCTATATGGCCACTATTTTATTTTATGTGGTGTATGTACTGCCCATGATTGTATTATTTATGTAATATAATTTAAATTATGGGTATTTAAATATTCATTGTATGCTACTTATTTTAGGGGTTGTATGTTTCGTAGGATACCAAATTGGTAATGGAATTTCAAATTTCAATTTCCACTCATTGGGCTTTACGCATACTTTATTGATTATTTTACTCCTAGATTATGTGTGGAATAACTATTTATTATTTATATAGTAATTTCCACTCCCCTTTTGTGGATATATCTTTGATACTCCTAATAACTCCATTGATAAATTCACATTCTATTGATATAAATTTTTAAGGGTAATCTTAACTCAATTTCTATTCATTAAGTTAAACATCCAAGTCCTTGGTTTTTTTTTTCATAGAATATTTGTGTATGTAATATGATTTATTTACACTTAATATCCAATTATATTGAGTTTATTTATATTTTTCAAACCTAATTATTTTAGTGATTCATCCTTAATCTAAGGATACAGTCTTTAAAAGGTATTTCGTCTCAATTTACATCCCATTGAAACATCTTTGTCGTTATGCACCAATTCACTTTTATGTGGTGTATATATACTATCCTTTGACATATTATATCCTTAATACCTTTATTCTCTTGATATTATAATGTTTTGAATAAATTAATTCCTCAATTACTTGTATTCAAGATTCTCTTATTGGGTTTGGAACTATTTAACTAAAATATATTTTAAAATGTTTTAAATATTTATTTTTCTATATCATGATCATTAATTTCCATGTTTATAAAATGGTTTAAAGTATTTATTTATATGGAAATAAATATTTTTAAATTAAAATTCGTTTTAAAAGTTTTAATTTGGTATGGGACACTTTGATTCCAAAATATCTTTTCAATGACTTCTTTGATAAATAGTGCCACATTTAAATGTTTTCAAGAAAAAGGGGATATTTTCCTCAAATAGTTATAAGGACTATTTTCATCTATGTAAATATACATCAGTGTATTTTATTATTTATTGAGGTTTATTTATCCAAATACAATCATTTATATTGTATATAATGAGTTATGATTGACTTTGGATGTGCTATTTTTATTTTATTCATGGTTTGTGATTAAAATATAGACTTTTGATGTGCTTGTTTTAATAATAATTTTTATATTTTGTTTCTCTCTTTCATATAATGAATGCATTGGACTTAGTATTTGATAGGAGGAGCCTTCTATAGCTCTTCAATGCATCAGTAGGTCTCATGAGACAAACTAGTGTCTTGGCACAAGGCATTGACAAAATCTTAATTCTAGTCTTGGCACGAGGCCATGACTATGTGGTTATGATGTCCGGAATTATGCATTCCATCATTATTAAATTGGATATCAATATTAAAATTGATAATTAAACTAGTAGAATATCAATGTTAGTAAATAAATGCCATTATTTGATTTATCTTTTCCATATTATCTGAATTTCAGGTTTAAAATGCTTCTCTTCTAGTCTTATACATTTCCTTAAATGTTTATTCTTATTTATGATAGTTTCCACTGTATTGTTATCCTTTCTGATCATATGAGATCACCCATTTATTATGTTTTTTCCCCTGGATGCAATGAAGTAAATTACGATTAACCCATAGGATTAAGCTAACGGATATAAGTGTTTTCAAAGGGGACAAAATGTTGTTTTTTTTATTTCATGAGGTAATGTAAAACTTATTTATGTATATAGTACTTCCAAATCTGTTAAACTGATCAGTCTTTCGGGACATGTTTACTTGTATCATGCCAACGTTAAGTAATAATGCACCGATTCTTGGTAACTGGGGTCAGGGCGTTACAGTTGGGATCATAGGATGTTTAGTACAAACAAGGGATGATAGATTTAGAAAAAACACTTATTAGGAAACACTAACTTAAGATAGACATGAATATTTGTATATAATAATATCCAAAAAAAATTTTAATGTAAATATTATGTGGGTTCTCAAGAAATACATCCTGGTCTAGATACAATTAGGTATAGGTGGCTCTGGAAGAGATATACCTTGTATTGAAAACTTAGACAAGGAATTTCTGGCGTGAACCAGGGTATCCTAGTACATGACAATGGGCATGGAAGCACTCTTGCTTACAACATTCCCAGGGGATATAGTTTGGATAATTCAAATATTTTTAATAAATTGATATGATGGATCTTAATATAAGATGATAATAAATAACAATAGTTAATCATAATGTGTTTTAGATTGAAAATAAGGTGTTATGATATTCTATAGATGATTTTTGGACTCACACTATGATTTTTTGTGTTAGTCAATGGTTGGATTCCAAGGAAGTAATAGTAACATTGAACATGACGTACAAGGTGGACATGGTGGTGTAAATGAGAAAAAAATAGAATGTTGATAGGTGTAACAGTTATCGTGAACTTGCGGAATCAATTTTCCAAAAATATGATCAACAACATATTTATAAACCAACTCCCAGACTCAACAAAGAAGAGAAAGGTGGTGAATGATTAGAGCTCCAGCAGTGGTGACCAAGGAGAAAAGAAATCTCAATTTCCATCATGTAGGAAATGTAGAAGGAGAAACCTAGGAAAGTGGCTTAATGGAACAAAGAAATGCTTATGTGTGGGAAAGAAGGACAAAAAGTAAATAATTTTCGAGAAAAAATGAAGAGTACTAAGGAAGAAAATAAAATTGTTCCCAAGAATCCATTTACCATCATTTTCTGTAAATTTAGGGGACCTGGGCATTACCCATGTAAATTCCCTATTCTATAGTATAACCTCTTGGTCAAGGAAGAACCTAGGTGGAAATAAATGGATAGAGAAATGATTAAATGTAATTGTCCTCCTTGTTTATGGGATTACTTTGGAATATTTTTCTCTTGTATGTGTAAACCTATAGTTTGTTATGTAAAATTTATATTTTAGAAACAATTATCTTTTCTATTACATATCTAGTTATAAATAGCCATTTGGTATTATATAATCCTTGAATTTGAGCAATTACATGTTATTAAATTTTTGGGAAAAAATGCGAGGTATGAGACAACACGAGTGGTGAAATTATCTTATGGTTATTTTGTAAAATTTAACTCATTTTGTGACTATTATAAAATATAATTTTTGAAAAAGACAACACGTATACCATGTGACAACCTGTCGTGTCTCACAAAGTTGTGGGAATTAATCCCACAACCAGACTGCGATTGGGATTTATCTCCTACAACTGGACTATGTAAATTCCCTGGTTAGTTTGATTAATTATTATTAGTTAAATGATTTTATTGATCAATAATAAGTTTATTTGGGATCTTATGTCTGTCACGACCCCCTCCCACCAAAGATGCCCCTCCTGAGCTGGCAATTGTGAAAGGGAGATAATGACCCCCGAGTCCCGCCTCCAGTAGGCCCCGGGGTGGCGACTAACACCAAGGGTATGAGTTTTCACAAATATTGGAGGCATTACCCTTTCTATTATTTAATATCATGAAATAGGAGAAGTCATCCACCAAAAAAGAAATGAAAAAGTGTATCGAAATAAAACCAATCCAATCCCACATGTATGTTTAAATAGTTCTGAAACTAGGTACAATTACAAGAAATCTCAAAAGTACAATAACAAAAGAAACAAGTACAGCAAACTGCAGTAACTCCACCTGTCAGGACTAGTAGGGTCCTGCACGGCCCTGGTAGTCCTCCTGGAAACCTGAAAGTAAACGTAGGGTGAACATACAAGTGTACTCAGTAGGGAATCCTAAAGCTCTCATGCACAAGTGGGGAGACATCCTAATGTCCCGTGAGAACAACAGAAGAAACCTAGCAAGGAATTCTATCCACCCAGCCTCACCAGCCACACTCACCAAAGCACAATCAAAATTGGTAGTAGTATATAAGTACATGGGTATTGGGTACCCCGCACCTTTTTCCCCTAATAGCTAGCTGATCTTCCTAACGGAAAACGTCCTGACGCTACCACACTCTTCCCACCTGCACACACCTGGGCCTCACAACCACGTATCCTGCCTGCACACACCTGGGCCTCACAACTACGTATCCCTCTGTCACACACCTGGGCCTCACAACCATGTATCCCACCCGCAGACACCTGGGCCTCACAACCACGTTTCCTGCCTGCACACACCAGGGCCTCATCACGAAGGTTCATGGTAAATAGTAAAACCTACCCAAAAGAGTATTGGGCTAAACCACCCCAATCGAATCCTACCTGAAGAGTCTTGGGTGTAAGGTCACCTCAAGCCATCACAGCCTAGGGAAGAAGGAGCATGATGGAGTTAGTAACTAAGGGGAAAACACACTCTCCCATGAAATGGGAGTGTTCGGCACTATGTTCTCAACATGGGTGGGGTGTGATAAAACAAAAAGATATATATATATATATATATATATATATACCAAACACTCATCCCAACCTATGGCTTCTAAATAGAGATCTGAGCACGTGCCTCTGGACTGCTACTATGAAGCATGCATACAAGAAAAAAACCCGAAACCCCATTTATCTTTTCATGTTTCAACAGAATCAGTTTATTAGTTCCTTATCTACTGGGAAACAAACCACAACCAACCACATAAATCATTCATAAAACATATCCCTTCTATCCACAAATCAAGTTAGGAAAATAAAAGCACCACAACCAATTCCCTTCTTATTAACCAACCAACCAATTGATTATTATTCCTGTTCCATTACCATTCCCCACCATTTCTAACTCTTCCACTTTTTATTTATTATTTACAACCCATAGTTCGTTCACATTCAGACCAAACCCTGTAGCCCTAATGCCAACCACCATAACCACAACCACACCGTACATCATCACCCCTTAAATACAATTTATCACAGCCCCACTGCCCATCACCAACATAGAATGCACACCAACCCAGAACCAATCCAACCGCAGCCTCGCTGCTCTCCCGATCCACAACAACCCAGAAACCCCCCCCCCCTCACATGCCATGTATCCAAGCCAACACCCACATGTTCATTATTCCATTTTCTTCAACAGGGGTGATCACACAAGGGTTCCAGATTTTCATTTAATTAGCCAACTTTATGTGATTAACCAATTTCCTTATTCCATGAAATTTCCATTCACAAACACGGTCTAGAAATATAGGGAAACATTTAATTGTTCAAGAAAAGGCCCCCAATGACCGTGATTTTTAGTAGGCATAAGCCTATTCAATTCACAACATAATATCATTGGATATAAAATAAGTTAACTTCATTCACAACTTCTTATCCTCGTTCTTTAACCAGTTATTATCTTCGTTTAAAGGTTTAGCTGTTTCTCATGAAAACAAGAGGATACTCACCATAGATGATGCACAATTTAGAGAGAAAAAGGTATGATCCCTACCTCAACATGTTCTGATCACAACGCTCCACCGTATCAACTTTAGAAGATTTCCATCGTCATCCATCACTTCTCTCAAATCCCAGAAAAACCTCCTCAGGTGGAAGTTGGAAAAGGAAAGACCAAAGTAAAGACAACAAATCCAAGCTCAAAAGTTCTGCCTTGTAGTTACGATCCTATGGCCGCAGACGGATCATAAATCGAAGCTCGGATGAAGAAGTTATAGAAGAAAAAGGATCTTTCGAGTCTCTTGGGAGAGCTCCACTCAGAGGAATGGGGAGGAGAGGGGTGTGTTGAAATGGAGGATGGGACACCTCCTTTTATAGGCATTCAAAACAAAATTACATGGCGTGTACTTAATGGTACATGGAGGGTACTTGTCCATTTCACACGGCCACCACACGGCTTCCAACACGACCTTCAACGCGGCACGCGGCCGTTGACTGGTCAACACATGGATTGAGTGTAACGCGTACGCGGGGAGGGACTACACGACGTGTAGTTTTGTGGTACACAACATGTATCCAATTATTTCATATGGTAAGGACACGGCTCCCACATGGCACATGGCCATTGGCTGGTCAACACACGGTTTGAGGGTAACACGTACGTGGGGAGGGACTACACAGCGTATAGTATTGGGTACACAGCGTTTACCCATTTATTTCACATGGAAAGTAAACGTCCTTCAACATGGGGTATACCCGGTGAAGGGGGTACACGGTGTGTACTCACACTACACGGCGTGTACTTACAAAATTCTGAAAAGTGTGGGAAAAGTCCATTTTACCCTCCCGAACACTTCAAGACCCTCTTTTTGACAATGGAATGGGCCAGAGAGGTCCGGGACATTACATTATATGCCTCTTAAAACATTCTCATCCCCGAGAATCCAAAATCCAACCCAGTGTAACCAAACAAGATACCGCTTAGGTCCCTCATTATAGCAGGAACCCAACCGACAACCCTAATTATAGGTGTTAGGAATTCCTTCTCCTATGTCGAGATATTATCCGCTTTAGGCGGCACTGACTCACTTGCAAGGGTTTAATCACATCCTCATTAATGCATCTCTGTTAAAAATAGGGTCTTCCCACTTCCATACATTAGGATTTTTCAACTCACAGTGCCCACAACACCACACAACCCACACACTACCCGAACACGTGGTTTGGGGAAAATTCCTTTTCCTATGTCGAGAAATTACCCACTTTAGGCGGCACTGAATCACCTGTACAGGTTCAATCACATCCGTATTAATGCGTCTCGATTAAGGATCAGGTTTTTCCCTTCCCCACATGCCCAGACATGTTATAAACATCCAGTGAACAAGGAAACAAAAGGTCTCATAACTGACAAGCCTAGAATTCCATATATCAAAGGTACAGAGTATAACATCAAAAAAAAGTTCAAAAAAAAAAGAAAACACAATTCAAAACAATTCTAGGTATTGAGCGCTCATTTGAGCCTCCCGCTCCCAAGATCTCTCCTCAAGGCCTCCATGCCTCCACAACACATGAACCAACAGAATGGTTCATCCATGGAGCACCTTCTCCTTACGACCCTCAATTCTGACTGGCCGTTCCTCAAAGGTCCAATCATCTCCCATATCTAACTCTCCCCAATCGATAACGTTAGAGTCGTCGTGTAAGTACCGAGGAAGCTGGGAGACGTGGAAGATGTCATGAACCTTCTATAACTGAGGAGGAAGGGATAGCTGATATGCCACCTCGCCGACTCGCCTCAGCACCTCAAAAGGTCTGATGAACCAAGGGGAGAGCTTACTCCCCTTCCTGAACCTCCGCTGCCCCCTTTAAGAGGAAACCTTCAAGAACACATGATCTCCCACCTCAAACTCCAAGGGCCTCCTCCGATGATCAGCATAAGGCTTCTACCAGTCCTGAGCCACTTTTATCCTCTCACGTACAATCTGGACATTCTCTGTGGTGCTCTACAATACCTCTGGCCCAAGAACATCTGTCTCACCAACCTCTGCCCAAAAAATGGGTGAACGACATGGTCTTCAATACAAATAGTCAAACAATGCCATTCCAATAGTATATAGGAATCTGTTGTTGTAGGAAAACTATTCTACAGACAAGTGTCATACCCATGACCCTCCGAAATCCAGAATGCATTCTCACAGCATGTCCTCCAACGTCTGGATAGTCCGCTCTATCGGCCCATCGGTCTGGGGGTGAAAAGCCGTGCTAAGGTGTAGCTGGGTTCCAAAATCATGGTGTAACCCCCTCTAGACTCGTGAGGTAAACCGATTATCACGATCTAAGATGATAGTCTTTGGAAATCCATGCAAACGCACCACCTCGTCTATGTACCTCGATGATAAGGTACTCACTAAGACCAACTCCTTAATTGCTAAGAATTGAGCTGATTTTTTCAGACGATCCACCACTACCAAGATATCATCATAACCACCCTGGGCTCTAGGTAGTCCTGTGACAAAGTCCATTGAGATGTCATCCCACTTCCATTCGGGGACATCTAAAGGATGCAACAAACCACTGTGAACACAGTGTTCAACATTCACTTGCTGACACACTAGGAATTTATCCAAAAACTCCGCCACTTCCCGTTTCACCCCGGGCCACCAAAACTGTTCCCTCGGGCCTTGGTACAATTTTGAAACTCCTAGATGTATCGCCAAGGCTAAGCTATGGAAATCACGGAGAACTCCCTCACGCATCGCCTCTGGAACAAACAACCTTCAATGGAAAAGCATCTAATGTCGGTTATCCTCTGACCATCCCTCTGGAGTGTTTCCCTGGTCAACACGATCTCACATTACTTCGGCCTCGGAGTCCCCCCACTGAGACTCTTCCACCTGTAGAAACAAAGAGGATTGCACCGTCATATGAATCAAACAGCCTCTAACACCTTCTACCCTTGCATCCAAGGGCAAGGCGGCCAACTCTTCCCTCTCTTTCCAAGCATCATAGGATTCCCGAACCACTTCCTTATGTGAATTCATGCTCAGGGCATCAGCTACAAAGTTGCCCTAACCTTCAGTGTAGGAGATCTCAAAGTCATAGTCTTGGAGAAACTTGACCCATCTCCACTGCAACAAGTTCAGGTCACCCTGAGAGAAGATATAATGTAGGATCATGTGATCTGAGAAGACCACAATGCGCTCCCCAAATAGGTAATGTCGCCACAAATTCTGTGCGAACACTACTGCTGCAAGATCTAGTTCATGGGTGGCATAGTTACGCTCGTGAGGGCGCAACTGCCTAGACCCATAACAGATCAGACCCTTCTTCTACATCAGCACACACCCCAGACCAAGGCCAGAAGCCTCACAATACACCTCATACAATGACCCTTCCTCTGGAAACCAGATTACGGGAGCACTAACCAACTTCTCCTTCAGGTAGTCGAAAGCCTTCTAGCACTGCTGGCTCCATAGGAAGACCATTTTCTTCCTAGTCATAGATGTCAATGGAGTAGCAACTCGAGAGAAGTCCGAAACGAACCTCCTGTAGTAACCTGCCAACCCCAGGAAACTACAAACTTCCACCACACTCTGGGGTGCTACCCAAGAAACAACTGCCTCCACCTTTGACGAGTCCACTAACACTCCATGAGGAGATACCATGTGACAAAGGAAGTGCACTTCTTGCGTCATGAAATTACACTTCGACAATTTCCCGTAAAGATGGAGGTGTCAAAAGACTTCCAAGACTGCCCTGATATGCTCAACATGCTCCTCCTCTAACCTTCAGTAGATCAGGATATCATCGATAAACAAAATGACAAATCGCTCCAGAAACTCTCGAAGGACAATGTTCGTAAGTCCCATGAACACAACTGGTGCATTCATTACACCAAACAACATCACTACAAACTCGAAGTGCCCATACCAGCACCTGAAATCCGTCTTCGAGATGTCACTATCCATCTCCCTCAGCTGCTGATATCTCGATCATAGATCAATCTCAGAAAACCAACATGAACCCCTCAGCTTGTCGAAGAGGTAATGGTTCTTGACCGTTACTTGGTTCAACCTTCAGTAGTCTATGAATAACCTAAGACCACCATCTGCCTTCTTCACGAAAAAAACTAGAGCACCCCATGGAGACATGTTGGGTCGAACAAAACCCTTCTCCAACAGATCGTCAATCTGAATCCGCAACTCCGAAGGTTCTATCCGATAAGGGGCTATCGAAATCGGACGGGCACCAGGATGTAAGTCTATCCGGAACTCAACATCACGTCGGGGGGGGGGGGGGTGGGGGGGGGGGGGGGGTAGAGTCATAACCTTGTCAGGAAAAACATCGAGGAACTCCCCAGCAACCTCTAGGATATCTATCATGTCTGTATCAGCTGGAACCACTAATAATCCTCCTAACAAAGAAAGGAGAGGCTCTACATGCTGGCTTCCCACCTGACAGCTCCTCTCGCCAACAAAATCTAGATGTTTCCCATCCACATCGGAGAACATGAACCTTCTTCGGAAGTAGTCGATAACAACACTAACAGAAAACAACCAATATATGACTAGGATGACATCTTATGGCTGCCTCTATAAGAGAAGAAGGTCCCCACTAGATCAATGTGATCCCAACGTCTGTATGCATTCCCAGAAAACACATGATACGCTGGTCTGGCCTTCAACTGGTGTACTCAGCACTAGTGGTATGGAATGTCTCTCTACGTCTAGTCCCAGAGCATGGGCTAGACCAGGTGAAACAAAGGAGTGCGAAGTTCTTGAATTGAACAAAGAAGAAACGAGAGTGCTGAACAAACATATTGTACCTTGAACCACCTCTGGTCCTGCTAGAACTGCCAACTCTACTGCGTGAAACTGTCCATGCCGAGCTCCTCTTCCTCTCTAATGTCATCCACCTCCTTGACCATGCCCTGTTCAATGTCCCTGAGGAGCACCCTGAGGTCGGCATCCTCCTACAAAGTCTTCCCTCAGAGGAGCATGTTCCTTCTACTGTTGGAAGGGACTCACCGGAAACGGGTGCTGCTGAGGTTGGCGCTGAACCTACCCACCTCCACCGTACTGAGATCGGGTCGGGCACCGACTCTGAATGTCCCCGAAATCTCCACAAGAAAAACACTTTGGTTCTTGGCTCGTGGAAAATGTACGAGGACCTGAAGGTCTGAACTGGAACTGCTGGGGCCTTCTCCCCACTAGCCTGAACCTGGATGGTCCCGTCGCAGGAGACCTGCTGCTGATTGCTTTCCCCTTTGACGAACTTGGCTGGATCCCCTCTCGTGGTGCACCTCCAAGTGAGTGCATCCTCTCTACAACCTCTGCCTTTTTCTGTAATGCCAAGTACGTTGGAAGGGTGAAGGGGGTGACAACATACTGGAGCGAAGGACGAAGCGCCTACTCCAAACATCTCGCCCAAGCCTCCTCATCCAGAAAGAGATCCTGAGCAAAGCGTAGAAGATCTATGAACTTGATCCCCAACTCTCATACAGACATACTCCCCTGCTGAAGGGAGAGTATCTCCTGCTACTTCTCCACATTGATCATGGAAGAAAGGAATTCCTCTGGGAATCCTTCTCAAACTCAGCCCACGGAACCTCTGCCTCTATCCTCTCTCCGAGGTAGAGCGTCCACCACTATCGCGCTGCACCTCTCAGCTGACTGACTGCTAGGGGAACCCAGTACTCCCTCAGAGCACGGATCAAGGTAAAAGTGATCCCTAACTCCTCAATCCACCCCTCTATCTCTGTATCCGAAGTACTCCCCTCGTACTTGTTGAGGGTATACCTCTAGAAATAATGGAGAGTCTTCTGCCACTTGTTATCTTCCTCCATTCGGTCAATCCTCAACTGATCGACCACCTAGATCTACTGGGCCTCGACCGTCTAAGCCACCCGGGGACAACGTCCAGGTGCCATAGCTGTATGGTAAACAAGGATCAACTATGCCCAAGTAGTAAGGAAATTTCTCAAGGTTTTATTTTATCACATTATTTTATGTTCTTTCCCAGAACACCCAAATCAAGTAAAACACAATCATAATGATGCATGTACCTTCCCTAGGGTCTCTACCCCGCAATCAATGTGGTCTCACTTGGTCATTCGGTAGTCTCAGAGTCCTTGCGTCGGATCATAGGGGAGACTAAAATTACGAGTCCTAGCTAGCCTTCCCTGGCATATGTCACGCACCAAGATTAACCAGCACTATTTCCCTACTATCCCATGCAATCCTCACTATTCTTAACTCCAGACCCCATCCTATCTCTTAACCATCACCTCTGATACCATTCTGTCATGACCCCCTCCCACCAAAGATGCCCTTCCTGAGCGGGCAATGGTGGAAGGGAGATAATGACCCTAGGGTCCTGCCTCCAGTAGGCCCCAGGGTGGCGTCTAGCACCAAGGGTATGGGTTTTCAAAAATATGGGAGGCATTACCCTTTTTATTATTTAAGATCAGGAAATAGGACAAGTCAACCACCAGAAAGGAAAAGAACAAGTGTGTAGAAATAAATCCAATCCAATCCCACATGCATGTTTAAGTAGTTCTGAAACAAGGTACATGTACAAGAAAGCTCAAAAGTACAATACCAAAAGAAATAAGTACATCAAACTGTAGAAACTCCAACATTCCTAACTAGTAGGGTCCGGCACGACCCTGGTAGTCCTCATGGAAACCTAAAAGTAAAAGTAGTGTGATCATACAAGTATACTCAGTAGGGAAACATAAAGCTCTCGTGCACAAGTGGGGAGACAACCTAATGTCCTGTGAGAACAATAGAAGAAATCTAGCAAGGAATTCTATCCACCCAACCTCACTAGCCACACTCACCAAAGCACAATCACAACAGGTAATAGTATATAAGATCAAAAGTATTGGGTACCCCACACCTTTTCTCCCACTAGCTAGCTTCTCTTCCTAACGGCAATCGTCCTGATGCTACCACACTCTTCCTGCCTGCACACACCTGGGCCTCAAAACCAAGTATCCCGCCCGCACACACCTAAGAATCAAAACCATGTATCCCTCCGACACACACCTGGGCCTCACAACCACATATCCTACCCACACACACCTGTGCCTCACAACCACGTATCCCGCCCGCACACACATGGGCCTCATCCCGAAGGTTCTTGGGAAATAGTAAAACCTACCTGAAGAGTCTTGGGATAAACCACCATAATTGAAACATACCCAAAGAGTCTTGGGTCTAAGGTCGCCTCAAGACATCACATCCTAGGGACGAAGGAGAAGGAAGGAGCTAGTAACTAAGGGTAAAACACCCTCTCCCATGAAATGGGAGTGTTCGACACTAAGTTCTCAACATGGGTGGGGTGCGATAAAACACAAAGATGCAGATATATATATACCAAACACTCATCCCAACCTATGGCTTCTAAACAGAGAACTGAGCACGTGCCTCGGCACTGCTACTACAAAGCATGCATACAAAAAACAAACCTGAAACCCAATTTATGTTTTCATGTCTCAACAAAATCATTTTATTAGTTACTTAACTACTGGGAAACCAACTGCAACCAACCACATCAATCATTAATAAAACTTATCCCTGCCATCTACAAATCAAGTTAGTACATTACAAGCACAACAACCATGTCCCTTCTTATTTACCAACCAACCCATTGATTATTATTCCCCTTCCATTACCATTCCCCACCATTTCTAATTATTCCAATTTTTATTTATTATTTACAACCCATAGTTCATTCACATTCAAACCCAACACTACAGCCCCACTGCAAACCACCATAACCACAAGCAAACCGTACATCATCACCCCTTTAATACCATTTATCACAGCCCCGCTGTGCATCACCAACATAGCATTCACACCAACCCACAACCAAGCCGACCGCAGCCCCACTGATCACCCGATCCACAAAAACCCACAAAACACCCCCTCACATGCCACATATCCAAGCCCACACCCACATGTTCATTATTCGATTTTGTTCAACCGTGGTGATCACACAAGGGTTTATGTTTTTCATTTAATCAGTCAACTTTACGTGATTGACCAATTTCCACATTCGATGAAGTTTCCATTCATAAAAACGGTCTAGAAAGATAGGGAAACATTTAATTGCGCAAGAAAAGTCCCCTAATGACTGATATTTTCAGTAGGCATAATCCTATTCAATTCACAACATAATATCACAGGATATAAAATAAGGTAACTGCATTCACAACTTTGCATCGCCATTCTTTAACCAGTTATTATCTTCATTTAAAGGTTCAGTTGGTTCTCATGAAAACAAGAGGATACCCACCTCTCATGATGAAACATTTATATAGATGATGGTATGATCTCTACCTCAACAGGTTCTGATCACAACACTCCCCCATATCAACATTAAAGGACGTCCGTCGGTGTCTGTCACTTCTGTCGAATCCCAGAAAAACCTCATCAGGTGGAGGTTGGAAAGGAAAGGCCGAAGGAAAGACAATGGATCCAAGCTCAGAAGTTTCGCCTCGTTGTTACGATCCCGTGGCAGCTGACAGGTCATAAATCAGAGGTCAGACGAAGAAGTTATGGAAGAAAAAGGAGCATTCGAGTCTCTTGGGAGATCTCTGCTCATAGGAAAGAGGAGGAGATGGGTGTGTTGAAAATTTGGAGGGGAACCCTACTTTTATAGGTGTGAAAAAAAAGTACACAGTGTTTAATTTATAGTACACTGTGTGTACTTGGCCATTTTACACGACCACCACGCGGCTTCCAACACGGCCTTCAATGCGGCACGCGACCATTGACTGGTCAATACACGGTTTGAGGGTAACACGTACAAGAGGAGGTACTACACGACATGTAGTTTTGGGGTACACGTCGTGTAACCAATTATTTCACACGATTAGGACACGACTCTCTCACAGCACATGGTCGTTGACTGGTCAGTACAGGGTTTGAGGGTAACGCGTACGTGGGGAGGGACTACACGGCCTATAGTATTGGGTACACGGTGTGTACCCATTTATTTCACATAGCAAGGACACGACCTTTAACACGGGGTATACTCGGTGAGGGGTGTACACGGCGTGGACTCACACTACACGACGTGTACTTATAAAATTATGAAAAGTGTTGGAAAAGTCTATTTTACCCACCAGAACACTTCAAGACCCTCTTTTTGACAATGTAATGGGCTGGAGAGGTCTGGGCCATTAAAATGTCTTATCAAATGGATATCCTTAACATATGAAAATTATTTGGTGATTAGGTGATAAATTTTATTTTTGAAGATGTTCACTCTATTGGGAACACTATATGCCTAAGGAAAATAGAATAATATGGGATTTTATTTGAGGAATAATGGTGGATTTTTATCGATGTTTTTATTGTGGATTTATAGCAATTTGGGTTATTTATGGAAATGATTAACATATCATAGAGAATATGTGATTAGGTTAATTTATTTTAATTATGTGTCTTTAAGAGTAGTCGATGTTATTTGGAGATAAAATTTAACGTTGAAGACTACTTAATCAAAATTCATCCATGTATTGGGTTTCAATTGTATTTTGGAATATATTGAAAGATATTGAAGACAATTGATTATTTAATGTTATTTATTGAACTTTCGGTATTGTTTGTTTAATTTTAGAAATTTCCATTAATATTTCTTTCTCTAAAAGATTATCTTTTGGTGGATCAACTGATCTTGCACTAACCATTTTGGTTTTGGTTAATCTCTAAATACAAGGTAGATATACTTTTTATCCTTTATGGATCATGTGATTCTCTAGAAGTTGATACTAGAACTTCAGGTGTGACCAAGTCATCTTGAATACTAATTGATTGAAAAAAAAGATGATTTAGTAATATAAATTTATTAAATGTTGGAACTCTACTTAAAAAGTAATTATACCTCTTTATGTTCTTATTAAATCACATAAATAAATTCCTCAACATTATGAAAAGAAACATTAAACAAAAACTATTGTCTGTTTACTTTTCCTACTAGGAAAATAATGATTCTTTATATTATCGCATGTTTATGGTTTTCTTATTGTTAACTTTCTTCTTATCATGTTTTCTATCACTCTATATTAGAACATGACACTTATTTTATCTTCTATATCCATGTTTTTATACATGAAATCATAGTATGGGTTATCTCGGGTGACCTTTGTACTTCTATTTCTTTCTATTAAAGGGATAGTTTTATTGACACTTTTTCCGATGTGGGACTTTCAATGATGTTCCCAAGACCAATTTTAGAATAGTTAGGATGAAACATCCAAAAGGGGGGGAAGAATGTAACACCCCAAGATTTCATAGTAAGTTATTTTCATTAAAATAATTCAATAGCTTGTGTTACACACAAGACCGAGTTTGGGCGCACAATGACTTACCAAACTAGCCGTTCAAAAATTGTTTATTAATAGTATTAACTAAATATTGAATTTTATATACTCAATATAATTTTATAATCCATATTATGTATTTCATAGACATTACATAAGAACAAAATAATATTTTTAGATAAAAGAAGTATATTTAGAAAAATGCAATTTTAAAGCCTTTTAAGAGAAAACCATTTTTAAAACCAATATTTGACACTTTTATATATTTCTACAATTTTTTTTAGGCCTTCATTTTTTTATTTATTTTGATAATACACCT
This sequence comes from Viscum album, assembly GCA_963277665.1. Taxonomy (NCBI): domain Eukaryota; kingdom Viridiplantae; phylum Streptophyta; class Magnoliopsida; order Santalales; family Viscaceae; genus Viscum; species Viscum album. The sequence goes on along the minus strand of OY728159.1, from coordinate 668,939,156 downwards.
TTTAATGGGTGAGGTGGAACCCTTACTAGGCCCATAGGCGTAAGTATTAAATGGCCCATTTGATATAGAAGAATTCATTTGCCCGTAGGCTTCAAACATTACATAGTGTAAAATTGTGCATTTGAATGGTTTGTATGTATAATTAGATTATATATTTATCATTTAATACAATTCAGGTCATTTAATGTAATTTCACATTAAAATTTGAGATAAACAAATGTCAATATTTTGATAGTTTTTACTTTTTAAAAACATGATTTTCGGTTTTGTCAACTGGAATTAATTTTAAATTAAATAATGAAACATATATGTTTTGAATATGGAAAAATTGAATTCATTTTTTAAATTGTGATATCAAAATTAGAATAGGGTAAATTATTTTTATTTTTCTAAAAACATGCAATTGTTGATGAATAGTGAAAAACACTACATTATAGTTTAAAACCGCCTTTTTATTAGAATAATTATTTATTTTATTTAAATTTATTTTATATAAAATAAAAAATACAATAGAAATATATGTTAAATTTAAATATTAGGAGTAATTTTATAATAAAATTAGATGTATAAGATTTTATTGAACTTTTTACCGTCTTTTACCCACATTCTAGGAGTAGTTTCAAATTGGCATAAGAATTTAACTTATCGCTTCTGTGAATTGAATTTCAAAACTCTGGGATACACAATTAATATCATTATGTAAAATAGTGTTCAATAAGTTGATAGTAATTTTTTTTGAATAATAACTTTTTACTTTTATTTACCACGATTACAAGTAAATAAAGAAATTAAAGGAAACAAATTATATTATAATTACACTAACACATGTCCTAATTTGATTGGATAAGTGCATTTCGACCAAAAAAACATTACAAATAAAATATTATCCTTTAAGTCCACATGGATTAGATTAGGAAATTTATTATTATTTCATTTAAAAGAGTTAAAAGTGTTAAATTCAATGTTAATTAACTAAACAATTTTTAATACTGGTTTATACATAAGATAAATTTGATTATAAATATTTATTAGAAATATAAAAGGAATTATTACATAATTATATTTTTTTATAATTTTTAGGGATTATATAATTAAATTTATTTATGAAAATATAATGTGGCAGTAATTACCTTCTTAATGAAATATTAAAATTGTTAATATTATAAATATTACGATAAATATGATTGAAATGTTTTGATGCAATCCAAGAATTTTATTGGTTAATATGACTTTTTTGGGTTGGTTAGATAAATTTATTTTGAATTGATTTGGTTTTTTGGACTTTTAGAAAAACAAAATACCAAATAGTTTCAAAATTGAAAAAAATTAGTTTTTAAAACAAATACTATATTATTGGTTGATAAAATATTAAAAAAAAATATTTTTAGGTAAAATGGCATAAATAATATTATATAGCTCATTAATAAACCACTTGAGGTTCTATTGTATGTTTAGAGTATGTTTATTAACCATGTGGTGTTAGAATACAATAAGACATGATAAAGGATAAACCATTTTACTAAGAGTTAAATCTAATAGATAAGGATAAAATGGTAACCTATCCTTGTCTAAAAGCTATTAGTTGTAAGGATTTAGAACTATCCGCACCTTATCATTTAAATAAATCATTTCTTATCCATTATAAATAGAAAATGATTTTATTATAAAATAATATTTAAATCATTACCTAATGTGACCCTCATCTCTCTTATAAAAGGGTATTTCCCCTTCTCTTAAATTCACACCTCCAAGGCCATTTGGCTCGGCCATACCCTGCCCAAATATCTTCCCAACATTCCTCATCTAATCCTAGAGGCATTAATTTGATCATAAAACCATCCTATGGATCCCTTATGATCAACTCAAAAGAAACACCCGAAGAAGAGGTAATAATTTAAGCACCCTCTTCCATGTTCGTTTCTTCTTCCACATCCACTTTATTTTTTTGTTTCCATACAAATATAATAAATCCAGTGCCTTATAAGTATTTTTATGTTATTATAAATATGTTACAACCATATTCATTATTCTATCCATCCTATAAATGATAAAGTAACCATACGTGCGTACGTATTGCTTAACGTCTCCACGTCGCGGTGTAGTCTTTTATTCAAACACATCATTATTTGGATGGGTATAATAATGAGTATAACTTATTTAAATAATAAATATAACATGTTCATGATTCATTATATATGATATAAAATCCAATTACATAAAATTTTAGCATCAATATAATGATATTGCCGCTCGTACGTTCGTACAACTTATCGTCTCCACGAACGCGATTAGACTCATTCACCGTCATAAACATTCATGAATAATTTTCATTTTATGATAAAAATAATGTTTAAGAATTTATTATCATTCAGTATATGATTAAAATATAACCTATACATAAAAAACATGACTTACATAACAAAACATATAAATGAAAATGAATCAGCTAACAACCAAAACAATGGTACTACTGAAATATCATTAACAAAGCAATATTAGAAGAACATATATGACATCATATTTATTTATTTGGTTCTTTTATAATTTTATAACAATGATTTCACCATTATACAGAAGGTTAACCTACTCTGTACTAAGTAAAAGTACATGTGACGGGGTTTTCATCTCAGCTCTTATTCTCGTGAGATTAATGCTAATTCTCGTTATTTTTTTATGTGGCATAAGTACTGCCCATGACTATATTAATTGTGTAATATAATTTAATTAATCTGTATTTGCATCTTCATTGTATGATACTTAATTAATTGGTTGTATTTTTTGTATGTTACCAAATCAGTAAGGGAATTTTAAATTTTAAATTTCCACTCATTGGGATTTACGCAAACCTCATTGAATATTTTACTCCAAGATTATGTATGGAATCACAATTTATTATTTATGTAGTAATTTTCAATCCATTTTTTGTGGATAAAACATTGATACACATAAAAACTCCCTCGATAAATTCACATTCCATTGATATTAACATTTAAGGGTAATCTTAACTCAATTTCCATCATTGAGTTCAACATCCTTGTCATTGGTTTTGTTTTTACAAAAATATGTGTGAATGTAATCTGATTGATTTACAATAAATATCTAATTATATTTAGTGTATTTATACTTTTCAAACATAATTATTTCATTTATTCATCCTTAATATAATGATATAGTCTTTATAATGTATTTCATCTCAATTTTCATTCCTTTGAAATATTATATCATAGATCCCTTTATTCTTGTGATATTATAATGTTTTGGTTAATGTTATTCCTCAATTACTTGTATTGAAGAATCTTTTATTGGGTTATAAACTCATTAACTAAAATATTGTATTAAATGTTTTAAATATTTATTCAATTTCAATCATTCTCATTAATGTCCATGTTTTAAAAATGGTTTTACGTATTTATTTATATGGACTTAAATGTTTTGAAATTTAAATTCCTTTTAAAAGTATAAAAGTGGTATAGGACACATTGATTCAAAAATATCTTTTAAATGACTTCTTTAATAAAAAGTGTGAAATTTAATTGTTTTCAAGAAAAAGGGGATATTTATCTCAACGAGTTTTAATGACTTTTTCATCTATGTAAATATATATTAGTGTAATTTATTATTAACTGAGGTTGATTTATCCTAATAAAATAATCTATATTGTATTAAATAAGATATGTTTAATTGTAGATGTTCTATTTTTATGCCATTCAGGGTCTATGGTTAAAATATTGACATTTCGTTAGCTAGTTTTAAAATGAATGATTAGATTATGTTTCACCCTTTCTTATGAGGAATGAATTGGACTTAGTATGTGATGGGTTGAACCCACTATAGCTCCTTGATTCATCGGTAGGTCTAATGAGACAAACTAGTGTCTTGGCATAAGCTCTTGAAAAAATATTATTTGTAGTCTTGGCATGAGGCCTTGAATATGTGGTTATGATATCTGACATTATAAGTTCTATCATTATGAAATTAGCTATTGATATTACATGTGTTTATTCGACTAGTACAATATCCATGTGAATAATTAAATGACATTTTTTGATTTTTCTTTTCCATAATATTCTGAATATTAAGTTTAAAAGGATTGTGTTCTAGTATTATACAATGTCTTAAATGTTTATTCTTATTTATAACTATTTCTACTATATTGTTATCCTTACTGAGAATCTGAGCTCACCACTTTTAATATTTTATTTTTCCCTGGATGCAGTGAAGTATATTACGATTAACCTGTAGGAATAAGATATGTGATATAAGAGTGTTCATAGGGGACACAATGTTGTTTTTTATTTCATGATGTAATGTAAAACTTATATATATATCTATTACTCCCAAGGCTAGTAAACTGATCAGTCTTTCGGGAAATGATTACGTTTATCATGAAAATGTTATTTAATAATGCACTGATTCTGGGTAACTGGGGTCGGGGTGTTACATGAGATGAGGAGGAGGGAAAAACCATGATGCGTATAACCATATTAAAATGTTTATATGTAATAGTAAATTGGGATATGGGAAGCATGATCTCATATAGTGTACCCACAATCACTAAAATATAATATTGATATTAAATATTAAATTGGAGGACTTCAATCATCAAATTACTACAATGTTAATAATCCTGCTATAATATTTTTGATGTGGTAGAAGTGAAGAACTTCATTATGTTATTCTAACAACAAAACAATGATACCACACAAAAATTGGGTCATGTGAATATAAAGGAGTGTCATCATAAAATAACTCAAGAATGATGAATGATTTTAATATATCACATAGTTATATATTTTATATATACTATTATTACAAGAATAAAAAAAGATAAGAGTAAGGGTTGTTCACGGATTCATCAAATTTTTTTTCTGTTGGTCATATAAATTAGATTCGGTGGTATGATTCTTATTGCTGACCCACATTAAACTATAATGATGGTCATCATATTATAGAAATGATAGAATTAAATGAATATCAGATTTGATATTTATGTTGTAAATTTGAATTATATTAGGATTATCATATAATGTTCAATCATTGTGATGGTAAAAAAATATTTTACGTATTCCAATGTTACTGTATTTTAGGAGATTTTTAAATTATATAAATAAATTTAATGAATTAATATTTTATAACAATTTTTATGAATCATTTTAAGGAGACTTATGGAATTCAATCATGAAAAAATAATGAAATCATTTTAGGAAAAATCATTTGAAATTGCAGCAAAATTAAAAGGTAAATTGTGGTGTAGGTGAAATGGATGATATATAGACCACCTAGTCTATTTTGAAGTTCTTATTCAACCATCTGAGGCATTTCTCATTTTCTATTATGAGTAAATGGAGGTGGTCATGATTTTACATTTATATAGGATTTATTTTCTTCATTCTAATGTTCATTATGTAATCATGGTACTATTTTATTTTTTTAAACGTTATGGCTGAAGACATAATTTAATATTTAAAGCAAGACATCTTTATAGTGGGTAGAGGGAGACCCATTACATAGCTCGAAGGCCCAAGGCCATGTGGCCTGAAAAAAATGCTTGAATGCCCATTTTATGGCCCAAAGGATCCCTTAGTGAACAGTAAAGCTACACTACCAACACCGATACAGTACCCTGTAATAGTTCCTCCACCGCTACATTGTTGTCGCTGCTACAATTCCACCGCTTCTACTGTACCCTACTACAGTACCCTGCTACATTGCCCTGCTATATTCCAACGAAAATTCACCCCTTCCCAGATTTGATATCATCTCTTTTAGATGCCAAGAAAGATCCTGTACCACTTGGGTACAGACTCGTTGGCATAGTACTATTTCATTTTACAATTCAAAATTGATGAATTTTTCCCACAAGTGTTTAATAATTTTCCAATTAATAATTTAGTATTTACCCTTTTATGAATTTTGTATCACTCATTACTAATGAATAGTCATAAATGATTAGATTAGATAATTAATGATGATTGGATAAATAAGAAATTATTCATACATCATGTATTTCATTCTTGTTGTCCAATTATTTGATCAAATAAATTAGTATCTCATTGATCTTAAACTGTAATTTTATTGCATTGGTACTAATTTATATAGTTAATAATTAATGGAGGAAGATAATATAATTGTTTTTCATATGATATTGGTCAAAATTATTTTTATTCCTCCTAGAATGTAGTATTAGTTTAATTTGGTGTAATCTCTAAATGAGAGTTACTCAAAGATAATAATACTAATTTTTAATTATTAAACAAAGTAAATATAATTCCAAAATAATGATTAATTAATATAATAGGTTAAATGATATTGTAAATGCTTGAGAAAATTGAAAAACATAATTCAATATACTAAATTAAGGATGACAACCCTTCAATTAACCTTTTCACTCTATTGTTATCATTTATTAATATTTATTCATATAACCCTATGATCCTACTCCATTAAATTCATGATCTCCTTGATGAAATTTTTTTGGGAACACATAATAATACTTTATACCTATAGTGTAAAGATTGTCATTGTATCTTATTTTTAGTACACAAAAAACTAAACTAAATATAAATCCATAGTTATCCTATCTTTGTTAAAACAAAATACTTGTTCCCAATCGATCATTGATTCCATAGTATACCATTACAAGAATGAAATGAGATATAGCATATTTTCACATAATAAAAGAAAATATGGGATATACAAGAATAAAACCAATATTAAAATATTCAACCTTAATATATCTTAAGTACCTAGAATTTATTACAGAAAGAAGAAAAATAAATAGAAAATATTCTCGGAAGAATCATGTCATCCTCATTGGAACAAATCCTTCAGTAAGCCCCTTTTTACCATGAGATAAGGATATAACTATCAAGAAGAAGAAGATACAGTAAACATTATTGATATATATTAATATAAAATAAACGTGATAACATAGAAAATGCATTGCATAGGAACCCCAATTATAGTGGTAAATGATTGAATATATATAAATATCTTTCAATCTACTTCTAACTTCCCCACCTTTTCCTGTTTCCTCTAAAAACATCATCACCATGCTTCCTAGTTATAATATTATTCACTATCTTGTATCTACTTCCATATGGATTTTTTTAATAAAAAATTAATCAATTTATTTGGAATAATCATTAAAATATTCTTTTTTAGTTCTGAGATTTTGTTAATAAATACAACTTAAAATTTCATTTCCATCAACATCCCATGTTCTTCTTTTGTTCACTACAGATAGATTATCAAATTTAATACAATGGAAAAAACGTGTGTATCATGTAGATATTTTTTATTCATAATAAGGATATTTTATATCCATACATTTCCAATATTGGTTCTAAGTTATAAATATGTGGTTTCTAGTCACTATTATTCAAATTTAAGATATTGTAATGTTTCCTTTTATAATTCCCATTTTATCTAAAAAACTATAATTGATTCTCTATGTCCACAAATATTTGTTTATTCATTTATATAATCCTCACCCACCATGGTATTATTATGTGACTATGATGTATTCATACCTATAATTTTCAATCACATTCGTACTTATAATATTTTAAATAACGACCTTGTTTTAGTTGATAAGGAATTTTACATTCGAATTTATTATTCTAGTTGAATTACTCATACAAAACTAGGATGGTTACTCTTATGAATGTATTTTTAAGATAAATTACCCATATTTGACTTGGAGTTTTTTACTTGAATAAAAATAAAATCATATAATTAAGATATAAAAATGGAAATCAAATACCAAAAATCAATACAATCAAAAAATTCATGAAATAAATAATTTTTTATACGAAACCCCAAACCCTTAATAATATAAAACGTTTTAAGTGGATATAATATATTAAAATGGTGGGGAATAGAATACTATATAGAAGTAAAATATCTAAAAAATTACTTTATTCACACCCCAATATTTTTATATTTGTACTCATTGTAAAATAAATTTTATCACAACGAGATCATAGATTACACGAGATGATTTATTGTACATTACAATTCACACATCTTATAAAATATTATCCATATTAGTTGAATTTAATTTAAAAAATTCCTTTAGGTTTTTAAAAATCCTTTCAATCTACCTATTATCTTATTCATAATTTATACCTACCTTCTAGAAAATTTATCTATCTTCACTCATGTAATTTGTCAATGTTTTTTCTCATTTTCATAAATATAAATGATTCAAAAATTATTTTGGCTACACATGTTTCTATACATAGTAGACTTTTCTATGTGTTTAAATTGTGAGGGATTGTAATATATTGTTTAAAAGTTAATGGTGGTAATTCAAAGGTAAAAATTGGAAGAATTTGAAGGATTGACACTTTCACAATTCATGATTTACATGTGTGCAACTCAATGTAAGGCATGCATCTTAATATACTTTATATATTTTAATCATCACATATCTTTTCTTATTTTATGGTTTACATATCATGTAAAAACTATGAATTATTCTTCATATATTAAATTTTTTTCTTATTGTCTTTACAAAATTTCTAGAGGAAATATATGGAACATTTAATGTAGATAAATAGTGATGTATCTTATCTAAAATGTTTCCGTAATAATATACATAAAAAATATATAACCTATGAAATCCATGAAACAAACCATTACAAAATATTTATTTATAGAAACTAATTTAAAATTATAAATATTAGGATATATAGGGTTGATAGTCTTGAAATATGGCCACATAATTGGATATTGATGTATTTTAGAGGTATAATGGATGGTCCAAATGTATGGGAAGGCTTAAAATAGGGGTGGATTTCAAAATGTATTTTGAAAATGGTATGTATATCATTTTTCATGAGACCCTTGATATATAATAATTTTAAACTAAAAACAACAGCAACTTATTGATATCATGACACTCTCAGTATTTTCATGAAATATATAAATGAATGATGATGTTAGATAGGATTACAACCTCATAGGTTTGGAAAGTTAATGTTGAAAAAAACGTCCACACATAAGTTTTATATTGGATGAATGATCATTAAAATTTCAAAATTGAGTTTGGGGAATTAAATAATAATTTAATTTCTTTTAAAATCCATAATTTTAATAAATAATCATTTTTTTAATAAATTCCATGATGATTCAAATTCATTCAATGTATTTATTGATGCTAAAGGACTATAAATATTAATTCACAAATAAATTACAATAACTAAAATCATAAGAATGATCGTAGAAATTACTAAAATCCGTTCCATTTATTATACAATGTAACTATTGAACAATATTCATGATAGTGAGAACACACAATATCAAATAGGAAGGCAAAAAAGTAATGAGAGATTGTGATATATTATAATTATTACTCCTGGGTCAGTCGATGGCTCAAATGATACCTTCCTGTAAAATATACTATCTAATACCCTTTATATAAACATTATTAAAAGAAAAAAAGTAAAAAGTAAAACTTATGATGAAAAAAAAGAAAAAAATAAAATATAGGTTAACCCATCCATGTAGGTGATTCATTTTAAAAATCCATCTTTATAGTACCATTGGGTTATCCTCGGTCTAAAGGGGTGATGTTTTTGAAAAGAATCCTAAAAGAAATTTAATTCTAGTTCCCTATATAGTAGGAGTGCATTATGCCATTACTAATTAATTCAAAAAAATTAGTACATTTCTCTCATGAACTCGGAGAAAACATTCGTCCACCTCAATCTCCACGTTTTTAGGAAGGATAGGGACTTCAATTTTGGTGTCTTAATAATAAATCTTTTCATGATCCCATTAATATTTAATCAATAATATCTATGAAGTCCACAATTTCATCAACACATTATTTACCTTCTAATTATAAATCTTTATTGGGAATATATATATTTTACTAATATGTTAGAATGCTAAGGGACCCATGAGTTCTAAATTCAACTTTAATAAAGCTAAAAAAAATACTTCCAATGATAAATCCAACATTACATTCCCTCATTCAATATTTATGAACCTTTAAATATGTTGGTCAAGAAAATGAATAATTAATATGATAATAAAGCCTTGACCAAATAAAAAAAATTAAAAAATTATTTATATATATTTTATACTTGAAATGAAATACATAAAGGAATCCACTAATTAAAAAACATCATCTAAATGATCTTTTTTTCATGTTTTACAATCATTCAGACCTATATTAATTGATTCCTGATAATGTTCCAAAACCATTATAGAATCATATGTTGGTTACTATATCAAAACACTTTAAAATTTTTTTAATCATTTCACGATTCTATTTAAGCCACAGTGATTTCAAGTTTAGAAATTTTTTTATTTTCTAAATTAAATTCTAAATATACATATAGAGAGAGAGAGAGAGAATTTTGAAAGCTGCCCCTAATTAAGTAGTGCCTATATATTATTTTAATTTTGGATGAATTGATTTAATATAAGTTAAATTTTTGAAAATTATTATTACAATTAACATATAATTAATTGTGGAAAATATATATACATATATTTATGTATTTATTTATTTATGTTTTTTTGATGAAAAAGTTCCTTTAATAGAATTAGTGTCATAGTCATCCAAATCCCACCAAACCCAACACACCCCATTTCCTGGCTGACCCAACTCCACTACATAGACTCGCTCAGGGACCACATGAATTACATCATATATTATATATTTTTTTAGAGTTTTAACAAAATTTGCTTCTTCCGATTGCATAAACGAGACCACTTATCTAAATTCATAATCTATTAATTATAATTACAATAATGTAATACAAACACACATAAAAAAATTAATGAGCATACAAATATATATAATCATATATATATATATACACAAATATTAATATTAATATAAATATATGTATAAATATATATATATATTGTCATATATATACATAACTATATTTTAATATATTAAATATATAATTTTTAAAAAAAATATATAAACTATTAATAAATATTACATAGATATACAAATACATTATCATATAAATAAATTAATAAATATAACCACATATATAAATATATAAAAATTTAAATAAATGTATATATATATATATTAGAATATAATTAATTATAAATATAAATATAAATATAATATATATATATTAATATATTTAAATGTTAACAAACTAACATAAAAATTAATAATTTAAACTGTATATAAACAAATATAATTATATATATATTTACATATATGAATACAATATATATATACACATAAATACATCAATGTAGGTAAATATATTTATATGTATTTATGTAGGTTTATATATATAAGTATAAACAAACAAACAAATATATACATAAATACATACACACAAATATATATATATATATATAATATTAAAATATAAATAATTATATATAAATATATATAAATATGAATAAATATAAATAAATATAAATATATAAAACTTGATAAAAATAGGAATAAATACAAAAAAATATATTTTTATTTATATAAAAACATACTAATACTTATATAAAATACCAACATATATGAATATACAATTATATATATACATATAAATATATATTTAAATATTAATCTAAATTTATATAAATATATTTATATACACACACACACACATATATATATATACACATATGTAATAATTTATAATTGTTAATAAGTGTTGAAAAGAAAGCCTTATATGACCTATTTTGATGAACATGTTTTAACTGTGGAGGAGAAATCCTTGACAACTTCTTGGTGTAGGCAATCCAAGCCCATGCCTCCAAAGCAACCAACCTATGGGACCCATTTACTCAAGACCGTAAATTGGGTTAAAAATTTCCCCAATTTCTTAAATGATACTCATTATCTAAAATCAACATGTTATTATGTTGATTTTAAAGGTAACATGATTGTCTTCGATGCCCTGCCTTAAAGCACCATCATGTTCCTCATCACAAAAAATTGTATAAAAATTAAACATGGAATGATATAGAACCCCCATAACCCTGATTTTAGGACCAATTATTATGTTTTGAGTAGAAAGGACCTCCCGAGTATGTTAGTTCATTGTTTAGGCTGAAATAGTCACCCAATTTTCATAGTCGTCACTCTTTTTCCAAATTAACCTGTTATAGTTTCACATCTGAAGGAAAAATTTTGGTATTCCACACACAAACATATAATTAACAATAATAGACCTCATCATTAAACCATATAATAACTAATTAGTTAAGCAATGTGGGGGAAACCCCATAACCACAAATTTTCCATAAAAATGAATTTTTTTGTGATGGAGAAAGCATCTGAAAATACTTGGTATAATGAATTCATGTCTAGGGCTACCAAGAAAACCACTTATATTCTTTGTTCACTCAAGTTCCATATTTCAGCTATGGAAAATTTTCAAATGTCCTATCTGAGACACTTTAGTCTAAATCAAGAAACTATTAGTTGATTATAATTATATAATGTTAGTTCTAGATGAAAAACCTTAAAAAGAAGCATCATGGTTTTTATTCCATGACAAAATTATGATGTAAAAGGTATTATTTCTTATACATTATTTTGAAAAATTTATCACACATTATACCATGATTTTATTAAACTTAATTTATTTTTTAGATATGTGATGCATAGATTAAAAATACAATTTTTCTAATTTTCTGTTAATTGAATTGTTTATGTCATATTTTTCAAAATTATAATGATTCACTAAATGGTTAAATGCTACGTTAAATTGTATTCATCAGATCATATTAATTCATTCAATATGATTTCAATAGAATTGAATGAAATTGGAATATTTCCATTGAAATTTGTTTCAAAATAAAATAAATTGTACCAAGCATAAAAAAACAAAAGATAATATAACACTTATTGTTGATATATGATTCATATTTTTTATTTGACTTCTTGTGATTATATTTTTTGTGTATTTGTTATATCTGTAATTGTGAGGATTTTTATTATAAAAATTATTATTCTTTTATTCACTCTTATTATCCAATTTGATCAATGAGTATCCATGGATGGGAATCTAATTTTTTCTAAACATACTTATTGAAAAATACTTATTTTGGATTTGTAATACATAATATTGATCAACTAGTTGCACATAGATTGAACTTCCAGTTGATGATATTCATTCAAAGAATATCCTTATGTGAAATATGTTTATAAGATTAGAGAAACATTGATGATGTTTATTATGTGCATATTTTACAACATTATTTTATTTACCGATCCTCCCTTTCAATTGGGAAAAATAATTTATGGGATTAGTATTCTTTTATTAACACTATCATTTTAAGCGTTCTTGGATTTTAATCTACCATAATATTTTGAAATTGATGTGTGAAATTTTGAATGGTTATTATTCGTGGTTTTGGTGTTGTTTATAACATTTTATATATTTCTTTTCCATCGAATACTTTAACAGTTATACTGTGATTTGAATTTAAATTTTATGTATTGATCATATTATTTTTCTGGTGGGTAAAAAATTATGTGTCTTTTTTATAATTCAATAAACACCCCCTCCCCCCCGCTCTATATATATATATACAAAAAAATTCCTTATCTAGGATAATATTTTATATCAAATATTATATATTCAATTTTTACAGAAAATATAAAAATTTCATGTTTTCTTACCCTAACATACAAAATAAAGAAGGAATTTTTTATTTTTTTTTGTATAGGTAAAATAAAATTTAGAACTCTTGAGAATAAATATATAAATTTTTGAGAAATACTTGTTGAAATATAATATAAATATTGTAATGATAATATGGAAATATTTTCAATTGAAATAAGAGTGGATAAGTTTCTGATGTCGACTACAAATAGATGGATTCGAAATACTGAATATACTTCGTATTCTCAAGAATAAAATGTAGAGTTTTAGTTAAAAATTCTAGTGAGAAAAACCATGTTTTGTAAAAATAAAAGGAATATATACATCCATTTTATATCATGTATAAAATATTGTTAATGATATAATAAAATTTAACCACACACTTCAAATCATTAAAGATGGTTCAAACTAAGAGAACAATTCTTAGTGAAAATTATCATTAATTTGTTATTCAATTTAAGGAATCAGTTTCCATGATGAACCTATGATTAATGAAAATATTCAATTTCAGAAGATCACTTATTTTGAAGGAATTATGAGATAATTATATATTTTATAAACTTATTAACATTCATTGTTTCCTGGGATTGAAATTTTAAAGAAGAAATCATTTGTTAAATGTCTAAAAATATTATATTGTAACACAACTATTGGAATTAAAATTTTAATTTACTATTCAATCATCTAATTCCAAAAATGAAATGTAAAGAATAGTTTATAAGACTAAACAAAGAAAAAATTTATATTCAATCTCCATAATTCAAATTAGTACACCAATTTCTGGTAAATACCAAATGGGTGCACAATAGATATAGTTTTTTATTAAACACAATTTTTTCCATTGAAACTCTTTAAAAATTTATTTCAAATGAGCTTCTATTTGTAGAGAACAGGTGATAGAGATAGATTTGGTAACATTTTCTTTTACATTTTTATCAAGATTTTATGAGTAGTTAATGTTCGTTTTACATTAAATTAATTTTTTAATAAAAAATTTATATTATTAAAAAAAATTCACTTAATACATTGTTTAATTCTTATGAATAGTGGGAGTTTTCTATTTTTTTTAAACATAGATATTTTAATCTGTTTAATTTTAGCTATTTTCTTAACTTAGGATAATATAATTTTTTGATTGACTTTCCAAATATTCCATTTAAATAATATCATCAACTATGATTAAAATTATAACTTCTAAGACGTTTAATATTACTTATTGTAATCATAAATATTTTTAATTTCTATAAAACATATTTATTTTACATTGAATACTTTTTTTGACATTTGAAGGCAACTAGCATGTATTCAAAAAAAATTGAATTTATTATTTTAATATAATTAACATCACTATATTTGAATGAATGAATTAGGATCATGGGATTGAATTATATCAATATTAGGGAGGATAACCATTATAAAACGATATGGCACTGGAGATTATTGATATCCAATATTACGAAGCTATACATATTTAAAATCCTATTTTTCAATTCATTTTTCATATTTTCTGAAGATTATTGGAATATTTAATGACATTATCATGGGATTGATCAATATAAGGTAGATTATTTTTGAATGAACTATATCATTGGAGTGGTACATTAAATATGATTATTTACTAATATATGTATTTTAGGTTCATGGTTATGAGAAAATTACTTTTCTAAGATATGATTTTAACCTTTTCAATCGACACACAATATGAAAATTATATGAACATATATTTTTATGATTCATATGGTAAGAATAAATTTATATTCTTGGTATATGGTAATCATCCCTTTCATAGATTGACTTATTTCTCAAAATTTATAGAGATTCCTCATTTTGGTGAGTCACCTTTCATTTTACATAATCCATTGGGAAAATTGATATAATTTATCAAGTAGAAATATTTAGATAGTATTCTGAATATAAATATAATTTTGAATAATGTTACAAATTTATATCTGGAAAGAATTATTTTTTATTATTTTTTAATATTTTTTAGTTGTATGTTACCATGAAAATGTTTTAATGATACTATTAAAATTAAATATGTATATATAAATGAAATGATTTTTGTAATGATGATGTTATAACTTTTAAATTACATGTATTACTATATAGAATCCATATATTTTGGTATGTTCAATGTGAAAATTATATCGAACTAAATGAGGTTGAATTGGTTCTTATAGATTATTTAGAAAAGGAATGAGTTATAGAACTCTAAACACTATAGAGGGTAAAATAAAATACATTAATCAAGGAAACCATAGTAATGATGATGTTGGTCTATGATATTATATAAAATAATGTTGATGAAAGAGTAATGGAATTTAAAATTTTATGAGAAGTGGGAAAAAATATGGAATTATTGATAATAAGTTAAAAGAATAATTGTGTTATAATAGATAGTTAATTTGTGTAAAAGTATATGAGTGGTTTGAGATCCCTAATTAAAAGGAAAATTATTTAATAAAAAGCATTAGGATGTATATCAATGAAATATAGATAAATTAAGAAAGAATATTAAAGTGAATAAATCAAAAACCACCAATTGTTTTTATCCAATGATGAAGCTAAGGCTTAAAGAGAATAATAAACCCAATTGAAGAAATATGAGATGAAAATTAAGTAATATAAAAATTTTAATTAATCTTATGGTCTAATTAAATTAGTAACAATAAAATAACCTACTAAAGAGTTATTAATGAATTAAAATAGTATGTATACCTTTATTCATGAATGAAATAATAAAGGGATATGAAAATTAACATTAGGTATTGAATAATCATTATCAAAATTAAATTAAACTACAAAACATGAAACTGGTGAAATAGTTAATGAAATGCTACATGTTTTAACAAAGTAATCCTTGAATAAACAATCTATGGCAATATTATTCTATACCAACTATAAAAAATATGTTTATCATCATTACACAAGTCATATATCTTAGATAGTTAATTAGACAATTCCATTTGGAACAATTCCAATTATTATGAATCTAAAATATCAATGAAAATAAAATAAGAAATATCATGACATTTCTATGTTGTCTTAGAGTTAAAAATTAATAAATATTATAAATCTCATTAATGAACAATATGTTAATACATTTTATTTTAAAAAATAAGAAGAGGTTCAATATAATGGTTCTATTTAAATTTACAATGCATCTCATAGGAATAAGTATCTTCCAAAATGGTATTACATAAATTAAGGGTTTTATGCTCATGATAAGGTTGATACATCATCAGTATCCAACACTAGGTTGATAGGATATAAAATCATTATGATCTAACATTAAAATATCTATTTTTTTATCTGCATTTTTTCATATATGAATAAAATGTTCATCTCGTTGTAGGAAAATGATGTTGAATTTTGGATTTATATATCTCCATAGAGAATTATAAATCCCAAATTTGAATTGAAAATATATTTTATTTCTATTTAAAAATATTGTTGAGGCACACTTGAGAAATGTGCAAATAATATAAAATTATATCAATGATTCTAATTTTATATTTCATAAATTTCAAGACTATAATGCCTCCTTAATAAAGTATTTAGTAATGCTTAAAAATTATCACAGGGAATGAATAGATGTTAAAAGGTCTGAATCAAAAATTAATGTTTCTAAAATATGAATTTCATTATTATAAGATAGGGTTAAAATAATTAATAAAACCATTATAGGATAAAGAAAACATCTTTAAGAGGATAAAATAATACATTTCAAAAAAATAAATAGATACGAAAATTATAATTTCATTATTCATTATATTCTTATTAAATAATAAAATCATTTAGGAAAATAATTATTGTTATTGAATAATAAATTTTTTATAAATAAATATTTAATAGATGTTGATAGAAGATATTATAGTTATTGAATGAAATTATTTTCATTTCATTGTATTTGTTTTATATTTTCATTTTCCTTCTTTTTGATAAAACTACAATGGGAGTACCTTTGTTTTGAAAAATTTATTAATTAGGATAATATCTTAATTTAAGGGTTTGAAATGTTTTTACCCTATCATTCATTTAAAATCCTGAATAAACAGTGTATCATATGGGGAAGAGGTTGTTTAGAGGAATCCTTTTTTAAACAATGTGGTAAAATAATTTCTCTAAAATTAAATGAGTTATTTTATCTTAATTATATCATTTAAGAAATATTTTTTTAATATTCGTGACTATATATTTACATTAATGTTCATTCCTTTTCTTTTTATTTTGAAATATTTTTTAAAATCATAAATTCTGGAAATAAATAATATTTATGTTTTCTAGATTTTAAGGGGATATTGTTTTAAATAAATATTTTTTTAAAATTTTCCCCTGTCTTATTATATATGTGTTTTTTAAACAGTAACTACCATGAATTATAGTTGATTTTAAAAAAGGATATTATTGCTGGCACAAAATATTACATTTAATTCAATTTTTTTTCAAAATAATAAAACACTTTATGTTGACATTGAGTTAACATGGAAATAATTGTTTGAGATCTATGCGGTGTAATTAATAACTTCTATTTCTCAAAAATCCGAATAAATAAAGTGATAAACAAAAGTTTTAGAATAATTTTAGAATTCATCTATTGTTATAAATAATTCATAACAACATTCATCAAAAGTGGTTTCTTTTTCCTATTTTGTATCAATTAAGGTGGATGTAATCATAAGGATACATTTAATTTTTTTTACAAATATATCTATAAATTTAACTACGCTTCAAATAATTGAAAATAATTGATCGAAACCAATCAATTTTTTCTTCATATATCAAGAAATATTTCTCAACATTATATATTTCTTTCAATACACTTCATAGAGATATCATTGTGGGTTCATTCATTATAATGCCCAGTTTTTTGTTTTTTATTATTTATACGTATAATATGAAATAAATAATTTTCCAAGGATTCAAGAAATATTTCTTATGAACATAATTTTCAATGAATTCTTGGTTGGATTTGTTTATTATCATGTTAATAAAATATGAGATAATAGATAAATAAGGTTATTACTGATGATCTATCAAATAAGATCCTTATGCAGTACATCTTACTTCATATTGGAAATAGATCAATGAGGATACATAGTGGAGCTTATAGAATATTTATATATCTATTAATGTTGATTCCTAATATTTTATTAAAGAAATACTATGTTCAATAACATATAATATACATCACATCGATCTTTAATGAACTAAATATTATTACTATATGTGGTCGATATAACCTTGACTCTAATTTGGACGGAATGAATGATATTAAGTACATTATTAAATATATATTGGTCATACCAAATTCTTTTTTTAATGATTTTTTTAAATAAGTTCTATATTTTTAGTAAATTGATTTTTTTCTTGAAAAAAATATGTTTTCATTAAAAATGATTTTTATTCCAATTTTAGTGATTATTATAATTCATTTCTAGAAATTCTAGAAAGATTATTTTTAAAAATGGTATTTATTTTTGAATTAGTCATGTCTAAGTTATAATTATATTAATTTTTTATAATTTTCAGGAAATATTAATTTTTTATGAAATAATGAAAAATATTGTTTTTTATTGAAAACTATAATTTTTTTGTATCTATAAGGTCAAATTATTTTTTAAAATTAACTGAAATTTTAATTATTAAAATTTTATTTCTAATAATCTATTTTTTAAATGATTTCAACCAATATTTTTTAATAAAAAATAATTAATATCTAAAATGACATATTCTTAAAAAAATATTATTCATTATGTTGTCTAGTTTATATTTAAAATAAAATTCTGAGACCACTATTTTTAGCATTTTCCAACATGGATTCCGTATTTAGAATTATTTAATAAAAATTTATTAAATATGATACTTTTATTTTTATCTATATGAATAGTGAGCTTGGTAATTATCATTAACATGGTGAATGAAAAATTAGGTAATTAAGGGTAAACAAATATGATGAGGATTATAAAAAGACCCTTACACTTCCAACAATTTTATTAGATGAGTAATTTTATTCCATAATCATTAGAGGTTCGAATATATGGACCTTTATTTTGATTTATATGTTATTATAAAATTTAAAATGATTTATTTAATGAAAGGTCAAAGATGTCACACACATATTTTAAAGAACTAGAAAATTTTTAATATAGAGTTATCGATAGGATATTTTAAATTATAAATATTATCTTGGAAAATTATATATTTATATTCATCATGGTTTTTTCATTTTAATTTTTAGGGATGTTATAATTACATTACAAGCTTCCACAACACTGATATAATAAGTATTCCCCTATTAGGATAATAATACATGACATTAAAAATATAAAAATAATTATAATTTTGAAAATATAATGAGATTAAAAATATTTCTATATTGAATATAAATTTAAATAATATAATTATAATAATTTAGTAAAAATTTTCAACATGATACGATTAAAGTCAGTTTCATGAATATTTTTAAAATGCGCATTGTGGATATTTTATTGTACATTATATTTTTAAAAGATATAAAATACATAAAAATATTTAAATCATCCAAATAATTTGTAAAGGGTAAAAAATTTCATCATTTGTATATTTATGGGAGTTTTTTCATTCTGAAGTAACTATATTTACCCTGAAAACATAAAAGTACATGTTGTCATCGTAAGAGATATAAGGGTTTAATAATGGCTAAAACCAAAAAACAAGGGTATAAATGTAATAAAAAATATCTAGTTTTTACTTAATTAGACTCTTTTTTACTAGTAATAATATTAGATTATAAATAAAACACTATGGATTCATTTTTATTTTTAAATTAATTTATATTAATTTAGTATTTTGAGAAATTCCATATGTGCCTCTCTCCACTCTTATAAAAGCACACCTCTACTTATAGATAATATACAAATCAAATATTATTTTTATCGGACAATAAATAATCAAAAAAAATTTATAGTCCCCCCACACATTATACTAGTTTTTTATGCATAACACCATCTTTAGTAGTCTTAGAGTCCTATAATATAGAGATTTTCTGAAGAAGATGTATAGTTCTTAATCGAGTGTTTCAGTTTTGATTATTCATCTACATCCCCCAAACCTTATTATACTATGAAAAACCAAAAAATCAATTATATTAAATTCAATAATAAGTTATTATGTTAATTTTTTATCTATATTTTTCTCCACTCCCATCAAAAGTGTAAAAAATCATCGTTCGTGTGTTTGGTAGACTTCTATCTCATGAATTGATGTAATTCTTTTTTCCACCGCCATATAACATTGTTGGATTATAATGAATGAATTAATATTTATATATGACATTCATAACATATTTATCATTCTGTAAAAGAAAAATATCATTAACATTCTTACCTCTCCTTGTAGAGAAAAATGATAACATTATTTGTGCAGACGTGTGGATTACTACCTCTATGAAGTAATTCACTTCCCTTTTCATCTCCACATAAAAAAATGATATATATATATATATATATATATATTTATAGATTTTATATTATATATATGATATTATCACAAATATTATAATGATTTTTAATAATTGAAAACGTTATTCAGGGTATGTATGACCAATCCTCTCCATGATTAAAACATAGTTCATTTTCAAAACCATATTTGATTGATTGATTTAAAATAAAATTTCATGTATAAAAAAGAAAAAAATTACATAATGATCATCTTTATATGGTTTATTAATGACCAATTTTACCATAATTCATCATATAATTTAAATTTTGGACTTACGAACAGAATACCATCAAAACATTCGATGTGAATTTAAGTATTTAGGTAGTTGTATATTATTGAAAAACAACTAATATAAAATGAATAATAAACATGAAAATGGTTCTTAAAAAATTAAAAATGAATACATGTTAATTAATCAGAAAGATAATGAATGTACATGATGATTCAGACTCAAGGTCGGTGATGTCTTTTTAAAAATCTAAATTCAATGTTATTTTGTACTAAAGTCAAAAGGAATGATTATTTTAACTTATACAGAAGGAGGATATTAATCCATCAGCTTAATTAATTAATTCTATAAATATTCCATAATTTTGGTTAATGTTTAATTTAAATAAAATTATTATCATCTATAAGTGCATAGTATTTTTTAAAAATAAGTTTGTTCAAAATGGGATTTCATTTACCTCAAAATGATTTTTAGTGAATTTTTCTTCATATAAAAACCCTACTTAATTTTTTTGGTTATTTGTTTTTATTAAAAATGGGGTTTTACTATGGAATTGTATTTTTATAGGAAATTTTTTTTATATATTTTTTTAATTATTCTGTAAAAAGTGTTATGATATGAATTTCATGAATAATTTTTTATTCATGATAGTGTACTTGATAAATATCTATGAAGAAAGTGATTATAAATCAATTTTTCATTACACATACTATATTTTGGATAATGTTTATCATAATTTTAGGAATATATGATTTATCAAATATATTTCCATATGAGTAGAAAATGATTTAGTAATAAAGTGATTGATGTTATTCCATATATGTTCTATATTATGTGAACCCTATATGATTAATGTAAACAAAATACAATGTGATTTTATTTTAGGAATAATGATTTAATTGTATTTCTGAAGCCTAAGTGATTTTATATTGGATATATTTGGAATAAAATTATTTATGGAATTGAATATTATATAAAGATGTTAAAATATTTACGAAATTATATTTTTAATGAGTCTATAAGATTCATTAATGTTATTTTGAGAGTTAACATTCCCAATATCATGTTCTCTATCACTCTCTATAATTATTTGGTAGTTATTTTTACCTCACATGTCCATTTTTCCTTCATAGAAACCAATTATGTGTTAACTAATGACACCTTCATAATTTATTTTCTCATATACAATGAGGATGTTTAATATATCCTTTTTACAATGTTGGATTTCAATAATGGTATTTTGACTACTCAAACCCTGGTTACAAATCATGATTTCAAATTTTTGTTGTTGAAATTTACTAAATTTGTATATAATGTATCATCCTAATATTTTTTAAGGAAACACTACATTCACCAGCACACAAGATAAGCCACATTGAGCTTAAACAAAACAAAAAAATATTACTATTTGAATTTTAATGTTATAACCTAGTAGATAAAATGAATTGAATTAATAGTTTAACCATATTATATACTATATAATGGTATTATAATTTTATAATTGATTAATTAATTATTATATAATAATTATTAATTTTTTTAATGACATTTTATTCATTAAAAAGTATTTTCTTACAAAATGAGTTTCTTATTTTTATGATATTGATAATTAATTTTATTAAATGAATCTAATTTTTAAATTTATAATTTCAAAATTATACTAAAATAAATTTTCCTGAATTTTGTTAAAATATCTGTTTTTAAATGAATATGGAACAATACTGATTTTAATTGACAAAATTGTTTTATTTTAAATGGTACTAAAATGTAAAATTATATTTTTAATTAATTTAAAATTAAAATTAGGTCATTTAGATTTAAAATAATCCATTTATGTTTCCTTCAAAAGTGTTTTATACATTAATTTATTAATAAAATAATTAATATTTAAAATATCATTTTTTTTGAAATACTCTTTTTATTTCATTCTCCCAATTAAAAATTAAATATTAATTTGAAACCTTTATGTTTTGAATTTTTAAAAATTGATTCCATATTTTGAATCAGTGGGTAAATATTTATTAAATAGGTTTCTATTATTTTTTTCAATATGAATGGTAACCATGATAATTTTTTTCTAAATTAAAGGGTAAATAATGTTAGTAAGGGTAAAATTAATATGATAAGGACAATAAAATGACCATTATATTTTGTCTAATTTTATTATATTATTAATTTAATCCATAATAATTCATGGTTTGAATATATTGCCTTTTTTAATTTTTATATGACTATTCCATTTATAATATTTTATTGAAAAAATTAATTTATATTACACAAATAATTTTAATTACAATGTCATTTCAAATATAGGATAATTGAGAGGATATGATCGAATATTAATTTTTTCTGAAATAAAATATATTAATATTCACGATGGTAATTAATATTTAATTTTTTCAGAAGAAATATTTACATTAAATGCTTCCTCAACAAAGAGGCGGTAATTATTTAATTATTTTAAAAAAATAATTAGTATTAAAAATATTAAAACAAATAAAAATGAGATAAATAATATCATCAATTACTTTTTTAGTTAACATTAACATGTTAGAAATATAATAAAATACATTTTTTTAATTATAAGTATAATATTGATATTATTAGATTTATTGTAATGAATAATTATTACTTCTGACATTATGTATATTTTAAAATAAATAATGTTTCATAAAATGATATAAAATTAATAAAAACATTATATTTGCGAAAATAATTAGGGTAATATTTAGTATTTAAAACATTGGAAAATTTATGGGGTTTTTTGAATTTTATAGTTACTATATTGACCCTCATAGTGTATAATGTTCTGTTATCTTGATAAGAGTTTAATGGCTCAAATAAGTGTTAAAATTAATGTTAAGGGTACAAAATAGATAATAATTATCTATTTTTTTATTATTTCTTTTTTCTCATATTCATCTTATCAAACAAAGAAATTACATTGGAACCTTTTTTAATTGGATATTAATTTATAATAGTTTAATTAATTTGGGAAATTCTTTGAGTTCCCCTCTCTTCTCTTATAAGAGGGAACATCTTCTTCTCTGTCCCTCAAACATGAAAAACTATTCATTTTTCCAATATCTAACTAAAAAAATTCCTATTATCCATACTCACAACATATATTTTTTTAATGTATAAAATGAACCTATGTTTTCATATGGTGTTATGAAATGAAATTTTTTTAAAGACGATGTTTTTTTAATCGACCATTTCGGTTTTTTATTTTCAAAATCCCTAAAACCATTTTAAAATTTGAAACAAATCTAGTATTAAAATATATTTAAATTTTATTTTTTCAGTTTTATGACTTATACTTACCTCCAATTCCATCCACTAAAAAAAGAATTCAGTGATCGTGTGTATGGTGGAATATCGTATCCCGAACTGATGTCCCAATTTCTAAATCACCACCCTTCATGGAAGGATTATAATTATAGAATTAATATTTACATATTTTATTAATAATACATTTATAAATCTGAAAAATTAAAATATCATTTACCTTTTTACCTTTCCATGCACTAAAAATGATAACCACATTTTTTGCGTACTTATGGATTAACACTGCCACGAAGCGATGTGATTCATTTTTCATAACCAAACCAAATGAATGATATATATAAGTATATTTAATTAAATAATATGATATTTATTATATTATTTTGAATATATATTGTTGAAATAAAACATACCATTTTTCCATAATGATCTTAGAAAAATGGAAATGTCAATCATGTATCAATACGACCTCCCCTATCCATGATTATAATATTTTTCATTTTGAATAAACATATTTAATAGTTGGTTTAAAAAATTTAATTGATGAATAAATATTATAAATGAAATTACTATTAATCTTAGGATGGTTTAAAAATTAATCTTTTACCTTAAGTTAATATATCGATGTCATTTTGGACATATGAACCAATTATCGTCAAATCGTCTGACATGAATTTATGTGATTGATTTATTGTATATAAAATAGAAAATTCGTCATATAATGGGAATAATAAAAATTAAAAATGTTCTAATTAAAGTATAAATTAATTAAATATATTTTTTTGGGATGATTAATAATGTACCAGATAATTCAGACTCATGGTAATGGACTTATTTTTAAAAATGATCTTTAAAAAAGATCTAAAGACATATTTTTTAAATTTATACTACATGGGAAGCTTCTTCTAGAACCAAAATAAATTCATTCATTTAGGATTAATTTATATGTGTACAATTTCATTTTAAAATAATATTTTTAACTTATATGTTCTTGGATTTTTTTTTTAAAAAATATGTGTTTTTTAAATAAATATGTAACTATACTAAAAAAATTATTTTTGGTGATTTTTTATTAAAGAAAAAATTTCATTTACCTTTTTAGTTTATTTTTTATAAAAACTAATATTTAAAAGTAAATTTTTTTCATATAATATGTATTAAATATGATTTTTAATGATTTGATTAATGGTTTTATGATGAAAACTGCAAGCTTAAAATGTTTTATTCGTGATATGGTACATTAGATTTATATATGAAATAGGTAAGTCTAATGAAACATATAAAATGGGTTTAGCCCTAATATTTCTCATAGGTAGTCCTGATATAGTTGATATATTGTGGGCCCCTAGATATCTCCAGTTGAGCCTGCTATAGTTTTGGGTGCTCCCAAACTACACTATAATGCATTTAGAAAATTATATTGCCTTTTGAGGAAAGAATGAGGGAGTTACTGAAGGGATTATTCTATTTATTTAGTAGGTTTTTAATTATTTCTATAATGGTTTTAAAATTAATAATTTACGTGGTACTTTATGGTTCAAAATTTTTATATTTTATTGATGCATGTTTTATTTTTTCCATTGACAAAAATGGTTTATTATATTTATACGGAAATGATTTATTTAATCCTCTATGAAACCATTGTGATAAGTTAATATATTCTTACGTATTCTTCATTTTCACATGAATAATGAATTTATTATTTTTGTAATGCCTCAACTACAGAAGCCTAGAGTGTCTGCATTATTTTAATACATTAGCATGATTAAAAGGAATCATTTCCAGAAGAACCAGTCTGTTTATAAATCAGGTAAAATAGATTAGATACATGAACGTTACATTTAACTTTCTAATATACAACACCTCCTACATAATCCTTTGAGAACTTCATTGTTACCTTAGCTTAACCCTGTATATAAATAATAAAAAACATCTTTGGATCCTGAGAAAATGAAACATAAGAATGGGGTGAACACAAACGCTCAGTAAGAGTATGAAATACAGTAGAAGATAACATAAACATTAGGCATGGTGAATAATTCAAAACACATGCTTTTACAAATAATAAACACAAATACTTTATGGTAGTAATATGATCCGAGTATATACTGCCATAACAAAAAATAGTCATGTACATTCTACTAGTCGAATAACCACATGAACCATCAATATTATTTTCATAATGAGGGAATGTACAATTCCGGATATTTTTAAACATTTTTTCAACGCCTTGGCCAAGACATCTAAAAATTATTATGGCCTCAGCCAAAACCATATATGAAATTGGGAGTGGCCCCAGCCAATTCCACATATAATTGTCTCATGAGAACAACCGATGCATGGAAGAGAAATAGCGGGCTCCACCTATCACATAAAAAGTCCAATACATTTATCATATTAATAGGTTGAAACATAACATAAATATTTTATTTAAATCTAGCATACAGAGTGTCAATAATTCATCCATAAATCGTGAATGGTATAACAATAACACATCCACAATCAAAAATATCAAAAAACCTTCAATATAATATGGAATATTTGTATACTAAATCACCCATGAATAAATATAATATCTAGTAATGGATGCTGGCATAGTTGAAAATGATCTGTAAAAATCATTTAGAGACATATCCCATTTTCATGAAATCATTTAAAAGCCACGTCATTTATAAAGTAATTAATTTAAAAGATAGTTTTTATTCAATGATTCCAATACCACATTGAGGAATTAATATTTTAAAACATTCATGTTCATATAAATTAATCCTTAAAACCATTTTAAAAATATGGACATTAATGAGAAAGGTGTAAAGGAATAAACCATTAAAACATTTAAAATGATGTTTGAGTAAAAGAGTCCCTTAAAAATAATCCCTTTGAAAAATATTTTATAAAACAAGTACATGGATAATAAATATGTCGTAGTATATACTTACGTAAAAACAACATCGGATAATAAATAGATTGTGAAATTAACCCGTACCCTGCACATTCCATTGGTCGAGGGTACGTTTAATTTCCTCTATAATGAAAATGGTATGTTATTAATTTATACTAGAAAAATATAAATATTTATTGTATCATCCATGATTCACTTACGATATTATATAACCTATTTAATAATGATTTCCATGTTAAATAATCATTTTGGGTAATAATCGATTTCATTATCGTACGTGTTTTATCATGTTATTCTTGATTGTATCATTTAGATCATGATTTAAATAATTCTAGAATATAATCCATGAATTATATATCATATATATTTAGAATATATATATTTATAATAAATATATATATGAAATGGAAGTCACCGTTTATGGAGACAGTAGTCCGTACGTACACAAAAATGATGTTTTTGTTTTCATATCTTATTGAACATAAGTAAGTGAATAAGATATATATAAGTACATAAATATATATATCATTAGTAGAATTATTATTTCATATATTACATACTGATTAATAATATATTTTTTTATAATCATCGTTGAATGTTGAACGTGGGAATCAATCTTCATGCATCATGGAGACGATAATCCATATGTAAGCACTTACTACAATATCATTATAATGATGGTGAAATCGTATGTAATTGGATGTTATATCATATATAATTAATAATAAAAATTTTATAGTAATTATTTAAATAAATTATATTCCTTATTATACCAATCCAAATAATGTAGTTTTTTTAATAACAAACTACACCACGACATGGAGATGGTAAGCCGTACGTACGTACAGATGACGAATTTGTCGTTTATAGGATGGATAGAATAACAAATATGATTGTACCATATTTTTAATAACATCACCATATTTAGGAGGCACTAGAGTTTATATTTTGGTATGGAAACAACAATGAATGATGAAGAGGATGAAGAAAAGAATATGAAAGAGGGTGGTGAAATTATTACCTCTTCTTCAGATGTTTCAATTTGATATGATCAAAAGGGAATCTTAGGTTGGCTTTATAATCAATGTAAGGACTTTCAGTTGATATGAGGGATGATTGGATGATATTTGGGTAGGTTTTGGCCGAGCCAAATGGCTTTGGAGATGTGAAATTAATATAAGTGATGTGCCATTTTATAAGAGGGGTGCGAGTCACATTAATAAAATCATGAAGTATTTTTTCATAATAAAATTATTTTAGGTTTATAATGGCTCCATAATGATTTATTTAAAGGATAAGGTGGGGTGGGTTGAAACCACTAAAACAATTGGTTTCAGTCAGTTTTAGGTCACAATATTAACCTTATCTTCTAGATTTAACTATTAGTTAAATAGTATAACATTTTAATTGTCTTCTTGTATTCGTACACTATATGGTTAATAAACGTACTCTAAATATCCAAGAGAACCTCAAGAGATTCATTAATGACTTATATAATATTATATAATCCATTTTTTGGAACCATTGTTTTTTTAAGAATATTATATAATTTAATAATATAATATTAGTTATAAACACACATTCATGTCAACTTGAACACTATTTAGTATTTTCTTTTTATAAAAGACATCAAAACATGATCACATCAAAAAAAGTATATTGAGTCAATAATAACAAGTAATATTTACCTATAAAATTAGTTTATGTCATAAAAACATTGAAATTATTTTTATATTAATATTTATACTTCCATTTATTCGATTCATTCATTAATAAAGTAATTACTTCATCATCATTGTGTCATAAATAAATTTAATTATATAATGATTAAAAATTAATAATAAAATACAATTATGTATGAAATCCTTTTATATTTCTAATGAATATTTATATTCTAAATGTTAAATTATATAACAGTTTGTTAAAAAAATTTACCAAAAGATATATGTTTATGTCATTTTGGTCATTACATTAAACTTATTAATATAAAGTGTAATTATCACTCTCATGTGGAACCAAGAGGTCCCAAAATCGACCCAAAAATGCTAAAGGTAGGATATGCACAACAAATATGAATAAGGAAAATATTATGGTAATTTAATATTATTATAATAATATTTGTTTTCCCTTATTTACCAGATTTACCCGTTAACCATAGTAAATAAAATTTTTACTGAAGAAAAATTTCCTAATTTCTAAAAATAAAAGTTACCTATTTACAGAATTTGGACATATTAATTCCAAATTAGGAAACAATTTTTCCATATTCATAAGCCAGAAGTGGCAGTAATTAATTTAAAATTAATTCCTGTTGTAAAAACAAAAACCCCGTTTTTATGAAATAATAACAATCAAAAGATGGACACTTGTTTATGACTAGTTTATATGTGAAATTACATCCAATGTCCTAAATTATATTAAGTGATAAAAATATAATCTAACTGAAATGTATAATTTAACAATATAAATATTTTCGATTAAAAAAGTTGTTTTTAATAAAAATTTAGTATTTTGAACTATTCATCAAAATATGAAAGTTATCAGAAAAGTACTAAAAATTTATTCAAACTAAATTTATATGTCCCAATTCTAAATAATAATTTAATTTAATTTAATTTTTTACATAAAATTTTCAAATATTGGACATCAAAAGTGTTCTCCAATAAAAGGTGGTAAAATTGGATTTTTTTAAAAAAAGGTCTTTTATCTGAATAAATGAATTTGTTCTCATATAATGTATAAGAAACACAAAATATGAAAGTTAAAATGCTATAAGATATATATATAATGTTCAAAATTATTTTAATACTATTAATAACAACTTTTTGAATGGCAAGTTTGGTATGTTGTGGTGCGCTCGAACTCGTTGTTACGTATAGCGCAAGTAATTGAATTACGTTGAAGAAATAATTGAATATGAACTCATGGGGTGTTACATTCTCTCATACTTCAATAAATTTATTCATCACAATTTGAAATTGTTCTTAAAAAATAAATGTTTAATAATAGAAAAATACTTTTGTGGAAATCCCACATCGTAAATTGGGTTAATAATATTTATTCTTAATAAGATGTAATGGGAAATGAAACATTCACCACAAAATTTTGATCTATATTAGGATAGAATTGGTGGAAATTAGAGACACATAATTAGAGGGAAACTATTAATATTTACAGTGAGTTATTGTGGTCATCAATAAGAAACAGTGCACAATTGAGGGTCTCAAAGCCATCATTCTATGATGATTTAAAATATCGTCAGTTCAACAAAAAACAAGGTTTTTGGATAAAAATTTTTTTGATTTATGATCCCTTACCAAAATTTTAAGAATGAATTTATTCATAGAATAAGTGTAAAAAATTAACTTGATATGTAGAGTTTTATCCTTCAGCTAATTCCTACCACAAACTCATCTTTCACAACAGAAGATGATAAAATTCCAAAATCTTCTATTAATCGTAATAGTATAGGGATCCAAAAATAATGAATTTATAATTAATTTGTTAGACTATATAAATCAATTTAAATTACACAAACCATGACATGAAGTAGGCTAGTGTTAGGGAATTCACCCTTGTTTATCATTTGGTTGAGGGTTCAAGTTTCACGGCCTTACCGGATGCAACGGGTTGTCTCCCAACCACCGGGTTGTCCTTTTTATAACAATCCAACAATAATCTGAAGAAATTATTTGACCATAATAATAGTATCCAATGTCAAACATAATCTATTACAACCTTTATACTTATCCAAAATACTTCTATCCAAACTCATAGTCTGAAATTTATAAGTAATGTGGACAAAATGAAGATCTTTTTTTCACATAATAACAGGTGAATAAAATAATCATGAATTGTTATAAAATATGGTAACACCCTGAATTACCATAAATCCTTATTGATTACATTAATACTCCCTTATTCTTTATAGAAGACTTTATATACTTATTTTATCCAAAAATGTAGTATACTCCAAAAAAATGGAATAAAAAAACAATTATTTAGTTTCAAAGTAGTTAAGAATATTGAATATAATTTATCCCAATAAATCATATCTTATTCCAAAATCACTATCTCAGTATCAGAACCATATTAAGGTTTATCTTTCCATCAACAATGTGTTTTCCAAAAAATACAATTTGTCATTGAGTATCTTTTCTTAGAACCATATAATCTCAAATCATCATAGAAACAGTATTGTAGTATATTCCATATTTATTTCCATAATTTATATAACCAATACATTGCTGATACAATACTCAAATGAAATAATTCATTTATATAAACATAAGAACACTAGTCACTATTTTTCATCTATGGTAGTATCATAACATTATTATTATCCAATAGCATCATTTGGGGCAAACTCTGGTGATTTGAACATTGATTCATGTAGTGTTCCAACTCCTTGAAGATGAATCATTGTACATTTGAAGCCTTTTTCATTCCCATGTAACCACGTACTTGGTGTCCTTTTTCACCACACAAATAACAAACTCATGTTCCCTTCAAGAATTTACCAAGGTGATTCTTTCCACAGTTATCACATATGGGAAAATCCTTTTTCCCATATTCCCTATTTCTAACTTTTTCTTTACCATCCTTTTCTTCCCTTTCTTCCCTTCAAATCCATAGGACTCAATGAATTTTTTATGTGTCTTATTAACACATGATATTATTTCTTCATATGATGAGAACACATGGCATAATATTCCCTTTTTAAATGTTGGCATAATACAATGAAATATATGATCCTTCTTAATCTTTTTATCCAGCGTATTGATGGAATTATTATTCCTTCTACTAGGCTACATTTCTAAATAATGGCATACACCAGGTTAGTTTATGAATCAAAATGCATAGTTACAAACATGTAAAATACCTAACGTAAATTGAAAAGATTATACATATAATATATAATCATAAAATGTTTTCTTTGAGGAAGTATTTACTCCTAAATCCTTCATAATGACTTGTAATGAAAATGTGAATTATCATAAGCATATCTCCCAGGAGTGTCGTAACCAAGAGTGCAGCAAGGCCCATTGTTGTGTACAAAGATACCCTCTGTCAACCCCGAAACTCCTTGGCTGAGTTTTAACACCTAGGTACATTTGTGGTAGAGCCTCCTCTACCTTCTTGTATCAGGACAGGGATGTATTACTTGGAAAATTCAAAAAATCTCTACATTACCAAAATTCAATGAAGTTCTTCTATACTAATCCTCAAAGTCTATCTTAGGGTAATGAGTTATAATCAGAGTTTATCTAAATCTTTCTTCCAATGTGTGCACTAAGATTCTATGATACCTACAGTAACACACCATCCCCAGATTCCTGGAGTTGGTGAATTATATTAATACATTGGAATGACTACACGAACCCATGTCTTGAAGGACCGATCAATTTAGCCATCTTGGAAAATAGATTACATACATGAACATCACATTAAACATTCTAACATAACACACATCATACATAATTTATCGAGAACACAATTTTTCCCTTAGATTAAACCTGCATATCAATCAAAAAACACTTCTAGGTATCCCAGGAAAATGAAACATAAAAAAGGGGTGAGCTTGAATGCTCTGTCAGAGTATGTGATACAGTGAATGATTACATAAACATTTGGCATGAAGAAGAATTGAAAACACATTCCTTTAAAAATAATAATCATAAATACTTTATTGTAGGAATATGAGATAAGTAAATAATGAAATAATAAAACATAATCATGGTTATTATATTTGTCGAATAATTACAAGAACCATCAATATTATTTTCATAATGAGGGAATGCATAGTGTTGAAAATTCTGAAACATTTTGTCAAGGCCTTGGCCAAGAAATATAAAAATGATTATGTCCTCGACCAAAACCATATATCAAATTTGGAAAGTCCTCATCCAATTCTATGTCTGATTGTCTCATGAGACCTACCGATGGATAGACAAGTTATAGCGGGCTCCACTCGTCACATACTAATTCCAATATATTCCTCATATGAAAAGGTTGAAACATAACATAAACATTCGTATTAAAATTAGCATAGGAAATGTAAATAATTTATCCATAAAGCATGAATGGTATAAAAATAACACATCCATAGTCAAACATATCACAAAACCTTCAATAAAATATGGAATATTTTTATATTAAAGCATCTCTGATTAAATATAATATACCATAATGGATGTTGAAATAGTTGAAAATTATCAGTAAAAATCTTTGATAGAAATATCCCTTTCTCATGAAATCATTTAAAAGTCACATAACATATAAATTAATTCATTTAAAAGATAATTTTGATTAAATGTGTCCCATACCACATTGAATATTTTTAATGTAATTATCATTTTAAAACATTCTTGTCCATATAAATAAATCCAAAAAACCATTTTATATTTTTTGGCATTAATGCGAATGTTTTAAAAGAATAAATCCTCAAAAAATTAAAATGATGTTTCAGTAAAATAATACCTTAGAAATAATCCCTTTGAAAACACTTTTATGAAAAAAGGACAGGGTGAATAAAAATGTCCCAGTAGTTACTTACATTAAAACACCCTTGAATAATAAAAAGATTGTGAAATTAACCCTTACCTTGCATTTTCATTTGGTCAACGGTACATTTAACATCCTATGTAATTAAAAATATTTTTTTATTATGTTATAAAATAACCATATTCATATTTATTATATCATGCATGATTCATTTATGTCTTTATACCACCTATTTAATCATGATTTCCATGTTAATATAACATATTGTGTAATATTTCCTTTCTTTATCGAATGTGTTTTAACATGTTATTATTGATCGTATCATTTAGATCATGATTTAAATACATCTAGAATATAATATATGATTTATATATAATATATATTTATAATATAAATATTTATAATAGACATATATATGAAATGGAAGGCACTCATTATGGAGATAGTAATCCGTATGTATGCATATACGCTATTTCAGTTTTCATATCTTATTGAATAAAAGTTAGTGAATAAGATATATGTAAGTACATATTTATATATATAAAACTATAGTATCATAATAATGTCATATATTAAAAAATTATTAGTAATATTTAATTTTATAATCATCCTTTAATGGTGTACGTGGGATGGATCACATCGCGTCGTGGAGACGGTAATCCATACATACACATGAGCGAAAATATATTTATATTTAGGGAGATACCAAATGTAATTGGATGTTATATCATATATACAGATTCATTAACATGTTATATTTATTATTGACATAAATTTCACTCATTTTTATACTCATCCAAATATTGATGATTTTGAATAACAAACTACACCACGACGTGGAGACAGTAAGTCGTAGGTACGCATGTATGGGGACATTGTCATTTATAGGATGGATAGAATAATGAATATGGTTATAAAATATCTATAATAACATAAAATTATGTTGTAGGTTCTGTAGTTATTTTTTTGGTATGGAAACCATGAAGAAAAAGGAACTGGAAAAATAAAAGAACTTAAAAGAGGGTGGTGAAATTATTATCTCTTCTTCGGGTGTTTACTTTTGAGTTGATTAAAAGGGATCTGTAGATTTAATTTATGATCAAAGTAAGGACTCAAGGTTGATTTTAGGAAAGTTGGGAGGATATTTTGGTAGATCTTGCCTTAGAAAAATGGCTTTGCAGGTGTTTAATTAAGATAAGGGGAAGTTCCCTTTTATAATAGGGTTGAGGATTACTTTTGGAAAATCTTGAAATATTATTTTATAATAATATAATTTTCAGTTTTTAATGGCTCAAATATGATTTATTTCTAGGATACGGTTAGTGGTGGCTCAAAAAACACTCAACGAATAGGTT
Source organism: Viscum album (assembly GCA_963277665.1). Taxonomy (NCBI): domain Eukaryota; kingdom Viridiplantae; phylum Streptophyta; class Magnoliopsida; order Santalales; family Viscaceae; genus Viscum; species Viscum album. The sequence continues at coordinate 668,903,798 of OY728159.1, read as the reverse complement.
TTAGATAGGTTTAGGTTACTATATTTACCTTATCTTCTAGATTTAACTTTTAGTTCAATAGATTAACATTTACCGTGTCTTCTTGTATTCATACTCTATATGGTTAATAAACATACTTCAAAACACCACTAGAACCTAAATTAGTTCATTAATGAAATAAATAATATTATTTAATAGTTTTTTATAACCTATGTTTTTAGAAATATTATTTAATTTTATTATATAACCTTTGTTTTAAAAACTCATTTATGTCAATTTGGAAACTATTTAGTATTTGGTTTTCATGAAAGTCATATAAACATGATTAATTAAAACCTAATACATTTAGTCCATCCTAACATGTAATATTCACTTTTAAAATTCTTTTATGTCATAATAACATTTAAATTACATTTGTTTTAAGATTCATAATACCATTTATTTTATTCTTTAATTAATAATGTAATTACTTCATCATCATTGCATCATAAATAAATTCAATTATTTAAAGTCTAAAAATTATAAATAAAATATAATTATGTAGAAAACATTTTTATAATTAAAATTAATATTTATAGTAGAAAATATATCTTAAATAACACCTTAAAAAATTGTTTTACGAAAATATATATGTTTATGTCATTTTTGTCTTTACTTTAAATTAATTAATATAAAGTGTCATTATCACTCTCAAATGGCTCCATGTGGTCCCAAAATCATCCCAATGATGCCAATTACAGGACATGTATCAACCAATAAGTATAGGACACATTTTATTGTATTTTAATATTATTATAATAATATTTTTTACCCTTATTTACCATATTTACCATTTATCCATGGAAAATGAAATTTTTACTGAAGTAAATATAGATAATGCCTAAAAATATAAGTAACCTATTAACACAATTTGGAACTCTTGATTCCAAATATATAATCCATTTTTTTAAATTCAAAACACATAAGTGGCATAAGTTAATTAAAAATTAATTTCCATTGTCAAAACAACAAGCTTGTTTTTAAGAAATATTAACTATCAAAATATTGAAACTTTTTTATGTCTATTTTAAATGTAAAATTACATCCAATGAATTAAATTATATTAAATTATTAAAATAGAATCTAATGACACTTTAAAAACACTAAAATTTATAATTTAACACTATAAATTATTTCGATTAAAAAAGATGTTTTTAATTGAAATTGAGTATTTTGCACTATTCATCAAAATATGAAAGTTATTAGAAAAGTACGAAAAAAATTTCAAACTAAATATTTATGTCCATTTCAAAAGAATAATTTAATTTTATTAAATTTAATATATAATAGTGTAAAATATTTGATTTAAAAATGGTTCACCATAAAAAAGTTGTAAAATTTCATTTTTTGAAAAATACTTCTTTTATCTGAAATAAATGAATTTGATCTCTTCTTATGACTAAGAAACACAAACAATGAATGTTAAAATCATATATGATATTTATATATAATTAAAAATTCAGTTAATAAAATTCAGAACCACTTTTTTAACTGCTGGTCTGGTAAGTTGTGGTGCACTCGAACTCGTTGTTGCGTGAAGCACAAGATACTGAATTATTTTGAAGAAATAATGTACTATGAAGTCTTGGGGTGTTACAATTTTTATTTCCCTTAATGATATTTTTTAATCATACTATGTTATACAAAAAATATAAACAGATTATGGATAGAAACCTTGTTTTTTTTAAAATATGTTTTGTGGAAATATTTTATAATGTTTTTAAGTGTTCAAAAATAATTTAAGGGTTAAATTAATATGAATTTATCAAAATTATCTAAAACTATATACCATAAAGATCCTCATTATTTTATGTAAGTGAATTCTAGATTAAAATTTCTCAAATATGTAATGTCTATATGTGGGTCTAACAACGAAATCTCATACCTCTTTTGGAATGTGTGAATAAGTATCTAATTTAAATTATTTTAGTAATAAAATCATTTTATAATTTTTTATATTAGTATCTAATTCTAGTTGTATGTTTTTACATTACTCTATTAAATTTTAATTGGTTTTTATGTTTTGGTATCATTATGTTTCAAAAATAATATATAATTTTTTTCCATAAAATTATTCAGTTATATATATTTATTTTATTTCATTTTTTATCTTTCCGTCATCTTATAAATAGAATGGGGAAATTTTATAACTCAATTTTTTACTTTAGTTCTCCCAAACACATTATTATTATATAATTTATTTATCATGGAAGACACATAGTATAGAATATTTACTTGGGAATGATGAAGAATCCTCAGAGTCCCCACACAATGTTTTGGATCCACATATTATGCGTGAAATATGGTTCCCTAACAACATCTTAGCACATGTCATATGAGATCAACAATACCAATATTGAAACCTAGGTTTCTCATTCACTCTAATACTATATTTGATGTAATAAAAATTTCTAATGGAAATTATCAACAACTTTAATCATTAATCAAAACACTACAAAATCACTTTTAACTAAGTCTCCTAAAAGGTGTGATCCCCAACCATATCCTTCCCTTTCAATAGATTGGAGATAAATACCATGGTCATCAGACTTGGTGTGAGAAAAAATCTTGAATTTATTGATGATCAAATCCATGCGACAAAACATTTTAACAAAAATATCGTGGGAATATTAAAATAATTGGAGGAATATCTTGACATAAAAATACTCTCTAGAGGCCACAAATTCCACATTTGAAAAACTAAATGTTAGAGAATGGGGACCTCCCATTAAATTATTGTGTATATATCATCATATAGTTCAACTAGATTTTTTATAGGGTCCAAAGACGCACTAGAATCAACATTTTATGTTCTGTAAAGTTGAAGTATAATTTTTATCTTCTATTATACCATTAATTAAAAATTTATTATTAATGTTTTCCTAATTTTTATGTAATTTGATTATATTTATTTAAATAATATTTTATTTGGTAGGATATCAAGTTCAAATGAACACCCTGGTCAAATGTTATATTTATTTTATGTTGAAGTTTTATTATCAAATTCCCATTTAACATTAGTTTAGTGATGCAAAATCAATAAAGATTCTGATATAAACATCAATATTTTTGTCTCTTCTTAATTATATATAAATATAAACCTATAAAATAAATTATTAATAATTAATTATTGATTAAATTTTAATAATTATTAATTAATTAATAATTAATAAAAATAGTTATAAAATAGTATTTAAATAATTAAAAAAAATTATAAATAATTAATATTTTTTATTTATCAATTATTAATAAGTTAAAATTTCAAATAATCTATTAGAGTTAATAAATTTTATGTTAGAAAATTAAAGTAATTTATTTTTAATAATTAATTTATTTTAAAAAAAAAATAATTACTTATTAATAAGTTATCAAAATTTTAAATATAAAAAAGTATATTTATCATGGAATGATTTGTAATTAAAATAAAATTAGGATAAGATAATATAATATTTAAATGTATATTTTTATAAATAAAAATTTATTCCACTTAGTATATGTTTTCATTTTACATTTTATTTTATTATATTTCAATATTAATTGTGAATAAATGGAAAGAAACATTAAAATAATTATGTTTAAAAGGAATAATATTGGTTATCTTGTTGGTTTTAGTTAAATTAATTATCATAGTAAATAATTAAACACGATTAAAAAGATAAAAAATGTGTAAAAAGTAAATGGTTGAATTTTGAAAAAATATTATTTTTTCATACATTCAAGAAGTACATCTTATGCTTTTATGTTAAGACTATAATTAAAACCATAATTTCCACATATAATGTAATGAATCATGTTTTTAATGGATTAAAAATCCAAGAAGAATTTGATCTTTGGATCAAAAGTAAGCTTGTTTTTAGAATTGGGATTTTAGTTTGAATTCTAAAGTATGGAACACATAATGAGGGTGTTTTGGGATGTTTATCATTGAAATGATGGTGGTTTGGGTGTTTGAGGAATCATCGGAGTAAGGGTTAGTGGTGACCCATCAGTTTAATTTCAGTTGCTATAGCATACCATGTTGTGACCCATAGGTGACGCCATGACATGTCACTATTTGGGTATAGGATTTTTTTTAAAATGACTATTAAATGAAGTTCATGTCCTTCAGAGTGGAATAAGCCTAGTATATTAGGAATATGAAATTAAAATTATGAAGTTGTATCACCATGAAGGGGGTTCTCACACCCCATCCATTAACCATATGATATTGGTTGATGAATCCCAAGAATTAAGTATCACCATGAATAGTATAATCACATCATGATAGTGTTATGTCGGTGTGTCAATACCTCTTTAGGGGTAACTGTATCACCATGACCATCATGGTCATTCCACTAATTAATTTTATCCTTGTTTTTTAGCATGCCCGCAGTGTTAATTTACATGTTATCCCAATGGTTTTTTATCTAATGAAAAACAAGGAGGGGCCATTTTTAATTGGATCTACCCCTTATCCTCTCTAATTCTGTATTTCAAGTGGTGGGTATTTTTTATGGTAATTAATCTTATTATTAAATTCCCCTTATTATCATTTTATCATCCACTTCATCAGCTATAATTTGTTTTGAAATTTTATATGTGTTTGGTGATGATTTCGATAGGATCATGGTAGAAATAATCTATAATGAAGTTGTTTTTTCAATGCAGGGAAAAAAGATATTTAATAATTATGATCATATTTTGTTTCTCGCCAAAAGATTAGTGGAAAGTTTCCTAACAAATTATGTGTTTTTGGAGAATTATGATGATATATTTCCAGGATTCATATATTCAAATTGTATTTTTATAGCTCAATATTGGTTGAATCTCGGAAGTAGACCTCTACACTTTTCACAAGGTTTTAATGAGTATTTTTTTCTGAATGATTTTACATGAATTTAGACATTATAAAATTAATTTATAATATTAATATTTAATTGATATAATTACAATATTTTTATGTAATTTTATTTGATAGGATCTTAGGATTTTATACTATCATGGATGATCTAGAACGATTATGGCTTGTCTTCAATTAAAGGAAGTGATTCCATGTGAGGTATGTGGTCTGTTGATAATTAACCTTTGTTAAAATAATTTTGATATATAACATGTGTTATGATGTCTTAAAAATATGTTTGATAAGTTTTTTTAATTAAATTAATCACATATTAAAAATAAAATTCATATAGATGAAAGAATGTTCTTAAGGATATTAGGTACTCTTGAGCATATGCTTGATGCTTCAACAATTAATGGATGAGGGGTTGATTATAATATTATATATATATATAAATATATCAAGGTGTATAAATTAATTTAAATGAATATATATTGTATCACTAGCATTGGATCCCATAGACACATCCTTGAAGGGGGAAGTGTCTAACTAAGATAATCAAGAAGAGTGTATTAGGAATAGAAATTAGGATGTCATGTAGCCTTATTCCCAGTTAATACTTGTTTGTGGGGAATTTAGCTCCCCCATTAGTATCTTATTACATAGTTTGGATTTTAATTAGTTGATTTATGACTGTTTGGGTGAGTGGAAAATACCATTAGGAATTGGGATATGAGATGGGCATAATTCTCCATCTTGGTGTACTTCTAGTGTGGCCTTCCATGAGAGGCCTATAAGGGCTTGATATGATCTTAGTGACAATGGAGGATGTTTTTAAATTTTAGTTATGAAAATTATTATTAGATATTTTTAATGGAAAACACTTACCAGGTAAGTTGTTTAAATTATGGTTAGACTTAAGGGGCATAATGGGTTCCCGGATGATATGTTTACCTTACATTGGTTCTTTCTTGGAAGTATTAATATTCCACTTCAAGTTTCACCTTAGATCACAATGTTTGATAATGAGATACCGATGTGGGTACATCAAAAAATATATGTTGTGAACCTTATATGATAACTTTTTAATTTTGAGATGGGTTTAGATTGTTGTCATTCCCATTTTGTTATTAATGATATGAGATGTTACTGTAAGGATTCATTGACCTTATGTTTTTATTAATATGATGCATAAGAGATGTCTTAGGACCCGGTGTGTACATCAGATACTACATGGATATGAGTGATAATCCCATTAATAATTCTACTTATATTGATATCCTAGATACCAAGGATACTCACTTGCATTCCTATGTTTACCTTGATAACATATGGATTCATATTATTCCCCCTATGATCCTTTTTAGTTAATTATGTCATATATTCATATGATACTACCTTGGATCTTGTGCTATAAAGTGATATTATATAGGATTTTAAGGACACATCCTATTAATCAATGTTTATGAATAATAAAATATTCAATTCTTTGGATACATCGGCAAAATTTATGATTACACAAAATATGTACCTATTTTATTATGACTCAATCTGTGCATTATGCTCTTCCCCAAGAGTGATCGTATACACATATAATGATGTAATATGTCGTCACATCTTGAATTATTGTAATGGTATTCCATATTCTTATATATAGTCTAAAATTGATCAAGATTATTATTGAAAATCTAAGTTGTAACAAACATTGTGACTATTTATGTAACACCCAATTGTATTTTCAAATGAAAAGAATAATCGATACCATATGTGACTCGCAACATCGAGTCCAAATATACCATGTTTATTTCAATATGATTATTATTAGAAATCCAGTATTTTGGATGGTATCACAATAATTAAATACATTATAAAATTTATGAAAAGTTCCAACTGATTATAAATTTATTCATAAATTATATGGAAATAATAACTTAATTTTTAAAAAATATGTTTTCTTATTCAAGAAAATTTGTTTCAGTTGAAAAATTATTTTTACTGTTTTTGAGAAAGTAATACAACAAATTTCATGAAATTTGATGAATTTTATTTCATTATATGAAATTAATTTTCTAATTAATATTTTTAAAATTAAATTATTATGATATTTTTTTATTTTTCTAAAATAAACGATTTATTTAGTGAATAGAGGAAATTAGTAATTTTTCATATACCGTATTTTACTTTCATACAATAAATATATAATAAAGTGACATTATATTTTTAATTTTTAATTTATAGGAAACAAGATGTAATTAATTTAGTGTAATATAATTGATATTATTTGAATCATAAATTGTCAAGATTTTAGAATCGATTATTTTTTATTCATTACAACATTATTTTCTACCATTTTTTATGTGACTACCATTTATCTATATTAAATTAATAAAATTACAATAATTAAGGAGGTATTTGAATTAAATTTGTAGATTATATATCTTTATATGTGAATTTAATGTCATATAATTATTATTAAGAGTCATATAGCAAATGTAATATTATTTTAATGATGAAAAATGTTCTTCTTGAGAACCTGTTTTTTATCACATAATAGAGATTTAATTTGAAATTAAATTATTCTACTTATATGAATTTTATTTCTCAAAATTGACTCAATTTTTTAATCATAATAAATAATATTATTTAATAAGGTCATCATAATGAATAATTTCCATTATTCGCTAAAAAAACGATTATTTTAAGGGGAAATGCATGGTAGACATTTTCCTCTCATCGCAGCCTCCCTCTCATCCGGTTGTCGCAACGATCATCTCTACTCTCAATTAGATCCGGTGGAGATTCTTCTTGCGGTGGTGCTTTGTGGACTCCGTTGGCTTGATGTTCTATTGTGGCCCTCTCCTCGCCTAATGCCTTCTCACTGGATAGGGTCTCTAAGGAGGCATGATTCTTGTCCGCAATCGAGTTTCTAGATCCATCGTTTGGAGTTCTTCATATCATCTCTGGGTTGTGCAGTTGGGGATTTTTCGTGGTCTTCATGTGCATTTTGGGTGGTGTCGACGAGATCTGGGTGGTAGGGCTACCATCTAGTGGTCTGTTTTTTTCTTTTGCTCGTGTTTTCTTTATATTAGTTTGGTTCGGGATATGTTGGTTCCATTACTTAGTCCTCATGTTGATTTTGGTTTCTTCTTTGCTGAATCGTTGATCTGTGTTTCCTAGTAATCCATCTTTCTATGAGGCTATATGTTTCTCTTTGATGGTTTTCTAAAATCACATGGGTTGGCAGCTTAGGTGTTCTTTGGTTTTTGGTTGATTATACATTGTTGTTTTATTTGATTTTAGATGGAAGGAGGATTGATGAGCTATGCTGGAAGTGATTGGATTTGGTCTTGGTAGGCCGTGGTTCTAAGAAATTTGTCAATTAAGGTGTTGATGAAGACTGTTGATTTTGTTTTGGTTTTAAGGTGTTGATTTGGTTTATGTTTCTGTGCATTTTGAAGGTTTTTTGGTTTCATTTTGTGTGTTTTTTGATCTTGTCATATGAGACAGTGCATCCATTCATTTTGAAGGGACTGTTCAAGAAGATGTTTAGTGCAGGGAGCGGTCTCCTTTTCATCGCTATCCAGAATTGGATGTTGAGAGGGTATGGGTCTTTCCATCAGTACCGAGCTAGTGCATCCTTGCACGGGACAGCTGGCCGAGCAGCGATGGGAAGGTGGACACTGATCGTATTGTTTTTGTTTCATGGGTGGATCTTGTTCTTGCTTTTGTATTGGATTGTATTTGTTCTTGATGATCTTAGTCAGGGAGGAATGTTTATGTCTTATGTCTTTGATTTCGTTCAGTGTTTCTCAAATTTTCCTCAAAAGTTCTTTTGAAATAAAAATTTAATTTTCAGACTAAAATAGTAAAAATTATTTATCACAGTTTTGGTTAAAATAATGTTCTGAATATTAAATGAGAATGTTTTAAAAATTATTTCCCACAATTATAAATTATTTATTTTATACATTTTATTTAATAAGGTCAACTTAATTTTTTTCATAGTAATTAGTAAAAATATTTTAAATTATTTATCATAGTTGTGGATAAAATGTTGTTTTGAACATTAAATGTGAATGTGTTAAAAATTATTTCCCATAATTATAGATTTTTTATTTGATAAATTGGATTTAATATTTATAATTAGTTTTTCAAAATTATCTAATATGGAACATTTAAATTTTTTGGGTAATGTATAAATTGTGTTGGTAAAAAACAAGATACTATAGTGAAAATTGAAATTATAAAAGTGACTAAAAATTAATGTAAATGGAATAATATATTTAAAAAATGATTATTTATTAGTGTTTTATTTTTTTATTGACCTTATATTCCCTCAAATAGATTATTTAAAAACCTCACAGACACATATATTGGGAGTGACATCCCATTAGTGAATAACATTATGTATTTAAAAAGTGCCACACCTTTTCACTTATAAAAATGTGCATATACCTATTTTATTCACACATAAAAAGTGTTTTGGTTCATAAAAACCAATCCCAAATAAGTTAGTTATTTACCTTACAATATCTTATAGATATTTGATTGATTATAAATCCCTCCCATGAATACTTTTAGTGAAAACACAAAGAATATTGTCAAAGAATGTGTATCATTCAGAACCAATGATTTTATTTTTTTGTTACTCCAACTAATTAATATTTTATTAAACCTTGATTATATATTATCATGATTATATAGAATATTTTAAGATTTTCTTTTTCAATTGGAATAATAAAAATCCATATCCACATCCTTCAATTTGTGAAAATCCCATCATTCATGTGTACATAAAAATATTTTCTCATGAAATAATGTAATTAATTTCCATCGTAACGTATCATGGAAATTTCTGATGATTTAATTAATATATATATATATATATGTGTGTGATATTAATGAAATACTTTTCTTTCTATATATTTAATATATCATATATTTTTTTTCCTTTATATGAATTAAACGATGATACATTATTTGTGTTCATGTATGGAATACCACCCCTTTGATTCTTTGTGATTCATATTTCATTTCTCCATCACATGGATGATATAAATAACTCTATGTAAATAAATAATATTATTTTTATTATATAATTATATTTACATAGGTATAAAATAATAGTTACCTTTTTTGCAATCATGATCATTGAATATTTGAAATGTTACTCATGTGTATGTACGTCCCACCATCTAAATAATTTTAATATAGTTCATTTTTCTTAACTATATTTCAATGTAGGTGGAAAAATTATAATTTATGTATTAAAATTATAACTATTTCATGATTAATATTTTTTTTGATGAAATAATAATATATTTAACTTTATTTGACTTATTAAAGTGATTTTGGATGTATGAGTCGAATATCATCAAAACATATGACATGAACCTAAATGTTTTAGTAATTGAATATAACATGATAGTTATAAAATAAAATTAATAATAAACATGAAAAGGATTCATATACATGTAAATAATAAATATAATATTTTTACTTATATGAGGAATACACATGATAATTTGGGTTTAATGTAAGGTATGTTTCTAAACCATCCTTTTCGTCTGATTATGACCATTCACTAAATCACTTTCTCTAAAAATAATTCTATATAATGATTATAAATATTTAATATATTTCTCAAACAGATATACATAGAATATTATTCCTTCAAGTGATGGGGTAATGCATTCAGTAAATTCCTTCCTCATATGTAATTCATTACACTTCATCTAGAATTTATAAGGATATGAATTAAGAATGATTTCATTTTGTTATATTCATATACATGTAAATGATATGATGGGTACAAATAGAAATCACTCCAATTCATTGGGAAAAGCTTTTTTCTAATGATGTGTTATGTACGGGATTTGGAAGTAAACTTATTATGTTGTGATATTTTGTCCACTATGTGTTATTATATAGGTATTTATCCTTAACTCATGTTTATGATAGGTTATATGTTGCTTCTAGTTCTATTATGATACTATGATCTTATGGTTTCATGTTATTTATATTATTCTTACATAGGGTTACTCATGAGAATTATATATTATAATGTCATTCCATGCCATTGACTCCGACATTTTGTTTTCTTTATGATTTTTACTACCATACTATGATTTTTAGTTAAACCCTTTATATTTTGTATTCACCTAGTTATACTATGTTGTTTTATGAGAAAAAATGGATTTAGAAGCTCATTATAGAAAATAAAATATGTATCTCATGTATTATTTTTGTTTTAATGTATTATGAAACTATTTTTACAAAGGTACTAGGAATCAAAATCTTTGGGTTGTACTTACTTGATATTTGTGTTTAAAAATTACATATTAATATTTGTAAAAGTATTGTTTCACTATTCATGGTATTAAAGACGGGAATAGTTATTTTTGGTTATTAGGAATTGAATAATTTATTGAAAATCATAGGAATAAGATACATAATGGAAAATATCCTTGAATTTTGATGAAGGATAGAGAAAGTGGTTTATATGAAACTTATTCCATCTGTATATACACTAAGTCGATGTGGCCCCAAAATAGTTGTATCTTGGGGTAATGAATCTAATAAGGTTTAATTAGTATTTCACATGAAGTCCACTTGGATTATGAAAAATAGGCCCCAATACATACTTATTTTGAAACACCTATAGGATATGTTTTTACATGTTACAAACACTTTATGGACCATTATGAAGGACTTTATAAAAAATTTTGGTTGTAAAACATAATTTGAAAAATTACCCTGGATTAACTATTATAAAACCTTTAGACTCATAATATAAGATATGCTTATATTTTATTTTTTTATTTGTTACATGTTTATATGTTTCTCTTTGTATTTTAATGTATTCACATAATGATTTTTTATACCTATTTGTTAATGGTGGGATATTGGAGAATATGTTTCAAAAACCAATGTGATAAGGAATGTTATGATTACCCAAATGATATGCCTAAATTTATGGAAGCATGACCAAATAACTTAATATATGTACTCACTGAACTAGATAATGTTATTAAAAATAACTTCAACCATACACGATATCCTATTCCACCTAAGAAAGAGTACTATATTGTTATGTATTTTATATGAAAAATGAATCATACCCTTAGTGAATACATTGATCCTATCATCATTGAACATGGTATAAACTCCATTGAGAAAATATTCTCTATCCCACAACGCATAGAGTGACAGAAATTAGTTATGTTCATTTTTCTCACATAGGAGGATGTTTATTAGTGGTGGACACTGATCGAGAACATCAATTATAAAGAGTAATTTTATTCAAAGGAATGAGAATACATATATTAATTAATTATCAAAAAATATTTTACTTGAACTCTCCATCTTATAATGGAGAGAGAGAGTTCATCATATTGATGCAAAAGGAAATTTAGTATATCGGGGTGTATGAGGCTAGACATACAAGGCCTTTATGGTAAACTCTATATTTTTCATCAACAGAAAAAATTAATTTAACCTTTTAATTAGTTTGTTTAATTTATTTAATTAAAATAATTAGTGATTCCGGGCTTTGATTTCGATGAACACACCGATCATTTTTCCCTCAATGTTGATATTGATATTGCTATATTTTTGTGGTCTCGTTATAATAGAGACAAAAAAATTAAAATTTATTTTTCATTAAGTGTATTCGTATATAAATATCACAGTGGAAAGAAACCCCATAATAATATGTTCCAATGATGTTGGAAGAACTTTATAAATTGACACAATGGAACTTGAATTTTTTTCAAATATATAAAAGTGGGAAATAAGGGTCATATGTGCTGAAGGAAAGTAAATAAACCAAATTAGTTATAAGAAAAAAAGGTTCATATCAATGCATATCCTATGTTGAAGTTTTCACATACAAGTAATATTGTCATTATCAAAGCTAATTCGTTATGAAAAGGGTTAATAGATAAATTCAGTGAAATAAACCTTCTATCCCTTGAATAAAAGGAAGATAATATGTTATCATTACTATTAATTTATATATCCAATAGTATATAGTGATAGGTATTCTAGTTATCTATCTAAAAATAAAAAATAAAAATATGTTTATGGTTCTAGGAATTCCTTCAAATCATTAACTTTAATTTAATGAATTCAAACCCTACTTTCTCTAATATAAGGGTGGATCAAAATAATGAGTCAATAAGAATTGGTAAATATTTCCTTTCTTACTTGTTAATGGGGTGTGGTAGTTTAGGGATTTCATATCATGTTATTTTTTCCATATTCCTATTGTGTTCACCACCATTTATTCAGATTAAAATTGGTAGATACATGTTGATTGTGGGGAATTGAGGTATAATTTAATAATCTTTAATGACATTCTTACGATTTTCATCTCTCAAAAAAAATCCCAATGGATCCCATATCCATAACATTTTATATATCTATATTCAAATTTTTGGTGGTCATTTGATTTTTCAACCACATTTATATATAGGAAATCACATTCTTTGAGAGGATTGGAGGTTCATATAACCACTCCCTTTAGTGGTGGGGAATTATTACCTACTCTCAGACTCTATTATAAACATACGATATTATTAGAAGTATCATCAAAAGCCAAAATGGGACATTTTTCATAATAAAAAGAACATGCATTTAATCTTTTAATAAGTAAATGGGGTTCTGTTAACAATACCATCGATATGTATATGATTTTCCATATATATTTTCCATTATTTCATTTTGATGGATATGTGCTTGTATTTCAAATCCATATAACCATGAATTATATAACTTACATCCATCCAGGGAGCTTATTGTTGTTTTATGTATTGTATTGAACCTCTAGGACACATCTTATGTTTCTTGTGAGATCATTTATAAAAAACCCCCATAGTTTATTTAGGTCCATTTTGTGTGATTTTATGCCATGAAAATAAGAAATATATGATGTCACTAAGGTATTGGGTGTTGTGCTTGATTTTTAAGAATTCATCATACATAGATTTATTATAATTAGAACCATATTCTTCATAGTTTAATTTACCCTCAACTAGATGAAGGGATGGAACATATGATTCGTTCCTGTGAGGCATATTGACGCATGGTTTGACAATATAATAATTATTTATGAACTTTTACTATGGTTGACTATCATGAATGTGGGAGTTTTCCTATTTTAATTGAATTGAGAAAACATAATAAGCTTTCCCTGATTGGTAGAATTTTTTTATTCTAGTTATATGATAGTTGAAAATCTCTTGGCCCATATCTATAATACTCAATGTGAGAAATGAATGATATAATTTATCTAGACTCAATATTTATGGATACAAGACACTTTCACTGGGGATTCCCCAATGGGGTGTTTGGAATAGGGATTGAGCCTTTAGAATGGGTGCTATATATCCTTCTTATAGCATGATTTACAGTACTTGAATTTCAATTTACTTCTCAGTCCACTACTGGATATGAGAGAATGATAGGCTCAGAGGGGTGGTTTTTGTTAAATGACATATTAGGGACTTACACAAAATTGGATTCCCATCAATGAATCCATTTGATATTTTCTAATGAATAATTAAGGACTATAGACTCATATAATATATTGGGTCCCATTAGCCTATGTGTTTGGGATATGAAGGGGCTTAAAGAAAGGTGGATTCCCTTTGGAAGATATCGTTCCCCTTCACCTAAATAAGGTATGGTAGGGGAAAATAAGTGGGATTATAATCCCATAGTGAGTGAATTTCCCCTAGTTCATTATGTAATCTTCCCATATTAAATGGTAATTATCATTAATTGACTCATGGTTTGGGGTACATACAATTTAAGAGAACATGCCAAATTATCCGTATTGTACAAGGTTGGCATGTCTTGGGGTGTCTAGAGAACATGTCTAAATTATATTCATGAAATGTCAAGAGGTTCCTACTTAACATATCCATGGGTATTCAAATTATTAAACATGATATATCTGAGGTTCTTCACATCATCAAACTAACTTCTACGAAGAAATTCCTATAAACCATGTAACTTTTCTGAAGGTCTTCACATAAATAACATGAAACGTCTGATTGGATTGACATGGTCTTATTGATATGTTTGAATGACATAACATGATCTTCCTGACATATCAAGAGAGAGTTTATTGACTATAAAAACATGCCTAGATGGAATCACATGAAATGGATGAAAATTATAGAGGACATTTAATGATCATAATGACATGTCTAGAGGACGTCAGATGACTTGAATGACATGTCCAAATGATAATTCTTGATCTGTTTGACTTGTCTATAGAAAATCACAAGACTTGGGAGGAATGTCCAGATTTAATCGCTTGGCCTGTCTGATATATGAAAAGCACATTCTATGAAATGTATGACAAGTCTAGAATATATTACATGTTCTTATAACATGTATGGGCAGATTGATCTCATCACAATTAATTTCTTTATTTCACCCCTACACCACTGTTTTAAAATAGTTTTTTATTTCAAATTAAAAATATTATCTCAAATTGAACATCCCATTTGATTCAATTATTAAATTTTTGTCACTGTTAAAAATGGAAATTATTCTTGTTTTGTTGATTTCATTGTAGGACGAGGTGATTTGTAGGGTCAGAGATGATCTAGAAGAAAAATGAGCCGAACTGCATGAAATCCCAATGGAATATGTCTAGTGGTTTTCTTATTTCCCAAAATAATTACCTCCAAATTGGTTGAAATAGTGTTATCCACCCTAGAAAATCATGGTCTACAACTCCACTCAAGTAACAAAAGCCCAGTGTGGTCATTTAGGTGTCCATACGAATGATTTTTTCCAGGGTACAGAATCTGCAAGAAGTTAATGATTTGGTTCTGTACTGCGGTAACAAAATGCGCTTTCATCCTCCTTTGGCCTCCCAATTTTACATTGAGATAGTCAAGATTATGTTACACCACATTTATATTTTTTCCTACTTGAGATAATGTTATTTACAAACTGAAAACTGTTACACCATTGGTCTAGAAAACTAGGTTCCCAAAACAACTCTCCATTTTGGCTATAAATTGACACATTGGGAACCCAATTCTACGTTCATCCAAAGAGTGAAGTGCTGCCATTTTGGAGTTATAGAGGTGGTCTCTGACGACCTTATAGGTTCTGGAACTCTTTGTAATCATAGGGGGAGCTCGTCAAACTAGAATCCCTTTATTGAAGCCTTACTTTCTTTCTAGCTCTGTAATATTTATATTTGTATTATAATCTTTTTTTCCACTTCTATTTCTTATATTTTATTCTTCATTACCATGATTTCCACTAATTTATTCTTCCTTAATCATCATTATTGTGCAGTAACGAATATTATAAATGATATTGGATTTACCCTTTCTAAACCTTTGCACATGAAAAATGTTTCTATAATGACTACGCCACACATGGAAGAGTAGTTCTTTTTAGTAATCGATCGACCTCAAAACCTCTTCATTAATTTATTATGAATAAATGAAATACTATAGTTCCCATATTACGTTCTAATAAATTATGTTTTTAATTTAAATTAATCTAAGAACGAAAATGAATAGTTAACACCAAACAGGTGTGTTCAAAAATTGTGTGAACTATTAGAGCGCAACCTTAACTAGAAATTCAAAACCACATTGGATTAATTTGTAGAGTTCAATAATAATCCCTAATATCGATTAGTACTCATTTCTAGAATGGATATATGACTTAATTTAACACTGATTATAATATTTATTTATAACATCAATCGCCTAATGGTTTGGTGATTACATGTTCCGAAGATAACCTAGGGTTTAATTCACATAATCTTTTTAGTAAGGTTAATTATCATAGAGTTTGTGGGATAACAAGTTAGGGGATCAAAATTAAGTGAATGTTTATTTAAATGATAATTATTAATAATTAAATGAATAGGTAGAGTTTGATCAATGATGCATTTTAAAATATTTTCTAAGAAAAAATTCTTCTTGTTGCGTCTTTTTAATCGAACATCATTTAAAAATTAAAAAAAAAATCAATATTCTTCCAACAAAACTTATTATAATTTTATTAGGGATAAACAACCCCCATACTTTCATGTAGTGTTTTTATTATCTTATATTTTATTATTATGAATACCTTTAAGAAGTTGTTTTAATTTTCATACTCTATAGAGAGACGCCCTTGGTCAGCCACTCTACTACACCCATGTACCCACGAAATCACACTACATTTGAGAGTGTCCACGACATCGCCTTTCAATTTGGTGCCATTTTCGAGGAGGTAATTAATTATTTAAACCAATTAAATGTATTTATATTATTTTACATTTTATTCTCTTCTCACCTTCTTTCTTTCTTTTTTACCCAATCTATTTTTTTCTTTATTTATTATTCTTATTCTATTATTATTTTCTATTTCTTAGACCATCAACTAAAACTTCTCATTTTTATTTTACTATGGTCATATTTCTTACTTTTCATTTTTATATGATAAATGACACAAAATAATCACGAGGATATCTTAGATCTTGACGCTATGATTGAACATAGTCTTTGAGCTTGAATCTAACATTATCAGTCTATGAGATGTTTCAACATTTAACCAGTTAGATAATTCCTCCTCTCCAAGAACAATGAAATTGGAAAAACTTATAAGTACAATGTAAAAAAAGAACCAACGTCTAAAGAAAATAACAGTGAACATAATATAACCATTCAAGAATTGGATGTACCTTATATTAACTATCATCCAAATTGTATTGCATACCCAAATCTCGAATTAGACAATGAACATAAATATGGGTTTATTCATCTTCTTCCAATGTTTCATAGATTATCTAGTGAGGATCCAAAAAGGAATTTAAAATAATTTAATGTGGTTCTATCAACCTTAAAACCAATAAATTTTTATTAGTATCAAATCAAACTAAGATCATTCCCATTCACACTTGATGGAGTTGCAAATTATTGGATGTATTATTCACAACCTGAAGATGTAACATGTTTTAATGATATTAAATGTCATTTCTTTCTGAGATTTATTTTAGTATCAAGGACCATATCTATTGAAAAATAGATCTCAGGGATCAAGAAATCCTAAGGGAGCCAATTTATGAGTAATGGGAGTTATTGAAGAAGTTGTGTGCAAGATACAAAAATCACCAAATCATTGAGAAACTCCTCAACCAATACTTATTTGAAGGACTCACACTTATGGAGAGAATAATTTTGGATGTCATGGCTAGAGAGGAATTGGTTGACAAGACACTAGTAGATGCACATGCATTGATTAACTAGATGGACCACAACTCTCAACAATTTGGAAATCGAGGTATACCGCATGTTCGAGGAGAACATTAGGTAATTCATTCTTCTTTTTAATGTCATTTTATTGATACTTTGTTAAAATAATTGACCAATATAGTTATTAATATTTCTTTGGCTCAAAAGACATCCCAACCTCATATTTATGGCATTTTGGAACTTGCACTGAAATAGACCACCCAACTGATTGTTTCCCCAAACTACAAGAAACAGACTATTGTGAAGCAGTGTTTCTTGGGATACCATATTATCAGCATAAACAATAACCATATCACACAAATAAATTTGATTTTATTGGACCAATATATAACCAAGGGTGTAATGATCAGTCAGACATGAGTTATAGCTCTGGACATCAAAAAAGGCCCCCTTTTCATCCAAACATCCAGCAGCCTCCACCGTAACGAAAAGGTTTCCAAAAAACCCAAAGGTGATTTGAAGCTCAAGCATCAAAAATTAAACAAAAATGGAATTATCAACCAAAAGTACATTCTATCATTGATGGTATTTTGAATAAAATTGTTCTTAATCAATAGAATGAGATGAAGTGTCCAAGATCGGAGTTGAGGGTGTTGAAGACTCAAATGAGCCAGATTACTACTAACCTCCATGAACTGGTAAGTATGAATTCCAGAAATCTACCTTATTATCCTACTCCAAATCCCAAGGGGAATGTTAGTGATATCACATAGAAAAATGGGTTGAAAACAACTGATACATCTGCCCCTATCGTTCCATTAGGATTCTACTAAACTCTGGAGAATCCCCATTCAAATCTGGTTGATGAGAAACTGAAGGAAAAAGATACTGTTAAGAAAATGATTTATTTTGTTCCTCTTAAACCCCTTAATTTTCCAAATAGGGTTTTTCAAACAAAGATTATGGAAGAAGAGGTCATGAAAAAGGATGTTTTAGAAAAATTCATGCACGTGGATAGCAACATTCCTCTTTCTGATGACATCAAGAAAAGCCAATGGTATGAGAAATTATTAAAAGAAATTTGTAAAAATTGATTAGGGATCACGGGAAATGATAGGATCAGTATTAGAAGGAATTTTTCATCACTCATTACACAATCTCTAGAAATGGAATTAAAGTGCACGTATTCAGGGAAGTTCACCATACCATGCACCAAAAAGGATTTTCAATTTTCTAATTCTCATTGTGATTTGGGAGCTTCCAAAAATGTGATTCCTCACTCTATATTCTCTTCTTTACAGGTTGGTGAATTGAAGCAGATGAGAGTAGTGGTGCAATTGGATAACAGATCTATGACATATCCCGTGGGATTCATTGAGGATGTAATTGTCCAGGTATGATACATAATCTTCCCAGCTGATTTCGACATGGTTATCATGGAGGATGATTAGGTAGGTTCACATGATCCCATTATCATAGGAAGATACATCCTCAAAACTTCAAAATCTAACATTATTGTCAATGATGGTACACTTTCCATGGAGTTTGGGGATGAAGTTGTGATATTTAATGATATGGACTCCTTGAAGTACCCCTCAGAGGACCATTCTGCATTTTTCATCCCCCATCTTAAACCTCCAATTAAAAACCCCATGGAATTTGATTGACCTATGCTTAGGGAGATTATAATTATTGGTTCTAGTTTAATGTCAAAGAGTACTTCCACAACTGTTCTTAATGTACAATAATCTCTTAGATTTGTTTTATAAATGGATTCATATACTAATTTTGATCCTGAAAACTCTGATTATGACATGTATATTGAGTATGCTGATGGATTTGATTAACTATTCACTGATTTTGATGATGTATATTCTGACACTGATGTTCATTGTGCCCACATTTCAGTTCCTTCAATTTCTCCATCCATGCACCACCCCCTATATTAGAAGTCAATACATTTCCACCGAATTTCAAGTACTATAACTTGTTATGTAGAGAGAAATTACCTATTATAATTGATAATAGTATTCCTTTTGAAATTGAAGAAAAACTTTTGAATATTTTGAGGGAGAACATCAGGTAAATCAAGTAGACATTGGCTGACATATCAAGTATTATCCTCTCCATTTTCATGCATAGGATTCTTTTAGAGGATGGGACTATACCTGTTAGGAAGCCACATAGGAGACTCAATACAACACTTTTGAAGCTTGTTAAAAAAGAGGATGAAAATATTCTCGGGGTAGGTATAATATTTCCGATTTCAGATTCCCTGTGGGTGAGTCCTATTCAGGTCATGCCTACAAAAATTGGTGTTACTATTGTTTAAAATGATTAAGATGAGTTAGTTCCAATGAGGGTGGTAAACAGTTGTCATGTGTGTATTTATTATAATAAACTTAATCAATCCACTCACAAGGACCACTTCCCTAACCCGTTAACTGGTTAAATGCTTTAGAGACTAGCTGCGAAGACACTTTAATATTTCTTGGATGTGTTTTCTGAATATTTTCAGGTTCCTATAGCTTCGAAGGATTTGGAGAACACTACATTCACTTGTCCCTTCAGCACATTTTCCTATCTGACGATTCCATTTAGGCTTTTCAATGCCCCATGTACCTATTAGAGATTCATGATGAGTATTTATTCTAATTTTATTATGAACATCATTGAGTTATTAATGGATTATTTTATAGTGTAGGGGTCTTTATTTAATGAATCTATAAGTAGTTTGTGAATGGTTTTGAATCGTTGTATTAAGATGAATCTAGTCTTGAACATTGAAAAGTGTTATTTCATGGCATTTCATGGAATTTTCAGAGGACATGTTATATAAAAACATGGGAAATTGGTTGATAGATCTAAGGTAGATATTAATTCATCATCACCATATCCATCATGTGTGCGTTATATAAGATCTTTCCTAGGGAATGCAGGATTTTATCGGTGCTTCTTCAATGATTTTAGTAATATTGCACTACCTATGTCAATATTACTTCAATGGGATTTTAATTTTTTGTTTGATGATTATTGCAGGACTTCCTTTTATGAGCTAAATAAGTCTCTAACCACTCCACCAATCATACTACCTCAGTGGGGGGAGATTCCTTTTGAGCTTATCTGTCACATCTCCAACTTCGCAGTTGGATATGTCTTATCTCAGATGGTGGAGGGGCATTCACATGTGATTGAATATGAGTCGAGGACACTAGATTTAGCCTAATCAAACTACGCGACCATGGAAAAAGATTTTGTGGCTATCATATTCACTTTATGTGAATTCAGTTCATATATATTTTTCTCTAAAGTAGTAGTTTTTTGACCATGTAGCTATGAGGTACCTCTTGAAGATGCCAAACACAATTCCCAGGCTAATCCGATGGATGCTCCTTCTTCAAGAATTTGGTATTGAGAAAAAGGACAATAAGGGGTTAGAAAACATGATGGTAGACCACATGAGTATGCTTACTCTCACACTATAGGATAACACCTTGGCCCACGTACCACATCAGGAAACTTTCCCAAATTATCATCTTTAATCAATATCAAGTATGCATCCTTGGTATGAAAATTTAGTTAACTACCATGTTTCTTCTAAAATCCCTACAAATTTAACGAAACGAAAAAGTCCAAATATTAAAGAGTGAGTAAATATTTTATGTTTGGGATGATCTATACCTAATGTTCATGTTTACTGACCATGTTATTAATAGGTGTGTTCCTAATCACGAGTTTGAATTTGTTCGACAATTTTTTCATAAACTTTCTTGTGGTGGACACTTTGGACCCCAATGGATATTTAGGAATGTTTTATAATATGGATTATGTTGTTATATATTATTCAATTATGTGCATGATTATTGTAATCCGTGCCCACGTTTCCAACACATGGGAAACATTTCTCAGAGACATGAGATTCTTCAAAAAACCATTTTGTTCTGCGAGATTTTTTATGTGTGGGGAATTTATTTTATGGGTCCTATTACTAGTTCATTTGGTTTCTTGTATATATTGGTTTCTGTTGATTATATGAGAAAATGGGTGGAGGATAAGTCTCCAATGACTGATAATTCTCATGTTGTAGTGGAATTTCTTAGAGAACTGGTTTTTTACAGGTTTGGAGTACAGAAGGCCATCATTAGTGACTAAGGGAAACACTTCTTCAATCGTAATTTTTCATCCCTCATTCAAAGGTATGTGGTAACACACAAAACATCAACACCATACCACCCAAATCAAATGGCTAGGTTGAGGATTCAAATCGTGAGTTGAAACAAATTTTGGGGAAAATTGTGCAGGGAAATAGAAAGGATTAGGGAAAGCACTTGGGTGATGTTTTGTGGTCTTATAGGGAAACTTTCAAGACTCCATTTGGTATGTCCCCATTTTGGATTGTTTTTGGGAAAGCGTATCATCTGACGAAGTTGAGCATTGAGCTTATTCAGATATAAAGAAATGATACATGGATTTTGACCAAGATGGAATCCAAAGGAAGCTGTAAATTCAACAGCTTGAGGATATTTGACTGTCTAAATATGTGAACTCAAGGATCTATAAGGAAAGATAAAAAATATCATAAAAATGATCCAAAAAAGGGAATTTGATGTTGGAGGGAAAGACTTGCTCTATAGTTCACGACTGAAGCTGATGCCTGGTATGTTTCATTCAAGGTGGTTAGGTCCTTATATTGTAACTAATATTTTCCTTATGGTTCTTTGTAGATCGCAAAAGAGGACAGAAGAATGATCATTACAGTCAATGGTCATCATTTGAAAAAATACATTGAGGGACTTCCTACTCATGGAGTGGATTTTATCACACATCATGACCCCATCATCACTTGAGCATAGGCTATTCCTAACCCTCTCAATGTTATATTATTTTAACTATTTAAAATTATTTATTTCATGTACATATATCATATTGTGTATTCACATTATGGAAAATGAAATATTTTGTGTGGGGGGAGGGAACATTTTAGTTTAGTAATTTCAATTGTTTTCCTATTTTACAATGATTTAAAAAAAATTGTGTGTTTTTCAGATTTTGTGTGTTATTTTTTCAATTATTTGTGTGTTTTTGAAACATTGGGCTGATATGATTCTCATCAAAATATTCAAATCCATATCAATATGTAAAAAAATTTATCCGATGAAACTGAGCTTAAATTATTTCTCAAAATGACTTTGTTTCATGTTCAAATATTTAGTTATTTCATGAAAATTACACTGAATTTTGAATCCAAATCCATATCCCACATTATTTATATTTGAAATAACATTCCTGTGAGGCCTCTAGACAATTCATTTCATTTCATTATATTTATCTTATTTCTTTAGAGAACCAAACCATGCTTGATTTAACCATAATTTGATTTATTCCTATCAAAACATGAGGGTTTGAGGTACTCATGTTTTTAATGATTGAGGAATTGGATTGGAATCAAATATCCTATTTCAAGGAATCAATTTCTATAATGGCCTACCTTGAACATTTAACCCTTTTAGCCCTTAAAATCCATGAACAACCTGTTATGTTAGCCACATTACAAGCCAATTTTCCCTATCCAACCTACTGTTGAAGTGAAATTGAAGATTCTAGTTGAACTTATGTATGGGGAAGCTATCTTGTGTTGTGATACCATAGTCTGTGATTCATTTGGCAGACAATTAAATTATTAAGAGATGTGTTTATTACTGAAAAAAATCATTCTGTTGAAATCTTTGGCTTTTCTAGAGCATTCATGGTAATTGATGTTGTTCCTTCCTAGGGATTCTAAAAAAAATTTCTTATATAAAGCATTCATGAAAAATATTTTGGAGAAGATTGATATTTTTTATGATGAAATGATGAATGGTGTAATAATAACATGACTTTTCGTTATGATAGAGGTGAATTGATGATAAGGGGATTGAGGAGGAGACCATATATAAGTGAAAATTAGATTAATGCAATTTTTATACAAGAAGAATCATGCCCTCCTCATTCAGCCTCAGAATCATTCATAGCTAAATCCTACCCATCGAAATCGACATAATAACCTTGAAAATTCTTCATGATTAACATATATCCTTGAATTACATTGGGTGGTGAAGTAAGTATTTATCAAGCCTATGGTAACCCTTGTATGAGTTTAGATGAAAAGGCATTGCTGAATAATTGTCATTTTTGTGGTGATTGAAAATGAAAGCGAGATAAGTGTTTTGTGTGAATGGGAGGACAAATGAAGTCAAAATATATTGAATATTATAATTGGATAACTTGAAATAATGGATTTTTATGAGGAATGATGTCATTTGTTTCTTGGTGCGTAATAGTTGATTCTCAAAGAAATGTGTTTTCAATTTTTTTTTGATTTGATATTGATGTTTAATTTACATAATTGTTTGGAATACATGGTATGAGATTTTTGCCAGGAGTGAAAAAGTGTATGTGTGGGGGTGTGATCGCATCACAATTCAATGCATTATTTCACCCCTACATCTTTGTTTTAAACTAGTTTGTATTTAAAATTACAAATATTATCTCAAAATTATCATCCCATTTTATTAAATTATTAAATTTTTAACACTATTATAAATGAAAATTATTTTTGATTTTCTGATTTCATTATAGGAGAAGGTAATTTGGAGGGTCGGAGATGATCCAGAAAAAAATGGGCAAACTACTTGGAACCCAAGGACATATTTCCATTGGTTTGTGTATTTATCAACATTCGTATATCCAAATGGGCGGAGATATTGTGGGCCCCTCCAAAACATCATGTTCAACAACTACTATCAAGTAATGAAAGAAAAATTAGGTCATTAAGGATACCATTCGTACCAATCTGTCCATGGGATATGATCTGTACGAATTCAACGATTTGGTTCTATATTTTTTCCATATCTAGCACTGTCATTATCCATTGGTTGCCCAATTTTACATGGAGATATTTAAGATTATGTCCTATATCTAGTATATTTTTTCTAGCTCTAGATAAATCCCTTTTCTATCTCTTTACAGACACCAAATCTGTATCTATAAAAATGGGTTCCCAAAACCACTCCCCATTTTGGCTACAAATTGACACCTTGGGAACCACATTTGAATGTTCGAAAAATGAGTGAAGTGCTTCCATTTTGAAGTTATATAGGAGTCCTCTCACAACCTTAGAGGTTCTGGAACCTCTTATACTCATAGGGGTAGCTCTTGATTCAAAAATCCCTTCTTCGAAGTCTTCCTCTTTTTACTACTTTGTAATATTTATGTTTGCATAATAGACGTATTTATTCAAATTCTATTTATTATATTTTCTTATGTATTCCCATGTTTTCCACTTTTTTATTCTTCCTTAATTTCATAATTAATATGGACTCAATATTATAAATAAGATTGGGTTTTACCCTTTCTAAACCATTGCACAGGCAAAATGTTTCTATGATGATTACACCACCCCTGGAAGAGTAGTTATTTTTAGTAGTCAATAGACATCTATCATTCATCATTAATTTATTTTGAATCAATGATAAATTTTAATTCAAATATTATGATCTAATCATTTAATTTTTAATTTAAATGAAACTATGAAATCAATTGAATAGTTAACACACAACAACTGAGGTCGATAATTGCATGAACTGTGAGAGCGCAACCTAAACCGATAATACGACACCACAGATGATTAATTTGTAGTGTTAAAACATAATCATTAAACTCAATTATTCCTCAATTCCAGAATGGATACGTGCCTTAATTTACCAGTGACCTTAAGTTATCCTTATAAAATCAATCAATGCATGGTGATGTGATTACATATTCCAAAGATAGCCTAGGGTTTAATTCACTTCACATTTGTGGTAAGGTTAATTATCATAGGGTTTGGGTGTTAACAAGTATGGGGATCATATTTAACTGTATTTTAACATAAATGATAATGATTAATGTGTAAATTAATAGGTGAAGTTAGATCAATTACGCCTTTGAAAATATTTCCAAAGAAAAACATCTTCTTGTTGCGTATTTTTAATTGAACATCCTTTCCAAATTAGTAACCAAAAAAATTAATTCTTCTTCCAGCAATCATATTTTAGTTTTATAAATTTAAAAAAAAAAACCCATCCTTTCAAGTGGAGTTTTTAGCCACTTTTATTTTATTTTTATGAATATCTTTAAGAAGTTTTTTTAATTTACTTTCCCTATTGAGAGAAGACCTAAGTCAGTCACTATGCTGTACCCAGATACCCAAGAAGTCTCAATTCATTTGAGAATTCCCCTTACAACGCCTTTAATAGAGTCATGTGACTAATAAATAATTCATTAAAGTTTCATAAACCCCATTTCTTGAAAATCATCATTGTAATATTCACATATGGAATTAATATTTTTCTACCTCTTATCACATATATTTTTCTATTTTTTTCAGGCTCTAGAATGTTGAGGCCTCACGAGATCATGTTGACATGTCGAAACTCATTCACATGATATATTATGAATTCCAAATGTCTTTCACATGATAAATAGGGTTATTGAACAAGATATATCAGAGTACATTGTGATCCCATTAATTGTTCTATAGGTTTTCTTCCTGGAAGACGCATCTGATTATCTATTTTTCCGCTCTGACAATTTCTCTCTATCCTCTTGGCTCATGGGTATTTTTTTTATTCTGAGATAGCGATTTTAGAGGCATTTTCCCCCTCGATAATTACCACTTAGCACCACACAGAAATTTTAAATATGAGATTTAGTCAATGGAGGGAGTATTACATCATGTAATTCTCCTGAACCCACAACAAGTAATCCATGATGTCATCCTTCTACCACATGATATACAATGACAATATAATCACTCCATCATTTTTATATTTATGAAAAATTTGGATATTCAAAGGTATTTCAGTTAATCTAATTTAAATTTCAAAGGTCCTTCATAAGATTAAGATGATATGTCTAGGTCCCTTCATGATATAAATCGATAATGTCTAGACCCATTTGTAAGAATATCAACATAACTCTCTTTAAAATATGTATCTACCTTTTAAATTTTTTTTGTTTATAATGAAAATAGTGTTCTCCTATTGTTTTTACATTAGAGAATCCCATGATCAATTTTACATGTCTAAGATCCTTCCATGTTGAAGGTGACCTCTGTAATGGCCTTATCATTAAAAATCAGACATGAATCCCAGAGTTTTAAAATTATTTAAAACCATCCTCTCAAACCATAAAATCATTAACTGTGAAAATAAACATAAATATTTTTCATATTAATCTTCCCATTTTTTATATTTTCATTTATAATGGGGATGGGTAATTTTTAGAAATCTTTTAATGGAAAATTTTCATTATTGGGTGAATTCATCTTGTTATCTTCGGATGATCCTCAACAAATTTCTATAAACATTTTTGAGATATGGATGACTTTTTTGAGGGGGCTTTCATGTTTTTGAATAAATCACACAAAGTGAATGGCCCATCTATGTGATTTACATAGGGTTATTCGATCCTAAAATTTTTATTTCACATTTTGAAAAAATTAACAAATTCTTTTTTAATAAGGAAGGTCCATAAAGAAATTGACTCAGTTTGCAGGAATGTAAATTCCTACTAGAGTCCATTGGGATTCCATCAATCTGTGTTCTAATAGAAAGTTGGTCATTCACATGATCATTCTCATTCCATAGGGTTCTCTAAAATTATGGGAGTGAGGTTCCATCCATTTCATTGATGATTCAAAACTTTAGAGCTCGTTTTCTCTCATCTATTGTGTGATCGCATTGCAATAACACTTTAAAAGACTATTCAAATGACCACATCGCATGAATCCTTCATGTTCCAAATCACAATATATCCTTTTCCGGATGATTTTTGAAAAAAAAAATTCAGATTATCAATAGTAAATTTTTAAGATATAATGAATATTAATGGAAGTGTGGATATATTTGTATGATTTTCATGATCTATGGTTATTGATGCATAATTTCGTGAATGATAAATCATTTATGACAGCTTATCAGGGAAAAACAGTTGAAATACCTATAATCGATCATGCACACTTCATAAGTAGATGTGAGACATGAAATTTTAAAGGGAATTATTAGAGTCTCTTGATCTTAAAATGGTTACATGATTATTTTCACTTTAAATGAATCATGTGTTTCATGTGAGGCTTCACAGGTCATGAGACTTTATCTTGACATGAACACCATATCTTCTCTTTCTGAGAATATTTTTACTTGTCTATTATCTTTCTCTTATGAAATTATCTCGTTTGATCTAAGGTATGAAGATGTAATAGACATGGATTGGTAAAAATAAATTTTAACTAGTATAGACATTGATCATATATCTATCACCCATTCATTCCAGATGACAATTCTAGACATGATGGGGGCAAATCATATGGAATATCCTCGATTGAACTTTTACAAACATTATGGTTTCGAACATAAAAATAATTTTTTAATCCCTCCACTAAAATAAGTAACCATTATTGGGTCTTCAAGACCCATAATACATTTTGATTAAATATTTCTCATATAAGTCACTTCATTACTAAGGAAAAGTGCTCTGATGGGTTCATACCTATTTTTTATCAATAGAAATTGGAGGTACCCAACATGAATCGGATTTAAAAATCCTTATGTATCGTTAAATAATGTAGGAATATTCCATGTACTAGATATTTAGATTAAAATATAGTTTCAAAATTTGGTCCATAGGGAGATTCAGGATGGACTGTGGTTGTCCCTTCTCCATGCAAAAAAAAATGCAAAATTTGTTATCTGGAAAAAAAATATTTTTATGTATGAAGAAATTATGATAAAAAACCATTCAAACTATAATAAGTGTTTGATGATGTTGTGGGTCAGTAATTGTGTTCCAAATACGATCAAATTTCATCTTAGTTATGGTAATGTAAAAATCAGTCTTTCAGATATTGAGAAAATATGTTTGTGTGACAATTTTAAGATGTTTATATGATGAATTTTTTCTTCCATCTTATTTTTGAGATGATGGGGAGAGGATCCCTCCCATAATTATGGAGTTGATCAAGATTCCTGAAAAGGCCCTTAGGAAAATCCCACTTCCTGGGGTAGACATCCCATTTTAATAATGGGATTTGAATAAACATGATTTTTCACTTAGGTATGTATCCACTTAAATTTTATTCAAATTCCATATTTTGGAAAAAATATGAATTCATTATAAGTTCATGGGTGTCTGTTTGGTATTCATGGATTGTTTGGAGCCTGGATACTATATTTTGAGAAGAAAATAGTCTCTCCTCCCGATTAATAGAAACTGTAAAGGGTAGGAGACATGGTTAATCTGAACCAGGCATGGATGGAGGGAGGGGTGAATTAGTGCACAATGATTTCCTTAACCATGTTCCATAGGCCACACAACCATGAAAATACTAGAATATTTTTAGAGGTTGTTTTAATAGTTGTAACATAGATTCTATAAATGTGTGGCCTAACCATGAGAAATTCCCCTCCTTAAAAATACATTACTTTGTTGGGTCATGGTTTGACCAGTCATGCAGTAAAACCATGTGATGCCTAGTTTTGGATAATATTATGAAAATTAGCTTAAATGATATGTTTTATCCCTCCGTCCTCTCTCATTATCTCTGTATCATATATTATTCTATCATTTTCACTCTATTGATGAACTTTTTTCGATTTTGATCTCATCTTGTTGAAATAAATTCAATTCGATCAATATTTGTCTCCTTGTATCTATGCCGGTTGGTACATGATTATTTTTTATCTATTGTTCAATATTATTTCTATAAACAACAATATTTATATGAAGGATTATATGCCTTAATTTTATGGAATTGATCTGTTCTTTATATCTATTCCAATCCAAGCCAAACTAAATGCTTATACCAAACGAGGATAATCATACAAGCCTAAGGTAGGTTTTATATATCTCATCCCATTATTTTGATCGTTTTATAAATTACCATGTGTACACACCAATTTCATCCAGCATGTCCTATTTAATTTATCTATGCTGCTTATAGTAATTATTACCATGTTCTACGAAACATTTCATAAATGGTATATATCTTTTGACATTATAACCTCAAATTCATCCACCCAATGTAGGCTGTTTTCAAGATTTATGCCTTTAGTAGCACTGAATATTATTTGTTCCATCATTCACGAGTTACATGACATTACCTTGAAAAAGGTATGTGTTCAAATTAACTAATGAATTTTAAATTCTGATGCCATGTATGCGTATCATTGGAGCCAGCTTTGGTAAGTGAATCAGCTTGATAAATAAATAGAAATTTGATTTGGAAAGTCTATCATGGATATCATTTGGTGTATATAACTATAAATTAATTTTCAATGGTTTTTCATCTATATATCATATTTCATGTCAATGAAGGTTAATGAATAGAACCAAGTAATTAAATATGAAATGATTAAATTGTTTTCATGTCCTTGATATTCCTTATTACATTAATTAAAGTCAATGGAATTAACCCAATTGCTTATCAAATGGATTTAGTCATTACATGGACTAAATTAGAAAAGGAATTGATTATAAGGTTCCAAAAGAATATTGAACATGAATTTTTTATCAAAGTTGTTATACTCATGCTCACCTTGGATTCCTGAGGGAATTCCTTGAACAATCATGGACATTATTATAATTCAAAGATACCAGATGAAAATGGTGAGATGAACATTGGAACCTAATATTTTCCTATCAGTGCAATCATGATATGAAATTATTGGACACATCAATTATTATTACCAGATTATTTATCTAAAATCCTAATATCAATCATAACATCTACGAACAAGAGATTCCTTAGATACACCCTTGGTCCTAGTAATTGCTTATTTTTTTAACATGGGTGAATTCCATAAAATTGGTTTGATTTACATTATTCTGGAATTCCATGGGGGTTTTATACATGGGTTATAGTCTTACCCCTATATATAATCTATAGTTTCAGTCTTATTTTTATTGTCTCATAAGGTCCTGGTTTTCTTGGTTACCACATTGGAACATCCTAATTATTATTATCATAATTATTGGGTTCCATGTTCTATATTCAATATTCCAATATTATTATCATTTCAGGATTTCATGGATGGTTACAACTCACATAACATGCTTATATAAACTTAAAACTAATTATTTACATAACCAGTTGCATGTTCACACACCAGTTCAAGATAACTCGGGTACTTTGGTATTTACATTGTTGTACTACCATACTTTTATATATTTAAGAATGTACACTATTTTAGGTTATATTTCATGGACTAGATGTTATAGAAACCATTTGTGGTAGCCTACTAATATTTATCTCTTACACTATCTATACCACCATTTTTATATGGGAAGATTACATGTATTGAAGTGTTGATAAAGAAAAGCATATTGCTTCAGAAACATGATTGATTTCTGGCATTAGGATGGAGAAAGGTTGATGATGACCATGTAGTGACTTGGGGGCTTGGTTAGTTATTGGATCCCTTTTCCCAGTGTTCAATAGCATTTATTGACTTCTTCATTGAATCCACATTTTCCAACTATGTTAATATATGACCAAGATCATCATTTTGTATATGGTTATCAGTTGTTCAATTATTTATTATTCCTATCAGATTCTATTGTGACATCTATTTGTTATTATTGATTCATTTATGTACATATTATTCTATTTATCTTATCTTCTACGCTTTGTTAATGAGGGTATAGTATTACCACATACACACCATATCCCATCACCGCTAGTAAGAATCCTCTGTCATCTGGGAAGATGTGTTTGAGGCCTAATGACCCACCAGTCATGTGGAAACTTTGATAGAAATCCATATCTGGGACTTCATATAGTGTTATTAAAGTCATTCTTTTCTTTATTTACATTTGTGATACAATAGACATGAGATTATTAATGCTTATAACTTGGTTAGAATTCATTCTTGGGTATATCTAATACATTTTTAGGGTAAATATTGAGTTTTATAAATTATTATTATTGTTCTAAATCTCCAGTTATAGTTAAAAATGCTTCACCATTAGGTGATACAAATGTTATTATTATTATTAATATTATTATTATTGAGAATTTTAATTCATCCTTGGCCCAATTATATGAGGGAAATGAGAATTGTTACATGCATCATCATAGTCAATTAGAATTCACATGTCATGCCTATCCCATTCTATATAGGTGTATTTCATTCCTTTTATTTCATGAAATGCCTATAAATATTTAGTGACCCTTTTTTTATATTATTATTCTTCTTTACTGTTGTTGTGATTGGGAGATTTCATGACTCAAATCATGACTTCTATGTGCACTTGTTGGATGGAATGTGTATTTTACTGAGCCAAGACATAGAATGTAACTCATTTAATTTTCATACTATATGTAGACATGGTTAGATACTTGTGAAATGGGTATCCATTTTAGTCATAAAGATTGTGGGCCCATACTTAATCAGACTAAAAATCATTTTAATCAAAATTGATATATGTTTATATGAAATTTCAACTTGAGACAATAAATATTTAATTATAAAATGAAATTGTATCCAGTAAATGATAAGAATTGAAATATTTTACCATTCATCTACTGGAACCCCCAATTTTTTGTACATGAGGACTTACCAATACGTGACCTTTTAAGTATGTAGTTGGGGTAGTATACCTTGGTAGTGACCCATTCTCCTTTCATTAAGATTCTTTTTTTTTCTCTATCATCATAAATCATTTTATGAGGTGTGTGATTAGAATTTGTAGACCATTGTCACCACAACATCCTCATGTGGTACACTAGAAGGGTGGAAATTACCATACTCTATGAATGGTGAGCCTTGAGACACCTATTTTAACTGATTTGGGACCCTAATATGATATTTCTGATAGTTTTCTAATCTGATTAATTCCATAAAGTTTTCTCCATGATGTTTAATCTATGATGGGTGGTCCAACCAATGAATTCCATTAGTAGCATCCACTTGACTTCTTTGGGGTTGGTGGCCCACAAGATGTTGAGTCTTGGTCAGACGCCATCCTTTCTATTATTGATCATCTGGAGACACTACACGAGAGTTGGGTAAATCTTGATATGAACATACTGTGTGATTTGGAAAAGCATTGGTGGGATGTCATTACCCATTCTAGTCACCATCCCAGAATGGTATGGGATGATTTCTAGACTATTTTCAATGAGTAATTCTTTCCTAAGATGTTGAGTTAAGTTCGAGCTACATAGATCATGCATCTTAAATCTTGAGCTATGTCAATTATGGAATATTCGGTTTATTTCACTAAGTTACAACACACTGAATCCCTTCTATTTTGTGATTATATTTTATACTCTAGACACATAGCAGATGGGCATGTGTATGTCATCCATACCCAGGTAAATGAATTTCACTTACCAAATTACCTGATGATTTTCAATCAATATCTTATCACTAATCACAACATGTTGGAAGGATAATGTATTAGGCATAGAAAATCTATGATGAGGTGAGAGATTAGTTTATTGGATAACAGGAAACTTTCCATGTTGGTTTCTCTTTAGTGAAGTGGAAGATATAGTAAGCGTAACAATAACTCTATTGTATTCCATTAGTATGGATGATAGGAGAATATGATACCTCAATGTGATAGTGATCCTTTGGATTTCTTGTCCTACTGTTATATGGGTAACCTATATAGATTCTGTTACACATTTACATCTTATTCTAGAGGAAGATGATATGCACAAGCTCCAACTTCAGGGGATTGTTCTTTTACGCTTTATCAGGAGAGAAGTTAGACTAGCACTAGCAGGACTGAATGTTGAGGTGGTCATGGCCACAAAATCTAGACTACAGTTCATCATGGCCAAAAGAGCGGTCATATTCAAAGTAGTCTAGCTGCAGTATATGGCCTTGGATAAGGTCAGTTGTGTGCACTACAGCTGATACCCGAGGATCAGATTGTTGGACCATCTATAGTATGACGTACTATTATTGAATCCTCTACAATATAATCTTATTTATTTTATAAAAGTGTGTCAAACTCATTCATCTCTTTATCTACCATGGAGAGTCATGAGATATATTTTTCTGTCTCTTATCAATCCTTTGTAGACTTGTATCCCATTAGAATATCATTTACATCACCATTGGAATATGGTTATCTACATAAGGGTGAGAGGGATGTACAATATAGTATACCTAGGCAAGAGCATCATGGACTAGGTGGAGCGACTTCCTAGATTACTAATCTCTTTATGGAGGATTAATATATTAGTATATCGTATAAGGGACATATTTCCAAATGATTTTTCTAGAATAACTCTTGAGAGAGGTGTATAGTTTTCAAATGATCTCATTCAAAGAGCATATCATCTGTCCATTATTCATTATAGGATACAAACTATTGATCTCATAGAGCTCATGTAGATGTTGGATTATTTAGATGCTAAAGAATATATACATCTTAAAACATCCTCTTGAGGTTCATCGATGCTTTTCTCCAAGAAGGTGGAAGTTAACCTTAATCTATCTATGGATTACAGAAGGTTGATGTTTCGGGCAGTCAAGAACCAATGTCCACATCCATGAATAGATGAACTCTTGACCAGCTTTGGTGAGATAGTGAGTTTTCTATGATCAAACTGAGATCAAGAAAACATCATGTATGGGTTAGGACATCAGACCCAATTCATACAAATTTACATAGCATGTATCATCTGTATGAGTATCTCATTTTGTTGTTCGGTCTTAAGAACATGTTTACCCTTTTCATGTATTTGATGAATAGGGTGTTCATCCCCAATCTGGGATCTTTTTTTGTAGTCGTTGTGGATGAAATCTTGTCATATTCTCACAATCGTAAAATCTATTCTATGAAACATTAGATCCTTTTGATTACAATGAGAGAGAACCATATTTATGTATATATTTATATATCCTACATAATGTTTGAAAATTTTCACTTCTTGGGTCATATTATCTCCATATCAGGAGTCTATATTAGCCTAGAGAAGGTGAGTGCTATGTTTTTTAGGTAGAAACCCAAGAACATTTATGACATAAAGAGTTTCTTGGGGCTGAATGGATGTTACATGTGTCTCATACATGACATATTTAACCATTCTACATCAATTAATGGTTTGATAAAGAAGGTTTTAAAGTTTCAATGTCTATAAGAGTGCAAGATATCCTTTCAGAAGTAGAAAAGAAGGATTTTCTCAACACATATTCTAATTATTCAAAAGCCTAGAATATGTTATATAGTGTTATATGATGAATCTGACATCATCATTAGTGTAGTGCATATAAAGGTGGATAGAGTCATTATGTACAAGTCTAGGTAATTGGGGCCTTATATGATAAATTATCTGACACATAACCTTGATCTGACAAAATTTATCCATTCCTTACATTGTGAGAGAGAAAATCTGATGGGTGATCAATTTTTGGTGTATACTTAACACACGATCCTCGATTATATCTTTATACAACATGAATTTAATCTCAGATAGTGTAGATGTGTCAAATAACATCATTCCTTTGATTTTTGGATTACCTAAATGCATCAATATGGCAATGCATTATAGGATGCACTAAGTCAAAAATACACAAGCACATGTTGTATGGGAAGATAGTAATTAATAGAAATTTATGGACCTATTTTCCAAGCTTCAAATGAATTTTCATTATAGTCACTGGTGTTAATATCTTACATACTTGATATTTAACTCTTTTTGGGTATAGAATGCGAATAGAAGGTAGTTTTTAGATCCTGATTTCTTTTTTCTCCATCATAGTGTCTGAAGAGATGACCCAACTCTGGATTGCTATGTAAATAGATGATGAAATCCTACGTACTAATTGAAGTTTCATGGTTTCTACACATATAATAGAGGAACTGATGTGGTTATCCCAAAATTTCCATTGGGATATTTATTCACGATTCCCCTAGATGTATTGAGATATGTGATTACAGTATTGGTGGCCTAGGATGAAACATACGATAACATGATTTATTAGTAGGTGTTCCACCTATCAGCTGGTGAAGGTGGATAAGTAGAGGAAATTTTTCTTATTACAACTTCTTCCAGTTTTGGAATAAAAATTTGATTATGTTTCCATGTACATTGTATTTTTAATATAGAGTAACCTAGTTATAGTAATAATATATCTGTAGCCATTAACCGACAGATGAAATTCTACCACTTCCTCCTTATCTAGGATATATTCTTTGTTGATGATCTTGGATGATTGTATGTCCATGAGATAATTCAACAACACAAGTTCCCTCGTAGTATCTTTTTAGAGAGGGACACATGTATCATGTCACGGTTATGGTAGTGGTTTCAGAAGTATATAGGTGCACATTTTATATTGAGAACATCCTTTCACAATTAGAATGATGGATTTTCAGAAAATATGATAAAGTTTTTAAATTATAGGATTCAAGATTTTGTCCTTGATTTTAGTGGTTCTTGGGAGAAAAATATCCCTCTTTTTGAGTTCACCTACAATTATAACTTTCATGAAACGTTTTTGATATATCCTTTTGAGGCATTGTTTGCGATAATGTGATGTTCACCACTATGCTGGTTAGAGGTAGGAGATGTGTCCCTACTATGTCCACATCTTTTGTAGGAAACAGAAGAGTATGATTAGATAATATAGAAGTGTTTTTCTCCTTTTATTCTAGATAGAGATCTTATGTCGATCAAAGTTGAACACCTATAGATTTTGAGTTCAAGGGTCACGTTTTCCTATAGGTATTTCCCTGGCGGGGACATAAATGGATACCGAGGCAAGGGAACTTTACAACCTTGTTTTTTAGGGTTTTTTTGATATTTTGGAGACGTCGGGCCGACATCTTATCAGTTTATATAAAATCTTCTGTATTTTTCAATGCATGATGAATCCAAATATCAAAGATTCATTAATATCACAGTCTCTCATATCATACTTTTGATCAAGTGGATATTGAGTTAGATGTCTATGAATCCTTTGAGGAGTATCCTATAGACATCATTGATTATATAAATAAGTCTCTTCGTGGTTGGTATGTCCCTTTAGTATGGGTGGTATGGTTTGAAAACCATCTCTAGGATATGACATGGGAGTGGGAGGCCTATACACATTCAAAGTGGCTAGATTTGTTCTCAGAAAATATTTCTCCACCCCCCTAAGGTGAACTCGAGGACATGTTTTTTTAAAAAGGAAGGAATTTAAGAACCATAATTTTTATTACTGTATAGACCATTTTAATTTTTCAAAATTTATTATTTTGTACTAAATATAGATACCTAATCATTTAAAGAGAGTATGAGGGGGGTATAGGGCATATTAAGAGATTGGGACCCATCTTTCTAGGAGAAATTGGTTGGCTACATGGTTATTTGAAACTTAGAGTGTGTAAGTCATAAGGTTACTCTTAACCATGTGGGGTAGAATAATGGGCTAAAACAGGGCACATTGTTTTCCATAACTATGTTCTAGGAAGTGTAAGATAGTGTAAAATATGTAGAGATTATTGAATAGTTTTATTTTACATTTTATGGATAGCTTATATAACATTGTTTCCAAACCCTGAGAAATTCTCCTCCTTGTTGAAAATGGTTAATGGTTTATGCATAGTTTGTCCAACTATGTGGCTGAGCCATGTGATGCTAGTTTTTTAGTGATTTTATGAACATATTCTTAAATGATATTCTTTGACCCTCCTTCCTCTATCAAAATATCTCTAGTGGATAGCCTTATTTCTTTTAATCCCATTAGAGGCTATTTATTTAGCATACAATCACAACTCTCCATCGTAACAACAATTTGATAATTATTTATCTCGTTTTATCTGCACCGGTAAGTACTAAATTCTTTTTTAGTCATTTGAAATTAATATTTATATACATGAAACTAATTTGATATAGGTACATTTTCTAATTTTAATGGAGTTTATATCTTCATCATAACTATTTCAATATTGGCCCAACTAAATTATGATACTAGATGTGGAGAGTCATACAAGCATAATATTGATCATCTATAATATATACAGTAAGTTTCAAAAAATTTTAAATTCATTTTTGTGCATTTAGATTTCATCAGGTGTAACCTAATTAATTTATGTGTCATTCTTATATGTGTTAGAACAATGATCTAAGATCCTTGTCATAAATGATATCCATCATTGGAGGATATAAGCTCAATGTCAACCATCCCGCATAGGTTGTTTTCTTAATTTTTTCTTTAAGTAGTTGTTAATCTTATCTGCACAACCATTCAAGAGTTCCTTGAAATGAAGATTATAATGGTATGTGTTCAAATTAAAAAATTAGTTTTAAATTTTTAGAATATGTACTCATATCACTTGACATTTCCAAGGTATTTTCTTACCATGATAAATCAATATTGATTTGAATTAATAGATATATTATTGATATCAGTTGTCCTAGATTATTATAAATGAATTTTAGATGGTTTATCATCCTTATCCCACCTTTTCATGATTATGAATTGTAAAGGATAGAACTGTGTAATTAAATCTGAAATGATATAAATTTTTTCATTCCCTTGAAATTATTTGTCAAAAATGAAACGAAGTGGTTTGAACCCAATGGATTATCAAATGGAATGTGTTATTACAAGGGATTAATTAATTAAGTGAGTTTATTATAATGTTCCTAAATAATATAGACCATGACATCTTTATAGGAGTGGTTTGATGCATTCTTTCCCTATATCACTGAGAGAATTCATTGTGAAATCATGAAAAAAATTGAAGGGGCCCTGGATATTGAGTTGGTTCTTATTGTATTTACTTATACCAGTATTGAGAAATTATCAGTGTTATAAATACAGTTTAAATTTACATTCATAAGTGATGGGGGTACTTATTCCATGAAAGAGACTCCATAAATATTTTCAATGAAAAAAATGGAGTGACGCACCTATCTTGGAAACTCACAGCTTGATAGATGTAATGACTCTCATTCCTCTTTGATCAAAATGTCATCATCACCCATTTTTACTGAGACGCCAACATGGTGTCAGATGGGTTTTACAAAAAAAAAATCAACAAAGATATTACATGGCTATGTGATTTTACATTTGATTGGAATTTCCGTTTTTGAGAATTATTTTAATAAAATAACCACGTTTAGAATCATATAACCACTTTTATTTTTATTAAATTAGTCTTTATCATTCTTTACATGAGAAGCCACCAAAAAATACACATGTACACCATTCTGATTCAAGGATTCTGATTTAATAAGGTGAGACCCACCTTGTAATCCAATCATTGACATTTTATTGAAGCACAATATTATAACATGGGATCCATCAATAATTATTATAGGATTCCTTGGATACAATCCATGGATAATTAATTAAATCTACAAACATGTGGTGACTTGGATACACACTTGGGCCTAGTTATTTCATTTCATGATTTACATTGTATGAATTTCTTTGACTCGATTATATTTACATTATTGTAAAATGCCATAGTTATTGCCCCTTGAATTACACTCTTACCCCTATTACCAGGCTACATTTTCTAAAAAAGTCGGATCGACCCATGAGCTCAATGATTCCATGGGACCTTGGAAACTATTCATTATTATTATTATCATTACAAGATACCTCAAAAATATCTTGGATAATTCCCTATTATTATTGTGTTAGGATATCAGTGGTAGTTACACCTCATCTGACATACTTATATAAACTAGAACCTAATAAATTAATGAACTGGTTTAATTTAAATATAAAATAGCATTTATCATCCTCAATAACAAGTTAGGTGTTAACTTTACTTAATAAAATATCACATTTCCATATCATCATCACTGTATCCATATTAAATATCATTTCTCATCCTCAATAAAAAGATTGGGGTTTACATTCTTTAATAAAATTATCACATTTCCATTAAATCATTTTCACATGTCATCGTCACTATTTAATATATCCTTTCAAATCCATAGTGAAATACTTATACTAAAAATACCTATATAATTGATATTCACATAACATAATATTTTTATTCCAAAACATATACACTTAAATCATCCAACATTATTCTTAAACAAATATTTAGGCTTTATCATC
Organism: Viscum album; assembly: GCA_963277665.1. NCBI lineage: Eukaryota > Viridiplantae > Streptophyta > Magnoliopsida > Santalales > Viscaceae > Viscum > Viscum album. Next base: position 668,863,638 of record OY728159.1, on the reverse strand, counting down.
AAATTTCATAATACCATTTTCCTATAATATGATATATTAATCATGTATTAATGTTCCTTAACCTCAATTTAAGCATGATGGTTACATTTAATGTAAAAAATGATATTAAAAAATCCCATTACTCTGACATGTCAATCACAGACTCTTTATCTTCAGTATTATAGACAATATTCATGGACCTTCCTGATTTTCTTAATGTGATTTACATTTAGTATATTTATTTTCATAATTCATATACATTACATGTAAGAATCAATAATGTTTTTCTATGTTCCTTCTTCTAACTCCCATTGGGTGAAACTAGAACGCATTGTATGAGAAAATCATATCTTAATGGAATACCATGCAATAATGAAAATTTTTTTATGTGATGTCTAAATCATGGATCCAACATATATTATATATATCAACATAGGTTTATCCAAATTTATTCATGGTCATATTTTATTTAAATCCTTTATTAAGGTTTAAAAATTGTTTTTGAATTTCCAAGGCATATATACATGAAAGTTCAAACTAGGTGTACAATAAGGACTATTATCATGCATCAATTCATTATCGAGTCTATATCAATATGGTGTTTTCGGGGTTGTTACCCCAATATAAATCAATTACATAGACACATCTGCTTGTAGTTTCATGGATGGGATATATTTCTATGAAACCACTTATTCTATCCATTAATAAAATAATGTAACTTTTTATTATATTTTTCATCATCGTTAAATGTATCCTTATAGATGTCCATATACATATCCTTTCGAATATTCTAATCGATATCACTAATGATTTCTCATATTAGTTTCTAAATGTAGACTAAATTGTTCCTTTTATTCGATCTATTGTGGCCCAGGATTAACATATAGGGATATTACTTCATTTTAGATTAATATTAACCACATTAAAAAAATACATTCCTGAGGATCATTATTGTTTAGTGTATTTTTCCACATAGAACACAGACTTCTATTTTGGTAAAATATCTCCATCATGTCCATTAATTATCATACCCCATTAGGACTCTTACTTAAAACCATTCTTTATTACCATGTGAATGTAAATAGAAAAAATGTGTGCGCTCGAATACTTAGTGGGCGTGAATAAAGTAAATATGTAATAATTACGTGTACATAATGGTATTAGAACATCATCATAACATTATATGATCTTACCATGCATATCAACGATCATAAACATGATCTGTCGAATAAATATTTAAAATTCATAATATATAAATCAAGAGGAAATTAGAATCATAGGTAGTGAAAACATAACATATGAATAATAAAAGTAGTTCTTGAAGACACACGAGAATATACACTAATTTTAATAGTTGTCACAGAATCACTTACAAGACTATCCTAACAGTATGAGTTCACTCCATATTCCATCATTCCAGTCACTTTTCACAACCATGACCATCTTTGGTAGTCATGGATCACTCTTAAGACCATCATAGTTGACATGGTCCACTCCCAAGATCATCTAAGTTGAAAAATACCATTAATGAACCAATTTCACTCCACGTTCAATCCATGTATATATCAAAATTTATAAATCCTTACCCAATGAAATAGAAGGAGATATAGGTTCCACCCATCTCATGATGAAATAATACATATGTGTTTCACAATATCATAAAAAATCAAATTATGTCCTTTGAAATAAGATGGTTATCATAAATATGTAATCATATCATACCCTCGAGAAATGATATAGGGTTCATAACCATTTAATAAAATCATACCCCATAATAATAAGAGGGTTTCATAAACATGTAACCCATGAAGGTGAATGAGGTTTCATAATTATGTTACCCATAAAAGAGGCATTGTATTTAATAATATTTAACTCATGAAAGGGAATTGGGTTTCATAAACATTATGTTATCAAAGTATAACTCGTCCTAAGAATGTTTTTGAATGAATCCATGATTTAATTTCCCCACAAATGCATCAGTAACACAGAGAGATGTCATGTTAGATGGAAAATTATTTTTAAATTTCCTTCAAAAACATTTCAGGAAGAAAATATAATTAATTCATTGAATGGTAAATTTTAAAACATAAAACCTTTTAAAAACAATTATCAACGAAAATAAACCTGAAAACATAAAAAATATTATTGAATAAAATTTGAAAATAATTTTCTTTGAAAACTATTTTCTTTGAGAACTACAAAGGTATTTTATAAAAAAATTTAAAACCTTTTTCTTTTCAAAACTTATAAAAAAAGGTTAAATTTTTTTTATAAACAATTTAAAATTAAAACATATAAAAGATGTTTGAAATTTTGTTTTAAAAAATAGTGTTCCTGTAATACATATAAATGAATATTGAATGAATTTTAAACAAATTCTTAAACATAAAACATTTTTGAGAACTTTTTTTTATAAAACTCATTTTGGAAATAACACATATTTATGACCGAAGAGAGAGAGATAAAGTCATTTTTCTACAAAACAAATTATTATCTATAATAGGTACCAAATATTGGAAAAATATTACCATTAAACGATGATATCATGAATAAATATGGGATTAGAAAATTCAAGAGTTTTCTAGAGATATGGATAATAATATTTCATTAGTGGAAGTATAATAATAGATAATTATGATAAACGATGAGATTGTAGAAATAAACAATTACAAATATGGTAACATTGTATCATAATAAAATGGAAAAAAATACATGACAATTATATTTTCATTAAAATTATTCAATTCAAGATATAACATTTCAAAGGACGTATATAAAACTCATATAAATATATATGTGCATAACATGGCATGGGCCACATGGAAGGGAAATTCAAAAAAATTAAACAAACAATTTTGTATCATTTCAAATATAAAACCCACAAAATAAATATGATAAATAAAAATTTAAATACAAATAAATTTATGTATATGAATCATATAATAAATCCATGGGTACTAGACACACCACATGAATGAAATTTAATGTGAACATAGCTCATGTCTCACGAGAAATGAATGTGATATTAGAATACCCTTACCTTGATTCCAACTTGTCACGTGTGCATTATATTAATGAATAATATAATAATTTTATTTATTTACTTAATTCATTAATTTTTTAATTATTATTATTTATTTCACTTCACTTTTACTATGTTATACACAACTACATAAACAATTTAGTTGATGTTGGTTGTTTTAACCAGATTTTGTTTGTTTGTCAAAATAGACATTGGTTGGTCAACCAAAGTCAAAGAGGACATTTGATAAAAATATCCTAGATAAAAATAAAGAAATAATAATACTATTTATAATAAATTATAATTTTAAAATCATTAATTAAATATTGTTATGTGAAATTATCCAATATAACAATCATGTAGACGGTGGCTCACACATACTCATGTGTAACATTCCCATTATTCAATGATCATTATTAACAGATTTTATGTAAAATTATATATAGTAATATTGATAATTATATAATAATAATAATTTTATTTAATCATATATACTTATGAACTTAATTCTGGCCATTTAAGAGGAATCACATCATATCGCGGAGGCGATGGCCCACATTTCCACGACGGACGTTATCAGTTTTTAGTGTGTGAAATGGGTAATAAAGAAAACGACATAACATATTTCCCAAAATAAAAATTTTAAATTAATATCATATATATTTAATATATTTTAACTATTTTTTGGTAAAACTATACTTTATACATTCCATGTATCTCGTGAATGAATAATATCGCTATGAGAAGGTGGTAGTCCACACTTCCATAAACGATGTTATAGTAGTTATACAAAGTTAAAGGAATAAGGGTATTTTTAATATTTCAATTATAGAATCCAAAAGATACTATAACTAACACATATCTCATAAATTAAAATAGTATCTATCATAATTACATACCATTAAATTTGGTAAAGAAACAAACAACATCATTTTTTGAGGCGGTAGTTCATCCTACATTAGAAAAGTAGGTATGTTCCCCATTTAGTGAAAGTATATATAAGTGTATGTATAACCCATTGAATAAAAACATATCAGACTATTCTTTATAATAAGGAAATTATATAATAATAGAATAAGAACATTTTTGTTTGTGAGGAATGAAAAAAACAAAGGAGCTTAGGGAAGGACAATACCTCTTCTTTGGGAAAATCCTCTTGGATTATACCAAAGAGATTCCATGATTGAAATTATACCAAAATGATGTATTATAATATGAATGGTGGGTTTTTTGGAGGAAATATTATCATATTTATTAAATTAAAAATTTCTTATTAGGTTTTAATAAGTGGGATTGGTGAGTTCATTTTTATAGAGGAGGAGGAGTGACATTCTTACAAATTTCTGAAAATGAAATTCCACTAATGTTTTTCCAATTTATATTATATATAATAATGAAAACTATTATATGAAATGGTGTTTAGGGTCAAAATATGAACATAAAATGTATTTAGGACAAGTTTTTTAGTCATTTTAGTCCATTGGTTTGAGGTTTACTCCTTTGTTAAGGGAAAATTTCCCTTAATTTAGAAATGAATATTAAATAAAGTCACTAATATTTAAAAAAAATAATTTGAACTTATTTGACATTATATATTATTATTATTATAACTATTTGATCCATTATTTTAAATTCCAGTTACATATGTTGTAGAAATTAATTTAAATTTAATCAAGTAGACATGACGACAATGTGGGTTTTAATAGTAAAAATGTTCAAATCATTGCTGTGTTTTTATATCTATTATTAAAGTGAAATTTAATAAAATTATATAAATTGTGTTAAATGATGTACAATTTATCTAATCAAAATTAAATACTAATTAAAATTATAATTTATATTTATATAATTAGATGAAAATGCTGTTCTGAATTATAGTTCAGGGTTTTCACAATTCATATAAAAATAAAAACATCACAGAAAAATAGAAACAAATCACCATAAGATAATTTTTATGATAAAAATTTAAATATTAAGTTTATTTTATCTTATCAATTAAAAAAATGTTCCAAAATGTTATTTAAAATCTCTTATCAATTACTATGCGGTAAAAAATATTTTTTATAAGAATACAACTTTTTATTTGGAAAATGGTATTAATTATTATCTTATAACTAAAAAATCTATTGGATGAGCATCAAAATATTTATTGAATATATTATATATATTTTTTATCTAAAACATTAATCCAAATAGGTTTGTCTAATTTCTGGAGATAAAATTGTGTTTTTAGATTGAAAAATAGTTTTCTAAGTTATGTGGTTATAAATTTTCAAGTAGCCATTACATTATCTTATACTAAATGATGGATAAATTATTTATTTTATGTATGTGTGTGATTAATATTTTCACTATTTAGTTAATATTATAAATAAATTCTATTCCAATGGCCAAGTGCCGCCTATAATATTATTTTAGTAAAATAATTAATATTATCTTGTTTTTCGTTAAAACACAACCTTTTTTATAAAAAAAGATATATAATTGGCTTGATACTTTGTGTTATACAATAAAACATAGGGTTTTGTGTATCAAAATATAATATAAGTGTCAATTATAGTAAATTAATTACTTGGTCTTGTCTATAATTCAACCATAATGTAGTGTTTTAATTTAAAAAACAATATTCTATGTTGCATGAAATGAAAAATATAAAAAAGATTTAATTATTTTGAAAAAAAACATATTTCACAAAATCATAGGGTGTTTCATGGATATCATTTGGATTCCTATTTTCTACGTTATTTTATATCATTTATCTTTTACTACTTTTTTCCCATGTTTTCTATCTTTATAGAAACATAACATATATTATCACTTTTTATATAGTTATTTGTTGATGGGTTATTTATTATTTTTCTCTAGTTATTCTACTCCATATTTTGATTTATATTTTTTTATTTACCCATTATCTTGTTTATATAATGTTATAAAATCTGGTAATTACGGTATTTTCTCCCCATATATACACCATAGGCCCGAACTATTATTCAGACACCTCTTATGTTCAGGGAGATGCTCTCGAAGCCAAGTTACCCACCAAAATCAAAGCTCCACTTAGTATAATCTAGGTCTAGGACATCAAACATAAGATAATTTACCAATAATTAATGTCCAAAACATGTTTATTGAATGTAAAAGCCTACCCATCAAATAATTCGATCAATCCTGAACGTGCCTATAGGATCATAAGTGAAGAGGGGTTTCTCAACAACTAGGGGTGGGAGTATGATCTTGATAATTATTGGTCCGTTAAGTTGGACGGATTTATCACTATATACATAAATGATTACCTACTCCCATCCTAAGAGAAGGGTGGAGTCAAGTTGATAACTATTATTTTGGAATCACCCATGGATAGAGGAAGGAACATTGGATTTTCCATTCCTATGATAGCCAGACTATACCACCTCCTACATCACATTAACTAAGGGAGATCCCAACATAGAATATATGGAAACATCTAGTTTTTTGGTGGTGGGATTCAAAAACACCTTGGTAGTTTTGAATATCTGAGTTTCTAGTACATCGTTCGCATCTATTTGAACCTTTTTTGTAGTGCATCATTTGGGAAAGGCCCACCACATTCAAGAACAAAGAAATCAGTACCATACTAAGCTATAATGATTTCCACTCGTTTAATAATTATGAGATTTCCATTGGTTGTATAATGGGAAACGGTATGGTAGAATATGTGGATTTGGATTACATGATGTAAATTTTTGAGGTATGCTTACCACTTGAGTAGATAGAAACATACTATGTGAATGTAATGTTCCCAATCAGTTTGCAAATTAGTTATGAGGCATTCAAAAAAATTATCCTACTCCTTATATATTTTATCTAAAAAGAACACAATTTTGGATCATCAATTATTATTACCTCTTTTAAGATATGAGACTCAGATTCAGTTAGGGTTTCCTCAAACTGATATTTTGAATAGTCTCTCTCAATGATATAATGATATTTAGATGCTCTAAAATCCAAATAGAATGTTCTCTAAATCCAAAACTAGGTTTGTAAGAATTACACATACCACCAAAACTAGTAAAATAACTAGAATTAGTCTTTATTACCATAAATCGACAGTTACCAAGATGAATTATAAAGTAGTGGTTGTCTAGATTTTTTTTCCATGAAGGGTGTTAGATGGAACAAATAGAATGAGTGAATTCTTTATAAGAAAAGTTCCTATAATGATATTGTTTCCCACGACATATCAGTAATGGGAAATCTATATTTAGGAAGGATCATCTACTAAAATTTGGGTTTGTTACATCATGTGACAAAAAAAATGACGAGCTTCGCACAAATAAATTATCTTATGGACATAACATATTAAAGACCCACTAGTGGAAATACGGGCTTTAACGTCGTCGTAATAACGTCGGTTTTTTAAAAACCGACGCGAATAGTATATGCGGGGAATTTTTGGCGTCTGTTTTACAAAAAACCGACGCCAAAAATAATTATGTGTTGATTTTCCGCGTCGGTTCTCAGGAAAACCGACGCGGAAAATATTAGTATACATATTTTCCGCGTCGGTTTTCCTGAGAACCGACGCGGAAAATAAATTTTTAAAATGTTTCGGCGTCGGTTTTCATGAAAACCGACGTCGAAACTCATAAAAAAAATATATTTCGCGTCGGTTCTTCTGAGAACCGACGCGAATAATATTATTCGTTGATTTTCAGCGTCGGTTCTCAGGAAAACCGACGCGGAATATATTAGTATACATATTTTCCGCATCGGTTTTCCTGAGAACCGACGCGGAAAATAAATTTTTAAAATGTTTCGGCGTCGGTTTTCATAAAAACCGACGCCGAAACTCATAAAAAAAATATATTTCGCGTCGGTTTTAATGAAAACCGACGCGAAAAGTCTTTTAAAAATATTCACGGTCAGAAACCCTCATTTTGTTCGTCCGTCGAAATCGAGTTCCGCTGTGGCGCTTCGGACTCCCGACGACCTTCGAACTTGATTTGCGATCTTGAACGGCCATTGTTGAATGTTTTTTGTCGTCTGCACGATTTTGGGTATGTGTTCTTCCTATTTATCTCTTGTTTCATATCCCATTGTTTATTTCTTTATCAATAACCCTGTTTTGCGTGATTTTGATTATTGGTTAGATTTTAGTTGTAATTTATCATTATTTTTTGTTTGTATTATCATTGTTGGTGTATATTTGATATTGTTTGTTTTTGGAAGTAATTATACCGGTCGCAGTTTGGATTTAACATCTCCATTCGGGTTGAACTTCAAATTTTTTGTTTATATTTTCATTATTCCTCCATAATGAATTTATATATTCATAGTTCCCTATTATAAAACTCATGGATTGAGGGAGTTGAGTTATCATAGTCACCAAAAATTGTATCATGTCTCTTAATACACATTGTTTTAAATAAGGATAGTTATTGCACTATTTTTCACATTAATGTTTCCATGATTCATTCATGTTACATCAAATGAATAAAAAAATAAATATAGTGTGATCAATAGTAGTCATAGTGAGAAATCATATTATCTTGTATGTCATTCATATAATATTTATATCATGAAACTTTATTTTCAAAAAATGAAACCTTTGATTTAACCATTTTGTCCTTGTATTTCAATATAACACACATGTATATAATATTAAAATTAACTGTTTACTATATTTGTAAACGTGTTTCATATCTGATGTCTTTTATCTGATTATCAATAGTTTTTATGGAATATGTTTTTGTTTACAATTTATCTGATAGATATTTAAATGTTTTTATGTTTTAATATATTCATCAATTATATTGTGATATCAGGTATTAATGGATCATAATTGGATTTATCTACGAAGAACTACTAGTGAATATGAAAGAGGAGTTGACAATTTTTTGGAATTTTCTAAACGGCATAATCAAAATATTGATTTGATTTTCTGTCCATGTGTGAAGTGTGTAAATATGAGAAAGTTAAACTTCAGAGAAATCAAAGATCATCTCATTTGTTATGGTTTTAGCCTTAATTATACACGTTGGATATTGCATGGTGAAAGAACTGAAAATTCAACATCCAATGTTGATGACGATATTCATAATGAGGCAGAGGATCGTATTGAAGAATTAATTCATGATTTAGGTGTTGAAACCATCGAAAAAACACCAACTGTTGAACGATTGTATGGAGATTCTGAGAAACCATTATTCCCAGGTTGCAGTAAATATACAGTGTTATCAGCAGTTTTGAGATTAGTTAACTTAAAAGCAAAAAATGGGTGTAGTGATAAAAGTTTCTCCAGTTTACTTGAGCTTTTAAAAGAGCTTCTTCCAGAAGGCAATGGGCTTCCAGATTCCAATTATGAGGCGAAGAAAATATTATGCCCAATGGGATTGGGGTATAAAAAGATACATGCTTGCCCCAATGATTGTGTACTTTATAGGAAAGAAAATGGACATTTATCAAGTTGTCCTACATGTGGAACATCGCGCTATAAGATGGATGAGAAAGTCAACTCAGATTCATTTTCAGGTGATGTCATGTAACGTTATGAAAAATCAATTTTTTTACTTTCCAATGATATCATCCAATATTTTTTTCAAACAATTCTGATAATTCAATTCTGGTTTATTTTTAGGTACCAAAATCAAAACTCCATCTAAAGCATTTTGGTACCTTCCAATTATTCCTCGTTTGAAGCGTCTATTTGCAAATTCAAATGATGCAAAAAGGTTAAGATGACATTCAGATGAGCACATTTCTGATGGTAACTTATGTCACCCTGCCGATTCACCACAGTGGAAGAGTTTTGATAAAAAATTTCATGATTTTGGAAGTGAAGTTAGAAATCTCAGAATGGGATTGTGTACTGATGGAATGAATCCATATCGGAGCCTCAGTAGCCAACATAGTTCATGGCCTGTTTTGCTGGTACTTTACAACTTGTCCCCACATCTATGTATGAAGAAAAAATATGTTATGATGAGCTTGATGATTTCTGGACCAAAACAACCAAGAAATGATATTGATGTGTATCTTACACCATTGATTGAGGATTTAAAACTGCTATGGGAGAAAGGTGTTACAGTTTTCGATGCATACAAGAAAGAGTATTTTCTTTTGCGTGCTATGATAATGTTCACTATAAACGACTTTCCTGCGTATGGAAACTTATCTGGATATAGTGTTAAGGGACATAAATCATGTCCAATTTGTGAAGAACAAACTTCATATTATCAATTGCAGAATGGAAGAAAGACAGTTTACATGGGACATCGATGATTTTTGCGAATTGATCATCCTTATCGTAGATTGAGAAAAGCATTTAACGGTTTACAAGAATTCAACCTCCCCCCTCAACCATTGTCAGCTGAAGAATATTATGATAGAGTGAAAGATATTGATTCAACATTTGGAAAGAGAAAAAGTTCTGGTTTACAAAAACATATCTGGAAGAAGCAGTCTATTTTTTTCAAACTACCTTATTGGAGATTTTTAGAGATAAAACATAACATTGATGTTATGCATGTTGAGAAAAACATATGTGATAGTTTGATTGGAACTTTGTTATACATAAAAGGAAAGACAAAAGATGGATTACATGCTAGATTGGACTTGATATTAATGCAAATACGTTTGGAGTTAGCTCCCGCTGTGAAAGGAAAAAGAACATATTTACCTCCGGCTTGTCACACATTAAGCAAGATTGAAAAGATGAATTTTTGTTAGTGTCTTCATGGTATTAAAGTACCCAGCGGTTTTTCTTCAAATGTGAATAATTTTGTGTCATTGAAGGATTGTAAATTAATAGGTATGAAATCACATGATTGTCATGTGTTAATGCAACAAATTCTACCAGTAGCAGTGCATGGTATATTACCGAAAGCTGTCAGGAAGACAATCATCAGGTTATGTAATTTCTTTAAATCCATTTGTAGCAAAGTCGTTGATCCAAATTTGTTAGATTTGTTTGAGAATGAAGCAACTCTTATTCTTTGTCAACTAGAAATGTATTTCCCACCCACATTTTTTGATATAATGGTTCATCCATTGGTTCATTTGGTGCGTGAGATAAGAATGTGTGGGCCTGTTTATTTAAGATGGATGTATCCTTTTGAAAGATATATGAAAATTTTGAAAGGATATGTTAAAAATCCGTATCGACTAGAGGCCTCTATTGTTCAAAAATATGTATCAGAAGAGGTGATTGAGTTCTGTACTGATTATTTGAATGAAGTGGAGCATATTGGTCTCCCTCTATCTCGACATATGACAGTTGACAGAGAAGGTAGAGGGGTTCGAGGCTTAAAGGTAAAGTTCATTCCACGTGATGAAGTGATGCAAGCACATTTATACATTTTGAACAACACAGATGAGGTTCAACCATATATATCCTCACATATTGCTGAATTAAAGTTACGATATCAGAAAAGAAATGAAAAGTGGTTGATGATTGAGCATAAGAAGACATTTGTTTCATGGTTTAAAGATAAAGTCACCTCAAATATATCTGTATCAGAAACATTGAAGTGGTTATCAGGGGGACCATCTTTTAATGTGATCACTTGGTCTGGTTTTGATATCAATGGCTACACATTTTACACGAAAAACCTGGATGACAAGAGTACCATTCAGAATAGTTGTGTGATGGTATTCGCTGAAGCAGTGCATTTTTCGAGTGCCAAAGATAAAAACCCAATTTCTGCATCAACATCATATTTTGGAGTTATTGAAGACATATGGGAAATTGATTATATTAAATTTCGAGTCACTATTTTTAAGTGCAATTGGGTTGATAGTAATAGTGGCGTGAAACATGATGAATATGGGTTTAAACTGGTTGATTTGAAAAGATTTAATCACAATGAGGAACCATTTATCTTGGCGACACATGCAAAACAAGTATTTTATGTCATTGATCCGTCGAATGATCAGTGGTCAGTTGTTTTGCAAGGGAAAAGATATCATTTGGGTGATGATGATGATTCTGATGATGCTAGTGATTTACATGAGCGTTATTCATCTATTATGCAATTTTCAGATGATTACAATGAATATAAGACAGACATAGTGCATGCAGTACGTACCGATCATGATGAAGGGACGTGGGAAAACACTAAATTAGTCTCCTAATTTTTCTGGTAAATATTTATATTTTGTGTCTATTTTTAAAACTTACAAATGCATGCCTCTATTTTTACATATTTATTTTTCATTTCCTTGTTTCTAATTATTAAGTTTTCTAATGATATGCAGGTACCCAAAATTTCATTACACTTTCTAGTAGCAATGTCAAATACAGATAGAGATGAGCAGTTACCGAGGTATATCTATTTTGACATATTATTAAATATTCAGTAATATACATATTTAATGAAATAAAACTGTTAATTTATTAAAAAAAATTGCAGGACTACTGATGCGTCCTCGGCGGAGGAGACTTCTCCAGTTACTACTGAAAAATCAAGTTCTCTAGTTGGTAAACGTGGTATTACACGTTTACCAAAACTATCACTCGCTCGTGATGATAACAAATTACACATCCGTTTTGATGATAATAATAATGCAGTTGGCCCAAATGCAGTTCAGTTTGTCAGTTATATAGCGATGCAGAGCCGTTGCAGGATTAGTATTTTATATCCTGATTGGAAGTCAGTGGACAGGACGGCGAAGCAACAGCTTTGGGAGGCCGTGACGGTAAAATATCTTTATTTATTTATTTTATCTTCAATTTTTTTAATATTATATAGTTAAAATGACATATTTTATTTTTTCAATTACAGATGACATTCAATTTTGAGGAAACCAAAGAAATTAGGAAAAGACATCTCTCTTTAGCGGCGGTTCGATGGAGAGATTTTAAAAACAAACTGACGAAAGATTATGTTTTTGGAAAGAGAAGGTTTGAAAGCCCATGTATTAAGTATCCATATATAGATGAAGAAACATGGAAGCGATTTGTTGACAGTCGTCAGGAAGAGAAATTTCAGGTATTGTAATTGTTTTATATTTTAAAATTTATGCTATATTTTCCTTATTACTTATGTGTTTATTTTTATGTAACAGGCCTCCAGAAGATCTCATCAGGAGATCCAGTTGAAAAACGTATACCCTCATACTTTATCACGTGGAGGATACTCGTATTTGGAGCAGAAAATTATTGAAGAAAAATTTGAAGCATTAAGAGCTCGATCAAGTAGTGGTTCAGAAGAGGTCCAGTATGGTCCTCCATCTCCTCCCACTCGCCATGAGAAATGGAAACGAGCAAGAAGAAGAAAAAATGAACAATATCTTACAGACGAAGCTCATCAAGTGGCTGATAGAATTGTAAGTAAATATTAATTCTTTGTTAACAATTTTCCTTTTTTATAATTTATAAACACTAATATAAATTTTTTATTTTTCATTTCAGGATGAACTTCAGGAGAAAGAGACACAGGGGTCTTTTATCCCTGAGGGTAGGATGGATATCCTAGCCACTGCTTTGGGAAAGACTGAACACCCCGGCCGTGTTAGAGGATATCAGGCGGGTGTTAGTATTCGGATGGTTTTTGGTAAGAGTAAGCAACCAAGAGACCCGGAAATTGAATCCTTAAAAGAAGAGCTGCAGGATATGAAACGGTCTATGGGTGATCAAATTCAAGCAGCAGTATAGAAGGCTTTATTAGAACACTTGGCAAGACAGTCACAGTCTGCTCATCCTTCCGAGGTATATTATTTACTGTTAACAATTTTTCTTTTCTATAAATTATAAACACTGATATAACTTTTTCATTTTTCAACATTCTCAGCCTACTCACTCAGACTATCATGCCTCATATGCTTACCCAACACCATCTGGGCAGCCTTCCGAGGTATATTATTTAATGTCATCAATTTGTCTATTTTATAAATTATAAACACTGATATAACTCTTTCATTTTTCAACATTCTCAGCCAACTCACCCGGACTACCCTACCTCATCTGCTTACCCTGCCCCGTCTGCGCAACCATTTGAGGTATATTATTTTATTTAATTTTTAATCAATTTTTCTATGTTATAAATTTTAAACACTAATATACCCTTTTCATTTTTCTGACTTCTCAACCTGCTCACCCTGACTACCCTGCCCCACCTGCTAACTTTGAGCCTCCACCTCCTCCATCGGATCAAACCTTATATTGTGAGTTGTTTGCGGGAGATCCTCATGTACATATTGTTGCGTTAGGACAAGTGTATTTTTTGGGGGACTCGGTACATCATCAGCCTATGCAGATGGGTCAGGTTAGAGTATCAGTACTTTTTATTATAGATCCTACTGCTCTACTACCATTTCCTACTGCGGAGATCACCAGTGTTGGGGAATGCATGGGCCATTTTTTACTTTGGCCAACTGCACTTCTTCGTTATATTTCACATGAGGTATGAGTTTTTTAACTAGTAATTAGAAATGATTCCAAAATACTTATAATGTTTTCTGACATTTAACTTATATAGGAATATCTGAAAGCAAAAGAAACTGTACAAATGCAGCAAAATGTTCAGAAACAGTCGGCTGTAGATACTTCTGATATTTCTTCTGGGTTGAAAAGATTATCTCAGTGCTCTTCTTCCTTGAATTTTATCTATGAGTTTCGGATGACGCCCGATATATGTGGAAGAAATTATAAATTGAGAATATTGAAAGAAGATATCATGAATTTAGTTAATTTTGAAGAGATCGGGCTGAATGTGGTGCAGTTGTTTTCCATGTAAGTAAATTGACGTCTGAATTGCTATTTCTTTACTAAAATATTGTTATGTCATTGACTAACTATGTTTTCTTTTTAAATTAGGTATCTATACAGGATTCTTTTACAAAATGAAACTACAAGCATTTATAGCTTTATAGATCCAGAGTACATTTCCTCGGAAGTCAAACATGTGAAAAATGATGAAAAAGTTCAATATATATCCGAGAGATTATCACAAACAGAGATTCAGTGCTGGTTTTTGCCATTTGTTGATAAGTAAGAATATCAACATAATTTTGAACTCATGATCATTATAATGTCATTAATTATGAACTTTTTGTATTATAGGGGGCATTGGATGTTAGGTGTATTTTGCCCAAATGAATGCACCTTATATTGGTTTTGCTCTTTATTAGGAAAAGTGCGTAAACCGTTTTCCAACTTATTAAACAGGTAAGTTGTTTTTTTTATGTTTAGAAGTTTGTTATGTTTAATTTTAATTGTTTACACAAGTTTTATTAGTTCTTATATAAAAAAATGCAGTTCATGGAAACATTTTACAAATGAAAAGAAACCAACGAAAATCAAATATGTGGAAGTAAAGGTAATTAGTTTTTATATTTTTGTTATATATTGGGTTTCATTATTAGTTAAATGTTTTATAACTGCAGTGTCATCGTCAAAATGGAAGCGTTGAATGTGGTTATTATATTCTACGATTTATGTACGAGATAATCACAACTGGGGAAACTACTGATTTTCATAAGGTTAGTTGTATTAACTTTTTTATATATTTTCATCCACTTTCTTCTATTTATTAATTTCATATCATTCAATATTATTGTAGGTATTCAATGATTCACAGTCATATTCTCAATCTGATATGATTCATATTCAATCTACTTTTGCGGACTATTTGTTAAGTCTGATTAAGATTTGAGGTATGTATACTAATATTTATAAATAATATTATATATGGGTTTAAAAAACTAACTCTTATGATATATTAGGTGTTTGAACCTACTAATAATCAAATGAATGCTTCAACAATAACAAACAATGAGCATGTCATATATTTCAGGTACGTGTATTTTAATTCTGCTTTACTGAGTTTTCTCAAGTGCCTCTGCAAAAACTGTTTTATTGAATCTACTAATAATCAAATGAATCCTTCAACAATAACCAACAATAAGAATGTCGTATATTTCAGGTACGTGTATTTTAATTCAGAATTAGATATTATATTTCTTTTCATTGTTATTTCTTAAAATCATTTGTCTGTACAGTGACAAATCTGTAGGGTGGTACTTGGATCATGAGCATAGAGATTCGTATAGCGAAATAACATTCACAAACACTAAAAATTGTCTCCCTTGAATGCACAACAAAATATTCTAGGCCTTTTTATTTTTTATGCAAATAAATATCGAAAAATGATTGCCGAGAAGCATATCACATAATACCTGAAACAGCGCTTAGTGGGTTTGCACAAAGATAAAATAGAAGGCGTCAATTTTTAAGGTATGTTTCTTTATGTCTCTTCAATCTGCATTTGATTTCAATTTTCTAACCTATTTTTTGCACTCAAACTTATTTCTCTGTTATTCCATAACTTAAACAAATAACAATAGTGAATGGGTAATGCACGTCTATACAGAGCAAATATAAAAACCTGAGGTTGGGGGTGGTGGGGATCCTATGGTGAAAAGACACCCCCAACATCTTCAGTGGGGGAGGTGAGGAAGAGGTTGCATCGGCTGAGTGTTCCTGGAATTTTGATCAGGAGTCGTAACATTTCATTTTGGTAATTTACTTTGTGAAAAAATGAATGATTCAAATAAATTACACATTTTAATTTAATGTTTATTCATTGCACTAATAACTTGGATTGATTTTTTCACTCACATCTCCTTAGTTTCATTACTGTTTTGACAGGATTGGTGCTATCTATGGGAGGAAACTTACAATGATTGATACTGAGTATGGTTAGATTAAGAAAATGCACCATGTAGGTACGTGTATTTTAATTCTTCTTTACTTTGAATTTTCTGAAGTACTTCTGTTAAAGCTGTTTAATTGTTTTTGTATACTTCGTTATTTTTTTTCAGGGTTCCGATTTGTTTGGAGGAGAAAATATATGTATTTTATTTAAAAAAAAAAATTTACGGCATCGGTTATTTTAAAAACCGACGCCGAATATTTTTTAAAAAATATTATTTACGGCGTCGGTTTTTTTAAAAACCGACGCCGATAGGGTTTTCCGCGTCGGTTTTTAGAAAAACCGACGCGGAAAATCCTGTTCTAATCGGTTTTCCGCGTCGGTTTTTAGAAAAACCGATGCCGAAAACCTATTCGACTATATTTTCCGCGTCGATTTTTAATGAACCGACGCGGAAAATAATGTCTAAATGTTTCTTCGGCGTCGGTTTTATAAAAAACCGACGCCGAAGCTCATAAGCGAATTATTTTTCGTGTCGGTTTCTATGAACCGACGCGAAAACTCTATTTTTAACGTCGCCTATAAAGACGTCGGTTTATAACCGACGTTAAAAATTAAAAAAAACCGACGCGAAAAAGTGTTTTTGCACTAGTGACCAACTAATTAAGGCTGAGACTATATTTTAAGACCACAATATGGACTTATAATATATTATATTCCATTCCCATGATCAATCTTGAGTATTAGTTATAAAGGTCCGTGGCACCATTTTAGTTTTCATAGATGAGGGGAACCATGGTATCCCCAATGAATTGGTAACTCTGACTCATGGCCATGATCAAATGACTGAATCACTATCCAAATCATGCTTGATGTGTCTTGTATCATGTAAGGAAAAGTATGTGCACAAAGGGACCAGTTACTCTATCCATCTCTGATATATTCTCTCGGGGGTAAGATTGTTGGAGTTGACTAATGTGATGGTCAAGGGACCGATGATGAGGGATCACCATGTAAAATAGAGAAAATGAATTTGGTGGATTTAAATTAGTAGGAATCAAAATAAACACCTGCATCGACTCTATCCTTTTTTCCTTCATAATTTGGATACATTTGTAGTTAAATACATACAATTGAAAATAAAACTAAAGTGATCCATTTCATTAGAGGATTCTCACGGTGAATCATCAAGTAAGGGTCATTCCTTTTAATCCTTTATAATCACTTTTTATATCTTATTTTTATCTTTTAAAAGGTGTAGAACCCTTTCATTCCAATTTATATGTACATAAATCAATTATTGAAAATATCTTTGGTATTTTTACAGCTCTAGAAAAATATTCCACACTAGTCCCAGTACATAAATGTTTCTATATGGTCTATGTTCGAATGTAATCAGAACTATCTCCTACCACTAACATTGAAATAGTTGTTCCATTTTACCCATCAATGGAAAATATTCTTTTGGAGTATTCTAAGGTTTTAGGGTATTATACTACTTAATTAGACATCATGGAGGTGTGTTTGGGTGAGTTTGATAATTTCATATGAGACAATATATTTTCCTCAATTTTTTTTTCCACTTAAAATTTAATTTCATTCAAATTCATTGATGGTGGGGATAAAATATGCCAATGGAAAAAATATAGATGGTTCCACTACATCTCTCATTTCAAGAGGGCATCAATTCATCCCATCTAGATGGTATGTGGGTGAAAACTATTTCCAGCAATGTAGCTAAGAAAACAATCATTCCATAATTGATCATGTTCATTGATTATCTAACAACATCAAATTGTTCACATACTGATTCATAATCCTTTGTGTATATTGTTACATTACCCTCATATTAGATATCAAAAGAAAGGATACATTTTATTCATAATTACCCCCAATTAGTCGACTAACTTGGAGGATTGATCATTACCCCACTCATTAAAGGCCAAGAGTATGAGTTCCCAAATATGT
The DNA here is from genome assembly GCA_963277665.1 of Viscum album. Lineage (NCBI taxonomy): Eukaryota > Viridiplantae > Streptophyta > Magnoliopsida > Santalales > Viscaceae > Viscum > Viscum album. Next base: position 668,845,038 of record OY728159.1, on the reverse strand, counting down.
TGATTATTCCCAAAATATATTATTATTCATGTATTGGTATTGGTTCGATGATCTATACCAATGAACCTTCATCAACTAATATAGAAACAAGTGTGGGAGATATATGGACACTAACATTATAGGGCCCTTTGGAAGATATGATGGATCAACTAAATAGTCTCTTGGATATGTTTACCACCATAGAATATGATATTATTTTCTATAAAATTATACATTCTTGGATAATGGAACTGATTCCATAAGAGTGAAATAGAGGGGCCATTAATAGTGGGTATTACTAGTAGGGGCTTTATCTTCAGTCAAATAAAGTTGAGATAAGGCCTTGAATAAGGCATCCCAATGGGCAGTGGAGGAAACAACTCGCCAAAACATGATCAATTTTTTAAGGAATATACTTTCCAACTATTTTACAAAATCATTCATCATCTGAAGAAGATATCTCGGTTTTAACATGGGTTGAAAACATAATGAAAACCATGTCATTGTAGAACAAGATATTTTACCTAAAAAAAGTAATGAAATGATATTTTTTCTCTGGGTTGAAGAATTACAGCTGATTATATATGTAGAAACTGAATTTGATAATTAATTTATCTAAATCATAGCTTCCTCTGAGTATTAGTTGTCTAAGCTGAAGAAATCCTCCGAAAAATATATTGAAATCAACGTGTACATTTATGAGTTTCTGTTTGATTTAGGATTCATTTAAAACACTCTATAAAGTAGTTAATTATCCCTAATTTTCATATTATAATGAAATAAAACCTTTTAAACAATAAATATTAATGTGTATTTTTAATTCATCCATTACGTGATTTTAATTTCATTAGCACAGTATCATATATACCATCGAATAAATACTTCCTTTATATAATACCAAGTATTCCCATAATTGCAGAATTTTTATGCTTGAATGATAACATAATTCTCTTAATAATTACTCTGGAATGATTATTTACATATGAATCCTCATTAATGTATTAGGTTTAGTAGTCCCTATATCAACGAGTTCAGGTGGATAATTTTTGTGAATATATTTTAAAGGGTGAGGAGTCTAAATTTTACATAATTCAATTTACCTTATGAGCATATATTGAATTTTTTTTGGGATTGAAAATGATACCAAAATTCTTTACATATTTTCTTATATTTCATTATAATTTTACTATGTCTAATATGGGGAAATAATAGTGGGATAGAGTTGAATGTTTATCAATCTTCCCTTTATGAGATTTCAACATGATATGTTTTATTCCATTTCAATTTTATAAATGCTCATAATTTCTTGTATCATTCAATGTGTGTGTCCAGTGAGTAGAGTCTTGACCTTTTCCAAGGGTGGAATTTATAAGTTTTGAACCTAGATAGATTTTTGTCTATTTTAATTTTATTTTCATTGACTTCCAACATTGAACAAAAAAATGTTGTAATTATAGGCCGAACAACATAATCCATTTCCTGGTGTAATTTTGGTTCTTCTAGCATAGATCATTTTCTCAATTAATTTATGTTATTTTAACATGTATCATCAATTGATGTCATTTGGGGTATTCTAGATCAGGCCTTATATTATAATAGTTTATTATATTCAATCTTGGACCTTATAACACTATAGATTAGGGTCTTCTATATTATACTCTTTATCACTATAGTTTATGATCATTTAGGATGGAATCTCTATTATTGTTTGTGAATGATGGGTATTCATGATTGGTTTCAAAAAACCACATACCTTCTTGGATTATAAACAAATAGTATCAATTAACAGTTCTGATACCTTATTTTTTCAATTGATATTCTGAAAAGTGAAAGTTCATTAAGGTTTCTAACACACATTGTTCTTAGAGGAATTAGGAAGGATAAGTATCCATGATGTGTTAGAACCCCCAACATCCTTATTGATATCTTATTTGAAGTACAATTTTCAATTATTAATGACACCAAATCATCTTTTTTTGATGTAATATTTGTTCTGTATGTCTTATCACAAAAGAATTAACTAAATGTGATGAGATGTGATAGAATTTCCAGAAAAAATTGAGACACATTCTTATATGATGAGATCTTCCAAGATTTTTTTAGTTCTGATGAGGACTAAAGTTCCTTTTGTATATAAAGGATACCCCACAATTTAATGATATAATGTACATAATTTGTGACCTCATTTGAAATACATGCATTTATTGGAATATGGGGTCCATATCCTTTCCAAGGATCATGGAATATTTATGAATATTCAATGGTTTGGGAGAAAAAATCTATCCATGAAGGGTTCTAGAACACTATATTAATATATTTTATGTTTGGGGGGATCATTTCATACACCATATGGTTTTGGGTGACATGGTGTGGTCCAAAAAAAGGTTTGGAGACAGATTATCACATTCCCACATTGAGAATGGGTAAAGTGCAGAGTAATGTAATACAATGCATATTGAATCCCCTTGAATATTCACGTAATGAAGATTTTATATAATGGTATTTTAATATATATGTTAAATAAAAATGAGGGATATTAAATGCATGTTGACCATTAATAATAGTGAAAACTAGTATTACATGTAGTTGGGAGAATAGATCATGGATTTAAAGTGGAACATTCAGCTATGTCAAAAAAATCCACCAGCCACAACATCCTTGGAATTGGGTTATCCACTAACTATTACAAGATGGTCCACTTTAGAGAAGTTAGTTTTTCTATCCCATACAATAAATAATTGAACAAATATATGTTACTCAAGGTCATGTGGTTCCTAGAGATGTTTATCAACTAAATGAATATGTGTGTGTTAGCTCATACTTTTGATATATGAAATGGATTTTTTGGGAACATAATATTCAAGAAGGGTATGGAAACTATAAATGTTGTATTTCTTCATGGTGAACAAGTTATCATGTGAAAGAGATGATACATATCACTACGTTATCATTTTCCTAGATAGGGGGTCTAGGGATCAGGGATCAACTTTCCCAAAGACCATAAGATGACCCCAATGATCTTTTAAATTTTTTTATTTTAGGGATAAATATTTCCATAATTATAGATATAATGTTTTTAGTGATTTTATACTTGAATTATCCTTTGAAATAAATTTTTCAGTATTTAGCTGGAGCTATTTTATATCTCTTTAACTAGTAATTTTGGGACATTAAATTTGTAAAATCAATGTCTATTGTTTAAGGATGGTCTGCTTTGAACAAATTTTATGTAGTTTAAGGTCTTTTTGCACGTTGACCTAATATGAGTGTAGTGTTAGACATAATACTAATTTCGATTCACATGATAATAATTACTCAAACACCTTTCCATTTTGTAGGTTATAATCTTTTTAATCATGGCTCTGTTTTATAAGATAATGTGTACTGATATGGGACAATAATACTGATGAAGATCGTGAATCACTATATTGTGTAGAGAACCACTATGATGATATCTGAGGTCAAAAGTATTAGATATCCATTTCACAAAAATGAAACATTTTGTTTAGTATTAAAATATCTTATTGAAGATCTATTGGTAGACATGAATAGTAAAAAATTGTGTCCCATGAAGATGGGTGTCCATTATAATGGTGCTTGTATGGCTTTGTAAAATTCAAGACACTCAATACAAAAAGTGAGGTTTATACAATGGTTTTCTATGAATGATAATGGAATCAACTTAAGAAATATTTTACCAGGCTTAGGTTTTTAGTCTGTTGATAATGAGTGATGATGGATGGTGGTCATCACATTTTAACATCATAAACTAGGGATACATCTCTCATGTTGTTTAACATTATACAATAAGGAACTTCTTTTTGGTTTTAATGTCAATAAGTTTGGATATCATCCTTTCATTTTAACATCATGCAGTAAATATTTCATCCTTGTATGTTAACATCAGGTGGTAAGGATGAATTCCCAAAATATTAATGACATACTTTTGGATTGTATGTATAGGGAAAGGGAATTTAAATATTTCATTATGGTTGGAGGTGATAAATTCATCTTTATCATAGATTCATAGATAGGATTTCCCTCTATAATCATTTTTATATTATTCAAGTTAAACCATTTATTTTTTAGTTTAACATGTTTTATTTCGTGTTTCCATATAGTTTAACACCATGAAATCAGTATGTATTCATACATTTTCGCATCATAAAACAAGGATGTCATTGTGATTTTTAAAAATATTTGATTAGGATGTATAATTAAAATTAGTGACTAATTCTAGGAAATTGGGTATTCATTGAATATACATTACCCATGATAAAGGTGTATAATAAAATGGTATTGTAAAATTTTTTTTGAAAATGATTATGACGTATAGATCTGTATATTGATGGAATTATAATACAGAATAATAGTTTGGTTATGGAAAGTTAACATCATGAAATTAAGTTATTTGAGTAAACTGGAGGTGAAAACCGATTTTTACCAGTTAACCATTGATAATTTAAGAACCCTATATTCTACAAAGTAATGATAATAACTCTTAAATTTAATGGCTAATATACTCTAGAATAAAAAAACCCACTAGGTTAAAGATTCAAGGAATTTTTTATTCATGGTTAAATCTTGTTGGGGGCCTTTTGGGTTTACAAATCCCTATAACCAGTTTTCTATGGTGGGGAACCAAGAGAATTGGAACCTATGGTCCCTGGGGTTCTATTTTTATAATATCAACATGAATAATATGAATGAATTAACTCATATATTGATTATGTGTTGTTATTTACTTGATTGAATGAGTTGGAAGAAGGGTTTGAGTAGCCTATAGTCAACCACTCTGTGGATTGAATTCATTTCAAGGGCAAAGGGTAAAACATTGAACTATTAAGTACCCAATCATAAGAGAGGATGATAGGCCAATGGTAAATACCTAATGTGATGATGTTTGACATCATGAAACAATGATGTTGTCTTAATGATTAACGTCATGTGAATACAATGTGGATCATTATATTTAGATATAATCCCTCGTGATAATGGTGGTTATAGTGACTTTATAGCTTTCCCCAGATCACTTGAGTAATGACTATCATGAGTAATGAGAAGAAATTAGACAACTGATTGAGTTGTTAGTGGGTGAATAATATGGAAGATATGGGGAATTTACTTTCTTTTATAAAAGGTAATACCCATGAAGATTTTTTTCTCACTGATAGACTTAGTTAAGAGTGATTATAACTCATGGAATGTTCCATAAATGGAGGATCTAGTCATCACTATATATCTGAGAGCATGGGAATCAAGCCACACATAGTTCATATAAATAAAGATCCCCAAACAGATGAGGGTTCTGAGAATGGAAGGGAAATTTTATCCTTATGTTAATGTGGAACTCTAGATTGAGTGACTATGAATCAATATGTGCCCAATGATAATTGAAATAAATCCACACATAATTTTTATATGAATATTGTTTAGTTTACAATACTTCCTCTAGGACTATGAATTTAAATCCATAAACCACTTTTTTATTATAGATCCCACTTAGACATGGGAAACTGTTGAAATTTATAATCTAATTAAGTGTTTTCATGGTTATTTCCATGATCAATGAACTTATTTCATCATATAAGATTCATAACTCTATGTTAAAAGAGTACAAGAATATGATTTCATAATCATTTTTTTAGCATGATAATGATTGAAGGATGTGTAACATTGGGAGTATCTGAATATGGTTGAACTTTTTGGTTTCAATAAGTTAAAATCATAATCCATGAATATTTTAGTTAATTGAAGGTGGATAATGGTGGGTATAAGTCATACATTTGTACTTCTGTAAGCCTATATTCTATATATTTTATACAATAACACCTAGATTTAATGTGGTCATATCCCCTTAGACCAAAAAACCCACTAGGTGCATGGTGTTAGGCATTACATTATTAATAATCAAATCGTAGTTGTTCCCTTTTTGATTATGTAGTCCATGTATCCCATTTTATATATGGGAGAGATATGATAGTGGGAGCCTAGAGTACATCAGTATCAAAGAGAAGAATATTAACTTGTGTAATGGGACAGAATCAACATAGGTATTAATTATATGACGTTGGTTCATGGGTAATGTAATACTAAATAATGGTGTGAGAACCCTAAATTTCACTCAAACATTTCTTGAACACATTTTTTAGTAAAAGGGATAAGACATGAAATTCATGAAAAAATAGTTATTTGGGGGATGACCTGTTTAGAAGTAATAACTCTTGTTATGATGTTTAACATCATGTAACAATGATTTTGATCTGTAGATCCATTTCATTAGAATAGGTAGTTTCAATGTAATTAAAATCCACCCTATAATGATTTGATTGCCTACCTAGAACACCAAAAAAATAAATATGTCTAGAGTGGACTTACAACATTCTTATGATCACCAAAGTCATGATCGATGTGAGAAACAATGGATAACTAAAAAATCAATCTAGATACATGGGACCTTTTGATAGAGATCTTGTGGAGGTGAAAAAAATTTAATGTGTCCTAGAACCACAACATCAATTTGACTCAAATGGAGGGAAGTGATTGGGAGTGATGCAAACACATGGTTAGGAATGGAATGGAGAATCCAAGAATCGTAATATATCCCGTGATTTATGGTACTATGAGACATGTATTTCTTTGATGTAATGTTCTATGCATAGGTCTGAGTTATTTTATATTGAGAGGAAATTTTTACCATATTTTGAATGGTCAATATATTTGTTATATGGTCGTCACTACATACCCAATGTTAATAGGAATGAAACAACATGTATTTCATATAATGTTCCATATATTGAAAATTATTATATGTCTGAAGGTGTGAATTTTTATATATTTTTTGGATAGGACGATGATTTGGGATCTAGTCATCATTATATATCCTATAATGATCGGAATCAAGACATACATAGATATTATATAGAATATTCTATGATAATGGTTGACTTATAGGCATGGGGAAACATTTGTTTCCAATTTATATTATGGTTGGGCCCGAGATGTGAGTTTCAAGTGTCAATGAGTATCTTATGTAAATAAGAATCAATCCAAATAAAATTATTCAATGAAAATTTCACTCATAGGTATGAACATATGAAGGGTGAGAATAAAGTTTCTATTACAATCAGACCCATGAGTAATGATCTTGTTATCACTATGTATCTTATGTTAATAAGATTCATGCCACTCAAAGTTCATGAATTGTAAAATTCCCATAGTTGTTCTATACCATATGTTAAGAGAGAGTATTTGTTTCCACTTATATTGTGGTAGGACCAGATATTGGAGATCCAAGCATCAATACATATCATGTGACAATAGGAATCAATATACACATAGTTCATGAATGAAAACTCTCTTTTAGAATTTAACACACACATAGGGTTGTGAGTACATATTTATTTAAGATATATCTTTCTGATGTGATATGAATCATTTATGAAGTAACATCCTCTATGTAGGTTAATATAACGTGTAAGAACATATTATATGTATTTTAATATCATGTGGTGTAGATGTCAGATAATGTATAGTTTATATTCATTCGTCCAATACTTTGAAACCCTAACTATATCTATAAAAAGTATATTTTCAAGAAAACATCATTGGTGGTGGAATAATTTATTACCCAATAATTTTGGAAAATCAGTAATCTCTATTGAAATAATCCTTATGTATAATGTAAGGCCCTTCCAACACGGGGTTCTAAAAAATAATACCAGTTCTCCATGATGGAATGAGTAGTGGTAAGCCATTTTACTAAAAGCTTGTAGAATCCAATTATAATGAACATAAATGTTAGGCATTGTATGAAACATTTCCTCAATGATCCATTCTAAATCATCATGCCACTTTTGTGATTACTCATCATTTGATACTATTCCACAAATAAATATTTATAGCCAGGGGAACCCAACTTATATTGTCAACACTACTTCAGTTCCCTAGACCAAAAACATGGAGTCAGTTGTGTGGAATTGCATGTGGTGGTACAGTATGACCATAAATCATAATAAAGACTATATAGATAGGAAATATTCCCAAACATTACCATTTTTTGGAATATATTTAATGGATTTTTATTGAAGAAGTCTTTTGACCCATTTCTCAACACATGGTAGTGAGATGAAGGGTTGTGATCCATGTTTTTCTCTAGGTAGAGTTTTTAAATATTAAAGAATTGAATTTGGTTCTATTGTCTATCAATATCATTTGAGTGACACCAAAAATGATGAATATTCTAGACATCATGAAGATAATGATAATATTCACCTTGACTTCCTTGAGGGGTATGGTCTCAACCCATATAGAAAAAAAGTTGATAGTGATACGGATTTAGTTAAAATATATGGATATAGTTGGGGGATATTCCCCGATAATGTTAATTCATATATATTAGAAATTAATAAGAATACATATGTATATGAATAAATTATGGAGGTTGATGTATGAATATTTCATGAATCTATAATTAATGTAATTTTCTACTAAATTACACACAGTCATGTTTCTTTATTATCTAGTAGTAACGAATACTCTTAATTTTATGGGAGAGTCTGGTCCTAGACAAAGGAGCATAGCAGAAGCCAAAATAGAAATTTCCATGATGACGGTAATTTATTCTTCTAAAATTAATTTCAGTAAGAGACTATAAATGCCTCAATTTTATATTTCCTTTTGGTCAATCATCCCCCCCAAAAGGGTGAAGTTTACAACTCAACATTCAGTTTCTTCCATTTTCTCATGAACTAATGGGAGGGTCCCATTTTGGTTGAAATCCATTATGGGATCCATCCATCTAAGAGTGGATATTACTATATCATTTTCAATGGTAGATTTGACTGTATTGATTTCATCTATATCATAGATGATTGCTGATGAGGCCTCCCTTCAGCTCCTAATGCGGAAAGCTACATTATCCAAATCAGTTTCTTCAAAGGATATGGCTATATTACCCAATGCATTAGAATTATCATTTTTTAAATGATGGATGTGTGTAATATTGGTTAAAAATCTATTTTCTATTATTCATATTAATTAATCAATGTGAGCGGACAATTATAACTTCTGGATGGAATACTCATCATATATTTGTTTGATCAGTACTTCTAAATACATATTGATGTTTAGGTAATCTATCTATAGTTGTAGGGATATCAATACACTATAAACAAGTTCTTTGTATTCAACCTAATTATTAGTATATTTTTTAGATAGTGAAAAATACTAGAGAAACATTTCTTTTTCTATGGAAAAAATAAAATGAAAATAGCTACCAGGTTGGGATTCCAGTTTTCCATCCTCTTGCTAATAGGATATCAAGAGACACTATGAAATACAGGTCCAAAATTCATGGAGTTTCATGGGAATAGAAAACATATTTTCACATAAGAATTATTAATAATTTTTTTTATTTAGAAATATTGATGTTCAATAGTTAAATCATCAATGGGAATCCATTTACATGGATTTTGTGACAAAACATAGGAGAAATACTATTGTAGAAAAACCAACCATGGTGAAAAACACAACGTCATTTTCGAGCATCAATGTTTTTACTTGATCTTGACAAAATTAATGTAATGGTGGTATTTGTTATGTGTCATGTAATGACACCGCTTCTAGACTACAAATATTCCTACGATTAAATTCTTTTTGATATCATCATACCATTTCCACATACAAATAATTGTTTGGCCAAGGTAGTTTATGTTGTTTTTAATCACAATTAAATTTTTCAACATGATAATAAAACCATGAAATTATTACATAATAGCCACATTGTAAAAAAAGTGGATTTCCTTTTACAGGAGGCACAAGGACTGGTGGTTTTAGTAGGTACTTATTGAGATTAACAAAGTCTTCTGGGGAGTTCTCATCCCAAATAGTAAGATACCCCCTTATTATTTAAAATAGTGAGGGGAATTGAATTTCTAAATATGTTATTTATTAAATTATGTATATAACATGATTCCCTTAAATTTACCATTGTTTAATAAGACTTTTAGGAGGTGTAATTTCTATGATTTCATTGGTGTTTTCTAGATCGACCATGCTGTTATTGTGGCATTGTTACATCCCTTGTATTTATTGAATAATAAATTTTCAAATATAATAATATTTACAAAGAAGATATTAATTTTAAATTTTAAGGGGATGTTTTGTCTGATAGCGTACTTGACATGAAACAATGGTTTTCTTCGAAGTTATACATTGCACACGACATTGAGTTATAATGAAAAACAATACAAAAATTATATTATTATTTGAAATAGTAGTTAACGCCAAACAATTTTATTGGTGGGAATGAATATAATTAAAATTATTTTGATTTAACATATTTGTTAAATGTTTTTACATTTATACAATGAATTTTAGAGGCATAAAATGAGAATGAATCCAATTTTAAGGAAAATATATTCTAATATTTTTAATAGGTTGTTTTACCACCTTTTGATGGAGAAACCATTGTAAATTTTGATTATATCCCATATATATGTTCTATTTGACAAAATAAGATTCTTATATAGAATCAGGATATCAATATTTACATTTGTCAAAATTTTGGTGTTTTTATGATAAATCTATATTTTAGTGAATAGTGAAAAATATTGTATTTTAAGTCAAAACTGCACTGTCATCTAATATATTTTTATAGATATATTGTCTATTTAATGGGTTTTAAAATGTAATTGGATTATGTTTTGTCATTTAATCAAATTTTGGTCATTAGATATAATTTGAAATTTAAATTGGACATAAATAGATATAAATTTTTGACAGTTTGAACTTCATAAAAACATGTTTTCTTATCTTGACTAAATCAATTAATTTTAAATTAATTTCATCCAATTTTATGTTTTGAAATTGGGAAAATGGAATCCATGTTTGGAATAAGAAGTTCAAAATTTTATAAATAGTTACCTTATATTTTTGACATTATAAAAATCATCTTCAGTATTTATTTTTATTTACCACGGTTAAAGGGTAAGTTAGGTAAATAAGGGGAAAAAATAAAATTATAATAATATAAAACCACCCTAGAACGTATTCTAATCCTACTGGATAATATATGTCCTACCATGAGAATCCTTGGGTTGAGAATAGTACCCCATGGATCCGCATGGTTTAGACAATGACCTTATATAATATTTAATTTAAAAAAGGGAAATATAAGATAAACATGTATCCCCAAACTAAGGAAATTTAAATTTGGATTATATAAATGATATCATCGACTATAAATAGTCACTATAAATCTAAAATGATTTCTTACATCATGGTATTTTATTTATAATTTTTATACATTAAATAAAATAATATATTTTCTACACAATTATGATGAAAGGATTACCTTATTAATGAAATATTCAAATAAACCATATTATACATATTAAAATAAATATAATTTCAAACTTTTTATAACATATAATTTTTTTTCATTAATATAAAATATATTATTTTATATAATGCCCTTGGTTCAAAGGGATCATGTTTTTACAACTTTAACAAAAAACCATTTCAAAATAGTGTCAAAATGATCAAAAATCAATTTTTAAAGAAAATACTATTTTATTTAATGATGTAATATTCCTAAAAATCTAATAATTTTCCAATTTACTTATATTATTTCATGAATGTAATTAATGATCTTCTTGTGGTTCTCTTGACATTTTATAGTAACTATAGAAACAATATATTATAAAAATAATAGAATACCAGGTAATAGATAATGTTTTTAACTAAAGGTTAAAGATAAAAGATATGGTTAATTTTATTAAGTAATCTTGTCTAAATCCTGTTGTTTGAGAAGTGTTCAACCCACTATTGTATTATCCTCAAAATATATCAAATTATATATATTATACTTCTAAAATAAATATATAAGAAAATAATATTTCAAGAAATTCCTAAAGTGCCCCTCCTCACTCTTATAAAAGGCCACCACCTCAACCCACATCCACACACCACCCACTACCCTTAGTTTTCCCAAATCATGATAAAATTAGCTCAAAAAGACCCTTCCATTAATACTATAATCCATACCTTGGACATACAACAATTTTAAGATGCCTTTTCGCTCAAATCAATAGGAATTAACCATTCTAGAGGTAACATCTTCTCTGAAGTTCCATTCCTTTATTTTCCTTATCCAACCAAAAACTCTCTATTTATTAGATTATTTTATAAAAAACAAGTATCCTAAATATTATTTAATGCTTTTATGGTATTATTTATAACTAAACTTACAGTCACCTCAATATAATAGATTTACAACATACTGTTTCTCTGTACGGATAACTACTACCTCACGAAACGATGACTGTTCAATTTTCTAATACCACCTCTCATGGTGTCCATTATTTTTGAACTATATTTATGTATGATATATATTATATTTATATTATCTCTATGATTTTGTAATTTTCATTTATAAAATACCTTTATGCTTTTCATGTTTTATAAATACAATAATTTCATTTGAGTATGCGTGGACTATCGCCCCGACAATGTCATATGATATGTTCATGCTATACATGGAATGTATAAAGGGTGGATTTAATGAACCTATGTAACATAAATAAAATATATATTTTACAAGAATCATAATATGCATATGTATCAACTAGTATTCAATATTTTAATATGACAATAAAATTGATGTAGCGATCATGCGTACGTACGACCTATCATCTCCATGAACTGTGCATTTCATTTATTATCACAAAATATTATGGATTATTCTAGATATATATATATATATATTTATATATATTTATATATATGATATTTATATTTTATTTTAATCATGAATATAATTATGGAGATTTTACACTTTTTTCCATAAGTACAATTTGTAATCATAACATGTTCATTTTTGACTCAAGTACTAAATTTCGACAAAACATCTGATACGAAATTAAATCATCAAGTAATTATTATAACATGGTAATAAGATACCTAAAAGGAATAAAAAACATGATAAATTTTATAAAACAATTTTAAAATAACTTATCTCTATTATTCAGGAATACAAATAATGAACAAAACATGTTGGACACAAGTGGTAAGGGACTTCTTCTCAATCTCGATTTTTTGGGAATATCTTGCTGTAATGCACAATTATTTTCCTATAAGGAGTATATAAAACCATTGGACTAATTATATCAATAATAAGTATATTCTTGTGATATTAATGGTTTTCTATAATTTAATTCTTTAATGACATGTATTCAAGTGTTTCTTTTGTGGTAAGGTTACATTTCACCCTCATATATTAGTCAAAAACATATTTTTAATTTCTACTTTTTAATTTCCATTTTTTGGGGTATGTTTTTATATATCGTTATTTTAATCAATTTTATTTCAAAACTATGAGATACAATTTTCACTCTTGTCAACTCATTTTCTGAATTTTTATGTGATATTGTTAGGTTGTCGAATTTTCATAAGGAAATTCTTCACTGTTCATTTCATTTTATGTTCTATTTTTTATGTTATGTATTGAAAATTTCGATAACATGTTCTTATATTAATTTTATTCTTTCAGTATACTATATTATGATTCATTTAAGGTTGTTATTCATGTTTCCCCTCTCTTTTTAATGTTCTCTAATACCATATTTCATATCCTTTATGTTGCAGAATTTTTGTCTCAAACTATATATATTTTAATCAAGAAATTAATTTGTTTTATCTATATAAATAACCAAATCACTTTCATTTACCAGGATATTCACCAGGATATAAAAATTATTTATTTTATTCTATAATTTGTATACACTTAATAATTATTCACTTTTGTAATAACCCGACCCCAGATGCTGAGAGCCAGGGCATTACTTGGTTACATGGGCATGATTACCAAGAATCGAGTCCCAATGGGTTGATTTGTTTAATAGTCTTGGAGAAATAGGATACAAACAAGGAACCCATTTAATATTGGAAGATGAAAATAACATATAATACATAACAAAATTTCACAAACTATGTCATGGAAATCTCAATAAGTAATCTATTCTTAGAAATCTGGGGAAGGAAAACAAATGAAAGGGGTGATATCAAATTATTAGTAAGAGTTAAATATAACGGAATCATGAAACAATAATAATTTAGTCATAATATTTTTTAAATAATCACTATGGAAAGGTGAATAATTGAAAATAACACCCCATAAATAAACTGATAATGAAGGTGCATCCATATATTTTGTTATAGTGAAAACCTCATGGATAGTAATAAGTTAATAATGAATAAATATAATTCTTATTATCTAGACGTCATGTCATTGGAACATGAACCATCATACCATCGAGACGATTTAATTCTATGTATAAAAACCTACCTGATTTTTGGAATCAATATCTAAGGGTTTGTCACCAACTACATTGTCTCATGAGACATGTCAATGCTTCGAGGGGATATAGAGGGCCCCACAAAACACTTTGAGTCCATATAATTCTGTATAAAATTATTTAATACAATTAAAATATTCATTTTTAGTAGCCGTATTGACTAGAGTATATATATTCATTAATATTTCCACAGTTAATGAAAAATTCACTAATAATTAAACATGACCACTAACCATTTAGAGTAAAATGATGGATGGTATCAGGATAATACATCCCCAATGAAACTAATTGGAAACTATTCATCAATATATTGTAGATAATATCATAATAGATAAAACTCAACATATTAAATAGTTCAATAAAGGGTGTTGGCATAGACGAAGATACATATAAATGAGACCAATTGAAAAATTCTTGACGAAATAATCAATAATCATTCCAAATTGTCCAATACCACCTTGAAACATTAAAATTATAATACCATAGAAATTATTTAGAATAATTAAACTCCTAATATTAAATACAACAGGGTATTCCTACACCTTATGTAAGGACTAAGGGATGAACAATGCGTATAAATCATAACAGTTAAAGTGAGACAATAAAAAATCTTTTTTACATAGGAAAGAATATTTTTTTGGAATGTTATTTATATTTATCAGGAAATAAGATTTGTAAATATTTATATCCCAGAAAATAAGAGGGAAGAAAATTGATATTATATTTTAGGAATAATCTTTTTCCCACTAAAGTTAAATCATGTAAAAATAGTTTTTAAATATACATTTGAAATAAAATATTTTAATGCAGTTTTAGGAAAATATTAAATTGATTTTAAAGTGTAAATTAATGTTTTCTTTAATAAAAAAAAAATGAATAAATATGGTTTTTCATGATAAAATATGTGATTTTAAAAAATTAAAAATGGCTTAAAATACATTACATAGTCTACATTAAAATAGGTAAGAATTTGAGAAGTTCCCTTGAAATGGGGTAGTTTATCAAGTGGAATTTTAATAATGATCTTTTTGAATAATATTTCTCCCCATAAAATAATGAAGAAACATGATTGATACACATATATAGAACGTTTAAAAATAATTTATCAGGTGTACATAATAATAAATATGAATTTAATTATGATTATTGGTGAATAAGAGTGACCAAAATTATAATGGAGTTTTAGGTAGAAACCCCTTACCTTATAACAGATGGTGTTCTTCATAATATCTTTGTGTCTGGCATAACCAAATGAAATTAATTAATTAATATTTCTAGAACCTCTTCTTTATTTACCTAATTTACTATATCCTTTTTAGGTTAATTGATGGAATTCATGATGTGATTGAGAGGTCCAATTTTATTGCTTGTGAGCGTTTTCTTCCCTTGTATTCATTACCAGTTTACTTATGAACATGAATGAAGAATCATGTAAAATATGGTTGGTCTTCCATAATTAAAGTAATATTTTATTTTTGAAAATAAATAGGGTTACATTGTTGTGATTTTCATTTGTTTACATCGAGTGAAGATGAATCATTATATAAATTATCTAATCAAAATTGTTGGAGTTAAGTTGCAGGTTTTGAACAAAACAAAATCATTTATATTTATAAATCCAAACTATATGTAAAAATAGATTCCAAAACCATAGATAAGACAAAATACATATATTATAGTCTTTATAACCCCTTATAATGGTTTCATGAACATATTTTAGGATGGTAATATAATTTTAAAACCCATCATCCTTGACTGTGGTAAATTAGCACATCTCAGATGGTGTTTTTTACTGCTAGCATAATAGATGGGAAGAGGAGAGATGATAATCAATTATTACATCATCCTAAAAATTATAATAAATTTAATCTACTATATTATTCATCAAATTTGCGTGTGGATAGGTGAGGATAAAAAAGAATGAAATGTAACATGAAAATAAATAAAAATAATTGAAAATAGAATTTAACCTCTTAAATTAATCTTCCTTGAGAGACTCTTTAGGGGGTCATTTAAACTCTTTATGAGACTAAGGGGGGATAAAAGTGGAGGAGATGATTGGGAATATATTTGACAAATATTTAGTCCAGGAAAAGGCTTGAGATGCATGAATATAATATGGGAGTGTTTGTGGTTATTATATTGGGGGAGAGGAGAGTTTTATTAATATTTTAATCATTAGTTTACTATTTCTCCATAAAACAAGAAATAGTAATGATTCCATGACCGAAAATAGAATTATTTTTATATAAGTATGAACCCAAGATTCTTACAATAGCAGTGATGAGAGGAATAGTTCATTTAACACATAATTTATATATTTGGTAAATTACAATTTTTCACTATTTATAAAAAATCATGTATTTTCTAAAAATCCCTGAAATTCACCTCAACCATTTTTTCACATATAGAATCAAAAAAAGGACTCCATTTATTCAAAATAATTATCCAAATATGTGATATAATAATTTTTTAAAAAATAGTTATTTAATTAAAAAATAATGATTTTATATTTATAACTGCTTTTATAATAAATTCAAGAACTAATTTTGGTTTCATAAAATTATCCTAAAATCATAGAAAAAACAAAATATTTATTTAAGAACCTCTTTTATGAAAATTAATTTATTAATTAAAAATTATAATTAAATATTTATCACTCATAAAAAATAAGAATACATAATTAATAATTTATAGAATATTCTTCTATATTTATAATGTGCCTAAATTTTATTTTTAATTTCAAGGGTGATGTTACTATAAATAAGGTTATAATACTATTCATAATGGTTTGTTACTATTTATAAGGGTAGGTTACTACACAAAAAAATTATTTTTTCTCTATGAGACTCAAACAATCACCTTAAACACAACCATGTTTGTCAAATTTTTGAAATTCAAATCACATAGGTGGAAGAAATATGTTTATTTCGATAGTTATAAAAATGTGTTGTTTTGGAAGAGAATCAGTGTTTCATAATTTCTATATTTAATTAATTTTTAAATCCTCTGGGGGTTAAAATATTCCTTAGATACAAAATTTTCAACCTAAAAATTCAGAAATTTAATTTCAATAGTTATAGCCTGATACTAAAAATTTTCCATGGGGTAATCCCACATCCGAAATATGTTTAAAATAACCTCTTAATAAGAGGGAAATAGAAATGCATCAGTTACTTAGAAAACTAGGCATTATAATTCGAAAACATGGTCATTGAAGAATTATTGAACCATTGTGTTCTAATGGAAAATGATAAAGAACATGCGTAGATGAAAGATCAATAAAACAAAACCATAAAATACAGTAATGAAAAAAATGATAATAAGACAACATTTTTGTTTAAGACTTTTTTCCTTGAGTTGAAGAATTATTCCACTCTAAAAGAGTATAAATATAGGTTTCTATTTCATAAACACAATCTTATCCTTTTCTGTTCCATGAACTATTTATACATATTCTCTTAGAAGAGGTTGCATCACATGGTGACATTAAACTCTAAATCCTCATACAATGATCCAATTAAACCATTCTATAAATGATTTAACATTCCAAATGGCCATGATCAAACACTTTAGATTCATTCCCATATCCATCTTGGCTAGATCCTTGTGCACAGGGTCCTTGTAAACAAACATTTTGTTTATACTCTCTGATCCTTCCTTCTCAATGCATCTCCTACCTTATTTTCCATTACTTAACTTGAAGTATCCCAAAATTTTCACAGTCCGAACATGTGAATATCATTATCATGTATCCTCTAGAAATATGATAATAACTCAAATTACCATAAAACCATATTTGAAACAAGAACTCATCCATATACATGTTGTTGCATATATTCCTTATATCCATAAATGTTGTAATCTCTATTAATGATAGCATAGTCCACCAATAGAAAAGTCAATAATCAGTTTGAGGTAGTGAGTAATTATCCAAAAAAATCATTTCTTCATCATTATCATAGTATTTAGTAATATATTTAGGGTTTTATTTCCCTCATTAAAATACTTTTCCAAGATTTTAACTTTTTATTGCCTCACTTATCCTTGCTATAATTCATCACATGACCAGAAATACTTAATGAAATTGAACTACAGTACAATCTACATATATTTCATAATTCATATAAACTGTAAATCACTGAAAAAATATTCAAATGATATGATTATTGATGAATCATATTTATCATTCCACTTCATCTGTTTTAATATCATGACTTGATCATTATCTAGTAACATTATTTGGGTCATATTCCTTTGACGCTTGAGACATTGATTCCAGTAGTGTTCAATTTCTTTGTAGACAAAGCATTGTATATTGGAAACCATTTCCTTACATTTGAAATCACAAACATGGTGTCTATTTTCATCAAACATATAAAAAACTCTAATACCATTCATGTATTTTCCATGGTGATTCTTTCCATAGTTATCACAAGTGGGTAATCCCTTCTTCCCTTTATCCATCATTCTCTCACCCATGTTATTCTTATTTGGCATCCCATCAAAGCCATATGACTCATTGAATTATTTACATACCTTGATAACACATGATACTATTTCCCCATATTATATGGATACATGGGAGGCTATCTACTCTTTAAATGATGGATTAATACCAAAAGAGATATGATCCTTCATACTCATTGCATCGCATGCATTGGTGTTATTATCATTCCTTCTACTAGGTTCCATTTTAGTCAATTCCACATAATATATTAGCTCATAAAATTATGAACTCTCTATAAAATAAAACATGGTATATCATATAACATAAATTTATGTATTGTAAATCCTTGAACCATATACTTTGTTTACATTGGAAGCATAAATCCTTCATAATGGTTTGTAAAGAAAATCTGAATTATCCTCAGCCTTTACCCCAGAAGTGAAAAGCTGTTTCACAGTAAGGTTATTTGTCATGTACCAGGTTACCCCCCGTAAGCCTAGAACATCATGTTATTTTTGTTAGTCATTGATACATCTATTCAAGAACCACATCGACTTGTAGAATCCAGACAGGGATGTATGCTTGGAATACCCATATAATCAATACCTTACCATAATTCTAGCATGTTATTATGTAATTATACTCAATTTTTATCTTATGGTTGTTCTCAGTAATCTATGTTTTCTAAATTGAGTTCCCAATGTTTCTACTAAACTTGCTCATATATCAACTCTAATGCCCTGAGCCCAAAACCCCAAAGCCATTATATTAATTTGATCCATTGGAATGATTATAAGGAATCAGGTACCAAAGGATCAATTTGTTTAGTAGTCATGAAGAAATAACATACATACATGGAAGACATTTTTCAATGGGAGAAGAAAACAACAAATAATACATAACAATTTCTAACAAACTACATCATTGAAAACTGATAAAATAATCTCTTTATCATAACATGGGGTAGAAAAATAAATGAAAGGGTTTAGCTCAAATGGTTTATATGGGATACATATAATGGAACCATGAAGAAATTATAATTTAATCATAGTTAATTATACATAATCATTTTGGCATGGTGAATAGTTGAAAAACATGCACCATTAATGGGTTGATAATGATAGTGCATCCATATATTTTTTAGAGTGAAAACCTCATGGATAGAAATAAATAAATAATGAATATATTTAATTATTTTTATTTGGACATCATGTATCTGGAATATGTACCATAATAACATCATGACGGTTTATGTCTATGTGCAGAAACCCATCTGAATTTTTGAAACAAACATGAAGGTTTTGCCACCAACTAGTTTGTCTCAAAAGACACAGTGATGTATTGAGGTTCTATATTGGTCCGCACCCATCACTACAAGTCCTAATAATTCTACATACCATGATATAATACAATAAAAATATGCCTTTTCAATATCTTTATTGAGTAGAGGATGTGGATTCATCAATACTTCCACAATAAAAAAATCCCCAATCATTAAACATAAACGCTAACTATTCAAAGTAATATGATGAATAATATCAAGATAAAAAATCCATAGTTGAAAAAATTACAAGACATTAAATAATATATTGTAAATAATATCATAAGACATAAACCTCATTAACGTAAAAGGTTTCACAATGTATGTTGACATAGATGAAGATACATTTAAATGAGGCCATTGAAAGATTCTTGAGGAAATAATACATAAACATTCCAAAGTTCCCCCTAACAACATGAAACATTCAAATAATAATACCATATAATTTCATTTGAATAATTAGACTCTAGATGTGAATTACCAAAGTAAATTACATACACAAAATGTAATAACTATATGTTTAACAAGGCTTATATCTTATAAAAGATAACGCGAGACGAGAAAAAAAAATTTTTTGGAAAGAAAACTTATTTTGGAAAATCACTTATATTAGTTATGAATTCTGATTTATAAATAATTATATATCATAATAGAAGAAGTAAAAACATTGAAGTTATATTTTAGGCAGAAATATTATCCCACTGAAGAGAAATATTGTAAATAGTGTTTTTAAAGAAACATTAGAAATAAACCATTTTATTGAGGTATTAGAAAAATTATAAAGAGATTTTAAAGACAAAGTGATTTTTTTTCATTCATAAAACTATAAATGAATCAATAAATTTCTTCAAGATAAAAGTTTTTATTTTAGAAAAATAATAATTGCTTAAAATAGATTACGTAGTGAACTTGAATATATATAATAATTCGAGAAGTTCCCCTGAAATGAGTTTGTTTATTGGAAATAATTTTTAATGATATTTTTGAAACATTAAATTCCCCACAAAATATATAATTAATCTCATTGAAAAAAATATAGAAAATTAAAAAATAATTTATGAGGAGTACATAGGAATAAATATGAATTTAATTGAGATTAGTGGAGAATATATGTGACCTGAATGAAAATGGTGGTTCGGGTAGAAAACCCGTAGCTTAAGAGAGATGGTGTTCTTTACTTTATCTTAGTGTACTATATAAAAAAATTAAATTCCAAAATTAATATTTCAGTAACATATTATTTATGTAATTGATTTATTATAGACTTATTAGGTTCATTTATGGCTTTCTTGACAGGTTTAAGAGGTTAAATTTTATTATTTTGTATAGCTTTCTTGCCTGTTATCTGTGACTAGTTTACTTATATACATAAATGGGGAATAATGTAAAATGAGGTTCATTTTCAAGATTTTTTTTTATATTTTATTTCCGAATATCCAAATGTTACATTATTGTATTCTTTAAATGGGTACTTGGAGTGAATGTGAATCATTATATATATTATTCAATGATAATCATTAATGTTAACTAGAGATTTTTGAACAAAATGTACTCATTTTGATTTATAAAGAAAAACTATTTGTACAAATAGATTCTAGAACCATAGATGAGACATAATATATATATTATACTCTTTTTGTACCATATTATTGGTTTTATAACCATAGTTGAAGATGGTAATATAAATTGATGATTATTTTACCTTGAATGTGGTAAATTATCACATCTCAGATGGTGATTTTTTCTATAAGCATAAAATAAGGGTAAAGATAGATGATAATAACTTATTCCATCATAAAAAATTACAGTAAATATAATGTACTAGAGTTTTCATAACATTGGGGTGAGGAAAGGTGAGCATAAAAAACAAAATAAAGGAACATAGAAAGAAAGTAAAAGAATTGAAAAGATGAATTTACCTCTTGAATTAATCATCCTTGAGAGCCTCTTTAGGGGAATGAATTTGGAATTTTTATAAGACTAAGGGCTACTGGACATGGGGTTAGAGCTTGTGAAGGATTTGGTTAGAATATAGGCAAGTCACAATGCATGAGAAGAGTTAATATAAGATGGGGATGTGGGTGGTTTTTATATTATTGGAGAGGATAGTTTTTTAAATGTTTTAATAATTACTATAATATTTTTCGATATGAAAAAAGATATTGACTATTCCATGACCAAAAATAGTAATAATTACATGTGAGTTGGAATCAAGGGTTATTATACTTATGTATGAGGCAAGTAATAGTGTATTTAACTCAAAATGTATATATATAGTAAATTACAATATTTCTCTATTCATAAAAAATTCTTGTATTTTATAAAAATCAAAAAATTCACCTGAACCATTTTTTTGACATGTATAATCCAAAATTGGAATCCACTTTTTCAAAAAAAATCAAATATGTTCATTTTAATTTTTTAATAAAGCATTTATTTAATTGGAAAATTGACATTTTATATTTAGAACTAGTTGTATAATACTTTAAAAAATTAACTATGGTCTCATTGAATTATCCTAAAATCATAGGAAAATAAAATATTTATTTAGGACCATAATTTATGAAAATTAATTTATTAATTTAAAATTTTAATTAAATATTTATCGCTCTGAAAAGTGTGATTACTTAATTAATAATTTATTAAAATATTATACTTTGTTTATAACGTGCCTAAATTTTATTTATACATTCATGGGTGTGGATACTATTTATAAGGTTATATTACTATTCATAAGGGTATCTTACTATTCATAATGGTAGGTTATTATTCATTAAAAATTATGTTTTCTCTATCAGACTCCAAAAATAACACTAAAGACAACTGTGTCTGTTAGATTTTCGAAATTCAATTAACAGAAGTGGAATAATTATGTATGTTGGCTTAATAATAAAAAAACATTTTACAGACTTATTGTCTCATTAATTAAATGTTAAATGTATTTGTAAATTCTGGGGGAGTTACACCATTTCATGGGTTATCAATCACATAATGATATTGTTTTTATGCACTTTTTTAAAACATCATGATTTTAATATGGAACCCAATTCTTTTATTCAATTCGGATTATTTGTGAATTTTTTTAGTATGATCAATGTGTCTCACATGTAAATAAAGACGTATTAAAGGTGCTTTCGGACATCGCTCTAATGTATTGGGTATTGAAATTAATATCTTGAGATGGCATGTTTTATAATACCTTGATAAATAACCTTGTTAATTTTTATGACACCCTGGGGATAGTCCTTAGTGATATGCCACCTTGGGGATGGACCATGGTGACATGCTTATGAATGTCTAAATTAAATGTTGTAGCCACATTTTTATGTTATGATCCATGTTCATTATTGTTAAGAAATTCTACTTTCTCATGCCATTATGAAATTCCTCATGTTCTGATTTATATCTCCCTAGATGACATTTCATTTGTTTATATTTTTTTCCCTTACAATTATTTTTTTCTCATGTCAAGTATTTAAAACATTTTCATAGGTCATAAGATTGGTAAGGACAAAGAATATGATTTGATGAATGTATTTGATGATTTCTATTAAAAATATACAATGTTGCATTTTAATAGTTTTTTTCTATGAAAAAAGGATAGTTTGTAGGCTTATATACATTGTAATATTGAAAATTAATGTCAGGTTGTTTCCCGATTCTCTAAAACTCTAGACCTAAAAGATCTTTGGGAATGAATAAAAACAAATTCTTTTTGAAAGTCACTACAATATCTTATGTTTAAGTTTGAGTCCTTATATTTGATATTATAGAAGGGTTTAGACAAATTTTGATATTATGATGTATTATTATGGGTTTATAAGTTTATGTTAGATACTAATATTATATTCTTAGAAACCCTTTTTATACTTATATTATAAAATTTCAATGTGGTTAGCAATATTTTTTAAGACATTTTTTTCATGTTGTTTTGTGTTATTAATTTTTGTATGTCAAATAAAATGAATGAGATAAAAATTTTGTTTAAAAGATAATATTGTGATTTTTAGGATGTTGTCATATTTTTGGAATATTATAAGAATTATATAATTTTATGAAAAGGAACAACACATAGACAATGTGACAACCCATTGCATCTGATAAGGTAGCAAGGATCGAACCCACAACTGAAGTGTAAGAGGCATTTATTGCATTCCACTGAACTATAGAAAGTCCTTGGTTTTTATGAATTCATTATTTTTAGTTAAATGAGTTGATTAAAAAATTATTTTGATTTTGGAGACATATATATTATCAAATAGATAAACATGGTATTGGAAAATGATTTTAAGATTAAGTGAAAATGTTATTTTGGAAGATGTTCTCAATTTTGGGGACTTTATATGTTTAGAGTAAATAAAA
Source organism: Viscum album (assembly GCA_963277665.1). Classification (NCBI taxonomy): domain Eukaryota; kingdom Viridiplantae; phylum Streptophyta; class Magnoliopsida; order Santalales; family Viscaceae; genus Viscum; species Viscum album. The sequence goes on along the minus strand of OY728159.1, from coordinate 668,820,569 downwards.
TACTATGATGATTTAGTTTTAGGGTTTGAGGATTAATTAACAAAATATGCAATTATGGGAATTAGGTAATGATTATCCTATATTAGAGATCATATGATTTTCTTAATTACTTTTTGGTATGAGACATTAATAGTGGTTGATGATATTTGGAGGTAAATATTAACATTTATATTTGATTTTTATGTGATAAAATCCCCTTAAATTTTGTGATTCAAAATTAATTTGAATTATTCTTAGAAATTTTAAGGAAAATGGTTTTTTGAATGGTCTATGATGGAATTTGGGGAAAACTAATGAATTTTGGAGAATAAAAGTAGTATTTTTTTATAAAGGATTATTATTTGGGCAGACTATCTGATATAGTACTGACCATTTTGGTTTTAGATAATGTTTCACGTCGGGAAGAAAAAATAGTTAATATTTATTGGATTATGTGATTCTCTAGATGTTTATTCCAGTGTATTATGTGTAACCAGTTCATCTTGAATACTCATTGTTTGGAATAAAGAAGATTTTGTGGATGAAATTTATTAAAAGATTAAACTATATATGAAAAGTAATTATGTGCCCTTATGTTATTATTCATGGTAATAAATAAATAAATCATATTTTTGAGAAATTCATTAAAACAAAACCACTATCCTTTTACATTTCCTACTGGGAAATCAATGACCATTTAACCCATCACAAGTTTGTGGTTTTCTCATTGTTAACATTCTTTTGATAATGTTTTCTATCACGCTCCATCAGAAAAAGATATTTATATTTTCTTCTATATCGATATTTAATTAGACATAATCATAGTATATGTTATAATGGGTGACCTTTTTATTTCTCTTTCATTCTTTTCATGTGGTATTTTTATTGACTCATTCTCGGTTTTGGATTTTTAATAATGTTACCGAGCCAAATTTTCAAATTGCATGGATCCAATTTCTAAAACAGGTGAAAGATGCAACATACCATGTATTTATAGATTAATACATTATCATATATATTAATATTCATAAATAATATTTTAATGTTATGTTAAAGGGAAGTTTTTTCTGATGGTGTACTCGACATTCAACAAAGGGTTTCTTCGAAATCTTACATTTCACACAATATTAAGTAATACTGAAAAATAATAGAAAAATAATATTACTATTTAAATTGTAGTTAATTATAAGAATTTTTATTGGTGGAAATGAAAATAATTATTAATATTATGATTTTACATATTTTTTAATTGTGATTAAATTTATGAAATGAATTTTGGAGTCTTAACATGTGAATGAATTAAATTTTTTGCCTAAAATATTCTATTTTTTTTTTGAAAATATTGTTTTACAACCTTTTAATGGAAAATAATTTTTAAATATATGTTTTTTCAATTTTATATGTACTATTTGAAAAAATAAACTTATTTTTTATAAGTGGTAAATAAAAATTTACTTCGGTTGAAATTTTGTTATGCTTCGGTTAGAATCTACTTTTAGTTAATAGTAATAAATACTACATTTTTAGCCAAAAATTCATTCATATTATTTATTTTTTTATTTAAAAAATAATTTTAATTAGTTTTAAAGTTTAATTAGATTTTTTTTCTAATTTTATCCAATTATGGTCATTTTATGTAATTTAAAATTGATATTGGACATAATCATGTGTCAATCTTTTAATAGCTTTCACTTCTTAAAAACACATTTTCTTGTTTTGACAAAAGGAATTAAATTTAAAATAATTTATAACAATTATTTAATTTGTATTTGGGAATAATGATTAAATATTTTGAATTATAAGGTCTAAATTTTATAAATATATACCTATTATTTTTGGACCTTATGAATTGTAACTTTATTAATTATTCATATTTACCATGGATAAAGTGTAAATAAGGTAAATAAGGGTAACAAATAATATTATAATAATATAAAAAAACCTTGAACATGTCCTAATACCATTGGATGATAATTTTAATACAATGATCATACTTGGGTCTTATTTAGGACCTCTTGGAGCCACTTTGTGGTGATATTGACCTTCTATAATATTTAATATTAAAAAAGATAATATAACATAAACATGTATCTCTTGACTAAAAATTTTAACAGGGTTTTTATAAATGATATCTTTGACTATAAATATTTTTTAAAAAGATAAAAATATTTCCTACATCATTGTATTTTATTTATAATTTTTTGACATTAAATAAATTAACATATATTTGTGACGCAATTATGATACCATGATTTCCTTATTAATGAAATATTCGAATAAATGACATTATAAATATTTAATTAAAAAAATATTTAAAATTTTAAGCCATCCATGAAATTTAAATATTACTATGAAATTTTATCTTGTATTAAATGGTTTTGATGGAATCATGCTAGTATGAATTTTAAAAATATCAATTTTTAAATAGTGTCAAAATCGACAAAATTTGGTTTTTAAAACAAGTACTATTTTATAAAATGATATATTAGTCATAAATATCCAATATTCATCCAAATAATGTATATAATGTTAAATAAATCATTATTGATCCAATTTTGGATCTTCTGAAATTTTATAGGTACTATAGAAACTATATATTATGAAAATACAAGAAGACATGGTAAGAGTTAATGTTTTCACTAAGGGTTGAGGCTAAAAGATACATTTAATTATATGAAATAGACTTGTCTAAAACATATTGTTTGAGGTTATTTCGTCCCGTACACATGTTATCCTAGAAATATATCACACTGGAGATATTATAATTCTAAAATAAATTATAATGATATAATGTTTCAGAAAATTTCTTAAGTACCCCTGCTATAAAGGGCCACCACCTCTACAAACATCCACAAACCTCCCACGCCCATTTGATCACTGAAATAATGATCCACAAATATCCAAACATCCCTAAATTCTCCATAGAATCCATCCAATGTGAATAATGAAACTAAATGTTGCATTTTGTCTCAGATCAAAATGAGTAACTTGAGTTAGAGGTGACGTCTTCTCTGAAGAACCTTTCCTATATTTTAAATATTCAACCCTAGAAACTATTTATTTCATTATTTCATAAACACACCTATATCCTAAATATACTAGGATGTTTTTATACTGTTAGTTCAACCCAATCTTACACAAACCGCCATCTAATGGATTTAGGACATATTGTTTATTTGTATGGTAAAATGCTGCCTCACGAAACGATAACGATTCATTTTTCTCTTACCACCTCTCATGGTGGCCATTATGATGGAAATATATTTTTTATGAAATATATTATATTTTTATTTTATCTATTATTTTTTTAATTTTCATTTATAACATTTTTCAATGCTTTACATGTTGTATAAATTTTATAATTTCATTTGAGGAAGTGTATACTACTGCCCACTAAAAGTGACATGAGTCGTTCATGCTATACATGGAATGTATAAATGATTCATTTAATGAAACTATGTATAATAAATAAAATATATATTATACCATAATTATAATATATATATATATATATATGTTTAATTATACTTCATTCATTTAATATTAAACAGAAAAGAAAGTTGCGTTCATGTGTACGTATAGCCTACCGTCTCCATGAACAGTGCATTTCATTTTTTATCACTAAATATAATGGTTTATTATAAAAACAAATATATATATATATATATATATGTATTATATTTATATTTTGTTTTAGTAATGATTATCATTATTTATATTATGGAGGTATGAATATATAAACAATTTGTCTTCATAATAGGTACAATTTTGACTCAAGTAACGAATATTGACAAAACATCTAATATGAACCAAAATCATTAAGTAATTGATATAACATGGTAATTATTTATATAAAAGTAATTAAAAATTATAAATTTTCTAAAAAATTTATTAATTATGTTATACTTATTATTCAGGAAGATAAATAATGAACAATATAAGTCATACTCAAGTGGTAAAGGACTTCGTCTCAATCATAATTCTTTGGGGCATATCTTGATTTTTTGCACATTTATTTTCCAATAAAGTTTATATAAAAAACTATTAACATAATATAATAAATTAGTATATTATCATGTTATTTATTGTTTTTTATATTTTAATTAAATAATGATATGTATTCAAGTGTTTCTTATGTGTTAATAGAACCTTTTAGACTCCTCTTTTAGTGTAATACTTATTTTATGTTATATATTTTAATTTCCATTTTTTTCTTAGGGAATGTTATTATATATCTATACTTTTTCATTTTTATTTCCAAAGTATGAAATACTGTTTTCTCTTTCATCAAAACATTTTCTGAAATTTTAAGTGATGTCGTTAGGCTGCCAAATTTTTGTAAGGGAATTCTACACCCATCTATTCATTTCAATTTTTCATTTCATTGATTTGTACGGAATATTTCCAAACCATGTTCTAATTTCCATTTTATTATGTCCCTATAAATTATTATGATTCATTTATATTTGGTATACCACCTCCCTCTCTTTTTAATGTTTTAAAAAACCATGATTAAAAGCTGTTATGCTGTAGAATTTTTGTCTAAAAATATGTCTTTTTTTTTGGAAATTCTTTTATTTTAATTATATGAATACCCAAACCAAATTAATTTCCAAGGGTATTAATAATGGAATAAAAAATATTTATTTTATTTTATAATTAATATATATTTAACCATCATATAATTTCCATGGGTTATAAATTTCCCAATGATCATGTTTTCAAGAGTTTTTTTAAAATGACTCGATTAAGATATGGAACCCATTTAATTTATTCTATTTTGGTAATTTAAGAAATTATTTATTATATTCTATGTGTATCAGATGAAAATAACTCATTTTAATGGTCCTCCATTATATTTCTCCAATGCATTGGGTAAAGAAATTAATCTCGAGAGATGACATTTATTACAATACCTTGGATAATAACCCTAGTAATGTTGATGTCTCCTAGGAGATGGACCATAGTGATATGATTATGAATTAAAAAATAAATTTTTTTGTCCACATTTTTTTGTTATGATTCTAGTTAATATTGGTATTATATTCTTTTTTATCATGAATTATTGAAATTCCTCATGTTTTGATTTATATCTCTCAAGATCACATGTAAAATGTTTCCCTTGTTTTCCCTTACTAGGATTTTTTTACTCACACAAATTTTTTAAATGTTTTTCAGTGGTTTTAATATTAATCAGGAAAAAATATTCTATGATGAATGTATTTTAATATATTTCTTGAAAAGAAACCATGTTTCATTTTAATTGGTTTTGTCTTATAAAAATGGATAGCGTGTAGACTTATAGCCTTCATAATATTGAATATTTATTCTAGATTTTGTCCTAATTCTCATATACTATAGACCTAAAATATCATTGGGAATGAATGAAATTAAATTCTTCTCATAATTAACTATATTAAGTTATGTTTAAGGGATATTCCTTATAAGAAAATTACAAATCCATGGAATTTCCATGATATTAAATTGAAGGAACGCATAAAAGGATATATATTTATACTATGATACTATATTGTAAAGAATAATTTCATAATATCTGTGATATGATCACACGACCATAAAAATTCAAGGATTTATCCCTATATGGTATTAATCATATGGTGCATGGCACAATTTTTTTAGTGCCTGTTTTATTTAATATAATGGGAATCACCTCATTGTAAAATGTCCCCTACTGTTCTCTAAAGGTAGTGGTTTCCTCACATTTAGGGGCCATCTATATTTAATAATACCTTAAATATTCATCCATGAAGGAAATTCCTTAGATTATAGTAGATTTATCAATCAAATTTTATGTGATTCATGATGGGAAATTGGAATTTGTTCATTGTTTATTAAGGTCTCTAAAACCAATGGAGACTTTGTTATACCCATTATTTTTCTTTATGGGGATGATCCTGGTGGTCCATTTTATGTACTAATATTCTCTAAAAATATTGAATTAAATGAATTTGTCAACATCGAATTCTATATTAGATACATGAGATGGTTGAAATATCTTCTCTTTCTATTTGACACATTGATGGTCATCAAGAAATCCTAGTTGATGGGTAGAATCATAGGGGTTCATCCCTATAATATAAATATAATCCCAATCTAACATGTATTGATTCTTCTTTTGAAAGAAATGTAAAATTTATACTACTCATTTGGTATATTAGAACTAATAGGTTTAGGCGGTGAATCTTGTTTGACTACTAGATTCAAAATTCTAGTCTCCTTGATGGTGGTGTTGATTTATTCCCCAAATGGGGGATGAGGGTTATTCATAAGGTCTCCAATTCATCTTGTATATCTGTGTCCGTAGTGGAATTTTTAGACATGGTAGGTAAATCAGGGGCATCCCAATAGCTATTCAGATAATAGAATCCATCAGAAGAGATAGTGAAATCATGAACTATGAGAGTTTCTATATAGAAATTTTGAGAATGAGTGTCTACTTTCTTGCTCCTACTGTGGGAAGCAATGATATGAACAACCTAAGTTATAGTGAATTTCATGAGGTATTCTTTGATATCTTATAATGTTGTAAGAGATTTCTCATATCGCAGAAGAGCATTCTTCTGATTACTCATTGATGAATCCACTTCATACAATGAAATTTCTATCATATGGACATGATATAGTGGTGTTTTTTTTCATGTTATATTACCAAGATTGAATCTCATGTGTCAACTTAGTTTATCAGAAACACATCAATGCTATAGAGCATGCACCTGGGATTTCATGGGGGTGGTTACCAATATATTAGATGAACCGACCTTCATATCATCATCCATTATTGGTTCTTTTCCTTCCATCATGTAGAAACATTCCATATCATATATAGACTCACAAGACTCAAAAGGGATGATTACACATTGTACTATGTCGTATGTTCTATCTATGGTATCTTTCAATTGTTGGTGAAATATTGATGGTTACACCATGAAGATATGGAGACAAAGACTACCAGGAAGGATATTATTTCCATTATTTGACAAGATAACTATATAATCAGCATTAATTATGAGATAACCAAATTTATAATTCATATTTATCTTCCAAACATTCAATTTCTCAATCCTTTTATACCAAAAAATTGTCAGCTTAATTAGAGATATTTCCCCTAGAAATATCCCAAATGTTAGATGGTCTAATTTTAGATGATGATAATCCCCGAACTATTATCAATATGGGATCATTTAATGTTGACATAATATAGTTTATTGTAGTTAACCAAGGGTATGATATATCGTTACATAACTTATTTTTGATCATTTTTAGTGAACATGAATATGGTTTTTTATTCACCTATGTATTTTGAACTAAATAAATTTTAACAGTAATGAATTCATTATCAAACACATGTGGGATTTGTTGGTCTTTATTGAGTATACCTATAAATTATTTTCAAATATAATGATTATCTATAAATGGGATTTTAGTTAGGAAAACTACCAAATATTTCACTATTTACGTATATTTCTACAAGTTTTATTACTTTTTAATGGTGGTTATGGTATCTATTTCATGGAACAAAAGAAAAGCTTATTGATGTGGTCATTCTAGGTACTCATGTAGAGGTTTAGATAGTATCTTATGGAAGTGGTTTAGGTTTCACCTTCCCCCCCATGTCCAGGATGATAAGTTAGTCACACACCTCCAAGATGGTCATGTAAAATGACTTGGATGAAAGGACAGTTTGATGAATATATTAAATCTCCTTGCTTATTTTGGGATTGATAAAGTGAAATCCAATATTTATTAACATCATTGATGGATTCTACATGGATGCGACCAGAATATTGTGTTTTATCTTCCCCACATCATGTACATTATCCTTAGTTATTGTATAATTGGACTAAAGTCATACATTTAGGTATGTGGATCCCATACTCAAATGAATATTCATCATTTTAGAACTAAACTTTTAAGTGAAATATGTTAATAGAACCAAAAATCATATCATCATCTGACGATGGTTCCATTTTTTGTGGTGGTACGTAGTCTCTAACTATTAATGGAAAAAAATATGTAGGCACTTTATCTCGAATAGGAGTTGGATATTAATCATTATCTCAGGTAATTAATTTTATTTGGGGATTTTTATAGCAGAAGGATTTGTATACAAATCCCCTACCATGGTTCTAATAACGTTATTGTTTTGAGAAGTTCTTCTCTCTTGATGGTATAAGCTCGATGAACAGTCAATCAAGTCATACAATTATCAAAATTCTATCCAGTAATGGAAATAACATATTTCTAGTTATACTCTTATTATTGTAGGTTACAGTTATTCATTTAACCCATCTCAGATCCTTCTCCAGTATCACCTATTTAGAATTTATGATTCTCATAAGTAAATCAATGATGAAAAATAATTATTGGTTAGTGTGGAAATGTCTTTTATGGAAATGGAATTAATATTTAGGGTTCGGTTGGATAGAAACATTGGGTTTCCTATGTTCAAGTAACATTAGTAGTTTATTTAAAATGTCCTTAATGAAATAACCAGAAACCAGTTCAATTCAAGAAGGAATACACCTTTTTCATCCCTTCATCAAATTGTGGTTTACCTGAATCCATTTTTGGTTCCTACCACGGGTAACTCAGTTTCATTTTCACTTAGTGGGAGGCATAAGATGATTTGGGGCCTACCTGGGTTCTAGAATGGGAACGAATACTAGTTTTAGGGTAATAGTTGAAGTCCTCACCAATCCCTGAATTTTTTCTTGTGTCATGTTCATGAGATGATATTTATCTGTAGTCTACAGAATTTAATCTCTTATTAATTATACTATATATATGACCGCATATAATCTTAATAGGATCTTCATTAGGATCAATGGTATTTTTAAATCATCCCAGGGTCTCTTAAAAAAATGTTATAGAAATTGATATTATTTTTGGTGGATTCTCTATGAATTCGTTAAACCTTTCCATGTGGGGATGATGTTAGAAATACTGTCGTTTTTTGAGTTGTATTTAATTTTTGGGGTAAGAAATTTTCATTTTCATTAACATATATATGAATTAAAATATTAATTGATTAAAAATGTTTCCCCATATAGTAATTGATATTTTTGGATAGTTGTTTTACAAAAAAAGGATAGAACTAACAGAATCTATAAAAAAACAATATAGATTTCTCACATCCTATAGATATATAGGGGCTATCATTAGGAAACATCATGAAATGAAGTTCTTGTGGAAATATTATGGTTATCCTATGTATTCATACGATAATATGGCAGGGTTTCCAAAATTGCGTGGGGAAAATGTGTCATCTACAAATTCAAGGTATGTCTTCTTTCTACACTACATGTGGTCACTTCACCCTTCCATTGTCTATATTTGAGAATAAATGGATTCCATAGAGTTTAAGTGTTCTAGATGTATCATTTTTTGGACCAACTCATTTTTATGAGGAGTATGTGATGTCTAAATTCGTTGAAATGGTTACGTATCCCATTAATTATCAATGTGTTCCCTAAATAATTGATCACACAGATGGTTGGTAGGTTTTCATGGTAATGGTGGAAACTCATGATAATCCTCAAATTTCAAATTTATATAGACTGTTTTTGTAGATCTATAGTAATATAGATTCCCAAATTCCACTCTTGTAGGTATATTTGTTCTCTTATGATGTAATGGAGGAGGTATATTAATTTCTATTTTCAGATTATACCAAGCAAGAATATTTCACCTTATTAGTTCCTTATCGAGTTGTATGCGATTATATATCTGACAGACATATTACCAATGTTGGTAATATGTTTAGGGAATTTCATATCCATTTGGGGGGTGAATGTGATGTAACAACATTGTTCCCTTTATCATAGGTTGTTTCTCATCATGGAGGTGAAAATACCTCATTTAGGGTTCCAGTTTTAGGATTATCTTATGAGTTCTCATATATGAATCCTAACATTTTATATCTATATGTACTACCTCTACGATAATGGTTTCCACATTATATTCATATTTATTTATGTCATTTTACACATCATTTTTTTAGGTGGACTGTGGGGAAATTCACTGAGGTGTATTAGGAGATAGTAGTAATAACTTTATTCCACATAGTGTAGGGTGTTTTTATACAACTTAATCCTTTAGAAAGGGTAGCATGATGGTTACTTCTCTGACCCATGATCATATTGGCCCATTTTCTATTGCCACACTTATAATTTTTTAGTGTATTTTAAGAATATTCTTTCTGTCTCAGTTTATGTATGGTGATTAAATGTGAGTTCCTAATCATTCATTTCACGTGGGTTTGAGATAAAATAAGTGCGTCTTTTAGTAAGAGAAATAGTTGGGATGAAAACCATCCATATTTACCTCCCAACATGGATAAGACAAATTTCTTTTTGGGTGATGATTGTGATAAAAAAACACCCTTAATCCTATGGGATAGTGATGGTTCAGAAATGCTATTGGAACTTTATAACTTGTTTCTACGGATCTGCAGTGTATAGTTTAAGATTTTATGGATCCTAATATGGGTATTGAGATATAAATTTACTCATCTATAATTCCCAAAGATGATTGGGAACCATGTTAGGGTTCTCTATGACACTGTAGTAGTGTAATGAACCTAATGATTGTGAATCAAGTAAAAAGTCCCTCATCCCTATATGTGGGGTTTGGCTCATGTCCACCTCAGATATTTCTAGGATCCTATCAGGGATTGATAATTCTATGGATGTATGTGGTGGAAAAAATACCCTAAACTCTATGGGATCGATTCCCTCTTAGATGGATTCTATGATGACAGTTATTACGATCCATTGGATATAAAACAATTTTTATAGTGTATGAGTTTGGAGAAATGGAAACATATAATTGGAGTCATATCTTATGGGGGTTTTTACTATTATTACACAACATGGGATTTCATATTTGATATGTGCTCCCATTTTATTAAGTGGCACATCTTATAATTCTACTGGAGACCCTCTCCCTCTATATCTTTTTATGCAATCTTTGCATCCTAAATATATTGGTCTTTCACTATATTGACCAGTTGGAACCTGCTTCATCCATTCCCCTGATTTATCACATGGATATGACATTACAAGATGAAATATCTAGGGGTATTTGTTGTTTTTGAGAAATATTGATGTGATAAACTATATACTCTCTCCAACCACCGATATATGTGTTTGATGGGGCTCAAAACAATATTCCAGGGAATTGTTTTATAATATAGAGAAAAAAATGGTATATTCATTTATTATGCTCTTCCAATCCACATTCCCGAGCTATGGATAACATAGACATCTCCAGCTAACAATAGAGTGTACATATTATCAGAAGGTTACCCTCATTTCCTCGATAAAGGGGGCACCTAACCTCCAACCACTCTCACATGTTCTATAATACGAAAGGTAATAACTCTTTCTTTATCGCATATAGGATCTATTTTTTATGATTTTATATGGGATGTGTCATGGTTGAGAGTTTGTTTCTAGAAAACACTCTATATATATATCCATGTTGTACAATTCTTCATCAGGGTTATTTTCTGACTACTATTCATACCTTATAGGATGGTTCTCTTAGTCTCCTACTAACCATGATGATCTTCTAATTATAGATGATGGGGAACTATATAAAGTTAGCCTCAATTTGTTATAACCTCTCTATATGAATATTTATGGGAAATGGGAGGATTTCATTATCTAAATGAGATAATACATTGCGATGGTTTTCTATGGTTGACACTTTGAGTAGTGTCCAAGTGCTTTATATCTCTATTACAAAAATGAGGACTTTAAAATTAGTGAACAATTAATTTTTCAGTTAAAGAGTTGAAAAACACTTTAAGTGTCAAAAATATGTGTCATATTTCCATAGGAACACAATAATTGAGTATGTTAAGGATATGAGCCTCATTCTGCATTGTGGACAAAATATGTCATCCTTATTTTTCGGATAATGAAGGGTTATGATCATGCTAAAAAATATTTAGTGGAATAATTTCATAACATAATGATTTTTTGTGTATATTAAACCATTTTTTAGAAGATTTTGGAGTATTATGATGATGTTCAATATCATCATCTAGAATATGATCAATCGTGTGGGTGTTTTTCGGAATATATTGGTCAAACCTAGGAGAAAATGGGGTTTAATCCCGTTAATGAAATTCATTCCATATTAGAATATTCTGAAGGTCATCCAAAATGGTATAAATTATATGATTCACATATTATAAAACCACTTAAGGATTCTATGGAATTTGTTCTTCGATAGACGTAGGGATATGAGCATCGAATTTGTATGCTATTTGAAAATGCAGAGCATTTTTATAGGAGGGGATAAAAGATGGGTCTGATGTGATTTGCATACTGTAAAGATTAAACTCAAATATAGTTGACGTATAAGACATGTCCTATTAATTAGGTTATATCACTAGATTTTATTCATTAGAAAATATGTTTGTTCTGAGTCATATGACAATGTAGGTGGGTGAGGCGCTATCGAAATAAGAATATGAGCCCATTCTTATGCGACATACATTATTAGAATATATTGATAATCATCATGGATTAGAGAAAGAATTTTATTTCTCTGGAGTAGCCACCAATACATATTGATCATCATGATATGATAATGTGTATATTTTAAAAGGTATATTTTTTCATCATTGTATCTACCATAATGCAAGAATATGACAGAAGATCACTTCTAATCTTTCTAAAAAATTTCGACACATTATAATATTGTGTACAAGAATGTAGGCTATCACATTATTGGTTTCAATGATATGATGTAATATTTCATCAGTTTAATTGGGAATATATTCGCACCTATGTCTTCTAAACCGATTATAATAACACAATCTACTTCAAGCCTGAATGAAATGATATATTCCTCCTCATGATTAGTATAAGGATATATTTGTAGGATTCATTTCAGTGAGAAGAGATATGAGCCTAGTCACTAGACCTAGCTACAATACATCGATGATATTTTATTGTAAAAGAAGTGATATGAACCCATGCTTGTTTTTTCACATATTTGCATGCCTTGAAAAACCTCCATCTTACCTAAGCACTGTCATATAGGGTGTAAATTGGACATGTGTTGCTCCCAACTGGTGATCGGGGGGAACATGAAGGATGTTACTTGTGATATTTATTGATAGGACCCCTCTTAGTTATCTATTTATCAAGGATAGAGTCAAAGATGAATAATTCACCCACCTTCGTATGGAAGGTAAGGTTTTGATCTACATGCCCCATGGATATGATTCAACATATTTTCATTCTAAAGATAGGTTCCACTAGTGTCAATGCATATTTACTTGAGTGAAAAATAATAATAGGCATTATAATTTGGAGACCTTGTTGTGTATTCTCATATGATGGGATGATACCATATTTGTGGTATTCTTGAACTATCATATTCACCACACGAAGATGATTTCATTATGCCAGTGACGTTGATCAATAACCAAAAGACATTACAACTGTAGCAAAGGTTCCATAATAATTTCTAGAGAAAAATGTTATTTGGCAATGTTGATGATTTTTTATAATAGTTCTTTTTGTTCATAAATAAAAAAATAACAAGGTAACTAAATAGATCATCATCAAAAGTCTGAAACATGCTTAATTATAAATTCATGGGTATAAAAATTGTTCTTTTAAGTTATCAGTCCAACCATTTTGATTATTTGTAATTTTTTAATCTTGATAGGAAAATTTAATGGGAAACTCGATATATTATTTACAAATTATGCATTTTCATTCCATTTTTATTTTTTGGATAGATGGAAAAAAATCTCAATTCACAGTCCGCAAATTGTTTTCATTATATGGGATGTTCAAATCTAGTAAACCATTAATGGTTACTATTTCAGGGTGCAATGGAATATTGGATTAATGGGTACAAGGAAATCTTTCAACTCATAAAATTGGTTATACAGTTAAATGATTTCATATCTGGTTCCTATTACTTGTCTCACATCGATTTCACAATCTATTATTCCAATTCAAATTGGGGGATGGTGGTCGATTATAGGCAGTCATTAGTGGTTGAACTATCATTCAAATTGGGTTTACAATTTTCATCTGGTAGGTGAAATTCCTACATATCCCTCATCCATAACAATTTATATATTTTCTATTGAAATATAGGTGTTCATTTGGGGTTTCAAATCCAATGAAAATTAGGAACTCACATTGGTCAATAGGATGGGTGGTTGGGAATCCCACACCCTTTTAGGGGAATTATTTCCCACACAAGAACTCTCTTACGATTTGGGAAATTTTCATCAATATATAACAAATGCTGATACCAAATTGGTTACCATAATAAAATGATAAACTATTTAATCATGTTACTTTTAAAGGGGGACCAATTAATGAGACATTATGTATATATCTGAGTATCCTTTTATGTTTCCAGTTATTTCTTATCAATTAGTGGATGATTTTATTATGAATCCATATAATTATAAATTCAAAAATTTATTTCTATGTAGGGAGGTTATTAGTGTTTCAAGGGTGGGGATAAATCTCTATGATCCCTCAAATTTGTCATTTTATAATAGGAATTCAAACCATTTTTTGTTTTGGTCCAAGCTATAGGGTTTAATATAATGAAGAATGGACATACATGTGGTCATGTAAGAATCAATTGTGGAGATTGAGTCTTAGAGAAGCCATCACAGATATCTTATATATATCAAGAATCATATTCATTATATTTTAGTCTAATATGAGACTACTAATTAGAAGGGATGAATGATTGGTTCTTATGAGGGTTATTGCCACATGGTTTACCAATATAAGAATTCCATCAAGACTTATACCTAGTTTGATACCCAAGTATGGGGACAAGACAATAATGCTTCCCTGATTTGGGGTATTTTATAATCCTAGTAATATGATTGTTGCAAATCCCTTAACCCACATGTCTTATAGTTGATGTGAGATATAATGGTTGGAAAGTAATCTGACTCAGAACATATTGATAAAATCCTTGTGAATTGGGGTGGTCCAAATGGGGTGTTTATCATAGTTCTCGGGATTTAGGAATGCTTCTTACATATATTTATTAAAATAATAATTAAAATACTCATTTATGGATCTGATTATCAATCCACTAATAGAAGAGGAAGATTGATTAGACCAAAGGGGATGAATCCATAAAAATTTCATATAATTTATTTATATCAATGAGGATTCCCCTGTATGAGACCATTTTCTATCCTCTAGTGGAATGGGAGGGATGATATAATCCTAGGGGTGTTTGGATTCCATGATCTAGAGTGTTTTTTATATGAAGTGGAATACACCATTGTGGATTTTTAATAAAATATATATGATCCCTACCCTCCAACTGTCAGTGAGTGGGGACAAGGAGTGGAATAGGGATATTATAGTGAGTGCATATACCTAGTGGATTATGAACACTCACCATAGGTAGGGGTAAAGCTCAACCAATGAATCGTTGATTAGGATTCATATTATTTGAGGGTATATGAATGTGTATCCATGCTCGACAAGGCTAACATGTCTTTGGATGTTTTCACGACATGTTCAGGGCATCTTCTTGACATGTCTAGGGGTGTCTAATCATCATTTCCATGAATGACCATGTAATGGAAGATGGGATATCTGAGGGTCATTGTGTGATCAATCTTATAGGTTTAGAGGTCATCAAATTAACTAGATGACTTATCTGAAGATATTATCATGATATTCATGGAATGTATGAACTTATTGAAAATATCAACTTAAAATGTCCAAAGGACTTTAGAGTATTTAATTGACATGTCAAGAGTACATCGTGTGAATTAGATGACATGTCCATAGGGTGTCTCTTGTATGATATGCGTTGAGGTCATCAAATTGTCTTATTATCATGTCCATATGGAATCATGTCACATGGATGATATTTTAGGATACAACCACCTAATATAGATGACAAGTCTAGAGGTAATAATGTGATATTGTAGAAATATCCAAATTCTATCACAAAATTTGGATGACATTTCACGATGTCTTCTTGTGGATTTTGTGACATGTCAATAAAAATTTACATGATAATCCATACATATATGGTCACCATAGCAGGAATAATGAAGGGGTCACATGAGGTGAATACCACCCCTCATGAAAATCATGGTACCTATCATTACATGAGGGTTTCATATTTTCCACAATATTATCACAAACATACTTCAATTTTCATTATGCCCTAGAATATTGAGGCCTCACACAACCAAATCGACACATAGGAACCCCTTCACATGATACATTAGTCATTTTAGAAGTACATAAAAAGATAAATGGAGTGATAAAATGAGTATTATGAACAATATACATGATGAAAGAATTCAATCACTAGGTTTACACCCTGTACGGATGTTGTGATTGTGTTGTTCTCTACTCTAGGAAGTCCTCCCTCTCCTAAATTATCATATTGGTAGGTTTTTTGGATGATGGTGGATGTATAGTCCTTTCTTCCCCAGATCAATAATAATATTCATGGGACTTAAATATCATATGTGGACTTGATTTCGTGGAGGGAGAATTGCATCATGCATTTCAAATACACTAGTGGTGGTTAATCCACATCTTGAAACTTTTTTAATGACAAAAATTGACTACATAATTACTCTATAATTGGAAAATTAATCATGCCCATATCATATAAAATATGTTTCTTATAATCAATTCAAAATTTAATTGTTCCTTTGAAAGATCATACTGACATATCCTGGTCCATTTCCACGATAATGTTGGCATGTCTATAGAACTTCACATGAATATCATAATAACACCCTTTATATGAGGCTAATGATTTTTCAAGATTAATTTTATAAATCCTATGAATTTTTCCCATTGGTTATCCATTAGGGAGTCACATAATCAAATAGACATGTCTATGATCCTTCACATGATAAAAGTGACATTTTTAATGGAATTCACATGATAAAGAAAACATGTCACTAGGAATTTTTGACTGATTTATAATAAACCTCATGAGTTACATTGGCCTGACATGTGAAAATAAATATTAATCCTTTTAAAAATAATCATTTGACTTTACAAAATTTATTTTTTAAATAGAATTTGTGATTTTAAAGAATTATAAACTGACATGTCACATAAATAAAGGGAACTCATCTTATAGTATATTTATACTCTCTCATTTCTTGTATGTAATCCTTCACAGGAATAAGAGATTTGGTCTTGGGGATTCACATGATCATGAAAATAACACATTAAAAACATGACATATCTATGTGATAGCCTTTGGATCGCATGATTCTTGTGAACAAGGTGCCTAATCCCCATGTTTCGTTTCTACTATTTCTTCCCTTTTTAGAGAAAGTAGTGAATATTATTTGGGTACCTCCTGGATTATAATATTTCCAACTCTAATCTGGTGAGTATTAACAACCACATTAATACATAGGGGCTGACCAATATTTGAAAATATTAAATGAATAAATTATTATATTTGAAGCATCTAACTCATCTTTAGTCAAATTTTTATTTACTAAATCATCAAATAAATCTCAGCTTACTTCCTTTACTGTAGTTTGATGTAATATTGGAAATTGATTTGATGTACTTATATAAATCCACACTCTTCATTTCCCATGTTATCATTCATTTATATACAAGTGTACAGAGGGGAAAGAATATCTCAAGGAAGATTCTATTCAAGCATGGAAATTTTTTATATATATTAAATTAAAAATTTCCTAAATGATTGATAAGAAGAGATAATCATGCCTGAATATGTTCCCGTTGTGATGTATTATATTGATGTATTCCAGAAAGACTTTCTCAGCTATCCTCAAAACAAAATGGTTGAGTTATAAATAATACATATACTGAGGACTCTTCTAACATAGAAATATCCCTACAGAATGGCCACCATTGAGTTTGATGATATGAAAATGAAATTAATGGACAATCCAAAAAAGTGTATTACATGCATAAGTGCTTCATCATAGGGTTTACCAGTTCTATTCATAAAAAATAAGTGTAACACCCCAAGATTTTATAGTGTGTTATTTCTTCAAAATAATTCAATAACTTTCACTACACGAAACACCAAGTTCAATCTCACCATGACTTATCAAACAAGCTGTTCAAAAGAGGTTATGAATAGTGTTATCTAAATTTTAAACTTTATATAATCCTTATAATTTTAGAATCCATATTATGCGTTTCTTAGACATAATGTAAGAAAAAATTCATTTTCATCATTGCACTTTTACCAAATTTTAATAGTGAACCCTTTTTAGGTACTATATTTTAAACTTTTTGACTAAATGGGGACATCAAAAATTTAAAATGAAACATCCCAAGCTTCCACGGTACGCTAGCGTGTGTTGTACGCAACACCGAGTTCTAACACACCGTAACCAATCAAACTAGCCGTTATGAATAGTAATACCTACCTTTTGAAATTATATATATTTTATATTTTAAAATGGACTTCATTTTTGGATTCGGAATATCGAATTTAGCCTAAGGTGAAATTTTGGCACTTTTTGGATAACTTTCATATTTTGATGAATAGTGAAAATTACTATATTTTAATTAAAAACAACTTTTTTAATCAAAATAATTAATAGTGATAAATTGTGAATTTGAGTGGTTTTAAATTATATTTAGAATATATTTTTACCACTTAATATAATGTTGGTTATTGGACATAATTTTACAATTAAACCGAACATAAACAAGTGTCAATCTTTTGATAGTTATTATCTCTTAAAAACACGCTTTTTGTTTTGACAGCAGGAATTAATTTTAAATTAATTTCTGCCACTTCTGTGTTTTGAATTTAGAAAAATGGATTCCATATTTGTAATCAGGATGTCCAAATTGTGTAAATAGGTAACTTTTATTTTTAGACACTTTGAATAATTACTGCGGTAAATATTTTATTTACCATGGTTAAGGGTAAATCCGGTAAATAAGGGTTAAAAAATAATATTATAATAATACAAAATTACCCTAAAACGTGTCCTAACCTTATTAGTGGACACATACCCGACCAGGGGCATCCTTGGGTCGATTTGGGGACCCCTTGGAGCCACTTGAATGTGGTAGGGACACATTATATTAATAAAGTTAAAATAAAAATAAAAATGGCATAAGCTTAAATATTTTAGAAGAACAATTTTTACATAGGGTTATACATGTTGGATTTACGATTATAAATATTCATTAGAAATATAAAAATCATTTCTACATAATGATATTTTATTTATAATTTTTATACATCAAATAAGTTAAATTATTAATGACACAATAATGATGCAATGTTTACCTCATTAATAAATCATTTAAATAAATAAGATTATAATGATTAAAATATTATCTAAAACCTGTCCAATTATTATTGGTTGATTTTATATAGAATATGAATCATATTATCTTCGACCTCAATGATTTTTGGACCATTATAAACCGAATATAATTATATTGTAAAGTAATACTTTCACTCTTTCCTAAAGAGCCCCTCCTCTCCCTTATAAAAGGAGACCACTTCTACTCATTCCTCACACCTCTCAAGCCACTTGCCTCATCCAAAACCAGCCCAAATAATCTCCCCACATCCCTCTCCTCCTCCTTGAAGCTTCCCCTTAGGCAGAAAGCATTTCAAGAAGTCCTTTGGTTCCAACCAAAGTGAGTTACCTAAATTAAAGGTAACGATTTCTCTTAAATTATTTTCATTTATTTTGCTTCTCCAACCCCCAAACTCTTTTTATTTCCTTTCTTTTGTAACAACAAAAGTATCCTCAATATACTAGGATGTTTTTATAAGAAGGATTCGAACTACACATACACACACCTCCATCTAATGGATGATGAACATAATGTTTCTGTGAATGGCAAACTAACGCCTCACGAAACGATGATTGTTCAAATACGTCTTACCGCCTCTCATGGTGGCCATTATAATGGCACTGTAATTAAGTGTGATATTAATGATACATATTTTATATATAATCTTGTGTAATTCCATATTATTTCATACCATTATTCGTTTCATGTTGTATATACATACGATAATTTCATTTGAGGAAGTGCGGACTACCGCCCCCTTAAAATGATATGACTCGTTCATACCACACATGGAACGTATAAAGAATGGTGTTAATGAACACAAGTAACATATATAAAATATTATATTATAATGGAATAATAATATACCTATGTATCATTTGGATTCAATTCTTTAAAATGAAAAATTAAATGGAAGTAGCGTTCGTGCGTACGTACGGACTACCGTCTCCACGAACACGGTGTGATCCATCCTCCATCATATCCATTCAAGTCTTATTCTCATTTTAGGGATAAAAATAATTTTAATATGATTCTGATTATGAATAAGATATAATCTATCCATTACAAACATTTCTTACGTAACCAAACATTTAAGAAGAACGAATCGATTATCACCCGAAATGACGATAATTCTAAGATATTTTTAACAAATCAATGTTAAAAGATCATATATGATATCATATTAATGTAAATGATTCTTTTATTATTCAATAACAATTATTTCGCCATTATACAGGAGGTAAACCTACCATCGACCAAGGAAAAAGTACAAAGTAAGGGATTCTCTTATCTCACTTTCAATTCCGTGAGATTTCCATTGTTCGCCACTAAATTATTGAAAGTGGTGTATTATGTACGGCCATTTGATATATATTATCATGATTCTCTTTATATTCATGTTATTCTGTAAATCATTTGGTGGTTATTAACTTTTGCCCATACGACTCAGTTGATTAACGTGGTAAGGGGTTTCTTATCTCACTTTTAATTTCGTGAGATTTCCATTATTCACCACATAATTATTGCATGTGAGGTATGTGTACTTCCCATGATTGCATTCATTGTGTAATATACTTTAATTTATGGGTATTTACATCATCAGGGTATGATACTTCTTTCATGTGTGTATGTTTCGTAAGTTACCTAATTGATAAGGTAATTTGAAATTTCAATTTCCACTCATTTGGCTTTACGCATATTTCATTGATTATATTACCCCAAGATTATGTGTGGAATAACTATTCATTGATTATGTCATAATTTACACTCCCCTTCCTGTGGATATAATTTTGATACACATAATCACTCCATTGATAATTCTCAAGTCATTGATATGATTTTGATAAGAGTAATTTTAACTCATTCTCCATTTGTTGAGTTAAACATCCAATTCGTTGGTATTGTTTTTACAAGAATATGTGTGAATGTCCTTTGATTGTTTTACACTGAATATCCAATCATATTTAGTGTATTTATATTTGTCACACATAATTATGTCATTGATTTATCCTTAACCTAAGGATACAACCTTTATGAGAGATTTCATCTCAATTTACATTCCATTGAGACTTCTTTGATGATATACACCAAATCACTTTTATGTGGTGTATATAATGTACTTTGACATAGTATATCATGATTCCCTCTATTCTCATGATATTACAAAGTTTTGATTACTTCAATTATTTGTATTCAAGTGTCTCTTTTGGTTAGAATCTCTAACTAAAATACCATTTTTAAATGTTTTAAAGACTTATTCATCTAAACCTTTCTCATTAATGTCCATGTTTTAAAAATGGTTTTAAGGATTTTTTTATATGGACATTAATGTTTAGAAATAAAAACTCCTTTTAAAAAGTTTCAAAGTGGTATGGGACACTTTGATTCAAAAATCTACTTTCAAATGGCTTCTTGACAAATAGTGTGACTTTTAAATGTTTTCAAGAAAAGGGGGATATTTCTCTCAAATGGTTTTGATGATTATGTTCATCTATGTCAAAATCCTTCATTATTCTTGATTGAGGTTAATGTGATACAATACAATCTTCCATATTGTATCGAATGAGTTATGTTTGACTGCGGATGTGCTGTTTTTATACCATTCATGGTTTGTGGTAAAAGTATTGACATTTCGTATGTTAGTTTTAATACGAATGTTTATGTTATGTTTAAACATGATCATATGAGGAATGCATTGGACTTAATAAGTGACAGGTGGAGCCCGCTATAGCTCCTCGATGCATCGGTAGGTCTCATGAGACAAACTAGTGTCTTGGCACAAGGCCTTGGCAAAATCTTATTTGTAGTCTTGGCACGAGGCCTTGGCTATGTAGTTATGATAGTCTGGCATTACGCATTCCATCATTTTGAAAGTGGCTATTGATATTTCATGTGATCATTCGACTAGTAGAATATCCATGTGAGTAAGTAAATGGCATTATTTCATTCTACCTTTTCCATTTTATGCTGAAGTTCAAATTTAAAAAGGCTTTTGATTTAGTTATAGATTGCCTTAAGTGTTTATGCTTATTTATGAAAGCTTCTGCTATAATGTTATCCTTACTGAGCATCCGAGCTCACCCCTTTCAATGTTTTATTTTTCCCAGGATTATGAAGAAGTAATTTATGAATGACCTGCAGGGATAGTATGAGGGGATATGAAGACAAGATGTTTTTTTCTATAATGTAATGTAAAAATTTATGGATGTATCTAGTTATTCCAAGGCTACTAAACTAATCGGTCTTTCGAGACTTGATCTTTCTCGTGATCATGCCAATGTTATGTAATAATGCACCGACTCTAGGTAATTAGGGTCGGGGCGTTACAGTTGGTATCAGAGGAAGTTTAGTACAAACCATGGTAGCTAGATTTAGATAAACTCTGATTAGAGCACGTAGACCTAAGATGAACTTTGAGGATTAATATAAAAGAACGTCCTAGAATTTTTCTATTGTAGAGATTTTGTGAGTTTTCCGAGCAATACATCCCTGTCTGGATACGATCAGGTAGAGGCGGCTCTGGCACAGATGTACCTAGGGGTAAAACCTGAAAACACCGCTTTGAGCTAGACTCGAACGGGAACTAGTGCACGACAACGGGCCTTGCTGCACTCTTGGTTACGACACTCCCGGGGGATATGCTTAGGATAATTTACATTTTCTTTACAATCCGATTTAAGTAATATATACATAAGATGATATTAAATGACCTTGGTTAATCCTAATATGTTTCAAATTTAGAATATGGTGACATTTTAATCTCTAAATGATTTTACGACTACTATTACTCACACAATGCTTTCTGGTTTTAGTCAATGGCTAGATTCCAAGGAAGTCATAGTGACATTGAGAATGATGTACAAGGTGGGAACGGTGGTGGCGATGAACAACAAAATGGAATGTTGATAGGCGTAAAAGATATCGTCTTTATGCCAAATCTGTTTTCCAAAAATATGATCAACAACATATATATTAACCAACTCCCAGACTCAACAAGGAAAAGAAAAGTGATAAATTATAAGATCTCCTGCAATGGAGACCATGGAGAAAAGAAACCTCAATTTTCAACATGCAGGAAATGTTGAAAGAGACACCCAAGAAAGTGTCTCAATGGGACAACGAAATGTTTTACGTGCGGGAAGGAAGGACATAAAGTGATGAATTGCCGAAGAAAAATGAAGAGTACTATGGAAGAAGATAAAAATGGTCCCAAGAGTCCATTTACAGTCATTTGCCGTAAATGTAGGGGACCTGGCCATTACCCGAGTGAATGTCCTATTATATAGGATATTTTCTTGGTCAAAGAAGAAGCTATGTGGAAATAAATGGTTGGAGAAAAATTTAAAAAGTATTAGCACTCCTTGTTGATGGGTTTAGTTTGGAATAATTTTCTCTTGTATTTGTAACCCCGCAGTTTGCCATGTGAGAATGATATTTGAGGAGGAATTGTCTCTTCTCTTGTGGATATAGGTATAAATAAACATTTGGTTTTATATGATCATTGGGGTTTGAGAAAATGATAAGTTATTATAATTTGGGATGAAAATGCAAAGTATGATACAACATTTGTGGTTAAATTATGTTATTTTGAGGAATTTATCTCATTTTGGTAATATTATAAAATATTGTTTTTGAAAAAGGACAACACGTGGACCGTGTGACAACCCGTCGCGTCGGACAATGCTGTGGTAATCGAACCCACAACCAAAGTGCGATTGGGATTTATCGCCTACCACTGGACTACGTGAAGTCCATGGTTAGTGTGACTATTTTTTTTGTTAAATGATTTTGTTGATCAATAATAAGATGATTTGGGTTCTTATGTCTTATCAAATGAATACCCTTGGTATAGGAAAATGATTTTGTGATTAAGTGATAAATGTTATTTTGGAAGATGTTAGTTTTGTTAGGAACACTATATGCCCAAGGAAAATAGAATACAATGAGGTTTCATTTGTAGAGTAATGGTGGATTTTTATCTAAGTTTTTATTGTTGATTTATAGGGATTTGGGTTATTTATAGAAATGATTAACATATAACAGATAATATGTGATGATGTTAATTACTTTTAAGTATGTGACTTTAAGAGTATTTGATGTCATTTGGAGATATAATGTAACATGGGAGACTACATAATCAAATTCTTCTATGTTTTGGGTTTCAATATTAGTTTGGATTATATTAAAGGATTTTAAGGACAATTCGTTATTGAATGGTATCTATTTAACTTTGGGGTATTTTTGGTTTAATTTTAGAAATTAAGATTAGTGCATATTTATCTCAATGAATATCCTTTTGGGGGATCATTAGATCATTCACAAACCATTTTTGTTTTTGATTAATCTTTAAAGACAATGTAAATATATGGTTTATCCTACATGGATCATGTGATTCTATAGAAGCTTATTCTAGCTCTTCCAGTGTGACCAAGTCTTCTTGAATACTCATCGTTTAAAAAAAATTGAGTTAGTGGTGAAAATTTATTAAAGATTGAAAATCTACTTAAAATTTAAGTATATCTCATAATGTTCTTAGTCAATATCATAAATTAATTCCTCTTCCTTATGTAATGTAACTTTAAAAAAATGTTGTCCTAGATGGTACATTAAATCATCACTAATTTATGGCTTTGGGATTGTTGGCCTTTTCATAGCCGTGTTCTCTACCACTCTCCATCAGATAATTGATTGTTAGATTTCTCTTCCATATCCATATTTTCCTACATGGAACCCTAGTATGTGTTATTTTCGGTAATCTTTATACTTTCCACTCTTTATTTTAAATAAAGGCCTCATTAATTCATTTTTCAATGTGGGATTTCAACTAAGATATTTTGAAACGTCAAAAATGTATTATCCCAATACCCTATGTTTTCTTGCACCGATGGTATTTCAAATCATCATAGATTGATGAGTTTAAGGACCTCAATTTTATACTTGTTTCTGATTGATGACCTCAATCACTACCTATAAATATTTACGTTTTTCCTCCAATTATATGTCTCTAATTACCACCAATGTTCTCCTAATCAAGATCATAATTTGGTGGTGATCCTTTCATTTCTCTTTTCCTCATATTAAGACTAAATTTTAGTAACCCAATTTCCGATGTGGGTTTTCCCACAAAGATATTTTCTATTTTCAACCTTTTATTTTCGAAGAACAATTTCAAATTTCGAGGACACAATTTATTGAAGGAGGGGAGAATGTAACACCCCAAGATTTTATAGTGTGTTATTTCTTCAAAATAATTCAATAACTTTGACTACATGCAACACCAAGTTCAATCGCACCATGACTTACCAAACAAGTTGTTCAAAAGAGGTTATGAATAGTGTTATCTAAATTTTAAACTTTATATAATCCTTATAATTTTAAAATCCATATTATGAGTTTCATAGACATAATGTAAGAACAAATTCATTTTCAGCATTGTACTTTTACCAAATTTTAATAGTGAACCCTTTTTAGATACTATATTTTAAACTTTTTGACTAAATGGGGATATCAAAAATTTAAAATGAAACATCCCAAGCTTCCACGGTACGCTAGCGTGTGTTGTACGCAACACCGAGTTCTAACACACCGTAACCATTCAAACTAGCCGTTATGAATAGTAATACCTACCTTTTGAAATTATATATATTTTATATTTTAAAATGGACTTCATTTTTGGATTCGGAATATAGAATTTAGCCTAAGGTGAAATTTTCGCACTTTTTGGATAACTTTCATATTTTGATGAATAGTGAAAATTACTAAATTATAACTAAAAACAACTTTTTTAATCAAAATAATTAATAGTGATAAATTGTTAATTTGAGTTGTTTTCATGTATATTTAGAATATATTTTTACCACTTAATATAATGTTGGTTATTGGACATAATTTTACAATTAAACCGAACATAAACAAGTGTCAATCTTTTGATAGTTATTATCTCTTAAAAACACGCTTTTTGTTTTGACAGCAGGAATTAATTTTAGATTAATTTCTGCCACTTCGGTGTTTTGAATTTAGAAAAATGGATTCCATATTTGGAATCAGAATGTCCAAATTGTGTAAATAGGTAACATTTATTTTTAGACATTTTGAATAATTACTGCGGTAAATATTTTATTTACCATGGTTAAGGGTAAATCCGGTAAATAAGGGTTAAAAAATAATATTATAATAATACAAAATTACCCTAAAACGTGTCCTAACCTTATTTTTGGACACTTACCCGACCATGGGCATCCTTGGGTCGATTTGGGGACCCCTTGGAGCCACTTGTATGTGGTAGGGACACATTATATTAATAAAGTTAAAATAAAAATAAAAATGGCATAAGCTTACATCTTTTAGAAGAACAATTTTTACAAAGGGTTATACATGTTGGATTTTCGATTATAAATATTCATTAGAAATATAAAAAGATTTCCTACATAATTATATTTTATTTATAATTTTTAGACATCAAATAATTTAAATTATTAATGACACAATAATGATGCAATGTTTACCTCATTAATAAATCATTTAAATAAATAGGACTATAATGATTAAATTATTATCTAAAACCTGTCCAATTCTTATTGGTTGATGTTATTTAGAATATGAATCATCTTATCTTCGACCTCAATGATTTTTGGACCATTATAAACCGAATATAATTATATTATAAAGTAATACTTTCACTCTTTCCTAAAGAGCCCCTCCTCTCCCTTATAAAATGAGACCACTTCTACTCATTCCTCACACCTCTCAAGCCACTTGGATCGTCCAAACCCTGCCCAAATAAGCTCCCCACATCCCTCTCCTCCTCTTTGAAGCTTCCCCTTAGGCAGAAAGCATTTCAAGAAGTCCTTTGGTTCCAACCAAAGTGAGTTACCTATATTAAATGTAACGATTTCTCTTAAATTATTTTCATTTATTTTGCTTCTCCAACCCCCAAACTCTTTTTATTTCCTTGCTTTTGTAACAAAAAAAGTATCCTCAATATACTAGGATGTTTTTATAAGAAGTATTCGAACTACACATACACACACCTCCATCTAATGGATTATGAACATAATGTTTCTGTGAATGGTAAACTAACGGCTCACGAAACGATGATTGTTCAAATACATCTTTCCGCCTCTCATGGTGGCCATTATGATGGAACTGTAATTAAGTGTGATATTAATGATACATATTTTATATATAAGCTTCTGTAATTCCATTTTATTTCATACCATTATTCGTTTCATTTGTATATACATACGATAATTTCATTTGAGGAAGTGCGGACTACCGCCCCCTTAAAATGATATGACTCGTTCATACCACACATGGAACGTATAAAGAATGTTGTTAATGAACATAAGTAACATATATAAAATATTATATTATACTGGAATAATTATATACCTATGTATCATTTGGATTCAATTCTTTTAAAATGAAAAATTAAATGGAAGTAGCGTTCCTGCGTACGTACGGACTACCGTCTCCACGAACACGGTGTGATCCATCCCCCATCGTATCCATTCAAGTCTTATTCTCATTTTAGGGTTAAAAATAATGTTAATATCATTCTGATTATGAATAAGATATAATCTATCCATTACAAACATGTCTTACGTAACCAAACATTTTAGAAGAACGAATCGATTATCACCCGAAATGACGATAATTCTAAGATATTATTAACAAATCAATGTTAAAAGATCATATATGATATCATATTAAATAAAATGATTCTTGTATTAATCAATAACAATTATTTAACCATTATACAGGAGGTAAACCTACCATCGGCCAAGGTAAAAGTACAAAGTAAGGGATTCTCTTATCTCACTTTCAATTCCGTTAGATTTCCATTGTTCGCCACTAAATTATTGAATGTAGTGTATTGTGTACGGCCATTTGATATATATTATCATGATTCTCTTTATATTCATGTTATTCTGTAAATCATTTGGTGGTTATTAACTTTTGTCCATACGACTCAGTTGATTAACATGGTAAGGGGTTTCTTATCTCACTTTTAATTTCGTGAGATTTCCATTATTCACCACTTAATTATTGCATGTGAGGTATGTGTACTGCCCATGATTGCATTAATTGTGTAATATAATTTAATTTATGGGTATTTACATCATCAGGGTATGATACTTCTTTCATGGGTGTATGTTTCATAAGTTACCTAATCGATAAGGGAATTAGAAATTTCAATTTCCACTCATTTGGCTTTACGCATATTTCATTGATTATATTACCCCAAGATTATGTGTGGAATCACTATTCATTTGATTATGTCATAATTTCCACTCCCCTTCCTATGGATATAAGTTTGATACACATAATCACTCCATTGATAATTCTTAAGTCATTGATATGAATTTGATAAGAGTAATTTTAACTCATTCTCCATTTGTTGAGTTAAACATCCAATTCGTTGGTATTGTTTTTACAAGAATATGTGTGAATGTCCTTTGATTGTTTTACACTGAATATCCAATCATATTTAGTGTATTTATATTTGTCACACATAATTATGTCATTTATTTATCCTTAACATAAGGATACAACCTTTATGAGATATTTCATCTCAATTTACATTCCATTGAGACTTCTTTGATGATATACACCAAATCACTTTTATGTGGTGTATATAATGTACTTTGACATAGTATATCATGATTACCTTTATTCTCATGATATTACAAAGTTTTGATTACCTCAATTATTTGTATTTAAGTGTCTCTTTTGGTTAGAATCTCTAACTAAAATAACATTTTTAAATGTTTTAAAGACTTATTCATCTAAACCTTTCTCATTAATGTCGATGTTTTAAAAAGGGTTTTAAGGATTTTTTTATATGGACATTAATGTTTAGAAATCAAAACTCCTTTTAAAAAGTTTCAAAGTGGTATGGGACACTTTGATTCAAAAATCGACTTTTAAATGGCTTCTTGACAAATAGTGTGACTTTTAAATGTTTTCAAGAAAAGGGGGATATTTCTCTCAAATGGTTTTGATGATTATTTTCATCTATGTCAACATCCTTCATTATTCTTGATTGAGGTTAATGTAATACAATACAATCTTCCATATTGTATCGAATGAGTTATGTTTGACTGTGGATGTGCTGTTTTTATACCATTCATGGTTTGTGGTAAAAGTATTGACATTTCGTATGCTAGTTTTAATACGAATGTTTATGTTATGTTTAAACATGTTCATATGAGGAATTCATTGGACTTAATAAATGACGGGTGGAGCCCGCTATATCTCCTCGATGCATCGGTAGGTCTCATGAGACAAACTAGTGTCTTGGCACAAGGCCTTGGAAAAATCTTATTTGTAGTCTTGGCACGAGGCCTTGGCTATGTAGTTATGATAGTCTGGCATTATGCATTCCATCATTATGAAAGTGGTTATTGATATTGCATGTGATCATTCAACTAGTAGAATATCCATGTTAGTAACTAAATGGCATTATTTCATTCTACCTTTGCCATTTTATGCTGAAGTTCAAATTTAAAAAGGCTTTTGTTTTAGTTATAGATTGCCTTAAGTGTTTATGCTTATTTATGAAAGCTTCTTCTATAATGTTATCCTTACTGAGCATCCGAGCTCACCCCTTTCAATGATTTATTTTTCCCAGGATTATGAAGAAGTAATTTATGAATGACCTGTAGGGATAGTATGAGGGGATATGAAGACAAGATGTTTTTTTATGATGTAATGTAAAAATTTATGGATGTATCTAGTTATTCCAAGGCTACTAAACTAATCGGTCTTTCGAGACATGATCTTTCTCGTGGTCATGCCAATGTTATGTAATAATGCACCGACTCTAGGTAATTAGGGTCGGGGCGTTACAATAAGTATAGTTTAATGTACCTATACAGTGATTTTCATGAACTCAAAAAATCACAATAAAAACAAGTATCAACTACAATGGATATATATCTATTTGAATCAACAATGTGGTGTCTTGTAATTTTCTAAGTTGTAACTTCAGTCATGATATCACCCATTAAGGGTGAAGAGGGTTTATATTCCAAAACCATCATTTGAATATCGAATGGGAACTAAGATTTCATTATTATTAATTCACTGATATCTAATGTTAAATTAATCTTTGTGTGATTGATGAATATAGTCTTCAATGATAACCTCGAAAAATATGTTGTAGTATTTATAAATGATATTTTGAAATAAATCAATATTAAGGAAGAGTATGAGTATAATTTGAATATTATACTAAATACATTGGGAAAGGGGAATGTATATGAAATGTTAATAATATATGATTCATGGATTAAGGAAGTATCATTCCCAGGGCATGTTATCACCAAAAAAGCTATATCATTAGACCACTATATCAAAAATTAAATTACAAATGAGAATATAACAACACCTATAATGGGGATCCATTGTTTCTATGGACATGGTTATTATTATAGACAATTTTTGTGAAAAGTATCACGATTTTCAAACCCACCAACTATGATGACATAGAATGGGGTAAGGTTTTTTATGACAATGAATGCGGATAGTGAAATAAAGATTGGAAAAAGAGGCTTATCATTGCACGCTTCTTGATTGTTCACTCAATTGGTGCACATTTTTTGGTATATAGATATTCTTCAATTATAGGTTTTGTTTGTGTGATAATTAAAAATGATAATGTGATTATGCGTTCTACAAGTTAGTTAATACTTCATGACTAGAACTATCCAACACCTAATCTAGAGCTATCTATGGTGACCAATGAGTTGAATATTTTGTGAATTTATCCATATTGGTAGAAGTTTGAAATATAGAAAAATCATAAGAGCCTAAAATATATATTCCAAAAAATAGATTAATAACTTTTAATGGATATGGTTATATCTGATCAAAGACTATCACTACTCAATAAATTACAATCCTAGGGAAGTAAACAAAGTGAATGATTCTAGATGTAGAATGGTTCTTAAAAACATTAACCATGATGAGAATTTATGAGGATCCAATCTTGTAAGAATTCATAAGGGTAGAAAAATGAATCATAAAGGAATGATAATCATCTTTCGATTATCAAATAATTTCTCAACCATCCCTTATCGAAAATAGAATTTATCCTCCAAGATAAATTGTAGAAATTCATAAGAATATAGTAGCTATAAGAAAATTTAAATCACTTAAGTTCCAAATTAATGAAGAATGAGTTCTAATATTTGGGTCACGTTTATGTACAATAAAATCCTACGATAAGAAAAATATTTTTTGAATGAATCAATTAAATCATCCTTCTACATCTAACAAGGTATTTTAAATATTAATTAAGATATTTAAATGTAATATTTTTAGAATAATATGATGAAGTATATCATTTAATGTACATCAAATCGTATTACACTTGAGCATGTGAAGGATGATCAGATAATGTTTATGGGATGATGAAACCATTACCCAAACCTCCATGGAAAGGGAAAAAATCTACACGGAAATTGAAACTGTTTTTCCAAATACATAATTGGAAAATAATTACATATGGTTTGTGGGGGTATATCTTACAAATATAACACACTTTATTATAATTTGATAAAATTACTCAATTGTTTACTTTGAAAGTATATATATTAGAGAGGTGGTGAGGATACATGGAACACCACTCTAGATTGTATCCGAATGAGTTCTAAGATTTTACTATATGTTCTAGAAGAGCATCCCCCATAATCCAAATACGAGGTTGAATTTATAGACATCTTATCATACCCAAAATGATTTCTAATATAAGTGAACTATACCTACACTGGTTAACATTTTGATATAATTCTCAGTTGAATTTAAAGATGAATGGATCATTCTCTTTATATGTTGAATTTATTATACAGTAATAACATTCACTAAAGCATACTAGTGTCTCATTATAAACCACTTTATAGAATGATATGTAAAATACATATGTTTTTTAATGAAGTTGGTGAATGAATGCTATTGGTAAATTTGAATTTTTATTAAAAGTTAGAAAATTCCAAGACCATTCAACACTACATTAGGACTACTCTATGTCAATAGAATAGATATGTTGATATTCATCAATGATAATGGAGTTTGAGGTATGGGAAATCGTTTTTCTCCAAATATCTCTATAGATGTGAGTTTTGATATATGGGAATAAGGGAAACTAATTACACACTTTAATCATACCCTTTGAGATTATTAATGTCATCATTGTTATTTCTTATCAACTATCACTCACATCAACCCTTTCTCAAATACACAAAATATTCAATATATCACTCCTAAAGAAGTACACAATAGATCCATATCATTTATATAATTTATATGTGGTACAATTGGAATATTATCTCTCTTATACAGAGCATCAACAAAAGATCATGTACTATAGAGATAATTTTCAATACAATATGAAAATAAAATTAATCAAATTGTTATATAAATACCATAAATAATAAGAGGAAACCTAGGATCTAGAGTATGGAATGACGTAGATATACCCTTACCTATTTTAAACATAGTGTATATGAAAATTGTTAGGTGAAAAATTTTATGGGTGGAATATTTTAACACCAAAAGTTCTTAGAGGATAAAACTATGTTCGATATCATATGTGAATCACAATATAGATCGTTAATGATCTTTTATAATTTAAATATGATCGTTATTACATAGAAATTAATCTAATGGCTTTGAATAATGCTATGTTTTTATGAAATATATATAAGATACCTAATCAATATAATACTATTAATAAATTATTAGAAATAATAACCCAATTTTTAATAAAGACATTTTATTCTTCAAATAAAATTTCATTAGTTTTATAGAATAAAATATAATTATTTTATATGTCTTATATAATATTTCCTTGATAATATGAAAAAAAATTTAAATAATCATATTAAAATTATCATAAGATGAATTTTATGATTTTTATAATATTTTTATCGAATTGTAAAAATTAAAAAAATTTCAAATGGTATCATTAATATTCAATAAATTAGTAAATTTAAAAGTACCATTGTATTTTTTATTATGTGTTAATTTTAATTATTAATATATCTATTAAATATAATCTAATTTACTTCACTTGAATAATAAATTTTCATGATTTTGATATATGTTTTTATGAATAAAAACATGGTTTTCAAAAAAAAATGTTTGTATGTGAATAATAACCCTCAATCTTTGTTCATCAGAAAAACAACTATTAAATAAATATTTAAACAAAATTTAGTGATTGTATTTATTTTAATATAAATATAAATTCATATATTTTTTATTACTTGTATTATAGTTATGGTAAGATCATTTTATGATTAAAAATGCATTTGTTGATAAATTGTTTTTAGATATTTTTTGAGGTTTTTTTAATTATATTATTACACTTATGTGAAATAATTTCACAATATAGATTCCATTTTTAAAATAAACATAACTAATATTTTTTTAATATATTTTAATTATTATTTTACACATTGATTAGTAAGAATAGTTAAAATTCATTTTTGCATTAAATATTCAAATAAGGTTTTGTGTATTACAGGTGCATGTGAAAAAATTATTTATCAAAAAAATTGGTTTTTTTATTTGGTAAATTAATGTAAATATTTATAGTTTTTTTATAAATTATCTAATAATTCCCATTTTATTTCTAGTCTTAATAGGGAAATTTCATAGGTAAAAAAATATTTATGGTGGGGAAAACATTGAATGGTAAAAATGAGTAACACTATAGGTAATGAGAATAAAATGGATAAATGATGAATTTGTTTTAGTAGTTAAATTTTTTTTTACAATATATTCTTTCCAATATTTTATTTTTAAAATTTTGCGGCAAATTTATTTAGAGTTTCATCCCATTATTGAATATTTTTTTGTATTTACAAAAATAAAACTCACATTTTATATGGAACCTCCTATCCAATTTATATAACACATAAAAATATTTTTTCTTATAAAATACTAAAAATAATATCTCGCATAATTCCCTTACCATTTTCTATTGACTATTGTTTGATTATGAATACATTTTAAGATTTTATTTTTTCAAAACATAAAGTGGTTTCCCAATGAAGTGGTGCTTTTCTAACCTATGTGTTTAGTGTTCTATCATCTTCAAAATCCATAAATAACTATTAAATTATGATGATATAAGATAATAATAATATACCATAAACTAATATGTCATTATGTCAATGGGATATACTATATTCATCTCCTCCTACATGAAATGGGAAACAAACCCATCATTCATGTGTACAGATGACTATTGCCTCGTGAACTGAATTAATTAATTTTCCATCATCTCTAATAAATAATATTTAGTATGATTTATTTAATATATATATATATATAATATATAAATTAAATGTTTATCATTATTTAAAATTAATATATAATTTTTTTTTCAAAACTATCCTTTTATCAAATGATGACAATGAATTTTGTGTGCACTTTTGGATGACTACCTTCACAAAGTGATATAATTCGTTTTTCAAGAAAACATTTGATGGATTATATATAACTGTATTTAAGGAATTAATATTATATTTATGAGTTAATTATAATTATGTAATGAAAAAATTACACATACATTATTTCCAACTTGACCTTTGAAAAACGAAAATGTTACTAATCAAACAAATGAAATATCATCTCCTTTATTTAAATATAAATAATTTTATATAACTATACATCAGTATTGTTTTTAAAATTTTACAATATTTATAAAAAATGATAATTAATTATTATTTTTATTATGTATATTTTTAAATAATAATCTCTTTCGCCTTAGACAACTTTCCAAAGTGATTTTGACCAAAAGATCAAATATAAATAAAACATTCAAGATGATTCAAAATGATTATGTAGTTGAATATAAGATGATAATAAATAAACTTAATGAAATAATAGAAATTAGAAATTTTATTAATTATTTCAATAATTATAATTTTATTTATTATTTATAGTGATAAATAACACATATGATGATTCTTTCTTAATGTAAGAGATCTCTCTAAAAAATCATTTTATTTGAATTTTGACAATTATATCCCTAACTCACATTATCTCTCTATTTAATTCTATTGAATGATTCAAAATTCTATATATATATATATATATATATTTATATCAAATATATAAGTATCTTATTTTTAATTACTTTTATGGGGCTAAACCATCCATGTTTCCTTTCATAAATGCAACCTATTTTTTCCAAGGGTAATTTTTATATTCAGTCTACAATATTGATATCCATTTAAGCCACACATAATCATGTACGTTTTGCGATGGGTGAACCTATATGGAAATAAAATAAAATGGGTGAGGGTTTTTTCATGAAATTTTATGAATTGAATTATGGAGTAAACTTAATCCATTATGGAAAATTTTCAAACATGTAATATTGTAACACCGTAAAAAATCTTAAAGTCGAACTTGTATTTGATAGAGTGTATTCCATTAAACACCATGCTTGTAAAGGAGTATAATATCCTAATACATTACAATATAATTTCAATTTTACATAAATTAGAACTATTGTATAGCATAAAATGAATGAATGCACTATGTTATCTTTCCTTACACACAATGATGACATTTTTTGATAGTTTTTGTGACACACAAGACCAGGTTTAATTGAATAATAATATATTACTAAAATATTATAATTTAGTATATTAACATATCACATAGCCGTTAAATTAATGGTAACAAATATTTTCAATAAATTATGAAAGTATATAGTTTAGAAAAATAAAAATTGGTCAATTTTTTATGAAATAATAGTAAATGAATATAAGAAACAGTTGAATATAAAGTGTCTATTTTTATAAAGAACTTTTTTCATTATCTCAATGTTATTTTATCCAAATAAGATAAATTAATTAAAATTATTAAGGGATATTGATGATATATATTATATATTAAATAATATTTTTTAATATTTATCAAATTCATTTGATAAGCATAATTTAAGAAAAACCCCAATATTCCTTATAAAATCATTATTTTTGTAAAGATAATTTTACCACCTTTTAAGGGGGAACGTATTTTAAATCCATTTTTTAGAAAAAAAGTAAATATTATATTTAAAAATAAATTTTATCTTTGAAGTCGGAATATAATAATTCTCTTAGTGTAAATATTGGTTATATTTTGTGAGGGTTTTTTTGATGAATAGTGAAAAATAATAAATTTTAATTCAAAACTGATTTTTCATCTAATTTATTTATAAGGATAAAATAATTTTTAATGGTTTTACAAGATCTATATGATAATTTTTAATTTAGTAATAAAATTTATGTCATTTTAATCAATTTTAATTTTATATTTAATATAAAATCATAGCTAAATATTGAATATTTTACTTTAAAACCCCACTTTCTTATATTGTCAGTGGAATTAAATTTAAATTATTTTATACTAAATTTGTGATTGGAATTTGTATAAATTGTTTCCATACATTGAAGCATAATAATATATAATTTATAATTTATAATATTTTCAAATTAGTATTTTTAAAAATCAAATATTATTTAAAAGTAATTAAAATTGATTATAATGATTAAGTGAAAAATTAGCTTAACCAGGGACTAGACCCTAAACTTAAGAACCAGAATGACCATTAAAATTGTACAAGAAATTATTTCGGGAAATATTTAGACCCTATCCTCCCTTTAATATACGTTTTAACTTCATTTATGACACTTCCAATAGGAAAATGTCTGTGGAATTCCAATTCCATAAAATCACGAGACTGACACTCCTCTTCAACATTAAAATGGAACTCAACCCTCCCACTTCAACCACATATAAAAAAACATTATATCAAACAATAGTTATCAAAATTTTACCTAAAAATATCTAAAATAAACCTAGAAGATTAAACTTGTTCATAAAACATTCTATGTAATACATTTGGTGCAAACTAAATAGATTTACCTAAATTATTAATAACATTCTTCCTCAAGGTATTTAGTTTTATTAATGTCTCCAGTCTTTAAATTTATTTATTATATTCTTATAAAATAACACCATAATCCTACATATAATGATATTTTTCTATTCTAAAAGTTTTCACTATAAATATAAACACTTTTATCTAATGTGTATGGAACATACGATTTATTTGTACAAAGAACTATCGCCTCACAAAATGATGATTGTTCATTTTTTATTTTATACCTCTCATCATTTGGAACAATGTTGGACACTAAAAATTATATATATGATATTTATTATTTATTTATTCTTATATAATTCTTTTATGACACATACCTTTATACTAGATATTTTGTGTAAATGTGATAACATCGTTTGTGGAAGTGTAAACTACCACCCCCTCAAAAAGATGTGACTCATTCACACAATACATGGAATATAATAAGGATGGATTTAATAAAAATATTGTTTAGATATTAAATAAATACTATAATTATAATAAAAATATATATCAATTCCTATTAATTATTTCAATAGGAAAAATAAATGGAATTCGAGTTCATGCAAACGTACGGCCTACCGTCTCCATGAATGAAACATTTCATTTAATGTCTCCAAACATTATGGATTATCTTAAATATATATATAATGAATATATGTGATACATAAATCATTATTTACACCCTTTGTATTATTAAATTAGGATCTATACAATAATATCAATAATAACAAATTAAAAAATTCTCAAAAAACAAGGTAATTTAGACCCAAAAAAGTGAATATAATAAAAGATCGATAACAAACAGGTAATAAGATATTTTAACTACATAATATATGATATTTTAAATATGATTATGTTTATAGTATAATTTATTAAAAGTTTAAAAACCCTTACACATGATGTTTATAGATGTTCACCTTAAAGGAAACCCAAGGTAAGGCATTCTTGTCTCACTTTTCTTTCCATGAAGCATACACCATTTTCACCACTTAAATAATTTTGTGGTAAATTTACAGACACTTTTGATATATTATATCAGTAATTATTTTATAGTCATGGTATTTAAAAGTTTCATATAATTTTATTCCCTCATGCGTCTTATGATTCAAATGCTTCAAATTGGTATGAGAATTTTGTAATGTATACAGATTATTTTCCACAAGAATAATTTTAAATATGTTTCAATGGAATTCCAATTATTTGTTGAATAATTTATTATTTTGCAAATAATTTCTTATAGATCATGTACAAACTTCAACTATGACATGTAATATCATGATTTATTCATTATTAATTATATTTTTTGTTTTAATTTGAATTATTTCATCTATGGGGAATTATACTTAATGTTACCCAAGTAGAATATAATATCATAACATAGTTTATTTTCATTAGATTATATTACCTCCACATTTTTTTAATATTCTAAAATATTTTGTATAATTACATTATAATATCTATTTTATTATTTCCATGACCTTTTTGTGGATTTTCATTTGAAATAAATAATATATTCATTGATTGATTTCCCCATTAATGTAATGGAATATTTTAAGGTTTTATACACAATATTAATTTTTTTCATGATTATTTACACTTGAATTTCAATTCTAGGAAATAATAATACCATTATTTAATAAATCCTTTGATTATATTCTCCTATTTTTATTTATGAAATATTTCAGGTGTTAATACTATTTTTCCATTTTATTACTGATAATTTTTTAAAAAATGTTTTTATGAAAACCCAACATAATTTACCATTTTAGTTAGAGATCATGATTTATTTAAAAAAAACCATGCCTTAATGAAATATTCTAAAAAATGTTTTTACCCATCGCAAAATGAATTATTAATGATATCTTTACCCTTTTTTCTTTTACTGATTTTTTCAATGGATTCTTCTTTTCATATTCTGAAGAATCCATTTTCATAACCCTTTTCCCTAGGTAAAAGTAATTTTATTTTGACCACCTAATAAATATATGGATTTAATGATCATTATTTATTGAAATATCAATTTTCATTTTTAAAAGGTTACATTTCAAATATATTTTTAAAAAGTTATTTCATAAAAAAAGATTTTCAAAAGACTTTTCTAAATAAATAGAATACATTCTGTAAAAAAATTTGAAATATATTTTTATAATACTTCCATTCATAAATAACAAATGACAATTATTTTTTCACGACATAGGATATATTGTATTGATAACATCTTTATTCTGCCACTTGATAGATTTTGATTGATTTCGACAAGGATAGTATTGTCATTCACATCCTTGATTCTTGTTTTAGTTCCCTTGAAATATTTAAAGGTTCATTAAACATTTAATTTCCCCTAATTATCCATATCATTTTTCTTGGATATATTCATTTCCTAAACTGTATATAATATTTACATATGGTGTTTATGTTGAATGTTAATTGATTAACTGGGAAAATATTGATAAGTCCATTTACGTTATTTCATCTAGATAATTGTTACATCATATTATTTATTTTTATTATTCGATAAGAGGAATGATTTGGACTTCGAATAATGGGTGGACCAATAATTTATATATCCCATTAATGCATCAATATGTTCTGATGAGACAAATAACTTAAGTGAATTAAATGGGTCTCTACCAGTAGTTTTAAACTTTAATGTGAATGGTCTTGAAATTATAGGATTTCATATTCCTTAATCATTACAAACAATAATTAATCATTTCACTAATTTAGCTTTATTTATTATTTATCGAAGATATTTTGCATCGAAATATTAATGGATGCCATATATTATTAGTTCATTGATTAAATAGAATGTTTATTTTTACATTGACATATTAATTTTTTCTTAAATAGTTTATTTTAGGGGAACATGTTTCTAGTTATTACCTTTATATATTGTTTAAGGACTGTTTTCTGGTTTATTGATTACATGGAATGTGTCCTCAGTTATAAAATTTCCATATTGACCATTCTAATTGATTCATTCTTTCTTCTAATATAATTTATGCTTAGTTAGAAATTGTGATCAATATTATTTTGTTTTCTTTTCCCATGATTCTAGGAAGATTACTAAGAGATTTGTACAGGGATATAGTAGATTGATTAATGTTATTATCAATAAAACAAAAAAAAATATTTTAATTTGTGTATTTATTTGTACTGAAAGACTTGTGTATGTGCCTTTTTTACCAAGAATAATAAACAGTTTTGTCATTAGGATGTTATATACTTGTATATTATGATAATTTAATGTTATAATTACAATAACTCTGGACATTATAGGGTTGGGACTCTATATTTGTTACCAATTCTAGTTTAGTAGCATCCCTGTGAAATAAATTTACAAAATCATAGATTATAAATCGTAACCCTAATGAACAGATCGAGGATAAATATATAAGAAAAACCTAGAATTTTGGAACGATAGTTTTTATGTGGGTGTTCCCAGTAAATCATCCATATCTATATTTTACAAGTAGATGTGGTTCAGGCACACATATGCTTAGGTGTAACAATTCTAACAAGGTGTATCAGACCTAACTCGATATTAACTAGTACACTATAGTGGGCCTTACTACTAACTTGGTTTTACACACTAGGTAGATATTCATATGAAATTTTACATTTTCCATAGAATGCATTTTCAAGTGTTTGAGTATATAATGAAAATTAATAACCTTAGTGAAACCTAAGGTACATTATTTTAAAAATTACTATTTCTGATTTAGGAATCCTAAAATTGATATTATGTATATACTAAATTCTAAATAAGGGACTATGTGTTCATAAATTGATTATGTATTTAGTTATTGAGAGTGTATTAAAAACTTCAATTTAGAGGTTATTTAGTGATTTACCTTACTTCAAGGATTTCCATAGTATTTTTTTTAAATTATTTTTAAATTATTTTATTAATGGAAAAACAAAATACCCGGTGAAAACAATAAAATATGGAAAGGATAAGGAATATGAACCCATAATGAAAGGAATATAGGGGTTTTATTCTACTAGTGAACTAAACAATGTTCTTGTCAATATGTCATTGTTTATAGGTAAAATGTTGATGAATAAATATTAATGTTTTACTAGTAGAGTTTATTTTTATGTTTAGTGATTAATTTCATAACTATATTGACTCTATAAAATAGTTAGAGATAAATAATTTTACTTGTCACTATTTTAAGGGCCTTAATATCTATTATTTTTTTATTTAAGTGCTTTGGTAAATAATGTTTATTTTTGGATATTAATTTCATTGATTAAGGGGGGGAGGAATAGGAAATTGATTGAAGCACCCAAAAATAATGAAATAATGATTATAGAAAGATGTCCAGTACATATATTTCCTTATAATAATAGATAATAACATAATTACTCATAATTTGGGTAATAATCTAGAAA
The DNA here is from genome assembly GCA_963277665.1 of Viscum album. Classification (NCBI taxonomy): domain Eukaryota; kingdom Viridiplantae; phylum Streptophyta; class Magnoliopsida; order Santalales; family Viscaceae; genus Viscum; species Viscum album. Next base: position 668,778,923 of record OY728159.1, on the reverse strand, counting down.
TAAAATGTTTTCCTAATTGATTATTTTGGGTGGAATTGATTCTGTTCTAAATCATCATGGATTTTAGACATTTTGATCCTAAAAAAACCACTGATCATTCACTTGATTTTGATTTATTATCAAAATTTCTCCCTATATATATATTTATGCATTTCCTCTAAGTTTGTTTCTCAACATTCCACTAATGTTTGCATACTAAAAAACATAGGTAAATTTTAGTTCATGTGACCTTTGTACATACTATTCTCTCATTTATATTGGATGTTTTACAAACCATTCCCCAGATGTAGGTTTTCTACATAGTAAATATAAAACAATTTATTTCAAATACCTAGTTTAAATTTTGAGGATAAAATTTAACTAAGGTGGGCAGAATTTAATTTTCTAAAAATTCTAATAGAGTAACGTAAATTCGACAGAGTGTATAACACACAACACTAAGAGTGTAAAGCAATATAACACCCAGAGATATACAATATAAATAAGATTTTAAATAAATTAAAAAAATCATACATCTTTTAATGAAAACAATAACTAAGTCATATTTCATTACACATAAGAGTGACATTGTTCGATAGCATGCATTATACAGAAGACCATGTTTATCCGAACAACATTATATTACTAAAATACTATTATTTTATATAATAATATATAACATAACTATTAAATTAAATGTTTTGAATATTATTAACTAACATATGATAATATACAGATTTCATAAATATAAAATTATTCAATAGGTTAAAAATTAATTTGAAAATAATACAAGACCCAATTGATTATAAGGGAATGATTTTTATAAAAAAACAACTACTAAGCTCAATAAGTTTTTTTATCCTAATAAAATATATAAATAACAATTATTGAGTTAAATTAATGAAATATATATATATATATATTATTAAATAAAATATTTTTCATATTCATCCAGTATATTTGATAAGAATAAGATAAGAAAAAACCTAATATTTAATAAAAAATTATTATTTTTAAGAAGGCAATTTTACCACCATTTAATAGAGAACCTATTTTAAATCAAAGTTTTTCATTTTTATAAATATAATATGTAATAATTTTAATAATAAAATAGAAATTAATTTAGAGTAAATGTTTGGTCCTTTTCTTTGATGTTTTATTTTTCTAATGAACAGTGAAAATATTGAATTTTAATTAAAACTGATTTTTGTATTATTTATTTATAATAATAAATTATATATTTTATAGGTTTTAATTAATAATTCGAAAAATGTTTTACCAATTAAACCAATTTAGGTCATTTCAATCAATTTAACTTTGAAATTTAGTATTAAAATAATGAAAATTTTTGAAGATTTTACTTTAAAACCCCGCTTTGGCGTCTCATCTATGGGATTAAATATCAATTAAATTTTGAAAATTCTATGATTTGAATTTGTAAAAATTTATTTAATATTCTGAATAAAAAAAATTTATAATTTGTATTAATTTGAACATAGTTTTTTACCAAAGTTATTAGTGAAATTAATTCAAAATAATTGTAATGATAAAGAAAAAAATTAGCTTTACAAGGGACTAAATTGTAAACTGCAAGGACAACACGACTTATAAAATTATCCAAGATTAATTTTCCAGCCATATTTTTATTTCATACCACCTTTCATTATTTTTTGACCATTATATGATCTTATTTCGATAGAAAAACATAGGTTCAATTCCCTTTTAAAAAATTCACAAGAGTGTCACTCCTTCTCCACTATAAAAAAGAACTCAAACCTTGTACTTCTTCACACCTCTCAAGTCACCAATTAAACTCCATGATCTACCCAGATATATTTTCAAAATAAATTCCATAATCTAAGGAGACTACAATTTTTCATAAATCTATTAATTATTTCTTTTGGTGTCAACCAAAAAGAGTTACATTAATAAGAGGCAACATCCTTCTTCAATTTATTTAGTATTATATCTCTATCCACTCTTTCGATTATTATTTTTCCATGATTATATACTAACACCAGTATAATAAATATACTAATATTTTTTTATTCTTAGGGTTATATTTTCATATACACTTACTTCTATATAATAGATAACGAACATACTGTTTATGTGTATGTAGAACTACCTCTCATGAAACGCTGATTGTTTATTTTTTCCATTACCACGTTTAATTGTTCCGAATTATGATGAACAAAATATTTATATATTTTATATATGATATTTATTATTTTCCTATAACCCTTTAATGTTTTATAATACACAACTTTACACATTCAATTTTGTGTAAATAAAACTTCATCGTTTAATGAAGTGTGGACTACCACCTCTCGAATTCGATGGAATTCATAAACTCCATATATAGAATTTATGAAGGATTGTTTTAATAAATATAATATAAATATATGGAATATATAATAAAATTATAATATACATATAAATCATTTACTATTTATTTTGTTAATACAGAAAATTAATGGAAGTAGCAATCACGTGTATGCATGGCTTGCTGTCTTCATGAACGGTGGATTTCATTTCTTATCTCAAAAATTTATATATTATACTAAATAAATATATATTTTATATTTATTATTATTGTATAAGAATTAATTCCTCTAGATGTTTAAATCATGATCTATATAAGAAGAACAAAAATAAAAAAATTAAATATAATAAAAAAACTAGGCAATTTACACCAAAAATATTGGATATAATAAAAGAATATTAACAAACGGTTATTAAGATATTATGAAAATAATATATGATATTATAAAAATATTAATATGGTTATGTTATAATTTATTAACCTATTTAAATACTTTATAAAAGAGTTTAATGGTTTTTCAAATTAAAATAAATAAAAGGTAAGAGATTTCTATCTCACTTTTATATCTATAAATTATACGCCATTTTCACCACTTACTTATTTATGTAGTATATTTACCTCCTCTATTGATGTAATAAATAATGAATTATTTTATAATCATGGTATTTAAAAATATTATTTATTTCTATTCCTTTATGAGTCTTATAATACAAATGTTTCAATGTGGCATGAGATAGTTTGGAATGATTGAAGAGTATTTTCCTAAAGAATAGTTTTAATGATATTTCAATTGGTTGTAAATTCTATGAGAAATAAATTATTTTTGTTCACCTAAATAATTATATATAGTGTAAATACTTCAATTTTACATTTAGAATCATGATTTATTCTTTCTTCGTGGAAATTTTCTTTTTAATTTGAATTATTTCATATAAGGGGGTTTACTCTTAAATTTACCGAAGTGGAAAATAATTTCATAACCTGATTTCTTAACATTGGGTTATATTACAACCCCATTGTAATTAATATTTTAAGAATATTTTATTAATAAATTAAAATATATGTTTTCCTATTTCAACTTATATTATGTTTATTGACATTTAACATGCATAATCTATTCGTTGATTGATTTTTACATCAATGTTATGGTGATTTTAATTTTTTACTTTAGAATCTCATTTTGTTCGAGATTATTTACACTTGTATATATGTTAGAGTAAATTATTTGACCATTGATAAATAATACATTTAATTTTCTTCTCATATGGTTATTCGTGGCCCTTTTCAAGTATTATTATGATATTCCAATATTGAGTACAAAATATGATTTAGAAAAGGTTTTTAATAAAACTGGACTTCATTTCCTCCATTTAGTAAAGAAAATATTTTCTTGTTAAAAAATTATTTTATTAAAAAATTTTCAAAAAATTACCATTTTATAAAAGAATTTATAAGAGATATTTTTTCGCTTTTCACCATTTACAAATTTTTTTAATGTAATATTTTGTTTTCTTTTCAAACAAGACATTTTTCTAACCTTTTTTGGGAAAAAATGAATGTTATTTTTACCTCGTAGTACATGTATATATTTACCTGATATCATTTTATTAAAGATTAATTTTCATGTATAAAATTATAAATTTTAAAGAAAATGTTTTCAAAATTTTATTTTAGTGAAAATTAATTTTAAAATTTCATTCAAAATAAAAATGATATTTTCATCATGAATTTTTTTAAAATACATTTTTAACACATCGATTAATAATTGAAAACAAGCCTATATTTTTATACCCCATTGGATATTCATGATTAATTCCATCCTTATTCTTACTCAATATGGTTTATGATTAATTTTTTCTGGAATTTTATTGAAATTAACTTCCATGATTACTTTTTTAGTCCTCTTAAAATATTCAAATAATAATTGAAAATTGAATTTACCCTAATAATACATATCATTTCTCATGGATGTGTTCTTTTGTTATACCATATATCGTTTCTATGTATGATGTTTAAATTGATATTTATTTTATTATTTGGAGAAATATTTGAATGTTAGTGTTATTTTCTTCATTTGGATATTTTTAAGCAATATTATATTCTTTCAATTATTTGATAAGGGTAATTATTTGGACATGTAATGATGGGTGGGTCCCATACATTATATATCCCACTGATGCACCGATAGGTCCTCATGAGACAAATTATTTTTGAAAATTAAACATTTATCTATGTGTAGTTTTAATATGTCTTGTGAAAGGTCTTAACATTATATATTTCCATGTGTCGTTGAAATTATTTTCAATAATTAATCATTTCCCTCAGTTAGATTTATTTATATTTCATCCATGTAATTTTTATTGTACAAATATATAGAAGAATTCTATTTTCTATTTTTTTATTAAATAGAATGGGTTTTCAGTTTATTAGCTATCTATATTGATTTTACATTTTCTAGTTTATTTGAATGACATGTGTTTCAAGTTATTACCTATACATATTGTATATAAACAACATTATTAGTTTATTGGTCTCATAGAATGTTTCTTCATTTATTACATCTCCAAATTTACTATTCAGATTCATTCATTATTTCTTCTCTATAATTTAATATTACTGAGCATTTGATCTTACCATTGTTATTTTTCACTTCCCCAAGATTCCATGAAGTGTACTATATATGATATGCAAGGATACACAACATGGAATATTTTTATTATCATCAAAAAAATTTTATTCCATAATTTCTGTCTTATTTTTAATAAAACTCTGATTCATATATATAGTTTTCCAATACCTTTAAACTATTACGTCTTTTGGGATGTAATTTACATATATCTCAGGCCAATGTAATGGTAGCATGAGACTATATCCCGGCTTTCTGGGGTCGGGTTTCTATAGAAATTGTTTAGGATGTTATCCCATACTCCTGATTATGTGATGCTAGATGTTTCTTCCAAAATTCCTATAATTTTGTTATCTTATGATGTCATGTTATTTATGTTATGATTTCACATCATTATTCATAGGCCTTCTATTTTATGATACCATGTTATATCATTGACTCACCTGTTTTATTTCGTTATCGTTTTTATTTACTTATTATGATTCTTAGCTCACGCTTTTATTTTTCACCATGTTATATTATGAAGTTTAAAGATATGAAGTTGATTTATAATATCATTATAGAGAATAAAATAAGGATTTACTATTTTGGTTTCCTTTTTATGTATTTCTAAACATATATTCCAAAGAAATAATACCTCGTGATCATTGGGTTTTACTTGTTTGATATTAATATTTAAAAATTATATATTAATATTTTTAAATGTATTTTGTAACAATAATGGGAAATTTTTATTTTTTATTCTAATTCAAAATAATTTTTTCTAGGAATGTCAAATGTGGATACACAGTATATAATTATTTGGTTTGGTGCTCTATTTATGTTGCTTATGGAGTTATAATCACACCCTATTCAAGAAGTCATGGGACTTGGGTTCCCTAGTAGGCCTCATTTATCATAGGTCAAGGAATGGAGGAGGCCTAACATTTCTTGATCAGGTTAGAGAGGTTCTATAGGGATATTAGACTAGGATGGTGTGAGGCATATGGATAATAGTATACCCTCCAATATGTTATTTTCATAAATATTTTACCATTGTGAACAACATAGTGGGGGTCAATTGGTACACATCACTATATGGTTCCCCATTACATATTATCACCATATGTATATGTTTTATTGCTTCAATTTAATAAAAAATTATTATTTTATATTTTATTTAGTAATTATTGCTATATTTCATAATTGGTATGATGTTATAGTATTCCCCTCATATATTCATAGACTCTTACTACTCATTGGATGTCTCAAGTTTGTAATGATATTTTCTTGTGGAATTATTGTACCAACTGTCGAGACATCGATTATTGGTGTCCCATTGGTTGATATTGTAAAGAGGTATTTTCATGTTTTTATTTTTTATTAATATTTGGGAGATGTTGTGTATGTGTCACAGGAATGTGTTAGATATTATGATGGGGTTCAGACTAGTGCATCAGGAACAACATTTTTGATAGGATTTCTAGTTTATTTTGGGTATCAGATTTTTTTTCATGTTTTTTTGCATTAGGATTTATGTGATTATTCAAGAATGTATTAGTTTTTTAGATTTATATTTTGGGTTTTATATTTTTGTAATCACTAGTAAATTTTAAACTAAAAAAAATTTTGTTTGAAATAATAAACACACTATTAAGTAATGAAGGTAAAAACAAAATATGCTTCAATCAATATTTAAGAATATTTTATCCTATCAGATTTAAAATATCATTAATCGTTATATCTATTATTAAACTATTCATTGGAAAATGTTAATATGATTATTAAATATATAAGGTTATTATAAGGTCCATTATTAGATACATAATAAGAAATGACCTCAACTAATATTATAGTACCAAAGGAATCTATTTTATCATATCTTTTTAAGGAGATAACATCTCTTTGAAATGAACTTGACCAAACCCATGCAGATATTAATCAACTCAATCATGATCAAAAACATTTAATTAAGAAGATCATTCTCATCAAGATCACAACTCAAACTATATTCAATGATCTACCCCGATAATATCTCTCAATAACACACCCTACCCTCAGAGAACTAACTAATATAATAAATAGATATGTATCTTGAGCCTATGAACATAAATATGTAAATATTATTTTAAGTTAAATTATGAATTCATTTATTCCTTATTTATTTAATTTAATAAATGGATAAATATTGAGTTTATCAATATTTTGATTTCAAATCTAAAAAAATAAAATTGAATTTATGGGTAATAAGAAATTTAAATTAAAAAATCCACTTAATGAAATCATGATTTTTCAATGAAAATCATATTTTATAAATTATTTTTTGTTAATTAATATTTATTATAATATTTGATATTATATCTTTATGATCTCAAATATAATTTTTATAAGGGTCGAAAAGTGATGTTATAAAAAATGATTGTTTTTTAAAAAAAATTATATTTATTTAAAATTATAATTTAAAATATTAATAAATGTATTTGGATAAAATTATTATTATTATTAGATTCAGAATGCCTAAATTTTCCAATGATTGATTTTCATAATAATTTGAGACAAGCAAATTCTTGTGTAAAAATTTAATGTTTTAAAAATATATTGTATTTTTTATAACTTCATAATGACCCAAATATGACATAATAAATGAAATAAAATGTATTCATGAAATATTAATTATTTCCCCTTTATGTTAATGTTCATTTCATATTTTTCACTAATTTTATTAACCCTATATAAATCCTACAGAACCTATATTCTATTTTATGGTTTCAATATAAATTATATCTAAAAATGATGCAGTTATACATCACTAAGAGTAATATTTTAATGATTTAGGTTCTATGAATTATAAAATATTGATATCCCCTCCTATCTCATAGAATCCATGGGCTAAAACCATGTTAATATTTCTTTGTACAATATTGTATAGAGTCCAAGACCTATGTTTAGGATATAATAAAGAACTTCCCTCTTTTTAAAATTATACATCCACACAATATCCAATTTATTTTGACAAATAAACCTTAGATCACAACATTACTAAAAAATTACCCTATAAGTGAATCCCATGGTTACTTAAATCTCTCAATAATCTCTTCTCAAGCTTTTGGAGTTACCCACCTAAGGTAATATCTCCTATCCATCTTCACATTTTTCTAGTACCTTCAATAAATTATTACTTATGATTTAAAATTAATAATATTGGTATAAATTTCTCTAAAAACATAAAATTATACATCTTAATTCAAAATTAATATAGGCCCATTTCACTCTCACTATAACTATTATATGAATATTTAAGTACTATAGTAATGTTTCATACCTTTCACTATTATATTTCATTCCCAACAACTAAGAAGTGAAGTCCCCGACAAATTTATAGTCATGGGTTTTCAAATATATTATAAAATACTTCATTGAAAATTTAATTCCATGTATGTTACCATCACTCTGCATTCTTGGGGTTAATATAGGTTAAATTTATTCTTAAGTTATATATTCTTTGTGGAACCCTTATTCATGTACATGATATGGTTATGATGGGTTCACCCAGATAGTTCTCCAATGAAATGGGTAATATTTTTATCGCATGATATACCATTAAGTGTTTATATTAGGTTATAATAATCACAAAATGTTATGATGTTATTCTGGTTAACCATGACTTATTCTTATGATTCCATTTTTATGTGCTTTCTTCATTTTCATGTTTCTTGTATTATTTTATGTTATATCGTATCTTATTGGTCATGATTTTGATTATCACCTATTATGATACATTTTTATACATCACGGGTCATGTGTATTTCTTTTCCTTATAAATTAATTTTTTTATTCACTTGTGTCTCTTTATAGCTCCCCCATTCTTATTTATTTCCCTAGGTTATCACATCCAGTCTTAAAATCAATATAATATTAGAAGGAAGTTAAATCTATTTTCATAATTCTATTAAATCAATTTATCAAGAATTGATGTTTTGTACCTAACTCTCAAAGACACTATACTTCATGATCTTTTGGTATATTATCATATGTATCAAAATTTAATAAATAATGAAATGAATTGTACTAAATAGATGGGTTGTCAAATTTTTTCCCCAATACAAGAGGCACGTGTACATGAAATATTCTTTTCATATAAAACCCATTTGAAATTAATATTTCTCTGGGTTATTGATATCACTGTCAATGAAAAGTATTCTTTTAATTTGTTAGTAATTAAATATATGTACTGTTTCCACAGAACATGTTGTTGAACTTATACCTTACTAAACAACAACAATTTCTTCTTTTGATAGGTCATGTGGACTATATATAGGGTTCTTATTTGAGGATGAAAATAAATTCCCACTTATAATTGTTTTATAATAATCCTTTGTGGGAAATTATAAGGACATGGTCTCTTTAATATTGTTTTAAAATGAATACATTTTTTGATTATTTAAATTTTCTAAAAACACTATGTAGTTCTTTGCCATATATATTATTTTTTGCATTATATGTAACTCAACATTATGAATTTGATTATTCCTAACATAGATAATATTAAAATGATGAATCTATATGTACCCATAAACTAACATATTTTTAACAGGGTAGTCCCATAGGAGGTTGAGTGGTGATGATTGGGGCCTTTTAGTGGGTGATGAGGGCATGGTCTGGGACATAACAGTTGAGTTTTCTTATGATATCTATGATATGAGGGTGGATATTCCCTAATGAGTTATAAATTCTATAGGACATGCTTTATGCGATAGGTGGGAGATCATAGTGTATATGGGAAAGGTTTTATATATAAGTGTATGTTGATAATAGATTAACATATAATTTTGAGTTCATTAGAACTGAGAAGAATGGGAAAATGCTACTGATTATGAGGTTGAAGCATAGAAAGTGTAGTGAGATCTATGATATAAGAATATATTTTCCTAGGATTTTATAATTTAAACAACGTAGACTTTTGTTGATATCAAGGGTTATATTTGGAAGGAATGGTTAGGAGAATACATTTCCTTGTTTTGGATGTGGATCCTGATGAGATGTGTATCATAATACTAGGTGATTGGATCAAGGATTGGCAGACCATTGATGTATTCATCTATTATCAGAATAACACATAGTGATTAGATGACCTTCCATTAGAACTGAGCATCTGTGAAATACCTCGATTTGGTAGAGGATAGTTTAGGTTTCATCTTATTATATGAGATTGAAATTCATTTAACATGGTTTTTGGTTAGGCATTTGAGAGTGGGTTTGATGATGTTCCATAAACGGGAACACAAGACAAGTTATAAGGATAGATTTATAGTATATGAAACTAATTATGTTTATATGGGATATGTATATTATGTGTATTTTCTATCATTAACATTTATTACTTCACTGATTGGTGAGAATATGTGTTTAGTATGAGGGGAGATGAACCTAAAGTTATGCTTGAGAGAATTTATTATAGGATTTTGTTTATAAATAGAGGTATTTCCCCATTAATTTATTGTTATATCATTGATATATTATATTTTGGATTTTTATATTAGAGAAATTGTAATAATATGAGAGACACATATATGTTGTTGGAACCTTTTGATGTTTCCCTTGATTGGTGTTGTATGTAACAGTACACATTTGGGTATCAAAGAGCCTATCCATCATTATGGATGTAAACAAAATAAATTCCCAGAGATATATACCTAGTAATTGGATAATTGTTCACAGTTTATGTTTTTTGTTAGTTCTCAAGTATGTGTGGGTTATAAATTACCAATAATTGTATGTTATAATGTAGATAACATAATTCTAGAGGTGAACCCATCGTTTTGATGGGGTAATAGATATATTGAAATTTTTTATTGGGCCATCATAAGGTCATTGGGATACTAATTTATAGTCAAACTCAATTTTTCTTTCTTCTAAGGTGAATACTAGATAAATATCCAAATGTGATTGTGGATAAAAGTCCATTCATTAGCTTTATGTCCAAGGTTGTTTTAGAATAATTCCAGCATTATTTGATGGTGTTAAAGTGCCTAATAGTGTAGTATAACAGATGATTTGGTTGGATTATGATTCATACATGGAATCACACCCAATGATAGGTTTAAACTTTCATGAAATTTGTGAGATGATCCTCAGATGTGACCAGGTTGTGTGGTGGACAACGGTTTTGTTTGTCGCAGGTGTTGTCCAATGGGGCTTGACCATTGGAGCAGGCGGTGGTCATCGAAGAAGTCGGGCGGTGCCGAGGCATGGAGGATGCAGTCCTTGATGATGCATTGATGTGAATTCTATGATATTTTTTTTCCTACGGTGTGATGATTGCAGTGATCAATTGTCTTCGATGGTTGGTGTCTCGGACAGAGCACTGTGCGTGGATCGATTCGGTTTGAGGATTTTGTGATCTTTTTGAATTTGTAGGCTGGAAAATCTTCTGGACTGTTTTCCAAATCTGTGATGAGAGTTGATTGAAACTTGACTTGGGTGGTATAATTTCATATATGTTTTTAATTGGTTGAAACTGTATGGTTCACAATTACCCTTAAAAGTGTCTTTTGAAAATCCAAAAAATATTGATTGGCTTGTTATTTGAACATTAGCAATACAAATTTTTTCCGAATAATAATGGTGGAAAGATTCATATCTTATAATCATCAATTTGTGAGAAGTATTATGGTTGGGAGAATCATAATATTGAGATGAATTGGTTTTTGGAACTCTATTTCCTCAAGACAGATGATAAATATTGATCACTATACCAATGATTAATTTATGGTGATGAGTGGTAGCTCATGTTTAGATGAATATTGTGCCCTCTTTTTGGAGTTACAATATAGTCACTTATTCAACACTCTAAGGAAAAATTTGGTGAGTGGATTATGTGTTGAAGACTAATATTTATTGGGTTAATTGTTGAAGGAATATAAATTATTCACAATAAAAATGGTTAATGGTGGGTATGTTGTAAAGATCCAGATTTTCATGTGTTGTAAAATTAAGAAGGAATAGACATTTTATCTATTAATATTTGGTTATTTTAAAAAAAATTATTAAATATATGAATTGTAATGTTAAGAACATATAAAGCGGGTTATTTAGATGTGAATCATGGAATTTTGGTGGTTCTAGTGCTCAACGAAGCATTGGAGTAGGGCTCTGGTTGATCCAACTGCTGAGTTTAAATAACTTGAGTAAGTTAGGTTGTGACTCATAGTTTAAAGAATCACAACACTTTATATAAGATTTGGAACCTTTATAAGTCGCATGGTAATGCAAAAACTGATAGATTCAAATCATATTCGGTTTTGAGAATTGGTAAGAGGGAAGGTAACATACATAGTTATCGCATAGTGATTAATGTAGTCACACCATGACCATGAACCTTACGTGATATTTTAATGATCCTTTTAAACTATGTCACACATTGAATATTATCTTCTTTCATTAAGGGAGATAGTAAGGTGTGTTCATCACTCTTCATGGGTGGTAGTCAAGTGGTGACCCTCATGTTAATTCCTTGATATAGATGTGCCCCTATTTTTTGTTGGGGTGTATTGGTAATTAACTAGTTATCCCTCTATTTTTTTGAAAAATATTGAATGTGGGTAGGATATTTCTTTTTTGATATCCTCGAATCCTTCCCCTCAATATTCCTTCACGATTGAGATGACTATTGTTGTCTTTTTAGTAGTCATTCAGTTAATTATTCTCCCCATAATTTCAAATGATTAATTTTAATATTAATACACCAATTTTATTTTTTCCCAATATAGTGTCTTGGATATGATTCACAATATATCATTTTGTAAGTAATCTAGAATGATGGAAATGGATATTGGAAATTCGAGAAGGATGATCACAAACTATTTCTCAATGCTTCTTCAGTGTTATATTACACATGTTATTTATTTATGTTTGTGGTTAATTTGATGAAATTGAATATTTAATTAGATAGTATAATTTTTTATTTTTTAAGGCATTGTTTTGGGTACCTGTAAATTGTGGATCACACCAAATTTCTCAAGGATTCAATGAGATGTTTTTTCTTGATATGTTTTTATGATTTTATACAATATTATATATAAATATTGTAATATTGATTATAAATTTATATAATTAATTGGTTTTTATGTTATTCCCTGTGTCAAGTTATCAAGAGTCGATTCAATCATAGAAAATCCTAGGAGGTGATGTCCAAACAATAATTATAGGAAATGTTTCCAGATGATTTTTTGTGGTCACTTGAACATCACCCTTTGGAAAAATCATTCTAATATGAAGAATATGATATGTGGTTTCTCCACGTTGGTATATTAAACTTAAATTTAAATTAATTTATTGATTAAAAAATTCATATGGTCTGAGGTAAGTGCTAATAAAAACAACAAACCCTCGAACACATGATCCATGTCTTAAGGGGTGAATGATTCAACCTCATTAGAAAGTAAAAACCCAGGTGGGATTACCATAATTGTATTTAGGATAGGATAGAGGAGTGGAACAAACACAGATAAATTAATAATTGATATGGGAATTATTCCATCTCATTAATATAACGATCATTTGGATTTCCTTATAGGTAATGTCATGTTGTGATAAAATCATGGTAATGATAAGGGGATCTATTCCCAATGATTTTTTTCTATAGGATTTTTATAGGATCTATGTTCCCATGTATGGTGTATGGATTGTGGTGAGACCAAGGGGATATTAGTTGGTTCCTATAATGATATGTTGGATATATAAAGTTCCTGTTATAGAATGAAATTATTTAAAACATTGGTTATCACCATTGAACCCTAATATAGACATTGAGATCCCAATGTGGCTACTTTTATGATTAAAGGTTGTGCACCCTAGAGTTAACATTGGAGTTATGTAATGGGTTCATGATGTTGGATAACCAATATTATTATTAATGTAATGAGATATAATCAGATGGTTGTACCTCAATGAAGTTTTTATGAATTAGATGAATGGGATGCATTTTAGGTTCTACTATGTACACCTGATATGACATCGATACCTAGGATACCTCATGGGATCCATCTATTGATCTTGACAATATATGTTCCTTGAATACTCCCTAGGATTTGAATATTTATCATTATGATCTATAGAGGAATATATTCCCTCGATAAAATAGTATTGAGCCCTCTAGGATATGGATTCATAGGAAAATACATAAGATTTGTTCATTTCTTCTGATAATATATGGGATGACTAGGATGAAACCATGGACTTGATGTTTATTATTGAGACTTTGTGGTATTTTGATTATTCTTCATAGGATCCAATATTTTAAAAAAAATACATATTAACTGTATCATGAAATTTTTTAGGTGGGATAATTTACTCCATATTGATTTTAGCCACATTTTATGATATTATGGTTGTCTGTTTTGAAGCCCTTTTCATGGAATTAATCATACAAAGATATAATCCACCACAAGTAGAATAAGTTTTGGTTGATCCCATTTATTTCATTAATAATCATGGATCAGTATTTTTTTACTTTATTTATATGAAATTTTCTATGTATAATTATGGGATTATCAGATGTGCATACAGAAAATGTAATTCTTATGTTTACCATCCATTTTTAGTGCCCTAATCATTTGAACTTGCACCTTGCTCAAGAATCCTAGGAACCTATGTACTTGATAATACCTAATTTTACTAGTACAAATAATGAAAAGTCATTGTCTATCATATTCTATCAAAAGAAGCTCAATAAGGATATGATAATTGAATTAGGATGTGCTCAGGGGTAGTTTTAAAGCATAAACTATTTTATTATTTCATTTATTTTTTATGTGATGTTATATATGGGTAATTAATTGTTATGTATCTCACTATTGTTCTCCATTTCACTTGTTAGAGAATGGTTTTTTATTTATGTTCTATAGTCTAATTATTTATCATTGATGATGTTTTTCTTTTTTTATTCATCATTTATTTACTCTGGTATATGTATATAGTCACCCCATGTTACCACCTTATTTTCTAGAGGTTTTAAACATCCTCTATTATATGGGGAGTCATTCTTGGGGTTTTATAATTTACATTTTTTAGACACTAAATATTGGTCACTATTAAAGTGAGTGTTACACCCAATTCCCCTAAAACCCGAGTGTTTCCATCATTAAACATCATATAACAAATGTTTCTAATGAGGTGTCCCTTATTAAACTTATAAAAGGTACTATCCAACACCGAATCCAAAAAAAATATTCCTTTGTTTTTAACTTAAATACCTATAAAAATTAAATCTCTTAAACTCCTCTTACTTATTTGGTTCCTTTTGCAACATGAATAACTCCACAATCTTTTATTTTTCTAGAATCTATTATTATTAGCTTCTCAATTGATGTATGCATACATTTATTATCTATATTTTCTAATTACCCTCACATATATATAAATCACCATAATATAAACTTATTAAAAATTATTAAAAACCATTTATCCATTAATTTCATTCATGTTCTTCCTAAACTAGTTAATAATTTTTATTTATCACTTTTATAAAATTTGAATAATATCATTATACTTTTTTTAATGATTTTATAATAAAGTTGCTTCATATTTATTCACATACAATGATTATATAATGTTATTTTTATGGGTCTGTTTAACCACCTACAGGAATGATGCTATAAAAATTTATCATTGATAGTTTTGAAAAAAATATCAATGATAATATATTATATTCAAAGGTATATAGTTTTTATGGTATTTAGTGGTAATATAATCATATAACTCATTAGTAATAATAATCATATATTTTTTAGAAATAACAAAAATAATCCCCTTATATATTTTATCATTTTCATACCACACATAGAAATCACAAGAAATGAAAATGGAACATCAGAACTAATTGTGAAATTACTATGAAAGTACCTTCCTTTTTCAAATTATGATAAAATCATGAATATGAAATTATGTCTAAGACTATCATACTGAAATGGGAATGAAACATTTTAAACTATTCACATAAATTGAGGAATATAATCTATATAACATAATAACTATGTTATTTTTAATGTCTCACCATCCTAGACCATTGATCATTCCTTGGCTCGACTATCAGAAATGTACCTCAATAGTGCCTCCAAATAATCCAGAGGCATCCAAATATTAACTAAGATTCTAAGGTATAATTACATGTAGTCTATAACCAAATTTCATAGTGAAAAATAAATAAAAAATAACCCAATAATACTTATATAAATAAATTTTGTGATTATATGAATTAAATAGTCATTTAAAAATTATTTGAAATGCATAATTGACCAAACAGTCACGTCAAATATAGAATATACTATCCACTTAGATGGTTATATATAAAACCAATAAAATTAATAAATCAAACAAAATTTATCCACTACATCTCTTTAAAATCATCATCTAAAGAACATACACACATTCGAGCCATCACACTCGATCTAAACCTAAGACATATCCAAACACATACCTTCAAGTAAATGAATGTATTCCTAAGTAACAATGTATAGTGGTGGCCTAAGAAGGGTGTAAGTATAAAACATAGTAGTTATACCCCATGATAGTCTCATTCAACCCATAATATTAAATGATATGTGCATGTGACAATCTCTCTCAAGGAATCATTATATTCTGAAAATTAATTAATAAAAAATTTATAGATCATTTTTCCCATAACCTTGATTAACCATACCTATTGTAGCTAGTCTTTGTATCTCTCCAAAACTGTCATGTAATCATGATAACCATAATAATAACTTGAGATCCTCCTCTACCTCATTCCAAATCATCTTATAATATACCTCCTCTTATGAATTATTCCACAGTCACAATGTACCTCCCCGATTCGTGTTGTCTTGATATGTTATCAAAGACCTCCACTATACATGTTTTATCACCAAAATTATAATAATACTAGTATTGGAAAAAAATAATCAATACCACCTTAGTAAAACCATATAGTCTTGCCTTATATGATCTCTGCCCCTTATCAAATAATAGTCCCAAATCCCATAGGCTAGTCCCCTGCTAAGAAAATATATGATGGACCCCCTCAAATGGTACCATATCTAAATCCGTCGTTGCCCAACCATGTTTCAGATCATAATAGATGGTCCATACACAACTAAATCCAATTAAATTTACCCCAATAAATATAACATACCTCCATTATTTGATTTTTCCTTCCAGGGAATATGCCATGTTAGAATTTCATCCCACCCCTATGATATTTTTCCATTCATACATCAAAAAATCATGTGGATTATACGATAAATATAATCTATATATAAATAATATACATTGGTGGTCAAATAATATTTTTTTTAGGAAACCCATTATCGGTCTACACAGAGGCTGACCTAGCTCTCCTTAGACTATACAAGTAATAATCATCAATCCAGTTTCTAAGTGGGTACAAGAGATTGTCACTAACAATTTCCATGTACACCCATTCACTAGAGTCCTAAAGGATGAATAGTATAGAGGCCCACAAATCTGATTTATCAGAGTAATGAAAGGTCTCAAGTATACATTAGACTCTTTATATAAATCAAATAAGGTGGAATCATCATTATGGAGGAATGATAATATTCCCTAAATGGTTTCTTGCTGCATAGGATATGGTTAACAAATGTCCAATGGATGCTATCATTCCACAATGTCTCTCATATTACATCTACTCATCCAACGTAAATCATGTCTACCTAATTTCAATCCAAATAAGATGTTACATAGTTTGACAAGATACATCACTTCTAACCTCGCCTCTCAAGTGTTCTGCAGGAGTCTTAATATCACAATGGTTCCATTAAACCCTCATGGTCCAGTTATCAAGTCACAATACCCCTTCCTCATGGGAAATAAATGATCTTAAACTACTTCCATGAAGTTTTGGTTGATCAAAATTCCCCAAAAAAGTGTTTTGGAGGCCACCCAATATCCCAATATACATGTCCTGAGATGCTGATGATTGTGGCATTTTGAAATCACAGAAGGGTAGCTCATGACCATGAGAAGTCATTCATTACAATTTACCATTTGAATTTATTTAAATAATTAAATTTAAATTAAATTAATTACTGAATAATAGTTAGTGGAGTTAATGGGTATCCACATGAAACATAAAAAGAAAAATAATACATAGGGATAGCATATGAGGCCACTAACGTTTTTAAAATCATGTCACATTTATTTCAAATGTTCAGTGGCAACTACCGAGGCCCACTCAAGTCTGTTAAACCTCACCTTAAATCAATAGATTCCATATTAATATCCAAATTCATTAACTACAACCAAAAATAAATTATTAAATAACTATAATAATTATTATTCATTAATTTAAAACAATGAAAAAATTTAGATAACTCAATATATTATTACGTCAAACTCAAACCCTATCCAATGGATCTAGATGGTTTGATTCACATCCCCATCTATATGTAGGGAAGAGTACCCAAAAAAATATTCTAAATAAATATGAATTTCAATTCAATTTTAAAAAAAAAATTATTAAAAATATTGATATATCAATGAACATTGGTTGAATTGATGAGATTACACATATAGATAGAACCATGGTCACCCTCTTCCTCGATATAGTGAAATCCCCATCATACATGGCCAATTACACTATTATTCAAGGTAATTCAATAAAAGCAACTAAACTGGGAAACAGAAATTTTATTAAAGTTGTACAGGACATAAATGGATGTTAATATAGGGGGATACATACCTCAAATAACCTATAAAAACACAAAAAATAACCAAAAATCAAAGGGAAAAATCAAGGAGTATTGTTGAGAAGAACTCCCTGGTCTGCAAGAACACAAAGGTGTTAAATGGGAGGGGAATTGATAAAAAATATATAGGGGATTTAATTATTTTACCAATATTTAACCAAACCTTGAAAGACAAATAGTTTGTATGAGTGTATTTCTAAATTTTGATACTTCCATTGTCCAAGGCAACAAAACTCACTTTGTTTGTCTGTATAGTTCTCCAAACATTGTGCAAACTGTAAAACTACCTCTAAAACATTTCATTGTTTTCCTCTAAATAGTCACATAGTTTGACCATTACCATGATCCACCCATGTGATCTAACTATGTTAAAAGTTGGAACTGAATGGTCATTATGCTTTTGGGTTCATTTTGGTTCCCCTAAACCATGGACACAAAGAAATGGTCATTTACATAATCTTATAGAAACACTGAAATCATACCCAAAGCTCATGAGGATCAGTCAAGAACAAAAGATAAATTATGATGTTTTATCTCGTAGAATTACGTCATGAATCCTTGATCAATATTGAACCCACCTAATAATTTAAAATTCATATTCCATATTAAATTTTATTCTGATACTGACATGGGATCATAGAAACTATAAATCATATTACTTATTATCCATGAGAATTATTTATTTCCATCATTCTACATATCCTGACTAATCATTGTCATCAATTCATGATCTTATAGATATGTTCCACCTGTGAATTCCCAATGTGCTTCAAAAGAACCCCTTTGAACATATATCACTTGAAATTGAAAAACAAGATCGAACCATAGAACCACTACTGAAAGATCAAGAAGTCCATTACTTGATCATGTCCAACCAAATACACAACCATTGTGTCATCTCATTCAATATATGGAATATGGACCTCCAAACCGTAGGACCCTGGGAATAACTACCAATTTTTATGCTATGGATTTCTTTAGATTTTAAATTTCTATTAAAAACACCTCTAAATTTATAATAATTCTCTTGAAATGGTTCCTAACTATACAACCAAAAAATTTAGATAGAATTAATCTTGGTTCTTAATTTTGATAAAAATTTATCATTCTCATGTCAACAAATGCCAAAACATGGTTGTTCATGATTTTTTGTTAAAAAATATAACCAATACTAATAACATGATCTTTGAGTTTCATATGATGTGCCTGAGGATTTTACTAACTAAATTTATCCAACTATAAATGATAAATATAATGATAACACAACTAATTGGTCCATTCATTAAACACTCGACTCCGTATACCGATCTATCACCAAAACTCGATCGTGATGTATTCATACCCATATGAATCCAATGATCAGTCAATAATGGTCAGCGAACCTTGTTATAAAATTCTATTGACATAACCTGGCCAAAACATCCACTTCTTATTTATATAATAATATCATACCATGAACATTGATTCATCATTGACCTAATCATGATCAGATAACATATAAACCATACAGATCGATACACACATGCATAAACTCTACATCATACCATAAATGAATTTATACATTGTATTCACTATGGAATCATATGATTCATGGGTCTATATATCCACCAAGACCCCTCCCCACCATATGAAGTTCAAATCATTTTACTACCAAAAAATTTTATAATCACATTACCCCATTCCCCATCCTTCAAATTATGTAAAAATTCTTACGGACAACCACACTATCTTTTGAGAACCAATCCGCAACACAAATTCATATGTTATAAATTTATATTGACAATCTTTTACATAGAAATTGCTAAATTTCAACATATAGCATGGTTTACCAGCCTCAAATTGGCAATGGTTCACTCCCTATGATACCCCTTACCTCATACCAATACTCAACCACATCCCCGATAGGTTCACTGTTGACCATATGTTCCACTCCTCTTTATCCATGTTGGTCATGTTCTTAGGCTACTAGGACCATATGAAACCCTTAAAAATTTTATTCATTCATCAACGAGTTGATGGTATTCTATGATTACAACACTTGAATACATCCCATATAACACTCACTACACCAATATAGGCTATCCAACTCCATGGAACATCAGTCTTGACAAAAAAAGAGGACCATTAAAACTCCTTTAAAGAATCAATCCCCTCACTTATGTCCTGATATTTTAAAAAACATCCCCCTCATGATGCAGTTTTAGAACCACGTGTTCCCATCATTGTTCTATTGTTTTTCAACCTCATCCACATGATTATCCATCAATATCGACCATTTTAGTCTTTATTATCCATATATACTCAAACAAAACTACTAAAATTGTATTCAAACAATGAGGGTTAGATTTCATCATTGTCCTGCACACCAAACCATAGAAACTCTAGTTCATCAGTCACATTACGTGAAGAACCTACCCATACATTATTCATTAATGAATGTACCTACTCGATCTGACCCCTCATACAGATTACCATAAAAACAAAAAACCAACCCCAATGTCATGTCTTATACTATGGGCCTCTAGGTCTCCCACATATCCCTATAAGATTAATCATTATAAAGGGTTTCCGGGATTGACAACATATCATCATTTTTAATACTCATATAACATCACATCCCATAGGGAATCATACTTTAACCAGTATCAAAGTACTCATGGAATTAATATGTTATGATCATGCTGATGAGATCTCACATATGGAAATGCCACAAGTTGAGAACCTCCAACAACAATGGCACCCATATTAACAATAATCCAACAATGTAATTTTTCTATAGAGGATCATTTCTCACATGTGAATTCTAAAAATAACCAATAACATTATCACAGGTGAACTAAACATTGGGAACCCAACCACAAAGTTTGATTAACTAGAATTTCATTCCACGGTTTATGGAAAAAATAACATATCGTTTTTTATTGAAACATCAAATAACCAAACTAATATAAAAAATCCCCCACATGGTGAATATCTTAGGTAACTCATTAAATACTAACCGACCATAGATACTCCACCTCTCATTCATGTGGACTATGTCGTTATCCACATCATTGAAAAGAATAAAACCATACACCCACTTGACGTTCCATTAAAAGTAATTATATACATAATTTTAACCAATTCTGTTGAATTACACCATGTACTTATATGAGAAAATAGTTTATAATTATTTTTTTTAAATTTAAACAAATAATAATCAATTGTTAGTGAAACTGTACACTTTAAGGCCCATATATTATTTGAATCCTAAATGATTGATATGATGCAAGATACCACCTATTTCTAAATTTGATAAGATTGAAATCAAATCATAAACAACTTTCCAAAGGGACAAGATCTTGAAATAAATAATAAATAATATCCATTACTCAATCCTATGTTTCTTTATAGAAAAAAATAATCTATAACTATAATATTGCATGATAAGAAAATTTCTCATGCCTTGGCAACCTATAGTTTATATTGGAATGTGTGTTCATGATACACTTATCTAATTTCCTTGCAGACTCAATCATATTCAATGATATCATGCCATCCATGTCGAGAAATATTAATACCATATAAAAATTCCCTCTAGAAGCCCACTATAATGTCCCAAAATATATAAATATATACATTTAATACATGATATTATATATTATAAAATAAATATCCAATACATAAAATTTATATCTATTCCATAATATTATAGTATTACTGTCTTTGGAAACATGAAAACATACAATTTTTTTTCAAGAAATATACATTATATCTTACTAAGATATTCATAATTATTACTCATTGTAGATATATCATATATAAAACAATTCAAAATAACCATATAAAGGGAAATATTTGAAAGGGTGATCTCATATACTCAGTACAGGTAAACAAGGGAGATATTAATCATTACATAAACATCACATGATATAAAAGAGATGATAACATGATATTATTATTTTCAAAACAATAATCTTCACATCATATATCATCATATTGAATCATGGAATAATTCTTATGAATTCATAACATATGAATAAATATTAATGATGGAATATGTGCCACAAGATTGTAACATAAGAAAAATACATAATTATAAGCCATAAAAATAAGAATGGATAATATTTTCCTCTGTCAAAGATCACTTAGAAGGAAATTAATTTGGATTTTTTTATAATTCTGCTCAATCGTACCCTTATTTACTGTTAAATTAGAAGTCTATGATAGTGGATAGAGTAATTTATAGAAATGGACTCACTTCCCTTACAAACATTATTATCTCAGGAGATATCCATCCCTACCAAATGCATTGGATAGATATATATTTTAGGGACCACCCATCACATTTTTAAAATCTTAAATATGTGTTTTGAAGGACAAGAAATCATTTATCAATCCATAACCCTTTCAAAGGAAACGGGTTTTCGAAATATTTCATCATATGATCATAGCATAACATGTGAAAAAGAATTGGGTTTCATTAAATAAACATTAAAGTGTCATCACCATAATAAATAAAAATGAATTAATGTGGATGATATGATATTTTCAAATCCCTAAAAAATTATAATTCGCATAAAGATTTTTTATCAGAGATGAAAAATTGATTTAATATATCACTGAAACATTCCATGAGGAAAATACCCTTTTCCTTTTGATATATATTATTTACAATATAAATTTTTCCCAAATATTAAATAAAATATTTTCATTAAAAATAAACATTGAAATTTTAAAGTATTATTCTAAAATTTTAGTGATCTTTATGGTCCCACATACTCATCATTCCATGTTCAATAAAATAAGGATTCCTTCCTTCTTTTTGTCAAACTTGTAAAAAGATACTTGTTCAAAAAATGATTGTAATAATATTTTCAAACCATTTTAAAAATAATAATTACGGGTAAAAAATTAATTTAAAGAATTATTGGATAAAATTAAAAACATCCATGAATTCATTTTCCAAAAACATTAATATCGATTAAAAATTTATTTTGACTAAATAGATAATGAAATATGGTCTTATATAATAATATTCCTTCCATATTGTTATTTTTAAAGATAAAAAACAAAAAGGGAAACTTGTAATCACTAAAAAATTTATTATGAAAAATTAAATTTTAATCATAAGAGCTAGGTTAGAAATTTTTTTCATTGAAATCATGATCATAAACAATCTTGATAAAAATGATATTCTAAACTAAATCCCTTACATCAAGTTTGATTTTCTTAAAATTTACGTTACCTTATTGTATAAAAAATTGAAAATTTTCATATTTCCATAATAGAGACATGAAAAAACATTTAATATCATATAAGATCCACTTATGACATTTAAACACATATTTATTAACAATTATTCAATAAATCATTGTTTTATGTGCTAACTGTTTCATTTTCTTCATGATAATGTTGGTTCAACAATTCCTGTTCATAAACATTAGTCATTGATAAAATATAATAATAATGTTAATATTGATATAAATATCATGGGTATTAATTATTTA